>CM057460.1:159160713-160410713 GCA_030035585.1 Dugong dugon | reverse complement strand
TACCTCTATTTATGCTCTTGTGAAATGAGACTATCTACCTCAGCCAACGAAAAAGGAGGCTTTTAACCAAATAGTCCCAATTCCTGGTTTTCACTTTTCGAGCTTGTTCTCCAGTTTCTTTCCCACTATGGCCTTCAAAGCAGGGTCCCGCTGACGTGGGCTGTAGGCAGTGAGGCAGTTGTATGTGACAAAAACACCTACATTTTGGGTTTGATGGGAAGGACAGGAGTTACATTTCTGGAAGGACCGAAGACAGTGAGAAGGGAGGGTTGAGAGGGTACCAGGTCAAAGGAACTGAGCTGCTTAGTACGCAAACAGAAGCTAAGCTCAGCCCGATTCGTGGGAGGGAGCCCACAAGAGGGCCTAGAGTGGTCGCTGACCAGAGTCCTGCTGGCTCCTCCGGGGCACATAGCCCGCCAGGTTGGGGTTGCAGTGATGGCTCCTGACCGCTAGGTGGCAGCCGTGCGTTTCCAAAGCTGGCTAGCCTACCGGAGAGCCCGGCTGGGATCCCAGGAACCGAACCGGGAGTCCCGAAGAAGAGACACCCCAGACGTCCCTTGCTCTCCAGATAGAAAGGAAGGGAGGAACTCACTGAGAGTGGCCAAACAGCCAAGAAGGTGGCTGGGAAACGTCACGATCCTGCGTGGACCCACAGGACTGGTAAAAGTGACCCCCCTTCAGTGGAGCCGCCTCAGGGGCTGGGCCTGACCCGCCCCCTCCCCGTTCCCTACTCCATCGCTGGTCTGTGTGAGTGAGTGTGAGTAGCGAGTGTGGGCGAGAGAGATCGCTCCGCACCTAACTGAGTCCTTGGGACCCGCTGCCTGCCTAATTCCAGCAGCGTTTGCGCCGCGGCGCGGATCACCGCGCCCAGGCGCAGCGCTCCGACGGCTTCCAGCGCTCACCAGCTCCAGCCTCGCAGGCTCTGCCCTTCGGCGCTGCCGGTCCCGTCGCCGAGAGTCTGAGCGCCTCCCCTACACCCCGGAGCCGCCAGGAGAAGGAGGAGGAGGCAGTGGAGAGGCCGCGGCAAGCGGACAAGCAGGCAGGGCCGCCTTTGATGTGGGCGCGGCGCACGCAGGCGAGCTGAGCGCCCGTCCGGCCGCGCCCCGAGGGGGGAGCCCCCGGGCCCCACATCCTCATTGTGCCGGCTCGGGCCCGGGCCCGCCCCCGGCCCCCCGCCCCCTCGTCGCCCGCGCGTAGAAAACGCCCCGGCCGCCGCCAGTGGTGGGAGGCGGCGATGCGCACGGCCGGAGAGACGCGGAGGAGGAGGCATGAGCCGGCGGGCGCCCAGACGGAGCGGCCGTGAAGCGTTCTTGCTGCAGCCGCGCGCCCCGGCCTCGGAGCACTGACCCCTGGCCCAGCGCAGCCCCGCGCGCGGGCCGGAGAGCGCGCCCCAGCTGCCACCCAGGCGGCGCATGCAGCTCTCAGAGTGAGCTAGGCAGCCAGCACCCCACGAACGCCTGGACGGCCGGCACTGAGCAAGCGTCCCCGCACCGGCCGGTACCTCCTGCACAGCGGCGGCAGCTCCGCAGTCCTCGCGCCAGCCCGGAGGGCGCAGCGCTCGGGAGGAGCCGCGCGGGGCGCTGATGCCGCAGGGCGCGCGGCGGAGCGCCCCGGAGCAGCAGAGTCTGCAGCAGCAGCAGCCGGCGAGGAGAGAGCAGCAGCAGCGGCGGCGGCGGCGGCGACGGCGGCGGAGACGCCCGGTCCCGGCCGCGCGGAGCGGACATGTGCAGGCTGGGCTAGGAGCCGCCGCCTCCCTCCTGCCCAGCGATGTATTCAGCGCCCTCCGCCTGCACTTGCCTGTAAGCGCCCGCGCGCGGGCTGCCCGCCCTGCCTGGCGGTCTGTCTCTGTGCCTGTGACTCTGTCTGCCCGCCCGTCTGTTCGTCTGACTTTCCGACTGCGTGTCTGTCCGCGCGTTTCCCCTCCCCGCTCAGGTCCCACTGACCGCCTCTCCGTCTCTCTCCCGCAGGTGTTTACACTTCCTGCTGCTGTGCTTCCAGGTACAGGTAAGTGGGCTCCTGACTCTGACCTCCTCCCACCCCTGCCTCGCTGTAGATGCCGACCCCCCTCCTCTGAGCCGCGCCCCCTCCCTGTGCCCCACCCTCCTGGGCGCAGAGCCCAGTGCACCTGTTCCCAGGGCGCAGGAGGGCGGCTCCGCGCGCGCCCTGCGCCGGGTGGGGACCTGTCAAGGCCAAGCGGCTGTGCCGGGAGAGCAGGCCGGCGCGGGCTGTCGCGGTCTCTTTTGGCCTCGCCTGAGAGGAGATCCCCCAGAGCCGGCAGGCTCAGCAGCAGCAGTGTGCCCGACTCCAAGACCCCTGCCCACAGTCGGCGAGGAGTTGGGACCTAGGGCTTTTCGCTGCCAAACCAAACTAAATCCATTGCCGATGAGTCTATTCCGACTCATAGCGACCCTGTAGGACAGAGTAGAACTGCCCCATAGGGTTTCCAAGGCAGTAAATCTTTACGGAAGCAGACTGCCACATCTTTCTCCCGCGGAGGGACTGGTGGGTTTGAACCGCCGACCTTTTGGTTAGCAGGTAAGCGCTTAACCACTGCGCAACCCGGGCTCTGTTTTTTATGCCAACCGTCCCTTAATATCATCGCTCACTCTTCCAAACAAAAAAGCTCCTTTCAGCGGAGTGGATTTCGAGTCCAGAGAGAAAGCTTCAGTTGTAAATTACTCTGTGGTTTCAAAGGCGTTTGCAGCATTTCGTGCGCGAGAGAGAGAGAGAGAAAGAGAGAAGGGGGAGTAGACGCGGGACTAGGGGCGACGCGGGGCGAGAGGGGCAGAGCAGGGTGTCGGGACCGAGGGGCAGTTGCCCTTTAGGTCGCTCCGGGCCGGCCGCGCAGTGTACGCCCTCGCCCAAGGTGGTGCAGCCCCTCAGCTGGTTCCCCGCCTCGCTCCCCGCTCGTTCGATCGCTCTCCGTGAATCAGAAGAGAGCTTGGCGCTCAGCCTGGAAAGCACTTGCTAAAATCTGATCTGTTACTTCAGCAGCTTTCAGACTCGGGAAGGTCTTGGCACGCAGACAGTTGGAACGCTCAGACTTCCAAAGCCGTGGAAATGAAGGAAAAAGGAGGGATGGGGAGGGAGAGAGAAGAGGGAGCCGACTTTAGTCCCGATTAGAACCAGACCAAAGCTGCCTCAGCACGGGTGGGAGGCGGGGGGAGGTGGCGGGCAAGGCGAATAGGAAGCGCCAGCTGCCGGAACTCCAACTCACCTAGAGCTGCAAGGGAGGGACCCTTGGAGGAGCTGGAAGATTATCTGCCCCTTCCTCCTCTTGGTTGAAGGCAGGTGTCCTCACCAGGTTAGGAGAGGGAATCCTTAGGCCTTTGCCTTCTGGGTTCTGCGGATGCCCGGAGAGAGCCTTGAGGATGTGAAGATAGTGGTCTTCCCGGTTTTCCAGCCCCCAGGATTGTTAGGTGTGTTGAGTGCTGTTGAGACCCAGCAGACTCTTGCAGTGTTTGGGTGGGGGTGGGGGGCTCTGTTTCTCTCCCTTCCAGCTTCTCTAAGAGGGTTGCTAACGTCATGATGGACATTGAGCTGGGAGCAGTCAGTGTGGCTGGACGACAGAAGGATGGATGGCTAGATGGATGGACAGACTGATGGGTTCTTTCCTCCTGTCAGGCAGGCTGAGGTCCCCAGTGGCTACTTGAATCAATACAACTGGAGTTGGTAACTTAAGACTGGCTGTTGGCCAAAGCAGATGTGACCCTGCGTGGTGACAGGGGTGGGGGTGGTGAGTGGCTGGTGTCAGAGAGACCAGTGCCAAGCAGAGATGAGGCCCCACGGTCACTTCAGGGTGTCTACTTGTGTGACTTGGGAGAAGGCTGTTTTCCCGAGTGCTGAGCCTGGGGTGGGGGGACAGGAGTGTGGGGGCGGGTGATGAGATGGGCATGGAGGTAGAGGGGAGTCAGATGGACCTTGCTGCCCAAGCCGCTTGACGCCTGCTGCCCCCTGGTTTTTCTTGAAGTGGAGCCCAGGAAGGGTTGCTGTGTGGTCTTTGTGTTCTTGGGAGCCCAGACTCTTCATCTCACCTCCACCTCCAGCCAAGAGCACCTCTTGGAAAAGACCAGGTTGGTCCTCCTGGGTCTGGCCAGGAGGCAGCCGCCAAGCAGGTGAGGGCACAGCAGCCTCCTTACCCCCTCCCCTACCTTCCCCGTGCCTTGACCTTACCCTTCCTTTGTCCCTTTGTGCCCTCCAGCCTTTCCCCACCCAAACTGATGTTTTAGACTCATAACTCCATTCTAGTCTAGAGTCTCTAAGGACAGGATTATGGTGGGGAGGGAGTCCGTGAAACATTGTATACAAAGTCGTGCTTAAGTGTCTGGTGTCTGGGAGAGGGTTCTCAGTTCCTTGCAGATTTTCAAAAGCACCCATGATCCCTAAATGATAAAGAAACCTACCCTAGGGGGTTCCAGGCAAGGCTGGCAAGCTCATGTCCTTGTTTGTGCCACAGGGGCAAAGGTGGGTGAGCGTTTGTGGTAGAGATGAGGGGTGGGACTCACGTGATAGTTGCCGGGATCTGAAGTCTGCTCACTGCTAAGGTCTCACTGGGCAGATGCCAGGGGAGCAGCGACTTCAGGGGCAGGGGTGGTTAAAGGGTGGTAATGAGAGGGGCTAGGAAAGGCGTCTCTCAATGTGGGGAATGGTTCAGGACTTTGCAATCCAGTGAATGTGGACTTGAACCTCGGCTGCATTTTTCCTATCTGTCGACTCCCAGGAGTCTGAGTTTCATCATTTGTGAAATAGGTGCCTGTGAGGCTAAAGTGATATATATAGTAGGGATGGGAGAAGTTTAGCAAATTCTCTTCTGCTGGGGAAGGCGCATAGTTCTGCTGGGAAATGAATACACCTATGCCCTTGCCTTTCCCACCTCCATGTTTTAGGGGACTGGTCCAGTCTTAGCAATGGGGTCTCTGGGCTCTGCCCCCTCTCCTCATCAGCCACCAGGCCTAGAATGCCCCCCCGCCCCCTCCACCCCCAGCCACGTTTCCATGAGCACATTCAATGCCAGACATTGCCCTGCCCCTTCTCCTATGGGATGAGCCCCACCCTCACCCGCTGACCACCCCCGGAAGCGGGGAGCTGGGAATTTAATAAAATCCCTTCTCCACATGACTTGGGACACTGTGGGTAGCTCAAATTGGAAGAATTTTAAAAATTTCCGTGGGGAGCAGGCGGCGTGACCAGTAAATTGCTTTTCTGCACTTGGCTGAGCGCTGACAATGACACCGGGCTGGGCCTTTCACACAGCTCAACCGGCACCTGCCTGACATTGTTCCTGCTGCCAGGCTCAGCTAGGTCTTGGCCTTCCCCAGACAGAGCAGGCATGAGGTCGGCTGGGGCTGGGAGCTGCCGCTGGCCCCTTGTCTCTCCTGCCAGTCACCCCCCCCCCCCCCCACCGCCAGCTTGTCCCTCCCGCAGCGCCACTTCCTCTCTTACCACAAGATGTGTTCAAGTTTGCAAGTTTCCTTCCACGCCCCCTCTCAGCGAGGTGCAGACCCTTTCTTCAAGCCAGCTAGGGTGGGAAACCCAGAGACAGTGTCTTGGGACATGGTAAGGATGCAAAGCTGTCCTATTGGATGTTGTTGGTGTTAACTACTGTCCAGTTGGCCCCTTGCTCATGAGGACACCCATCACGATGGAATTGGACCATTGTGATTCATGGGTTTTCATTGGTTGATTTTCAGAAGTAGATTGCCAGACCTTTCTTTCTAGTCTGTCTTAGTCTGGAAGTTCTGCTGAAACCTGTTCAGCATCATAGCAACATACAACCCTCCGCTGATGGACAGGTGGTGGCTAGGAATCAAACTCGTGTCTCCTGCATGGAAGGAGAGAATTCTACCACTGAACCACCACTGCCATCTGTCCTATTGGAAAGCACTTTTAATTTCTTAAAGCAACAGTGTCATACATCTATCCATTCGTCAGGTATTCATTCAACAAATACCTGTTGAGGGAACAAGACCTAGTTAATCTTGGCCTCAAGGAGCACCCAGCTAGAGGGGGAGCGCAAGTAAACAAGAGTGTAGTTGAATCACACCTGTCTTCTCCCAGTGCTGTGAAGTATAGTGTGGCAGGGACAAGGAGGAAACCAAGGCTGGGGAAGTGACTCACCTAAGGTAAAAAGAGAAAGTGCTACTTGTAAGAATTTCAAAGCTTTTTTTTTTTAACATTGGAAAGCTTGTTCCATTCTTCCCTCTTACAAAAAGGGGGCTGAGGTAGGCAGGGGTAATAGTCCTATTTCATAGGAATTAAACAGAGGCAGAGAGTAGGGAAGGGACTTGTTCAGGGACTCTGGATTAAAAATTTTGGATTCTTTCTACTGCATGAAGCTGAAACTGAGTCCCAAGAAGCCTACTCAGGGTGGGCAGTGAGAGATACTTTCTGGATTCTGGTAGTGGTGGTGGTGGTGGGGGAGGCAGTCAGAGCCCAGGTAGGTGTCTCTGGGGTTGAGAGCATCCAACTGGAGTCTGTAGGTCCAGATTGCTCTGGAATGTGCTGATCTGAAAGGGTCTTAGAGCTGGAGGTGGGTGTTTTTTTTTGGGGGGGAGTGAGGGTTGGGGGATTCAGTCCCCTTCCCCAGCTTCTCTCCCAGTGTGGAGGGGGAGGGGGCGCCCTGCCAAGTGTCACTTGCTCTGAGATAAGGAGGTAGATCTTTAAAATTTCTGGTGGTTGCCACAGCCAGTGTCAGTGGGCCGTTCTGATGGCGTGTCGTGTCCCAGAGAGAGACTGGAGGGGAGCAGGGAGGAGATTGCCTGTCCTCAGCTGGACATTTTGGTTCTTACTAGTCCTCTAGCAGGAAAAGTGTAGGTGTGGAAGATCAGGGTACAGGCACATCAGACTTACAACAACACGATACTTGCAGCAGCCACCAGGTACTGAGGGCTCACTAGATGTGATGGTGCTTTCATACATTATTTTCACTAAGTCTCACAACCAGCCTAGAACTCGGGATTATTTTCGCCATTCTACGGATGAAGAAAGTGAGGCTCAGAGGCATGAAATAACCTGACTTTGGCTGTACAGCAAGAGTGAGGTAGAGCTGGCATTTAACTCTGGGGCTGCCCAGCTCTAGGACTCAGGCTTATTAAAAGGCAGTGGATGGGCCCTGGAGTCTGACAGCCTGGCTTCAAATTGCCATTTTGTGTCTTGGCTGTGTGACCTCGGGCAAGCTGCTTACCCTCCATGGGCCTCAGCTTCTGCAAGTGTAAAATGGGATAAGAACAGTCTCTACTTCCTAAACTTACTGAGCAGGTAGAAGTACAAAGCCCAGTGCCAGCCACAGAGTGAGCGCGCTAACTTTGTTGTTAAGTACTGTCAAATTGATTCCGAGTCATAGAGACCCCATGTGACAGAGTAGAGCTGCCCCATAGGGTTTTCTAGGCTGTAATCTTTATAGAAACAGACCACCAGGTCTTTCTACCACAGAGCTGCTAGGTGGATTCCAACTGCCAGCCTTTCAGTTAGCAGCCAAGGGCTTAACCATGTGCCATCAGGGCTCCTTTGAGTGCTAGTTAGAGGGCAGCTATTGTTGTTACTGTTACGGTATCTTTATTCTACACATTAGGCTTGGAGTCCTTTCGCCCCTGGGGCCTTGGGCATGGAAGCGCTTTGTGGGCTGACTCTGTCTCTAGCCCCCTCTTCTCCCTGGCCCTGCACCCTAGCCCCAGCCTCATTAACACTGCAGACTGCTAAACCTCCAGGCTCTTTGCCCGTCTGCTCTGTGAATTCTTGTCTGTTGTAAGCAATTATTGAGCTGTACATCTTACTGGGGGAGGTTTTCCTTGACTCCGATCCCATTTTGGTGCAGTGGTTAAGGTTCAGCTGCTAACCAAAAGGTTGACAGTTTGAATCTACCAGACAGAAGTCTCCGTCTCCTTGGAAACCCTATGGGGCAGTTTTACTGTCCGGTAGGGTCGGTAGGGTCGCTGTGAGTCGGAATCGACTTGATGGCAACAGGTTTGTTTTTTGGTTTCATTCCCTTTTCAGGTATAGTAAGTTCCCCTTCCTGGGGCACTGCCACCCCCTTGATCATGTGGGGAGTGAGTTTTGACTGTTTCCCTTCTGAGGGCAAGGGATGGTCTCGTGAGTATGTTTGCTGCATATTTTTGCTGAGTTGGGTCTGCCCCCCTAACACGGACCCGTGGCACAGTACTGAGGGGAGGGGCCGTGCCAGAGGTCCGGCACTGTGGCCAGATCTGGGGAGACGCGTCCAGTCTTCAAAGGACTTCGGCCTGCTGTTGGTGCTTTGGGCCTGAGTATGGGGATTTGTTCTGGATCATCAGCCAGTAAGTGGATCCCTTGGGTTCAGTTAGGCTTGCTGGTAGGGCTAGGAGAGGTTTTGGTTTTGTTTACTTAGACATTTAAGTGGCATAAGGACTCCAGTCATCGTCGAGTCAGTTCCAGTTCGTGGTGACACCGTGTGTGTCCTGCACTCCATACGGTTTTCTGTTTTCAATGGCTGTTTTTTTGGAAGTAGATCACCAGATCTTTCTTCCAAGGCGCCTCTAGGTGTACCTGAAGCTCCAACCTTTTGGTTAGCAGCCGAGCACGTTAACCATTTGCACCACCCAGGGAATCCCATAAGGACCCAGGCCCAGTTAAAATGCTGCTTTGCCAAGGATGGAGCCAAGGAGAAGCCTCCTGTGGGCCACAAAGAAGAAAGGCTCCCAGGATCCCTAGATTCTGGTCCTGACTTTGTCATTGACTCATTGTGTGACTTCTCTCTGTGCCTTGGTTTTACCCCCCTGGGTATCAGTGAGCTGAGCTAGGTGTCTTCTGTAGTCCTTGAATACATGATCTTTGGCATAGGAGAGACCTAGGTTTGAGACCTGGCTGTGCTGCTTACCAGATGTTGAGCAAATTCTTTAACCTTCAATGCTCTGTGCCTTGGTTTCCTCATCTGTAAAATGGGGTCATGAGAAGTACTACCTCCTAAGGGTTACTATGAGGACTAAGTGGGATAATGTACACAAAGTACCTAGCACAGTGGCTGACACACAATAAGTAACTGAGTGGTTGTAATTGCTCAATAAATTACATGCTTATGTGTATGTTGAGTATGTAGCATGCTGCAGGGTCTGGAGGAAGGTAAGAAGGAGATGTTCCTTGGATCATTTGGGAGCCAAGGCTTTGGATTTAAGTCTGGGTTCAATCCTGATCCCACTGTCACAGGCTGTGTGGCTTTGGACAAGGTCCTTAACCTCTCTGAGTCTCCGTTTCCTCATCATGTGTGAAATAGAGTTAATAACACCACCCTCCAGGCCTGTTGGGAAGAGTAATTGAAGCCATGGACCAAGTATGTAGTTGTTAGTTGCCATCAAATTGGCTCCGACTCACGGCCACCTTATGTATAACAGAGTGAAACATAGCCTGGTCCTGTGCCATCTTTGTGATTGTTGTTTTTTTTTTAAATAACATTTTATTGTGTTCTTGGTGAATGTTTACACAGCAGTGTAGGTTCCCATTCAACAATTTCTACATAAGTTGTTCAGTGACATTGGTCATTTTTCACAGTGGGTAAACATTCTCATTATTTCCACTCTAGTTCCATTTCGATTGTTGGTATGTTTTAGTCCATTTTTTTCGACTATTGTGTAGTGCCTGTCAACCTAGGGGGCTCATCTTCAGCACTATATGGCACGGTGTTCTGTTGTGATCTGTAGAGTTTTCATCGGCTAATTTTTGGAAGTAGATTGGTAGGCCTGTCTTCTTAGTCTGTCTTAGTCTGGAAGCTCTGCTGAAACCTGTCCACCCTGGGTGACCCTGCTGGTACTTGAAAATACCGATGGCATGACTTCTAGCATTATGGCAATATGTAAGATATGACAGCACTACAAACTGACAGATGGGTGGTGGAGGTATGTAGTAGGCCTCAGTAATGGTCCTGCTCCTCATTAGGAATCAGCAGACATTTATGGGATACCTGCTGCATGCATGGCCCTGGACTGGGGTTTTTTTTCCTGCGGTTATTCTTTTTTTCCCTAAATTTTATTTTGTTGTTGTTGAGAATATACACAGCAAAACATACACCAATTCAACATTTTCTACATGTACAATTTAGTGGCACTGATTACATTCTTCGAGATGCACGACCATTCTCACCCTCCTTTTCTGAGTTGTTCCTCCTCCATTAACATAAACGCACTGCCTCCTAAGGTTCTTATCTAACCTTTTCAGTTACTGCTGTCAGTTTGATCCCATATAGCTAGTTCTTAAAAGAGCATAATGCACAAGGCAGATCTTTTTTACCAGTTAAGCTAAACTATTGTTTGGTTTTAAGAAGACTTCAGGGGATATTTTTGGTTTTAGGTTTAAAGATGATCTCAGGGCAGTAGTTTCAGGGGTTCATCCATCCTCCATGGCTCCAGAAACTCTAGAGTCCATTAGAATTTGAAATTCTGTTCTGCATTTCTCCCCTTTTGATCAGGATTCTTCTATGGAATCTTAGATCAAAATGTTCAGTACTGGTAGCCGGGCACCATCCAATTCTTCTGGTCTGTTGGCAAAGGAGGCAGTTGTCCATGGAGGCAATTAGCCACACATTCCATATCCTCCTCTTATTCCTAACTCTCCTTCTTCCTCTATTGTTCCAGGTGAATAGGGACCAATTGTTGTTCCTTGGATGGCTGTCTGCAAGCTTTTAAGACCCCAAGCACTAGGAAACGAGCTAGGAGGTAGAACAGAAGTACTAAAGACGTTATTAGGCCAATTAATTGGAATGGCCCATGAAACTGTGACCTTAAACCTCCAAACCAAGGAATCAAATCCCATTTTGTTGTATATAAGCAGCCTCAGCAGCTACTCTTTTGTTGTTGTTGTTGTAACTATATCTATCATGCAGCTTTTCCCAATTCAACTTTTTACAGGTGTACAATTTATTGACAGCAATTACAGTAATTGACTCTGCAACCCTACCCTTAATCAATGTGAGTTTTCCATCACCATTAACCCCCCTTTTTCTCCTCCCTCCTGCCACTGGTAACTACTAATAAACTTTGGTCTCTATATATTTGCCTTACTGGTCTTTTAATGTAAGTGAGGTCATACAATATTTGTCCTTTTGTGACTGGCTTGTTTCGCTCAGCATAGTATCTTCAAGCTGCATCCACATTGTAGCATGTATCAAGACTTCATTTCTCCTACTGGATGAGTAGTATTTCATTGTATGTATGTATCACATTTTGTTTATCCATTCATCTGTTGATGAGCATTTAGGTTGTTTCCATCTTTTGGCTATTATGAATAGTGCTGCAATAAACATTGGTATACACAGGGCTGGATTAAGACGTGTGAAGACCCTAAACACTGATAATCTGTGGTGCCACTTCCTCTACTCACACATTTGAGTGGGTTTTGTGAATTATATACATACACATATACATATATATGTGTGTGTATGTCTTAGCTCTCACGATGTAACTTCTTTTTAAATACAACTATAGTATTAGTGATTGAATGCAAAAGTGGCATATCCCATTTTAGCGGACTGAGATGAACTGGATTATAAAATTTTTAGAATGCAGGGTACTAAGATTTTTATTATATACCACATTTTCTACAAAAAGAATATTCCACGTATTCTACAACAAAGAAAATGAGTCAGTGAACTCAGATTGTTGAAACAATCAATGTAAGAGTCTGTTGATCTCCCACAATGAAAAACTGACTTTTACCAATTTTGTTTTAAATGATTCATACTTCAGTTTTGATGCTTTTTCATAATAAATGCTGTAATTATAAATGAACAAATGAAAATATGTCATAAAATAAAATTTAATGATTAGAAAACAAATATTACAACAAATTACTGTATTTTATTTTTAGATAGATCTTTCATCTCTAACATATTATAATTAAAAACATTTCTTTCTATTCTTTGCTCTTACAAATTCTTCAATGATTTCATCACAATTTAGCTGCCAAACTATATCTGCTTCCATACATAATAAGGATAATGAATCAAGTCTTTCTTGAATCATTGTTGTACGCTGAGGATTTTTTAGTCTCTTTAGGGAAGAAAATGAGCGTTCTGTTGTGCAGTTTGTGATCATTACATTTAGAAATGTGCATAAAGCAATTGCAACATGGGGAAATACACACTGTATTTTATCTTCTGTTATGGAATCGTACATGCCTACATGAATGAAATTTGTCTTTCCTGAATCTGTAAACTTAATTCTCACGTGAGAGTGAAATTGTCACACTTCTCCGTGACAATTTAAGTCATTGGGATAAGCCTGCACCAATTTCTTGGATGCCTTCATGCATTCTTCATGGTGTAGCCATATTATTTAAGAAAGAAAATCTGTTTGAATGAACTTCATACACTTTTGCCCTTCTTTTTATGCAAGATTCAAGTGTGTCAATGATGGTGTAGTACGCGGTTATGCAAAATTGATCTCTGGCGTTCAATGGTATTTCTGGAGCACTTCTGACATTTACTTGTTTCTTTCTAATGCTTCTGTGATGGTGAACTGCTTGATAATCAGTCTTTGTCAGTATTTGTTTTGTTGTATTTTCAAAATATTCTCTTAAATTATGTAAATACCCTGTTAATGACTGGTAGAAATCTGTGCATGTCTTTAAATTTACTTCTGAATCTTGGAGAGCTTGATGTGGCCGATGAAAATGCTGCAACATGTTATTCCACATAATCAGCATAAATACATACTCTAGCATTTGCATTTTGTTGGTGATGTTTTCAGCATCTCTTTTGGTATCTTCTTTTCGTGTCTGTCTTCAGCAATATTTTCTAAGGTGTCTAGAAACTGAGTATACAATTCCACGATTGCACTCATGGCTACAACATGCACTTCCCAACATGTATTAGAAAGACATTTTTAATTTTCAGTCGTGGCCTAAATATGTTTTAAGAACTTCCCATCGGTGAGTAGAGGTGGCAAAAAATGTGCAGAGTAACTGAACAGTAGGAAAAAAAATCAGCTGCTCCCAGGCAACAATCTACTGCTCTGTATCCTACAAGATAAAGTGAATACGTGGCACATGGCAGGAAAATGGCATATTCATTATATTCTAAAATTTCCTGTTGCATGCCTTTATAATGCCCTGATATATTGGTAACATTGTCATAGGACTGGCCTCTGTGCTTAGAAAAATCAGTTTTGCAAACTTAACATAAATCGTGAAGTACTTGATTTGCAATCTCTTCACCTGTATGACTTTTTAACCTAGTGAATGTGATAAATCGCTCGACAGGTTTTCCATCTGTTGGAGATATGTATCTTAAAACAACACTTAGCTGATCTGTATGAGAAAGATCAGGAGTGGAATCTATATAGACAAACTGAAATGTTGAGCTATACTTATTTCACTGAAAATGGTTGATCGAACTTTATCACTTATTAAGTTTATTAATTCTTCACACATTGTTTTAGACATATACGATGGGTTGCCCTTTCTTGTGTTACCATATTTTGAGATGTGACCTGCTAGAAATGGATCAAACTGGGCAACAAGTTCAAGTAACCCCTCAAATTTTCCCTTTTGTGGGGACCCAAACACTTCATTTCTTCTTCAGAAAGATAGCCTGCTTTCAGAAATTGTTATAATGACAGCAACAATGCATTGCAAAACAGTTTTCCAATACTGACGTTCTTCATTAATTTGTGTTTCCAGTTCATGAATTAAGCCAAAACCATGTCTTTGGTTTAAATATGACAATATATAATCTCTGTGAATTGAGCTGTTTTCATGTTTACCTATCATATTCGAGTTGCACCAATCGCTAAATCCATCCATAGCAAATTGAGAATTAAATTATTTAGGACTGAATAGTTTGCAAGCAAAACAATATACAGAGCTGACTGATGGAGAATGCAGTAGCCTGTCCCTCTTATAATTTTCATCCTTAGCTTTATACCCTAGAAATATATTCTGGCTACAGAACCTTGTTTGTTTACCATTCAGAAATTTTCAACACAAAATTTTAAATGGTCAACTGTGATGTTGACAATCACTTGCTCCTCTTTTGATCCAATAATTTACATTGTTAGAAGAAAAATTATTCTGCAAAACAGGATTTGCATTTCTCTTATTTATGGGTTCTGCAGATGCAACAGTTTCAGATTCTAAAATAGTTTCACTTTCTATATTATTAGTATTTACTACAGCAAGGAATAGATGCAGAAATTGGAATAAATTCTGTTTTATTTGTATTGCTGTTAGTAATTTCAACACTAGCAGTACTGGTACAATGATTTGCACCCATTAAACTTGAGCGTTCAACAGAAGAAGTCTCTTCTGATTCATTACGTTTTAAAAAGGATGTTAATTTTGGAATTGTCTTTAGGGATTCACAAATCCTTTTCTTTTTATCTTCTGCAAAGTTTCATTTTTGTGCTCTGCTTAGTTGTTGCTGTTTCATTTTACCTGGATATAAAATTGTCACTTTTTAAATTTAGTTCTACCATAGCAAATAAATTTGAATCATTGAAATAAATAAAAAGTATAAAACACGTACAATTTATAAAATAAAGTTTACATTCAAATTTGAATGTTAACACAAAACTTTATATTTGAAAATTAGTAATTAAAGAAATTGATTTGGAACATGTAATTTTGTTCTTCAGGTTTGAGATAGTCAAAAGAAATAGTAGTTACAAGGCAGTTGAAAACAATTTCATTTGTACCGTGTTTGTTGGTGAGCCCTTTGCAGATCTCCACGAGTGTATTTTCTCTTGGAATAATACTTAAAAACTTGGCACACTCACTTTCCATCATTTGATGCTGAGTCTTCACAGTTCTTTGGACTACTGCTGATACCCGACTGAGGTGAGAGCAGTCTCAAAGAGCGTGAAACAAATACAAGGGTATGCTCAATCTGATTTTGGTTTGCTTTGGGAAGGACCAGATACGTCACGAGTCACGTGATTATAGTGCCCCTGGCGCGTTCTTAACGTGGTAGATGAGAGAGAACTGAATGTGACGTTATACCCTATTGGTCCGAAATGAAAAGGAAAACATAATTGTTCTTGTATACAAAATTCATAAAATGGTATCAATTTCATTTAGTGCCCTGCCAGTTCTCTTCCACTGTGACACTCACTTTTCCTTTGTCCTGTTGCTTGGCATCTGTGGGTCTTTGCCTTGGACAACTGGTGCCCCTGTTTTGTTGACACCCTACGCACATGCTTACCTTGCTCATTGGGTAATCCATCCTTGGGTGTACAAGTCTCTTTTTGAGTCTCTGCTTTCAAGTCTTTTGGGTATTTACCTAGGAGTAGAATTGCTGAGTCATATGGTAGTTCTATTTTTAGTTTTTTGAGGAACCGCCAAACTGTTTTCCACAACGACTGTACCATTTTGCATTTCCACCAGCCATGGATAAAGGTTCCAATTTCCCCACATCCTTGCCAACGTTTGTTTTTGTTTTTTAACTGTAGCCATCCTAGTGGGAATGAAATGGTATCTCATTGTGGTTTCGATGTGCATTTCTCTGATGGCTAATGATGCTGAGCATCTTTTCATGTGTTTAGTGGCTATTTGAATGTCTTCTTTGGTGAAATGTCTATTCAAGTCCTTTGCTCATTTTATGATTGGGTTATTTGTATTTTTGTTGTTAAGTTGTCAAAGTTTTATATATATTTTGGTTATTAGATTGTTGTCGGATATATGGTTTCCAAAGATATTCTCCCAGTCAGTAGCTTGTTTTTCCAATTTTTGGTAGTCTTTTGATGAACAAAAGTTTCTAATTTTTATGAGGTCCCATTTATTTATTTTGTCTTTTGCTGTTAGTGCTTTTTTTGTTATATTAGATAATCCATTGTTGAAAGCTAGGCCTAACAGCATTGCCCCTGCTTTTTCTTCTAAGAATTTTATGGCTTTAGTTTGCACATTTAGGTCCTTAATTCATTCTGAATTTGTTTTTGTGTATGGTATGAGGCGTGGATTCTGTTTCATTTTTCTGCATGTGGAATTAAATTTTTTCCAGCACTATTTATTGAAGAGACTCTTCTTTCCCCACCGAATGGAGTTAGCACCTTTGTCAAAAATCAATTGCCCATAGATGTGTGGGTTTACTTCTGGGCTCTCAATTCTATTCCATTAGTCTATGCGTCTATTGTTATACCACTTGGACTGGGTTTTGAGGGAGATGAAGAAGACGTCTGAGGCATCAGCTTTTTTATTGAAGCGTTCCTTCTGAAGGAATAGTGGACACTTTGGGTAGCTTTATTGACCATCCGTCCTCCCCACTCCATCCCATCTTCTGCCTGGGAATCCCACAGCACTTTGTGGCCATCCTGTGACCCCCGTGCATCCTCTGCTGGGGCTCACTGAGGGATAGATGGGAGCTCAGGCTCTGGATTCAGCGCACTTGTGCCCCACCATGCCTCAGCCACTTGGTAGCTATGTGATTGAGCCAGTGACTGGGCCTCCCCATGGCTCTTCTTAAATATGGGCTTTGGGACAGAACCTCCCTCTTGGGCTTGCTCTAAGGGTGAATTGTGGTCACCCGGGGAAGTGCTTGGACCAGGGCCTGGCTCATTATATGTGTTGAGTAAATGTGGCCTGTAGTTCTGTGTTTGACTCTCATGTATCTAGAGTCCTGCTTGCTGCCAACTCATAGGTTCCTAGAAGGTAAGGGAGGGCTGACCCACCCTGTGGGCCCTGTGGCATCTGGCATGGAACCTGGCATGCAGGATGGATATTGGGTCAGTGAGTAGAGGGGCCAGGTATTAGATTGAGCCCCCTGCGGACTCTCCTTGGTGCCAGGCACTGGAGCACTGGAGGGGTCAGTACCTATCCCAGTCCTTGGCGACCTGCCAGAAATCTGAGGTATCTGTGCTGGGGGACAGGGACTCGAGGGTGCAGTGGGTACTCTGATAAAGGGCCCTGAAGCCAAACTCTGGGGCAAGAAGCTCTGGCTAAGGAAGATGCCCAGTCTGAGTCTTGAAATAGGAGCAGGCCAGGCAAAGAGGATATTGTGAGCCCATGCGTGTGTGTGTGTGTGTAAAAGGCATTGCAGGTATATGAACCAGCTCCACATGAAATCAGGGAATAGTCTCGTGTGCTCAGGGAACTTCAAGCCAGTTGGGGTGACTGGAGTATCAACTTTGGGAATGGGGGTGATGGGAAAGGCTAGGCCAAAACAGTAGGCAGAGGTGGGCATTGATGCTGGAATGAAGGGTTTGTTTATTATCTCCTTGGCATGGATGACACCACCCCTACCCGCAGGGGTTCTGAGGGAGATGGAATTGAAACAGGGATTGAAGAGAAGCGTAACAGGGGAAGAGAGAGCATGGGTTTTCTGGGGGCCCTGCCGCCTACCCCAGGCTGGCTCCAGGGTGACTCCCAGCAGCAACAGCAACAGTGGCCCCCATATTGACGATCTGTATGGAGAAGGCTGATGTATGGAGGGAGGAAGGCTGACCCTGGGTTCCAACCCCCATCGCTCAGCTTTGCAAGGCTTCTGTCAGCTGCCTTGGGTGGCAGCACCCGCCCCATGCTGATGGCTCAGCCCTGCCAATCAATACATTGATAGCCCTGGAAGCTTTAATGGACAGGCTGGGGGTGGGGAAGGTGACGTGGCAGCATCACTGCGTCCTGGCTGGGCAGGGTGTGAGAAGTGTGACAGGAGAGAGAAAAGTTGGGCAGAGGGGGCTGAGCAGGACTCAGATTCAGGGGTGAGCCTGGTTTTCCACCTCCTCTTTCTGTCCAGAGGTGCTGGCTAGGGGAAGAAATGACAGGGCTTTGAAGCCAGTTGTTCTTGTTGTTGTCTGCTGTTGAGTCAGTCTGACTCATAGTGACCCTATAGGACGGACTAGAACTGCCCCATAAAGTTTCCTCAGCTGTAATCTTTACAGGAGCAGATCGCCAGGTCTTTTCTCCCATGCAACCGCTGGGTGGGTTCAAACTGTTGATCTGTCGGTTAACAGCTGAGCACTTAACCATTGTGCCACCAGGGCTCCAGAGAGGGGTTCAAATTTTGACTCTGTCTCCTACGTTCTGTACAACTTGGGCAATCCTCTGGCCTCTTTGTGTCCCCCTTTGTCATCAGTCACATGCTCAGGTGATAGGTGATGTGAGGAATAGTGGGATGGGGCTTGGCAAATGCTCAGCCCAGCCTTGGCACCGAGTAGCACCCAGTTAGTGGGTTCGCTCTCAAGGGTAATAATAATTTGAAGGGCACTGTGGCTGGCGGCTGCTCCAGGCCAGAGTCCAGGCCTGCTCTCAAGGGAGGATGTGGGGAGCTGCATTTTGGGGTAGATAGGGTACTGACTTTTCCAGGGACCACCCCTAGAGTGGGTGCAGGTCTCAGGTTTGGATCTAGAGTTTGGAGTAGTGCTGAAGGCCTTGGCTTGGAGATGCCACTGTTGGTGGGAGGCGGGTGGTGGTGGAGTGTGGCCAGAAGTCTGTGGGCCACCCTTCCTGGGGCCAGGGAGACCCTCCCATTCTGGGCAGGCTGACTAGAGACAGTGGCACCGATCTCAAGCAGCCACCTTGAGGAGCGGTGACCTGGCTGGGAGGGGGCAGTCTGACCCCATCTTCCTCGCTTGGGTAGGTGGGGTGAGCTTGAGGCCTTCAGTCCTTTTGTACCCATCCCCCGAAGCTTGTGGCCAGAACAAATTGCTGTCCTGAAATAGGGGAAGGGAAGTAGGTGAAGGAGAGAGAGGGAGAATGGAAGCTGGCAAGGGTGAAGTGGTGGCGAGCTTATGCTCTAGAATGAGGGGGAGCTGCACTTGAATCTTAATTCTTTGGCTCACCAATTCTGTGACTCTGGACAAGTGATTTAACCTCTTTGAGCCTCAGTTTCCTCATCTGTAAAATGGGAATACTAATCATACCTACTGATAGTGTTACTCTGGGTATTACATGGAATAATTTACCTAAAGTGGTTCTTAGCCTGGAGGGATTGCTCAATAAGTAGGGCTGTTTAAAAAAGCAAAACAAAATAAGGGAAAAAACAGTAGTGGCTATTATTACTAATATCTTTTTCTGAGATAAATATTATAAATGATCCCCATTTTGCAGATGATAAAACTGAGGCTTAAAGAAGTCAAATGAGTTGGTAATCTGGGGTGGCACCAGGTAATGCATAAAGTCAGCTAGTCATTTTGTTGTTAAATGCCGGGGTGTGTGAGTGTTTGTGTCGTGTGTGTGTAGGTGATATGTAATGTGGCGGATGTCCATGGGAGGTGGCGGTGTGGCCCTGGAAGAAATAGGAAGTACCTACACAGGCCTTTCAAAGCCATGAGAGGGTCTGTGAGGCTGGTGGTTGCTGGATGCCTCATGGGAGAGGGGCCCTGGAGAGAATCTGGCAGCTTCAGGGCTGGGGGCTCATCCTAAGCTCTTTCACCCCGTGGCAGGTTCCCATAAAGGTTCCCGAGAAAAGAGGCTTGGAAGATAGGCAGGGGCTAGATGGTGAGGGACACTCGGCCATGATCCCATGGGTGGTAGGCACCCAGGCCAGGGTTTTGAGCAGGGAGATGGTATCAGGTTGTGTGTTGAGGACCTGTTCCGAGGGTGCACTTGACAAGGGTAAGAGTGGTCAGTGAGGTCTGCCCACTGAGGATGGTGCCCAGGACCTTGGTAGACCCCGGGGGCAGGGGACATCTGACCCTACTGGGTCCTTGCTGCCCCTGGTGCAGTTTCTGGTTTGGGGAGCAAATATTCTCCTCATAACTAAAGCTTTCAAGGCAGGGGAAGGGGCCAGGTGGTTGGGGTCTTAGGCTGTAGGGGAACCCCACTATAGGACACCCCTCTGTGGGAAAAGCTGCTTCCACCCTCAAGATAATTCTTGTTTACGGGGTTGAGGGAAAGGCGCCTTCCCTCTGCAGAAGGGAACATTTGTTATGTGCCAGCCCTTCTCGCTTTGCGAGAGTTGCAGCAATTTGATTTTTTTCATGCGGCAACTTTTCAACACCCCTGATAATCATGCACTTGGAAGGGCGTTAACCGGGAGAGAGCAGCTCTGGCTGTCTGGGGAAGCCTCGAAGGCAGACCTTCTCTCAGGGCAGCAGAGGGAAGTGAGGTGTCACCAGCCAGCAGGAAAGGAGGGGGGACGGAATGTTCCACCTTGAGGAACGTTGTGGGAGCTCTAGAGGTAGACCCTGTGTCCCTGGAGGAGTTGCCTCAGAGGTCAGACCTGTGAAATGAGTTCTCCCTCCACAAGTGGTTGAAGGAATTAAACAAGTGCCATACCTAGCCATTCTTCTGAGGCACCTCTGGGTGGACTCAAATTGCTAACCTCAAACAGTTAAATGCTGGACTACTGGCCAAAAGGTTAGCGGTTTAAACCTACCCCCAAGTGCCTCAGAAGACAGGCCTGGCAATCTGTTTCTGAAAGGTCACAGCCTTGAAAACCCTATGGTGCAGCTCTACTCTGCACACATGGGGTTGCCATGAGTTGGAATCGATTCAACAACTGAAGCTAGAGTGCTTCTTAGCACAATGCCTGGGACAGAGAACCCCTTAGCAATCGATAGCGTTATAAACATCACACATCATCCCTCTGCTGGGCACTGTGCTTGTTTGGATAGTGAAGTGGAGGGGCTGATTTTAGCCTCTGGTTTCCTAGTCGGAGCCAGTTGTTTAATAAACGTTTGCTGAGCACCTTCTCAGGGCAGGGCTGGAGGTCCAAGGCTGGACCAGACAAGCTTTCTGCTGTCCAGGAACTCGAGGGACAATAAACTATTGCAGTAGAGTATCGTAACACAGCCTGGGGGTGGGGTGGGGCAGGAAAGACTTCCAGGAGGAGGCACCTCAAAGCAGGTGTCAGCCAGTTGGAAGGGGCCAGGGTCTCTGAGGCAGAGGTTTCACCTGGAAGCCCAGGAGGACCCCTGCCTTGCCAGGAGGACAGACCCTGTTTCTGTATCAGAGGCCACCCCTGCTAACTCCCCCGGGGTTGATCCGGGTACAGAGTGTGGCTTAAACGGTGGAAGCTGGGCAAGATGGATTGTCCCTGCCAACATCCTGGGAAGGGCCACCCGATAGGCCCTCTGACCCTGGGTCATCCCACTGCTTCTGTCCAGTGGGCAGGGAGAAAATCATTAATGGGAAGCTGGCTTCTGGGCCAGGGTAGCTCCCCTTGGGGGCCTGGGGTTAGGAGATTGGTTTGACCTCTGGTCGATAAGGTCTCCTGTGAGCAGGAGGAGAGGGCCAGGAGGGATGCCTAGAAGTCCTTGGGGGAGGGGAGAGGCCCAGCCACCTCAGGAAGTTATTCCAGGGAGGTCGAGGGCATGAGTGGCGGTCTCCAGGACATGCCCCCAGGTATGGGCCTCAGGGGCATTGGAGCTCTTTCCTTCGCATGAGTCCCAAGCTGTGACTGGGGATGGGGGCTGGCCGTGAGGGGTAGTGGAAGCCAAGGGGGTACATATTTGGGGACCAGCGGCCCACCTGGCTCCACTGGGCTGGATGGCTCACAGGAGCGGACTAGACTTGTCTGAGCCTCAGCTTCTTCATCTGTCAGATGGAGATGATAAGTGTTCCCATGTCACAGGGTTGTTGGGAGTATCAAAGCAGTACCATCTTCCTGAATTGTAATCTGCAGCAAGGAAGTGCCCTGGCTCTTGGGGTGAGAGAGTGTGATCTGCTTGTGTTTGTAGGGCTTTACTTTACCAGTTGCTGTGGAACTGACTCAGACTCATGGCAACCCCATGTGTGCAGAGCAGAGCTGTGCTCCATAGGGTTTTTGAGGCTGTGACCTTTCAGAAGCAGATCACCAGGACTTTCTTCTGAGGCACCTCTGAGCGGGTTTGAACTGCCAACCTTTTGATTAGTAGTCAGGCACTTAACCGTTTGTGCTACCCAGGAACTCTGGGCTTCACTTAGAGCTTAAAGAGGCTGTCTTTTGTTATATCAATAGTTACCCCTACTGAGTGCTTACTCTGTGCTAGGCACCGTTCTGAGCACTTTACGTGTTGTTTTATGTTTAATCTTCGCAGTAACCCATGAGGTAGGTACCATTATCATTGCCTCACCTTATACATGAGGAATCTGAGGCACAGTGAGCTTAAAAGCGTGCCTGAGTTCTCTTAGCTAGGGAGTGGCACACCCTGGGGTTTGAACCTGGGCCCTGTGCTCCTGATCATCATAGCATTTCTCAGCAGGGTGGCAGGCAGGACCCAGTAAGGAGGGCCTCAAGGACAGGGCCTGAGGCCTGGGGGCTGCCTGCAGGAGTAGTGTACAGGCTTGGGGGCCACAGACACCTGGGTTTAACTCTGCCATGGCCCACTCTGTGACCTTGTCAGTTAAGCTTCAGATCCTCAGTTTTCTCATCTGTAATATGGGGTGATACATTTATCCAAAGGATTATTGTGAAGGTTAAATAATACATCCAGTTGAAGTGCCTGTGGGGTGGGGTGGAGGAATGTTCAGGTCAGCTTGGTGTTACAGAGACCCTGGCTGGAGCGTGGGGGCTTAGCAGTGATGAAGACACGACCCCTGTCCTTGGGAGCTCACAGTTGAGGGGAGGGACAGAGGTGTGGCTAGCCAAGGTTCTGAGAGCTCTGCGGTGGGCTGGGTGGGGCTGTGCTCTCACGGCAAGGGGTCCTGTGTGGTCCTCCTGTGTGCCCAGCGTTGTGCTAGAGCTTGTGGGCTCACAGAACAAACCAAGAGTCCTGTTCAGTGTTCTGGGGCCGATAGCATGACACAGGGATCCAAATGGCAGGTGATGGGAAAGCCTAATTAATGCTCAATGGCATGACAGGACTCCAACGTGTCTATTCAAAATTCATTTGTTCATTCATTTATTCAAAAAATGTTGGTGTTTCTGCTGTGCTGTGGGCTGGGGGTATAGCAGCGAACAAGGTACAGCTCCAGCTTTCATGGTTCTGCCAGCCTAGTGGGGGAGACAGACAATAAACAGATCAGTAGATGCTCTGTCAGGTTGCGAAGTCCTGAAAGAAAAGCAAAGAGTGGAAAAGGGATGGAGAGTGACGGAAGTGGGTGCTGTCTCAGAAAGGTGGTCAAGAAAGGTCTGTCTGAAATAGTGGAAAAGCCAGCACAACTTGTCTAAGGCAGTAAAATTTTAAAAAAAAGAAAGATCTGTCTGAGGAGGCGATATTTGAGCAGAGGCTTGAATGAAGCAGAGGGGCCAGAAAGAGCTTTGAGGTAGAGGGAACAGCAAGTGCAAAGGCCCTGTGGCAGGAGTGTGTTCGGAAGTTTCCCAGGCATAGTAAGGCAGCCATGTAATGAGGGGAGAGAGTGGTAGGAGATGAAGGGGGAAAAGCAGTCGTGGTCTCCCCATGCAGGACCTTGATGTCAGTGAGATGGGAGAGTGTTGAGAGGGAGGAAGGATTACACATGTGGTTGGATTTGAGTGGAGGATAGACTTCCAGGGAAAGAGTGGAAGCCAGGAGGTCAGTGAGAGGGTGGTTGCAAGTAGTCCAGGTGAGAGGCAGTGGTGGGGGACAGGAAGACTGGAGAGAGATGTGTTGGCATAACCAGAGAAGGCTTCCTGGAGGAAGTGGACAGACAAGAGGCAAGCCTTGAGGGATACGGGGGATCTCAATGGGAGATGAAAAGTGAAGGCATCTTCAAGAAGGGTTGGGATGTGGGCAGATGCTTGGTGTTGGGGGGGGCATGAGGGCCCTTGGAGGGTGGGGAGGAGACCTCCAGCATCAGCTTCCAGGGGAGAAGTTGTGTTGGGCTCTGGTCCATTCATCCACAGAATGAAACTCGCCAGACCTCCCTCCTTTTCTGATATGAATCCAAAGAACAATTATATGTGCCCCATCAGTCTCCCATCTCCATATCGTTTTTGACACTTCCCCCTTCCCTTGTTTGCTCAGTTTACGTAATCAGGGTGGGGACATTGTCCCCCCTCCCACCCCCAAGTTTACAGAGAAGGAATCTGAGGCAGAACAAACTGTGTGCCCAAGGTCACTCCAGAAACCTTACCTTCAACCTGCTTGCTTTAACTCTGGGCTGATTCTTAGCTTTGCCACTTCTTGGCTGGGCCACATGGGGCAACTTACTTCTGAGTTTCAGTTGCCCTATCTGTGGAATGAGGGTGTGTGTGTGCAGTGGACCTGGCCCAGAGCCTTGCTCTTTGATGGGAACGTTGCTGGCTCCTGTGTGGAGGCGACCCAGGAGCTCCCGCGTCGCTCACCATCTCCTTTTCCCTGCCCAGGTGCTGGTGGCCGAGGAGAACGTGGACTTCCGCATCCACGTGGAGAACCAGACGCGGGCTCGGGACGATGTGAGCCGTAAGCAGCTGCGGCTGTACCAGCTCTACAGCCGGACCAGTGGGAAACACATCCAGGTCCTGGGCCGCAGGATCAGTGCCCGCGGCGAGGACGGGGACAAGTATGGTATGTGCCAATCCCCTTTCCCTACAAACACACACTCTTTAAGGCCTTGAAGGACTTAAGCTGAAATCTTAACTTTGCCATGTCCTGGCTGTGTGACCTGAGACCTGTCACTCAGCCTATCCGGGCCTTAGTTTCCTTATCTGTAAGGTGGGAAAGCAATAGTGCATTTTTGAGAGCCTTGTCAGGAGTATTAACTGAGGACGTGAACAAAAATTGCTTTGCTGCTGGTGAACACCCCATAAATGGCAGTCATCATGGGTTTCAGAGCTGTTGCTGCCTGGGGATTGCCTAAAGCAGGTGGCTGTTCCTCATGCCCCAGGTTCAGACACTCCGAGGGAGAACCTCTGGGTAATGCTTTTTGGATGCTGCTGCTGATGCTGGTGGAATCTGGCCTGGTGGTGTATGTGCGTATGTGCGTGTGTGTGCGTGTGTGTGCATGTGTATGTATGTGCTACGAGCTCGAGTTTGTGCACCTGTGAGCCACAGGCATTCGCAAAACCTTGGGACATGGCCCCCTGAACCTGCCCTTGACCCTGGAACTGCCTAGCCCCCACTCTGGGGTGTTTGGAGCCATCATCCTCTTGCTGCCTCCTCAGAAGGGTCTGGGAGCAGTGAGGCACCCTGACTGCCCTCACTCCCCAAGCCCCCAGCCCACAAAGACCCTCAGCAGTGAGCGAACCAGACGTGACCTCGCCCTTCAGAACTTGTGGGTATCTGGCAGACATGGAGCACATTCTCATCATTCAGGTTATTTATTTAAAGTTGCTGGGAAGGAGAAGCAGAGGCTGCTGTGAGGCCCCCTGGTCCCCGACTCTCGACTCTCACTGGAAAGTACCCCCTGCCCCATCCCTGGCTCTCAGGCTTAGGTTTGGGGAGCTGTGACTATGGGTCCTGTGGGTGGCAGCTGAGCCTGCCAGCCTGGGCCCCTCTGCAGCGGTGCCCCCGCTGCCCGCTGGCTCCTGCCCACTGCAATCGGGACATGACAACAAGACAAATAATTTCTTGGACCTTTTATCTTGGACACCATTTATTTTCGCTCAGCCCCGGGGCAGGATTGACCTCATGGTAGGGCCCAAGTGTGGCAGCTGCATCGCCACTGGGGGTGGGCTGGGCCAGGCCAGCCGGGCAGGGCTGGGCCACTCAGGCAGTGGCTCGGGCTCCGGCATCTCCAAGCCAGCTGCCTCCCTCCCTTCTTGCCCCGCTCACTACTTACTGCCTCCCTTCCACGCTCTCTGTCTTCTCTCTTCCTCTGGCTATTGCTGCTTTTATCAGGGCCTCTCAGTCTGAGTCCTTCTCCCCTCCTTCCTGGTTCTCCCTCTCTCCCCTCTCTTTGTTTTTGTCCATCTCTCTGTGCCCCCCTCTGCACCATCTCTGTCCTTCTCCCTGTCCCCCTCCCTCTGAGCACAGTCCCTCCCCTCCTCCCCATCTCTCCCAGGCCCTCTGCTGGTCACCTCTCTGGGCCTCCTGTGGCTCTGTGTCCCCCTCCCCTAACACCCGGCTGTGCTGGGCAGACCCAGGTGGCAGTTTTCCCTGGGATCTGCTGTCCAGTTGCTGCCAGAGAAGGGGCAGCTGGCTGGCCAGGCAGGCGGGAGGTGCCCTCCTGGGGAGCCCGGAGCTCTCACTGGCCCCTCCAGGCTGGGAGAGTACAGGGGGGTCAGACTCTGGTCTGAACCATCTGTCCATGCCCTGAGACAAGAGGCAGGAGTGCGGAGGATGAGGAGCCAGGGATGCAGGCTCCGCTCTAGCAAGCCCATGCCCTCTCCCTTCCTCTGCAGAGCTCCCTGTGACCTTGGGCAAGCCCTTTGCCTGCTCTGGGCCTCAGTTTCCCTTCGGTAAAATTTGAGGGTTGGTCTAGAGCTGTGCTTCGTAACTGTTAACTTGCAGGTGAGTCATCAAAGGATCTTGTGAAAATGCAGATTCCAGATTCTGCAGGTCTGGAGCAGGGCCTGAGCTCTGGCATTTCCAGCAAGCTCCCAGGTGGTACCCAGGGATCACACTTGGCATGTCGAGGGGTTGGCCAATCATGGCTTCTTTTCCAGTACCATAAACTCCATGATTTAGTAACCCTCTCTCAGGGAATATTTTTATACACTCCCACCAACCCCCCAATACCAGGGCAGCGTGGGGTGGGGCCTTGCTGGCTGCTGCTGCTCCATTTAAATGTTGAATTAGAAACGCAGATGAGGCGCAGGGACCCCATCTGTGAGCCCTGGGAGAGGAAGTGAGACAATGGAGCCAGTTGAGACTTCCAATCTAGATAATCAATACAAATATTATTGGGAGGGTGATTTATGTGGCTGGGTTGGTCCAGGAGGATGGGGCTGCTCTGTCGATCTGCATTAGGGGATCTTCCCTGCCTGTGGGGGAGGGGCAGTGGCAGTCCTGTCCCAGCTCGGGCCAGGGTGCCCAGGATGGTCCAGGAACTCGCTCCCTCCTTCTCTGGTTCAGTCCAGCTAACAGAATCATGCAACCAATTTAATACATACTTAGTTAGAATCATAGAATTTTATAACATGTCATATCTCAGAATTTCAGCAAACACCCAGTATAAACAAGATCCCTACAAATGCCTGGGATCTGGACTCCCCATGAACATCTGGAATCTCAGATTCTTATAAATACCCAAGTCTATAGGAGGCACTAGACTCAGCCTCGAAGGGCTTCAGGTGCAGGTCCACCTTTGTCTGGGTGCTTTGCATCAATGGGCGGTCCTTCAGTGAAATCTACACGGATGCTGCTGGGGCTTCTATGCCTTGGTATTCTGCAAGAGGGTCTCCTCGTGGCCCCCAGAGCACTGTGGGAGCCTCAAGGGTGGGCTGCTCCAGGAAGAGAGGGCTGTCTTAGCTTGGGGCTGGTCTCTGGGGGAGAGGACAGCAGCCAGAGAACTGGAGGCTTTGGTGGTGGTATACCTGGGGGGAGGCAGGGCCACCCTGCCCACCTGGGATTATATCAGCCCCTCTCTTTCCTGCCCTCTGTCTAGTCACCCCTGTCCTGCAGGCAGTTGCCACCTGGAAGAAAGAGCACTAAACCAAGGACGCCTGAGTCACACTTGTAGCTCTGCCCCTGAACAGCCTGCAGAGCCTGGGGCAGGTGTCTCTGGCTGTGGGCTCAGTTTCTTCATCTGACAAGTGGGCATCAGAAGGCCCCATGTCACCTGCCCCCAGGTTGATGCACCTAAGCCCAGGATATGAGGCATCTGCTCCTCTTGGCCACAGGAAGGATGGCTGCTGGGTGACTGGCGGTGGAGTCCCAGATGGGGATGGGCAGAGGGAGAGCCTCGGGCAGCTGAGCCCAGACCTAGGAAGTATCAGGGGTCCCCGCTTTGGGGGTGGGGCTGAGGGCAACTCTGTTTTTAAAGCCTTATGATTGAATGTTTCTTCTGATTTCACTTGTCTCTGCTTGAGACAAAAATTACCTAAAGAAATGTTTTGCCAGAGTCCAGCCTTCCAGGACTGAGCAGGCCAGGGGAGGTGCTGTGCCAGGCAGGGAGGCAGTAGTGGGAGGGGTTGAGCATGTAGACTCCAGGCTGGTGGGGTTTGAATCTCAGCTCCACCACTTACTAGCTGGGTGGCTGTGGATCTGTGAGTTAGCCTTCCAATACTGTTTCCTCTTCTATAAAATGAGTTAATTGAAATGAGATAGTATCTTATGCCCTAAGATGATATTATCATTAAAGCAAGAATTTTACTAGTAACTACCTATACTCATTTCTGTGAGGGGGTTGGGGGAAAGGGGGTTCTGCCATGGGCTCACTTGAGTCTCCCTTCTTAGGTTCCGGAAGGGACACTGGAGAAGAAGGGATGCTGCCTCTTCCCATTGGGGGACCCTGGCATGTCATACAGATAAAAAGAGGGTCCTGCAACCTGATTCCAGGCTGCAGGCTCTGGCTGACCATGATCGGGCTGCTGTCCCAAGCCAGATGAGGAAGGGTCTTTGGACCTTCTTGTTGGGTATGGTCCAGTCTTGCAGTCACTCATTCAAGGACCAATTACTGAGCATGGGATACAATGGTGAGTCAGACATAGCTGGCCCAGCCCTCTGGGCACTCTCAGTCTAGGCCTCTTGCTCCTTCCTAGGGGCTGAGTTTGAGTGGGAAGAGCCTGGGCCACTAGCTTGCTCAGTGATCTTGGGCCCGTCCCCTTCCCTCCCTGGACCTCAGTTTCCTCATCTTTAATGGGTGGGGCAGGGAGGGATGCGTGGTGTGTTGTTGGTACTCTGCAGGCTTCCTTCAGCTTAGGCCTGGTGTCCACCAGTGTCGGCCTGCCTTTGCTTGGGCTCAGCTCCACCAAGCAGCCTTCCTGAGCCCTCCAGCTGGGGGACATACACTGAGCCCCCATGCATGCCCTTGTTCCAGCGAGGACCCTGCGGGGGTGGAAGCCTCTGTTGATGTGTCTGTCCCCTCTCTGAGAATTTGAATCCTGGGAAGCAATGAACCTGCCCTGCTTTCTGCTGTGTCCCCATGTTCGGCTCAAGGCCTGGCAGAGACCAGGCCCCCCTAAAGGTCACTGGATGAATGAATAAAATGATTGTGGGGGCATCTCCAAGCATAATCAGGGGCTGACTTGTATGGATCACACAGGAAGGGGATGAGCTGGAGGCAAGGGTGGGAGGGAGTCGTCTTGTCCCTGTTTCCCCCACCCTGGTACTCTGATCTGCCGGAGGGCTGAGTTCCAGCAAGGAGTAAGGTCCCCAGGGCTGAGGAAGCAGGAACCCCTGATCTAAGTGTGAACCCCCATAGTCCATGCTCCAAAATGTGAGACCATGTCACTCCTCTGCTGAGAGGCTCCTATCTCACCTGATCCAAGTCCTTGAATCAGCTGCAAGGCCTGGTGCAGCCTGGCTCCTCATTGCTGCTCCACCCTCAGGCTCTTGTCTTTGCTTGCTGTGCTCTGGCCACATGGCCACATCAGTCAGGCTCCTGGCTAAGGGCCTTTGCATTGGCTGTTACCCCAACCTGAGAATGTTCTCATCAGACACCCCCACAGCTGCTTCCCCACTTCACCCAGGCTTCCGTTCGATTGTCCCCTTATCAGAGAGTCCCTATCTCTGCCCCTGATTGATATATTTTTCTTCCTCGCACTTCTCGCCATCTGGCATTATGCTATGCATTTAGCTTTTCACTGTCTTTCTCTTCTGCTGTAATAAACACAAACTCTTCGAGGGTCAGATTTGTCTGTTTTGTTCACTATTGCATCCCCAGTGCCTGGAGCTGACCACATGGCAGGTGCTCAATATCTGCTTGAGCAAGGGGGTGCCTGGTGCCTCCTGTGTGCATCTGGGGATGTGGATATGGATCACTCCCTGGCGACATCATGGCAAGGGGCTTCTCTTCATGCTTGGGGAGGTGCCTGCACAGAGCTCAGCACGCAGTAGGTACTTAGCAAATCAATCCTTCCGTCCCTTCCTACCTCTCTCCCTCCCTCCCTCTTTTCCTCCCTTCCTCTCTTTTCTTTCCATCCAACTACCCATCCACCTGTCTTTCTATCTGTCTGTCTGTCTGTTGGTTTGTCCATCATCTATGAGAGCTGACCTTGCACTATGCAGTGGGGATAGAGGGAGAAACAGACCCAGCTTCCCCTAGCAGCTCTCTCAGCTGGGAAGGGGCATTGATACCTTAGTCTGAGTCTCCTGCCCTCTGAGCTCATGTCCTAGAACTCCTGTCCCTGGTGAGGAGTGGCCACCCATGCCTCACTGACCCCACAGCTGAAATGGCTACACCAGAGCTACAGTGAGGATTAAATATAGCTCTTGATCAATCCTATTGATTTTTTCCTCTTCCTTTCCGGTGATCTCACGCGGCCTGCAAACCTCCTCAGGGACTTTAGGAGAAGGGGAACTGTGGGCACTTTTAGAGAAAAGACCTGTGTGTGTGTGAGAGAGAGGATGTGTGTGTGTGTGAGTGAGTGTGTCTGTATATGTGTGTGAGTGCGTGTCTATGTCTCTGTGAGGGTGTGTATGTGTGTCTTTGTGTGTGTGTGTGTGTGAGTATGTGTGTGTGTGTGTGTGTGTATGTCTGTGTGTTTCTCTCTGTGTGTGTATATGTGTGTAACAGTGTTGGGGAAAGATCTTCAGAAAGGATTCCTTCTCCCCTAGCCCCCACTTCTCTCTCCCTTTCCTGACCTGGCCCACCTTCAGAGGGGAGGAAGGGAGTACTGATTTGGCGTGACCTCCAAGCTCCTTTCTAGCAAGGACGTCTCCTTGCTGCAGGATGATGCTTGGAGAGCCGCCAGCCGCACTGTCAGTGCTGGAATTGCAGCAGCCAGCTGCTGGCCACCTGGGCAGGGCCCACGTGGGGGGCCAGCTCTCTCAGCTCTCCCTGGCTTCTAGCTCCCCACTTCTCTCACAGGTCTGGGGATGACTTACCCTGACGCGTGGGGAAAATAAACCCCATTCTCCAGCTTTGTTCTCTGGGTCCTGCCTCCTGCGACTCTGTCACTACTCTCTTTGTACTGTGCCTCTCTCTGGCTCTCTGGCTACCGCTCTGTGCCTTTCTCACCCCTCCAACCAGCGATCTTAAAAGTGAGGGTCTGGATCACGCCCTGGGAAGCCCAGCCAGGAGATCACACCGGAGTCAACCAATCAATGTCACTTCTCTTTCCTCTGCCATTGCCTGTTTGCAGGGTGTCTGTCCACCCTGCCCAGCTGCCTCTGTCGGACTCTCTGTATCTGTCTGTCTCAGAACAGCTGGAGTTCCTCTACCTGTGTTCAAATCCTGGTCCCACCACTTGCTAGCTGTGTGACTCTGGGCAAGTAACTTAACTGCTCAGTCTCAGTTTCTTCATCTGTAAAATGAGGGTAATAGTTCCTACTTCCTAGGATTGCTGTGAGGACCAAATGAAATAATCCATGTTTAGACCTTGGCCCAGTGCTGGCTAAGTGCTCAGATAAGTATTAGCTGTTATTTTTAAGTTATCATTGTTAATCCAGGCATTGAAGAGAAACAGGGAAAAAAGAAGGAGAGCTTCCTTTCCAGCTCCTTTTCCTTCCACTCTCTGTGTTTTCCTTTCCTGCTTTCCACTCTGGATGTGGGAGAAGGAGTGGGTGCCTTTGAGCTCCATCTGTCCCGCCCCTCCCTGGTCTGCTGGGCTCCTGCTATGTGCTGGGCCCTAGGGAGACTTCTGTGGGGTGTGGAGCTCCCCGTTTTGCACTAGCCCCTTCTGGTTCATGCAGCCTTTTCTTCCCTCGCCCAGATCTGAAACCCTTCCCTGCCACTCTAACTGTGGTCTGACCCAGTTTTGGTGCTCCTCAGGGCTCCCCCCCATCTTCCAATATTGGTTCCAAGGCACCTTCCTCAGGGTGGTCCTAGGGGCCGCCTCCTGCCTCAAGGTCATTTGGGAGTGGAGCTGGGGAGGGATGGGCCCCAACCTTTGGCCCTGCAGGTGTTTCTCTACCCATCGGCCTCTGCTCCAAGAAATCGAGTACAAAGAGAAGGCCTCACCTGCCTCCATTTGGTGTTCACTCACTTACTCACTCCTCCTGGGAAGGGACTAGGGTGGAAGAGAAGTGGGTGGTGGGATAGGCAGGCTCAGACCGAGAATTCTGGGCCAGCCTGCCCAGGTTTGCATCTTAGCTCCATCACAGTGTGACCTTGGGACTCAGTTTTCTTATCTGTAAAATGGAGGCAATAATAATAGTTCTGACCTCATAGGGTTGTCATGAGGATGAAATGAAATAATGTACATAATGTAGCTAGAACAGTGACCCAGAGTAGAACTGTCCCCATAGGGTTTCCAGGGAGTCGCTGGTGGATTTGAACTGCCAACCTTTTTGGTTAGCAGCCAAACTCTTAACCACTTACCACTACACCCCCAGGGCTCCAATAATAACAGTTCTAACCTCACAGGATTGAGGATGAAGTGAAATAATGCACATAATGTAGCTAGCACATAATGTACCAGCACATGGTAAGCTTTAAATAAATGGGAGTTACCGATATTTCTCAGAGGGACAGAAGCAAAAGGGGCCTTAGAGGTCACGTGGTCCTGGTCCAGAGAGGGACAGGGTTTTTCCCTTGGTCACACAGCAAGTCAGAATATGTCATAGTAACACTGAGACTGGGGATGGGGTGGGTGGGAGCTCCGGGTTCTAGTATCTTGAGTAGTGCAGGCCAGAGATTGCTGTGGCGTGGAGAAAAAGGAGTGGAGAAGAATGCTGACTATGGAATCAGAGACCAGGATTCAAACTCCTATCCTGCCCTTACTAGCTGTGTGTCATTGAGCAGGTCCCTTCACCTCTCTGAATCCCATTTTCTTTAACTTGTAAGTGATGTTAGTCATGCCTACCTCACAAGGTTGTTTATTCATTTAGTGAAATTTATTTATTGATCCTTTACTATGAGCCGGGGGTGTGTTGCTGCTGCTGCTATTGTTACTGGTTGCTGTTGAGTCGATTCCAACTCATGGTGACCCCATGTGTACAGAGTAGAACTGCTCCATAGGGATTTCAAGGCTGTGACCTTTCGGAAGCAGATCGCCAGGCCTATCTTCTGAGGTGTCTCTGGGTGGATTTAAACCACCAGCCTTTCAGCTAGCCATTGAGCACTTAACCATTTGCCCTCCCTGGGCACCTGGCTATGTGTTAGGAGCTGGAAATCGCAGTGGTGAACAAGACAGATAAGTCCCTGCCCTCACGGATAAGAAAGGTAATGGATAAAATAATTGCAGAGAAGAGCTCAGAGGAAAATAGAGCAGGGGGTGGGGAAAAGCTGGGCTGGGGAGAGTGGTGCTGATGTTAGACAGTAAGGCCAGGGAAGGCCTCTCTGAGCAGGTGATGTTTGAGTCAGAACCTGGCAGATGAGAAGCCACTATGGGAGGCTCTGGGTAAAGCAATCTCCTGGCAGAGGGAAAAGCAAGTGCAAAGGCCCTGAGGCAGGAGTATGCTTGGTGTGTTAGAGGAGGAGGCTTGTGTATCTGGAGGGCTGTGAAAGAGGGGGAGCAGTGGGGACAGTCAATAGAGGCCTGAACATTTGCCTTTCATGGGCCCCAGTAAAGAGTTTGGATTTTCTTCTAAGTGGGTTGCGGATCACCAGAAGGCTTTTAGCAGGAAAGAGACATAATTAAATGTGTATTTTTAAAGGATCCCTCTGGCCGATGTGTAGAGGATAGCCTCTTTGGGGTGGGGCGGGGAAGGGTAGCAGCAGGGGCAGGCTGTTGAGCTGTGCAGGCTTGAGGTGATGGTGGCCCACCAGGTGGGGAAGGAGTCTGATGAGGAATTGAATTAGACAATGTCAGAAACCCCTCCCGCCTGACCTGGTGCAGGCTCCATGCATGGAACTGAGCTAGATGAGGCTTCTAGTTCCTAAGAGTGGCATCTTGGGGGCTTGGGGACATGAGAGCAGGGATCAGGCAGGCTCTGGTGGCAAACCTAGCATGGGTGGTGTCTCTCTCTCTCTCCTTCTCTCCCTCTCTCTCATTCGCTCACTCTCTTGCTTACTTGCTGAGAACTGCTGCTGCTATTACTCCCCAAAGACTTTACATAATTCTGGCCCAGATCCCTCTTCATGATGTCATGCGCCAAGTGGAGTCTAGGTCACTCCGTTGCATGCTGCGGTCGGTGGGAGAACAGAATTCTGGCTCCCCTGGTGATGTGGCCTGGCGCAGACCCTCCCCATGCTGGGTGGGGGCAGCAGGTGGGGGGGCAGCCAAGCCCTGGCCTCAGGCCCATTTGGCCTGCTCAGGCAAAGGCCGAGCCTCCTGTGGTGGATCTGGCTGATGTGTGGTGGGGAGTGGGTTTTGGGGCCCATCTCCCCAGAGCCCTGGGCCCCTGGAGCCCAGGCCCCAAGCATAAAGAGGCAAGATGACCTGACATCAGCCCCTCTCGCTAGGTTGCCTCATTGAACCTCAGTTTCCTACTCTGTAAAATGGGGACAAGGATACCCAACCTTGTGGGGATGTGTGGCTTCAGTGGGCTCATACAGGAGCCAGGCTGATGGGTAGTAGAAGCTGTTCTGAGGACAGAGCTCAGGCACGTGCTGGGGGAGAGGCGAACAGAGCAGAGTCTCCCCTTGGACTCACGTGGGCCCCAGCCCTGTGGCTTCACCACTTTCCTTACAGTCGCCCATCCCTGCCACGCCCCCAAACTCGACTCCCCACTGCCGGAGAGAACCAGAAGAGGGTAAAACCCCCTCCCTCATGCACAGGTGAGGAAACTGAGGCTCAGGGGGGGATGTGGCTTGCTCAGCGTCGCACAGCCTGGGATGGCAATGCCAGAAGTGGAATCTGAGCCTGTGAGTCCCAACCCGAAGTGCTTTCTGATGTACCTCGCGGCTGTGGGGATGGCTGTGACCCTGTAGGGTATCTGGGAAGTTCAGATCAGAGGGCAAGACTTGGGGAAACAAGTTCTGCTCCACCTCCACCCTTTGCCGCACATCTGATTTTTCCACTATGTTTTTTTTTTAATCATCAGGAAAACTGTTAAGTAGTTATTAGGGAACTTAAACAAGTTGTTGAGTTTCCTCTGCTCAACCTCTGAGAACAGGGAGCTAGGCTCTTTACGGCATCATTTTGAATAAGCCTCACAATAACTGTTAAAGATTAGAGATGATGTGGTGCAAAGACTTGAGCGCTTGACCACTAGCCGAAAGGTTGTGGTTTGAACCCAAGCAGAGGCACCTTAGAAGACAGGCCTGGTGATCTGCTTTTGAAAGGTCACAGCCTTGCAGACCTCATGTTGCTGTTCTGCTCTGCACACATGGGGTTGCCATGAGTCAGAACTGACTCGACAGCAACTAACAATATCCTCATTTTACAGACGAAGAAACTGAGGTCCCACGTCATACAGTTGGTAGGTGGAGTCAGGGATTCATGTCTAGATCTGTGCGTTCCAGTGCTTTCCCCTTTCCCCTTATACATGCTGCCTTCATCGGTAGAAGAAGGTCCTAGGAGCTGGAGACCCTTGTGACCCACCCAGTCCCTACCATGTGTGAGGCCTGAGCTAAGGGAGGAGATGGAGAAGCAAGTCCCAGAGCTGCTGTGATGTTTGACCCTGTGCTCCTGGGACCAAGCTAACCAGGGAAATTATAGGGAGTTTGAATTAAAGGGGAACAGGGAGGATCGAGGGCTTGTATCACCCCCCTCATCTTGGCGTTGGTTAATACTCCTGACTCAGTGTTTACTAGAGATGGGGGAAGTGGAGAGAAGAATGTGCCTCCCCTTGTTTCTAGAATTACTAAATTCTTGTTAGATCTTTAAATTTTATGTAAATTCTTTATTTTTTTTTCATGGAAAGGTGGGTATCATATTTTAATTAGTAGTAGTGTCAAAGGAGGGCTAGATTAATTATTGGAAATCTCGAGTTCCAGGTGGTTTTAATTTTCACAGCAGGGCACCAAGGTATATATTTTTAAAAAAACTTATTAAAATCATACCCAGTGTATTTTAGGGGCACTGAGGTACACTCTTTGTGGCTCCAAGGATACTGTACTCAGGAATTTGGGGCTGTGATTTTTGTTATGGAGAAGTAAGCCCCTTGTCACTGAAATTAAAATTTTGTGGGTGAGGGAGGGGCAGATGCAGGAAGGGAGTGCGAGAATGGGGGTGGGGTGCAGAGGCAAAGAAAGCAGCAGTGGAGGCTGGGGAGGGGAAGACCAGGCATAGGGGTTCAAGACCAGAGAGGAGAGTGAGCTCAGAGAGGGTGCATCTCTTGCCCAAAATCACACAGCACCCTAATGGGGAGAAAATGTGGACTGGCAGAGGGACAGAGAGGGATCTGGACAGCATGCCTAGTCAGTGGATGATGACCCTTTAGCAACTTGATGTCCTTACTTAGTCAGAGCTGTGGGGGGTCATCTCTGGACAACCCCGTCCTGAGGGGGTGGCCTAGCATGGGGTCTCCCACTCCTAGACCAGGGGATATTCAGTCCTGATTGGGACTTCTGGACTCCTGGGAGTTACTCACCTCTCAGCCTTGGTGGGCTTGATGGAGGGAAGTGGAATATCCTGAATATATCCTGGGGGCTCACACCTCCCCTCCACGTGCCTTCCCCACTTCAGGTGGCCAGGGCAGAGGTGCCAGGGGGCACTCTCAGGGCTTCCAGGAGTTCGCCTCTGACCTAACTCTGGAGGAAGTAACTCGATGTCCTCAAAGACAGGGTGTATGTAAGTGTGTGTGTGCGCGTGTGTGCATGCTCGCATACACCTGTCTGTCTTAGTCTTGAGACCGCAGCTTCTCTGCGGTTATTTGTATGACGGTTGGTCCTGCTTTGAGAAATGTTATTTGTATGACTGTCTGTCTGGCTTTGGAGAATGAGGTTATTTGTATGGATCTTTGTCCAGCTTTGGGAAGTGGGGTTATTTGTATGACTGTTGGTTCTGCTTTGGGGCATAGGGTTATTTGTATGACTGTCTGTCTGGCTTTGGGGAATGCGGTTGTTTGTATGGCCGCCGGTCCTGCTTTGGTGGAGAGGGGTTGTGGGAGGTGGGTGATGGCAATGAGAAGACAGGCACACCTGTTTTTAGCCACAAGGGAATGACCAGGGTCCCAGGTGGAGCCAAGAGAGGCTGGGACTGGGGAACACGTGACGGATGGCTTCCGTCTCCGATGGGACCTGTGAAAGGCCTCCCCATGCCTTATTTTGGGGGATGGGGGACAAGGGACAGGGTCAGGGACCATGAGTTCCTGAGTCTTTAGGCCAAGCCATTGCCCCTGGTAAAAAATGTGTCTTGTTCTCTTTCTGCCTTTCGAAGCCCAGCTCCTAGTGGAGACAGACACCTTCGGTAGTCAAGTCCGGATCAAGGGCAAGGAGACGGAATTCTACCTGTGTATGAACCGGAAAGGCAAGCTCGTGGGGAAGGTGAGTGATGGCCCTGAATTCCCGGGAACTTGGGGGTCCCCCTGGCAGCTCTGGGGAGCTGGGACGTGTGTCCAAGACCCTGTCAGCCCCAAATGGAAAACAGGCCCTGCGAGTGTGCATATGTGTGTGATTCCCATTTAATCTCTTCTTTTCACCCCCTTCTTTGCCTGGCACACCAGCCTGCCAGGCCAAGTTTCCATGGCTGTGAGTTTGGGGTAACTGCAGGGCCCAGATCTCTCCAGGTGGAAGTGGAGCTTCGGTAGTGGGAGAACCTTCGGGGTGTCCTGGGACTCCCCAGCTGAGTGTACCTGATGTCTGGGAACGAGGAACTGGAAGGCCAAGGGTGGTGGCTGCAGCGATTGTTTTAACAATCGCCAGAGGTTTATAGTGCTTTGCAGCAGCTGCTTACGGAACGTGGACTTTTGTCGGCTCACCAGGCCTCACGGTTCTAGCATTTCAGGAAGATTTTATTACTTTGCAATGGGCAAGAGAGCCGCGTGTAACGAATTAGGGCAGGGTGTCGAGATGGACCTACATGCTGGAGGCTCTGAGCCTCTACTGGTGCTGTGTCTCTGTGCCCCACCTCTTATTTCTGGGTGTGCTTGTTTGTGATGTTCACACACTTACTTCCTTTGGGTGTTCACATGGAGGGTAACACTGGCAGCAGCTCTATGGCGGAGTCATGCTCTGTGTCCACCCTTCTCTCTGCAGGGACCCTACTCACCTCCATAGCCATCTTGCATAATGTGGGGAGGGGGCTCTGTCTGGGCAGGTGGAGTCGGGGTAGAGGGTAACCCCAGACTGCAAGGGAGGAGAGCTTCTCCTGCTTGAGGGCAAGGCCCTGGATGATTATCAGTCGTTTACTACACCGCCTTTGGGGAAGGAGGTGACCACAGTCTTGTAAACCAGCAATGTTTTTGATTTTTCTGAATGGTCACTTCCTACCCCTCTCTCTGCCTCCTCTCCTTTATGCGCAGGGCGCTGAAGAGTGTAACATGCCAGGGACCTGAGCCACGGTTTTGTCGCATTATTATTATCAGTTAATAATAACAGTAACAACTGCCTCCTTTAATTGAGCACCTACTTTCTGCCAGGCTCTGAGCAAAAATGTTCACAAAGAATCCCATGAAGTCGCTACCATTATCTTCCCCTATTTCACAGATGTGAAAGCTGAGGCTTGGCAGTGTCCCGGGCACTTGTCCCAAGTCTCACGCTAGAGCTAGGCGGGATTCGGAGCCCTATTTGGAAGGAAAACATTCCAGCTGCACTGCCCACAATCTCTTAAGCGTCCCAAAGAGCAAAATAATAGTAATCCGAAGAGCGCGTCTTCTTGATGCCGAGGAGTGGTTTTAATTAGTGATTCACTCTGCACAGTCCCGAGGCCAGCCGGCCGGCGTGGGGGCTCCCGGGCCCGGCCGGGGGCGCGAGCTGGCGGCCGCGGGAGGGGCGGGCGGCCGGGGCGCGGGCGCCGGGTCCTCCTGGCCGGCCGTTTCCTGTGGCGGCCACCCGGCCCCTCGTCAGGCGCTTTGTTCTCCTGCCCGCCTGGGCCGCCTCCCAGGCCGAACCTGCTTTGAGTTTTAGGCTCGTTTTTCTTTCTTTTTCAAGGCTGGGGCTCTCATCGCCCCGCCCGTGCCCAGTGCCCACGCGGCCGGAGCGCTCCCCGCCCCGTCTGCACGCGGTTCCGGGCATGTTGACCCGAGGAGGGCCATCGTGGGGTCAAAAGAGCAGCCCCGTCCCCTCGGGCCGCTCCCCCCGCCGCTGGGCCGCCCTCCCTCCCGCCGCCCGCCGGCTGGCCGCTGAGTCACCGCTTCCACAGGAGCCGGCTCCGATTTCCTGCCCCCTCGCCCTCTCTCCCGTCATTAATATTGGTGACGGTTCAGCTGGCGCTCGAATCGGCACAGCGGAGGGAGCCCAACACCCCCCCCCCCCACAAGGCGTCTCCCTCCCATCCTTCCCGCCCGACCCCCTCTTGTAATCCCTCCACCCGCTTCCCGTCTCTTTTCTTTTGGGCTGCTTGGGGTGGGGGGCTCTGAGGGCACCCCTCAAATCCACCTGTCGTGATTTTGCCCAGCACAGGTCCCCGTTTGCCTCGCTCAGTCTCCTGAAGCTGGAATCCTTAGGCTTCTGAGTTGATGTCCTACCTACAGCCTCCCTGACCCTTCAGACCCCAAATCCTGGGATTACCTGGCCTTGAGAGTCCCCTCTTTGCCTAACCCCTGCTACTGCCTCCATCCGGCCTCATACCTTCCTGGGAATTGTGGCTCCCTCTCTGGGTGGGGTTCCCGAGAGTAGGGGTCCACCCCCAGCCTTTCCCCACTGTCCCATCCTCAGCTTTGTAAAACACAAGGGAGATCAAGTCTCCCTGCCCCTACCACCCCCCGCCCCCACCAAAAAACAGCAACAACAAAAACAAATACAAACCCACTTCCAGTCAAGTCCATTCTGACTCTATAGTGACCCTGTAGGACAGAGTGGGTTTCCAAGACTGTAAATCCTTTGTAGAAGCAGACTGCCACATCCTTTTCTCCCAGATTGGCTGGTGGGTTCCAACTACTGACCTTCCAGTTAGCAGCTGAGCGCTTAACCACTGCGCCACCAGGGTACTCAAATTCCCCCAAATCTCCAAGGTCCTGGGATACTTACTTACTCCTCTGCCTTGCCTGAACCAGGTGAGTTAGGATTTCTAAGGGTGGGGCTGAGGCTCAGGTATTTTTTTAAAAAATCTTTGAAGGTGATAAGTAGGGTCATAGAGCTAGTCAGAAGCAGAGACAGGAGTCAAGCCCAGGAGTGGCCTGCCCTTAGATTCACATCTGTTCATGTCTGAGTCCATGGTGGGGATCCTGTGATCCTGAGCTCTGGGGTTTTGGGAAATTCAGCTCCCAGTTCGTCTCCTCAACCCTCTTAAATAAACCCAAACATGTATTGAACATGTTTGTCAGGCACTGTGCTAGCCCCTTGCACATCCCAAACCTTGCTTTGTTCCCATGGTGGCTGTGTGGGCCTGGAGGAGGGTTGTGACAAGCAGTGCCTGGTCTTCCACACTCTTTATCCACATGGACGCAGTCTCTGGATTGAACAGAGTAGAAGGGAGCTGCAGGGGCGAGGGCAGGTTCAAATCCTGGCTCTGCCACTTACGAGTTTCATGACTTTGGGCAAGCCTTCTCGCTTCTTTGAGCTTTGTTTTCTCCTATCAGGTAGAGTCTACTTCAGTGAATTAAGAAGATTAAATGAAATGATAAATAGATGTGAAAATGTCTGGCCTATAGTAGGCGATGAATGAATGTTGAATGAATACGTCAAAAGGGAAGGAGACCAATTGGACCAGGCAGAGAGCTCCAGCCTCTGCTTGCTTTTCCCCCTTCTCAGCCACATCCCCCAGGAGGGGCCTCTCATAGCTCATGACTGTCTCTGGGACAGACTAAGTCTACGGAAACCCTTTTATGTGTCCCTTGCACCATGTGTTGCCCAAGAAGCTCTCACCCATTCAACCACAAACTCTCTGGAGATGCCTGTCTTGGGCTCAGGCCTGGGCTGAACTGTGAGGGCACCAAGAAGCAGTCCCATCCTCACAAAGCTCCTGGGCTAATAAAGAGGCAAGCAGACATGAATTGCTCTCCTGGGGGTTAGAGGGAGGAATGGGTGCTAGGGGGGCCCAGAAGATAGGGTATGTGAACCCAGGAAATTTTGATGCTTGAGTGGAATCTTGAGGGAAGAGGAGGAATTGCCCAGGGAGAAAAATGGTAGTCAAGGAGGGCTTCCCAGAGGAGGCAGTCACTGTGCTGAACCTTGAAGGATGAAAAAAGCAGTTTTCCAGGCAATGGCAGGTATTCTAGGTGGGCAAACAGCATAGTATGGCCTTTGTTCAGTTTGCTGTTATTGTTCAGTTGAGAGCAGCCAAGGAACCTGGACTCAGGTCAGACAGAAAGCTTCTAGAATTATCCATGGGGGCCCAGAACCCAAGGACCACTCCCCACTACTCCCCTTATACATATGACCCTGGATTCCCCCACAACAGTCCCTCCCATGCTGTCCTCTGGGCTCCAAGTATGTTGTACAGTCTGCTGTACAGTCTCCTCGAAAGATCTCATCCTCCAAAGAGTGTTTTCTTACCCTTGCCTGTCCCTTTCTGCAAAGTTCAGCACTTTGTCTGCAGGGCCCAAGCTTGCCCTCTGCTCAAGGGTGAACGTTCCTGGAAGCTCCAGCCCATTTTCCACTTCAAACAAAAGGCTGGAACTTGCACCTCAGTCTCCACACACGGCCAGAATGCTGAGCTTCCAGCTTGGCTGGGCAGCCGTCCGGAACGAGGAGTGGGCCCGGCCTAAATTTGGAGATGTTCGTTGGAAACGCGAGTGCTGCTAATTCAGGCCTTCCAAATTTGTGTGTTTCCCACTCTTCCCCATCGAGCAAGTCAGCTGTCTTGGGCAGGAGATTCAAAACCCTGCCTTCCCACCACCCTTTGTCCAGAACAGATCCAAGGGAGGGAGGCCAGACCAGTCAGAACCATCTGCTCTTCAAAAATAAGTTAGCAAGTTCCTACTGGGTGTCAGACTCATTTATAAGCACTCGTTCCTCACAGCACCTTTGTGATGCAGAAGTCATTGTCCTCATTCTGTAGATGACAAGTCTGGGGTTTAGAACGTGGAATTAACTTGCCTGAGGTCTCAGAGCTGATTCGGCTTCTGACTCCAAATCTTGCTCAGCATACCTTGTCTTCCAGGGAGTTCCCACATCAGCTTGGGAGCACAGGCTCGGGAGTTTGGCTGTGCTAAAATTCTTATTTTTGGAGCCCACTAACTGACTTCACACCAAACATTAAAATGCACTTACAATCCACGTTAAACGTAATTTATATTTAACGGTGTACCAGTGGAGTTAAGCTACCGTTGAGTAGCTGTCCTGATATGGGGTTTTGTACACATCGGCTGGGACTCTTTTCTGTTGTAAGTGAAAGAACACAATCTCACCTGGTTTAAAGGAAACAAAATATTGACCTAATTAACTGTGAGGTAACTTGAGCTTCAGATGCAGCTTAATCCAGAGCCCAAATGATGTGATCAGGACTTGGTATCTCTCAATCTCTTCCTCTTGGCTTTGCTTCCTTTTTGCTGGCTTCTCTGTCAAACATTCTCCTCATGATGATAAAATAGCTGCCTCAGCTTCAGCCTTACATACTTCCCAAGTTGAAATCTGCCTGTGGTTTTTGAGGGAGTGCCTGGGTGCAGTACCAGCTGCTTACTGAAATGTTGGCAGTTTGAACCAATGCAGAGGCACCTCAGAAGAAAATCCTGGAGATCTGCTTCTGAAAAGTCATAGCCATGAAAGTCCAGTTGTACTGTGCAACACATGGGCTTGCCATGAGTCAGAAATGACTGGACAGCAACTTTTTTTTTTTTTAATAGAAAGGTCTTAAGGACCATTCTGATTGGACAACTTAGGTCGCATGCCCAGCCTTTAACCAATCACCAAGACCTAGAGGAAATAATATTGTGATTGGCTAGGTCTGGAGCTTTTGCTCTAGTATTGAGGTAGAGCCTGGTGGAGAGTGGGGAAAGGGTGGATTCCCGAATGACAATGGGAGTCTGTTACCTAATTGGAAGGTAGGGAAGGGTGCAGGAGTGGCGGATATCAAAAGTCCTTTCCACTTGTCCAGGAAGTGAAATGGCTGAGGCCAAAGCTTGGTTATGTGTGTATGACTCCTACCTCAGGCCCTCTCTCCTCTGCTGCCCAGAGCTATGGCCACACTCCCATGCCCTTATCGCATAGCTCTGCCTCTCTGCACCCTGCCCTCCCCTTCTCACCACCTCCTCCTCTCTTCCCTGCAGCCTGATGGCACCAGCAAGGAGTGTGTGTTCATCGAGAAGGTCCTGGAGAACAACTACACGGCCCTGATGTCAGCCAAATACTCTGGCTGGTACGTGGGCTTCACTAAGAAGGGGCGGCCACGGAAGGGCCCCAAGACTCGGGAGAACCAGCAGGATGTGCACTTCATGAAGCGCTACCCCAAGGGGCAGGCTGAGTTGCAGAAGCCCTTCAAGTACACAACAGTGACCAAGAGGTCTCGGCGGATCCGCCCCACACATCCTGGCTAGGCTGACCCACCGTGGCCCCTGCAGGCCGCCCCAGCCCACACTCACACTCACAGAGAACTGCATCAGAGGAATATTTTTACATGAAAAATAAGGAAGAAGCTCTATTTTTGTACATTGTGTTTAAAAGAAGACAAAAACTGAACCAAAACTCTTGGCGGGGGGGTGTGATAAGGATTTTATTGTTGACTTGAAACCCCCGATGACAAAAGACTCACGTAAAGGGACTGTTGTCAACCCACAGGTGCTTGTCTCTCTCGAGGAACAGACAACTCTAAACTCGTCCCCAGAGGAGGACTTGAATGAGGAAAACGACACTCTGAGAAACCAAAGTCCTTTTTCCCAAAGGTTCTGAAAGCAAAAAAAAAAAAAAAAAAAAAAAAAACAAAGAAAGAGAAAGTGGTACAACCCAACAAACTGCCCCTTTCCCCAGCTCCCCAGCCCTGCCTCAAACTCCAACAAAAATCGCTCTCTGGTTTGCAGTCATTTATTTATTGTCCGCTGCAAGCTGTCCCGAGACACCGCGCAGGGAAGGCGTGCCCCTTGGAATTCTCCGCGCCTCGACCTCCCGACGACAGACGGCTTCGTCCAATCTTGGTGACCCTGCATTGCTCGCAGTTCTGGAAGATGCTGCTATCGACCTTCCGTGACTCACGTGACCTAGTACACCAATGATAAGGGAATATTTTAAAACCAGCTATATTATATATATTATATATATATAAGCTATTTATTTCACTTCTCTGTATATTGCAGTTTCATGAACCAAGTATTACTGCCTCAACAATTAAAAACAACCGACAAATTATTTAAAAAAAACATGAGGTGAGTGGCGGCCGGGGGCAGGACTCAGGCAGAGCGGCTCCCTTTGTGTTTCATAGTTCTGGGTCTCTTGTCTTTGTGCTGAGAGCTGGGCTCTTAGTCATTCATTCATTCATTCAGTGACTCATTTACAAATATTTAACTATGCACCAGGCACTGTTCTAGGCACCGAGACTGCAACTTTACACAAAACAGAGGGAAATCTTTGCCTTCCAAGAGATTACATTCTAATGAGTCATTGACGCGTTGATTTCAGTGATACACACACATGTATTACTAGGCACCTCCTATGTGCAAAGGCTCTATTCTAGACGCTGGGGTCTATCAAAGAACAACAACAACAAAAAAAATCCCTGACCACAGGGATTGTAGTAATTCATTGATTCCTTTCTTCATCATTTGATTTCTTAATGGATTTGTTCATTCAACACATTTATTAAGTACTGGCTAGTGTAAATGATGAATGTGCTCAGCTGCTAACCGAAAAGTTGGAGGTTCAAGTCCACCCAGAGGTGCCTTGGAAGAAAGGCTACTTCCAAAAAATCAGCCATTGAAAGCCCTCTGGAGTCCAGTTCTGTGCTGACACATTGCCAGGCACTGTTATAAAAACAAAACAAAACTACACCCATTACTGCCCAGTTGATTCTGACTCGTGGCAACCCCATATGTTACAGAGTAGAACTGTTCCACAGAGTTCTCTTGGCTGCAGTCTTTACGGAAGCAGATGGCCACACCTTTCTTCCCTGGCACTGCTAGATGACCAATCTTTAGGCTAACATTAAGTGCAAACTATTTGCACCACCCAGGGACCTGTAGGCACTGTTTTAAGCGCTGGGAATTCATCAGAAAACAAACCAGACAAAAATCACATGCCTCATGGAGCTTGCAGTCTAGGGGTCAGTTGGAGTCATTTGTAAATCCTGCATATGTGCATACATATACGTATACATATAGGGGGTGATGGGTGGTGCAAACAGGTACTCAATTGAATACTAAGCCCAAAGTTTGGCCCACTCAGAGGCACCTCAGAAGACAGACCTGGAGATCTGCTTCCAAAAGATCACAGCCTTGAAAACCCTATGGAGCCGTTCTACTCTGCACATGTGGGGTCACCACGAGTCGGCATTGACTCAATGGCGACTGACACCAACAGCATACGTATTACATGTATACATGTGTATATATCTTCCAGGCACAGGCTGAATAACACAGTGATGGCACCGTTCTCCTCAGCTGGTGGTGGAGGAGCCAGGGGGCCCAGGTCAGGTTGGACCTGGTGTTTTCTCTCCTTGCACGCTCACTGGCTGGAGCGTGAGGAGTCCATCTGGCATTGTTAACTTCCAGGCACACTTTCTTCTCAGTCTTCTTTCCCAGGGCCTGCCCCGGGATGTGGGGAGAGGCCAGGTTCGTTCTGGGATTGAAAGTAGGTTGAGGGTTTGGGCATCCCTGCATAGTCAGGCTGGGGGAGGGAAACTGTCTCATCTCTTCCCTTCTCCTGGCTTCCGAGCCGAGTCTCTTTCTTCCTCAGGAAATTGCACATTCCACTCCCACCAGGCAGGGCTGGAGTCTGACTGAGAAGGGCCTCCTCCCAGGTCCTGCTGCACCACCCACTGCGCTTGAAGGCACCCCTTACCAAGAGTGGCCAGGAGGGGCTCCCAAGTGAGGCCTAAGGAGAGGAAGTGGCATGGGCCAGGACAGGGGCACGTTCTTTGCAGACTCCTGGCCGAGGAGGGGCTCAGCTGCTTCTGAGCCATGCATGCCCTCTTGACCCAGGTCAGAGCTGGGGGGCCAAGGGCAAGCCTTAGTTCTGCTCCCTCTCTGCGTTATGAGGGTTTCTCTCCCCTTCCCGGGGTCCTGTCCCACCTGTCTGTGACTGGCCCACCTGCCTGTCACAGCACCTTTTCTTGGGGCTTTGTGAAGTCCTTTCAGATGTACAATCTCATTGCATCCCCAGGACTGCCTGTGAGGAAGGTAACTATTATTGTTTCCATTTTATAGATGAGGAGACTGAGGCTCAGGAATGTTAAGCCGCTTCCCCAGGATCACAGAATAAGAAAGTGGTGTGGCCTCTACTCAAATTCTAGACTCGTAGGATTACAAGAACTGCCATTTGGGAAAGTACCTACTGTGTGTCAGACCCCCAGCTAGGTGCTTTACATATACTGCCTGGGCATCTACCAAACAACCTTGTGGGGAGATAGGTACCCCCAACATCCACACTGACAGATGAACAAACAGGTCCAGAGACGTCACCAACTCTCCCAAGGCCTCACCAGTCACTGTGAGCAGGTGACTGAGCTCGTGACTCTCTCTCTCTCTCTCTTTTTTTTTTTGTACTTCAGGTGAAGGTTTACAGAACAAATAGTTTCTCATTAAACAGTAGTACACATATTGTTTTATGACGTTGGTTAACAATCCCATGACATGTCAACCTTCTTTCTTCTCGACCTTTTTTTTTCCTTTGGTGAAAATATGCATAACCAAAGATAAATCATTTCAAAAATTTTTACATGCACAGTTCAGTGACATCGACTACGCTCTTCCAATTGTGCTGCTATTCTCACATTAGATGAAGGTTTACAGAACAAAGTAGTTTCTCATTAAACAGTCAGTACACATGTTGCCCTATGACAATGGTTAACAACCTCGCAACACATCAACACTGTCCTTACTCAACCTTGGGTTCCCTATCACCAGCTTTCCTGTCCCCTTCTGCCTTCTAGCCCTTGTCCTTGGGCTGCTGTGCCTTGTTAGTCCCATTTTGTTTTATGGGGTTGTCCAATCCCCGGCTGAATGGTGAACCTCGGAAGTGACTTCACTCTTTCTCTCTCTTTTTAATATTTTATTTTTGTTGTTGTTGAGAATATACACAGCAGGAGATACACCAATTCAACAGTTTCTACATGTACAATCCAGTGACACTGATTACATTCTTTGAGTAGTGCAACCATTCTCACCCTCCTTTTCTAAGTTATTCCTCCCCCATTAACATAAACTCACTGCCCCCTAAGTTACCTATCTAATATTTCAAGTTGCTGTTGTCACTTTGATCCCATATAGATAGTTCTTAAAAGAGCATAATGTGCAAGAACCCGAGATTATGGTTGCCATTTATTGAGTACCTATTGTATGTCAGCTTCTTTCACTATTATTTTACTGAACCAATAACCCTATGAGATGGGTGTTTATTATCTTTTGCATTGAAAGTTTCAGAGAAGTGAAATGACCTACCTAAAGCAATACAAGCTAGAAAATTGTGGAGCCAGATTTCATTCATTTATTCAATAAATACTGAGTCTACTTTGTGCCAGGTGCTGTTCAAGGGGCCAGAGATACAACAGTGAACTGAATAAAGCCCCTGCCCTTACATTCCATTTGGGGGATCAATAATAAACCAAATACATATAAAATATAATGCTAGTCATAAAGAAAAATAAAGCAGGATAAGGTGATATGGGGTGCTGGGACTATTTTAGACAGGGGCCAGGGAAGCCTCTGGAGAGGAGAGTTTTGAGCAGAAGCTGAAGGAAGTGAGGGAGAACCCATACAAACAGAGGGGAAGCACATTACAGGGAGAGGGAACAGAGAGTGCTAAGGCTCTGAGGACTGTCAAGGAATACCAAGGAGGCCAGTGGCACTGGAGCAGAGCTCATGGGCTGGAGAGTATTGGACGGGACCAGACCATGAAGGTCCATTGTAAGGACTTGAGCTTTTATTCAAAGATGGGGAGCCATATATGATATGCCTTATACTTTCGAGGGATCAGTCTGGTTGCTAGGTGAGAAGGACCAGCAGATTCCTGCCTGAAGGTGCCTAACCCCATAGCTCAGCCTTACACTACACTACCTTACATTGCCTCCCACTCCTGACTCCAACTACCCCCCACCATGCCCCCTAACACATCCTTGGGCCTTGATCCTGGCTCACAGGCACCTCCTTCACCCAGGACCTTGCCTTTGCTCCATCCCAGGGGCAATGGTGGTGGTGGTGATTTCCTTTTCCTGCCCCTGTAGTGGGTCCTGACTTTGGAAGATGTGGCCTAGCTTCTGTTTACTATAGACAGTGCATGCTGGACATTTCCTGTGCTATGAGAAATATGCTAATGAGAAGTGCAGTGGGCTGGTGAGAAGATTTCCCAGCCATGGATGTTGTCTTCTTAGGAATGCTCCCTCAGGAGGGGAGGTTTTCACAGTCCCACTAGGAAGCGAGCCTGGGTTATAACACCTGCCACTTTCAGAGCACCTACTATGTACCAAGCACAGTCTTACTGAGCATCCCAACCAGCTTTTGGGGTGGGTATTTTTAGCCCCATTTTTATAGAACAGACTCAGAGAGGTGGAACAATTTTCCTGAGGTCACAGCTAGTAAATAGAAGGGATGAGATTTGAACCCAAGTCCTTCTGTCCCCAGAGCTGTAGCTTGACCCAAGTCTGGATGCTTGGAGCTCTTGGCATCTGTTCAGGGTACCAGTCCTTCCTCCCACTGTCCCTGGCCCTGCCTGAGGGCCCATCGCCTCCCAACCTACCAGAGGGAGGAGGCAGACATAGACCACATTCCCAGGTGCTAATGTTAGCCCATCTCTGACCCTGGAGCCCTTCCCTGGGATGACGAAGGGTACAGAAATCTGGGTTCTAGGGGATCAGGGTTTGTTTCTGGCTTGGCTGCGGTGCCAGCTGTGTGACCTTGGGCAAGTTACATCTTTTCTAGTCGCTGCATCTCTTATCAACTCAATTGTTCTTCCCTTGCGGGGCCAATGAAGTGCTCAGCAGAGAACACAGAGGAAGTAATTGGGGATCATTCCTGCCTGCGAGGAGGGGGGTTCAGTGGTAGAGTTCTCACCTTCCATGCGGGAGATCCAGGTTCAATCCCAGCCAACGCACGTCATGTGCAGTCACCACCCGTCTGTCAGTGGAGGCTTGTGTGTTGCTGTGATGCTGAACAGGTTTCAGCAGAGCTTCCAGACTAAGACAGACTAGGGAGAAGAACCTGGCGATCTATTTCCGGAAACCAGCAATGAAATCCCTGTGGATTACAATGGTCAGATTGCCATCCAATCACAGGGATGGCACAGGGGTCCTGGCAGCATTTTTTTCTGTTGTGCATGGGCACGCCATGAGTGGGGGCTGACTCAATGGTAGCTAACAACAACAACAACAACAACAAATTCCTGCCCAGTAAGAGCTGGAAGGCGCCCATGCAGGTGTTCTATTCTCTTAGTTTCCTCTTTCCATCCCTGTAGCCTCATCACTTTACAGAGGAGGCAGCAGAAACCCAGTGAGGGGAAGTGACTGCTCCAGATCACCCAGCAGGTTAATGACAGGGTGCATTAGATGATCAATTAATAGTAACAGCAGTGGTCATAGACATGGTGGGACATGGCAAAAGGAGGTGAGCCACCTCTTTTTCAGTGAGTTCGGGGGTCAGGGAGCCCCTTCAGGGGCCAGCTAGACCCCTCTTAGCATCCTTCCCAAATTGCTTTTCTGATCCAAAGCAGAGTGTGGGAGAGAGGGGTGAGGTCTCCAGGAGGAGCCTCTTGGTCTGGGACCATCACTCTTTGCCCCCACTTCTACCCCTGTAATGCTGCCATGTGACAGACCTGTGCCCTAGCATTTCCAGGTGCCAGCAGGCGGGGAAGTGGGATGGCCCCCAACATCTGGGAGAGAGGTGGGCTCGGGGAAGAGGGTGCTTTCTCCACCTGCCCCACCCTTGGGCATTGTTTGGATTCAGTCTTCCCCCTCTATAGCGACCCCTTCCCCAGCCATTAAGGAACTGATGTTTATCCAGCACCTACCATATACTGACACGTTATGATCACAATAATGTGGACACACTCTGTTTAGCACTGTTCCTGGTGCAGAGTACTAACAACAGTTGCTATTAGTGGCCGTTGAGTCGGTTCTGACTCATGGCAGCCCCATGTCCAACAGAACAACAGAACAAAGTGTTGCCTGGTGCTGCACTATCTTTACAATCGCTGGTGTGCTCAAGCTCATTGTTATGGCCACTGTGTATTTTGAGTGCTTTCCAACCTACGGGACTCCTCTTTCAGCACTATATGGGACAATGTTCTGTTTTGATCCATAGGGTTTTCATGGGCTGATTTTTGGAAGTAGATTGCCAAGCTTTTCTTCCTAGTCTGTCTTAGTCCGGAAGCTCTACTGAAACCTGTCCACCATGAGTGACCCTGCTGGTATTTGAAATACTGGTGGCATAGATTCCAGCATCACAGCAATACTTAAGCCACCATTGTATGACAAACTGATAGATGGGTGGTGGCTTGATACCTTAGTTATGGTCTCATTTAATGCATACAAAAACCTGGCAATATAGATGTTAGGATGTCCATTCTGCACATAGGGAAACCGAGGCCCATAAAAGAATGAGATTTGCTCCAGGTCCAGTAGTAGAAAGTGGCAGTGCTGAGATTTGAACCCAGGCCTCACTGTTTCCACTTTTCACTTCACGAGCATTCCTCTCCTTCCCTGCCTTTGTAGGGGGTGGAGAGAAGAATAAAGCCCCCAGGCTTGGGAGAAGAAAAGCAATGTGCCCACTGGGGAGGGTAAGGGAGACTTCTCACAGGACAACCAGGAGGGGCTGTGGTTTGGGGTGTTCTTGCTAACCAGGTAAGGGATGGTGCAGGCCCAGGTGGTGCCTAGGAAGTTGATGGCAATGCCCTCCTGGCCTACTGCCCAGCTGGAGCCTAACAAGCCCCTGGCTGGGATGCCCGGGGCTTGAAAGCCTCATAAACGGGCAAGGACTCCCTCCCCAGCCTCAGGATGGGGCTTCCAAAGACACAATGGTGAATTAGGTGCTAAAGATGTGAACGCTGCTCCCTAACCATGCAATTAAGTTGTGGGTCTGTTACAAACTTTAGGCGGGGAGTTGAGGGCCAGATGGTGGCAGGACTCACCCTCTGCCCGGACTGTCTAGCTTCTCGGCTGAGGTTTCCAGCTCTGGCATGGAGGGGAGGTGCAGGTAGCCCGGTGTCAGCCCCCTGCAGAGCAGGCCAATAATTAACCCAGCATCCCACCCCCTCCCATGGGTACTTCATGGACCTCATTAGCACTTGCCAGAATTTCTGTCCAGCTCCCCTGCTTGCAGAAGGAGCAGCTCTTCCAGTGTTTGGCCTCCTGGGCTGACCACTCTGCAGCTGCAGGTCTTAAGTAGCCCTCTGGGGCAGGTCAGAGGCACTGGCTGATTCAGAAAGACTATCACAGACTTACGTCTCATCTGCCCACCTTACTCAGGGCTAATGGTCATCTATTGGGCATCAACTTTGTGCTTGCATTTTACCCAATTGTGTCATTGAATTCTCAGTCCTCTGAGGTAGTTATTTGTTAACTCTCTCCTACCAATAATGAAGGAGTCCCTGGGTGGTGCAAATGATTAAAATGCTCAACTGCTAACTGAAAGATTGGAGGTTCAATCTAACCAGAGGCACATCAGAAGAAAGGTCTGGCAATCTACTTCCAACGTACTTCGACACATGGGGTTGCCATGAGTCGAAGTCGTCTCAGCAGCACCTGGTTTTACCAGTGAGGAAACTGAGGCTTAGAAAAGGGAGGTCACTGGCTCAAGGTTACATGTCTGACTCTGCAAATCCTGCACATTTTACACTACGCAGCAGTCCCGCAGGGAGACGGTGTTATCCCTGTTTTACACAAGGACAGAGTATCAGAGAGGTGAAACGGCTTGTTCAAAGTCGCACAGTCATTAAGTGGTGAAGCCCGGATTTGAAACTAGGTCAATCAGGCTCTAGAATCTTACCTTTTCTCTCCTCCCCTCCTGTTTTCTTTTCTCACTCCCCTCCACTTCTGTCCCTGTATTATTCAGGATTCTTTTGGCTACAAGTGACAGAAACACTTGAAAACTGATGTAGGCCAATAAGGAAATTTATTGGCTTGTCTAACGAAGAAGTGCATAGGCCTTTGACTTCAGGCATAGCTGGATCTGGGTGCTCAGTCTCCTCTCTCTGCTTCCCAGTGGCTCCAGTAAAAGTTCCAGGGCTGACTGTGATTGGATCAACTCTATTTCTCTCTTGCATATTGTTGAACCAATCACTGCGATCAGGGAGACAGAATAGTTTAACTAGCCAGGTATAGGTCAGGAGCTAGTCCCTGGAGCTAGGGTGACGGTGGGGGAGAGAATCCAGTCCCACCAAACTATAAGGATTGAAAATGTGGGCAGGGTGGTTTCCCAAAGGAATATGGAAATGTTATTATCACAAGAGGGGGCAGTGGTACTTCAGTGGTAGAATTCTTGCTTTCCATGCAGGAAACCCAGGTTCGATTCTAGGCCAATAAACCTCATGTACAGCCACCACCTGTCTGTCAGTGGAGGCTTGCATGTTGCTATGATGCTTAACAGGTTTCAGCAGACCTTCCAGACTAAAACTTCCAGACTAGGAAGAAAGGTCTGGTGATCCACTTCCAAAAATCAGCCAATGAAAACTTTATGGTTCACAAGGGTCCAATCCTGTTGTATATGGGGTTGCCATGAGTCTGGCCAACTTGACAGCAGCTAACACACAACAACAACATTGCCACAAGAAAGGGGCAAAAGCAAGAAAACCTACTCCAGTGGTCCTCACATCAGAGCGCATCAGAGTACCCTGGAGGGTTTGTTAGACACAGACTGCTGGGCCTCACCCCCAGAGGCTCGGCTTCAGTAAGTCTAGGGGGGGCCAGGGAATTTGCATCTAAGTTCGCAGGAGATGCTGCTGCTGCTGCTGCTGGGCATTGAAGGAAAGGGCACTTTGAGAACCACAGATCTGCATCTTTCTCTCATCCTCATGGTCCTTTCCACCCTCATTGTGTGCTTTTGCCATAAGAGGATGTGTTTCAGTCCAGGGCCTTCAGACGTGGGACATGTATCCTGTATATGCATTACTTTCCAGGTGGCACGTGGGTACAATAATCTTACAGGAATCTATTTACGCATGCTCAATATTCCTAAGTGCCCTTTCCGAATCTGATCTACCAGAGAATGCCTCTGTGGCCAGCTGGTTCCCTTTCCCACTGCCTTTTTCACAATGTCTCTCCTCCAGTTTACAGCAGAAAGGTCCACCTCTCACCCATCCAGCATCTCACCACCTGCTTTGCACAGGGGTGTAGGAAACTTCAGATCATGGAATGAAGGGTCCATTTTAGTGTGGGGACGCTTCCTCTAATCATGGAGCTGTGAATTTGAGTTAAGGCCTCATGTTTCTCCCTGTCTTATGTGCTGATCTATTTTATAAGGGAAAAATATGGCTCCTGTTTTGGCCCATGATGGGTTGTTCTGAATTCAGGTATACTGAAGTGGTGGTGGGAGTATCGACAATTTAATTATCTTGTCTCTTTTACTCCCCAACTCTTGTCCTGGAATTTCACTCCTGAGGGAGGGCATTGTGAAAGCAAGAGAAATTTTGATGGTGGGAATAACTTATTTTGTTCAGGGGACACAAACTCATGATAGCGTTCTGTGCCTTATCTGTATACCTACCTACCTATCCATCCATCCATCCATCCATCCATCCATCCAGCCAGCCAGCCAGCCAGCCAGCCAGCCATCCGTCCATCATCTATCTAATTTCTTCCATCCATCCATCTATCCACCTATCTACTTGTCTACCTACCTACCTACCAACTCACCTTAAAAAAACAAACAAAAAACCCATTGTTATCGAGTCGATTCCAACTCATAGTGACCGTATAGGACAGAGTAGAACTGCCCCCATAGGGTTTCTAAGGAGAGGCTGGTGGATTCAACTGCCGACCTTTTTGTTAGCAGCCAAGCTCTTAACCACTGTGACACCAGGGCTCCACCAACCAACTCATCTTGGAATTACAATATTTAAGATTTGGAAAAGCATGCTGGGAAATACCAGTCTGGGTAAAGTGCGTCTAACTGTGTTTCCACCATTCTCAGTCTTGAGAAAGAGCCTGGCATGTTTTCTCATCTCATTGGTCTGTGTCTCTGGGGAGTATTTTGCTTGATTACAAGGAGGAGGAGGTGAAATTTTCCTAACTTACTTCCTACAGATCATCTTTGATGTTTTATATTTTTTTATTTAGACGTGTAGGGAAAATATTTTCATTTAACCTTTGCAAAAAGGTTATTGGCTACTATAAATCCACATTCAGTTTTTACTTGGGTGCAAATCTCTTATTTGTTGTCACTATGAATTTATGTGTTTTCACTGTGTACTTACTAGATTTAGATAAACTTAATTTTGTATAATATAGATTCTACTGGAAAGAAAATTTTCAAATTTATTTTTGGGGATTCATAGGCAAAAAAATGTGAAGACCCTGTTTTTGTCTAATCCATGCATTTGTACACCCTACACTCATACACATACAATCTTAATCTCGAAAACATTCTCCTGGGCACTGGCCACTTACCTGCCTCCCATAGCTGGGGGCACAGAGGGGCCTCCGTTTGGTCCCTGTAGCCCTTGGGAGCTCCTGGTTGAATGCTGGAGACAGACTTGTGGACACCTGGGCTGCAAGGCAGTGAGAGAAGAGCATGTAGATGGAGACCCAAAAGCTTTGGGTGCACAAAGGATGAAGTGACTACCTGGGAAAAGGGTGAGGGCTGGGGGTCAAGAAAAGAGGTGAGTAGGCATATCTAATCTTTGTCCAGTCTAATCTTTGTCTGAAGAGTGGTCTTTGGGAATGGTTTTAGTTCTGGGTTAACAGATCCGGGGGCCATGGCTTTGAGGGTTCCTCCAGTCTCAGTCAGACCATTAAGTCTTGTCTTTTTATGTGAATTTGAGTTCTGTTCTCTCTGTTGTGTTCCCTGTCAGGGCAGTCATTTGTGGTAGCCATGAACCATCTAGTTCTTCTGGTCTCAGGCTGATGGAGTCTCTGCTTTAAGTGGCCCTTTTGTCTGTTGGGCTAATATTTTCCTTGTATCTTTGGTGTTCTTCACTCTCCTTTGCTCTAAGTGGCTTGGGACCAGTTAATGTATCTTAGATGGATGCTCGCTAGCTTTTAAGACCCCAGATGCTACTCACCAAAGTGGGATGCAGAACATTTTCTTAATAAACTTTGTTAAGCCAATTGACCTAGATGTCCCTCGAAACCATGGTCCCGAGACCCCAGTCCCAGCTACTTTGTCCCTCAAAGTGTTTGGTTGTGTTCAGGGAACTTTTTAGCTTTTGGCTTAGTCCAGTTGTGCTGACTCCCCTGTATTGTGTGTCGTCCTTCCCTTCACCCAAGATGATTCTTGTCTACTATCTAGTTAGTGAATTCTCCTCTCCTTCCCTTTCCATGCTCATAACCATCAGGAATGTTTTCTTCTGTGTTTAAACTTTTTTTTGAGTTCTTATAATAGTGGTCTCATACAATATTTGTCCTTTTGTGACTGACTAATTGCACTCAGCAAAATGTCTTCCAGATTCATCCATGTTATGAGATATTTTATGGATTTTTCATTGTTCTTTATCATTTTGTAGTATTCCATTGTGTGTATGTACCATAATTTGTTTATCCATTCTTCCGTTGATGGGCACCTAGGTTGTTTCCACCTTTTTGCTCTTGTGAGCAGTGCTGCAGTGAATGTGGGTGTGCATATATCTAATCGTGTGATGGCTTTTATTTCTCTAGGATATAGTACAAGGAGTGGGACTGCTGGATCATATGGCCCTTCTATTTCTAGATTTTTAAGGAAGCACCAAATTGATTTCCAAAGTGGTTGTACCATTTAACATTCCCACCAGCAGTGTATAAGTGTTCTAGTCTCTCCACAACCTCTCCAACATTTATTTGTTTGTGTTTTTTGGATTAGTGCCAGCCTTGTTGGTGTGAGATGGTATCTCATTGTAGTTTTGATTTGCATTTCTCTAATGGTTAATGATCATGAGCATTTTCTCATGTATCTGTTAGGCACCTAAATATCTTCTTTGGTGAAGTGTCTGTTCATATCCTTTGCCCATTTTTTAATTATTTGTTTTTTTGTTGTTGAGGTGTTGCAGTATCTTGTAGATTTTAGAGATTAGACCCTTGTTGGATGTGTCATAGCCAAAATTTTTTCCCCAGCCTGTAGGTAGTCTTTTTACTCTTTTGGTGAAGTCTTTTGATGAGCATAAGTGTTTCATTTTTAGAAGCTCCCACTTATCTAGTTTCTCTTCTGGTGTTTATGCCTTGTTAGTTACAGTTTGTATTCTCTTTATGCCATGTATTAGGGCTCCTAGCATTGTCCCTATTTTTTCTTCCATGATCTGTATCTTTTTAGAATTTATATTTAGTTCTTTGATCCATTTTGAGTTAGTTTTTGTACATGGTGTGAGGTATGGGTCTTGTTTCAATTTTTTGCTGATGGGTATCCAGACATGCCAGCACAGTTTGTTAAAGAGACTATCTTTTCCCTGTTTAATGGACTTTGGGCCTTTGTCAAATATCAGCTGCTTGTAGGTGAATGAATTTATGTCTGGGTTCTCAATTCTGTTCCCTTGGTCTATTTAACTGTTGTTCTACCAGTACCAGGGTGTTTTAACTACTGTGGCTGTATAATAGGTTCTAAAATCAGGTAGTGTGAGGCCTCCCACTTTGTTCTTGAGTAATGCTTTACTTATCCTGGGCCTCTTCCCTTTCCATAGGAAGTTAGTGATGTGTTTCTGCATCTTGTTAAAAAATGTTGTTGGAATTTAGATCGGGATTGCATTGTATCTGTAAATGGCTTTGGGTAAAACTGTCATTTTCACAATGTTGAGTCTTCCTATCCATGAGCATGGCCTGTTTTCCCACTTATGCAGGTCTCTTTTGGTTTCTTGTAGTAGTGTCTTGCAGTTTTCTTTGTATAGGTCTTTTATGTCTCTGGTTAGATGTATTCCTAAGTAATTTATCTTGTCGGGGGCTATTATAAATAGTATTGATTTGGTGATTTCCTTTTAAAAGTTCTTTTTGCTGGTGTGGAAACCCTGGTGGCATAGTGGTTAAGAGCTGCGGCTTCTAACCAAAAGGTGGGCAGTTCAAATCCACCAGATACTCCTGGGAAACCCTATGGGGCAGTTCTACTCTGTCTTATAGGGTTGCTATGAGTCGGAATTGACTTGACTGTAATGGGGCTTTTTTTTTTTGGTTTTCTTTGTTGATGTAGAGGAATCCAACTGATTTTTGTATATTTATCTTGTATCCTCCCCCACATGTCTGTCAGTTTGTTGTACTGTGGGGGCTTGCATGTTGCTGTGATGCTGGAAGCTATGCCACTGGTATTCAGATACCAGCAGGGTCAACCATGGTAGACAGTTTTCAGCTGAGCTTTCAGACTAAAGCAGACCAGGAAGAAGGACCCGGCAGTCTACTTCTGAAAAGAATTAGCCAGTGAAAACCTTATGAATAGCAGCGGAACATTGCTGATACAGTGCCAGAAGATAAGCACCCCCCCCCCCCAGGTTGGAAGGCCCTCAAAATACAACTGGGGAAGAGCAGCCTACTCAAAGCTGAGTCGACCTTAATGACCTGGATGGAGTCAAGCTTTCAGGACCTTCATTTGCTGATGTGGCACAACTCACAATGAGAAGAAACTGCTGCAAACATCCATTAATAATTATAACGTGGAATGTACAAAGTATGAATCTAGGAAAATGGAAATCGTCAAAAATGAAATGGCACACATAAAAGATAGATATCCTAGGCATAAGTGAGCGGAAACGGACTGGTATTGGCCATTTTGCATCAGACAATCATATCGTTTACTATTATGGGAATGACAAATTGAAGAGGAATGGCGTCCCATTCATCGTCAAAAAGAACATCTCAAGATCTATCTTAAAGTACAACGCTGTCAGTGATAGGATAATATCCATATGCCTATAAGGAAGACCAGTTAATACGACTATTATTCAAATTTAAGCACCAACCACTAAGGCCAAGGGTGAAGAAATTGAAGATTTTTACTAGCTTCTGCAGTCTGAAATTGATCGAACATGCAATCAGGATGTATTGATAATTATGGGTGATTGGAATGCAAAAGTTGGAAACAAAGAAGTATCGGTAGCTGGAAAATATGGCCTTGGTGATAGAAACTATGCCGGAGATCGCATGATAGAATTTTGCAAGACCAATGACTTCGTCATTGCAAATATCTTTTTTCACCAACATAAACAGCAACTATACACATGGACCTCATCAGATGGAATACATGGGAATCAAATTGACTACATCTGTGGAAAAAGACGATGGAAAAGCTCAATATCATCAGTCAGAACAAGGCCAGGGGCCGACTGTGGAACAGACCATCAATTGCTCATATGCAAGTTCAAGTTGACACTGAAGAAAATTAGAACAAGTCCACAAGAGCCAAAGTACGACCTTGAGTATATCCCACCTGAATTTGGAGACCATCTAAAGAATAGATTTTACGCTTTGAATACTAATGACCAAAGACCAGACAAGTTGTGGAATGACATCAGAAGCATCATACATGAAGAAAGCAAGAGGTCATTAAAAAGACAGGAAAGAAAGAAAAGACCAAAATCGATGTCAGAAGAGACTCTGAAACTTGCTCTTGAATGTCGAGTAGCTAAAGCAAAAGGAAGAAATGATGAAGGAAAAGAAATGAACAGAAGATTTCAAAGGGCGGCTTTAGAAGACCAAGTATTATAATGACATTTGCAAACACCTGGAGATAGAAAACCAAAAGGGAAGAACATGGTTGGCATTTTTCAAGCTGAAAGAACTGAAGAAAAAATTCAAGGCTGGAGTTGCAATAGTGAAAGATTCTATGGGGGAAAACTTTAAACGAAGCAAGAAGCATCAAAAGAAGATGGAAGGAATACACAGAGTCATTATACCAAAAAGAATTGGTCAATGTTCAACCATTTCAAGAGGTAGCATATGATCAGGAACCGATGGTACTGAAGAAAGAAGTCCAAGCTGCGCTGAAAGCATTGGCAAAAAACAAGGCTCCAGGAATTGATGGAATATCAATTGAGATGTTTCAACAAGTGGAAGCTGCCCTGGAAGTGCTCACTTGTCCATGCCAACCGACTAGAAGAGATCCGTATTTATGCCTATTCTCAACCAAACGTGGAAATTATTGAACAATATCATTAATATCACACGCAAGTAAAATTTTGCTGAAGATCATTCAAAAGTGGCTGCAGCAGTATGTCGACAGGGAACTGCCAGAAGTTCAGGTGAGATTCAGAAGAGGACGGGGAACCAAGGATATCATTGCTGATGTCAAATGGATCCTGGCTGAAAGCAGAGAATACCAAAAAATGTCTACCTGTGTTTTATTGACTATGCTAAAGCATTCAACTGTGTGGATCATAACAAATTATGGATAACATTGTGAAGAATGGAATTCCAGAACACTTAATTGTGCTCATGAGGAACCTGTACATAGATCAAGAAGCAGTTGTTTGGACAGAACAAGGAGATACTGCATGGTTTGAAGTCAGGAAATGTTTGTGTCAGGGTTGCATTCTTTCACCATGCTTATTCAATCTGTATGCTGAGCAAATAATCTGAGAAGCTGGACTATATGAAGAAGAACAGGGCATCAGGATTGGAGGAAGACTCATTAACAACCTGCATTATGCAGATGACACAACCTTGCTTTCTGAAAGTGAAGAGGACTTGAAGCACTTACTGATGAAGATCAAAGACCACAGCCTTCAGTACGGATTACACCTCAACATAAAGAAAACAAAAATCCTCACAACTGGACCAATAAGCAACATCATGATAAACGGAGAAAAGATTGACGTTGTCAAGGATTTCATTTTACCTGGATCCACAATCAAGACCGATGGAAGCAGCAGTCAAGAAATCAAGACGGATTGCATTGGGCAAATCTGCTGCAAGAGACCTCTTTAAAGTGTTGAACAGCAAAGATACCACCTTGAAGACTAAGGTGCTCCTGACCCAAACCATGGTATTTTCATTCACCTCATATGCATGTGAAAGCTGGACAATGAATAAGGAAGACCGAAGAAGAACTGACGCCTTTGAATTGTGGTGTTGTCGAAGAACATTGACTATACCATGGACTGCGAAAAGAATGAACAAATCTGTCTTGGAAGAAGTACAACCAGAATGCTCCTTAGAAGCAAGGATGGTGAAAGTACGTCTTATGTACTTTGTACATGTTGTCAGAAGGGATCAGTCCCTGGAGAAGGACATCATGCTTGGTAAAGTAGAAGGTCAGCAAAAAAGAGGAAGACCCTCAATGACTGACACAGTGGCTGCAACAATGGACTCAAGCATAACAATTGTGAGCATGGTGCAGGACCAGGCAGTGTTTTGTTCTGTGGTACATAGGGTCGCTATGAGTTGGAACTGACTCAATGGCACCTAACAAAAACAACAACGTCTTGTATCCTGATACTTCGCTAAAATCTTCTATTAATTCCAGTAGTTTCTTGTAGATTCTTTAGGGTTTTCATAAGATCATATCATCTGCAAATAGGGATACTTTTACTTCTTCCTTACCAATTTTGGATGCCTTTATTTCTTTTTCTTGCCTTATTGCTCTTCCAGCACAATGTTGAATAAGAGTGGTGATAAAGGGCATTCTTATCTGGTTCCCGTTCTCAAGGGGAATGCTTTCAGACTCTCTCCATTTAGGAAGATGTTGGCTGTTGGCTTTGCATAAATGCCCTTTATTACATGGAGGAATTTCCCTTCTATTCCTATTTTGCTGAGCGTTGTTATCATGAATCAGTGTTGGACTTTGCCAAATCCCTTTTATGCATCAATTGATTAGATCATGTGGCTCTTATCTTTTGTTTTATTTATGTGATGGATTACATTGATTGTTTTTCTAATGTTGAACCATCCATGCATACCTGGTATAAATCACACTTGGCCATGAAGAATTATTTTTTGATATGTTGTTGAATTCTATTGGCTAGAATTTTGTTGAGGATATTTGCATCTATGTACACGAGGGATATTGGTCTGTAATTTTCTTTTTTTGTAGTGTGTTTACCTGGTTTTGATACAGGGTTATGCTGGCTTCATAGAATGAGTTTGGTTGTATTCCATCGTTTTCTATGCTGTGAAATACCTTTAGAGGTAGTGGTGTTAACTCTTCTCTGAAAGTTTGGTAGAATTCCCCAGTGAAGCTGTCAGGGCCAGAGCTTTTTTTTTTGTTGGGAGTTTTTAAAATTTCCCCTTCAATCTCTTCTTTTGTTACAGATTTATTTAGTTTTTCTACCTTGGTTTGTGTTAGTTTAGGTAGGTAGTGTGTTTCTAGAAATTTGTCCATTTCCTCTACGTTTTCAAATTTGTTGGAGTACAATTTTTCATAATATTCTGTTATGAATCTTTTAACTTCAGTTGCGTTTGCTGTAACATCACCCATTTCATTTCTTATACAGGTTATTTTCTTCCTCTCCTGTTCTTCTTTTGTCAGTTTGACCTATAGTTTATCCATTTTGTTGATCTTTTCAAAGAACCAGCTTTTGGTTTTGTTAACTCTTTCAGTTGTTTTTTCTATTCTCTATTTCATTATTTCTGTTTTAAGTTTTATTATTTCCTTTCCTCTGGTGCCTGATGGCTTCTTTTGCTGCTCTCTATTTGTTTGAGTTGTATGATTAATGTTTTGATTTTGGCCCTTTCGTTTTTTTTTAGATGTGTGCATTTATTCCTATAAATTGACCTCTGAGCACTGTTTTTGCTGTGTCCCAAAGGTTCTGGTAGCATGTGTTTTCATTCTCATTTGATTTTATGAATTTCTTTATTCCACCCTTGATTTCTTCTAAAACCCAGTAATTTTTGAGCAGGGAGTTGTTCAGTTTCCATGTATTTGATTTTTTTTCCCTTACCTTTTCTGTTATTGATTTCTACTCTTATGGTTTTATGGTCAGAAAAGATGCGTTTTAATATTTTGATATTTTGGATTCTATTAAGGCTTGCTTTGTGGCCTAATATGTGGTCTATTCTGGATAATGTTCCATGTGTGTTGGAAAAGAAAGTATACTTGTCTGCTGTTGGGTGGAGTGTTCTGTATACGTCTATGATATCAAGGTGTTTGATTGTGGCATTTAGATCGTCCATGTCTTTATAGAGGTTCTTTCTGGATGTTTTGTCCTTCACCAAAAGTGGTATGTTGAAGTCTCCTACTATTATTTTGGAGATGTCTATTTCTCTTTTCAATGCGGTTTGAGTTTGTTTTATGTATTTTGGAGCCCTGTGGTTGGGTGTGTAAATATTTATTATGGTTATGTCCTCCTGGCGTATTGACCCTTTAATCTTATATAGTGTCCTTCTGTCTTAGTCATCTAGTGCTGCTATAACAGAAATAGCACAAGTGGATGGTTTTAACGAAGAGAAGTTTATTTCCTCACAGTCAAAGTAGGTTAAAAGCCCAAATTCAGGGTGTCAGCTCCAGGGGAAGACATTTTCTCTCTGTCAGCCTTCTTCTCTCCAGTGTTCCCCTGGACTAGGAGCTTCTCGGCGCAGGGACCCCAGTCCAAAGGATGTGCTCTGCTCCCGGCACTGCTTTCTTGATGGTATGAGGTTCCCCTGTCTCTCTGCTCACTTCTGTCTTTTATATCTCAAGAGATTGCCTTAGGACACAATCCAGTCTTGTAGATCCAGTCCTGCCTTACTAACACAACTGCCACCCATCCTCCCTCATTAACATCATAGAGGCAGGATTTACAACATATAGTAAAATCACACAGTACCAGGAATCATGGCCCAGCCAAACTGATATACACATTTTTGGGGGACATAATTCAAACCGTGACACCTTCGTTATCCTTTGTGGTGGATTTTGCTTTAAAGTCTAATTTGTGAGAGATTAATATTGCCACTCTTGCTCTTTTTTGAGTGTTGCTTGCTTGATATATTTTTTCCCATCTTTTGAGCTTTAGTTTGTTTATGTCTTTGAGTCTAAGGTGTGTCTCTTGTAGGCAACATATAGATGGATCGTGTTTTTTTTTAATCCATTCTGCCATTCTCTAGCTCTTTATTGGTGCATTTTTCTTTATGTATTCTCTTTTCATCTTTTTCATTGTTGTTGATTTTGTATTTGCTGAGCCTCTATGTTTTTCTTCTTTTTTATTTTGATGTGCAGATTTGTTAGCTTCCTTAAAATTTGCCTCTATTTTTCTAAGTTTAAATCGATCTTTTATTTCTTGATATTGCCTTAACTTCCTCTCCATATGAAAGTTCTATGACTACACTATTTAGTCCCTCTTTTTCATTTTAATATTATCATCTTATACATATTGATGTCTCTCTTTCCTGATTTTCAGTGTTTTAGCTTTGACTTATTTTTGTGACTTCCCTATCTGGGTTGATATCTGGTTGCTCTGTCCTTTGTACTAGTCTTGGTTTGTTATCTGATATTATTGATTCTCTAGTCAGAGGACTCCCTTTAGTATTTCTTGTAAGTTTGGTTTGGTTTTTACAAATTCCTTTAACTTCTGTTTATCTGGAAATGCCCTAATTTTGTCTTCTTATTTAAGAGACAGTTTTGCTGGATATACAATTCTTGGCTGGCAATTTTGTTCCTTCAAGTCTTTATATATGTCATCACATTGTTTTCTTGCCTACATGGTTTCTGCTGAGTAGTCAGAGCTTAGTCTTATTGACTCTCCTTTGTAGGTGACTTTTCATTTATCCTTAGCCGCTCTTAAAATTCTCTCTTTATCCTTGGTTTTGGCAAGTTTGATTATAATATGTCTTGGTGACTTTCTTTTGGAACTCTGTCCTGTGTAGGGTTTGATGACCTTCTTGGATAGATATCTTCTCATTTTTCACAATAACAAGGAAGTTTTCTGCCAGCACATCTTCAACAATTCTTTTTCTATTTTCTGTTATCCCCACCCCATTCTGGTACTCCAATCACTTAGGTTATTCCTCTTGATAGAGTCCCACATAATTCTTAGGGTTTCTTCATTTTTAAAAAATTCTTTTATCTGATTTTTCTTCAAACAAATTGGTGTCAAGTGCTTTATCTTCAATCTCACTAATCCTGACTTCCATTGCCTCAATTCTACTCCAATGACTTTCTATTGAGTTGTCTAATTCTGAAAGTTTATTGTTAATCTTTTGGATTTCTATTTGCTGTCTCTCTATGGATTCTAGCAGCCTGTTAAATTTGTCATTTTGCTCTTGTATAGCTTTCCTAAATTCCTCTATTGCTTTGTCTGTGTGTTCCTTGGCTTGTCTGAGTTTTGACTGATCTCCTTCCTGATCTCTTGAAGAGCTCTGTATATTAATGTTTTGAATTCTACCTCTGGTAATTCCAAGACCTTCTGTTCCTCTAGGAGATTTCCTGGTTCTTTGTTTTGGTTGCTTGCTGGAGCCATCATGGTCTGCCTCTTTGATATTGACTGCTGTCTCTGAGCCATCAATAAGTTATTGTATTTATTTATTGTATGTTTGCTTACTGTGCCCTAGCTTCGAGTTTTGTTTTGATATGCCCAAATAGGCTGGGCATGTCAGCTGCTTTGATTATTGGTGTCTTTGTAGCTTTCTTGTCCTGTCATCAGGTGGTTAGAGCTGCTACTATGTACGTGAGCCTGGGGGTCCATTTACTTTTCTTGTGTGGATTCAGCTCAGGTGTCCAGGTCATTGGTCACCAAGTGTGTGGTGTAGGCTCTCACCTACTGTCCTAGATGGGCAGGGCTATGTAGAGGTGATTTTAGCAGGCATAGGTATCTCGTTGCAGTAGGGGGTTATGTGCTGAGCAAGATAGGGGGCTGACAGCTGCCCCTGAATGCGTAGGTGGAAGGTGTGTCCCTGTCCCCTAGAGAGTGTAGGTGGATGGATTTTGCAGCCAGACTTTGTGCACCCTGTGCTGTTGGCTGTAAGGACTGGGAGGCACCACTTATTCTTGGACCCCTGTCATGGGTGGTGTCTAGTTGTAGTGGGTGAAGCCGCCAATCCTCAGGCATCTGATGTGGGTAAGTGAGGACCCTGCTTAATGGACTGGGTGGTGTCAAATGTCATGAATCTGCCACTTCCCCTTAGCTGTTGCAGTTGAAAATAGTACCCTGTTGTACTATGCTAATGGGCCTACACTGTTGAATGGGCCCACACAGGTCTAGGCAGGGGTGAAAGGCATTCAATGACTGTGGACCCGTTATGCTTGTGCCTAGGCAAAAGGGCAGTGCCTGTTCTGAGTTCCCGGCTTAGGGGGTGTGGTGATTTTTTTTTTTTTAATTGTGCTTTAAGGGTTCAAGTCAGTTTCTCATACAAAAATTTATACACACCTTGCTACATGACTCTAGCTGCTCTCCCTATAATGTGACAGTACATTCCTCCTTTCCACCCCAGATTTCCCCTGTTCATTCAACCAGCTCCTGACCCTCTCTGCCTTCTCATCTCGCCTCTAAATAGGAGCTGCCCATTTAGTCTCATGTATCTACTTGAGCTAAGAAGCACACTCTTCCCGAGTACCATTTTATGCCCCATAGTCCAGTCTAATCTTTGTCTGAAGAGTTGGCCTCAGGAATGGTTTTAATTTTGGGATAACAGAGAGGCTGGGGGCCATGTCTTCTGGGGTCCCTCCAGTCTCAATCAAACCATTAAGCCTGGTATTTTTACTAGAATTTGAGTTCTGCACCCCACTTTTCTCCTGCTCCATCAGGGAATCTCTGTTGTGTTCTCTGTCAGGGTGATCATTGATGGTAGCTGGGCACCATCTATTTCTTCTGGTCTCAGGCTGATGCAGTCTCTGGTTTATGTGGCCCTTTCTGTCTCTTGGACTGACGCTTTCCTTGTGTCTATGGTGTTCTTCATTCACCTTTACTCCGGGTGGGTTGGGACCAATTGATTCATCTTAGATGACTGCCAGCTAGATTTAAGACCCCAGACGCCACTCACCAAAGTGGGATGCAGAACATTTTCTTAATAAACTTTGTTATGGATGTGGCGATTTTTTAAAGCCGTGAGACTGGTTTGAGCATGGTTAGCCCTCAGGTCCAGTTTAGGAGAACTAGAAGTTTCCTTTTTTTTTTTGTTGGTTTATTTGGTCCCTCTCCAAAGCTGGGAGAGGGGATTGGGCATGAGGGGTCCTACTTCTGGCCTAGGGAGCGTGGCAACCACTGAACTCTGCTGGACCAGCACTGGAACAGAGCCGGGAGGGGGCATGTGAGGGGAAGAGAGGGGGAAGTTTTTATTTTGATCCAGTGCACACGGTAGGTTAGGTGCTTGCACTTAACTTCTGCAGATCAGCGCTGCTTCCCTCTGGCTCCAGAGGCTTGTGCAGACTCTCTGAGGCTCAGTTTCTTCCAATCTGGTAAAAATGCATCCCAAGTGCTACTGCTTGCCTCAGCCCACGTGCGCCAAACAGTCCAGCCTTCAAGGTGCTGGCTAGATCAGATCAGGCACTTCTTTGCTGCTTCTGAACTGTCTCTCTCTCCCCCTGCCACTCAGTATGATTCCTCAACTTTGTCTTTGATGTTCAGGGCTCCTAAATTGTCATGTATAACTGATTCACTTGTTTTTTTTTTCAGGTCTTTGTTGTAAGAGGGATCACAAGAAAAGTCTGACTATTCAGCCATCTTGGTCCTGCCTCCCAATGCATTGTGTTTAGTATTGTGATGGTTAAGATTGTGTGTCAGTTTGGCTGGGCTATGATTGTCAGTGGTTTGGCAATTATGTATTGATGTAGCTTGGCAGTTATGTAATGATGTAGTTAGGTAGTTACATAATGATGTAATTTGGCAATTATGTAATGATGTAGTCATCTTTCATGATGTGATCTGACGTGATCAGCCAATTAGTTGTAAGGGAAGTTTCCTTGGGTATGTGACCTGCATCCAATATCTATATGAATGTTCTGGCAAAGCTCACTTGCTCTGGATCCTTCCTGGATTTGGCTTGTCATCATCTGACCTCTGGTTCTTGGCACTTGAGCCAACAGCCTGCCATATTGCCTGCCAATCTTGGGATTTGTCAGCCTCCACAGTCTGTGAGCCAGCAGCCTGCTGTCTTACCTGCTGATCTTGAATTTGTTGGCTTCCGCAGGCTGTGAGCCAGCAGGCTGCCATCTGACCTGCCAATCTTGGGTTCATCAGCTACATGAGTCAGGAGAAGCCCCCAGCCTGATGTCTGACCCACGGACTTGCAACTTGCCAGCCTCTACCACCGTGTGAGCCATTTCCTTGAGCTACATCTCTGTCTCTCTTTCCCTCTCTCTCTCTCTCTATGTACACCTCACTGGTTTTGCTTCTCTAGAGAACCCAGCCTAAGACATTTGGTACCAGGTGTGGTTCTAGAGAAACAAAATCTTAAGGGCAAGTTTTCGAAATTGGTTCTCAAGTGTGACTAGTCTTAAAGGTGCTGATGACTCTGCTTTCAATAGTAAAGAGGGCATTACTAATCCACAGGATGAGGTGGCAATATTAATGTGCAAAATATCACCACCAACAGATCAAGTATTGATGAGAGGCAAGGTTCTGGGTGATTGAATATTTGATATTTTTCTTCAAATTTATCAGAGTGAGAAGTATAGGGAAGCTGGTTGGTTGGTCCTATTTTTGCTAGACAAATTAGTAGAAGAAAGAGATGAGCTCAAAACTTCAGAGTCACAGCTCAAATGCTGCATAAAAGACCTCAAAGTTGCCACTTGTGCCCTGAAAGAAAGCCTTATTTCTTTTAGTGAAAGAGCTGATATTGCTGAAAACCAAACCCGAGTCTTATCATAAGAGTGGCTGAATTGCAACGCCAGTTGAATCCCCAACCTCAAGTCGTGTCTGAAGTTAGAGTGAGGGTATTGATTGGGATGAAATGGGATCCTGAAACTTGGTATGGCTGATAATCAGGAAGCTGGGGACACTGAGCCCCTAAATTCTGTTGAATCACTCCTGCCAACAGAACCAACCCTCTTACTCCCATCTGAGGAGATCACTCCATCTTTGTGTGCTAAGCTACCCTCCCCAGTAAAACCATTATCAATTCCATCCCCATTTGATGAGATTAACACAGATGTGTCTGAAGAGTCTTTGAGGTGTTTCCTGGGGCATTGCCTGAGGTAGATGCCTTACAAGACATTGCTGAATGTTCCCAGAACCCACCCCACCACCCATTTTTGCTTCTAGACCTATAACTAGACTTATATCCCAGTGATCCCCAAAAGGTGAAGTACAAAGTGTGACCCAGGAGGAGGTATGCTACACTCCAAAAGGGCCGTTTGATTTTTCTAATATGCACAAACAGAAACCTAGGGAACATTTATGGGAATGGTTATTAAGGGTGTGGAATAATGGTGCAAGGAACATAAAGATGGATCAGTCTGAATTTATTGATATGGGCCCACTAAGCACAGATTCTTCATTCAATGTTTCAGCTCGAGAAGTTAGGAGAGGATCTAATAGTTTATTTGGTTGGTTTGCTGAAGCATGGATTACGTGGTGACCTACACTAAATCAAGTTGAAGTGCCAGACCTGCCTTGGTATACTGGGGAAAAGGGAATCCAAAGGCTTAGGGAAATTGGCATGTTAAAGTGAATTTATCAGGTTAGACCCACAGATCCACACATGAAGTGCCCAGAGGACACGCCTTTTACTACAACTGTGAGGAGCAAAATTGTGAAGGGAGCCTCAGCATCCTTGAAGACTGTTGTGATTGCTATTTTATGTAAGATTTGACAGTGGGAACTGCCCTAACTGAATTAAGACACCTAACTACAATGAGAATGATAGGGCCCTGTGGTTGTAGGGGCCAAGTGGCAGCACTAAATCAACAAAGACAAGGTGGGCATGGTTACCGTAATGGACAGTGGAGTCAAAGCAGTAATCAGAATAGTCTGACTCATATGGACTTGTGATGTTGGCTAGTTAGTCATGGTGACCCTAGGGGTGAAATAGATGGGGAATATACTAAATATTTACTTGATCTGTAAAAGTGGAAGAATTCTAGGTCAAGTGAATGACAGTCTAACTCGAATCTCCAGAATAGAGAGTCACGGCCTCTAGATCATTTCCCAGACTTGAGTCATTTTACAGACCCACAATCCCTTGAATAAAGGGGAGGCCAAGTCCCCTTGATGAAGAACTTCATTGCACTGCCAAAAATTTATACTGTTAATTTTTCTCCTAGCCTTCCCCAAAGGGATATACAGCCTTTTACAAGAGTGACTTTTCACTGGGGAAAGGAAATAATCAGACTTTCTGGGGATTACTGGATACTGGCTCTGAACTGATACTAATTCCAAAAATGTCACTGTGGTCCACCAGTTAGAGTGGGGACATATGGAGGTCAAGTCATTAATGGAGCCTTAGCTCAGGTTCATCTCACAGTGGGTCGAGTGGGTGCCTGAACCATCCAGTAGTGATTTCTGCATTTCCAGAATGCATAATTGGAATATATATTCTTGACACACTGGCAGAACGCCCACGTTGGATCCCTGACAAGTGGAGTAAGGGCTATTATGATAGGGAAAGCCAACTGGAAGCCATTAGAACTGCACCTACATAGGAAAATAGTAAACCAAAAGCATTATCATGTTCCTGGAGGGATTGCAGAGATTACTGCCACCATCAAGGACTTGAAGGATGCAGTGGTGGTGATTTCTACCATATCCCCATTCAACTCGCCTGTTTGGCCTGTTCAAAAAGCAGTTGGATCTTGAAGAATGACAGTGGGTATCATAAACTTAACCAGATGATGACTCCAATTGCAGCTGCTATTCCAGATATGGTTTCATTGATTGAGCAAATTAATACATCTCCTCATATGTGGTATGCAGCTATTGATCTGGCCAATGTCTTTTTCTTGATTTCTGTTTTGAAGGAACACCAGAAGCAGTTTGCCTTCAGCTGGCAAGGCCAGCAATACACTGGTTGATATACCTCAATAGTATATCAACTTTCCAGCCCTATGTCATAATTTAGTCTGCAGGGACCTTGATCACCTTTCTCTTCTACAAGATGTCACACCGATCCATTATATTGATGACATTATGCTGATTGGACCTAGTAAGGAAGAAGTGTCAATGACTCTGAACTTAAAAGGTAAAACATTTGCATGTTAGAGGGTGGTAAATTAATGCCACAAAATTTCAGGCACCTTCAATATCAATGAAATTTCTAAAAGTCCAGTGGTGTGGGGCATGTTGAGATATTCGTTCTAAAGTGTAGGGTAAGTTGTTACATCTGGCCCTCATATAACTAAAAAGGAATCACAATACCTGGTTTGCCTCTTTGGATTTTAGAGACAACATATCCCTCATTTGGGTGTGATACTCTGGCCTATTTATCAAGTGACTCGAAAAGCTGCTAGTTTTGAGTGGGGCCCAGAACAAGAGAAGGCTCTGCAACATGTTCAGGCTCCATGCAAGCCACTCTGCCATGTGGGCCATATGATCTGGCTGATCCAATGGTTCTTGAAGTGTCAGTGGCAGATAGAGAGGATGTTTGGAGTTTTTGGCAGGCCCCTGTTGGTGAATCACAGTGCAGACCCTAAGGATTCTGGAGTTAAGTTCTGTCGCCCTCTGCAGATAACTACACTCCTTTTGAGAAACAGCTTTTGGCTTGTTACTGGGCCTTACTACAAACTGAATGCTTAACCATGGGCCACCAAGTCACCGTGCAGCCTGAGTTGCCCATCATAAACTGTGTATTGTCTGACACACAGAGCCATAAAGTTGAACTTGCAGAGCAGTACTCCATCATTAAATGGAAGTGGTATATATGAGATTGGGCTTGAACAGGACTTGAAGGTACAAGTAAACTGCATGAGGAAGTGGCCCAAATGCCCATGGTCTCCATTCCTGTCACATTATCTGCCCTCTCTCAGTCTACACCTATGGCCTCATGGGGAGTTCCTTATGAGCAGTTGACTAAAGAAGAGAAAACTCATGCCTGGTTTACAGACGGTTCTGCGTGATACGCAGGCATCACTTGAAAGCAGACAGTGGTGGCACTACATCCCCTTTCTGGGACCTCCCTGAAGGACAGTGGTGAAGGAAAATCCTCCCAATGGCAGAACTTTGAGCAGTGCACCTGGTTGTTCACTTTGCTTGGGAGGAGAAATGCCTGGATGTGTGATTGTATACTAATTCATGGGCTGTGGCCAATGGTTTGGCTGGATGGTCAGGGACTTGGAAGAAACATGATTGGAAAATTGGTGACAAGGAGGTAGTGGGAAGAGGTATGTGGATAGACCTCTCCAAATGGGCCAAAGAAGTGAAGATATTTGTGTCTCACGTGAATGCTCACCCAAGGGTGTCCTTGACAGAGGAGGATTTTATCAATCTAGTGGATCAAATGACACATTCTGTGGAAACCAGTCATCCTCTTTTACCAGCCACTCCCCTCATTGCCCAATGGGATCATGAACAAAGTGGCCATGGTGGCAGGGATGGAGGTTATGCATGGGCCCAGCAGCATGGACTTCCACTCACCAAGGCTGACATGGCCACAGCCTCTGCTGAGTGCCTAGTCTGCCAGCAGCAGAGACCAACACTGAGTCCCCGATATGGCACAATCCCTTGAGGTGATCAGCCAGCAACCTGGTGACAGGTGATTACACCGGACCACTTCCATCATGGAAAGGGCAGCGTTTCATTCTTACTGGGATAGACACTTACTCTGGATACAGATTTGCCTTACCTGTATGCAATGCTTCTGCCAAAAACTACCATCCATGTACTCACAGAATGCCTTATTCCACACAGCACCACCTTGGATCAAGGAACTCACTTCATAGCAAATGAAGCATGGCAAGGGGCTCATGCTAATGGAATTCACTAGTATTACCAAGTTTCCCAACATCCTGAAGCAGCTGGCTTGATAGAACAATGGAACGGCTTCTGAAGACACATTTATGGTGCCAGCTAGGTGGCAACACTTTGCAGGGTTGGAACAGTGTTCTCTAGGAGGCTGTTTATATTCTAAATCAATGTCCAATATATGGTGCTGTTTCTCCCATTGCCAGGATTCACAATTCTAGGAATCAAGTGGTGGAAATGGGAGTGGCACTGCTTATTATTACCCCTAGTGACCCACTTGCAAACTTTTTGCTTCCTGTCCCCACGACCTTGTGCTGTTCAGGTCTAGAGGTCTTAGTTCCAAAGGGAGAAATGCTCCCACCTGAAGATACAACATGAATTCCATTGAACTGGAAGTTAAGAATGCCACCCAACCACTTTGGGCTCCTCATACCTCTGAATCAACAGGCAAAGAAAGGAGTTACCATATTGGCTAGTGTGATTGAACCTGACTCCCAAGGGGAAATTGAATTGATGTTGCATAACAGAGGTAAAAAAAGAGTATGTGTGGAATACAGGAAATCCGTTAGGGCATCTCTTAATACTACTGTGCCTTGTGATCAAAGTCAATGGAAAACTATAGCAACTCAATTCTGATGTGACTACTGATGACCCAGACCCTACAGGAAAGAAGATTTGGGTCACCCCACCAGGCAAGGAACCATGGCCAGCTGAGGTGTTTGCTCAGGGTAAAGGGAATACGGAATGGGTGGTGGAAGAAGGTATTTCTATACCAGTTATGACTACTTGACCAGTTGCAGGAATGAGGACTATAATTGTTATGAGTATTTCTTCCTTGTATGTGCACATCAAATGTTTTTGTTTTCTTCACTTATAAAATATAAGATGTATACGAAGCTAGTGCTTTTTCAGTTGTACATGTTAGTTGTATCATGTTAGGTGAAGTATGACTTTGTAATTGTCTTTATTTAGAGATTGTATATGGTTTAAGGAGATGTGTACAGATGCCAAGTAGACAAGGGGAGAACTGTGATGGTTAAGGTTGTGTGTCAACTTGTCTGGGCCATGGTTCTCAGTGATTTGGCAGTTATGTAATGATGTAGTTTGATAGTTATGTAATGATGTATTTTGGCAGTTATGTAATGATGTAGTCATCTTCCATGATGTGATCTGATGTGATCAGCCAATCAGTTGTAAGGGGTGTTTCTTCAGAGGTGTGACCTGCATCCAATATACATATGGCTGTTATGGCCTAGCTCGCTTGCTCTGGATTCTGCATCTGGCTCATCATCATCTGATCTCCAGTTTTTGAGACTTGAGCCAGCCGCCTGCAGCATTGCCTGCTGATCTTGGGATTCATCAGCCTCTGCAGCCTGTGATCCAGTGGACTGCTATCTGACCTGGCAACCTTGGGTTCATCAGCTCCTGCAGCTATGTGAGTCAGGAGAAGCCTTCAGCCTGATGCCTGACCCACAGACTTGGAACTTACCACCTCTACAATTGCGTGAGCCATTGCCTTGTGATAAATCTCTTTCTCTCTCTCTCTCTCTCTATATATATATATATATGTAGATATACTTCACTGGTTTTGCTTCTCTAGAGAACACAGCCTAAGACAGTATCACCATACACTTTTGGATTTGGATGTGTTTCAGTCCATGACAGTCAATTTTCTTTTTGAAGGTCACGTTATTCCATCTTTGGCCAGTGGGAACTCCAATGGGTGGCTCTGTGTCCTTTTGTCATAGCCCTTGTTCTTCGGTGGCTTCTTTGCTTTCAGGTGTAATAAGATGTCCCAGGTTCATCTTATACATTCCTTACCCCTCAACCTGGAATCACCTATTTCTTCCAGAGCCCTGGTTCAATTTAATGGAGAATATTAGGGCTTATTGAGGGTTAAAAGAGGTGATTCTTATAAAGCTCTTAGCACAGTGCCTGGTGCATGGTAAATGCTCATTTGATACTGTGATTATTTTGAGAACAGAAATCAATTCACCTAAGCTGCTTTGATTCTCTTCTTCTCCACAACTCAAATGCATTGTTATTCTCACTTTCAACACCTTCAGACAGACTGGGGAGGGGCTGGAGTGCAATGAAGCACCAGTTTCCTTGGAGTCAACTCTGACTCTTGCTGAACCCACATATGTCAGTGTAGAACTGTGCTCTACAGGGTTTTCAGTGACTGATTTGTTGGAAGTAGATTGCCAGGTTGTTCTTCTGAGGCAACTTTGAGTTGTTAAATTATAAACTAAAAATTAATGGCCATTTGTGCCAGGTGCAAAAACCTTTCTGAGAACAAATAAATCAAAATGACCATTCATGTCAGATACAAACTTTGACAGAACAATAGAGAATTTTCAAAGTGTTCTACTTGTAAAAACTTTTTGGAAAAGAAAAACTTGACAGTTAGAAATACTTCTGACTTACCATACCAGAATCCACCAATTGCCAGCAGTATATTTACAAAACCAATGACAGAAAGATCCTCATTTTGTAAGACCCTCCTTTCGATTAAAGACATACCTAATAGCCAATCATTATACCTTCCCTACTGGAAATCCCCTTGTTGTTAGTTGCCACTGAGTTGATTCTGACTCATGGCGACCCCGTGTGTGCAGAGTAAAACTGTTCCATAGGGATTTTGAGGCTATGACCTTTCAGAAACAGATTGCCAGGCCTTTTTTCCTAGGCAACTCTGGATGGGTTTGAACCACCAATTTTTCTGGCAAGTAGTCAAGTGCTTAACATTTGCACCACCGTTGGCATGGAAATCCCCTAACTCCCTGATGCTTAAGCAAGCACCTTGCAACTTTCTGCTTGAGTGCTCCCTATTTTAGAACAGCTTCTCGCCTAAATAAGCCCTATTAACTCCAATTGACTCATTGATCAGATTTTTCTTTTTAGGAGGGTGAACTCGAACCTCTACCCTTTCGGATAGCAGCCAAGCGCGTTAAACGTTTGCACCACCCGGGGACTCTGGAGTTCAATGAGGGTTCAGGTTAGAAAGGAGAGGGTTGGAAATCTTGGCTTTGGTGGGCAGAAGGGCCTGCCAGCCAAGAGAACAAGCCATTAGAATGAAACCAGGGTAAAGCCTGGCAGAGGAAAGGGGCAATTAGTTAATTCATGAGTCAAGGCCTTGCTTTAATTTTCACCATCAATTTTAATCTTGCAAGAACCTTTGACCTATGCTTTGGGGCAATTAGTGCCTGTTTGCAAAGTGATGGTACATTTGAACTCTGCCTTCCTCCTCAGACTGAGTCAATAGCTTTGTATTCTATTACATGTAATCGAGGTAAAAGGGTTTATTTAAGCTAACAAATGATTATTTTCCACAATAGAATCTTCATCCCAGTTAGTGAATTGGCTCTTGGAGGCATGCTATGTTTTGTCTCAGCTGAAGCCTGTATTTTATTTATTGCTTTCTCCTCTTCTTTCTTTCTTCCTTGCTTCTCTCCCTCCTCCAACTCCTTTCCTTTGCCCTCACAATTGAATTCAGTAAATTCAACGTAACCAGCATTCACCCAGCACCTATCCTGGGCCAGACCCTCTGTTAAGCGCCAGGTCTCAGATCCCAGTAAAATTCTGGCTGGTTCCAGAAGGATCTCCCAGCCTGGTGACAAAGACAGACTCATAAACACATAAATTATAAATTATACTGCAGTGTGATCAGCGCAAAGTAATTCAACAAGTCTAGACAAAGAAGATGGATGGTGTGGTATGGTCTTTGTGCAGAAGAGTCTAGAAGGGGAGACAAGGCTGGAGACATTTGAACTATTAGACACGGACTTCCGTGGACTAGAAGGAATTTTATCCAAGTGGCCTGAAGAGTAGATAGTTAAAGGGAAGGATTTTAAAAGGGAAGGATTTAAAAGGATATGGCAGACTTCTCACAATAGAATGCTGATTTAGGTTGGGTTCTGTGCTCCCATATTGGGTTATGCACTGACCAAGGAGTCACTGGGGGAAGTCTGTGGGGTGATGGTGGTGGGCTTGCATATTTCTAGGGAAAGTTTCTTAATTCTTAAAAAAAGACACATGGAAGTCATGATCTTTGTTTCTAACTCTGGATTTTGGTGAGAATGTGATGCCTGGAGCTGTTGTAGCCATCCTGTAACCCTGAGGAGAGTTCGTTCCTCCACTGAGGATGGCCAAGCAAAGAGCTTGAAAGAACCTGGGTCCTTGATGACATTGGTCAGCTGCTGAATTAAGTTGTATGAGGACTTCCTGCTTGGGGACTTCTCGTTGTCTGAGATAACAAAATTTTCTTCTAGTTAAGTCTCTTTCAGTTGGGCTTTTTATAATGTGTTGCTGAAAGTTTCCCAGCTGATACAGAAGAGGAAGCAGAACTTGAAGACTGAGTTGTAAAGAGAAGGGAGAAAACATGCCAGGATGGGAATTCAGCAAGACAAAATAGGATAAGAGCATGAGGAAGACAGTGCAGGGGAGGGCTAGTTCTGAGAGGTGAGGTCAGTAGGGTTCAGCCAGATTATACAGCACCCCTTTCCCCTTCTCTCTGCCTCCCCGTCTCCCTCCGTTCTTTTTGAGGGATCTTCTCCTTCAGTCAGTCTCCTCTCCAAATGTACCTGGGAAGGAGATGTATGTAGAGACAATCTTAGTCGAGATAGAAAATGTTAATTCAGCACCACTCTGTGCCAGACCCTGTGCTGGGCTGAAATGAGTGAAGTGTGGTCCCCTTCGAACAGAGCTCTCAGTCCAGGGACAAGACAAAAACAGAAACCAATGTTTCTAAACCTGTGATCAACTTCAGGTTGTTTCTTATTTGAACAATAATGAATTTATTTTAGTGGTCAATTTCTATATATGGTAGAAATATAAAATTTCCTTTTAAATATTAATATTTAAGCAAAAAAAGAGTTAATTTAAGGAAAAAAATTCAAGTGGAAATGTTACAGGTGATACGTGGTGTTATGGATTGTATTGTGTCCCCTAAAAATGTATGTCAGCTTGGCTAGGCCATGATTCCCAGTATCGTGTGGTTGTCCACCATTTTGTCATCTGATGTGATTATCCTGTGTGTTGTAAATTCTACCTCTATAATGTTAATGAGGCAGGATTAGAGGCAGTTATGATAATGAGGCAGGACTCAATCTACAGGATTAGGTTGTATCTTGAGTCAATCTCTTTTGAGATGTAAGAGAGAGAAGCGAGCAGAGAGGGGGGGGATCTCATACCACCAAGACAGGAACGCTGGAAGTGGAGTGCGTCCTTTGGACCTGTGGTCCCTGCACTGAGAAGCTCCTAGACTAGGTGAAGATTGATGACAAGGAACTTCCCCAGAGCTGACAAAAACAGAAAGCCTTCCTATGGACTGGCTCCCTGAATTTTGGACTTCTATCCTCCTAGACTGTAAGGTTGCCATGAGTCAAATCAACATCAATGATTTTTTGACTGTGAGAGAGTAAATTTCTCTTTATTAAAGCCATCCACTTGTAGCATTTCTGTTATAGCAACACTAGATAACTAAGACACGTGGATATGGTAAAACTTATGCAAGGATTAAATAAATTTATGTGTGTGTGCGCAAGTGTGCATGCGAGTAATATGTTCACTTGCTCAGTCCCCTTTACAATCATATGAGGACAGACTTATGTTACGTGGTTTCACTGGAAGACATCATGTACATATATGACGTTCCCCACACCCACCATAGTTGATTGGTCCAGATTTTTTCTCAGGACTTTTAAAACTGGGGAAGTCCCTCTCTAGTGGCAGAAGTTGTAAGACATGAGGCTTGGGAGTTATTGGCAGCCATATTCCTTCCCTTACCAAGGACACTGACTTGGAGTGAGTGAGAGAGAAGCAGAAACAGGAGATACAGAGACAGAGACAAATAGAGAGTAAGCTTGCGAGCACTCTGGTGGGGATTGAGTACTGGCTGTAGTGATCTCCCTGCCCTTCTTGTGGTTTGCTTATTCAATTTTTGTTTGGTTATATGAGATATTTCAAGGTTCTTCCAGCGTCCAACCCTTTTGTTTTTTGCCTAAATTGGTTCAACTGGGGTTCTGTTGCTTGCCACCAAAAAAATTCTGACTTAGTATATGAAGCCCTGGCACATAGTAGGTCCTCAGTGAATATGTGTCCCTTCCTTCCTTTATGGAATGCAAGGTTGGCTAAAGGTAGCCAAGGAATGTGTGTTATAGGGCAAAGCAGTCATGAGGAGGAAGAAGGCTTTATAATAATAATAAAAATAAAAAATTGGGAGGCAATATATTCCTAATTCTTCCCTTCACCATTAACAGCAGCAGTCACTTCTTGCCATGTTCCAGTGCAGATGTAAAAGTCACTGAATTACAAACCCCAGTTGCAAGCTATTTTTGGTGGAGTTGTGTGTATGTGTGTAATGTACACATTGGGATTCTTGGCCACCGCCTCTGTTTGTATCAGCTGTCAGCAAATCAGAGGTGCCATACACGTTTGTCATAATTCATTATGTTAATTAACCACGTTTGAGAACTGGGCGTGGGCCAGAGGGAATGCGGGGGAGGGATGCCTCCACATTGTTGTGTCTGAACCTCCTGGGTCAGAATTTCCATGGTTTGATGGGCTGCCATCGCCTGCACATGTGTCCCCTAACACACGGACCTTGATGAAATCATGTTTACATCTTTGGATATTCTCTGCAGATGATGCTCGGGGCGGGAAGCCAGAGGCAGAGAGCATCCCAGAACTTGGCTCTAGAGGCCCATCTCTGTACCCAACAGAGTTTGGAATTACCCTGACGTCTGATACCAAACTGGGCATCCTTCTCTAGCTCATCCCTCCCAGCCAGTTTCCTGGGCAGGCTGCCTGCCCTAGGCCTTCTGTGGGACAAATTGAGCCAGCTATACCACCCTCCCTCAAGACTCAGTGGGGCGAAGTCATCCTTTCTCAGTGAATGGTGCCAGTACCTGCCCAACTGCCAGCTGCGGGTAGGGGGCTCTTGACTCTTTTGCCACATCCTGTCTGTCTCCATATCCTGTTGATTCTCCTTTACTAACACTTCTCAGATCCTCCTATTTCTCCAGCTCTACTTCTCAACTGCTCCTTCTAGGCCTCCATTAACTCTCACCTGTGCCATAGCAACAGCCTCAGCTCTGGTTTTGTTATTTTTCTTGTTTCTTCCCTCCATCTTTCCTATAGGCTACAGCCAGAAGGATTTTTCTAAAATGCAAATAGGAGCACATCACTTTCCTACTTATATTCCTCCATACTTTCTCATTGACCTTGGGACTCTTTACTATGGCTTACAGGGTCCTTTCTGACGTGACCCTGCCAATCCTTGATTCCTGTCCATTTCTGAGCTTTATTCTCTAGCCTCCTTATCAGTTCTTCCAATACATTTCTTTTGCTTAAGTTAGTTTCTGTTGCATGCAACCAAAGGATCCTTATATCTGAATCATCAAAATTAACGCTGTACTTTTACGCAAATAACGTATGCCTTCTATGTGTATTTGCCAACAGCTCCCTCCCCCTGCAAGATATCTTCGCAAGTGCCACCATGCCAATTTTTTTTTTTTACGTTTCTGTAAAAAAATTAGCATAGTGAACTTACAAAAATACCTCACGGGGGAGGGGGTGGTTGGTAAACAAACATAGAAGGTGTACGTTATTTGTTCTACATGTTAGATAAACGGTAATTTAATTTATTTTTTCAACAAAAATGTCCTAGGTTTTTACCATGTGCTCAGTAACTGGGTCACCAGTTGGTATTTAGACACTGGGTCTTTGGTACTTAGAAACTAGGTCCTTGGTGACATCATTTAAGCTACTGGATCAAATCTTACCTGAAGCTGGTGATAAACATTTTCCAGTGTCTTGAGCCAACAAACTCCTTATTGACAAAATTAAATTTTCTGTGACATTCAGCTTGACACAGACCCTGAATCACAAATTATTTTTAGACAAGGACAATGCCTGCTTCATTCTGACCCTGATTATCTGCTAGAGTGGGCTTGTTATTTGTTTATTATCCATCTCTATTACCAACTTCTTCCCTATCGTGGTGATGACAGGAATTGCCCTCTGCACATCACTTACAGTTTGCAAAGCACTCTCACATCCGTTATCTCATTAAAGCCTGTAACAATCCTGGGAGGTGGGTGTAATTGTGTCCATTTTGGAGATGAGGAAACCGAGGCTTGCAGAGGTTAATAGGCTTGCCCAAGGTCACACAGCTACTGAGAAGCACAGCTAGTGATTAAATCTGGTCCTGATTCAGAGCTTGTATTCTTTCTTATACTCATTCATTCATGTATTCAAGAGCAACACAATTTATTGAATGTCTACTCTGTGCAGACATCTTGCTAAGCTTAGGTAATAATACATCAGTGAACAAGAAAGGGTCCCTGTCCTTAAGAAACTTACTGTCTAGCAGGTGACACAGACAGTGGCAGTGCTGTGAGAAAAGCTCTATGATGGGGGCCCCTCTTCATTCTGAGCCTGAACCTCTGGTCAGCAAACCATCACTGGAATGGACAAGTCTCATCCATTTTCAGCCTCTTTGTCCCTGGGCCTAAGATTCAAATTCCAGGCTTGGGTGAGGTAAGGGGAAGGTGAGAAGAGATGCACCAGACTGTATGCAACTCCTCAAGAGGAAAGTGGGACACATTTAGGAAGGGGAAATAGCACCCACGGATGTCTACTTTAATTCAGGAAACTTGAGTCACTTACTGGATTCCAGGGTTATAAAGCCAGTTGCTGTCGAGTTGACTCCAGCTCAGGGTGACCCTATGTGTATCAGAGTAGAACCGTGCTTCACAGGGTTTTCAATGGATGATTTTTTGGAAGAAGATCACTAAGACTTTCTTCTGAGGCACCTTTGGGTGGACTTGAACCTCCAACCTTTCCAAACTTTCAGTTAGCAGCTGAGCACATTAGCTGTTTGCAGTGCCTCAGTGATGGTTAAGAGTTACAGTCGCTACAGGGTCTACACTCTAGCTTTTATTAAGTGATTTCACAGTTTTGGACATTACGTTTCTACCTCCTTAAATCCTTTTGACTTATTTTGGAACTATCTTCTGTGAATGTTGCTAAGCCTTTTAGGGAGAAGCAGAGGTGGCGAGGAGGACCAACGTATCATTTCATCTTCTACTGCAGTAATGCAAATACCTGGCACAGATGTCTCTACTCTCAACCTTCTCCCATGGCAGACATGACTATTCCATCCTGGCATTATGTCCTATTAAGCCCAGCTAAAGCCCCAGAAATCTTTTCTTTTTTTAATTTTTTTTATTGTACTTTAGATAAAGGTGTACAGAACAAATAATTTCTCATTAAACATAAATTGTGTTTAATATGTTAGTATACATATTGTTTTATGACATTGGCTAACAACCCCACAACGTGTCAACACTCTCCCTTCTCAAGCTCGGGTTCCCTATTACCAGCTTTCCTGTTCCGTCCTGCCTTCTAGTCCTTGTCCCTGGGCTGTTGTGCCCCATTAGTCTTGTTTTATTTTATGGGGCTGTCTAATCTTTGGCTGAAGTGTGAACCTCGGGAGTGACTTCATTACTGAGTTAAAAGGGTGTCCGGTGGCCATACTCTTGGGGTTTCTCCAGTCTCTGTCAGGCCAATAAGTCTGGTCTTTTTTTGTGAGTTAGAATTTTGTTCTACAATTTTCTCCAGCTCTGTCACGGACCCTCTATTGTGATCCCTGTCAGAGCAGTGAGCGGTGGTAGCCGGGCACCATCTAGTAGAACTGGACTCAGTCTGGAGAAGGCTGTGGTAGTTGTGGTCCATTAGTCCTTTGGACTAATCGTTCCCTTGTACCTTATTTTCCTCATTCTCCCTTGCTCCCGAAGGGGTGAGACCAGTGGAATATCTTAGATGGCTGTTCACAGGCTTTGAAGACCCCAGACGCTACTTACCAAAGTAGATGCAGAATATTTTCTTTATAAACTATGTTATACTAGATGTTCCCTGAGACCATGGTCCCCACAGCCCTTCACCCAGCAATTTGGCCCCTCAGGGAGTTTGGATGTGTCTGTGAAGCTTCCATGACCTTTCCTTGTTGTGATGGTTAAGATTGTGTGTCAGCTTGGCTGGGCCATGATTCTCAGTGTTTTAATGTAAACACTCCCATGATTGAATATACTGTGAGTAGCCAATCAGATGAAAGGGAGTCTCCTTGGGGGTGTGGCCCACATCTGAATATAAGCAGACGTTCTGGCTTTTTGCTCTCTCTGGATCCTGTGGCTGCTTCCCGTCGTCTCATCTCCCATTCTTGGGACTTGAGCTGTCAGCTTATCTGCCGAACCTGGGATTCGTGGATCTGCACAGCCTGTGAGAGGAAGTCCTGCTCTCCGACCTGCCGATCTTGGGCTTGCCAGCTTCTGCAGCTGTGTGACTTGGGAGAGGCCTTTACCCTGATCCACTGACTTGGGACATTCTAGCCTCTACAATTGCGTGAGCTGTCTCCTTGATATAATCTCTCTCTATATATATTTATACACTTTACTGGTTTTGCTTCTCTAGAGAAGCCAGCCTAAGACACTTGTACAAGTTGTGCTGGCTTCCCCAGTATTGTGTACTGTCTCACCCTTCACCCAAGATACCACTTATCTATTGCCTATTTAGTATTCTGCCCCCCCATCCCTGGTAACCAACAAAGATTGTTACATTTTGTGTGTGAACTTTTTCATGGATTTTACAATAGAGGTCTCATACAATATTTATCCTTTTGTGATTGACTTATTTTACTCAGCATAATGTCCTCCAGTTTCATCCATATTATGAGATGCTTCACAGATTCATCATTGTTCTTTATCATTGTGTAATACTCCATTGTGTGTATGCACCATAGTTTGTTTATCCATTCATCTGCTGATGGCCATCTTGGTTGTTTCCATCTTTTTGCTGTTGTGAACAATGCTGCCATGAACATGGGCGTACATATGTCTATTCATGTGACTGCTCTTATTTCTCTAGGATATATTCCTAGGAGTGGGATTGCTAGATCATATGGTATTTCTATTTCTAGCTTTCTAAGGAAGTGCCATATCATTTTCCAAAATGGTTGTACCATTTTGCATTCCCACAAGCAGTGCATAAGAATTCCAATCTCCCTGCAGACTCTTCAACATTTGTTATTTCCAGTTTTTTTTATTTGTGCCAGTAATGCCAGGGTGAGATGGTATCTCACCGTGGTTTTCATTGCATTTCTCTAATGGCTAGTGATCGTGAGCATTTCTTCATGTGTCTGTTGGCGGATTGAATGTTTTCTCTGGTGAAGTGTCTGTTTATTTCCTTTGCCCATTTTTTAATTGGATTGTCTTATTCTTGTAGAGGTGTTGGATTTTCTTGTAGATTTTAGAGATTAGACCTTTGTCTGACTTGTAATGTTCAAAATTTTTTACCCAGTCCGTAGGTTCTCTTTTTACTCTTTTGGTGAAGTCTTCTGATGAGCACAATTTAATTTTTTAGAAGATCCCAGTTATCTAGCTTATCTTTTGGAGTTTGTGTGTTGTTGGTTATGGTCTGTATCCTGTTAATGCCGTGTATTAGGGCCTCTAGCTTTGATCCTATTTTTTCTTCTGTGAATTTTATAGTTTTTGGCTTTATATTTAGGTCTTCGATCCATTTTGAATTAATTTTTGTATATAGTGTGAGGTATGGGTCCTGTTTCATTTTTTTGCAGATGGACATCCAGTTTTGCCAGCACCATTTGTTAAAAAGACTGTCTGTTCCCCATTTGATGGACTTTGGGTGCTTGTCAAAGATCAGGTGACTGTAGGTGGATGGATTTACATCTGGGTTCTCAATTCTGTTTCATTGGTCAATGTATCTGTCTTTGTACCAGTACCAGGCTGTTTTGACTACCGTAGCTGTATAGTAGGTTCTGAGGTTAGGTAGTGCGAGTCCTCCTACTTTATTCTTCTTTTTCAATAGTGCTTTACTTATCCGGAAGCCTCAGAAATCTTATCACAGCTCTCCAGCAGCCACAACCAATTGATTATAGAGATGGCACATGAGATGAATCACATTTGCCACTCCTATTTTTGGACTTCGGGGCCTTGGGAAAATTGTTTCCTTTGTCTGGGCCTAAGTTTCCCCATCTGTTTAAATGATGACCCAAGTGATATGTAATGTGCTTTCTGGCTCTGGTAGTTTGGGACTGGAAGATCTTTAAGTCACTGGGTGGAAAGGCATCTCGGGGGAGGGAGGCTTTTAGGCTCCAGATGGAGTTTTCCCACCTCCTCCTCCTCCCCCGGGCTCTTCAGGACTAGGAAGTGGGTGGGAATCAGCTCAAGTGTTGGGGAATAGACTAAATATTTTTCTCCAGTCTACGCAGGTAACACTGCCAGAGACCACCCGAGGGCTAAGGGTGTGGATTCAAGGAGCAATAATGGCAAGGATGTTGTTGTTAGTTACTGTCTGGTCAATTCCAACTCATGGTGACCCCATGTGTTAGAGTACAACTGCTCCATAGGGTTTTCTTGGCAGTAATCTTTATGGAAGCAGGCTGCCAGGCCTTGACTTCTGCAGTATCACTGAGTGGGTTTGAACCGGCAATCTTTAGATTAGCAGTTAAGTGCAAATCATTTGCACCACCTAGGGACCTATGGCAAGGATAGTCACCATTTACTGAGTGCTTACTGTATGTGCCTGGCCCCATCTCTAATCTTTGGCACACCCTCCAAGTTAATGTTCTAATGCACGTTTTACAGATGAGGACACCAAATGGCGGAGGGTTATGTGCCTGCCCATGTAACATAGTAGCAGAACGAGGATTAGATGGCAAGTTCTGTCTCCATATCTCTTTCCTCTCTCCAGTTAGAGAGGCTCTGGTGTAGGGTCTTTGTTACCACCAGTTGCTGTCAAGTCAAACCTGACTCATGGTGACCCCATGTATGTGTCAGAGTAGAACTGTGCTCCATAGGCTTTTCAATGGCTGATTTTTTGAAAGTAGATCGCCAGGCCTTTCTTCTGAGGTGCCTCTGGGTGGCCTCGAACCTCCAACCTTTTGGTTAGCAGCCATGCGCATTCACCATTTGCACCACCCAGGGACTTTGGATCATTGTTACTTATTGTGAGTTGCTAAATCCCAGCCCTACTCCAGGCTACCCTCTACCCGGGGTCCACTCTTTGCTTCTGTACTGGACACTGTCATTGTTCCACCCAGATCCCCTTGGTCTCCTGGGGGAGCTTGTTTCTCTGTGTCTCTCTTCTGGTTTCTATGTTCCTTTGTGTCTATTGGTCCACACCTGCCCTGTCTTCATAGGATTGCCCAGGATTGGTGCTGCTTCCCCAGATGCAAAAAGATGGTTGTGCCTGGGAACTTATATTCTCCCTCCCACCCTGCACCAGGGCAGTCTTTGGCCAGTGACTGGAGTATACAGCACTCAAGTATGAAAGCTGTGCCCTTGCCTGAACACACTCTGGGGTAACTTACACTCTGGAGTTTCCTTGCGGGAACAGCCTGAGGTTGGGCCTTTGCCTGTGATCACACCCTGGCCTGGCTTCTTTCCCTTCCCTATTTTCCCTCTCCCAGTCCCTCAGTGAAAACACAATAAATCACTCTCCTCAAATATTCATCCCAGAGTCTGCTCTGGGCAACTGGACCTAAGATACCTTCTTTTCCTCTGTTTCTTAGGAAATGACTCAGTCATAATAACTACGATCTAGAGAATTTGTTGCAAAGCGTTTTTGGAGAGACGATCTTAAACAGTTCTTCGCACATGCAGTCTCCCCTGCTTGGAATGCCCTTCCCACTGCCCACTTCACTACTGGACCCAGTGCAATTGACCCTTCCTCTGGGAATCTTCTCTGCCCAACCTGGAGAGGGTTAGTACTTTCTCCTTTGTCTCCCCATTGGGCAGAGAACTGCTAGATACTCATCAAAATGATTATTCCCAGTCTCCCGTGCAGTTAAGTTGGAGCAGTATGATTGGTTCTGGCCAATGGAATATGGGCAAGTGAGGGATGCCATTTCCGGGCCAGGTCATAAAATGCTCTATGCAATCCTCCATGACGTCTCTTTCTTGCCTGTTGACTGACATCCAGTAGAGTACTCCAGTAGAAGACTCCAAGGATGCTGGATCTCATAAGATTACATAGAGAAGAAGCCCCTGCCCATTGTATTGGACTGTGTAACGTCTTGTTAAGCCATTGAGATGCTGGGGTTCTTTGTTAAAGCAGCTAGCATTAAATACTTTGACTGATACACCCAAAAAAACCAACCAAATGTTGTTGAGTTGATTCTGAAGCATGGTGACCCCATGTATGTCACAGTGGAACTACACTCCACTGGGTTTTCAATGGCTGGCTTTTTGGAAGTAGATCACCAGACATATCATGGACTCAAACCTCCAACCTTTTAATTAGCAGTTGAGCATGTTAACTGTTTGCACCAGCCAGGGACTCTGACTAATATACCAAGCACCCTATAATTCATCCACTGATGAATTCACTGAACAACAATCACACTACACTATGATTGGTTACTTTTCTGTCTCACCCACTGGGTTGGAAGCTCTTTGAGAGCAGAACAAGACTTTATTTTTCTACGTGCAGTGCCCAGCACCAAAAGATGTCCAGTATTTTTTGTTCAGTGAATGCACAAAAAGACTGTGAGATGGCAGCATGATAGTTAAGGCTGTAGGCTCTGGAGTCAGAGTGGTTGGGCTGGAAAACTTGCTCTTCCCCTTGTTGCTTGGGTCACCTTGGGCAAGCTGCTTAACCTTTCTGAGCTTAATTTCTTAGTCTGTAAAATGGTGATAGTAGGAGCACCTACTTTATAAAATTGTTGTGAAGATTAAATGAAAGTATGCGTTTAGCCGAGAAGTTAGCAAGTAGTAAGCAATTAAAAATTACAGTTAATTCTCATTATTCACATTAGTTAAGCTCTATAAAGTGACCATGAACGCTGGTTTAGCGAATACTGAGCCACTGCACCTAGGGGAAGTACACGGTTAGGTTCCTGTGAGCCTCTGGTCACAACATTTTCGTCAATCAATCAATACATAACTTTGATTTTTGTGTGTTTCTGTTTAAAGACACTATGTTTATATATAATGTTGATTAATTAACATAGAACTCATGGCCAACAGTACTGAAACTCATGCCTGAATGAAGTTGATCTAACACGTGGATTTTCTCTGTAAAGCACATTACACCTTCTTGCACTTAGGAACACCAGGCAGCACTTCAGCATTATGCTTGGGAGCCATTTTAAACAGCAAAATCTCCAACAAAAAGCACAAAAATGCAAAAAACATGGCACCAAAGAGACTGTGAAGAGGACTCTTGTTTACAGTATGAGAGCTGAAACAGGAAGGCCGAGTGTTGCCTTGTTCAGTGTCAGCTGGGAACCTGTGGGTCGGGTGACCCAAAATTCTTGCCACTCTGCAAATGACCACAAAAGCCTTGTAAGTATTGGTTTTGGGGTCACAAATCAAGTTTATCAAGTGGGCGAATTTGCAAATATAGAATCCGTGAATAATGAGGAAGACTGCATAATTCTTCTTATTTTCATAGCTATTATTGTCCTATTTACACTGAAATTCAGAGAGGTTACTTGACTGACCCAAGATCACTCAGGAAGGGGCAGAGATGGCCCTTGAATTCAGATCATCCTCTTTCTGCTGCACTTTGAGGAGGAGGGTCAGAAGTGAGGAGAATTATGCTTTTCTGACATCTTGGTCCTTTCCCCTGGAAGTCTGGGTGACAGCCAGTGTCCACAGCAGGAGTAGTGACCTGGAAGCTTCTACACATTTCAGTGCTAAGATGAGGCAAAGGGACTTCCCTGAGGGGATCACACACTTGGTTGAAAACTCTTCAGGGTGGAAACACGGCTTGGGAACCAGTGCCCCTGCCATGGAAGAACTGGGCCGCACCCTGGGGAGGTCTCTGAATTCCCAGACACCCCACCTGAGAACCCTTGTTGCCGGTGGCGGTGGCGGGGGCAAGCATCAGCTCACAGAGCCCCAGGAACACGCGCCGGCTCCGCCCATTTTCCAGACCCCCTCCCTCAACTTCTACTTCTCCTCCTTCTAAAAAACACTCAGCAGTTTTCCAGCTGCTTTGGCAGTCTCTGAGCTTGAATTTCAAGACCCTGTGGCCTCTGAGGACGGGAGCCCAGAGGAAGGTTTTGAGATCTGCGACCCAGACGGCAGGAAGCGCTGGGGTTTCCTGAAGGGTAGGGGATACGGGCACTCGGGGGTTTCCCCAGGCAGGATGGAAGGGGCCCAGCTGGATTCGGACTTCAGTCTCCTGGGAGGCAAGAGCCTGAGCCCAGCTGGAGAGAAAAGACCCGCATGGAATGCTGGGGATTCCAGAAGGTGCTGGGCTGGCCTCCGTGGTGAGCTCCCCCACCCCCTAGCCCCAGAGGAGCCTCTCGAAGTGCCCTGCGCGGGGAGGGAGTGGCCTGCTCTGGGGTTGATGAACTCACGACCCCTGTTCTCGTTTCTTCTCCCCCTTCTGAAGCACACGTTGCTCTTGCTCACCTCCACACCGTTTTCTCTGCTGCGGCCATTTCCTGGACTGCCCTCTCCTTTCCCTCCCTTCCCCACCTGGTGCCCTCCAGTCACCTGGATCCCTCACAGCGGACTTTCTCTGTGATGCCCTGGCAGCTGACCCACTGGGCTCCTGCAGCCGCAGGTGGGCTCTCCCCTCATAGCTTATAGGGTTTAAAAAAAATTTTTTTTTTTATTGTGGCTTTATATATATATATAAAACCTGTTGCCGTCAAGTAGATTCTTACTCATAGTAAAATATTTGCCAAGTCAACAGTTTTCACATGTATATTTTAGTGACATTGATTGTGTTCATCATATTGTGCAACCATTATCACTATCCTTTTCCCAATTATCCCACCACCATTAACAGAAGCTCAGTGCCTCCTAGGCATTAGCTCCCTCTTTCCCCCTCCCTCCCACCCCCGGTAACCACTAATAAGCTTTGGTTTCTACACATTTGCCTATTTCATATAGCCCATAGGTTTTGAGATTGCCAAGAGCATGTCTACTAACCAGCCTCAGAACTTTCTGAGGGCAGAGCCCATGACTTGTTCACTTTTGGGTGTCCCGCGAGTGCATCAGTAAAAGAATGAATGAATGAATGAGCAAAAAAGGGACTGCCCGTGTTAACGAATGAACCAGTGAGTGACTGAATTAGTGCGAGAGGAAATAAATGGACTTGCTTGAATGCGAGTGAGTGGGTGGGTAGGGGGTCCTAAGGCGGACCCTGGGGGCAGAGGCAGAAGCAGGTGGCAACAGGAAAGGGGGCCCGTGCTGGCTGGAGAAAGAAGACGTCTCTACTCATTATCTGGGGGAAGACACAGGGGTCTCCTGCGACCCTTCCCTCTGGCTTCCGTCCTTGGCCATGCTCAGAGGAGAGCCCTCCTGGTCCCTGCCCATGGGTTTTCTTGGCAAGATCCCTCTTGGAGGCTGTTTCTCTTGGACGAAGACTCTCCCTGACCCCTCCTCCCCTCCCCAAGTCCCCATAAAATGTTCAAAGTATTTTCTTTTACTCAATAAAGCAAACAAAGGTGAGGGCAGCCTCAAGGCCTGACTATGCATCCCCTTGGCCTTGCTCAGTCTAGATGCAAACCGCCTACACCAGGAGTCTTTGGGGACTCTCCCACCCACCTCACTTGGCAAACTAGTCTCAGAAGGGCAAAGGATTGTTGGGCTAATGAGAGGCAGAAGCAAACTTGATCTTGGGCCTTCTGACTCCTGATCTGGGAGAACTATCCAGTGGCCCCTCTCAGCCTCACTGGATTCCAGATGGGTGACATCTCCCGCAGGGCCTTGGGCTGGGTCCCAGGGAACTTCATGGGAGAGGCTGCAGTTCTGTCTGCAAGAGGCTTACAGTATGGCGCTGTGTACCCCCTCCTGAACATCTGCTGTACACAGGCAGGAGGATGGCAGAGCTGGGGGAGGACGTTCCCACTGCTCTGGCCTGGGAGGGAGGAAGGTCAGGAAACCTGACTTGGGACCCCACCAGGAGCCTTCAGACTTGGGGAGGATTGGGAGGACATGTAGAGAGGGCACCTCGAGCTCTTGAAGGAGAGCACACTGTACATGACAGGCACCCAGTACACCAGCCCCAGAAGGTGGGTACCATTATCACCACTTTACAGATGAGGTGGTGGTACACCAGAGAAGTGGCATGACTTATTCAAGGTCACACAGGTAATAAGTGGTGGAGTCAGGATTTGAACCCAGGTTTTGTCAGACTCCAAAGTCCAGGTTGCAACTCGTTCTCCTTGTTGGGTGAGAGATTGAGGTGGGAAGCAGGGCAGCTGCAGAGTGGACTGGAGTCAGGTCATAAGGTGCCTGTCACAGAGTAGCTGCTCATCTTAACGGGTGTCTGGGTGCCCTCCTCTCATGGAAGGCCAAGCCTGTCCAGGCAGAGTGGGTCTTGTGCTCTTGAAGGATTCTGGACTCCACTTGGTTAATCGGTTCTTCTAGAAGCCTGACCACTCGCTTCAGTCTTCCATGGAAGCTCTCCAGCCCTCAGGTTCCGGCTGTCCCTTTTCTTGCCTGCTCTCACCCCACATCCCGGTAGTGGGTGGGGTTAGCTCCTCAGGAAAGGGGGTTCCCTCTAGACAGCTCTGTCCCCTACCCCCCTTTCCACTCTTTGGCCTTGGCCAGCCCCCTGGGCCCGGCTCGAGAACAGATACTCACCCCTTTGCCAAGCACGGAGTGGGAAGGGAAGGGCTGTGCAGCCCCAGCCAGGAGTCCCAGCCAGGGAACGGGATCAAGAGCGGATGGGATGACTGGGGCTGCTGAGGGGCCAGGACCAAGGCATGGGGACCTGGGGCTGGGGTGGGCCCAGGGGGTGGCTGGGAGGTCAATGGAGGAGCAGGGGGGCTCCCTATCGCCAGCCCGGCCTGGGTGTGAAAGTTAGGAGTCTCACAGCTGCAGCTGGAGGGGGTCACAGGGTGGGAAACAGCCCCACCCAAGCCCCCTTCTTAAAGGGCCAGACCTCTATGCCTTTGTCAGCTCCTGTGCTGAGAGAGGGGCGATGGGCAGATCTTAGGGTCAGAGCTGAGTGCCTTCTCTCTAGAAAGGCAGTGGGGCCAACCCAGTCATAGAGATGCCAGAGATTTCCTGCCTCCTCACTATAATGGCATCCAGCTGAACCTACTCCCTCGTGAGGAGATCATGGGGTTGGGCCCCTCCTTTGCCTTGTTCTCTGCTGTGTCCCCAGCACCCAGACCTGAGCCTGGTCCCAAGGAGGGCCTCGATCATTCCTGAGGAGCAGATGGGTTTGGTGAGGGGACCAGGTTGGTGCTGCAAGTTGGAACCCCAGACTCCAACCCTTCCCTGACTCAGTTTACTCTTGGTCTCCCATTCTCAGCATACCTGTTGGATGGATCCTGGCAGGGCTGGACATTCCTTGATGGTCTATTCTCTGAGGTCCCCATCCCCTCTGGCAATGTCATCTCCACTCACTTCAAAGTTCCCAGCTCCATAGCTTATCTAATGCCTGTAATGTGCTGTTCATACATTATAAATGGACAGCCTAGCTTAGTATTTATTTACAGGACCAGGCAGCCTGAGTTCAAATTCCCGCTTTGCCTCTTCCTAGCTGTGTCTCAGTTTCCTCATCTGTAGATGGAGCCATCAGTAATATATATCAGAGGACTGTCGGAAGGATTAGATCCGTTAATGTAGCTAAATCAACTGGAATAGTCCCTGACCCAACAGGGCACAATAAATGGTAGCTATTATTATTTTCACCATAAATACCCTGTGAGGAGGATACTGTGCCCATTTTTCAATTCAGGAAACTGGGAAGCTGAGGTTGAAATGCCAAGTCCACAGTCACATAGCAAATAGGTGGCAGAGTCAAGATTTGAATTCAGGTCTAGCTGGCACCATCACCATGCACTACTTCTTTCCCCACCCAGTTCTAGGATCGCATACTCATTGACAGCCAGTGGCTGGTGAATGTGGGAGTGAGGGGAGAGCTAGAATCTCACCAGGATCCTGGAAGCCAGCTGCCTTCTCTGGTGGAAAAGAATCCACTCCCTCCTCATCCCAGCCCAATCCCGTGAAGCCCAAGATGCCAAAGGGGAATGAGGAATAGCTGTGCTGTGGGAAATGGCCCTGGAGTTCCCCTGAAGCCCCTCCCCCTGACTTAGCCTCCGTTTCCACGTCTGTAAATCGGGATGATCCAGCAGAGAAACTGAGTCTCAGCTGGGCTGTAAGGCGTGAGAAAGCTTTTAGGACACATAGCGGGCGAGGCCTCCCAGGTTGGAGGACAGGAAAGGGGCCCTTTAGAGCGGGGGAGGTGAGCTGGCTGTGTCCACAGCCTCTGGACCTTGGCCTCAGCCCACAGCTGGGCCTGGACTCCTGCTTGTGGCCGCCCCCTCTCATGGGCCTTTGGGGATTTCTGTGCTCCAGGCTGACCCCGTCCTTGCTGATGAGCCTTCTGCTGCTCATCTCAGCAGGGAGCTGCATGACCTGGGCACACACCCTCTTCAGGGTTTGGATGCCCCTGTGTGTGTGTGGAGAGGGGTGGTGGAGGGAATCCCACCGAGCACACTGTGCCCCCACACTCTCTTGCAGTCCTGTGGTGTCAGCTAGGGCCACAGGCTCGGCCATCCTTCCTGGAGCCTCTGCGGCCCTCCTGGCTGCCATTGCCACCAGATTCCTGGCGAATGGTGCTCCTGAGACCACCACGGGCCCAGGCTGCGTCATTCCTGCCCTCCCTGAGCCCTGGGACCAGCTGGGCAGGGCTCCAGCCCTGGGAACTCTGCCTGCTGCTGCTTTTTTCCTTCTTCTTCGAAACTTCACTCTGTGATTCAGTGAAATGTCCTCTGCTCCCCATCACCTGGCTTAGCCACGCTGACCTTGTGGTGTAGGGCAAAGAGCACTGGACTTGGAGTCTATCTTCTGGTCTGCGTTCTGCCATGGGTGCTCTGTGTGACCTTGGGAGAGTCTTTTCACCTTTGTGGGCCTCAGTTTCTCCATCTGTAAAATGGAGCAGGAGGATGGTAGCATGGGTACACCTAGCAATAGAAGAAGGAAGAATGAGAACTTTTGTTGTAGCCTCTCATGCCTATCTCCTACCGCCATCGTGAATAGAGAAGTTTACTCAGGGGTCCAAGCCAGACCTCTTTATTCTGTCCTATCTGCCAAACCAGCTTACAGGTCACTGGTCCCAGGTCCAGCTGTGGTGGCCTTGGGTTGAGATTCATGCTGTGCCCCAAGAAGGTCTGTCTCTTAGATTTAGGCTCCACCTGTCACCATGAGTCAGAATCCACTCAACAGCAGTGGGTTTGGTTTTTTGGTTTGGTCCTCCCTTCTATACCCTCCTGCCCCCAGGCCAGAAGCTGAGGCACCCCCACCATGTGGGGCTCTACCACTAGAGGGCGCTCACCACTCCCCAAAACATGATTTAAAAAAACAAACCCAAAAATGCTTATAGCAGCTAATCTTAAGGATGACAGCCACCATTTATTGAGTGCTTGTTATGCATCAGGTGCTGTGCTAAGCCAGTTCCCACATAATGTGTAGGAGGTAGATTATCCCCACTTAACAGATGATGAAACTGGGGTCTGGATAACCAAAATGACCCACCCAAGGTCCGAGGTAGGGGCTGATGATTGGAATGGGAGCAGAAGTTGAGAGGTAGGACTGGCAAGATCAGAGACTATCAAACCCATGGTTGCAAATGTAAAAAAAAAAACCTCTGCAGGTTCTTTTAATAAGCATAGCAGTAGGTATCATCTATGGGGCACTCACTCTACAGCAGGCACAATACCAAGTGCTTTGCCTACTTGATCTCACCTAATACTCAAAACAACACAATAGGAATATATTTCAGTATTATTTACATTTTACAGATAGGGAAACTGAGGCTCAGTGAGGTGAACAGCCTTGCCCAATCTTACTCCCTTGAACCCAGGTTCGTCTGCCTCTGGAGCTTGTGACTCTTAAGTTCTACACTATGTTGCCTCCTTCCTTTAAATGACTCTTATCCAGAATCCCAATATTTAAGAGATAAAAGTGGATGGAAGCAAAGGTAGGGGGCACAGAACCTTGGACTCTGCAGGTCACAGTTGGAAGACCCGTGATCAAATGCATCACCCTCCATGTCCCAGAGAGGAGCAGGGACTTGCTCAAGGTCACAGAGCTGGTCAAGGGCAGAGCAGGAGAAGAACTCAGGCTTGTACAGCTCCAAGTTTGCTGTTTTCTCACTCTACATGCTGCACTGACTTGGAGACAAGGGCAAGGTAGTCTCTGGATCCATGCCTGGGGTGACTGGGGTCTTAGACGCTTTAATCCTTGGTTTCAGCTACTAGGCAGCAATATCTTTCCTCTGGAAAGGAGACCCCAACCCTGATTGGAGACCCCTGGGACACATGGAGCTGTCACAGGCAGAGGCACCAGGGAGTGGCTTGTAGGCAGGATTTGGGTCCCCATAATCTCAGTAAGGGGACAGTGGTGGTTCAATGGTAGAATTCTCACCTTCCATGCGGGAGACTCAGGTTTGATTCATGGCCAATGCACCTTGTGCACAGCCATCACCCGTCTGTCAGTGGAGGCTTGTGTGTTGCTATGATGCTGAACAGGTTTCAGTAGAACTTCCAGACTAAGATGGACTAGGAAGAAAGGCGAAGCGATCGACTTCCAAAAATCAGCCAGTGAAAACCCTATGGATCACAACGATCTGATTTTCATTGGATCATGGGAATGATGCAGGACTGGGCAGCATTTTGTTCCGTTGTGCGTGGGATCACCATGAGTCAGAGACCAACTTGATGTGGCAGCTAACAACAACAACAAATCTCAATAAGTCCCTTCCCCAAAATCCATCCTAAACAAGAAGCCTCTCCTGGGTGAGAAACTGGAGTGCTTGTGGGCATTCCAGCTTAATGAATGGTTTCACGGCAGCTTGTCCAGCTAGGGAGCACCAGGGTGGGATATGATCCCTGCACAGGGCAAAGCTGTCTCTCCTTGTAGTGGGGTGACTTCCCAATCCCAAGTTCTGCCTAAGGTCCAACCTGTTCACTGGAAGGAGTCAAATCTCTGGGATTTCCTGACTTCTGCAGTGATGCTGAAGTAATTAAGGTCAGCTGCAGTATGTACAACAAACCCCTCGCAGCTGAGGAGAGTTGTCATGTGGGTCAGGCTGGGGCTGGTGGCACTAATAATGTGTGTTGAGCACTTAACTGGGAACGAGGCCCAGTGCTAAGTATGATTGTACTGAATATTTACAACAATCCTGGGAGATAGATACTCTTGTGCTTTCATCCCCTTTATGCAGATGGTAAACAGAGTCTCAGAGAGGTTAAGTGGCATGTACAAGGTTGCACAGCTGGTAAGTGTTAGAGCTCGAATCTGTACTCTGGTGAGTTGTATTCTAAACTCCAGCATCCTTCTACTGTTTCCTGCTGGAGGTGGACACCTGTAGTAAATGGTTAGATTGGCCTCTATGAAGCACATCTTCTGGTATTCATGCTCTTGTGTAGCCCCCTCTCATACTGACTCAGGGCTTGTCTATCTAACTTGCTTTGGCCAATGGAACATAAGCAAGCATGATGAAAAAACAAACAAACAAAAAAAGGAAACCAATAAGAGAAGAGATTGAAGAGATAATTAAAAAAAACAAAACAAAACAAAAACTCCCAACAAAAAAAGCCCTGGCCTGGATGGCTTCCCTGGAGAATTCTACCAAACATTTAGAGAGGAGCTCACACCATACTACTTAAATTATTTTAGAGCATACAAGAGGAAAGAATACTCCCTAATTCATTCTATGAAGCCAGTATAACCTGGTACCAAAATCCAGGCAAAGACACCACAAAAAAAGAAATTTACAGACCAGTATCTCTCATGAATATAGATGCAAAAATTCTCAACAGAATTCTAGCCAATAGAATTCAGCATCATATATAAAAAAAAAAAAATACACCATGACCAAGTGGGATTCATACCAGATATGCAAGGGTGGTTCAACATTAGAAAATCAATCAACATAATCCACCACATAAATAGAACAAAAGAATCAGATAATCATCTCAATCGACACAGAAAAGGCATTCGATAAAGTCCAACACCCAATCCTGATAAAAATTCTCAATAAAATAGGAATAGAAGAGAAATTTCTCAACATAATAAAGGATATCTATACAAAATCAACAGTCAACATCATTCTCAATGGAGAGAGGCTGAAAGCATTCCCCCTGAGAACAGGAACAAAACAAAGACGCCCTTTATCACTATTCCTATCATAACATTGTGCTGGAAGTCCTACCTAGAGAAATAAGGCAAAAAATAAAAAAATAAAAAAATAAAGCACACCCAAATTGGAAAGGAAGAAGTAAAACTATTCCTATTCACAGATGATATGATCCTATACATAGAGAACCCCAAAGATTTAACCAGAAAATTACTGGAGCTAATAGATTCAGCAGAGTAGCAGGATACAAGATAAGCATACAAAAATCAGTTGGAGTCCTATACACCAACAAAGAGAACTTCGAAAAGAAAATCAGGAAAACAATACCGTTTATAATGGCCCCTAAAAAAATAAAATACTTAGGAATAAATCTAACCAGGGACTAAAAAGACCTATACAAAGAAAACTACAAAACGCTATTGCAAGAAACCGAAAGAGACCTACATAAATGAAAAAAATATACCATACTCATGGATAGGTAGACTCAACATTGCAAAAATGTCAATTCTACCCAAAGCAATCTACAAATACAATGCAATCCCAATCCAAATACCAATAGCATTCTTTAAAGAGATGGAAAAACTAATCACCAACTTTATATGAAAAGGAAAGAGGCCCCAGATAAGCAAAACACTATTTAAGAAAAAGAACAAAGTAGGAGACCTCACACTACCTGATTTCAGAACCTACTATACAGCCACAGTAGTCAAAACAGGCTGGTACTGGTACAATAACAGACACATGGACCAATGGAACAGAAATGTGGAGTGTTTTCTTGACTAATCATTTGTTGAGCACCAGCTACAAGCCAGGCTCTGAAGACATCTGTGCTCTCAAGGAGCTCACAGTCTGGTTAGAGAGACAAAGGGAGACCAGGGACTGATGATGCCAACAGCCCAGGGGCCACAAACCCACATGATACAGGGCCAGGTGAGCATGGTAAAAAGTGAGGTGGGCCAAGTATAAGGCAATAGGAAGTAGTGGGGATTGCAGTGAACTTTAGAGACATACCTTGGGGTGGGGTGATGCTGGCTGCTATCAGCTCTTGTTGATTGTTGCTGTGTGGGAACATGGGCCCATGTGGGCATAACTTCTAAGTTTTTAAGTCAAATCAGAAGGTTTGATATTTATATGAAATCGCCCATTTTCCAAAAATTTAAGAACTGATTTAAATGTTTTTAAAAATATGAGGAATAAAAACCATCTATCAGAAAAGTTAAAGACTGAAAAAAAAAAAAATCTAAGCAGGCCAGACAAACCTGTGGATCAAATCTAGCCTTTGACCTACACACCCTGTGACAATATAAGGGGCCCATGGGATCCTTGAGGTTGGTCTCTAACTAAGCCTGGGAGGATCCTGTCAAAGAAGGAAAACCTAACCTGACACTTGAAGGCGAGGAGAGATTAGGAAGAGGAAGAAGCCGGAGGGCAGGGTGAACGGGGCTGTGGGGATGGCATGAGCAAAGTCCCGGAAGAGGGCAGACCTGCAGGAAGTGTGCAAGAACAAGAAGAGCAGAAGGCCGGCCAGTTTTGTGAATGTAGCCCAGGTGGCACAGTGGTTAAGCGTTTGGCTGCTAACCAAAAGGTTGGAAGTTTGAGTCCACCATCTGCTCCTTGGAAACCTTATGGGGCGGTTCTACTCTGTCTTCTAGGATCACTAAGAGTTAGAATCAACTTGACAGCAAAGGTTTTTTTTTTTTTTTTAAGTGAATACATCACATTCCAGGACTGCAAGTGTGTCCTGGAATTTAAATGTATAGTTGTTTATCATTTACCACATTTTATTGATTTTTATTTAATTTTTAAATACTTATTTTTTTTTACTGTAAGCAGAACAAACACACTGTGAACATTCCAAATAAACGCAGACTTGTAAAAGACAGAAAGCAAAAACACTCTTTCAAATCATCTCATCAAAAGAACCGTTATCCTTTCACACTGTAAATTATCTATCCATCTACCTACCTACATACATATCTATCTATCAGAAGCTTGGTGGTGCAACATTAAGTGCTCGGTCCTTAACCTAAAGGTTGGCTGTTCAAACCCACCAAGTGGTCCTGTGAGAGAAGACGTGGCAATCTGCTTTCGTAAATACTAAACCGAAAAACCAAACCAATTGCCATTGAGTCGATTCTGACTCATAGCGACCCTATAGAACAGAACAGAATTGCCCTATAGGATTTTCAAGACTGTAACTTTTTTTTTTTTTAATTGAACTTTAGATGAAGGTTTACAGAACAAACTAGCTTCTCATTAAACAGTACGTGTATTGTTTTATGGCATTGGTACTCTCCCTTCTTGACCTTGGGTTCTCTGTTACCAGCTTTTCTGTCCCTTCCTGCCTTCTAGTCCTTGCCCCTAGGCTGGTGTGCCCCTTTAGTCTCGTTTGTCCTATGGTTTTGTCTAATCTTTGGCTAAAAGTTGAACCTCTGGAGTGACTTCATTAATGGGCTAAAAGAGTGTCCGGGGGCCCTACTCTCGGGGTTTCTCCAGTCTCTATCAGGCCAGTAAGTCTAGTCTTTTTTTTTTTAGTTAGAATTTTGTTCTACATTTTTCTCCAGCTCTGTCTGGGACCCTCTCTTGTTATCACTGTCAGAGTAGTCAGTGGTGGTAGCCGGGCACTTTCTGGTTGTACTGGACTCAGTCTGGTGGAGGCCATAGTAGTAGTGGTCCATTAGTCCTTTGGACTAATCTTTCCCTTGCGTCTTTAGTTTTCTTTATTTTCCCTTGCTCCTGAAGGGGTGAGACCAGTGAAGTATCTTAGATGGCCGCTCACAGGCTTTTAAGACCCCAGACGCTACTCACCAAAGCAGAATGTAGAACATTTTCTTTATAAACTATGTTATGCCAATTGAGCTAGATGTTCTCTGAGACCATGGTTCCCACAGCCCTCAGCCCAGTAATTTGGTCCTTCAGGGAGTTTGGATTTATCCATGGAGCTTCCATGACCTTACCCTGAAGAAGTTGTACTGGCTTCCCCAGTATTGTGTACTGTCTTACCCTTCACCAAAGTTACCTCTTATCTATTGTCTATTTAGTGTTTTTCCATCTCCTCCCCTCCCCTTCCTCATAACCACCAAAGATTGTTTCTTTTTGTGTGTAAACCTTTTTACGTGTTTTTATAGTAGTGGTCTCATATAATATTTGTCCTTTTGTGATTGACTTATTTCACTCAGCATAATGCCCTCCACATTCATCCACGTTCTAAGATGCTTTGCAGATTCATCACCGTTCTTTCTCGTTGCATAGTACTCCATTGTGTGTACGTACCATAGTTTATCTATTCATCCGTTGATGGGCATCTCGGTTGTTTCCATCTTTTTGCTATCATGACAATGCTGCAGTGAACATGGGTGTGCAAATGTCTATTCGTGTGATGGCTCTTTATTCCTCTAGGATATATTCCTAGGAGTGGGATTGCTGGATCGGATGGTATTTCTATTTCTAGCTTTCTAAGGAAGCACCATATCATTTTCCAAAATGGTTGTACCATTTTGCATTCCCACCAGAAGTGCATAAGAGTTCCAATCTCCCTGCAGCCTTTCCAACATTTGTTATTTTCATTTTTTTGATTTGTGCCAGTAATGCCAAGGCTGTAACTCTTTATGAAGCAGACTGCCACATCTTTCTCCCAGACTGCCACATCTTTCTCCCATGGAGCAGCGGGTGGGTTCTAACTGTTGACCTTTTGGTTAGCAGCTGAGCACTTAACCACTGTGCCACCAGGGCTCCCTCTGTAAAGATTACAGCCAAGAAAACCCTATGGTTCTACTCTGTCACATGGGGTCACTATGAGCCACAAAACTGACTCGATGGCACACAACAGCATGTATCTATCTTATATATAAATTTATTAATGCCTGCATATACTGTGGAGCCCTGGTGGTGTAGGGGTTAAGAGCTATGGCTGCTAACCAAAAGGTCTGCAGTTTGAATCCCCCAGCTGCTCCTTGGAAAGCCTATAGGGCAGTTCTACTCTGTCCTATAGGGTTTCTATGAGTCCGAATGGACTCGATGGTGATGGGTTTGGTTTGTTTTTTTTGGGTATGTACTGTAGACTTTTCTACAACTTGCATTTTAATTTATTTTGTCTTAGATATCTTTCACTGTCACTAGCTTTCCCCTTTTTCTTCAATGGATAAATTATTGTACCAAAAATTTATGGTACAATAATTTACAACCTTGGTGTTGTAACTCTTCTATCTAGCCACCTGGAGCTCAGCACAGCTTTTAATGCATAGCAAGCGAGTTCCTCTCAGCTGCTATCAGAAGGGTTGGAAGTTCAAGTCCACCCAGAGGTACCTTGGAATAAAGACCTGGCAATCTACTTCCAAAAAAATCAGACATTGAAAATCCTGTGGAGCCCGTTCTTCCCTGACACACATGGGGTTGCCATAAATCGGAATGGACTTGATGGCAACTAGTGTTTTTTGTTTTTTTTAAGTGAGTGAGTGACTGATTGCCTAAAGGAATGAAAAGCCACAACCACATCAGGTCTCAGAGATGGCGCAGGGGTGAAGAAATCCCCCAATTTCTCCCTGTGTCCTGCCAGAGGACGGCTTGGCAGAGGGGGGCACCCTATTGCAAGGAAAACTGGAGTTCCTCACGTGAGTGAGGGCCTCCTGCCTATGAGCCTGTGGAACTCAGCATCACGGCACACAAACACGCTCCACTCACTCATCCAAGTGCCTTTGGGTAAATACCACGACATTTACGCATTTTTTGTAAGCGGAGATGTGTTTTGGAGGAATTTATCTGCAAAAATCATAGAGCCTGGACATTAGTAAAATTTCCTGAGTAAAGATAAAAGTAACAATAATCCAGGTAAAAAGCCAAATCCACAGGCTGACGTCACTCTCCAGGAATGACTGCCAAGTGCCCTCTTGAGAAGGGCCCCACCCTCTCGCGTTCCAACCAATCAGAACAACCAATCCGGCTAATTCAGCTAACCAGAGCTCAGAATTCCTCCGAGGCCGAATCTGGCTAGTTCTTGATTCCTGCTGACGACAGAATTTTGGGGATTTAATTGAAGAAGTGGTTGATGGGGGCACTTTCCAAGCATTACACATTGATTAAAAAAGTAAAGCCCACATGATTAAGAAAACAATAATGAACACTTATTGAGCAATTACACATCGATCATGTTCAAACCTCGTGATAACCCTATGAGGTTGGTATTTGGATTACCTCATTTTACAGGGAAAGAAACTCCCGTTAGAGAGAGAGGTTACGCAGGCTGCCTGAGGTCACACAGTAAGTGGTTCGGGAGTTGTTGCTCCTGACGGCTCGCTCTGTTGTCTCTGTGAAATAGTCATTGTTGGCACTGATATTTAACAAGTGCTTCTTGTGCGCCAGTGGTTAACAGCTAGGCTGCTAATCAAAAGGTGGGCAGTTCGAATCCATCAGCCACTCCTTGGAAACCCTATGGGGCAGGTCTACTCTCTCCTATAGGGTAGCTATGAGTCAGAATTGACTCCATGGCTCAGGGGTCTTGTGTACCAGGTACTGTGCTAAGGACTTTAGATGTGAACTACACACAAGAAATCTGTGAGGTGGGTGCTATTGCCACTTCATTTTACATTACCACTTGCCATGGGGTCGACTCTGACTCATGGCGTCCCCTTGTGTATCACAGTAGAACTGCTCCACGGAGTTTTTCAATGGCTAATTTTTCAGAAGTACATTAGCAGACCTTTCTTCCGAGGTGCCTCTGGGTGGACTTGACCCACCAACCTTTCAGTTAGCAGCCGAGAACGTTAACCGTTTGCACCACCCAGGGACTCATTTTATATAGTGACTAATTAAAAAAATAAAATAAAACACGAAACCTATCCTAAACATATCTCTCATAGGGAGAGAATTTGACAAAGGCAGAAAATGTGAATCTTGATTCTTCATGCAAAAACACCCAAAGGCTAGTCCATGTAATTATTTACTAAGTGTTCACTGAATGAATGACTAAGTGGGGAGTGAGAAGCACAGGCAGGCCCAATGGAGACCTGCCAACAGTGACAGATTATAATGCATAGTTGTTGTCGTTAGCTCCTGTGGAGTTGGCCCAACTCATGGTGACCCCATGCACAATGGAATGAAAGCTGCCCGGTCTTGCACCATCATCATGATCCATTGCAGATTGAACTGTTGTGATCCATAGGGTTTTCATTGGCTGATTTTTGGAAGTAGATCACCAGGCCTTTCTTCCTCGGCTGTCTTAGTTTGGACGCTCTGCTGAAACCTGTTCAGCATCATGGCAACACGAAAGCCTCCATTGATAGACAGGTGGTGGCTGCGCATGAGGTGCACTGGCCGGGAATTGAACCTGGATCTCTAGAATGGAAGGCGAAAATTCTACCACTTTACCACCCTGACTCACTACAATGCACAGTAGGACCCAATACACATTTGCTAAATGCCTGAATGAAAGGACAAAGGGCTGTGCCTAATAATAGCCCAAGACAGAAGATGCAAACAATGGATTGCAGAGCAGTGGGACTTGGGTGCTTCAGACCCTTTGCCCAGTCCCAACCTCCCAAGCAGTCATCAGAGTGTTCAGGGTCAGTCCTGCTATCACCCAGATGGCCCAAAACACATACAGTGTTCACACATACAAACACCGACTCCATCACCACCCACGTCTCCTGGGAACTTACAGCGTACCCAGCACTGTGCTGAGCCTTGTGGGTCAGGAGGGAAGAGGCCCCAGCTCAAGAATCAGGAGGACTCAGGTTCAGGGGGAAAAAACGTGTTGGTAAATCTACTGTGTAGCTGGTGGGCTGTTTGAGAGAGCTTGTCAGAAAAGCTACGGGGAGCTGGCTCAGGTTCAGACATCTTCCAGGAACACAGAAAACAACCACATTTTACTAATTATAGCAAAGGAAAACACGCTGCGATTACAGCTAAATTGCATTAAGACATAACTTGCTGGCTCGGCCTCAGCTCTATCTCTTTGGCTCAGGTTTCAGCCCGGCTGGGCGGTGACACAGGAGGCGGGTGGGTGGCTGGGCAGGCTGGAGGCCTTGGCCGGGGTGGGGGGTTGGGGGGGTCCTGCAGCTCCATTCCCGGTGGGGTCACGGCCCTGGGATGAGGACGGGAAGTCCCAGGGCCAGTCCCGGCTTGTGGCTTGTGAGACCGGCATCTCCCCCTCCCCGAAAGGGGCTTTCCCGGGCCCCTGGGCTGGAATAAACCCTGTTGAGAGGCCGCTGAGTCATCCAACCCCACCTTGCCTTCCCTCCCTGAACTGAGGATCAGAGAACGCGAGGGCTGTAAGGAAGGTCTTGGGGCCAATGCTCTAGTCCTCTAGTTGCTTAGAAGGTAACTTGAGTGGGTTGTTTTTCTAAACCCTCTTTCCTGTTGCTGCCACCGGCTCTGTCTTTTCCTTGTGGGCCAGGACTGCACCTGCTAAGAGGGGCTTGGCACTTGTTTGGGGAGTGGGGGGTTAGACCCATCTCCATGTAATTATTCCCAGAGGACCCATGTCTGATTAAGGCACCACAGAGGCAGAAAGGAAAGAAGCAAGAGAGGGAGGAGGGGAGGAAGGGAAGAAGGAGAGAGGGAGGGAGGAAGGAGGGAAAGGGGCAGGTAGTAATGAACGCAGGAAAGACAACTTACTGAGCAATTGCCAGATCTGGGCATGGTACATACAGTCCTTCTTGAACCTTTACACTAGCCTCGAGGACAGGAACTGAGCCTTATTCTTACACGGTTTCTATTCTTTTGTGGTTTCTAACAACGTAGGTACTCAGTAATCATTTCAGTATTTCCTTGAATGAACAAGAAAGGCCAATGAGGCAGGTAATATCTCTGCTTTACAGATGGGACTGCAGGGGCTCAGCTGGGGCAGTACCCAAAGTTGCACAGCTATGATGTGATGGGGCTGGAGTTCGAAGCCTGCTCTGTATGGCTCCAGAGCCCGACCACTTGCCCCTGAGCCCAGGATGCTCACCTTCGGGTACTAATGAGAGTGGCTGCTCCAATGACCACATGGCCCCCAGTTATGTTGGGGTCTTTGTCTCCGGCCTCAATCTCGTCTGGCACTGAGAACCAGTTCCACCTTTAGTTCTGCCAGGCACTGGGCTAAGTGCTTTAAATGCGTTGTCTCACGTCCCTCACACTACAGTCTTGGGGCACGGGGAGGACTCTTGCTATCCTCATGTTTCAGAGGAGGACCCTGGGGCTCAGAGGGGTACCCAAGCTCATATAGCTACTAACTGGGGTGCTGAGGCTCCCATGTAGGTCTGTGTGCTGCACCAAACACCACTCTGTCAGGGTAGAACTTGCAGAGTCCCCGTGGGCCTGGCCTCAGGTCACCTCCTCAGGACCTGTCTGATGGCCAAGGGCAGGGAGCAGGATCGGGGGCCTCTCCCCTCAGAGCATAGCCCCTGTCAGCCATTCCCCAGGTCTCCTCACTCTGAGGGCAGGGCTTGGCCAGGCCCCTTGGGCTTAGCTCAGGAAAAACAGCCAGTCTGTGCTGGGTGCCTGTGGCTCTGGGTCCGCCCAGATCCAGGGGCAGCAGGTGGTGTGGCCACGGGCATGAGGAGCAGCTGGGCTGTGGTCTGTTGGCCAATGTGTTCTGGCCAGTAGTGCAGGTGTTTACAATCCACATTTTTAATAATCTAGTGTTATGCTTGGCCCTAGATTCCTTCTGCAGGGCCTAAGGCTTGCCTCCAAGATGGTCTTCTAGTTCCTTCCAACTCCTGCCCTGAAATAAGCTGGGGAGAGAGAGACTTAGAGGAAGCTGGGGCCTGGGAGACAGAGGTAGAGATGGGGAGTGGGAGGGGACTCCATCTGACATTTATGGAGTACCTACTGTGTGCCAACTGTGTTTTCTTATGTAGTTGGATTTGATCCTCACAGCAATCCAGTAGGGTGTGTTTTCTGTACCCATTTTGTGGGTAGTGAAACTTAGGCCCAAATGCTGAAGCTGCCTGCCTGAGGTCATACAGGTTGTGGGTGAGTTTGGTGTTTGAGCTCACACCTGTCCAGCTACCGAGCCTGGGTCTAGAGGTGCAGCTGGGCACGTGGCTCATCTATGAGGACTCATCTATTTGGAGTCTTGCCCCTTTCCCAGGGGGACAACAAAGCTCTCATTCCAGGGCTTGGGCAGAGCAGAGATAAGTGGCTATTCTGGGGGCAGAAATGTCCAGGCCATGAACTACCCCTTTCCCCTCTTATCCCGTTTCAATCCTTAGCACAGTCTGCCCCAGCCCCACCTTGAGGTGGCAGCATACCTCATGTTTGCAGTTGAAGGCAGGGCTTCCAGCCTTCTCTCCTGTCAGCACATACTGCTTCATTGAGCCAGGGGCAGCAAAGCCAGGCCTTTCTTTTTAGGAAAAGGTCTGGCGTGGAGCCAGGTTCTGGCTGAAGCTATGCAAGGACCGTTATCTCCAGGTCCCAGCTCTGATTGTTTCTTGTCTTGCTTTCTTTCTGATGTAACAGAAGGAATAGTGAAATCAGATCCTACCACCAGCATTTTTCCAGCTGTGTGAGTCAGGTGAAAGTAATCATGCTAATAACTGTTAGTTGCCATTGAGTCAGCTGCGACTCATGGTGACCCCATGTGTAAGAGAATGAAATGTTGCCTGGTCCTGTGCCATATTCACAAGTGTTGGTATGTTTGGGTCCATTGTTATGGCTGTTGCCTTTGCTGGCTCTCCACTTTACCAAACACAATGTCCTTCTCCAGCTAACGATCCCTCTTGATGATGCCTCCAAAATAAGCGAGTTGAAGTCTCAGACAGTATTCTGTGATCCATAGGGTTTTCATTGGCTAATTTTCGGAAGTAGATTGCCAGGCATTTCTTCCTATTCTTAGTCTGGAAGCCCTGCTGAAACCTGTGCACCATGAGTGAACCTGCTGGTATTTGAAATACCAGAGGCATAGCTTCCAGCATCACAGCAATATGCAAGCCACCACAGCACAACAAACTGACAGACGAGTGGTGAATGTTAACAATTACAGGGCATTATTTGTGTTTCAGAGACTAGGCTGAATACTTTCCATTGTTCTCTTGTTAAATCCTCATATCAGCCATTTGAAGCAGGTAAGATTATTATTCCCACTTTACAGATGAGCAAATTGCATGTGGTCACACAGCCAGCTAGTGGCAGAGCCCACAGGCTTAACTGCCATGTCATACTGCTTTCTATAACTTGTGGCTCTGAGCCTCAGTTTTCTCGTCTGTAAAATGGGAATGTTGGTTCCAATTTCAAAGGACTGGCATGACTATAAAATTAGAAAATGAAGTTAAAGTGCTTATGACAGTGTCGATGCTTAAAAAAGAAAAATAGTTGCCTCAGTCTGTCCATCATTCAACAAAGGTTTAGTGGATTCCTACCTTTGCCAGGCACTGGGCTAGGTGCTGGGACACGGTGGAGAACACGCAGATGGAGTCTTGCTCTCATGGAGCACACAGCCCAGAGGGGGAGACAAGCACTAAGCAAATAATCACACATAATTGAATGGATGATTTCCTGTGTGCCCTGTGCTGCTAGGGAGAAGTACAGGGTCAGATAAGGACAGGAATGGGTTGGGTGATAGCCGGGGGAAACTGAGGTTGGGAAGCTCCTGTACCCCATGGAACAAAGGAAGGCTTCCATGTAGGGCAGTGCGAGGGGCCTTCTGGACCGAGGAAGAGGATATTTAAGAGAACAGACCAAGTTCTCCCTCTGTCTTCTTTACAGCAGCCAGGAAAACTCTGGATGGTCTGATTCCAGCAGCCCAACCTGGAACCGACTGTGGATGATAATATTCCTGACCCAGGTAAAATGTGCCCGTTCTGCAGGCAAGTGTCACCTGCAGGGCAGCTGGGAGTTCGCTCAGCTGATGGGGTGGCGGAGGGCGGGAGTAGTGGCTTACGTCTGAGGTTTATGGAGGTCAGACCGCAGCCTAGTCTGCCTCTTATGAGCTGGCTGTGGAGAATGACTTAGCCCTGCCTGTTGTTGAGCTGACTGCAGTCAGGACTGGCGGTTCAAATCCCATCTTAGCCGCTTATTTCCTGTGAGTGATGTCACCTCTCAGAGCCTCAGTTTATCTGGTCTGTGAAATGGGATCTTAACACCCACCTCTCCAGACTGTTTTGAAGATTTAGTGGAAGAATGAATGTGAAGCTGGAATTAGTTATCATCCTTTGCTAAAACTTACAGAGAGCACATTAGTTGCCAGGCGCTGTGCTAAGCACTTGACATTCACTAGCTCATTTAATCCTTAACACAAACTTATGAAGGAGGCTCCATCACGGTCCCTACACTACAGGTGGGGAAACTAAGTCTCAGGAAAAATTAAGAAACTTGGCCAAGGTCACAGAATTGGTGTTATAGTTTACAAAAGGAGAATAGAACACACCAAGAAACTACAAATGAATAAACAACTTCAATTTAATGAGTACCCACTAGGTGCCAGGCAAATTTTCTATGAACCTAGATCTGTCTGTTTCCAAGCTAACTTTCCTACTTTGGCTCCAGCGCCTTTGTGGGGTGGTGGTGAGGGGCTCGGGGCCACCAGTTCCATTTGGTCTTGGCCTCATAATCATGATAGGCCACAGATGTAGACTTTCACGTCTCTTCAAATAAGATCACACGTATTGCCAGAGTTGCAAGATTTAACAAAAATATAGGATGTCAAGTTAAATTTAATTTTCAGATAAACAACAAATAAATTTTTTTTCAGTATAAGTATGTCCCAAATATTATATGGGATATGCTTATACCAAAACATTCTTTGTTATTTATCTGAAATTCCCATTTAACTGGGCATCTTTTATTTTATCTGGCAACCCTATATACTCCCTCAAAGTTACCCTGTCAGCATTAAGAGAAGACAAGGTTCATCAAAAACCTTGAAACTTGCGTCCTGTTATCAAACTGCCCTGCCTGTAGTACTACACAGATTGATATTTTTAGAGAAAGGCCTGAAATTATCTTGGGACTAGCTTGCATCTTGTGGCGGTTAAAAATCTATATTCAGTGCTAACATTTAAAACAGGCTACAATTTTTTGTCATCCTACTCTGACATTTGAGTTGGCAAACTATGGCCCGTGGGCCAAATCCAGTCCAAAATAAAAATATATTTTATTTACAAAAAATAAAGTTTTATTGGAACACAGCCACCTCATTCATTTACATATTATCCATGGCTGTGGTTGCATTACAACGTCAGGGCTGAGTCGTTGTGACAGAAATCATATGGTCAGAAAGCCGAAAATATTTACTATCTGACTTTTTTCAGAAGTTTGCTGACCTGTCTGATGTGTTTCAGTCCATTGCTGTAATTATTCCTGTTGTTCAGAGCTTGTGTTTGTAACCAGTAGCTAATATACTTGCATGGGAATTGAGGTGTTGGTGGTTCCGTGGTAGAAATCTTACCCTCCATGAGGGAGAGCCGGGTTCAGTTTCTGACCAGTACACCTCATGCACAGCCACCACTCACCTGTTACTGGAGGCTTTTGTGTTTGTTATGATTCTGAACAGGTTTTAGCAGAGCTTCCAGACTAAGATGGACTAGGAAGAAAGGCCTGATGGTCTATTTTCAAAAATCAGCCATTGAAAACCCTGTGGATCACAATGGTCTGATTTGAAACCGATCATGGGGGTGGTGCGGGACTGGGTGACGTTCTGTTCTGTTGTGTATGGTGTCACCATGAATCAGGGGCAACTCGATGCCGGCTAAGAACAACAACATGCATGTGAAGGTGGTGGAGGGTGAGCAGAGTTTGGGCCACACTGAGATGCCGTTTTTAAACCTCTTAGCTTTGTATTTGACACATGGTGAGTGTCCAGTGGTGATGAGTCCCCTACACCCCAACCCTTGTTTTCTAATTCCCTCCACTTTCTCCTCTTGGAAAGGGAGGCCCCCAGCCACCTGGCCTCCTCTCCCATGGAGGTCTGCACCACAAATTCAAAGCAGGTTTCTGCTGCATTTTGAGCCCGGTCTGCTTTCCACAAATTTCACCTGGTTAAAAATATCCATGTGCATAATCCCTCGATTAACGTCTTTGGCCTTGGGAGGAGGTCTGTGCCCTAGTCCTGGGCAACCCTCCATCTCTCTGCTTGACAACTCATGTGCCTGTCAGTTGGGGTGCAGAGGTTGCTGGGTTCCTTCCCCGGGGCTCAGTGTTCAGCTGAGTTTAATTGCAGCCCTCCCTGGAGAGGGTCAGCGTGCAGATAGGAAACAGGAGAAATGCTGGGTCAAGCAGCAGTGTCTGGAAATTCACCCATTGCCTGCTGGTTTATCACTGCTCACTTCTGCAGACCTGGGAGAGATGCGAGGTCACCTCATCTGCCTGAATACCCAAGAAAAGTCTCCCTCCTTATCTGTCTATCCATGTATCCGTCCATCTAATCATCCAAATTTCCATCTCAGGGCCAGTTTCCCAGGGAACATGACCTAAGACATACTCTCACTTAATATTCAAACAAATTGCTGTCAAGAACTGTAAAGGGTCTGAGATTTTACTCTACTTGTAGGTTAACAAGTTAGCCTGCAGTGTTTTATGGATGCTAGCAGAAGACACAAGCCTTTTTGGTCAGAGACAAAGGACATTATTACTCATGGCACAGCCAGCAGCATGAGTTTCACCCATGGGAGTTATGGGTTAAATTATGTACCCCTAAAATATATTTCCTAACTCCTTTGCAGCTAAGCAAGGAATCCTAACTCCTATACTTGTGAATGGAATATAAAGTAATGTAATCAAGTTCCATAATGCAATCTAATGTAATGTGATGAATCAATCAGTTGAGGTCATACTAGTGTAGGGTGAATCCTAAACCTAATCATGTTTGAGTTATAGAAGGAGCAGCATAGACACAAAGGCATACACTCAGACACAGAGGGAAGACAGACTACCTGATGATAGTAGAGGCAGATGACTCTACAAGTCCAGGAACTCCAAGAATTTCTGATTACTAGAAGCTGAAATATATAAAGAAGAACCTCATTCTAGAGCCACACCCTGAATTTGGACTTCTAGCCTCCTGAACTGTGAGAGTAGATGAATGGGAACTGTGGGAAAAAATGAGTGGGGTCACTTAACCATTTAACCATTGGGTAGTAACTGTGAATAAGCTTCCTGGGAGAGATGAAATCTAAGGTTGAGTTCTGAAGGATCAGTGGGAGTTAGCTAGATGGAATTGGGAAAAGAATGTTTCAGGCAGAGGGATCAGCATGTGCTAAGGGTCAGAGGAGAGAAAGAAAGCGAGTGGTGTGTTCTGGAAACTGAAAGAAGTTTAGAGTAGCTGGAGCATAAAGAACAAGTGATTGTGTGTGTGTGTGTGTGTGTGTGTGTGTGTATGGAGGAGGAGCAGGGTTAGGAATGGTGGGAAATGGGGTAAAAAGGGGGACAGTGGTCAAGATCATAGTGAATTGTGCAGCCTCATAAAGGGCTTTGGCTTCATCCTGCACACAGTGAGAGCCCCAGCAGGGCTTTGGGTTGGGCCAGCAGTCAGGGCTGTGCTTTAGAAAGATCCCCTTGGCACAGGCTGGGTGGAGAATGGATTGGAGGGGGCCAGCTGGAGGCAGGGAGACCAGTGAGCAGGCTGATGCCTTCCAGAGGAGAGGAAGAAGGGCAGACCTCTCAGGACCCGTGGCTGGGAGGAGCTGGGGTGGAGGTCAGAGAGGGTTCTCCCTCCAGTCCTTGGTGACCCCCTTTTCTTTGGTGAGCAACAAATACCTTTTCTCACCCTCACCTCCTCTGGTAGTAAAGGTAACAATTCCAGAACCCCATTTTTCTGCCTGCGCCTCAGCTCTGCCTCAAGTTCTTCCCATTGCTGGTATCTCTGGGTTAGGCTAACTGAACTGGTCAGCAGGAGTCAGAATAAGCGTAATGCCAAATAATATGAGTCCCTGCTGTATACCAGGCACTGTGCTTAACACACATGATCTCATCCTGACTCCATAGAGCTGTGGGGATGACTAAAGGAAATACTGCATGTTAAGCACAGTGCTTGCTATGGAAGCCAAGGTTAAGGTTAAGCAAATTGTGCAAAGTCATTGTCTTTGTCATCTAATGCTGCTGTAACAGAAATACCACAGGTGGATGGTTTCAACAAACAGAAGTTATTTTCTCACAGTCTAGTAGGCTAGAAATCCAAATTCAGCGTGTCAGCTCCAGGGGAAGGCTTTGTCTCTGCTGGCTCTGGAGGAAGGTCCTTTTCATTAATCTTCCCTTGGTCTAGGAGCTTCTCCGCGCACCTCTTGTTTGGTGGTATGAGGCCCCCCTGTCTCTCTGCTTGCTTCTCTCTTTTATATCTCAAAGGAGATTGGCTCAAGACACGACCCAATCTTGTATATTGAGTCCTGCCTCATTAACATAACTGCTGCTAATCCCTTTCATCAACATCATAGAGACAGGATTTATAGCACGTGGGAAAATCACATCAGATAACAAAATGGTGGACAATCACACAAAACTGAGAATCATGGCCTAACCAAGTTGACACATATTTTGAGGGGGCACAATTCAATTCATGACACTCACACACCTACGAAAGGGCAGAGCCTGGATTTCAACCAAAGTGGTCTAATTCCAGCACCCACACGCTGAACTGCTATGGTGAACTGCCATCACGAGTGAGAAGGATTCTAAACCAGGGGAAGCAGGGTGGTGTCCAGAACAGCTAATAACAGGCAGAATAGATGCTGGCCCATCACAGTGGCCATTGGGTATAAACAGTCCTTTGTACCAGGAGTTGTTGTTATTAGCTACTGTAGAGTTGGCCCCCCAACACATGGTGACCCCATTCACAACCATTGTGATCCATAGGGTTTTCACTGGTTGATTTTACGGAAGTAGATCATCAGGTCTTTCCTACTTGTACTAGATGTACCAACTGAATATTAGCTCTCAGGGGAGGCAGATACCAGTCAAGACTTCTGAGGGCTTAGCTGTGTGCCAGCCATGGGGTGGGTTTGGAGGGAGATACAAAGAAGGAGGAGGCATCATTCTGGCCTCCCTGCTCAAAGTCTGAAGCAGAGACTGGTGAATTGTGCCCCATATCTGTTTTCCCTTCTCCCTAAGCTCACAGCTAGACTATATTTCCCTTCTCCCTTGCATCTGAGTGAGGCCATGTACTGAGATCTGGCCAATGGAATGTGGGTGAAAGTGATGGGTACCATTCTATAGGCCCTAACACCTCCTGTAACTCTTCATGTCCTCTCTCCTCTTCCATTTCCTGGCCATTTGCAGAAGATCCAGCAGAGGACTCTGAGGCCCTAGGAGATGCTGGAGCCACAAGATGGAAGGGTTCTGGGTCCCTGAATGACAACATGGAGCAAAGCCCCCATCCCTTCACCATGATTAGACTTTACATAAGTGAGAAATAAGTTTGTATTTGGTTAAGCCACAGGGCATTGGGGCTTTTTTAAAGAAAATAATATCTAGTGTCACTTAAAAAAGCCCTGGTGGCGTAGTAGCTAAGTGCTCAGCTGCTAACCAAAAGGTAGACAATTGGAACCCACCAGCTGCTCCATGGGAAAAAGATGTGATAGTCTGCTTTTGTAAAGATTACAGCCTTGGAAACCCTATAGGACAGTTCTACTCTTGTTAGATGCTGTCACATCAGTTCCAAATCATAGTGAGACTATGCACAACAAGATGAAACACTGCCTGGTCCTGTGCCATCCTTACAATCTTTGCTATGTTTGATCCCATTTTGAGTGCCTTCCAACCTGACGGGCTCATGTTCTGACACTATATCAGACAAAGTTACGCTGTTATTCATAAGGTTTTCACTGGCCAATTTCTTTTAAAAGTAGATCGCCAGGTCCTTCTTCCTAAGTCTCTCTTAGAGGTTGCTATAAGTCAGAATTGACTCAACGGAATGGGTTTGGTTTGGTTTTGGTGAGTGTCAATTACCCTGACTATTGCAGCCCACCCAGTCCAGCCTAGGCTTTGTGATTCTTCAGCCCCTAGCCCATGTTTACTGAAGCCATGGAAGCTATTTTCCCCCCTTCCTCCCTCTTTTTTCACTCTGAGCTGCACAGTGATTGCTGAGGCATCCCTGTTGCAGTCCTGGGATAAGCACCTCTCTCTTTCCTTGGGTTTAATGCCATTTGGTCTCATCTCTTGGGTTGTGCAATGGAAAGAACCTTAGGTGCAAACCTGGGTTTGAATATCAGCTCTGTCATTTATATTCAATGTTCTACTTGGATCGAAAATCAATGCCCTTGGAAGCAGTAGTGAAGAAATCAAATGGCTTATTGCATTGGGCAAATCTGCTGCAAAAGACCTCTTTAAAAGTCCTAAAAAGGAAGATCTCACTTTGATGACTATGGTGCGGCTGACCCAAGCCATGGTCTTTTCAATTGCCTCATATGCATGTGAAAGCTGGACAATGAATAAGGAAGACCAAAGAAGAATTGGTGCATTTGAGTTGTGGTGTTGTTGAGGAATACTGAGTGTACCATGGACTACCATGGACTGCCAGAAGAATGAACAAATCAATCTTAGAAGAACTACAACTAGAATGCTCCTTAGAAACGAGGATGTTGAGGCTTCAGCTTGATTATTTTGGGCATGACTAATCGCTAGAAAAGGATATCGTGTTTGGTAGAGGGTCAGTGAAAATGGGGGAACCCCTCAATGAGATAAATTGACACAATAGCCACAACAATGGACTCAAACATACTGTGATGGTTAAGATTGTGTGTCAACTTGGCTGGGCCATGACTCTCAGTGTTTATATATGATCACTCCCATGATTGAATATGCTGTGAGTAGCCAATCAGATGAAAGGGAGTTTCCTTGGGGGTGTGGCCTACATCTGAATATAAGCAGACGTTCCGGCTTTTTGTTCACTCTGGATCCTGTGGCTGCCTCCTGTCATCTCGCTTCCGGTTCTTGGGACTTGAGCTGTCAGCTTGCCTGCTGAACTTGGGATTTGCCGATCTTCACAGCCTGTGAGCGGAGCCCTGCTCTCTGACCTGCTGATCTTGAGTTCGCCAGCCCCTGCAGCTACGTGAATCAGGAGAAACCTTACGGTCTTGCCTGCCAATCTTGGAATTTGTCGACCTTCACAGCCTGTGAGCAGGAGCCCTGCTCTCCGACCTGCTGATCTTGGGCTCTCCTGCCTCTGTCACTCCGTGAATTGGGAAAGGCCTCTACTCCGATCCACGGACTTGGGACATTCTAGCCTCTACAATTGCATGAGCTGTTTCCTTGATATAAATCTCTCTCTATATATATTTATACGCTTTACTGGTTTTGCTTCTCTAGAGAACCCAGCCTAAGACACTTACTAACAATCATGAAAATGGTGTAGGACCAAGCAACGCTCTTTTATACATAAGGTTGCCATGAGTAGGAGCCGGCACCACAGCAACTAGCAATAACAACAACAATGAGCACTTACTATGTGCCTGGGACTGTTATATGTGCTCTAAGTGTGTAACTCCCTGCAACCACTTTTAAGGAGGCACCATTACTATGTCCACTTTACATAAGGTCAAAGAGTCATAAATGGTGAAACTAGGATTCATACCTAGTCAGCCCGGCTACAGAGCCCAGGACCTGTAACCACTACATCACTTCCTTGCTCACTTCTCATGCTTGAACTTTGTTATCATCCCCTCCCCCTCAAAGTTTATTGTGAATACACAACAATGACTGTGTAAAGCATCTATCTGGTATGTGGTAGTTAGTAGGTACTCAGTAAGTTCTAGTTGAATATCCACTTCTCTAACGCTAACAGTTATTTCTAGTCTTCTCTTTTTCTGTCCTAGGATAGGCCCACCTTCCTTAATCATTTTATTAACATGATACTTTATGTAAACAATCTGCACTTGCTCTACAAACATTGGTGGGTGCTATCCTGGACCGGGCGCAGTGCTAGGTAAGATGTGATCTCTTCCTTCAAGAAGCTCACAGTTCGTGGGAGAGAGAGACAGGTGAGCAGACAACCATAACATGGTATGAGCTGTGCTCTGATAGGCATCGCCATGACACCATGGGAAGCAGAGAGAACTGACTTCCTAACAAGGCTGGGAATCAGGGTGGATGGGGGGCTTCCCAGAGGAGGTGATATTTACACCAGGCTTTGAAGGATAAGTAGGTGTTCCATGTATGGAAGAGGCGGAAGGATGCTCCAGGCAAAGGAAATAGCACTTTCAATGGCCCAGACATTCTGGGGATGCCCTGAAGTATTTGAATGGTTGAAATATCTGGGATGAGAAAGTGTAGAAGGACACCCTGCTGCACACCTTTTCCAATTTTAAACCATTCAGCATCCCCTTGTTCTGTTCAAATGACTGCTCTTGATCCACATACAGGTTCTGCATGAACACAATTAAGTGTTCTGGAATTCCCGTTTTTCATAACATTACACATAATTTGTAACGATCCACACAGTCGAATGCCTTTGTGTAGGTGATAAAACACAGGTAAATATCTTTCTGAGGAGCCCTGGTGGCACAGTGGTTAAGTGCTCGGCTGCTAACCAAAAGGTTGGTGGCTCAAACTCACCAGCCGCTCCATGTGGCAGTCTGCTTCCATAAAGATTACAGCCTTGGAAATCCTGTGAGGGCAGTTCTAGCCTGTCCTGTAGGGTCGCTATGAGTCAGAATTGACTGGACGGCAGATGACAACAACAAACATCTTTCTAGTATTCTATGCATTCAGCCAAGAGCCATCTGACATCAGCAATAATTCCAGCATTTCCCTGGCTGGGTTATGTCATGACTTAAATCTAGTTATTGATCTGGCAGCCAGGAAGAGAGAAGAAGGTAGATTCCGATCCCATCTTGCAAGGCAGAAGCCTCTGCATCATCTTCAAACAAGAGGGAAGTGCTAGCCTTTAACAGGGCGTGGTAGGTCACTTCTGCACACCCACAGGGTTCAGAAGAATCCAGAGATTCAAGATTCTCAATTCAAGATTTTCCAGGAATCACTCTCAGCCAAAGCAAGCTGCCTCACCCAAGGCTACACCTCTTTTTATGTAGCCAAGAAGTCCTTGCTTCCACACTTCACCTTCAATTGATAATTTATCACCCCAACATTTTATTGTCTTTCTCCATTCATGTATTGATGATATTTGACAATAGTCCTCTGATTCCAGTTTTGTTGTAATTACTTCTTTACCCAACCTGCAGTGCATCTCCTCCCCCCAGCATCCCACCACATCTCACCACTGATGAGAATATTAAGAATGCACCACTACAGCATGGAGTCCTGGGAGGGAGTGAGGGAAGCAGATGGGGCAGAAGGAGAAGTTGAACTGCCATGCAGTTGAAACAAAGGCCCCGGCCAATCCCAAGGGGAGCTCTGGAGTTGGGATGGCCTTCAAAGTTGTTTGAATTGAGGCAATGGGTCATGGGCATTGTGAGCTGTCCCCTGGGAAGGGGATATAGCATTAGATGAGGCAGCTTGTTTTGGGTGAGGGCAATTCCTGGAGCAGGACTCAGCTATGTGCCTTCAGGCCACACTCTTAGCAGCTGTATAATAAGTGTCTTGGTCTTGAAAGGTGATCTGTGTGGTGGACTACAGTATCCACTACACCTTCCTCATGCTTCCATGCTTCTTAAGGGTCCTGGTGCAGGTGAGTCTCTATTGTTCACATCAATGATCTTAATTATTACATGCCATTATGTTAACTTCCCCCATCTCTCTCTGTATATATATATATGTATATATGTATGTACTTAAAATTTTATGGAAGAATACACAAAAAACTTTTAATAAGGTTGGGAACTAGGCAGCTGGGTATGAAGATAACTTGCCTTTCACTTAAACATTTTTTAATTTGGTACCATGTGCCTTTATATATATGTAATGTGTAATATATATATCTATATAAAAATAAAAAATAAAAAAAACCCAAAAAACAAAACCCAAACTCATTGCTGTCGAGTTGATTCTGACTCATAGTGACCCTGTAGGACAGAGTAGAACTGCCCCATAGGGCTTCCAAGGAGCGGCTGGTGGATTTGAACTGCCGACCTTTTGGTTAACAGCCGAGCTCTTAACCGCTGCTCCACCAGGGCTCCATATATATATATATATATATATATACATGTATACTGTATATATATGTGTACATAAAAACACACACATATCTGTAAAATAAATAAATAAATAGATAATCTTAGGAAAATTACATACAACTGAAAAATACCATGTCATTTTCCAGACAATTCATAAACTAATTATTAATCACATTTTTCCTAGCCATCAAAGTGTTACGTAACCATTTTAGCATCTTTTAAGCATTTTTACCAAGGGAAGTTCACGTGTTTTTCTTTCAAAAATCTTTACTCCAAAGCATCAGACACTGTACTTTATATGCAGGATCTCATTCAGTGTCTCATTGTATTCACACAACACCTTGAGGTGCGTCTTATCATTATCCGAGTATTACAAATGAGGAAACTGAGGCCCAGAGAGGTTCAGTGATGGTGGGGCAGGCTCACATTCTTCTCACCTATAACACTAGCTTGCCCCTTTTATTTCACCCTCAGAGTCCCCTCCAGAGGCAAGAAAGGAATTGCCAATGAGGAAACTGAGATACAGAGGGAAAACGACATAAGGGGAAGTCTGGGCATTGTTGGGTCTTGAACCCCCCAGGCCAGAGCCGTGCCACTCAGTGTTGGGACCCTGACTAGGCTCATGCGGCCTTGAAAGGAGCGATAAAGTGGGCTGGGAGGCCAGTGGCCCGGGAGTCAGGAGGTCATCACCCTGCCCTGCCCTGCCCTCAGTTTCTCACACCAGCCAAGGGGTCAGGGGGGAAGGGACTTTATGGCTGAGGGGATTTATGGCAGAGACAACAGTTTGTTCTCTGAGCTGTACCGGCGTGAGCCACCCAGGGAGCAGTTTTACACACACCCCTGCAGCCCCCAAATGGGGTTTCCAGCTGGAGCTCTGGGGCCCACCCTTTGGCTGGAGTCTGAGATGGCCACATTTCCCATCTGTGCAGGAGCCTTACAGCCCGTCTGCTCCTGTGAACCCTCCATGAACCCCGCAGAAACAGGGAGCAGCTTGGAGGGCCCCCTGGTAGGGGCCAAACTCCCGGGAGCTCAGAGCAGGAGGAGGTCAGGACCCTGCCAGGGGAGCAAGCCGTCTCCTGGGATCCCCTCACTGCTCTCCCTACAGAAGTCTGTTTATGGCCCTGAGGCCTCTCAAGTCAAATAGGAATATCACCTACTCAACCATTCTGACTCAAGCCTCTGCCCTCAATTCTTTCCTTAAGCTCCAGGCATTCCCATCTCCCCACCTGCTGAATATCACCTAGAGGTCCTACAGGAATCACCAACCCAACATGTCCAGACTTGAACTGCCCATTTCTTCCCCTTCCTCAGCTCTTCTCCTTCCTCTCCCCCTCCATCTTGAGCAATGGCACCTCCATGTATCTTGTCTCTCAAGCTAGAAATCTGGCATCATCCTTGACTCCATCATCTTCTATCAGTTGGTCACTGTTGCTGTTGTTAGCTGCTGTCGAGTTGGTCCCTGACTTATGGTGGCCCCATGTACAAAAGTTTCAGATCATTGTCATCCATAAGGTATTCATTGGTGGATTTTTGACAGTACATTACCTGGCCTTTCTTCCTAGTCCATCTTAATCTGGAAGCTCTGCAGAAACCTGTTCAGCATCATAGCCACACATAAGCCTCCACTGACAGACGGGTGGTGGCTGTGCATGAGGTACATTGGCTGGGAATTGAACCCAGGTCTCCCACATAGAAGGTGAGAATTCTACCATTGAACCACCAATGCCCTCATAATTAGTCACTAGATCACTTCTCCTTTAAAATGCCTCTCAAATTTATCCATCTCTGTCCATTTCCACCACATCCACCTTATTCCAAATGAACTTCACCTCTCCTAGCACCATAAATCTGAACATGTCACTCTCTAGTTTAAACCACTTCAGTTTCTCCTCATTTCCTAGAGCTGTGATTTTCAAACTGGATGCCTGATGGAGTTCCATAGGGGGTACACAAAATCATGAGCAAACAAAACTAATCTCCCCAAAGTACCAAAATTACTTAAGATTTTGAAGAAAAACTCAGTATTTTTATACTCAAACAAATATAATATTCTATGGAGTAGCATAAGGAGCCCTGTTGCACAGTGATTAAACGCTTGGCTGCTGACCGAAAGACTGGCAGTTTGAACCCACCAGCCACTCCACAGGAGAAAGATGTGGTAATTTCCTCTGTAAAGATTACAGCCTTGGAAGTCCTATGGGGCAGTTCTACTGTCCCATAGGATTGCCTCGATGGCAACAAGTTTATGGAGTAGTATACAAGTTCTCTAAAGTTTAAAGATAGATGAGTGGGGCAGATAGTTTGGATAGATGGTTGGTTTGGGATATGTATGCAGGTATTTATTTTTGTATACATGAAATGTAGATGGCTGATGATTGAATGGATGGATGAGTGGATGATTGGATGATTGGGCATGTGGATGGCATGATGAATGACTAAGTGGATGAATCATGGAGTGCTTGGCTGAGTGAACAGGTGGATGGACAGATGGGTAGATAGGTAGATATGTGTATGGGTGGGTGATCTGTTGGGTGGTAAATGTGTGGTGAGTGGACTGATAGGAGGTTGCCTGGTTGGTTGGGTGGTTTGATGTTGGAATCTGTGGTTGGATGAAATGTTGGTGGATACATATATGCATGGATTGGTGGATGACTGTGTGAACCCTTTTATGAGTGGATGAATCTATATTTGAACGGTTGACTGTATAGCTGCAGGGATGAAATGGATGGAAGAATAGGTGAATGAGTGGATGGGTGTGCCAATAGATGTATTGAGCAGTGGATTCATTTGTGAAAATGCTAAATTGGGAAAATATTAAACTTAGCAAAATTTGTTATGGGAAAAAGAGATGGTGGAAGGAAAACAATATTTTATGTACCATCTATGTGATTTATGCAAGTTTCTTCATTTCTCTGAGCCTCTGTTTCTTCATCTGAAAAAGGGAAATAAAATGCTGTCTACCTGCCAGAGTGCTGTGAGGCTCAGTTGAGATATGTGTGCAGTGTTGGGCACAGAGCCCTGAATATTGCTAAGTCCTCAGAAATGTCATCTGCTTTCCTCTGCCTCTCTCCCTCCTTCTTCCTTACACTTGGGTGGCAGGCTATAGTTTACAAGACAAAGTCACACTGAGATCTCTGTGTCCCCCACCGCAATATGAGCACATTGCTGGTATTGCTGATACAAATGCCTGAGGCCATACTTGGGCATGGAATAGCCCCCACGACTTCTATCATCCCAAATGAGACACAGCTGGCTGAGCCTCTTGCTCTAGCTGAGATGATTTCTTTGTCCTCAGTGGACCAGAGACAACATCTGGGGCTGGCTACTGCTTCTTCTTGAATCTTCTCATGACACTCAAAATGATGAGAAACACATTTGGGCCCCTTGGCGGCAATAACACTTTCTCCATGTGAGTTCAGAGACATGTACAAGCCCATGCACATGTGCATCACACACACATGGACTTGCACACAGTTTCTAAAGGGATGCTTGGCGGGGAGAAAGTTTGTGTTTGTAGTATAGCTTAGGAGTCCAAGAAACCTGGGTTCAAACCCTGGCTCTGCCACTTTTGGGTTGTAAGATTTTGGAGATATCTTTTTCCTTTTTGGAGGTCCCGTGTCCTCATCTATAAAATTGATATAATATTGCCCATCTCACAGAGTCTTTGTGAGGAAGAATTAAAATAGTTATGAGCAAAGTATCCAGTACATAAAAAACAAACAAACCAACTGTTATTGTTGAGTTGATTCCGACTCATGGTGACTCCATGTGTTACAGAGAAGAAGTGCTCCATAGGGTTTTCTTGGCTGCAATCTTTTTTTTTTTTTAATTATTTTGTTGTTGTTGAGAGTATACACAGCAAAATGTATACCAATTCAACTGTTTCTACATGTACAATTCAGTGATATTGATTACATTCTTTGAGCTGTGCAATTATTTCATTGTTCTTTTCTGAGTTGTTCCCCACCATTACTATAAATTCACTGCCCCTTAAGGTTCCTAGCTAGTCTTTAGAGTTGTTGTCACTTTGATCCCATATAGATAGTTCTTAAAAGAGCATAATGTTCAAGACAGATATTTTTTACTAGTAAAGCTGAACTATTGTTTAGTTTTAAGAAGATTTCAGGGAATATTTTTGGTTTCAGTTTTAAAGATTATCTCAGGGAAGTAGTATCAGGGGTTCATCCATCCCCCCATGGCTCCAGAAGGTCTAGAGTCTATGAGAATTTTTAATTTTGTTCTGTGTTTTCCCCCTTTTGATCAGGATTCTTCTATGGAATCTTTGGTCAGAATGTTCAGTAATGGTAGCTTGGGTGCAATCTTTATGGAAGCAGATCACAAGTTCTTTTTTCCACAGTGCTGCTTGGTGAGCTTGAACTACCAACCTTTAGGTCAGTAGCCAAGCTCAAACTGTTTGAGCCACCCAGGGACTTTCATCTGGCACAAAACCAAGAACAAATCCACTGCCATCAAGTTGATACCGACTCATAACGCTCCTGTAGGACAGAGTAGAACTGCCCCATATGGTTTCCAAGGCTGCACATCTTTACGGAAGCAGACTGCCACACCTTTCTCCTGAAGAGTGCCTGGTAGGTTTGAACCACTGAGCTTTCGGTTAGCAGTCAGGTGCTTTAACCACTGCACCACCAGGGCTCTTTATCTGGCACAGAGTAGGCATTAAATAAATACTGATTCCCATCCTCATTGAGGAAAAAGCCTGACTGGGAAAGAAAGACCTAAAGTATATAAATTCAGATTTTATCCAAGTATTTTTTGGCGCCCAGGTGGGAGAAGTTTATAGAGGAAGGATGGTGAGTGAACTGGTTGATTGGTTCACTTATTCACTAACATTTCTTGTTTTTAAATCAGTTTTATGAAGGTATAGTTTACATACAATAAAAGTGTACAAGTAGATGAGTTTTGACAGATGTATGCACCCGTGAAACCACTGCCAAAATCAAGATACAGAACATGTCCATCAGCCAAAAAGATTTTTTTGTGCCCTTTTGCAGTCCATCCCTCTCTCTAGCCCCATCCCCAGGCAACTTCTGATTCTCTTTCTGTCACTATAGATTAGTTTGTATCTTCCAGAATTTTATGTAAATGGAATAATAGAGTATTCACTGTTTTGTATCTGACTTGTTTCACTTAGCTTAATGATTTGGGGATTCATCCATGTTGTTGTATATATCGGTAATTCATTTGTATTGTTGACTAGTATTTCATTGTTCCCCCAGTGGCTTTTGAGTCGATTCTGACTCATGGCAACCCCATGTGTGTCAGAGTAGAACTGTGTTCCATAGGGGGGTGTTAAATGTCTGATTCTTCAAAAGTAGATTGTCAGGTCTTTCTCCTGAGGCACCTCTGGATGGACTTGAACCTCCAACCTTTTGATTAGCAGTGGAGTGTGTTAACCATTTGCACCACCCAGGGATTTCTTCCATCGTATACCACCTTTTATTTATTGCAAGCATATTTCTTTATTAATTTATTCACTCATTATGAAAACATTTATTCATTCATTCTGAACTACTTTGTTCACTCCTCATTTGTCCATTGTACAAATATTTACTAAGCACCCAATCTGTGCCACGTACTAGGTGCTGGGGATAAAGCAGTCAACAAAACAGAGCAGTGTCTGCACCAAAGGAGATTCCATTCTAGTGGATATAAACAGATAAATACATAATGTGACAGGTTTGGCAAATGATTTGAAGAGAAATAAAGTGGGTTTGGGGGTAGGTGGTGTGGAGGTGTGTACCACTTTATAGAAAGTGTTTAGAAACAGTATCTTTAAGCAGATATTTGGGGGACAAGTATACAGAAAGAGTCAGAAAGTGCAAAGATCCTGATGTAGGTGTGTGCCTGGAATAGTCAAAAAACAGTAAGTCTTGAAGGGGTGTGGAGTGAAGATATAAATTTGGGAGTATTTGTGTTTAGAGATTACATTTAAAGAAGTAAGACTGATGAAATCCCCAAGGGAGTTAGTGTAGCTGGAGAAGAGTCTACGACTGAGGACTGAGCCATGAGGCATATCTAGGGGGCAGCAGGATGAAGAGTGGAGGGCAGCGGTGGTTCACTGGTAGAATTCTTACCTCCCATCTGAAGGACCTGGGTTTGAATCCTAGCCAATACACCTCATGTGCGGTCACCACTTGTCTGTTAGTGGAGGCTATGATGCTGAACAGCTTTCAGTGGAGCTTCCAAACCAAGATAGACTAGGAAGAAAGGTCTGGCAATTTATCTCCAAAAATAAGAGCCCTATGGATCAAAATGGTCTGATCTTGTTGTGCATGGGGTCACCATGAGTAGGAGCCAACTCCACAGCAGCCAACAGCAACAACAACAACAACAGGATAAAGAGTAATCAGCCAAGGCAGCTGGGAAGGAGCGGCCAGAGGGTGGGAGGGGAAACCAGAAGAGAGTGGGGTCCAGAGCTATGTGCAAAAAAGATTTCAAGAAGGAGGAAGGGGTGACCTGTGTCAAATGCTGCTGATGGATGGAGGAGGCTAGGGATGCAAACTGACCCCTGGATCTGGTGACTGGAGGTCTTTGGTGCGCCATCTTGCCAAGAGTTACAGAAATGCTGGTGGGAATGGAAGGTGGGACGATTGGAGTGGGTTCAAGGAGACTGGGGGGAGAGGCAAATGCAGACAACTCCTTCAAGACCTTCTGTTGTAGAGAGGGAAAGTGAGGCGGTCACTGAAGTCGGACGCAGGGGTCAAGGGAGTTTATTATTTTTAAGATGGGGATTATTTGACATATTTTTATGCTGATGGGATCAATTTAGCATTTACCGAAGCTTTCTCTTTCTAGGTATGATGCTATCTGCACCATTCTTATTTTTCATTAATTAGAATTTTGGCCCTTCCTTCACTTTCAAGGAATTGCTTTCAATATAGGGCGGAGGATATGTGGGTAGATCCTGAGGGCCAGAGAGTAATCAGAAGAAGGAGGAGATGGGCCAAGGGGAGGTATTTTAGCCTGTCTGGATGGCCTTCTTCTCCTTGGCCCTAGGAGTGACCAACTGGTGCAGGGAAGTGAGCAGAACTAGACTGGGGATGCAGCCCTGCATGGGGAGGGGAGAAGAGGTGGGGAATGGTAGTGGGCCAAGGCAGGAAGAGTGCCCCTGGGGTGTGACTCGGGCTGGCTCTGGGATGAGTGAGCCCAGCACTGCTCTTAGGTCCCCTCCCTGGCCTGCTGACCTCCAGCCAGACCCTCTTCATATCTGTTTCCACCAGCCTGCAGACCTTGGGGACTGGGAGGACCAAGACAAGCAGCCAACAGGGGCTTCCCTGCCTTTGGACAGGATCCCACTTGGACTCAGCTTCTTTCTTCCCTTTGGAAGGTGGTTGTGGAATCTGACAGATATGGGTGTGGCTCAGTCCCGCCACATTTTAGAGGGAAGACCAGGGAGGTCAGCTTGTTTTGCTCTGCCTGGGACTTTCCCCATTTTAGCACAGAAAGTCTCACATTTTGGGAAACCCCTCAGTCCTGGGAAAACTGAGATGGTTGGTTACCCTAGAGTACACAGTGGCTGTGCCTGAGAGAAAGGTCCCTGGGTGGTGTAAACAGTTTGAGCTGGACTGCTAACCTAAAAGTTGGTTGTCTGAACCCAATCTATGGCACCACAGAAGAAAGACCTGGTGATCTGCTTCTGTAAAGATTAACAACAACAAAAAAAGCCCAAACTAAACCCATTAATTGATTCCAACTCATGGCAACCCATTGTGTTACAGAATAAAACTGCTCCATAGGGTTTTCTTGACTGTAATCTTTATGGAAGAAGTTTGCCAGGCCTTTCTTCCACAAAGTCACTGCCAGCCTTTAGGTTAGCAGTCAGTTGCAAACCACTTGTGCCACCCAGCCAAAAAAAAATCCTATGGAGCATCTCTACTCTGTAACACATGGGGTCTCCATGAGTCAGAATTGGCTCAACAGCAACAGGTTTGGTCTGGTGCCTGAGAGGTACTCAAGGGTAAGGACTAGAACTCATTCTACCTTGTGAGAGGGAGGCAGTAAGGCACAGTGAGTAAGAGTACAGGCAGCAATCCTGGCTTTGCCACTTACTAGTGGTAAGACCCTGGGTAAGTAACTTGACTTTTCCGTACCTAAGTGTACCCATCTGTAAAGTGGAGATAATAATAGCTCCTACCTCATAGGGTTGTTGTCAAGATTATACATAAAGCATTTAAAACTGCCTGGCTCATACTAAGTACTCAATAGATGTTAACCAAAACCCAAACCCGTTGCTGTCGAGTCAATTCAGACTCATAGTGACCCTACAGGACAGAGTAGAACTGCCCTTTAGACTTTTCAAGGCTGTAATCTTTATGGAAACAGATTGCCACATCTATCTCCCCGCTACCAGGGCTCCTTCAATAGATGTTAGTGTTTAGCTATCATTTGTAACGTCAGTGTTCATAATGGGTACTAGGTATTCAGTGGAAACCCTGGTGGTGTAGTGGTTAAGAGCTATGGCTGCTAACCAAAAGGTCGGCAGTTTGAATCCACCAGACACTCCTTGGAAACTCTATGGGGTAGTTCTACACTGTCTTATAGGGTCTCTATGAGTCAGAATCGACTCGACAGCAATGAATTTGGTTTTTTTTCATGTATTTAGCAAATGTTTATTTATGAATTTGATGAAGGAATGAATTACTCTGGTAGGAGTGTATACAAGGTGCTATGGGTACCCAAAGGAAAGAAAGACTGATTCCACTAAGTAGGAATCAGAAGAAACTTCACAAAGGGGTATACTTGAATTGGGCATTATAGGTTGAGTAGGAGTTTTCCCATTAGACAGGGGTGAGGGAAAGGTATCCCTGGCAGATACCTGTGCAAAGGCGCAGAGGTGTGAAAGAGCTCAATCATGCTGCTTGCTTTTCATCCCAGGCACAAGCTGCTTTTAGGCATTGCTCAGTAACTCAGTTATCAAAGAAACCAAATTTTGCAGGGGTTGGTTTTCCTGAGAGACCGTGACACCCATGATTGTGAACCCGTTCCCTGGTTCCCTGATCTATGTTCTTCATTTTTGTTCCTCCACATCCAGCTCAGTGCCTAGTACAGAGTAGGTGCTCAATAAATATTTGTTGCTATCTGCTCTGTATCTGCTACTGTACTAAGTGTTTTGTGTGTATTATCTCATTTAATCTTTACTGTTCTTAGTTCCCATTTTAAAGATGAGAAAAGTGAGTTGTGAAATAAGTGATTTGCTCAAGGAAGTCTCAACAGCCAGTGAATGAAAACGCTGGCATTCAAAGCCAGTTGTGTCTGACTCCAGATCTAAGTTTTAACCACTTCCTTATATTACTCCTTTAGTTCTTGGCAAATGGCACCTCTGGCTACAGTTCTGAGAACAAGAGTGGGTTGGTTGAGCTGAAGAATCTCCGATTCTACGCTGGTGGGTGGTCTAACTTGGCTCAACTCAACCCAATAAGCAACTAATGGGCACCTGCATGGGGAGGCTGTGTACTGTGGAGGTCAGACATGCAGCTCTAGAGCCAGGTTTCTTGGGTTCCCATCCCAGCTCCATGCTTTCTAGCAGTGGGACCTGGGAAAGTCCCTGTTCCTTTCAGGGCCTCAGACTCTCTCCTAGATGGGGTTTATGAGATTGTTGGGAGAATAAAATAAGCCACCTCATATAAGGCACTTAGAGCAGTGCCCGGCACACGGCAAACACTAGTTACCAGTATAACTAACTTTATTACCACAGAGGCCTAGGCCCTGTGTGGCCATCAGATGGCAGGGGCACAACATACAGCCCTGCCCTGGAAGAGCTCACAGGACAGCAGGAGAGGACAGCATAAACAGCTCAGAGGAGAGGACTGGGCTACAGATCTAGCTTTGGGAGTCACTGGCACGAGGATCTGATTTAAATCTACAGCAGTGGGAGACAAGACTTGGAGCAAGAGCGTAGAGTAGGGAGAAAAGGTGGTTGAAGACCAACCTGTCACTGTAGAGTAGATTTTGACCCTATAGGACAGAGTAGAACTGCCCCTCATAGGGTTTCCAAGGCTGTAATCTTTATGGAATCAGATTGCTACATCTTTCTTCTATGGAGTGGATGGTGGGTTAAAACCACCAACCTTTTGGTTATCAGCCAAGAGATGAACCACTGTGCCACCAGGGGTTGGTTGAAGACCAAGCTCTGGGAACTCAACCTGGGCAGAAAAAAGGGGCACCCAAATAGGATGATCAATTATCTTCTCAATCCCAGGCAAACTGGGACATCTGGTCATCCTAGCCCCAAAGGAGACTGAAGGAGCAGCCAGAGTTAGAGACAGTGAGGAGACGGTTTGAAGAAGAAGGGGGTGAGGCTTAACCACCAGTGCTGCTGAGAGGTCAAATATGATGAACATAGAGACGTGGTCCCTGGGTTTGTGTGGTGGACTTGACAAGAGCAGCCTCTGGGGAGTAGCAGGTTAAAAACTTGCAGTAGGTTGAAGGGAGGCTGGCTGGTGAGAGTGTGGACAGCTCTTCTGGGAAGTTTGGTTGAGAAGGAGAATGAAGTCCAGGGCTTTTTTTTTTCCTTCTTTTTTTTAAAGAAGAGAGAGATTGGAACATTTTAAAATCTTGTTGGGAGGGAGTCAGCAGAGAAGGAGAAAATGGAGATTCAGAAGCAAGGGTATTGACAGGGGTGAGATTGCCAGAGGAGATGGGCAGGGCAGTGCAGGGGTGGAGACTGGTCTTGGGTGGCAGTTGGGCCACCATCTCCATGGTGAAGGGAGGGAAGGAGGACAGTAAGGGGTGGTAGGGAGGGTTGGTGCTAGGTGATGGAGGGGTCTTCATCTGTGGGCTTGCCCTTTCTTTATGAAGATCAAGACAAACTCATCTTCTGAGGGAAAGGGGAAAGGGCTTGGGTGAAGGTGAGGGAGGAAGGGAGATCAGAGAGTTGATGAGAAGAGAGGCACAGTGACATAGCTATCATAGTCAGTAGGGAAGTAAACTGGCGGGAGCAGTGGAGGGAGCCTGCTGGTCACCCACTGTAGGCTGGGGGGTGTAAAATCAGAGACCACCTGCCCAACTGGCTGATTTTCTTCAGCTGAGCTCAGAAGTTTAGGGGCAGAAGCAGAGGAGATGGGGTGGTGGGCTCATTAGGGTTGTGTTCAGCTAGGTACAGGTGATGAAGGCAGAGAGGACAGAGCGGGAGAGTATGTAGTGATTATAATGATGGGCCATGGGATCTAGGCTGGAGAAGAAGGGGCGTGAACTCTGGGAGAAGGCGAGGAATCCAGAGAGGTGCTGCAGCCAGTAGATGCATTTGAGAACTGTTCTAGTAGGGGATGCTAGAACCAGTGCACCATAAAGACGGGGGTGGCACTTGGACAATGCAATGCTTGCATTCTTGATGTTGGAGGTTGTTCGGGTTCTGGTGATGACAAGTTATGATGGCTGATTTGGAGTAGAGGAGGGGGCATTGATGACAAGGAAGTTAAGAAGAGAGAGGCTAGGATGTTAGTTGGGAAGGTCAAAGTGACCCAGGGCAATGACAGGAGGCAGGGTGGGGAGCGAGAACTCAGCGAGTGAGGAGGGAGGAGACTGGTAGACAACCGTCATGGGGATGGGGTTCAGCCAAACGCCTGAACCTCAAAGGAGCTGGGTGTTTTTGGAAGAAGGTGGAGCAGTGAAGGTCAGAACACGGCCATGGGAAGAAGGGAGGTGTCATCTCCATCTTCTTTCTCTTAAGTATGAGCGGAAACCCAGCCTCTCCTTGTGAGGGCAGCAGGGGATCCCAAAGGAGAGGCAGTTTGCAATGGGAGCAGAGGAGCAGAGAAGGGCAGAAGACTGTGTGTGTGGTAGTGGTGTGTGGTGTGTGTGTGGTGTGTGGTGGTGTGTGGTGTGTGTGTGTGTATGTGTGTGGTGTGTGCATTGTGTGTGTGGTGTGGTGTGTGGTGTATGTGTGTGTGTGTGTCATGTGGTGTGTGTGTGTGGTGCGGTGTGTGTGGTGTGTGGGTGTGGGTGTGGGTGTGGGTGTGTGGTGTGTGTGTGATGGTGATGGTGGTGTTGGGGTCTTGTCTTTGGAGCTGCAGTTCTGGAGGACAGCATGAGTGGGTTTGGGAAGGAGGGGAGGTTGGGAGCTGAGCCAGGGACAGAGTGGTAAGGGATTAGAGTTGGTGGAATGATACATGCCAGAACAGGGCACCCTTCAGGGATGCGGGGACATGCATGGGTCCTTCCAGTGACTTGGAGAAGGGTGGACACCTGGGCCAATAGGATTCAGATGGGGCCCAGAAGTGTGACCAGAAGCTATAAGGTGGGAGTGGAGTAGGGTATTTGGTGCTACAGGGAGGGGGCCAAGGGGCCTTTTGCCATCTCCTGGGATGAGGGCCTGAGTCCTCTGGGCTGGGCCTCCAGGGGTTGTGCCCAGCTGGCTCTGGGACAGTGACACCTCCCTCCCCACCCCATGACCTTTAGGTCAGAGGCCTGTCTTTTCAGGGGCTGGGAGACTGTGGTGACCTGAGCCAACTGCTTGGAGGGGGTGAGGCCCCTGCAACGACCAGCTCTTTCACACCCCAAGGAAAAACAAGCCCATCTGCAAAAACCCAGAGGTGTGAGGTGGGGGCTTGGCAAACGGCCGGCTGTGAGGGAGGAGCCTCTCTGTCTTCCCTGGTGAGACTGGGTGGGATGGCCTCCTGCCCCAGCCTGCACTGCGATCCAGGCCCCCTTCCTCCATGGGGCCTCTTCGGGCAGGGCCTCCGGAGAGCAGTTTGGAGCTGGGAAGGACTCGGAAGCACCTGGAGGAGCAGGAAGCTCCGGGGACGCTTTGCAGCTCAGAGGGCTGGCAGAGAGTAAGCACCGTGCAGAGAGTCAGGAAACCTCAGTCCCACTCCCCTCCCCAAGACTACTGAGTGTCCTGGAGCTCTAGAGAGGCCTCCACTTCAGACCTCAGTTTCCCCAGCTGTTTAGCTGTGGTGTCCATGGCCTTGGATGCTCTTTCTGGCTGGTGAGGGTGATTGGGCCCTCCCTTTCTGGGAGGGAGAGGCTGAGGTGAGGGCCTGAGTGCCGCCTGCTCTGGGCACCAGGAGCCAGTGGCTCAAGTTTCATTCCTAAATATCAATGAGCAGGCCCAGGAATGTCTGCCACACAGCTGGCTGCCAGTAGGCGGGTGAGGCGGGAAGGGAGGAAATGGTCCGGCCTGGCCCTCCCAGACCCACCTGCCCAGCAACAGCAGGCATGCAGCCTCTGCCCAGGGCAGAGACAGGTGGGGATGGAGGCCTTGGGGAGGTGTGTGTGGGGGAGAACCTTCTGAAGCCCCAGTCATACTTTGTGGCTCTTTGTACTGCACATTTAAGTCTCAAAATAGACTTCAGAATTATGCATTATCACGCTCTTTTTATGGATGAGAAAACAGGCTCTGAGAAAAAAGTGACTTGTCCAGGGTCACCCAGTTGGGAGGGGGCAGAACTAGGATTCAAGCCCAGGCCTCTAAAGCTCCAAACCTCTGATATACGAACTCTGCCCCCAGGTGATAGGGGAAGCTGCAAATTTGCACAGCTTGGAGGCTGTTGAGCTGAGAGCCACCTGCATTCATTTCTTCACCTTCATTCATTTCTTTGTTCCACAAAGACTTACGTGTCAGGCAGGTGCTGGAGATATGGCTGAACAGGCTGGGGAGGATTTAGGGACCAGGGAGAAAAGACTAACACTCATGTGAAATAAAGGGGCAGTGGAGGTTCAGCAGTAGAATTCTCACCTTCCATGTGGGAGACCTGTGTTCAATTCCCAGTCAATGCACCTCATACGCAGCCACCACTCATCTGTCAGTGGAGGCTTGCATGTTGCTGTGATGCTGAACAGGTTTTAAGGGGGAGCTTCCAGGCTAAGACAGACTAAGAAGAAAGCCCTGACAATCTACTTCTGAAAATCAGCCATTGAAAACCCAATGGACCACAACAATCACATCCTGTTGTGCATGGGGTCTCTATGAGTTGGGGTGACTTGACAGCAGCTAACAACAACAAATGTGAAGAAATGCCTTGGTGGTGCAATGGTTAAGTGCTAGGCTGTTAACCGAAAGGTTGGCTATTTGAACCCACCAGTGGCTCTGCAGGAGAAAAGACCTGGCACTCTGCTCTTGTAAAAATTACAGACTAGGAAACCCTATGGGACAGCTCTACTATGTCCTATAGGGTTGCTGTAAGTCGGAATCAACTCACGGCATGCAACAGTCTCAACTTCAGCTCCCAGTGGGTTATACAGAAAAACTCTTAATGGCTGGCATTCTGAATAACAGAGAAGTCACCCAAGTTAGCAAGAGTGTTTAAAAACTAATCATGTCTCTGAAAAAGTTTTGAAAATGAATAGTGGTGTTGGTTACATGACAATGTGAATATAAATTCAACTGGAAACCCTGCTGAGAACTTGCATTTCTAACAAGTTTTCAGGTAATGCTAATGATGCTGGTTAGGGATCTTGTTAAACTGTAGATTCTGATTCAGTATATCTTGGGTGGAACAAGCCGGTTCAAAGCCCTGAATATAATTAATGTCACTGAATTTTTCACTTAAAAATGGTTAAAATGGTAAATTTTATGCTCTGTACCTCTTACCACAGTTAAAAAGAAAACCAAAAAGCTAATCACATTTCAAGACTGAACCCTGAGATTGTGGAAGAGAGAAAGCCTCTGAGTGATATCAGTTATGGATTTCCAAATGTGTCAGGTCTGGGATTGGCCCAGGAGGGGGTGGGTATCAAGGTAATTGGACAGGGTTCTTGCCACACAGAGCTCACAGATCAGTGCAGGAGACGACCTGCAACCAGGCCATCACGGAACAGAGAACTGGGATAGAAGAAATGGGAGGAGCCAGGGAGGAAGGGCTCAGAGATGGGGACATTTGAGCAGGGCATTGTAAGAGGACTGGGAATTCTTCAAAGGATAAAGTAGGGGCAGGCGTTCCGGGTAGAAGGGACAGCATTTGCAAAGGCCTTGGAGTGAGTGCACTGCAGCAATTCTGGAATGTCGACAGGGTGCCTGAAGCTGCAAGATGGGCCTAAACCTAGAGAGAGTTGCTCTGGAGGCCAGGGTGAGGGTGTGGGCAACCAAAGGAACACTTTGCTTGACCTCAGGAATGCTCCTTAGAAGCGAGGATGCCGAGACTTCAGCTTTCTTTCTTTGGACATGTCATCAAGAAAGACCAATTGCTAGAAAAGGACATCATGTTTGGTAAAGTAGAGGGTCAGCAAAAATGAGGGAAACCTTTAGTGAGACAGACTGACACAAAAGCCACAACAATGGACTCACACGTACCAACGATCATAAAGCCCACACGGACGGCGCGGCGTTTCATTTTGTTATACCTAAAGTCACCAAGAGTTGCAGCTGACTCGATGGCAACGAACAACACCTACTTTCCTTATCCTAGAAGACCATTCTGGATGTATCTAATCATATCTGGTGAGCCTATTGGGGCTGCCCATGAAGAAGGAGGATGTCTCAAGTCTCATCATCCTGCCCCGCAACAGGCACTAGAGCTGGCTCGGGGCCACAGATGCCACCACCTGCAAAGAGGGAGATGTAACAGTGTACCTATGTCAGAGGATCACTGGTAGCTGCCAGACCCAACCTGCTTGGACAAGAAACGGTGTATAAGGCTTTTGCTACCCAGACCAAACACAATCCCAGGACTCAAGGCAGTGTGACTTTTATATGCCCCTTCCCCTCTCTGGGCCTCATTTTTCCTGTGATCTCAGGGGTGCTCTCTAACATTCTGATTCTGATGTCTTAGGACAGAGGGAGTTGGGTGGCCACATAGAAGGTGACTGTAAAACTAGATTTAATTAGCTGTGCCTGTCACTTCTGACCCCAGGTGGGGGTGGGGTGGCTGAGAGCCATGTGAGCTACTTGCAATGGTTTCATTGTAAGGCCAGCCTCTGGGGGGGACCACATACCTGAAGCTGGCATCTGGGCACCCATGGTGTTTAGACCCTTGTCTAGGCCTGAGTTGGGGAGTAGAGACAGAATCGGGACCTTGGTCTCTATTATCCAGGGAGACCAAAATTGATATCCAATCTCTGAGATTTATCCATCCACCCATCAATCTATCCACCCACCCGTCCATTCATCCATCTACCCCTCTATTCACACATCCACCCACCTGTCTATTCATCCATCTACCCACACATCCATCCATGCATCCATACATCCACCCACCAATCCATTCATGCATCCACCCACCCATCTATTTATCCATCTACCCACCAATCTGTCCGTGCATCCATACATCCACCCACCAATCCATTCATCCATCCACCTACCCATTCACCCATGCATCCATCCATCCATGCATCAACCCACCCATCCATTCACCTGTCTACCCACCCATCCACCCATGCATCCATCCATCCACCTATCTACCCAGCTATTCATTTAATGACTAACTGTTGAGCACCTACTATGTAACAGGCACATTCTAGCCATGTGGTTAATAATGGATGTGAAAGTGCATTAGAAAGCATGGCACAGATGTTAGAAGGATTTCACTCTGGTAGTGAGGACATTCTATTCAGTGCATAAAGAGCTCCACTACTTGCTGCATGTGCCCAGGGAAGCAATTTCATCCCTGTGAACCTCAGTTTCCCATCTATAAAATGGGGTTTAATCAGGGGTGGCAAGGTATGCGTGGACTCACAGTAAGCAAGGTATGCACGGGCTTAATTGTGTTTACTTACTAATCTGTAGTACACAATTTCACATGGGTTTTACCACGTCTTTGATGTGGTAAAAAACAGGTGAACTTGTGCACTACAAATTAGAAACTAAGCACAAGTAAGCCCACGTGTACCTTGCTTATTGGGTAATCCGTCCCTGGATTTAATACTCACCTTCTGCAGTGCATTGTGAGTTTCATGAGATGATGGATGGAGAACACCCAGCATGGCACAAGAGACTCTTGTGAGAGCTGCCATCAGTATTTATCACAGAGTGTGTCTGAGTGGCCCTGTGGCCGGGCTGACTACAGATGTCATAAGCTTTGGCCATGTGGAGTGGAAGAAATTGGGCCATGGGGTTAGACAGGCTGGTCCCTCAGCTTCTCAGAATACTCATTGTAAATCAACAATAATAATTCCTACTTTGCAGGCTTGGGGTGAACATGGAGGGGAAAATAGAGGCAGTCTTGGTGTGTTGTGTGAGGCACATGCTGAACACTCACTTCCTTCCACTTCCTCTTCTCTGAGGGGCTACGCTAGGGACATCTTGACCCCTGAGGGCCATCGATGGGAAGATTAGGAGGCACGTCCAGTGGACCTGGGAGCCCCTTCATTCATCCACACGCTGTTAGGAAGCTCAGGACACAGTGATGGACGAGACAGACAAGGTTCCTACTCTCATGGAACCCTGAGACTGGGGATGAGGGGAGGGGCAAAGAGTAGCTAAGTAAACAGAGCCATTTGTGATAAGTGCTCTGAAGGAAAGCTTCAAGGAACTGTGATAGTGGATCAGGAAGATGGGGAGGCCTCTTGAAGGAGGTGGTCTTTGAGTGGCAAGAGAGCCAGCTGTTCAAAAGTTGGGCAAAGAAGGGCACACCAAGTGCAAAGGCTCTGGGGTTGCAACGGTGTTGGAGGTTTGAGAAAGCAAAGGAGGTCATGCTTTCAGGGGGTTTCCTGTGTGATGGGAAGAGGGTAAGAAATTCAGGTAGAGGTCAGCTCAGACAGGAAGTTTAATTTATACAGATAGTGATGCCCCCTCTTTTCCAACAGAGGAAACTCAGGACTCAGAGGTTAAGCAACCTGCCCGAAGTCAAATTGGCAAGAGATGGAGCCCAAGTGGGTCTCCATCGTCAAACTCCATTGGGATGCAAGGGGTAAAGCCCTCAGGTGCTCTAAAGTCCCTCCACCCTTGCAAGGGAAGAGTCCAGGAGGGGCCCAGCCTAGAAAAGAGAACATCGCGTCTGTGAGAGAGAGTCAGAAGAGGCAGCAGCCTAAACACACGGCAGACCCCGGCCAGCCCCGGCTGCCAGCACAACTGCTTGTGTGGCTGCCAAGGAGCCAGATGCCGCTTCTGGAAAAAATATCTTCCTGGCTTGGCACTCCCTGACTGGCCTGCCTGCCATGCAAGGGGAAGAGGGGGGCTGCTGAGTGTGGGCCGCTGCTTAGCACCCCAGAACGGCGCTGCCGCGCCTTTGAAGCCAGGGCAGGAATGGGGATGGGAGGGGGCAGGGAGGATGCAAGCAAAATATTTTCGCTAAAAATATTCTGCTCCAGGAGATCTTTTTTCTTTTTTTCCCCTACTCTTGCTGGAAAACCAAAGTCTTATTAAAATAACACTAGAATATTTCATGTTGATATCAATTAGGCGAAGGAGACAGAATCTTGAATTTTCCTCCCTGCCAGTTTCACATAAAAGGAATATTCTCCCAGAGGCCAAAAGATGATGGTTTTTATTTTTTTCCCACTCTGAAAAAAAAAAAAAAATTCCTGCAAAGTGGATGGAAAGTTCCTCATGTCTGAGAGCTTCCTGAGAAGTTGGGGCTCTGGACACTGAGGCCAAGTTCTCTCCCTAAGTCTAGTGGGGCATGGCAGGTGGCTGATCCCTTAAGAGGGTCCTTTGAACCTGTTAGGGAGGGATACAGCCAGCTCTGCGTGCCTCTGTGGCCCTGCAGTCCAGGCCTGGCCAGTTTGACCTGTGTACTCTCATAGGCCTCAGGCCAGCTGGACCATGGAGCCGATGGCCAGGAAAGCAGCAGATAGAGACCAGCATTTGGCCTCTGCCTCTGGCACCCCTCATCAAAGCTTCTTGGGCAGTGTCAAGATGGGGAGTCACTCTGAGGTGCCAGACTTGGCCACAGCCCTTCTCTCTGGTTTCAGCCTTTCGTAACCATGATGGCAGCACCATTTGTGAACACCTACTGTGGGCCAGGCTCTTAAAAAGAGATCTCATTATTATACCGCATTTAGTTCTCACCATGACCATAAGGGATAAGGATTGCTTTATTCCCAATTCTCTTGAGAAAACAGGGGCTTAGTGTCACACTGCTAGTAAGCTACAGTGTCAAGATCTGAACCCAGGTGCTTCTAACCGTAGAACTTGTGCTCTGTCCTCTGTCCCAACCTGCCTCTCAGATGACCAACTGGGTCAAAGTTTGGTGTTACATTGGTTGTTTGGTGAGTACCTAAGCCTCTTCTGTCCTTGGTATTATCTCAGTCCTCCAATTCCAAGTCAGAGCTTCAGGAAACAACCCCTCAGTAATATTTCCTCTTCTTATTTTCCTTCTCTAAGTCTTCTGAGTTTTTCTGTAATTGTGCATTACTTCATCCATTAATTTATTCCTTCATTCAATCATCCATCCATCCATCCATCCATCCATCCATCCCATCTACCCACTGTGCTAGGCACCAGGGACATAGAAATGACTAGAACACAGCCCCTGCTCAAAGCCCCATTTAGATTAATAAAATATTGGTGATAGAAGGGACCACAGAAAGTATCTAATCCCATTCCCCCTCTCATGTAAGCCAGGTAGCAGGAAGTATCATTATTTTACAGATGAGGAGACTGTAGTCTAGGAAAAGCACTGAAACTTGCTGGGAAGTCGTGCATTGTAATGGAAAGATTGAGAACCCTAAAACCAAAACAGACCTGAGTGTTAGTCCCAGTTCTTTCTCTTGGGAGCTGGGTGACTTTGTGCAAGTTGCTGAAACTCTGAGAGTGAAGGACAGAGCATTGTGTGAGGTCAGAGAGTTCACAGGGCATCAGGCCATGTAGGGCTTCCTAGCCCATTGTTAAGAACTCTGGCATTTACTCTGAGTACGAGGGGCACCATTGTAGGGCTCTGAGCAGGACATGATTTGACTTAAGTTTTGAAAGGATTGCTCTGGCTTTTGTGTAGAGACTAGCCTGTCATGGGGGTAAGGGTATAAGCAGGGTGATGACCAATGCTATGAACTGAATTATGTCCCCCCAAAATACGTGTTGTAAATCCTAATCTCTTTGCCTGTAGTTATAATCCCATTTGGGAATGGATTGTTTTTGTTATGTTAATGAGGCAGGATTAGTGTAGGGTGTATCTTGAGTCAATCTTTTTTGAGATATAAAAGAGATTAAACAAGTGCAGAGGTCAGAGATGGTGGAAGAGACATGCCAAGCCACATGAAGACGGCCCAGGGGCAGAAGCTCCTAGAGACAAGGACCTTCCTCCGGAGCTGACAGAGAGAGAGAGACTTCTCCTAGAGCTGACTCCCTGAATTTGGATTTCTAGCCTCCTAAACTGTGAGAAAATAAATTTCTGTTTGTTAAAGCCACCCACTTGTGGTATTTCTGTTATAGCAGCACTAGATAAGTAAGACAACCAGTTAGGAAGTTATTACAATAACCCAGGGGAAAGATGATGGTGGCTTGGACCAGGGTGGTAGTAGTGGATGTGGCTGAGAGGTGTGGGAGAAAGAGGCATCAAGGATGATGTCATGGTTTATGCCTGAACAATAGGAAGGAATGCGTTGCTGTCACCTAAGGGAGGTGGTGGAGGGAAGAGGGCAGGCAGTGGTGGAGCTGGTTTTAGGTGGGAGATCAGGAGGTCCTGCTTGGACGTGTTGAGTCTGAGATGACCATTAGATATCTAAGTGGTGATGTCAAGTAGGCAGCTAGATGTACAGACTAGGGTTTGGAACAGTCTGGGCTGGAGGTATAAATGTTGGAGTTGTTGGCATAGGAATGGTGTTTAAAGCCTTGGATGAGATCATGAAGCAAGTGAATATAGACAGAGAAGAGGAGAGGACCAAGGACTGAGTCTAGGGAACTCGTCAAGAAGAGATTTTACTATTCTGTAGTGACTCCTCAGGGTACAGACATGAGGAAAAGAGGGTCGTTGCCCTCACAGGGTGCGAGTTCTGAAGAACGCAACAGACAAAGAAGTAACCACCAAGTTCACGGGGCTGACAAGCTTTAGAAGAGGGTCAGCCTGAGGGTTGTGTGAGCCCAGAGGTGGTGCCTGGCCCAGCCCAGGGGATACCCACAAGCCTGGTCTTTCCCATCCTGGCTTGTTCCAATCCCACCCTCACAGATGTTGCCTGGCCTGAGTGACCTTAAGCATCCCCTGAGCCCATTCTGTTCCACAAAAGGGGGAAGGGAGAGGTTTGTGGAGCCCAAACCCACAGCCCTGTGAGATGCGTACTATTAACTCCCCTTTTAAAGATGAGGACACTGAGGCTCAGAAAGGGAAGTCCATGACCCCAGGCAGGTTGGTATGACTTTAAAGATCATGCACTTAACCTGAGAAAGAAAAAGAACAGGGCAGAGGAAGAGGGGCTCAAATATTCACATTAGGGCTTGGGTCTCTCTCCTGAGAGGGAACCCCCGGGCTGGTGAGTCCAAACTCAGATCTTTACACGGGCCAGGCAGGGGACCTCAACGAGGTACTGGGGAGGGGAGAGGAAGTGGGATGCGGAGTGGGAAGGACAAGCCTCGTCGAAAGGGGGCAGCTGCTCCTCAGTCTAGCCAATTGCGGGCCTGCGGAAATGTGGGCCCAGGGTTGCCAGATCTGGTTTCTAAAGAGAAGCCGGAAATCTGGATTTTTATGTGAAATTTCCCACTTTTTAAAACAGAGCTGGGTCCAAAGAAAACACGTTTGCATGCTGAGTTGACCTTATGGGCCACCAGTTCCAGGCTTTGGCCTTTTGGACTGGTGGTTAAAAGCACAGGCTTTAGGATCAGACAGGCTTGGGCCCGAATTCTACATCTCCTCCTTACTGGGTGTGTGGTCTTGGGCAAGTGAGGCCTCATTTTCCTCAACTGTCAAATGAGGATGATGGTCCCCGTGTGTCAGGGCTGTGTGAGGATCATGTGAGACGAGGCGTGTAGAGTACCTTAGCCCAGCGCCGGCTCTTCACAGACGCCTGATAAATGGTGGTGAGGAGTTGCAGTGTGTGTGTTGGGGCGCAGGCTTTGAGTGGGTGGATTTTTATTGACAGGACATATTCCTGTCTTGGCCTTACTCAGTGGCTCCTGAGAACCAGGGAGCCCATGTATGGGATCCTTCACAGACTGGGACTCTTGATCAGCCCTTATCTTCCTAATTCCTGTTTCCAGCATTCCCCATGGGCCACGTCTGGCTCTCCTGGGCAGTGGTGGCCTGCAGCCCTGTGCCTTCCTCACCAGCCTGGCTTGCCCCTCCTGCCACTACTGTGCTGCTCAGGAGAGCCGCGGGGATGTCTGGGTTCCTGAGGGGATGTTTTCCACATTTCTGGAAACCCACTGCGGTTTGGTTTTCTGTGGTAAAGGCCTTGGCAGGGACTCAGCCCAGTGGAACGGCTGGTGGATGGGAGGGGCTGGAGGCAAGGAGATATTCATTGAGCACCCACTATGTACCAGGCCCCGGAGATTCACAGTTGCTTAAAACAGTCCCAGCCCTCCAAAACCTCATTATCTTGTTATGGATACAGACTTGAAACATGAGAAGTTAAAAACAGATCTGAAAACCAAAGCCCCTGTCACTCAAGCTGGGAACCTGCCTTCCCCTAGCTTGTTCCTTCTCATCTCATTCGACACTCAGTTCTGCTGATTTGTCCTTCTCAATTCTCTACATCTCTTGAATCTGCCCCTTCCCTTCCACTAGTTTGGGTCACTGTCACCATTTCTGTGAGTAATGGCAGCTGTCACCTCCCTGGCCTCCCTGCTCCAGCCAACCGTCCCTCTCTACATGGCTACCAGACAGCTCTTTGTAAAATCCAATCTGCTCATATAACTTCCCGCCCTGAAGCCCTCAGTGGCCTCAAGATGGAGTCCAAGCTCCCTACCCTGGCTTACAAGTCCTGGCAGGATCGTCTCCTTCTGGCCTCACAAGTTCCATGTCTTACCACATCTCTCTATCTCTGTGTTCAGCTATGCTGCACTTCTCGAAACTCCCTGTATGCATTCTGCTTTCTCTCACCACTGGGCCTTTGCATGCACTGTTGTCTCTTCCAAGAATACTTTCCCACCATTGCTGAATCAGGTGTCTTTGTTCTGTGTCCCCAGAGCTTTGCTTAACATAATACTAATGCTAATACGAATACTAAAGTTAACGGTAATCCTTAAACTAATACTAAGGAGCCTTGGTGGCAAAATGGTTAATAGCTTGACTGCTAACTGAAAGGCTGGAGGTTCAAACCTACCAGCTGCTTCGTGGGAGAAAAGACCTGGCTATCTGCTCCCATAAAAATTACAGTCTAGGAAAACCTATGGAGGCAGTTCTACTCTGTCATATGGGGCCACCGTGAGTCAAAAACAACTCGATGGCACCCAACAACAACAGAGCTGATGCTAAAACCAGTACTACTACTGTTGTTGTTGGGTTCTGTCAGGTTGACTCCGACTCATAGTGACCCTGTGTGCAACAGAATGAAACACTGCCTGGTCCAGCGCCATCCTCACAATCGTTGCTATGCTTGCCTTCCAACCCGAGGGGCTCATCTTCCAGCACTTTATTAGCCAATGTTTGGCTGCTATTAATAAGGTTTTCAATGGCCATCCTCAGAAGTAGACTGCCAGGTCCTTCTTCCTAGTTTGTCTTAGTCTGGAAACTCCGCTGAAACCTGTCCAACATGGGTGATCCTGCTGGTATTTGAAATACCGGTGGCATAGCTTCCAGCATCACAGCCACACACTAGCCACCACAGTACAACAAACTGGCAATACTAATACTAGTGCTAATCCTAAAGCTAAAGCTAATGTTGTTGTTGTTAGGTGCCATCAAGTCGGTTCTGACTCATAGTGACCCTATGCACCACAGAACGAACACTGCCCAGTCCTCTACCATGCTCACAATTGTTGCTATGCTTGAGCCGATTGTTGCAGCCGCTGTGTCAATTTATCTCGTTGAAGGTCTTCTTCTTTTTTGCTGACCATGTACTTTACCAAGAATGATGTCTTTCTCCAGGGACTGATCTCTCCTGACAACATGTCCAAAGTATATAAGATGCAGTCTTGCCATCCTTGCTTCTAAGGAGCATTCTGGTTGTACTTCCAAGACAGATTTGTTTGTTCTTTTGGCAGTCCACGGTATATTTAATATTCTTCACCAACGCCACAATTCAAAGGCAGCAATTCAATACTACGACTATTTCTAATGCTAAGACTATTACTAATCCTAAAGCTAATCCTAATATTAATAATCATATTCATGCAATGCTAATACATTACTATTACTAATACCAATACTAATATTAATAGCAAGTCCTTCTATAGTGCCCATGTGTGTCAGGTACTGTTCTAAATGCTCTATACGTATTAGCTCATTTTATCCTTTCAATTACCCTTTGAGATAGAAACTATTATTTTCCATACTTTACCAGTGAGAAAAGTGAAGTTCAGAGAGGTGGAGTAACTTGTCCACGGTCGTGTGATTAGTAAACGGTGAAGCTGGGGTTGATATGGCTCAGATATCAATGGGAGTCATTGTATCACAATGACCCGTTTTCTTAACTGTCTCCTTCAGCAGACTGTAAACTCCAGAAGAACCAGAACCACCTCTGCCTTGTCTATGATTATCTCTCCAGCACCCAGCACAGTGCCTGCCACATAATAGATGCTCAGTATATTGCTGTTGATTGAAGGAAAGCATATGAGGGTGCAGGAAGTTGGACCAAATGACCTATTTCAGACTCTTGCTACTTACGGTCTAGCACAGGGTGCAGGCTATTTTTCTAAAACTGATTCACCGAGGGGAAGTAAACCAGAATTCATAAAACCCATACTCTTACATTTGTTATCTTATTATTGATTAGTTAAGATAATGCTTTTAAAACCCCTTACCCTGTGCCTGGTGGAGAGGGAGTGCTTAATAAATAAGTGGTAAGGAGCAGTGTGTCCTGTACCAACATAGAGAGGTAGAATGCCTATCCCCATTTTACAGATGAGGAGACTGAGCCTCCAGGGAGAGGTGAAGTGACATATAGTTTCCCCAGCCAGTGAGTGAAGAATTAGCGATTTAAACTCCAAAGGCTGGTTCTCTTTCCACTGGGGCTCGCAAACCAAATTCACGATGAAATTGGATATATCAAATTAACACTTTTCTTTGAGATAAGAATATTTCAACTCTTTCTGAGATTTTTGATCTGCCTTTTTCTATTCTTCCCATTTTTCAACTTTTTTGGAGTTATTTTTAAGGCCAGGTCAGGAAGGGATGCTTCTATCTTATTTTTGCATTTCTGTAAATATCAAGTTGATGGTGTTTCAGATAGGTTTCTTTGGATTTATTCCCCTTAGTGTATTCTTGTCTTCTTTTTTTCTTCTGTTTGGGTTTGCTGGCCTTTGTGCATTGTGTGAATTTGTTAAGTAGATTGGCTCCTACCACACGTCCATGCTAATGGAGTGGGTTATGACTGCTTTCAGGGAAGAAAAACAAGACAGGAGGATGTATTGGGAGTGTACTTGGCTTTACTGCGCTTTATTATTATGATATAGAAATTGCTGACTATTTGACACACATCTGTTTGTTTTCCTTTGCCTGGCAAAAAATATGTTGTTGTTGTTGTTAGATGCTGTCAAGTCCGTTCCAACTCATAGTGACCCTAGGCACCACAAAACGAAACACTGCCGGATCCGGTGCCATGCTCACAACAAAAAATATAGCTTACTTTTTTTCATTATAAAATATTATCATTAAAAAATTTTGTGTTATGAGTAAGAAACAAAACAAAACCAGAAATTACTGATGGTCCAGTCACCCCCAACCAATTTTCATATTTTGGGTTATTTCTCTTTTGTCTTTTTATTCTGTTTAATTTTCATTTTTTACAAAGTCTGAATTTCACTACATATGCAATTTTGTTCCTCATTTATCTTCACCTAATATTATGTGATAAGCATTTTATGTTTTTGTTTGTCTTCATTAATATATCCTTATAAATATCATTGAAAATCTTTGTAGTATTGTTTCGAGTGACGCTGTCATCAGGTACTTAATCATCCCAACATTGTTGAAGATTTAAGTGGTTTCAATTTTTTAACCATTATAAATAATGCTGCAGTTACGTTTTCACAATTAAAGTTTTTTAAAGCATTGCTTTCCTAGGATAGATGCTTAGAAATAGAATTACTGAATATTCTTAAAGCTCCTGTTACAGTTAATTTCCTAAATGTATACCAATTCACACGTTCACAAGTAAGCATTGGGAATGCCCATATTACTCCACCCTCACTGGCATAAATTTTAAACTTTAAAACTATTTTTAATTTGACAATAGAGAATATCTTCTTGTTTTGATTTGCCTTTCTTTGATTTCTTGTTGTTGTTAGAGCCGTTGAGATTAACGACTCATAGCAACTCTACGTACAACAGAACGAAATGCTGCCTGATCCTGCCCTGTCCTCATACTCATTGCCGTGTTTGAGCCCATGGTTGCAGGCACTGTGTGCATCCATCTGGCTGAGGGTCTTCCTCTTTTTTGCTGACCCTCTAGTTTACCAGTATGATGTCCTTTTCTAGGAACTGGTCCCTCATGATAACATGTCCAAAGTAGTGAAACGAAGTCTTGCCATCCTCACTTATAAGAAGCATTCTGGCTGTACTTCTTCCAAATGAAATTTATTCCTTCTTCTGGAAGTCCATGGTGCAGTCGGTATTCTTCTCCAACACCATACTTCAAGAGCATCAATTCTTCTTCAGTCTTCCTTATTCATCGTCCAGCTTTCACATGCATATTAGGCGATTGAAAATACCATGGCTTGGGCCAGGTGCACCTATGTATCAAAGAGATGTCTTCAGTTTTTAACACTTCAAAGAGGTCTTTTGTAGTGGATTTGCCCAATGCACTATGTCTTTTGATTTCTTGACTGCTGCTTCCGTGGGTGTTGACTGTGGATCCAAATAAAATGAAATCCTTGACAACTTCAATATTTTCTCCATTTATCATGATGTTGCTTATTGATCCAGTTGTGAGGATTTTTGTTTTCTTTATGTTGAGGTATATAATCCGTATTGAAGGCTGTAGTCTTTGATCTTCATCAGTAAGTTCTTCAAGTCCTCCTCACTTTCGGCAAGCAAGGTTGTGTCATTTGCATATCACAAGTTGTTAATTAGTCTTCCTCCAATTCTGATGCCATGTTCTTCATATAGTCCAGGTTCTTGGATTATTTACTAAGTTTACAGATTGATTAAGTATGGGGAAAGGATACAACCATGACACACAACTTTTCTGATTTCAAACCACGCATTATCCCCTTCTCCCATGTGTCTGTCAGTTTGTCGTACTGTGGGGGCTTTTGTGTTGCTGTGAGGCTGGAAGCTATGCCACCGCTATTCAAATACCAGCAGGGTCACCCATGGCGGACAGGTTTCAGCTGAGCTTTCAGACTAAGACAGACTAGGAAGAAGGACCTGGCGGTCTACTTCTGAAAAGAATTAGCCAATGAAAACCTTATGAATAGCAGTGGAACATTGTCTATAATAATGCCGAAAGATGAGCCCCTCAGGTTGGAAGGCACTCAAAATACAACTGGGGAAGAGCTGCCTCCTTAAAGTAGAGTTGACGTTAATGACATAGATGGAGTCAAGCTTTCAGGACCTTCATTTGCTGATGTGGCATGACTCAAAATGAGAAGAGACAGCTGCAAACGTCCATTAACAATTGGAACATGGTATGTACAAAATATGAATCTAGGAAAATTGGAAGTCGTCAAAAATGAAATGGAGCGCATAAAGATTAATATCCTAGGCCTTAGTGAGCTGAAATGGACTGGTATTGGTCATTTTGAATCAAACAATCATATGGTGTACTATGCTGGGAATGACAATGTGAAGAGGAACGACATCCCATTCATCGTTAAAAAGAATATTTCAAGATCCATCCTGAAGTACAGCGCTGTCAGTGATTTATCCATACACCTGCAAGGAAGACCAGTTAATATGACTATTATTCAAATTTATGCATCAATCACTAAGGCCAAAGATGAAGACATTGAAGATTTTTACCAACTTCTTCAGTCTGAGATTGATCAAACATGCAATCAGGATGCACTGATAATTACTGGTGATTGTAATTCGAAAGTTGGAAACAAAGAAGAAGGATCGGTAGTTGGAAAATATGGCCTTGGTGACAGAAACAATGCCAGAGATCGCATGATAGAATTTTGCAAGACCAACGACTTCTCCATTGCAAATACCTTTTTTCAGCAGCATAACCAGTGAGTATACCCATGGACCTCATCAGATGGAATACACAAGAATCAAATCGACTACATCTGTGGAAAGAGACAATGGAAAAGCTCAATATCATCAGTCAGAACAAGGCCAGGGGCTGACTGTGGATCAGACCATCAATTGCTCATATCCAAGTTCAAGTAGAAACTGAAGAAAGTTAGAACAAGTCCACAAGAGCCAAAGTACAACCTTGAGTATATCCGACCTGAATTTAGAGACCATCTCAAGAATAGACTTGGTGAATTGAACACTAATGGCTGAAGACCGGAGGAGTTGTGGAATGACATCAAGGGCATCATACATGAAGAGAGCAAGAGGTCATTAAAAAGAAAGGAGAGAAAGAAAAGACCAAAATGGATGTCAGAAGAGACTCAAACTTGCTTTTCAACGTACAGTAGCTAAAGCAAAAGGAAAAAAAAATGATGAAGTAAAAGAGCTGAACAGAAGATTTCAAAGGGCAGCTTGAGAACACAAAGTAAAGAATTATGATGACATGTGCAAAGACCTGGAGATAAAAAACCAAAAGGGAAGAACATGCTCAGTATTTCTCAAGCTGAAAGAACTGAAGAAAAAATTCAAGCCTCAAGTTGCAATATTGAAGGATTCTACGGGGAAAATATTAAATGAGGCAGGAAGCATCAAAAGAAGACAGAAGGAATACACAGTCACTATACCAATAAGAACTGGTCAACATTCAACCATTTCAGGAGGTAACATATGAGCAGGAACCGATGGTACTGAAGGAAGAAGTCCAAGTTGTACTGAAGGCATTGGCGAAAAACAAGGCTCTGGGAATTGATGGAATACCAATTGAGATGTTTCAGCAAATGGATTTACATCTGGGTTCTCAGTTCTGTTCCATTGGTGAATGTATATGTCATTGTACCAGCACCAGGCTGTTCTGACTGCCGTAGCTGTATAGTAGGTCTGAGGTCACGTAGTGTGAGTCCTCCTACTTTATTCTTCTTCTTCAATAGTGCTTTACTTATCCGAGGCTTCTTCCCTTTCCATATAAAGTTAAAGATTAGTTTTTCCATTTCTTTAAAGAATGTCGTTGGTATTTGGATTGGGATTGCATTGTATTTGTAAATTGCTTTGGGTAGAATTGTCATTTTCACAATGTTGAGTCTACCTATCCGTGAGCGTGGTATGTGTTTCCATTTATGTAGATCTCTTCTGAGTTCTTGCAGTAGTGTTTTGTAGTTTTCTTTGTATAAGTCTTTTACATCCCTGGTTAGATTTATTCCTAAGTGTTTTATTTTTTTAGGGGCTATTATAAGTGGTATTGTTTTCCTGATTTCCTTTTCATCATTCTCTCTATTGGTGTACAGGAATGCAACTGATTTTTGTATGTTTATCTTGTATCCTGCTACTCTGCTGAATCTTTCTGTTACTTCCAGTAGTTTTCTCGTGGAGTCTTCAGGGTTTTCTATGTATAGTATCATATCATCCTCAAACAGGGGCAGTTTAACTTCTTCATTACCAGTATGGATGTCCTTTATTTCTTTTTCTTGCCTTATTGCTCTAGCTAGAACTTCCAGCACAATGTTAAATAGGAGTGGTGATAAAGGGCATGCTTGTCTTGTTCCTGTTCTCAAGGGGAATGTTTTCAGCCTCTCTCCATTAAGAATGATGTTGGCCATTGGTTTTGCATAGATGCCCTTTATTATGTTGAGAAATTTCCCTTCTATACATATTTTATTGAGAGTTTTTATCAGGAATGGGTGTTGGACTTTGTCAAATGCTTTTCTGCGTCAATTGAGATGATCATATGATTCTTTTCTTTCCTTTTATTTATGTGGTGGATTATGTTTTTAATGTTGAACCATCCTTGTATACCTGGTATAAATCCTACTTGGTCGTGGTGTATTTTTTTTGATATAATTCTGAATTCTATTGGCTAGAATTTTGTTGAGAATTTTTACATCTGTATTCATGAGAGATATTGGTCTGTAGTTTTCTTTTTTTGTGGCGTCTTTGCCTATTTTTGGTATTAGGGTTATGATGGCTTCATAGAATGAATTCAGAAGTGTCACTTCCTTTTCTATGTTCTGAAATAGTTTGAGTAGTACTGGTATAAGCTCTTCTTTGAACGTTTTGTAGAATTCTCCAGTGAAGCCATCTGGACCAGGGATTTTTTTTGTTGTTGTTGGGAGTTTTTTTTTTTTTTTTTTTTTTTAAATTACCTTTTCAATCTCTTCTCTTGTTTTGGGTTTGTTCAGATTTTCAACATCACTTTGTGTTAGTTTGGGTAGGTAGTGTGTTTCTAGAAATTTATCCATTTCCTCTAGGTTTTCAAATTCGCTGGAGGGTAGTTTTTCATAATACTCTGTTATGATCCTTTTTATTTCAGTTGGGTCTGTTGTAATGTCACCCATTTCATTTTTTATTTGGGTTATATGTGTCCTCTCCTGTTTTTCTTTTGTCAGTCTGGCCAGTGGTTTGACGATTTTGTTGATCCTTTCAAAGAACCAACTTTTGGTTTTGTTGATTCTTTCTATTGTTTTTCTATTCTCTATTTCATTTATTTCTGCTCTGATCTTTATTATTTCCTTTCTTCCAGTGGCTGTGGGCTTTTTTTGCTGCTCTCTTTCTATTTGATTGAGTTGTGTAGTTAGTGTTTTGATTTTGTTCCTTTCCTCTTTTTTGATGTGTACGTCTATTGCTATAAATTGTCCTCTGAGGCCATTGGACTGACTTTGCTGTGTCCCAAAGGTTTTGGTATGATGTGTTTTCATTCTCGTTTGATTCTAGGAATTTTTTGATTCCATCTCTGCTTTTTTCTATTACCCAGTGGTTTGTAAGCAGGGCTATTCAGTTTCCATGTAAATTATTTCTTTTCCTTGCTCTTCCTGTTGTTAATTTCTACCTTGATGGCATTGTGGTCAGCGAAGATACTTTGTATTACCTCAACGTTTTGGATTTTGTTGAGGGTTACTCTGTGGCCTAAGATGTGGTCTATTCTGGAGAATGTCCCATGTGTGTTGGAAAAGAATATGTACTTTGCAGCTGTTGAGTGGAGTGTTCTATATATGTCTGTGGCGTCAAGTTGGCTAATTGTGCCCTTTAGGTCTTCTGTATCTTTATTGAGTTTCTTTTTAGATGTTCTGTCCTTTGCTGAGAGTGGTGTGTTGAAGTCTCCTACTATTATTGTGGAACTGTCAATTTCTCTTTTCAGTGCCGTTAGAGTTTTTTTTTTTTTTTTTTTAATGTATTTTGGAGCCCTGTCATTGGGTGAGTAGATGTTTATTATGGTTATGTCTTCATGATGGATCATCCCCTTAATCATTATACAGTGTCCTTCTTTGTCTTTTATGGTGGATTTTGTTTTAAAGTCTATTTTATCTGAGATTAGTATCGCCACTCCTGCTCTTTTTTGGTAGTTGTTTGCTTGATAAATTTTTTTCCGTCCTTTGATTTTTAATAAATTTATGTCTTTGTTTCTAAAGTGTGTCTCTTGTAGAAAGCATATTGATGGATCCTGGTGTTTTTTTTAATCCATTCTGTCAGTCTCTGTCTCTTTAGGGGTGCATTTAGGCCATTTACATTCAGTGTAATTATTGATAAGTGTGAGTTTATTCCTTTCATTTTGTAGTGCTTTTTCTTTTTGTGGTGCTGACGTTTTCTTTGATCCTCTTACTCTCCTGTGCTGAATTCCTTTTGTTTGTGGAAATTTTTTTTCATTTCTTTTGTTTTTGTAGATTTTGTTTTACTGAGACTTCATGTTTTTCTTCTTTATTTTGATGAGTAGGTTTGTTAACTTTCTTTGTGGTTACCTTGAAATTTACCCTCATCTTCCTAGGTTTGAACCAGTCTATTAGTACTTGGTATTGGCTTGCCTTCCTCTCCATTAGAAGGTTCTATACCTACACCATTTTAGTCCCTCTTTTATTGTTCTGATGTTGTTGTAATTTACAGATTAATCTCTCTAGTTCCCTGTTGCAATTATTTTGGTTTTGGATAATCCTTGAGAGTTCATTTACTAGGTTGATATCTGGCTGGTATGATCCTGCATCTTAGATTCAGCCTGTGGTCTGGTGTTGTTTGTTCCCAGATCGAAGGATTCCCTGTAATAATTCTTGTAAGTTTGGTTTGTTTTTTACATAGTCCCTTAATTTCTGTTTATCTGGAAATGTCCTAATTTCATGATCATATTTGAACGAGAATTTTGCAGGATGTATTATTCTCAGCTGGCAACTTTTTTCTTTCAAGATTTTATATATGTCATCCCATTGCCTTCTTGCCTGCGTGGTTTCTGCCAAATAATACGAGCTTAGTCTTATTGTTTCTCCTCTGTATGTGACTTTTTGTTTTTCTTGAGCTGCTCTCAGGATTCTTTGTCTTTGATTTTAGTGAGTGTGATTATGATATGCCTTGGTGATTTTCTTTTGGGGTCTATTCTATATGGGGTTTGTTGAGCTTCTTGGATGGTCAGCTTTTCATCTTTCATGATACTGGGGGAGTTTTCTGTCAGCAGCTCTTCAATGATCCTCTCTGTGTTTTCTGTTTTCTCCCCCTGTTCCTGGAACTCTGATCACTCGAAAATTTTTGCTTTTGATTGTATTCCACATAATTCTCAGGGTTTCTTCATTCTTTTTTCTGATTTTTCCTCAAACAGAGTTGTATCCAGGTATTTGTCTTCAATTTCACTGATCCTGTCTTCCATCATTTCAAACCTACCCCTCAGCCCTTCTATGATACTGTCCATTTCTGAAATCTTGTTGTTTATCTTTTGGATTTCTAATTATTTTTGTATGATTTCTAGTTGTGAATTTATTTTGTTACTTTGTTCCTGTATTATTTTCCTGAATTCTTCTACTTATTGTCTGTATTTTCCATGAATTTTTCTGCCTTTTCCATGAATTTGTCTATTTTTTCCTCATTTTTGTCTACTTTTTGCTTCAACTCTTGGATAGCTCTGAATATTAGAGATTTGAATTCCCTATCAGGTAGTTCTAGTGCCTTTTCTTCTACTGGAAAGTCATCTGGTGTTTTATTTTGCACCCCTACTGAAACCATCTTGTCCTGCTTTTGTATATGTTTTGATATTGCCTGCTGTCTTTGGGACATTCGGTAGTTATTTTCCTCATTTATTGATTGTAGATTTGTTTGTTTCGTCCTGCTTTTTTGTTTTATTTGGTTATGTCTGAGCAGGCGGGCTGTGCATTCTTTGTTGCAGTCTAGTAAGGGAGAAATCAGACGTTACCATTCACTTCATTCATTCATCTACTCATTGAATTCATTGATTCAAACACTTTCTGAGTTCCTAAGGTATGTCCCATACTTAGACATTAGGAAGAAAACAAAAATGAGGAAGCCAGGGGAGGTGAGAGTGAGCATCCTAGAGAAAGGAGGTGGTGCTCAGGGCCATGCAGCTGGTAAACTTCAGAGGTGGGACTAGAAGGAGGTGTCCTGACTCCCAACTACAGTTTGGCCACCGTGTTTTCCTGTGATCCCTACTCCTATGTCAGGCCTTTGCCAGTCTAAGGTTTATGCATATAGCTTCCCCGTAACCCCCACCTGGAAAAAGCACGAAACATTTATATCATCGCAAGCCCTAAAATTCAGTCTATAAATGATCCTGGTTATAGCTCTCTTGTGTGCACTAGATGTCATTGAAATGGCTCAGTGCAAATAGGGGACCATTCCCTTTCACAGCCGCATGTTAATGACTCCACTTGGAAAGCAGCAGAGCTGTGTCTGGGTCCCCTCAAAGAGTAAACTGCCAACTGGAAGGCCTTGGCTGCAACTGTGATGGGACCATCAGTCAGTTAGCCAGTGTGGGGCCCCATTCACACTTGGGATGAGCAGGTTCAGCCCCACAGGAAGCAAGTATTTGGCCAATGGAAGATTCAGGAATGTGAATAAAAAGATCTTGAGGGAGACAGCCTCACCTGCTATCATATTGCTGTTGTTGCTAGTTGCTGTCAAGTAGGCTCCAAGCTTATGTATAGCAGAAGGAAATGTTACCCATTCCTGCACCATCTTCATGATTACTGGTATACTTGAGTCCATTATTGAGGCTTTGTGTTAATCCTTCTCATTGAGGGGTTCCCTTGTTTTCACTGACCCTCTACTTTACCAAACACCTTGTCCTTTTCCAGTGATTGGTCATTCCTGAAAACATGTCCAAAATAAGTTGAGATGAAGTCTCGCTATCCTCACTTCTGGGGAGCATTCTGGTTGTATTTCTTATAAGACTGATTTGTTTATCCTTCTGGAAGTCCACAGTACATTCAGTATTCTTTTTCAACGCCGCAATTAGAATGTGTCAATTTTTCTTCTGTCTTCCTTTTTCATTGTTCAGCTTTCACATGCATATGAGGCTATTGAAAAGACCATGGCTTGGATCAGGTGCACCTTATTCATCAAAATAATGTGTTTGCTTTTTGGGACTTTAAAGAGGTCTTTTGCAGCAGATTTGGCCAATACAATACATCATTTGATTTCTTGACTGCTGCGTTCATGGGCGTTGATTGTAGATCCAAGTCGAATGAAATCATATAGCACTGTGGAAAAACCCTGGATCTGGAATATCTCAATCTGTGTTTGAATCCTACATCTGTTTCTTACAGCTTGGGTGACCATGGGCATTTCTCTTAACATCTCTGAGTTTCTCTTTCATCATTTGTAAAATAGGCATAGGGCAGATACTATCAGTTACTCACCGAATAGATATTGCCTCCATCTTCCTTGCTAACAGAACACTGGGTTCCTCCATGTGGCAATGGGCTCACTCTTGGGCATGCATCATTTGGTCTAAGCTAGTAATTGGTTCAGGAGCTGACATGTGACCAAGTTCTGACCAATAGAATGGAGGCTTATGGGAATATTTTTCCTCACTTTCTTTCCTGCCTTGAATTCATTTGTGCAAAGACATGAGAGTTGTAGCTGAAGCAATCATTTTACCACCATAAGGCAATGAGCCTATTAATAAAAGTCCATGCATGGGGGATGGCACAAGGGATGGATTGAAAGATTCTTGAAGACAATGCTGAGCTGTTGCACCAACTTGGGACTCCGTGTTACATGAGATAATTAAGTCTTTGTTAGTCTCTGTTAGCCTTTGGGTGTTTTGTTACTTGAAGCATCCCTAAGTGACACCAGGGATAGTGATAGCTACTTTCTAGAGCTCCTGGGGAACTAAATGACATAATGCATGTCCTGTGTTAGGCATATTGTCATCACTTCTCTTCCCTGATCTTCATTGCATGTAGTGTGATCTCTTACTCAAGACTAGAGAAAGTCACATTGGAAGAGAGTGGCATTTGAAGGACAGCTGATGGCCTCTAGAAATACTCAGAAGGGAATAATATAGTAAAACAGGATTCAGAATAACAACTACCAGACTATCAGAAACCAGCTCTTTAACTCAGCATTTACCAAACAGATGTACAGAGCAGAGGAATTCTTTCAATAGAGATTGTCCCAAATGTAAGGGACAATGAAGTGGGTTGGTCCCCTAACATCTATTCCATCTGACATAGTTAGTCTAAGTCAATTAATATAATTTCACCCAACCTGCCAGTGATTGGTCAGGAATGGCCCTGTGGCCCAATTCTAGCCAATGAGACATGACGGGAATCTGCTGTGGGCTTTTGGGAAGAGTTTCCATATTGAACATAGTTTGGACTCCAAGAAGAATGAACAAATCAGTCTTAGAAGTATACAACTAGAAAGTTCCTTAGAAGTGAAGTTGGTGAGGCTTTGGCTTGCTTTCTTTGGACATGTCATCAGGAAAGACCAATTGCTAGAAAAGAACATCATGGTTGGAAAAATAGAGGGTCAGCAGAAATGAAGGAAACCCTCAATGAGATGGATTGACACAATAGCCTCAATAATGGGCTCAAAAGTAGAAACGATTATGAAGATGGTGCAGGACTGGGCAACGCTTGGTTCTGTTATGCATAAGGTCACCATAAGTCAGAGCCAATTTGATGGCAACTAACATCAACAAGAGAGAACCACAAAGACTGAGGATGTTGTTCTTACCCCTGGATGCTGTGGTGTCTGGTGTGGCATCTGGAACTACTGTGGCCATGTTACTGCCAGGCTGAGGATAAAACCAACACTGAGACACAGAGGATTGCTGGAAGGAGCCCATTCTTTGATGGCAATGCTAAGCTGCTAAATTAGCCCCTGGACTTTCTAACACACAAGCTAAATATTTACTTATGGTCTGTGAGCTGGGGTTTGTGGTATTTGTTGCTGAAAGCATATTGCCTGATACTCTAAGTTTACTTAAGAGATTTTAGTTTATGCAAAGAAAACCTAGCTATACACCCAGTTTTAAGGAAGCAAGCAATTGCAGGAAGTGAGTCAGGGCTGTGGTGGGAAAGACAACCCCATGTTGATTGATATGGATTGGCCAAGAGGCACTCAAGCCAATGATGGACAAAAAAGCTCCACTCTGCCAAAGCTGTGGGTTGGTAAAGGAGTTGAGGTCTGTCTACAATAATGATAATAGTGAACCTGATAAGCACTGGGTGGAGGGATGCTCAAAGACGCACTTGGTTAGTGCCCTCAGCAGAGATCCATGATTTATGACCATCCCACCCATTCTCTGCAGGTCCAAAAACCCATCATTTGTCTGGTCTGTCTCCTGTCCCCACTCCAGTTCAAGGCTGTGTTCCTGTCCCTGGTCAACAGCCTATGGTGGGTACCCTACCTCCAGTCTCTCCTGGCTTCTAGTATCATCCACTCTGATTTTGCCACCCCAAAGACACCAGCTCAAAAACGTTCAATGGCTTTTACTTTAAAACAGGATGGAGAGGGGGCCTCTGAGACTGGTATTCATGGCCCTTCAGGGCTGAGGGTCAGTGTTTTCTCCAGCTTCTTCCCATATGCAGCTCCAATTGCCCATCCCCACAAATGCCTCCTCATTTTCTTGTCTCATTCTGTCTGCTTTGCTCATACTGCACCTTCATCTAGAGCAGTGGTTTTCAACCATGACTGCGCATCAGGATCATGCAGGGAGTTTAAAAAAATGCAGATGCCTGGACCCCAGCCCAGAGCAACTCAATCAGAATCTTTAGGAGTGGGGACTGGAATCTGCATTTTTAAAAGTGCCCCAGGTGATCCTGATGAACACTGTTCTATAGTGGCTTCTTCCTGGCCCCAATCCTTTTCTCCCTTCTGAGGAACTGCTATCATCATTCAAGGGCCACTTGTGAGCCCCTCCTCCAGGCTGTCTTCCTTGATCCCTCCCCCTACCCCAGTTAGGCCATATGTGTTTTTTCCCACCTCTGAGCCCCCTCAGCACCCCACACTGTTCTTATAGCCCTCAATTCACTGCATTATATTGGATCTCCTGGGTCGCACTGTTGTTCCCCCTAGAGCCATGAGCCCCAGGAGGCAAGGTCCACTTCTGATTCCTCTGTGCAACCTAATATGAATCACACCTCTACGCCACTATGCACACCTTTGTCCACCTGATGAACTCATCCTCAACGTTCAAAGCTTCTTCAGACATCATCTCTCCGAGGAACTGTTTCCTGATCCTCCATGTGCTGCCCTGTACCTTCTTCTGGTGTGCTCCTTTGCTTCTGTGTCTTCTTAGTACAGTCCTTGGTACTTGTAGGTGCTCCGTCAATGTTAGGTAAATGGATTTGCATTTGCAGTGAGTAACCACCATAACCACCCACCCACCTCAAACAGAGTGCTATCACATAGTAGGCATTTAAAGCAGGTTTGCTGAGTTGAATTTGACAGAAAGAGACATGGAAGGAAAAAAAGGAGAAGGGAGGGAAGGGAGGAAGGAGGGAAGAAAGACAGAAGGGGAGGAAGGAAGGAAATAAAAATGGAAGGAAGGAGAGAAGGAAGGAAGAAGAAGAAATAAGAAAGAGAAAGGAAGGAAGGGAGGCAAGGTGGAAGGAAAGAGAAAGAATGAAAGAAAGAGAAAAGAAGGAAGGAAGAAATGATGAAAGGAAAGCAAAGCATCTTTATTAGGGAGACAGTTGTTTATTTTGGGGGTGGGTCATTGGAGGAATTGTAGTGCAGAGAGGCAGACGTGCTATACTTTTTGAGAAGCGATATGAGCATTGAGCGTGTCCCTTTTTTCACTAAAGACATGACCCAAATCCCTAAGAGAAAATAAACGCTCAGAGACAAACACATATCCCAGGGACGTTTCTTTTCCCCTCCCCAGGAACACTGCTGGGAAGCCTTCTAGAGAAGGGAAAATGGTTCCCAAATGGCTGAGTCATTTGACATACGACAAGCAAATGGTCCGGGCTGGCCAGGGAGGGAGCCGAGGGCAGCACGCAGGTTGTCCCCATGCCCACCCCACATCACCGTGTCTCCTCCCTAGGATGACAGTTGTCACCACCAAGGTCCCTGCCACTCTCTCTGTCCAGGGCTTCAGCCTGAGGGCTACAGATGACCTAGGCTAAGCCACGGGACCCGGCTACCGATGACCTGGATACTCAGCTCAGCCAGGGCCTCGCCCTAGACTGGGAACTGAGCTGCATTCCGGTCTCTGTCCCTCTTGGCTGCCATGGTTCCGCCTTCACCGGCAAGTCTGGCCAGGCCTCGGTTGGGGCTGGAGCGGGGAAGAGAGGTAGGGGACATCCTCGGGAAAGTGTCACTGGTGTGGCCACGGTCCTCCCCAGAGGCAGAACTGCGACTGCCACTTTGAAAAGTCAGGACTGCTATGCCTATTTCATAGATGAGGAAACCGAGGTTTGCTGAGGCCAAGAAACTCACCGAAGAGACACAGGGCTGAAACTGGAGCCAGTCTATTCCAACTCATGGCGACCCTATGTGTGTCAGAGTAGAACTGTGCTCCATAGGGTTTTCAACGACTGATTTTTCATAAGTAGATAGCCAGGACTTTCTTCTGAGGCACCTCTTGGTAGACTTGAACCTCCAACCTTTCAGTTTGCAGCCGATTTGTTAACCGTTTGCACCACCCAGGCACTCTGTTGCTTTCTACAGGCTGCCTTTTTCCTCTCTGCCACAGGTTAGTATCTATGGCCATGGCGGTTCACACTCTTGCTCCTGAGTGACATTTGCCAAATCATTTTAAAGAAAGAAAGGGAAAAAAAAAAAAAAAAAAGGAGGGTACATATTTTGAGCCAGAAGACAATCTCTGCTTTGCACCAACTGGAGTTGGATGCAACAAACAAGAGACAGATGTCTTTGACTTAGGGGTTGACAAGCATTGGTGAGCATGGCTCTGTGCTGGGCCCGGGAGATAGCCGAGAGCAGGACAGTCATGGTCCATGCCTTCATGGAGCCCACAGTCAAGGTCTGGCCACAGTCCAGCCTGGCCCCAGCCAAGCTGACCCTTGCCTCTGATAGCAGGGCACCCGGGACTCTACAGTCTCGAGTCTCTCAGCTAATGTCTTGAGTTCTTTGTCCTGGGTGGGGCCAGACTGGGCAGGGCAGGGCTGGAGAGAGAGGAAGAGGAAGTCAGTTAACTGGTTGAAACACTCAGGGATGCAGCTATCAGGAGCTTTCGTAAAAGAAGGGGGATAAGAGGAGGAGGGATGTGTATTTAGAAATAAAGAGTCTGACCAATTTAGTGGAGAGAAGAAAGGGAAAAAAAGCCGAGTCCCTGCGGTAACCTGTTTGCAGGAGCCACCTAATTTAGCAGAAAATCACACACGCTGGTCTGGCACGGGCTGGTGGAAGGTATTTCCTCCCTAGCCTGGGTCAAGTTTCATTCATAGGTACTATCTAAAATTAGACCCTCTGCTTTCATTCTGGGCCAAATTCCCTGCCTAGCGTAATATTTGGGAGAAACAGCCACTCCATTAAAACTGCGTCTTCGTCCCAGCAGCCCCTGGCCTGGGAAGGGCTGGGCCCTGTCCCCGGCTGGCAGCCGCTGCGGCTCATAAACCCTGGTCTAAATTTGAAGCATCCGCTCTGGCTGCTGACCTCTGGCTCCCAGGCAGGGCCTATGCCTTCTCTTCCAGCTCACACCCAAGGCCTGGCCAGGTCACTGGGAGGGACCCATTTCAAGCCTGTGACCTTCTATCCAGGGGAATCTGGGGGCAGCTCCTCAGAGAGGAAAGATGGGGCTGGGAAGGGGCACTTGACACCCCTGGGTCCATAGCAGCTGGGCCTCTTGCTGTCCTCTCTTCTGGACTCAAGGAGCCTGCCCACTGAGTTGGCCTGTTGTTATTGTTATTATTATTATTCCCCAAATTAATATAACATCAAGGAAAGGCTTGAAGAGGCAGAGGAATCAGCACCAAGTTTGGACCAATTCATTAATTTAATAAATATTTACTGAGCATCTCATATTTGGAGTCTTTTGGTTGTAGCAGAAATAAGGACACTGTGGGAGCTCCTGGACTCCAAGTGCCACCATGGATAGGTTGGAACCACGGTCTGGAGGGTGGCAGTGAACTCAGGAAGTGCTTTCTCTTTATCTTTTGCCTCTACTTCTCTCCCAGCAGAGGCTTCAACTCTTCTCTCATGGCCTGCTAGACTTTCTGCTCCTCAATCCACATGGCAGAGTATGTTTCGTGTTTCATATGCCTCAGTTCCAGCTGTCTGGGCAGACTGTCTCCTCTTTCTTGGTTCCAATTCCAAAGTCCCAAGGCAGGTTTCTAATTGGCTTAGCTTGTATCAGGTGCTGGCCTCTAGACCAATCAGCAGTGGCTAGGAGTGGGACCATACACTAGCACGGTGGATTCTGCTGTAACCATGTGAATGGCATGAGGAAGAGACATCCCCAAAGGTAAGATAGTTTTAACACTATGGAATCACTGCTTTTACAGTGACCTGAAGAAACACAGAAAAGCATCTTATCCCAGTCTTGGTGGGTTACGGAAGGCTCCTGGGAGGAGGTAACCTCTAAGCTTTAGCCAGGACCCAAGAAGGAAGAGTAGAGAAGGTTGTTCAAAGAATGACACAAGCAAAGGCCTCAAGGTAAAACTCAGACCTACAGCTGATCTTGGGCAAACTATGTCACTCTCTGAGCCTCAGTTTCCTCATCTGTAAATGAAATCCTAACACTTCCCCAGAGTTAAGAGGATTAAGTGACAATGTATGCAGTAGTGCCTGGCACATGAAGTAGCTTCAATGGGTGCCAGGTTAATTGGTTAACCTTGGATGCAGAGGGAAGTCTCTGGGTGGTGCAAATGGTTAACATTCCCAGCTGCTAACTGAAAGGTTGGAGGTTGGAGGTTTGAGTCTGCCCAGAGGCACCTTGGAAGAAAAGCCTGGTGATCCCTGTCTGAAAAATCAGTCATTGAAAACCCTATGGAGCACAGTTCTACTCTGACATACATGGGGTTGCCAAGTCAATGGTAACTGGTTTGGTTTGGTTTTTGGTTTGAACGCAGAGAGGTTCCCTTTTTGGGCAGGGAGTGTTCCCATAGCCAGTCCCTTCTCATCCCTCAGGGCTCACCTCCTCTGAAAAGCCCTCCCTGACAAGCCTTTGAAGTGGGCTTCCATTTTAACGCCTAACATATTATCTTGCTTCTTTCCTAGAGCTTTTCTCTGCCTGCGGTAATTTGTTTGTCTTCTTGTTTACAGGTGGTTTTTGACATCCCTGGGGCCACGGCAGCTGGGCCTCTTCCTGGGGCATGTCCCACTGTCCTCTCTTCTGGACTCAAGGTCTAAGGACCACGCCTGTCTTGTTCTTTGCTGTTCCTTCATGACATTCAGGGTGCCAGCACCTAGCTGTGCTCAATCAATAATTGTGAAATAGACACACGTGAGAATGAAGACATGCGGAAATGAGGTCTGGCAGTCTCACCCGATAGAACTGGGTTTTCTTGGACAATCTCTGGCAGGGCAGTATCTTTGCCCTCTTGGTGGCTACTTGAATCCTGAACCTTATGATGAAAACCCTTCCCTACACCCCAGTGCAAAGTTTGGATTGCTTGGGCTCTTCTCCCAGACTGAAAGTGGAATCCTAGCCATTCTCTTCTCCCAGGCTCTTCCAGCCAGGCTCTTCAAGTTAGGAAGGGGATTAAAGGCCTTGGGCCTGGTCTCCCTGGGACTCTAGTTCTGGGAGAGACTTCTCTGCAGAGCTGAGTGGAAGGTCCTTCCCTCCCCTTGGCCACCTGAGAACAGGCCTCTTCTTAGTCCCCTGAGGACAGGCCTCCTCTTGGCCCCCTCAGAACAGGCTTCTTTGACTTTGGTCTCCCTGCCATCAGCCTCTCCCCTGCTAACTGACTCAGCTCATAGCCAGCGTAGCATTTTTGTTCAGCTCTCTTAGCTGCTTCCCAGTAGCAGGTTTCTGCTTTCACTACGAACTCTGCGGGGAGCCCTTTCTGGGCCTCTTGCTGTCTTCAGTGTCACAGCTCTTAACCCACAGCTCTGTTAGGAGGTTCCTTGCCTCTTCTCTCTCTGTGTCTTCTCTCTTCTTGCCTTTCTTCGTCTTTTCTCTTTTCTGCATCTTTCTTCTTCTTTCTGTAAACCTCTGTGGGGTTGGCTGATATATAAGCAAATTCCTTGTCAATTTCAAGGCATGGCCCTCCCACTGGGGGCCACAAACTGACCAATCCCCTTTTGGTAGGCCACAGTCACTTCATTTGCATAGTAAGTTATAGTCACTTCATTTGCATAAGTATATTGACCAATTCTTGCAAGGTGCACAAAATAGACCAGTCAGAGGGCAGGCTGCAGCCCAGGGCCAGACAAAAAGTGTGAAACCCTCAAATGTTTACAGCTTACCTAGGAAATGTCAATCAACCTGGAAAAAAGTAACAAATCCTCTGGAGTAGAAAATTAGGGTGAAGGTAATTTCTCAGGGTTTAGGGGGAAAAAAATCTCTCAAGCTGTTTTTCTAAAGAACCAAGGCCACATAAAGGAACTCATTTCACCACAGTTACTAAGCAGTTACCAGTGTGGACGACAGAAGCTGAATCCTGCTGGCAACTGTGAGATGGTGTAAGAGCACATGCCACAGAAGTATCCTGCCAGTGGGGCAAGGGAGCAAGGGCATCTATACCCCAAGTCCCCGCAGCCATTGATTGGGAGTCTTCAGTGGGTGTTAGCTCCCTGGCACTGCTGACCGGTCCTGGTGGTATGAAGCCCTGAGACAGAGTTATAGGTGCTTGGCAGTTAGTACCCTTTGGGTTAACATGCCAGGGGATGGTGGGTGCTGACAGCATCTAGCCTCTCTAATCACCCCTGGGGCTCTCTGATTCTTCACTTCCTGTTATCCCAATGACCCCTCACTGACCCAGCCACCCCTGATGAACTGCCGCACCATCTCCATCTCCCACTCCCAATGACCCCTACTAAACCTCCCACTGATCCCTGCCCCCTTTTCTCAACTCTTCCCCATTACCCCTGTACGGGGTTTGGGAATGTGGGTGGGATTGGGCTTGATGTCCTTGCTGAAGCAATAGGAGGGTGTGTCCATTTCCTGAATGTCTTCTCCTGGGATCTTCTGTGGCCGACAGAGTGAGTCACCTCCTCCACCTCACCGCCCCTGCCCCCTCTGTGACCCGCAGTGAGGGACTGGCTGCTGCTCTGGCCCATTCCTCTTGTTTACCATTGAGAGATAGGGATTCGGTGAGGCCTGGGGAAAATGGGGTTCAAACTCGGTAGTCCAGCTCTTCCTTAGCTCCTTCTCCCCAAGACGAGGACTCACGTTTTTTTGTGTAGCTCACCAGGTCTTTGAAGCACCACTTCAGGGTGGCTCGATTCTCTCAGAACCCTGGATCTGGGAGGGCAGACATGGGCCTTGTCAGAATAGCAAGCTGGCCCTATTTTGGACACTGAAACTGCAGCCATGCCGTGTGGGAAACTTGTTGTCTCCACCTTGTTGTCGGGTACTGTCAAGTTGGTCCCGACTTATAGCAACCCCATGTGACAGGGTAGAACTGCCCCATAGAGTTTTATCAGCTGTAATCTTTATGGAAGCAGATTGCCAGTATTTGTGAAATATGTTATAGCACTTTGGACATGTTGTCAAGAGGGATCAGTCCCTGGAGAAGGACATCATGCTTGGTAAAGTAGAGGGTCAGGAAAACAGAGGAAGACCCTCATCGAGATGGATTGACATAGTGGCTGCAGCAATGGGCTCAAACATAGCAATGATTGTGAGGGTGGCGCAGGACTATGCGGTGTTTTGTTCTGTTGTACGTCGAGTCACTATGAGTTGAAACCATCTCAATGACACATAACGGCAACAACCACAACCACCATTCAGAGACGTCAGCCCTGACCATTTAGTCTAAATTATCTCCCAATCTGATCGCTATGTATCATGTCCCTTGTTTTTATTTTCTCTATAGCAGTTCTCACCACCTGATGCATTTTCCTATTTATTCAGTGATTTACTTGTTCATTAACTCTCACCCCACTAGAAGGTGGGCTCCATTTAAGGACACGTATCTATCTGTCCTTCTCACTGCTATATTCCTAGTGCCCAAAGAGTCTTTGGCACATAGTGAGGGGGTGAAGCCAATAGGCCTTTGTTGAATGAAGGACACTTCATTTCAAAAAAGCCTGAGCACAATGCTTGGAGTATGGTACTCCAGTGGGGTCTTGGGTAGGACTGAATGAAGGCTGCAGGAGACACATACATGTGTGTGCGTGCACACACACATGCACGAAAACGCACATTCATGAACACACGTGCATGTGCTCACATACACTAACATACATACTTATGTGTATACACCACACACACACAGCCAGCGGCCTCCAGGAATGCACTCAAGCCCTGCTCGAGAGCTCCATTCTCCCATGTTTCAGATCTAGGGATGACTTGATGGAATTGCGACTGGTCATCATCATTGTCAACATGCTTGTCTGGCGTCTCAGAACCACTTCCAGTAGCACTCCACCAGCTGGCCTTCTTTGCCATCCCAGGCTGTCTTCACACATGGGACAAAGGTGCGAGCTTGACCTCTCAATCAAATCTGACTAGGCTGCCTGGCTAGTTGCCTCAATGATTATCAAATCCATTAGCCTTGGTAAACCTGTTTTGATGAACGTTTTTCTAAGTGTCTTTCTGGGGATCATTCTGAGTCTCTGTCTCTTTCAGTACTTCTTTGTCTCTCCCAGGCTCTCTTTATCTCTCTTTCTCCTTTACCCATCATTTTAGTAAAAGTGACCCTCACACCAAGAGTCTGTTCCCTCAAGAAGAAGCAGCTGTATATAACCCAAGTGTCCATATTTCCCTTCCAGTAAGTAAGGGTCACTTATCTCTAATATTGGACTTGACTAACTGCAATGACAGACAGCTGCCATATCTCAGGGTCTTAATCCAAGAAGGTTCATTCCCTGCTCACATCACAGTCCAGTGCTGGTCAGTAGGGGAGTGTTAGGCTCTGCCCACACAGTCTATCGAGAGCCCCAGAACATTCCAAGGCCCTGGAGCCTGCCACAGTGTCGTCTGCATTGACTAACACAAAGGAAGAGGGGGAGTGTGGAGGGCTAAGAGGTGTTTTGGGCAAGGCCCAGAGGTCATATTCATCACTTTCATCCACTCCCCATTGGTCAAAACTCAGTCACATGACTGCAACCAACTTCAAGGGAGTCTGGGAAATGCAGTCTGCAGGAGGAGAGCATGGGTATTGATGAGCACCAGCAATGTCTGCCTTAAGTCTGTTTGTGGAAAAGCAGGAGCAGAATCCTTCCCTGCTCCCAAGTTGACCACATGACTTCTTTCCTCCAAATTTCATGGTCCTTCAAGTTGATCTCTGCTCTTCAGAGGGCCACGGCTCATGTTGTTCTGCCCACATCCTGGAACTCCCACTTTAGGTGCTCAAAGCTCATGTCTTTTTATACTAGAATTCCTTATTCCCTCCCTATGGTCCACAGTGTGGGGAGGTGCCAGACTTGATTGACTAATGGGAACTATCACATGAGAAAGATAGGAAAGTCCCATTGGCCAGAGGACAAAGCTCTCATTAAGATTCCCCCTGTGAATGCACCATCTTTCTCCTGCACTCTGGACCTGATGTCTATGAAAGGACCTCCTTCTTTGACTCTGTCCATTCAAAATCTCTGGAAGATTACTTTGCTGACCCATAGGGGTGGATCTTGCCTCAGAGCCTATCCCTCTTCCTTGCAGCAGGGTGTTCCACCCAGCCTGTGAGGGTCAAAGACCCACAGCATAAGACATGGTGTGGTTTTGACATGTTGTGTTTTGTAGAATCAACCAGGGCTGGTCTGAGTTCTCCAAGTTTTGCTCCTTTAGGGTTTTTCCACCACTGTGAGTTATAGACATACTTCTTTATTCTTCTGATTGTTCATTCAGAGGTTAACTACTGGGTGGGTCTCTCTCTCTCTTACACATACACACACACACACACACACACACACACACACACACACCCCACATACATCTCTACCGGACATTCATTTTCAGAGACAATACTGTCTTCTCCAGGGAGGTCAAATTTCAAATGCATGCTTTGGTGAGGAAAATAACATCAACAAGTACACTGGGCTAGTTACAAGATAATAAATAGTAACCCACAGTCTCTGTGTTAGGAGACACAAGGAGTGGGGATGGTGGCAGACTGGCAAGCACATGACCCACCCCACTGGGGGGCCCACTGTGTAGCCCCAGCCAATCTATCCTGGGTGTGATATGGGTTCACTGGGGTCAGATTTCATTCTTCAAGAGAAACCAGAAAACCATTTTATCTTTTAAAAAGTGTTAAATATTTCATTTAAAATGTGAATAAATTTACATTTAAAACACTATATGGGTGAAACATAACATGTCTGGGGGTCAGAACTGATCCCAGGTGATTCCAATGGGGAGCCAATCTAAGACTTCTGTAGCAAATCTGTAAGGAGGAAGAGAAAGTGTGTGTGTGCGCGTGTGTATGGGGGTATAGGATTTGGGGTGAGGTTGGGGGATGAGGTTCTTTCAGTTACAAATGGAACTTACTTTCTTATGTAATTGTATGTTACCAACTTATAGAAATACCTAGCTCACCAAAGATTTGCCAGTGTTACTTCTAAAAATTAGCCAGTGAAAACCCTATATCTATATCACAAAAGAACACTGTCCAAAATAGTGCTGGAAGATGAGCCCCATAGGTTGGAAGGTGCTCAAAATACACAGTGGCCCCAACAACGGGCATGAGCATACCAATGACTGTGAAGATGGTGCAGGACCAGGCAATGTTTCATTCTGATGTACGTGGGGTTACCATAAGTCAGAGCCGACTCCATAGCAAATAACAACAACAACAACATCTGCATTCTGTTGGGCACCTATATTTCCAGTATCTGATGTAATGATCCATATAGGTTTATAATTACACTTGTAGGATCGTGGAGTATTGGTCTGGCTTAAAAACATTACTGTAGCTCTAGAAGACATATTCTGTCCTCTTCTCTCCTTTTTGTTTTTTTCTTATGGGTAGGGATGGGGAGAGGACAAGAAAAGTAATGCAGTTAAAAAGGAGGCAAGGGGTGGGTTGGGCAATGTGGGAGAATTGCTCCCAAGATAAACACATATATTTATCTACCCCTGGCATTTTTGCTTCTGCTGAGCAGATAGATCTGAGAACATTCTAGGCCAAAGTTTATCAGCTCTGGCTTCCCATTGGAATCTCCTGGGGAGTTTTAAAAATACTGATAGCTTGGTCTGATAATCAAAGATTCTGATTTAATTTGTTGGGAATGCATCCTGGATGTTGGTATTTTATAAACTCTCCAGAGGATCCTAATGGCAGACAAAGTTGAGAACTACTGGTCTTGGCTAAGAGTAACTGTGATCATAGGAGCCTGCTTCTTCCCCTCCCTCTTGTATTTTTCTATCCTGGAGAATTCTAGGAGAAATAAGGATGCTGAGTTCTTAAATTTCATTGGTTTGTAGAGTGCTGAGTGTTGCCTTCGTTTTAAACAGGGGAAGTTCTTTAACAACACTGCTTTTGGGATACTTGTTGTTGTTAGCTGCTGTGGAGTCAGCTCCCAACTCATGATGATCCCGTGCACAAGAGGATTGAACCATTGCGATCTGCAGAGTTTTCACTGGCTGATTTTTGGGAATAGATTTCCAAGCCTTTCTTGCCTTAGTCTGGAAGCTCTGCTGAAATCTGTTCAGCATCATAGCAAAACTGACAGATGGGTGTTGGCTGGGCTTGAGGTGCATTGGTGGGGAATAGAACTATAGTCTCTTGCATGGAAGGAGAAAATTCTACCACTGAACTGCCACTGCCATCCATTTTAGGATACTACTGCTCCCAAATTCCAACAAGGTTCAGATCTATTCTGAGCTATCTCCAGACTGTGATCTCTTTAGCCTTCTGATTAGTTATTAACCTAGTTTTCACTCAGACTGTCTCTAATTTGAAGATTTTAAGAGGCCAGATCTTTTTAGACCTCATGGGAATCTAGGGGATCTGGACTTTGTTCTTGTAAATATTGAAGCTACATTCACATATGCTCTTGCTAGGTCCTTACTGATGGGCAATCACATCTGCTTTCTAACCATTCCCCTGAGAAGAGTCCCACGGAGCCTGCTCCTCATGGGGAGCATCTGGAGGTAGAGCTGGGTAAGCCATGTTGAAGAAGGGGGAAGCTCACTTTTCCAACAACTTACGTGAATTTCAATTAAATAAATGCTTTTGTTTTTTTTTTAAATTAAGTTTTATAGGTTAAAAAATTCTTTCCCGATACCTGTTACTGTTGAAAAAAAAGAAAATGTAGACAACTAAAGGGCAGAAGAGAAAAGCATCTGCAATCGTGCCAGAGATGACCACTGACAACATTTTGGTGAATATCCTTTCAGTTTTATTTATCCAATATCTAATATGTATTATTTTTTAAAATTTATTTTATGTATACTTTTTATAACTTGTTTTTTTCACTCACAGAATATTGTGAGTATTTTGTATATACTCTTGTTCTTTTCTCTTTGATTATGTCAAGCTTTTCCCTCCACATACACTTTACATCTCTTGTTCCCACTTCCTGGAAAGTTCTACCTTAGACCACCCTTCCTTCTAATTCAGGTCTTAGCTGAAATGTCACCTCTTTCCTAACCACTCTGCTTAAAGTACCAATTCTGCTATGTGGACACATTCTTTCCCTTTTATTTTCTTCATGGAGCCTCATTTCTATCTGAAATTATCTTACATATGTGTCTGGTTATGTATCTGCTGTCTGTCTCTTCCTACTGGATTATAAATTCCAATGGGGCTGGGATCTTGTCTGTCTCCTCCAGGGTTTAGCACAGTACCTGAAACAGAGTAGGTGCTGGAGAAATATTTATAGCATGAATGAATACATAAATATTTCCCTGTTTATAATTTGTTTCTGAACTCTGGTTTTTAATGGTTGAATCTACTGTATGAATGCAATGCTCAACCATTTCCCTATTATTAGACATTTAGATTATTTCAAGGTTTTACCATGAATAACGCCATGACAAACTTCCTTAACGTTGGTTCTTTACATCCATCCAACCTCGTACATAGAGTCCCTGGGTAGTGAAAATGACTAATGCACTTGGCTGCAAACTGAAAGTTTGGAGGTTCTAGTCTACCCAGAGGTGCCTTGGAAGAAAAGCATGGCTAGCTACTTCCAAAAAATCAGCCATTAAAAACCTTACAGAGCACAGTTCTACTCTGACACACATGGGGTTGCCATGAGTCAGAACTGACTCAACAGCAACTGGTTTTGGTATTCTTATACAATTATCTTCCACATGTATCTATCTTTTACAGAACTGGGCCACAGTGGTTTGATTCTAAGATTGTCTTCTTTAAACTGACCTCTTGGAGAACAAAGAATATCTTATTTTTGTCTGTCTTCCCATTACCTATTACTCTGCCTAGATCATAGAAGATATTCAGTAAATGTTTGCTGAATAAAGAATTGGGGTCAGAAAAGAAGGATAATTAGTTTTCCAATATCATCAAAGAAAAATGTTAAATGAATTTGTAAAGTTAAGTCACTATAATAAAAACACATTGTATTGAGAAGATGTAGACCCAGTTCTCTGTTAATGTCAGCCTATACCATTAAACAACTTCCCTCTATTCTGGAGTCTATCCTCATTCCATCAATACACTTAGGGTTTATATTGTTGTTGCTGTGTGCCATAGAGTTGATTCCAACTCATAGTAACCCTATAGGACAGAGTAGAACTGCCCCATAGGGTTTTCAAGGCTGCAATCTTTTTGGAAACAGATATCCAGGTTTTTCTCCCACGGAGCCACCGGTGGGTTTCAACTGCTGACCTTTCAGTTAGCAGCTGAACATTTAACCCCTGTGCCACCAGGGCTCCTTAGGGTTTATATTAGGGAGCACATAAGACAACTGAAATTTCCCTGGAATAATTATGTTATAGCTCACAAATTTGAAGTTGTTTTTTTTTTTTTTTTTTTAACTCAAATTAAAGCCAATTTGAGTCCTCAAATGACAAATGTGCAGGAAGTCCAAGATCTCCCTCTTGGGTACCTCTCCCCAACTTGAATTGCCCAAAACTCCAGGGTTTATACAATTTGAGAGAAAAGTCAGTCAAACTTGCAATGAACCCTGCGCTTCCATGACCCTGAGAGTGAAGACCATACATTTTACACCTCAGGCACCTCCCTTGTTCACTCAGGACCCACCCTCTAAAGGAAAAAAGCCACAGCAAGTTACACTCCCAGCTTATCTAAGGAGGGAATTTCCCTCCAGTGACTTTCGGCTGGAATTTGTCATAGATGTGTAGTTTCCTTTGAAAGACTCCCATCTTTGGGCCTTTTGTTCTTGTGTGTGAATGTCAGGGCCCAAGGGAAATGGAATAATTAGTAATCGGTTCCTTGCCTCTTCTCCATCTCATCCTCTCCAACACGAATAAAAGAAGGACGTTTCTCCCCATACAGAGGAAGTAAAAAAAAAATCTCAACATTAGGAACGTGGCAGTGACATTTTCTCCTTTATGACTGACTTGCTAATGCATATGGATTTTCTTTTTGAGGTGATGAGAATGTTCTGGAATTAGATAGTGCTAATGGTTGCGCAGCCTCATGAATACACTAAAAACCATTGGATTGCACACTTTAAAAGGGTAAATTTTATGTTGTGTGAATTACATCTCAACAAAGACAAACAATTACAAAAGTGGAGTTAGCCTAAGTTATTTGACTCCACTCTCCACCCTCTGTGCTCCACTGGCCCTGCAGCCTGGGCTCTCTCTCTGTTGAGCTGCCCCTCCCTAAATCTGGACCCTGGGCCAGAGGCTCGCTTCCCCAGAGGGGCTGGTTGGGACCGGCTCGGCAGCCCAGGGAGCCCCTGTCAGCCCACAGGCCACTCACGCAGAAGGTAAATTTACCGCCTGGAGGCTCGCAGAGTAAAAAAGAGTGCAGGATGGAGCCAGAGGATGGAGGCTGCTATGTGAATAACCAGCAACTGGAAGTCAGAGAAAAACTTCCTAACTCCAGGAGGGAAAATGGGTGGTGTAGTCTCAATTTATGAAGGAAAAGATTCCTCAATTCTGAATTTGGAAGCTGAAAGAGATCAGATCATTTAAAATAGTTCACTACACAATGGAAGTTATTTTTATAATTGGGGTCCTGCTAGATCTAGATTTGAGTTTTTAAATGAAAATTGTTAAGTCAGAATAATTTTGGCTTTGTTATAGCTTAAAAATTGAAACCCTCAAGTCCGCTGGGATCTGGGATCACGCTGGCCCCAGCTCACAGAGGGGAGCACTTTCCCCTTATCCTTTCTGCAGGGAGTGGAAGTAGGGTGATGGTCTTATTCTTCACCTAAGCAGAGTTCTTTTTTGTGTTCTTTATTTAGGAGAGGAGAGGTTAGGAAGACATGTTGCAGAGGAATTATCTAAATCTTCAAATGATAAATACTTTCAACTCTTAAGGCATTTTGAGAATGCTTTATCCTCCATGCAAAGCATTTCCCCAAACATTTGTGAATTGCATTTAATCAGTGTGAAAGTTTCTATTTATGTGCCAGAAGCCTAACTCAAAGTGGTGCATGTAAACTGAAGCAGTCAGGGCTTCAGGCATGGCTTGACCCAGGGCATCAAAGAAGATTATCAGGCCCAGTTTTTTTTTCTTCATTTCTTGGATCTTCTTCTGATCTTCTGGCTTTATCTTCAGAATGAATCTCTTCTTGGGGTGGCAAGATGACTGCCAGATGCACTCATAGTTTCCCACGTTCAAGTCCCAGCAAAGGTCTCTTTGCTTCTCATTGATTCTGGCTTTGTTATAACTTTAAACCCTTAAACTATGGCCAGGGGAATACAATGTTAGAATTGGCTAAGCGCAAGTCAGAGTCCCTGGGTGGTACAAGCAGTTAACGTACTCGGCTGTTAACTTAAAATTTGGAGGTTCAAGTCCACCCCAAGGCACCTTGGAAGAAAGGGCTGGCAATCTACTTCTGAAAAATCAGCCATTGAAAATCCTGTGGAGTACAGTTCTATTCTGACATGCATGGGTTCGTCATGAGCTGGAGTCAATTTGAAGACAACTGGTTTGGATTTTTAGGCCCAAGCCACCTGCCCATTTCTTTTCTTTCTTTCTTTTTTTTTGTATTTTATTGTACTTCAGCTGAAGGCTTACAGAACAAACAGTTTCTCATGAAACAGTAGTACACATGTTGTTTTATCACATTGGTTAACAACCCTACAACATACTAACCCTCTAACTTCTCAACCTTTTTTTTTTTTTGGTGAAAATACACATAGCCAAAGATACACCATTTCAAAAATTTCTACATACACAGTTCAGTGACATTGACTACGCTCTAACAATTGTGCTGTTATTCTCACTTAAGATGAAGGCTTACAGAACAAAATAGTTTCTCATTTAACAGTTACTACAAATGTTGCCCTATGACAATAGTTAACAATCTCACAACACATCAACAATATCCTTACTCAACCTTGGGTTCCCTATCTCCAGCTTCCTTGTCCCCTTCTGCCTTCTGGCCCTTGTCACTGGACTCCTGTACCTCGTTAGTCTCATTTGGTTTTACGGGGCTGTCCACTCCCAGGCTGAACGGTGAACCTCGGAGGTAACTTCACCACTGAGCTAAAAGGGTGTCTGGGAGCCATACTCTCGAGGTTTCTCCAGTCTCCTTTAGGCCAGCAAATCTGGTCTTTTTTTTTTGTGAGTTAGAATTATGCTCTACATCCTTCTCCAGCTCTGTCCAGAACCCGCTGTTGTGATCCTGGTCAGAGCAGTCAGCGGTGGTAGCTGGGCACCATCCAACTGTACTGGACTCAGTCCGGTGGAGGCCTTGGTAGCTGTGGACAATTAGTCCTTCGGACTAATCTTTTCCTTGTATCCTGTTCTCTTCATTCTCCCTTGCTCCCGAAGGGATGAGACCAGTGGAATATCTTAGATGGCCGCTCACAGGCTTTTAAGACCCAGACACTACTCACCAAGGTAGAATGTAGAGCATTGTCTTTATAAGCTGTGTCATGCCAATTGAGCTAGATGTTCCCCGAGACCATGGTCCCCACAGCCCTCTGCCCAGCAATTCGGTCCCTCAGGGAGTTTGGATGTGTCTATGGGCCAAGCCACCTGCCCATTTCTTGAGTAAGGATGGAACTCCACATGAAACATGAGGACTGGGAGAGGGCAGTGGAGTAGTTCTTTAGAGACAAATCATTGCATGTTTGCTTGGAGAGTGGAGAATGGTAAGTACAACGGATGTCCACAGTAACCCAAGGCAGTGTATTATACAGATTAAAATCTTGAACTGCTGTCTGGGATCAAATCCCAGCCCTGCCATTATTAGCCATGTGACTTTCCCACGTTCAGATTTTTCATTTGGAAGACAAGAATAAAGTCGTATCTCACTCATAAGGTTGTGAGGATTAAATGAGATAATTCATGCAGAACACAGCACACTGCCTGTACATAATTGGTGTTCTCCAAATGATAACGGCTACTATTACTATTCCGCATTGGGGCAGGAAGAGTTCTTTAAGTACTAAGTCCCTGGGTGGCATAAATGGTTAAGCACTGGACTACTAACTGAAAGGCTGATGGTTCAAACCCTACCCAGAGGCACCTCGGGAGACAGGCCTGGTTTTCAGCTTCTGAGAGGTCACTGTCTTGAAATCACTGTGGAGCACGGTTCTACTCTGACACACTTGGGGTCCCTGTGAGTGCAACTAACAACAACTATTATTATGCATTAATTTGCATCTAAATAGAAAGACTTGAGTTACCAATGAAAAGCATTTTTTTTTAAATAAACTTCAAAAAAAAAGTAGCTTAATTTTTTTTTTTAAGAAAGCCTCAGGAATGCCTATGTAGGTGGAAAACTACAAGGAAACACGGAGATGAGATGATCAAAAGAGTCGGGGGAGTGGTTACTTTTGAGGGGAGGCAGGGCTTCGTGATAGGGAAGGGCCACTGAGATTTCTGGGTGCTTGACTTACGAGGAGGGTCCACAGGTGTGTGCTTTATAATTGTTTTTTACACTGCACATGTGACCAGGGATGGCTAGCTCTTTCTCCTTCCTCCTGGAAACACAAACACAGACCACATTTCCCAGCCTTCCTTGCAGTGACTGATTCTGGCCAATGGACATGGGTGGAAGTGATGTTACTCCTCCCAGGCTTGGCCCATCAAACCTCTCGCCTGATTCTCTACCCTCTCGTCTCTCATCTGCTGCCTGGACGTTCATCTCCATGTAGTCTTGGAAACTGTGTATTGAAGATGGTAGGAAACTGAGTATTGAAGATGGTGAAGACTCCTTCACTCTGGGTCCCTGAATGACTCCCTGGAGCAGAGCCCTCTGCACCTCCTGCGCTCACGGCTATTCAGGAACACCAATTTTGACTTTACAAAGAAATAAGCTTCTTTTGGTGAAGCTATCAAGATTTTGGCATTTGTTTTAACAGCAGATAGCTTACCTTAATAGAGCACATAATGGTTTATATAATTTTCAGTATGTATGACAGAGCTTACAATTTAAAAAAAAAAGAACAAAGGAAAAAGGAAATGAAGGCCACATGGAGCTCGTGGGAATAACAACAGTAACAGCAACAACGACAAAACCAAAACCGGGAAGAAACTCTTAGATTCAAAGCGCTTACAATTCTTATTTCTGGAGTAGGTTGCAGCTTCAGGGGTGGAATCAAGGGCCCTGTTTTCTGGTACCTAAGCTTTCCTGATTCTTTTAAAGATGATATTGGGTGGAAGTCTCTCTGAACTGCTCCCCTGGGGGTTTGTGGGGCTAAAGGGGAGGGCAAATATTAATAATGATAATAACAGCAAAGCTGCTGCATATTGAGAGTTTATGACTGCTGGGATCCTGCTTAGTCCCAAGCTCGTACTGTCCCATTGAATATTTGGAGCGGCTCTCAGGGACATGTAGTTACACCTGTTTGAGAGGTAAGGTAAACCAAAACCTGTTGACACGGAGACAATTTTGACTCATGGTGACCCCATATAAGTCAGAGTACACCTGTGCTCCATTGGGTTCACAATGGTTGATTTTTTGGAAGTAGATTGTCAGGCCTTTCTTCTGATGTGTCTCTGGGTAGACTCGAACTACCAACACTTTGGTTAGTAGCCAAGCATGTTAACCATTTGACGAGGATCTAAGTCACACTCCTGGGAGGTGAAAACTGGGATTACAGCTCTCTGCTCTTTACTTTCTTACCAGGCTGACAAATAACTGGAACTCTGGGTAGAGGAGGCTCTGAGGACCTGTGAGTCTTCCGGAATTGGCATGGAAGTGGGGGCAGTGATCTGAGGCCACCACCCAGCCCTTAGTGCATCACTCAGGCTCTCTCCCACCTGGTCCAGCAGGGAAACGGGTCCCAGCCAGGAGCTTAGTCTCTGGTTGAAACCTGAAGAATTTCTTCTGCCACCTTCTTGAAAGTTTTTGCTTAAAAAAATTAAGATTTGAGATCAATCCTGCCTCAGCTGGAGAGAAAGAAAATCAGTTGCTGATGAGTTGATTCTGACTCATGGTGACCCCATGTGTGTCAGAGTAGAACCCTCCACAGGGTTTTCAGAGGCTGAGTTTTCAGAAGTAGGTTGCCAGGACTTTCTTGCAAGGTATCTCTGGGTGAAAACTTTCAGTTAGCAGCTGCCTTAGTTATTTAGCACTGCTATAACAGAAATGCCACAAGTGGGTGGCTTTAACAAAGAGAAATTTATTTTCTCACAGTTTGGGAGGCTAGAAGTCTGAATTCAGGGCACCAGCTCTAGAGGAAGGCTCTCTTTCTCCATTTGCTCTGGGGGAAGGTCTTGGTGTCTTTTCAGCTTCTATTCCTTGGTTGCTTGGAGATATTCATGTGGTATGGCATCTATCTTCCCTCATCTCTGCTTGCTTCTTCCGTGCCTGATCTGTTTTGTTGTTGTCGTTAGGTGCCATCGAGTCAGTTCCGACTCATAGCGACCCTATGTACTACAGAACGAAACACTGCCTGGTCCTGCGCCATACTTACAATCATTGTTATGCTTGAGCCCATCATTGCAGCCACTGTGTCAATCTATCTTGTTGAGGATCTTCCTCTTTTTCACTGACCCTGTACTTTACCAAGCATGATGTCCTTCTCCAGGGTCTGATCCCTCCTGACAACATGTACAAAGTATGCAAGACGTAGTCTCACCATCCTTGCTTCTAAGGAGCATTCTGGTTGTACTTCTTCCAAGACAGATTGGTTTGTTCTTTTGGCAGTCCATGGTATATTCAATATTCTTTGCCAACACCACAATTCAAAGGCGTCAATTCTTTGGTCTTCCTTATTCATTGTCCAGCTTTCTCATGCATCTGATGCAATTGAAAATACCATGGCTTGGGTCAGGCACAGTTTAGTCTTCCAGGTGACGTCTTTGCTTTTCAACATTTTAAAGGTCTTTTGCAGCAGATTTGCCCAGTGCAATGTGTCTTTTGATTTCTTGACTGCTGCTTCTATGGATGTTGATTGTGGATCCAAGTAAAATAAAATCCGTGACAACTTCCATCTTTTCTCTGTTTATCATGATGTTGCTTATTGGTCCAGTTGTGAGGATTTTTGTTTTCTTTATGTTGAGTTGTAATCCATACTGAATCCTGTAATCTTTGATCTTCATTAGTAAGTGCTTCAAGTCTTCTTCACTTTCAGAAAGCAAGGTTGTATCATCTGCATAATGCAGGTTGTTACTGAGTCTTCTTCCAGTCCTGATGCCTCATTCTTCTTCATATAGTCCAGCTTCTCGGATTATTTGCTCAGCATACAGATTGAATAGGTATGGTGACAGGATACAACCCTGACACACACCTTTCCTGACTTTAAACCATGCAGTATCCCCTTGTTCTGTTCAAACAACTGCCTCCTGATCTATGTACAGGTTCCTCATGATCACAATTAAGTGTTCTGGAATTCCCATTCTTTGCAATGTTATCCATAATTTGTTATGATCCACACAGTTGAATGCTTTAGCATAGTCAATAAAGCACAGGTAAATATCTTTCTGGTATTCTCTGCTTTCAGCCAGGATCCATCTGACATCAGTAATGATATCCCTGGTTCCACATCCTCTTTTGAATCTGGCCTGAATTTCTGGAAGTTCCCTGTTGATATACTGCTGCAGCCGCTTTTGAATTATCTTCAGCAAAATTTTACTTGCATGTAATGTAATGATATTGTTAGATAATTTCTGCATTCAGTTTCTTGGGAATAGGCATAAATATGGATCTCTTCCAGTCAGTTGGTCAGGTAGCTGTCTTCCAAATTTCTTGGCACAGACAAATGAGCACTTCCAGGACTGCATCCATTTGTTGAAACATCTCAGTTGATATTCCGTCAGTTCCTGGAGGCTTGTTTTTCGCCCATGCCTTCAGTGCAGCTTGGACTTCTTCCTTCATTACCATTAGTTCGTGATCATATGCTACCTCTTGAAATGATTGAACGTCGACCAAGTCTTTTTTTTTTTTTTTAATATCTCAAAAAATGATTGGCTTAAGATATACCATACCCTACCACCTCATTAACATAGCAAAGAAAATCCATTCCCAAATGGGATTATAACCACAGGTATAGGGGTTAGGATTTACAACACATATTTTTTTGAGGACACAATTCAATCCATAATAGCAGCCAAGTGTGTTAGCTGTTTTCATCACCCAGGGACTCTGCAGTAAAAAGGACCCAGAGACAACTGTGAGGTTCCATCTAAGATCTTGAAACAAAGTAGGCACCTGAGGGAGATTTCCATACTCCAAGATGCAAAGAAAGGGGATGCAGTTAATGGAGGAGGCCTTCAAAGCTATTATGGATTGAACTGTGTCTCCCCAAAATATGTGTCAACTTGGCTAGGCCATGATTCCCAGTATTGTGTGGTTATCCTCCATTTCATGATCTGGTATAATTTTCCTATGTGTTGTAAATCCTAATCTCTGCCTGTGGTTAATGAGGCAAGATTAGGTTATGTTAAAGAGGATTAGGGTGGGATGCAATACTATTACTCAGATCACAGCCCTGATCCAATGTACAGGGAGTTTCCTTGGGATGTGGCCTGCATAACCTTTTATCTTAGAAAAGATAAAAGGAGAGAGGTTAGCAGAGAGGACGGGGCCTCCTACCACCAAGAAAGAAGAGCTGGGAGTGGCGCGTATCCTCTAGACCTGAGGTCCCTGCGCTGAGAAACTCCTAGACACAAGGGAAGGTTGATGACAAGGACCTTCCCCGAGAGCCAATAGAGAAAGAAAGCCTTCCCCTGGTGATGGCACCCTGAATTTGGACTTCTAGCCTCCTAAACTGTGAGAGAATAAATGTATGTTTGTTAAAGCCATCCACTTGTGGTATTTCAGTTATAACAGCACTAGATAACTAAGACAAAAGCCATCCTTGTGAACAGAGACACACCTCCCTTTAAACACAGGGGCCCTTTTTCGTTCCTTTTCTGGTCACTCCATGACTCGGGAGAGGTCTTGTCCAGATATCATGGACTATTGTATTCATTTGAAATTTGGTTATAGGGAGGAGCTGAGCAAGTTCTTTAAACTGAAGGAAGTATATAATTTTAAAAAAAGCATTTATTTTTTTGTTGAAAATGTATACAGCAAAAATACACCAATTCCATAATTTCTGTAAGTACATTCTTCGATGTACGTATACCCTCCTTTCCAAGTTATTCCTCTACTATTAACATGAACTCACTGCTCCCTAAGTTTCTTTTCTAACCTTTCAAGTTGCTGTTTTCAATTTGATCTCATATAGATATAGTTTTAATGTCACCCAGTCCCTTTTGTACTTCACCAAGGAGAAATCACATTTAGGAATAAAGAATCTAATCCCAAATTCTGCTCTGGAAAATGCTGCAGAAGTGGGTGGGGAGGTATCAGGGAGGAGGCTAGACTCAGAAAGGACAGGATGTTGCTTCTGTGTGAGGTCCGTCTGATGTCCACCCTTCCCAGTCCACTCTGGGGAGCCTGTGCTGTACTTTAGCACTGATGAGAGAGAAGAAGGCCAAAAGACACACCATAGGATAGAAACTTCTCTCCATTCACTAAGGTCTTCCTTAATGTCTTTCAATATGCATTTACAATATTTTCCCCCAAAGGATTGCATGTTTTGTTAAATTTCTTTTAAAAACTTTGTCTTTTTGGTTCTCTTTATAAATTATATTTTAAAAAAAGAAATAAACGTTTTGTAAAAATGCAATTGATTGTTGAATACTGACTTTGTATCTAGCAATCTTTCTAAATTCTCTTGGTAATCTCTAATTTATCTGGATATTATTTTGGTTTTCTACCTAGACAACCCAATCACCTTGGGTACTTTTATTTATTTATTTCAAATTCTTAGATCTTTTATTTCATTCTCTTATCACACTGTTTGGGTCATCCAGTATAATGTTGAATGTTGTTGTTGTTAGGTGCCGTCGAGTCAGTTCCGACTCACAGTGACCCTATTTACAACAGAACAGAACACTGCCTGGTCCTGCACCATCCTCACAATCATTGCTATGTTTGAGCCTATTGTTGCAGCCTCTGAGTCAATCCATCTTGTTGAGGGTCTTCCTCTTTTTCACTGACCCTCTACTTTACCAAGCATGATGGCATATTCAATATTCTTTGCCAACACCATAATTCAAATGCATCAATTCTTCTTCGGTCTTCCTTATTCTTTGTCCAGCTTTTGCATGCATATGAGGTGATTGAAAATACCATGGCTTGGGTCAGGCACACCTTAGTCCTCAAAGGGACATCTTTGCTTTAAAACATTTTGAAGAGGTCTTTTGCAGCAGATTTGCCCAATGCAATAAGCCATGTGATTTCTTGACTGCTGCTTCCATGGGCATTGATTGTGGATCCAAGTAAAATGAAACCCTTGACAACTTCAATATTTTCTCCATTTATAATGATGTTGCTTATTGGTCCAGTTGTGAGGATTTTTGCTTTGTTTATGCTGAGATGTAATCTATACTGAAGGCTGTGGTCTTTGATCTTCATCAGTAAATGCTTCAAGTCCTCTTCACTTTCAGCAAGCAAGGTTGTGTCATCTGCATAATGCAGGTTGTTAATGAGTCTTCCTTCAATCCTGATGATGCGTTCTTCTTCATATAGTCCAGTTTCTTGGATTATTTGCTAAGCATACAGGTTAAATAAGTATAAAGGATAAAAACAAGATGCACACTTTTCCTAATTTTAAACCACACAGTATCCTCTTGTTCCGTCTGAACGACTGACTCTTGGTCTATGTACAGGTTCCGCATGAGCACAATTAAGTATTCTAGAATTCCTATTCTTCACAATGTTATCCATAATTTGTTATGATCCACACAGTTGAATGCCTTTGCATAGTCAATAAAAACATCTTTCTGTTATTCTCTACTTTCAGCCAAGATCCATCTGACATCAGCAATGATATCCCTTGTTCCACATCCTCTTCTGATTCTGGCCTGAATTTCTGGCAGTTCCCTGTCGATGTACTGCTACAATTGCTTTTGAATGATCTTCAGCAAAATTTTATTTGCGTGTGATATTAATGATATTGTTTGATAATTTCCACATTCCATTGGATCACCTTTATTTGGAATGGGCACACATATGGATCCCTTCCAGTCATTTGACCATCATCATATGATGAAAAATATTAATAGATTTGCTAATATTGAACTAAACTTGCATTCCTGGGATAGACCAAATTTGGTGAAGTTGGATTTTTTTTTTTGAATAATTTTTTTATTGTAATTAGGTGAAACTTTACAGAACAAATTAGGTTCTCATTAAACAGTTAATACACAAATTGTTTTGTGACATTGGTTGCTGTCTTAGTTATCTAGTGCTGCTATAACAGAAATACCTGTGGATTGGCTTCAACAAACAGAACAGTAAACAAAAGTTTATTCTCTCACAGTCTAGGAGGCTAGAAATCCGAATTCAGAGCTCTGGCTCCAGGGGAAGGCTTTCTTTCTCTGTTGGCTCTGGGGGAAGGTCCTTGTCATCAATCTTCCCCTGGACTAGGAGCTTCTCAGAGCAGAGACCCGGGGTCCACAAGAAGTGCACACCTGGTTCTTCTTGCTTGGTGGTAATGAAGTCCCCCTATCTCTCTGCTGCCTTCTTTCTTTGATATCTCAAAAGAGATTGACTCAAGACACAGCCTAATCTTGTAGATTGAGTCCTGCCTCTTTAGCATAACTGCTGATAACCCCACCTCATTAACATTGTAGAGACAGGATTTACAACACATAGGAAAATCACATCAGATGACAAAATGGTGGACAATCACACAATGCTGGAAATCATGGCCCAGCCAAGTTGACAGATATTTTTAGGGGACACAATTCAATTCATGACAGTTGGCAATCCTATGATGTGTCAACACTCTCCCCTTTTCCACCCCGGGTTCCCTGTTTGAAGTTGGATTTTTTTGTTGTTGTTGTATGCATTGCTGGAATCTGTTTGATAGCATTTTGTTTAGGTTTTTACATCTATCTCCAAGAATGAGATAGGTGTATATAATTTTCCTTTTTTGTGCTCTGATTCTCGATTTTCTAATCAAGACCGTGTTAAGGTCATAGTTTTTCTCCCCTCTATTCTCAGAAAAAAAGTTCAAAATTTGATTATCTGGTAGAATACTTATGAAGATGTCTTGTAAAGATGTTTTGTCTTGAGTTTTCTTTGTGGGAAGATTTTTAACTACAGATTCAATTTCTTTTATGATCTTTGTGTGCTATGGATTTAATTGTGTCCCCCCAAAAGATATGTTGAAGTCCTAATCCATTTACCTTGTTTGTAAAAAGAAAGAAAGAAAAAAAGTCCATCATCTAAGGTCTTTCTCTGAAGACGTTTTCAGTTAAGTTGAGTAGGTTGGGTCCTGATCCCATCCAAGTAGTGTCTTATAAAAGGGGAGAACAGACATGGAGACAGTCACACAGGGGGAAGACCGATGCCGTGCAAAGATGCATCTAAAAGCCAAGAAAGCCAAGAAATGCCTGGAGTTACCAGAAACTGAAGGGAATCCTGGTGGTGCAACGGTTAAGCACTCACTTGCTGATTGAAAGATTGGCAGTTCTAACCCACAAGTCGGGGAGAAAGACTTGGTAATCTGCTGCTGTAAGGATTGAAGCCTAGAAACCCTATGGGGGGCAGTTCTGCTCTGTTACATAGGGTCGCTTTGAGTTGGAATTGACTTGACAACACCTAACAACAACAACCAGAAACTGGAAGAGATGAGGAAGGATCGTCCCTTAGAATGGACAGTGAGAGCATGGCCCTGTCGGTGCCCTGAATTCCAGCTCCTAGACTCTAGAGCTCTGAGACAACACATTTTTTGTTCTATCAAGCCACCTGCTTTGTGGTATTTTTATTTCAGCTCTAGGAAACTCATTTTTTAATTAAAAAAATAATCTTCAAGTGCTTCCAGTGATTGGTAATTACAATCACCCCCTCCTAAAATATGTTGTTTTGGTCATCTTAGTTCTATTTTATTTCCCCCTAAAAACTAGATATTATTGTTTGTTTTTATAAAATTTGTGTGTTTAAATTTAGCACGTATTTACCTTGTCCCTTGTTTCTCATTCCTACTCACATTTCAAAAATTTCCTTCTTCAAATATGGCCATCCAAGAAGCTCAACGAGCCCCATAGAGGATAGACCCCAAAAGAAAATCACCAAGGCATGTCATAATCACGCTCACCAAACCAAAGACAAACAAAGAATCCTGAGAGCAGCTCGTGAAAAACAAGAAGTCACATACAGAGGAGAAACAATAAGACTAAGCTCAGATTATTCAGCAGAAACCATGCAGGCAAGAAGGCAATGGGATGACATATATAAAACCTTGAAAGAAAAATATTGCCAGCCAAGACTAATATATCCTGCAAAACTCTCGTTCAAATATGATGATGCAATTAGGACATTTCCAGATAAACAGAAATTAAGGGAATATATAAAGACCAAACCAAACTTACAAGAATTATTAAAGGGAATCCTTCAATCTGAGAACAAAAAACTTCATCTCACAGGCCGAATCTAGGACGAAGAATTGTACCAGCCAGATACCAATCTAGGAAATGAACTCTCAAGGACTATCCAAAACCAAAAGAAATACAACAGGGAATCAGAGCAGTTAATCTGTAAATGACAACAACATCAGAACAATAAAAGAGGGAATAAATGGTGTAGGTATAGAACCTTCTAATGGAGAGGAAGGCAAGGCGATACCAAGTAATAATAGACTACTTCAAACTTAGAATCTTTGTTGGTTACAACGGATGGGAGGGCTTGGGGGGAAATACTAAATAGGCAAAAGATAAGTGGTGTCTATGAAGGGTGAGACAGTAGACAATACTGGGGAAACCAGCACAACTTGTACAAGGAAAGATCATGGAAGCTCCCTAGACACATCCAAACTCCCTGAGGGACTAAATTGCTGGGCAGAGGGCTGTGGGGACCATGGTCTTGGGGAACATCTAGCTCAATTGGCATAACACAGTTTATAAAGACAATGTTCTACATTCTACCTTGGTGAGTAGTGTCTGGGGTCTTGAAAGGCTGTGAACAGCCATCTAAGGTACTCCACTGGTCTCACCCCTTTGGGAGCAACGGAGAATGAAGAGAACAGGATACAAGGAAAAGATTAGTCCAAAGGACTAATGACCACAGCTACCAAGTCCTCCACCAGACTGAGTCCAGTACAGCTAGATGGTGTCCGGCTACCACCACTGACTGCTCTGACCAGGATCACAACAGAGGGTCCCAGACAGAGCAGGAGAAGGATGTAGAACAAAATTCTAATACATACACAAAAAAGACCAGACTTACTGGCGTGAAAGAGACTGGAGAAACCCTGAGGGTGTGGCCCTCAGACACCCTTTTAGCTCAGTGGTGAAATCACTTCTGAGGTTTACCGTTCAGCCAGGGATTGGACAGCCCTATAAAACAAAATGGAACTAATGAGGCACAGCAGTCCAGGGACAAGGACTAGAAGGCAGAAGTGGACAGAAAAGCTGGTGATAGGTAACCCAAGGTTGAGTAAGGGCAGTGTGGACATGTAGTGGGGTTGTTAACCATTGTCATTGGGCAGCATGTGTACTAACAGTTTAATGAGAAACTATTTTATACTGTAAACCTTCATCTAAAGTGAGAATAGCAGCATAACTGGAAGAATGTAATTGATGTCACTGAACTGTGCATGTAAAAATTTTTGAAATGGTGTTATCTTTGGCAATGTATATTTTCACCAAAGGGGGGAAAAAAAAGGTCAAGAAGGGAGAGGGTTGACATGTGGCGGGGTTGTTAACCAATGTCATAAAACAATATGTGTACTGACTGTTTAATAAGAAACTATTTGTTCTGTAAACCTTCACCTGAAGTACAATTAAGAAAAAAAGTGAAAAAAAGAAAGAAAAAAAAATTTTCCTTCTTTGCCAGAAATCCATCCTTTGGAGCACTCTTGATGGTAAGCTCTCCCAGCTCTTGTGTCTGAAAATGCATTTATTTTGCCCTGTCTGTCTGTTCATATTTAAGTAATTTACTTGCTTACAGCATATAGTTTTGTTTCACTTAAAAACTAATCAACAATATCTGACTTCAAAAAATGATTTTATTGAGTCATAATTAACATACACACAATAAAGTGCACAAATTGAAAGCATGCAATTTGATAAGTGAAGCCATCACCAAAATCAAGATAATGAGTATACCCACCATCTTGAAAAGTTTCCTCATCCTCTTTGAAATTTCACCTTCCCACTTCTCCAAACACCACCCCTCTTTCCCGACCAGTCCCTAACCAACCACTGATCTGCTTTCTGTCACTATAGATGTAGTTTGCATTTTCTAGAATTTAATATAAATGGAATCATAAAATACATACTCTTGTCTGGCTTCTTTCACACAACACAATTATTATGAGATTCATCTATGTTGTTTCATACATCAGTAGTACATTTCTTTGTATTACTTAGTAGTATTCCATTGTATAGATATACCACAATTTGTTATTTCATTGGTGGACATTTAGATTGTTTCCAGTTTTTGGCTAGTTCAAATAAAGCTGCTATGAACATTTTTGTACAAGTCTTTGTATGTTGTATACTTTCATTTCTATTGGGTAATTACATAGAAGTAGAATGGTTGAGTCATATGGTGTGTCCATGTTTAACTTTTTAAGAAACTGCCAAACTTTTCCAAAGTAGTCGCACCATTTTACACACCTACCAGCAGTGTATGAGAGTTCTACTTGTTCCAATACGTGTCAACTCTCAGTATGGACAGTATTTTTAATTTTGACAATTCTAATAAGTGTATAGTGGTATCTCATTGTGTGGTTTTAATTTGCATTCCCTAGTTACTAATGATATTAAGCACCTGTTTGTATGCATATTTGTATGTTTTCTTTGATGAAGTGTCTGTTCAAATCTTTTGCCCATTTTTTTTTATTGAATTGCTTATTTTTGTATTATTGGTGTGATAGTTAACATTGTGTGTCAACTTGTGTTGGCCGTGATTTTCTATGGTGTGGCAGTTATGTAATGATGTAGTTTGGCAATTATGTAATGATGTAGTCATCATCCATTTTCTGATATAATGTAATCACCTCCATGATGTGATCTGATATGATCAGCCAATCACTTGTAAGGGAAGTTTCTTTGGGGATGTGGCCTGCATCCAATATATATGTATGTTCTGGCAAATCTTGCTGGCTTTTGCTCACTCTGTATCCTGCATCCATCTCGGTTATCATCTGACCTCTGGTTCTTGAGACTTAAACCAGTGGCTTGCCATATTGCTTGCTGATCTTGGAATTCATTAGCCTCTGCAGCCTGTGAGTGAGTAGACTGCCATCTGATCTGCCAATCTTGGGTTAATCAGCCCCTGCAGCTACGTGAGTCAGGAGAATTCTCCAGCCTGACTCCTGACCCATGGATTTGGGAGTTGCCAACCTCTACAATCGTGTGAGCCATTTCCTTGAGATAAACTTCTCTCTGTCTATATATATATATATTTACCACACACTTCACTGGTTTTGCTTCTCTAGAGAACCCAGCCTAAGTGCAGTTTAAGTTTGTTTTTGTATCGTTTGTGCTTTTGATGTCATATCTAAGAAATCTTTGCCCAATTGAAAGTCACAATTTTTCTCTTATGTTTTCTTCTAGAATTTCTATAGTTTTAGGGTTTACATTTAGGTCTGTAATCCATTTTTATATGATGTGAGTTATGTACTGAGGTTAATTTTTCTTTGCATATAGATCTGTAAGTATTCCAGCACCACTGTTGAAAAGACTATCCTTTCATCTAGTCTTTGTATCTTCATCAAAAATTAGTTGTTCATATATGTTTGGGCCTCATCGTAGACTTCTTTTCCATTTCATTGATCCTTTTTTTTTTTCTTTTTTTTCTGTATTTACACCAGTACCACATTGTCTTGATTACTGGAGCTTTAGAATAAATCTTGAAGTCAGGTAGTAGTCCTCCAACTTTATTCTTCTTTCTTAAAGTTGTTTTGGCCATTCTAGGTAGTTCGAATTTCCATGAGTTTACAGCTTGTCAGTTTTTACAAAAATTCTGCTGGAATTTTTATTAATATTGTGTTGAATATGTAGATTTATTTGGGGGGAGAACTGGTATCTTAACAATATTGAGTCTTCTGATCCATGAACACGTTATAAAATCTCACCATTTATTTAAGTTTTACTTATCTCCCTAACGTTTTGTAGTTTTCAATGTATAGGTCATGCACATCTTTTGTCAGATTTATCTTTAAGTATTTCATGTTTTTTATGCTTTTATAAATGGTATTCTTTTTAGCTGCAATTTCAAATCATTCACTGTTAGAATATAGAAACACAATTGACTTTTGTATATTGATCTTATGTCTTGCAAATTGCTGGAACTCACTTTAGTTCTAGCAGATTCTTTATAGATTTAATTGGGTTTTCTACATAGAATTTCATGTTGTTTGTTAAAAAAGACAGCTTTACTTTTTCCTTTCTAATGTACATAGCTTTTGTTTCTTTTTCCTGTCTTCTTATTATGGCTACACTTCACGCATAACGTTAAATAGAAGTATTGAGAGTGAATATTCTTGTGTTGTTACCAAGGTTGAGGAATTCCCTTCTATTTCTAGTTTGGGGAGAGGTTTTTTTCCTTTCTTTTTTAAATCAAGAATAAATGTTGAATTATTGCCAAGTTTTTTCCTGCATTTATTGAGAGAATCCTATCATGGATTTTTTTTTTTTTTTTTAGTTTTTACCTTGATTGATTTTTGAATATTAAACAAATCTTGCATTCTTAGACAAATGGCACTTGGTCTTGATGTATTATCCTTTCTATATATTATTAGTTCTGATATGTTAAAATTTTGTGTAGAATTTTTGCATCCATGTTCATGAGTGACAGTGGTGTATAGTTTTCCTTTATTGTGGTTTCTTTGTCTGGTTTTAGTATCAAGGTAATGCTGGCTTCGTATGATAAGTTGGAAAATATTCTCTCCTCTTCAATTTTCAGGAGGATTTTATATAGAATAGATTTTATTTCTTTCTGAAGACATCTGGGCCTGGAGTTCTGTTTTTGGGATGATCTTTAACTGAAAATTCAATTTCTTGAATAGTTTTACAGATATAATCAGTAGTGATGTCATATCTCTTGTTTCTGATATTAGTAATTTCTATAATCTCTCCCTTTTTTCTGATCAATTGAGCTAGAGATTTTTCAATTTTATTGATCTTTCAAGGAATCAGATTTTAGTTTATTGATTTTTTTTCTGTTGTTTTTCTGTTTTATATGTCATTGGTTTCTGTTCTAATCTTTATTATTTCTTCTCTACTTTCTTGGAGTTTAATTTGCTCTTTTTATTTCCCCCAATTTTCTTAAGGTAGAATCTGAAGTCATTAATTTGATATCTTCTTTATTTTCTAATACAGAAATTAAGTGCTATAAATGTCTTCGTAAGTACTGATTTAGTGGCATCCCACAACTTTGGATATGCTATGTTTTCATTTTCATTCAGTTAGAAATACTTTCTAATTTTTCTTTTGATATTTTTGTTTGACTCCTCAGTTACTTAGAAGTGTGTTATTTAGTTTCAAATATTTGTGGATTTTCCAGAGATAGTTCTGTTATTAATTTATAATTTGATCTCATTGTGGTCAGAGAACATACTTGGATGACTAGAATTCTTTAAAATTTATTGAGACTTGTTTTATCGCCCAAAATATGGTCTATCTTGGTAAATTTCCCTGTGCTCTTAAAAGAAATATGTATTATACTATTTTGGGGTGGAGTGTTGTATACATGCCAATTGGGTCAAGTTGGTTAATAGTTATGTTGACATCTTCTATATCCTTACTATTTTTCTATTCGCTTTTTCAACTCTGGAAAGGAAGTATTGAAATTTTTTCCTATAATGATGGGCTTGTCTATTTCTCCTTGTACTTCACTTCTATCAGTTTATGCTTCATGTGTTTTGAAGCTCTGCTGTTAGATGAATAAACATTTAGGGTCTTTATGTCTTGATGAATTGACCCCTTAATCATTATGAAATGACCTTCTTTATTCCTAGTAATATGATCCTATCTGCAACCAATCATGGGGATGGTGCAGGACTGGGCAGTGTTTTGTTCTGTTGTGTGTGGGGCTGCCATGAATCAGGAGCAGTTTGATGGCAGCTAACAACAACAGCATCCTGGTAATATACTTTACCTTGAAATCTACTTTATCTGATATTCATTTAGCCAACACAGCTTTCTTTTGATTGTTATTGTTGTCTGCCATCGAGTCAATTCCGACTCATAGTGACCCAGTTGGACAGAGTAGAACTGTCCCATAGAGTTTCCGAGGCTGTAACCTTTATGGGAGCAGATTGCCAGGTCCTGCGGAGCAGCTGGTGGGTTCAAACCACCAATCAGTTAACAGCTGAGTTTAACCATTGCACCACCTGGGTTCCTTTTTTTTTCCATTAGGTATAATCAAATCTTTTTTATTCCTTTTACTTTCTATTCATTTTTGTCCTTATATGTAAAGTACATTACTTATAGGCAGGATATAGTTGAGTCTTTTTTTTGTTTGTTTTTTAGATCAATCTGAAAATCTCTGCCCTTTAATTGGGGGTATATAGAACATTTACATTTAATATAGTTGTATTATTAAATTTAAGTCTGTCATCTTGCTATTTGTTTTATATTTTCACCCATATCTTCTTTGTTTCCCTTTCCCTGCCTTCTTTTGGATTAATTGTATATTATTATTCAATTTCACCTCCTTTGTTAGATTATTATCTGTAACTCTTTGGTAATTTTAGTGGTTGTTTTAGGATTTATAGCATGCATCTTTAATTTATCACCGTTTACTTTCAAATGATACTATACAACTTCACATAGAATATAACAACTTTACAATAGTATGTTTCCATTTCTTGCCTCACTGTCTTTATACCATTTTTGTCATCTATTCTACTTTTACGTAAATTATAAATCATACAGTACATTATTATTTTGTTTGCTTAAAGAGTAAATTTTCATTTAAGAAAATTTAAATAAGAAAATATCTTTTATGCAAGCCCATTTAATTACTTTCCCTAATGGTCTTCATTCCTTTGTGTATATCCAGATTGCCATTCAGTATCATTTTCTTTCATTCAAAGGACTTCCTGAAATATTTAAAAAAAAATTTTTTTTAAATTGTACTTTAAATGAAAGTTTACCCAGCAAACTACTTTCTCATTGAACAATTAATATACATATTGTTTTATGACGTTGGTTGCCAGCCCCATGACATGTCAATACTCTCCCCTTCTTGACCTTGGGTTCCCCATTACCAGCTTTCCTGTCTCCTTCTTCCTTTTAGTCCTTGTCCCTGGGCTGGTGTGCCCATTTAGTCTTGTTTTGTTTTATGGCACTGTCTAATCTTTGGCTGAAGAGTGAACCTAGGGAGTGACTTCATTACTGAGCTATAAGGGACTCCATGGGTCATACTCTAAGGGTTCCTCCACTGTCTGTCAGACCAGTAAGTCTGGTCTTTTCTTTGTTTTTGTGAGTTAGAGTTTTATTTTACCTTTTTCTCCAGCTCTGTCTGAAACCCCTTATTGTGATCCTTGTTAGAGCAGTTGTTGGTGGTAGCCAGACACCATCTAATTGTGCTGAACTCAGACTGGTGGAGCCTGTTAGCTGTGGCCTAAAACATTTCTTGTGCTAAAATACTGCTGATAATAAATTCTTTCAGTTTTGGTATGTCTAAAAAAGTCCACATTTTGCTTTGTTTTTGAAAGATGTGTTTGTTGGGTATTCAATTCTACTTTAATAGTTTTGTGTGTGTGTTTTTTCCCTTTGAGTATTTTAAGATCTTACTCCATTGTTTTACTTGCATTGTTTTCAAAAACAAATATGATATTCTTATCTTTGTACCTCTGAACATATCGTGTCTTTTTTCTTTGGCTGCTTTAGCTATTTTCTCATTATCATTGGTTTTGAACAATTTAATTATGACATGCCTTGGTGTGGTTTTCTGCAAGTTTATTCAGCTAGAGGTTCGATGAGCTTTTTGGATCTTTGGATATATAATTTTCATCAAATTTGGAAAGTTTGTGGCTATTGTGTCTTCATATATTTATTCTGTCTCTGTTGCTCCTTTGGGAAATCCAATTACATGTCTATTATGCCACTTGAAACTGTCCCACAGCTCACTGATGCTCTTTTCACTTTTTAACTTAATTTTTCCCTATGTTTTATTCTGAATAGTTTTATTGCTGTCTTCAAATGCACTAATATTTTCTTCTGTAATGTCTAATATGCCTTTAATCTCCTCCAGTGTATTTTTCATCTCAGTTTTGATCTCCATAAGTTTTATTTGTGCCCTTTTATGTCTTAATGCCTTTACTTAACTTTTTGAACAGCTGAAATACAGTTATAGTAACTAATCTAATATTCTTGTCTGCTGATTCTAAAATCTGTATCAGTTCTGGGTCATTATTGATGGATTTTTCCTCCATTATCAATTGTATTTGCCTGTCTCTTTGAATGTCTGGTAGTTTTTTATTGGATACCAGACATTACGGATTTTACCTTATTGACTGTTGGATATTTTTATATTCCTATAAATATTCTGAAGTCCCTGAGTGATGCACATGGCTAACGTGCTCAGCTACTGACTGAAAGATTGGAGGTTCGAGTCCACCCAGAAGTTTCTCAAAAGAAAGGCCTGGTTATCCTTTCTGAAAAATCAGCCATTGAAAATCCTATGGAGCACAGTCCTACTCTGACACAACAGGGGATTGCCCTGAGTTGGAGTCAACTTGATGGCAATAGAAAGATTTTATAAACATTGTTGAGCATTTTATTTTCTGGGATGCAGTTTTTGTTGTTAGGTGCCATCGAGTTAGTTCCAACTCATAGCGACCCCATGTACGACAGAATGAAACACTTCCTTGTCCTGTGCCATCCTCACAATCGTTGCTATATTTGAGCTCATTGTTGCAGCCACCATGTCAATCCATCTTGTCAAGGGTCTTCCTCTTTTTCGATGACTCTCTTCTTTACCAAGCATTATGTCCTTCTCCAGGGACTGGTCCCTCCTGATAACATGTCCAAAATACATGAGACAAAGTCTCACTATCCTCACCTCCAAGGAACACTCTGGCTGTAATTCCAAGAAAGACTTGTTCATTCTTTTGACATCCATGGTATATTCAATATTCTTCCCTAACACCTGTTCAAAGGCATCAGTTCTTCTTCGGTCTTCTTTATTTATTGTCCAGCTTTTGTATGCATATGAGGTGACTGAAAATATCATGGCTTGGGTCAGGCACACCTTAGTCCTCAAAGTGACATCTTTGTTTCTCGACACTTTAAAGAAATTCTTTGGAGCAGATTTGCCCAATGCAATATGTCGTTTGATTTCTTTCTTTTTTTACTGTGCTTTTAGTGAAAGTTTACAGTTCAAGTTAGTTTCTCATGCAAAAATCTATACACACATTGTTATGTGACCCTAGTTGCTCTCCCTATAGTGTGACAGCACACTCCTCCTTTCCACCCTGGATTTCCCATGTCCATTCAATCAGCTCCTGTCCCTTTTTGCCTTTTAATCTTGCCTCTGGACAGAAGCTGCCCATTTAGTCTCATGTATCTACTTGATCTAAGAAGTACTCTCTTCATGAGTATCATTTTATGTCTTATAGTCCAGTCTAATCTATGTCTGAAGATTTGGCTTTGGGAATGGTTTCAGTTCTGGGCTAACAGAGAGTCCAGGGGCCACGTCTTCTGGGGTCCCTCCCATCTCAGTCTGACCATTAAGTCTGGTCTTTTTACTAGAATTTGAATTCTGCACCCCACTTTTCTCCTGCTCCATCAGGGACTCTCTGTTGTGTACCCTGTCAGGGCAGTCATTGGTGGTAGCCAGGCACCATCTAGCTCTTCTGGACTTAGGCTGATGGAGTCTATGGTTTGTGTGGCCCTTTATGTCTCTTGGGCTAATATTTTCCTTGTGTCTTTGGTGTTCTTCATTCTCCTTTGCTCCAGGTGGGTTGGGACCAATTGATGCATCTTAGATGGCTGCTCGCTAGCTCTTAAGACCACAGACACTTCTCACCAAAATGGGATGCAGAACATTTTCTTAACAAATTTTATTATGCCAGTTGACCTAGATGTCCCCTGAAACCATGGTCCCCAGATCCCCACTACTGCTACTCTGTCCCTCTGAGTGTTTGGTTGTATTCAGGAAACTTCTTAGCTTTCGGTTTAGTCCAATTGTGCTTACTTCCCCTGTATTGTGAGTTGTCCTTCCCGTCACCTAAGATAATTGTTATCTACTATCTAGTTATTGAATACCCCTCTCCCTCCCTCCCCACCCTCGTGACCATTAAAGAATGTTTTCTTCTGTGTTTAAACCTTTTCTTGAGTCCTTATAATAATGATCTCACACAATATTTGTCCTTTTGCGACTGACTGATTTCACTCAGCGTAATGCCTTCCAGATTCATCCATGTTATGAGATGTTTCATGGATTTATTGTTGTTCTTTATCGTTGTGTAGTATTCCATTGTGTAAATATACCATAATTTGTTTATCCATTTGTCCGTTAATGGGCACCTAGGCTGTTTCCATCTTTTTGCTATGTGAACAGTGCTGCAATGAACATGGGTGTGTATGTATCTATTCATGTGATGGCTCTTATTTCTATAGGATATATTCCAAGGAGTGGGATTGCTGGATAGTATGGTATTTCTATTCCTAGCTTTTTAAGGAAGTGTGAAATCGATTTCCAAAGTGGTTGTACCATTTTACATTCTCACCAGCAGTGTATAAGTGTTCCAGTCTCTCCACAACCTCTCCAACATTTATTATTTTGTGGTTTTTGGATTAATGCTAGCCTTGTTGCAGTGAGAAGGACTTTTGATTTGCATTTCTGTAATGGCTAACGATCGTGAACATTTCCTCATGTATCTCTTAGCTGCCTGAGTGTCTTCTTTGGCAAAATGCCTGTTCATGTCTTTTGCCCATTTTTTAATTGGGTTATTTGTCTTTTTGTTGAAGTTTTGCAGTATCTTGTAGATTTTAGAGATTAGATGCTGATTGGATTTATCGTAGCCAAATTTTTTTTTCCCAGTCTGTAGGTTGTCTTTTTACTCTTTTAGTGAAGTATTTTGATGAGCATAAGTATTTGATTTTTAGGAGCTCAGAGTTATCCAGTTTCTCTTCTGGTGTTTGTGCATTGTTAATAATGTTTTGTATTTTGTTTATGCCATGTATTAGGGCTCCTAGCATTGTCCCTATTTTTTCTTCGATGATCTTTATCGTTTTCAATTTTATATTTAGGTCTTTAATCCATTTTGAGTTAGTTTTTGCACATGGTGTGAGGTATGGGTCTTGTTTTGTTTTTTTGCAGATGGATATCTGGTTATGCCAGCACCATTTGTTAAAGAGACTGTCTTTTCCCCAGTTAACAGACTTTGGGCCTTTGTCAAATATCAGCTGCTCATAGGTGGATGAATTTATGTCTGGATTCTCAATTCTGTTCCATTGGTCTATGTATCTGTTGTTATACCAGTACCAGGCTGTTTTGGCTCCCATGGCGGTATAATAGTTTCTAAAATCAGGTAGTGTGAGGCCTCCCACTTTGTTCTTCTTCAGTAATGCTTTACTTCTCTAGGGCCTCTTCCCTTTCCATATGAAGTTGGTGATTTGTTTCTCCATCTTGTTAAAAAATTCCATTGGAGTTTGGATTTGGATTGCATTGTATCTGTAGATTGCATTGGGTAGAATGAACATTTTCACAATGTTGAGTCTTCCTATCCATGAGCAATGTACATTTTTCCACTTATGTAGGACTCTTTTGGTTTCTTGCAGTAGTGTCTTGTAGTTTTCTTTGTATAGATCTTTTAAATCTCTGGTTAGATTTATTCCTAAGTGTTTTATCTTCTTGAGGACTATTGTAAATGGTATTGATGTGGTGATTTTCTCTTCAAAGTTCTGTTTGTTGGTGTGGAGGAATTGTATGTTTGTCTTGTATGCTGCTACTCTGCTGAATCTTTCTATTAGTTCCAGTAGTTTTCTTGTGAAGTCTTTTGGGTTCTCTGTGTATGGTATCATATCATCCGCAAATAGGAACAGTTTCACTTCTTCCTTACCAATTTGGATGCCCTTTATTTTTCTCCCCTTATTCCTCTAGCTAGGACTTCCAGAACAATGTTAAATAGGAGTGGTGATAAACAGCATCCTTTTCTTGTTAGTGTTCTTGAGGGGAATGTTTTCAGCCCCTCTCCATTAAGAATGATATTGGCTGTTGGTTTTGTATAGATGCCCTTTATTATGTTGAGGAATTTCCCTTCTATGCCTATTTTATTGAGAGTTTTTTTTTTTTTTAAATCAGGAATGGGTGTTGGACTTTATAGAATGCTTTCTCTGCATCAACTGAGATGATCATATGATTCTTTTGTTTTGTTTTGTTTATGTGGTGGATTATATTGTCTGATTTTCTAATGTTGAACCATCCTTGCATACCTGGTATGAATCCAACTTGTCTTGGTGCATTATATTTTGATATGGTGATGAATTCTATTGGCTAGAATTTTGTTGAGAATTTTTGCATCTATGTTCATAAGAGATATTGTTCTGTAATTTTATTTTTTAATGGTGTCTTTGCCTGGTTATGGCATCAGGGTTATGATGGCTTCATAGAATGAATTCAGATGCATCGCTTCCTTTTCCATGTTCTGAAATAGTTTGAGTAGTACTGGTGCAAGCTCTTCTCTGAATGTTTGGTAGAATTCTCCAGTGAAGCCATCTGTCCTAAGGCTTTTTTTTTGTTTGTTTTTGGTAGTTGTTTTTTTTTTAAATTACCTTTTCAACCTCTTCTTTTATTATAAGTTTATTTAGTTGTTCTACCTCTTTTTGTGTTACTTTAGGTAGTGTGTTTCTATAAATGTGTCCATTTCTTCTAGTTTTTCAAATTTGTTAGAGTACAATTTTTCGTAGTATTCTGTTAGGATTCTTTTAATTTCAGTTGGGTCTGTTGTGATATTGCCCATCTCATTTCTTATTCTGGTTATTTGCTTCCTCTCCTGTTTCTCTTTTGTCACTTTGGCCAATGGTTTATTGATTTTGTCGATCTTTTCAGAGAACCAGCTTTTTGTCTTGTTAACCCTTTCAATTGTTTTTCTATCCTCTATTTCATTTATTTCTGTTTTAAATTTTATTATTTCCTTTCTTCTGGTACCCAAAGGCTTCTTTTGCTGCTCTCTTTCTATTTGTTTGAGTTGTAGGATTAATGTTTAGATTTTGGCCCTTTCTTCTTCTTGGATGTGTGTATTTATTGCTATAAATTGACCTCTGAGCACTGCTTTTGCTGTGTCCCAAAGGTTCTGGTAGGATGTGTTTTCACTCTCATTTGATTCTATGAATTTCTTTATTCCATCCTTGATTTCTTCTATAACCCAGTAATTTTTGAGCAAGGTGTTGTTCAGTTTCCATGTGTTTGATTTTTTTTTCCTTGCTTTTTCTGTTATTGATTTCTACTTTTATGGCTTTATGGTCAGAAAACATGCTTTGTAATATTACAATGTTTTGGATTCTGTTAAGGCTCTCTTTATGGCCTAAAATCTGGTCTATTCTGGAGAATGTTCCATGTGTGCCGTTTAGTGGGGTGTTCAGTATTTGTCTATGAGATCAAGTTGGTTGATTGTGGCATTTAGCTCTTCAGTGTCTTTATTGAGCTTCTTTCTGTATGTTCTGTCCTTCACCGAAAGTAGTGTGTTAAAGTTTCCTGATATTTTTGTGGAGCTGTCTATTTGTCTTTTCAATGCTGTTTGAGTTTGTTTTATGTATTTTGGAGCCCTGTCATTGGATGCATTGGTGTATTGACCCTTTAATCATTATATAGTGTCCTTTTTATCCTTTGTGGTGGATTTTCCTTTAAAGTCTATTTTGTCAGAGATTAATATTGCCACTTCTGCTCTTTTTTGAGTGTTGTTTGCTTGATATACTTTTTTCCACCCTTTGAGTTTTAGTTTGTTTGTGTCTTTAAGTCTAAGGTGTGTCTCTTGTAGGCCGCATATAGACGGATTTTGTTTTTTTGTCAATTCTGCCACTCTATGTCTCTTTATTGGTGCATTTAGTCCATTTACATTAAGTATAATTATTGATAGATACTAGTTTAGTGCTGTCATTTTCAAGTCTTTTTTTTGTGTTGTTGACAGTTCCTTTGTTTCACTTAATGTTCTGTGCTGAGTCATTGGTCTGTTCAGATTTTTGACTTTAGTTTGTGTTAGTGTAGGTGAGTAGTGTGTTTCTAGAAATTTGTTCATTTCCTCTAGATTTTCAAATTTATTGGAGTATAGTTTTTCATAGTACTCTGTTATGATCCTTTTTATTTCAGTTGGGTCTTGAGTAATGTCCCACATTTAATTTCTTATTTGGGTTATTTGTGTGCGCTCCTGTTTTTCTTTTGTCATTTTGGCCAATGGTTTGTTGATTTTGTTGATCCTTTCAAAGAACCAACTTTTGGTTTTGTTGATTCTTTCTATAGTTTTTCTATTCTCTATTTCATTTATTTCTGCTCTGATCTTTATTATTTCCTTTCTTCTGGTCACTGTAGGCTTTTTTTGCTGTTCCCTTTCTATTTGTTTCAGCTGTGTAGCTAATGTTTCGATTTTGTCCCTTTCTTCTTTTTTGAAGTGTGCATCTGTTGCTATAAATTGACCTCTGAGCACTGCCTTTGCTTTGTTCCAAAGGTTTTGTTATGATATGTTTTCATTCTTGTTTGATTCGAGGAATTTTTTGGTTCTGTGTTTGATTTCTTCTATTACCCAGTGGTTTTTAAGCAAGGTGTTATTCAGTCTCTATGTATTTGATTTTTTTGACTTGTTCTTTCTGTTGTTAATTTCTACTTCTATGGCCTTTTCATCAGAGAAAATATTTTGGATTATCTCAATGTTTTGGATTTATTGAGAGTTGTTTTGTGGCCTAAGATGTGGTCTATTCTGGACAACATTCCATGTGTGTTGGAAAAGACTGTGTACTTTGCTGCTGTTGGATGAAGTGTTCTGTATATGTCTATGAGGTCACGTTGATTGATTGTTGCCTTTAGACCTTCTATATCTTTATTGAGTTTTTTTCTAGATGTTCTGTTCTTTACCAAAGTGATGTGTTGAAGTCTCCTACTATTATTGTGAAACTGTAAGTTTCTCTTTTCAGTGCTGTTAAAGTTTTTTTCATGTATTTTGGAGCCCTGTCATTGGGTGCGTAGATATTTATTATAGTTATGTCCTGATGGTGGTCTGTCCCGTTAATCATTATATAATGTCCATCCTCGTTTTTTATGGTGAATTTTGTTTTAAAGTCTATTTTATCTGAGATTAATATTGCCACTCCTTTTCTTTGTTGGTTGCTATTTGCTTGATATTTTTTTCCATTCTTTGATTTTTAATATATTTTTGTCTTTGTTTCTAAGGTGTGTCTCTTGTAGACAGCATATTGATGGGCCCTTTCTTTTTTCTTAAATCCATTCTGTCCCTCTCTGTCTCTTTATGGGTGCATTTAAGCCATTTACATTCGGTGTGATTATTGATAGATGTGAGTTTATTGCTGTCATTTTGTAGTGCTTTTTTTTGTTGTGCTAAGGTTTTCTTTGCTCCTCTTTCTCTTCTTTGCTAAATTCCTTTTGTTTGTGAATTTTTTAAATTTCTGTCTTTTTTATAGATTTTGTGTTTACTGAGACTTTGTTTTTCTTCTTTATTTTGATGAGTAGGTTTTTAATTTCCTTTGTAGTTGCCTTGAAATTTACCTCTATCTTCCTAAGTTTAAACGAGTCATTTATTAATTGATATCTCCTTGACTTCCTCTCCATCTGAAAGTTCTATACCTACACCGTTCATTCCCTCCTTTATTGTTCTAATGTTGCTGTTATTTACACATTACCTCTCTGGTTCTCTGTTGTAAATCTTTTAGATTTGTTTTATCCTTAAGAGTTCATTACCTAGGTTGGTATTTGGCTGATGCTGTCTTGTGTCCTAGATTCAGGTTGTAGTCTGATGTTGTTGATTCTCTAACCCAAGGACCCCCTTTTATAATTCTTCTAAGTTTGGTTTGGTTTTTCCATATTCTCTTAGTTTCTGTTTATCTGGAAATGTAATTTCACCATCATATTTGAGCTAGAGTTTTGCAGGATATATTATTCTTGGTTGACGGTTTTCTTCTTTCAAGGTTTTGTGTATGTTATTCCATTGCCTTCTGGTCTGCATGGTTTCTGTCCAGTAACCAGAGCTTAGTCTTATTGTTTCCCCTTTGTATGTGACTTTTCATTTTTCTTTAGCTGCTCTCAGGATTCTTTCTTTGTCTTTGGTTTTAGCGAGTGTGACTACAATATGTCTTGGTGATTTTCTTTTGGGGTCTATCCTATATGGGGTTTGTTGAGCTTCTTGGATGGTTAGCTTTTTGTCTTTCATGATATTAGGGAAGTTTTCTGTCAGCAATTCTTCAATGATCTTTTTTGAGTTTTCTGTTTTCTCCCCTTGTTCTAGAACTCCAATCACACACAAATTTAAAAAAAAAATTTTTTTTTATTGTACTTTAGATGAAGGTTTACAGAACAAATAGTTTCTCATTAAACAGTTGGTGCACGTATTGTTTTATGACATTGGTTAACAAACCCATGACATGTCAACACTCTCCTTCTCAACTTTGGGTTCCCTATTACCAGCTTTTCTGTCCCCTCCTACCTTCAAGTCCTTGTCCCTGGGCTGTTGTGCCCCATTAGTCTCATTTTGTTTTATGGGGCTGTCTAATCTTTGGCTGAAGGGTGAACCTCGGGAGTGACTTCATTACTGAGCTATAAGCGTGTCTGGGAGCCATACTCTCAGAGTTTCTCCAGTCTCCATCAGGCCAGCAAATCTGGTCTTTTTTGGGAGTTAGAATTTTTTTCTACAGCTCTGTCCAGGACCTTCTGTTGTGATCCCTGTCAAGCAGTCAGTGGTGGTAGCCAGGCATTGTCTAGTTGTATTGGACTCAGTCTGGTGAAGGCCATGGTAGTTGTGGTCCATTAGTCCTTTGGACTAATCTTTTCCTTGTATCCTGTTCTCTTCATTCTCCCTTGCTCCTGAAGGGGTGAAACCAGTGGAGTATCTTAGACAGGTGCTCACAGGTTTTTAAGACCCCAGACGCTGCTCACCAAGGTAGGATATAGAACATTTTCTTTATAAACTATATTGTGCCAATTAAGCTAGATGTTCCCGAGATCATGGTCCCCACAGCCCTCTGCCCACCAATTTGGTCTCTCAGGGAGTTTTGATGTGTCTATGGAACTTCCATGACCTTTCCTAGTACTGGCTTCCCCAGTATTATGTACTCTCTCACCCTTCACCAAAGTTAACCACTTATCTACTGTCTATTTAGTATTCCCCCCAGCCCCCCAGCCCTCATAACCATCAAAGATCATTTCTTTTTGTGTGTAAACTTTTTCATGAGTTTTTACAATAGTGGTCTCATACAATATTTGTCCTTTTGTGATTGATTTATTTCACTCAGCATAACGTCCTTCAGTTTCATCTATGTTGTGAGATGCTTCACAGATTCATTATTGTTCTTTATCATTCCATTGTGTGTATGTACCATAGTTTGTTCATCCATTCATCTGTTGCTGGGCATCTCAGTTGTTTTCATCTTTTTGCTATTGTGAACAATGCTGCAATGAACATGGTGTGCATATGTCTATTCATGTGACGGCTCTTATTTCTCTAGGATATATTCCTAGGAATGGGATTGTTGGATCACAAGGTATTTCTATTTTTAGCTGTCTAAGGAAGTGCCATATCATTTTCCAAAATGGTTGTATCATTTTTCATTCCTGCCAGCAGTGCATAAGAGTTTGGATTGCCCCACAGCCTCTCCAACATTTGTTATTTCCCGTTTTTTTGATTTGTTCCTTCGTTCCAGTAGTACCAGGGTGAGATGGTATCTCACTGTGGCTTTATTTACATTTCTATAATGGCTAGTGATTGTGAGCATTTCCTCATGTGTCCGTTGGCTGCTTGGATGTCTTCTTTGGTGAAGTGTCTGTTTCATGTCCTTTGCCCATTTTTTAATTGGATTCTTTGTTTTTTTTTGTTGTAGAGGTGTTGGATATTCTTGTAGATTTTAGAGATTAGACCTTTGTCTGATTTGTAATGTCAAATTTTTTTTCCCCAGTCTGTAGATTCTCTTTTTACTCTTTTGGTGAAGTTTTTTGATGAGCATAAGTGTTTAATTTTTAGAAGATCCCAGTTATCTAGCTTATCTTCTGGAGTTTGTGTGTTATTGGTTATGATTTGTATCCTGTTAATGCCATGTATTAGGGCCTCTAGCGTTGATCCTATTTTTTCTTCTATGAGCTTTATAGTTTTTGGCTTTATATTTAGGTCTTTGATCCATTTTGAATTAGTTATTGTATATGGTCACATGCAAGGTTTTGCTCTTAATTGTACCCCACGTCGTTGTCAGGGTTTCTTCATTTTATTCTCTGCTTTTTTTCTCAGAGTGATATCCAAGGTTTTGTCCTCAATTTCACTTGTCCTGTCTTCCACTGTTTCAGATTTACTCCCCAAAACTTCTATTGCACTGTCCATTTCTGAAATCTTGCTTATCTTTTGGCTTTCTAATGGTTGTTTTTGTATGCTTTCTAGTTGTTTGTTTATTTTGACACTTTGTTCCTGTATTATTTTCCTGTATTTTTCCATTGCTTTGTCTATCTTTTCTATGATTTTGTCTATTTTTTCCTTTTTTTGGCATTTTCCTTCATCTTTTGGATAGCCCTGAATATTAGAGTTTTGAATTTCCTATCAGGTAGTTTCAGCACCTTTTCTTCTACGGGGATGTCATCTGGTGTTTTATTTTGAATGCTTTCTGGAGCCATCTTGTCCCCCCTTTTTTTCTAAAAAAAAAATATGGTTTGATATTGTCTGCTGTCTTTGGGACAGTCAAGAATTATTTTCTTCATTTATTGATTGTAAATTTGTTTTTTCTTGCTTTTTTATTTGGTTATGTCTGGGCAGGTGGGCTGGGCTTACTTTCTTACTTGCTCATCTGTGAACACGATACTTCTCACCATCTTGTCCAGGTGTGCAATGCCGGTCAGTCAGCTGTGGTTCAGCAGGGCAGGTCCAGTGGGGGGGGAGGGAAGTGATGGGGATGGGTTGTTTGTGGCACATACTGGAACCCACAGGGTGGGGCCAGAGGGCATTGCAGGGTGGTGTCCGGTGGTCTGTGCCTATGCTGCTTAGGGATGTGGTGCTTGGCGGGTGGTGTAAATAGGCAGGAGGGAAGGAAGGTGTGGATCTACGTGGACGAGAGAAAGAAAAGAGAGGGAGAAACAGAAGCAAAAATATGAAGGAAAAAATTAATAAAATAAAAATTAAAAGTGAATAAAATGGCAGTGTGGTAGGATTCAGCTGGTGGGGGCAGGGCAGACCCTGCAAGGTTGTGTGCCATTGGCTTTCTAGCCAAGCAGTATGACTCGCCCTGTCAAGAAGGGTCGTGAGCAGTGCACGGAGCTAGGTGGGTTGGAGAAAGGAAAGAAAAGAAGGAAACTGGAGAAAGGAAAGAAAAGAAGGAAACTGGAGAAAAGAAAGAAAAACAAAACAAAACAAAAAATCCTCCTCAAATAAACAAAAACCAAAGCCAAAAACAACAACAAAAATAAATAAATGTGATGGGGGAGATGACTGTTGAGGGCCGGGTGGAATTGGGGTGGTGGGGAGCTGATGTCTCTCTTGCTGAGCAATGCAGCATGGCCTGTCAAGAAGGGGCAGAGGCAGTGCAGGGCCAAGATGGGAGGGAGAAGGAAAAGTGAGAAGGGGAAAGGTAAAGAAAAATTTAAAAAAAGATGCCAAGGGAGCTGGCCTGTGGGGGTGACGCAGACCGGGGGAGGCTGTGTGCCAGAGGTTCTCTAGCCAAGCAGTACACCACAGCCTGTCAAGAAGGGGGGGGAGTGATGCACAAGACTAGGTGGTTGGGAGAAAGGAAAGGAAGGAAGGGACAGAGAGAGAAGAAACAACATAAAAAAAGAAGACAAGAAAAGCTAAAGCGAACAAACAAGAAAGAAAAAAGAAATGCACTGAAGGAGCCTACCAGCAGGGGGCTAAGTGGTGTGGCACAGACCATCAAGAAGAGACAGTGATGGGACACTCAGCTAGTTAGGTAGGGGAAAGAGAAGGAAGGGAGAGGGAGGGAAGAAAGTGAAAAAAAAAAAGAAAAGAAAAAAAATGGTGCTGAGAGAGCCTGCCAGTAGGGTGTTGCAGACCTGGAAAGGCCATGTGTTGGTGGCTCTCTAGCTGAGTGATGTAGCACAGCCCATCAAGAACCGGCGGGGACAGCACATGCAGCTAGGTGGGCAAGAGAAAGGAAAGGAAGGAAGTCAGAAAACAGATAAACTGAAAAAAGAAAAAAATAAGGTGCTGAGTGAGCCTGCTAGTGGGATGGTGAGGACCAGGGAAGCCATGTGCTGGTGGCTCTCTAGGTGAGCAGTGCTGCATAGCCTGTCAAGAAGGGGTGGAGCTGGCACATGGTGCTAGCTGGGCTGGAGAAAGGAAAGGAAGGAAGTGTGTGAGAGAGAAGAAAGAAACACAAAAAGCCAAAACAACAACAACAAAAATGGCACTGAAGGAGCCGGCTGGTGGGGGTGGGGCGAATCCGGGCAGCAAGGAGCTGGTGTCTCTCTGGCCGAGCGACCGTGCCTCGTTGGAAAGTGATGGAGGCCATGTAGAGAAAAGAAGGGTGGGGGATGGGAAAGCAAGTATCCCTGGTTACCAGGTGTTCTGTGTCCTGTTGGGAGCTCCATGAAGTTGCCTTCCCGTACTCCCTGTCCACCATTCTTGGTGGCCGAGGTTCAAGATGATGAGTCCATGGTGTGTTAACTGGTAGGGGACCTCCACTCTGTAGCGCTCCTCATTTTCGGTTCTCTGTCAGTTTCTTATTCCATTCGGTGCTTGGTTGAGTTCTTTATCCCTTCATTTGATGCTTAGGATTCCAGGATTGACGTTTTTATCTGTTTTATCTTTTCTATCACTCTCTATTAATGAAAAAGATTTGAGTTTTCCTTCTCTGACTGGTTTCCGCCTTACACAGGTTGTGGCTTTCACAGATTTTACCGCATTAGATTTTCTTTAATTTCTTTCAGTAATATTTTGTAGTTTTCAGTGTACAAGTGTTTCACCTCCCTGTTTAAATTTATTCCTAGGTATTTTATTCTTTTAGATGTTATTGTAAATGGAATTATTTTTTTATTTCCTTTTCAGCTTGTTCATTGCTGGTGTATAGAAACTGAACTAATTTTTGTGTGTTGGCCTTTTACTCTGTCACTTTGCAGAATTAATTTACTAGCTCTAGTAGATTTCTTGTGGATTCTTTGGGATTTTCCATATATAGGATCAAGCTATCTGTGGATAGAGATAGTTTTTCTTCTTCCTTTCCAATTTAGATGTCTTTTATTTCTTTTTCTTGCCTAATTGCTCTGGCTGGAACTCAGTACAATGTTGAATAGCAGTGGTAAAAGCAGATATCCTTGTCTCATTCCTTATCTTAGCAGAAAAGCTTTCAGTCCTTCACCATTGAGTAAGATGGTATCTGTGGGTTTTTCATAAATGCCCCTTATGTTGAGGCATTTACCTTTTATTCCTAGTTTTCTAAGTGTTTTTATAATGAAAGGGTGTCGGATTTTGTCAAGTGCATTTTTGGTATCAGTTGAGATGATCATGTGGTTCTTTTCCTTCATTACATTGATTGATTTTCAAATGTTGAACCACTCTTGCATTCCTGGGATAAATCCTACTTGGCTATGGTGTGTAACCCTTTTAATAGGCTGTTGGATTTGTTTTCCTAAATTTTGTCAAGGACTTTTGCATCTATATTCACAAGAGATATTGTTTTGTATTTTTCTTGTGGTGTCTTTATCTGTTGGTAGCAGGGTAATGCTGGACTCATAGAATGAGTTAGGAAGTGCTCCCTCCTCTTTTATTCTTTGGAAGAGTTTGAGAAAGATTGGAGTTAATTCTTTTAATGTTTGGTAGAATTCATCAGTGAAGCCATCTGGTCCTGAATTTTTCTTTGTTGGGAAGTTTTTGATTATGAACTTAATCTGTTCACTTGTTATAGGTCTGTTGAGATTTTCTATTTCTTCTTAATTTAATTTAGGTAGTTGGTGGGGTGAGGAATTTGTCCATTTCATCTAGGTTATCTAATCTGTTGGCATACGGTTGTTCACAGTATTTTTTAAATCCTTTTTATTTCTTTAGGGTCAGTAGTAATGTCCCCACTTTCATTTTTTAATTTTAATTATTTACCTTTTCTTTCTTTTTTTTCAGCCAAGCTAAAGGTTTGTCAATTTTATTAATCTTTTCAGGGAACCAACTTTTAGTTTTGTTGATTTTCTCTATTGTTTTTCTGTTTTTAATTTCATTTATCTCTGCTCTGATCTTTGTTATTTTCTTCCTTCTGGTAGCTTTGAACTTAGTTTGCTCTTCTGTTTCTAATTTCTCAAGATGTAAAATTAGGTTGTTCATTTGAAGAGATTTCTAAAATGTAGGCATTTACAGCTATAAATTTCACTCTGAGTGCTGCCTTTGCTACATCCCTTAAGTTTTTGTATACTGTGCTTTTATTTTCATTCATCTCTAAGTATTTTATAATTTCCTTTGTGATTTCTTCTTTCATGAATTGGTTGTCTAATTTTCACATATTTGTGAAATTGTCAGTTTTCCTTCTGTTGTTGATTTCTAGTTTCATTCTATTTCTGGTTGGAGAAGATATTTTGTATGATTTCAGTCTTTTTAAATTTATTGAGACTTGTACTATAGGAGCCCTGGTGGTGCAGTGGTTTAGTACTCAGGTGAAAGGTCAATGGTTTGAACCCACCAGCCACACTGCAGGAGAAAGATGTGGTAGCCTGCTTCCATAAAGATTGCAGCCTTGGAAACCCTATTGGGCAGTTTGTATTCTGTCCTGTAGGTTCTCTATGCATTGGAATTGACTCAATGGCAATGAGTTTTTGTGCCCTAGCATATGTTCTACCCTGAAGAATGATCCATGTGCACTGGAGAAGAATGTGTATTCTGTTGTTGTTGGGTGGAATGTCCTATATATATCTTTTAGGTCTAGTTGGCTTACAGTGTTGACCAAGTCTTCTATTTCCTTATTTGTCTTCTGTCTAGGTAGTCTATCCATTATTGAAATCAGCATATTGAAATCTCCAACTTTTATTGTAGAATTGTCTATTTCTCCCCTCTGTCAATACTAGGGGCTCTGTTTTTAGGTGCATATATATTTATAATTGCTGTATCTTCTTGATGAATTGGACATTTTATCACTATATAATGTCCTTTGTTGTGGATTGAATTGTGTCCTCCCAAAATATGTGTTAACTTGGCAAGGCCATGATTCTCAGTATTGTGTGATGGTCCTCCATTTTGTGATCTGATGTAATTATCCTACGTGTTGTAAATTCTACCTTCTATGATGTTAATGAGGCATACTTAGAGGCAGTTATGGTAATGAGGCAGGATACAATCTACAGGAGTAGGTAGTATCTTGAGTCAATCTCTTTTGAGATATAAAAGAGAGAAGCAAGCAGAAAGGAGAAGGGTCTTCTACCACCAAGAAAGAAGAGCCTGGAATTGAGCATGTACTTTGGATCTGGGGTCCCTGTGCTGAGAAACTCCTAGACCCAGGAGAAGATTGATGCCAAGACCTTCCCCCATAGCTGACAGAGACAGAAAGCCTTCTCCTGGAGCTGGCGCCCTGAATTTGGACATCCAGCCTCCTAGACTGTGAGAGAATAAATTTTTGTTTTCTAAAGCCATCCACTTGTGGTAATTCTGTTACAGCAGCACTAGATAACTAAGACACCCTTGTTTGTCTCTTGTAACAGATTTTGACTTTAAGGCTATTTTGTCTGATACTAATATAGCCACTCCAGCTCTATTTTGATTACAATTTGTGTTGGTTATTTTTTCCATCCTTTCATTTTCAACCTTTTTTTTTTTTTTGTCTTTAGATCTAAAGCGAGTTGCTTATGGATAGTATATAGTTGGACATGTTTTCTTATCCATTTTGCCGATCTCTGTCTTGACTGGAGAGTTTAATCCATTTAGATATTCACCCATAAGGAAGGATTTACTTCTGTGGCTTTTCTATTTTTTTCTGTGTCTTATACCCCTTTTGTCCCTCATTTCCTCCAATACTGTCTACTTTTGTGTTTAGTTGACTTTTTTGTAGTGAATCATTTTGATTTCCTTTTCATTTCTTTTTGTGTATACTTTTAAAGATATTTTCTTTGTGGTTACCATGGGGATTACATTTAGCATCCTAAATTTATAACAACCTTATTTAAATTGATAGCACTTAACTTCAAAAACATACAAAAACTCTGTTCCTTTAATGCCCCTCCTTTTTGTTGTTATTGTCACAAATTACATCCTGATATCTTGTGTGCCCAATAACATGAAGCTACAATTATTTTTATGCATTTATCTTTTAAATCATGTAGGACATAATAACTAGAGTTATAGTTAAAAAATACCACAAAATTGGTCTTTATATTTACCCATGGAATTACTTTTATTGGAGATCTTTATTTCTCATATGGCTTCAAGTTTCTGTTAAGTGTCTTTTCATTTCAACCTGAAGGACTACCTTTAGAATTTCTTTTAGGACAGGAATCATGGTAACAAACTCCCTCAGTTTTTGTTTTTCTTGGAACTCTTTAATTTCACCTCTATTTTTCAAGAATTTCAGGTATAGAATTTTGGTTGACAATTCTTCTCTTTCAGTACTTTAAATATGTCATTTCACTGCCTTCTGGCCTTCATCATTTCTGAAGAGAAATCATCACTTAATCTTATTGAGGAACCATTGTATGTGATGATTTACTTCTCTCTTCTGTTTTCAAGATTCTGTCCATATCTTTGATTTTCAAGAGTTTGATTATAATATGTCTCATGGATCTCTTTGTATTTATTCTGCTGTGAGTTCATTCAGCTTCTTGGGTGTGTAGCTTCATGTCTTTTGTCAAATCTGGAATATTTCTGCCATTATTTCTTCAAATATTCTTTCTATCCCTTTCTCTCTGTCTTCTGGGATTCTCGTAATTCGTATGTTGGTACACTTGATGATGTTCCACAATCTCTTTAGGATGTGCTCACTTTTCTTCATTCTTTTTTTCTTTTTGCTCACCAGACATGATAATTTCAATTGTCCTGATCCTTTCTTCTGCCAGTTCAAATCTGCTGTTGAGATCCTCCAGTGAAACTTTCATTTCAGTTATTGTATTTTCAGCTCCAATATTTATAATTTCTATCTCTTTATTGACATTCTCATTTTGTTCCTGTATTGTTTTCCTGGTTCCCTTTAGTTTTTTCTGTGTTTCCCTTAAGCTCTCTGAGCATATTTAACATAGTTGTTTTAAAGTCTTTGTCTAGGTAAGTCCTTTATTTGGGCTTCCATGGGGACAGTTGCTGTCACTTTATTTTTTTGAATGGGTCATCGTTTCCTGTTTCTTTGTATGCTTTGTGTGTGTGTTTCGAAGCTGAAACATTTGAATATTATAATGCGATAACTCTGGAAATCAGATTTTTACCCTTTCCCAGGTTTTTATTTTTTTTAATTATTGAAGTATCTAGTAATATGTTTGTTTAGTGACTTCCTCCTGACTTCATGGATATGTGTGGACACTAAAGTCTCTGTTTCTTAGCTTGTGTTCAGCTTGTGTTTTGACAGAGATTTCCTTGAGTGCTAGGGGAAAATGAAAAAAAAATTACCTCTCCCAGTCTTTGCAAATTGTCTCCGTGTCAGGGTCCACCTTCAATATTTAGCCAAGATTGCACTGAATCTAGGGATCAGCTTGAGGTGAAAACATAGAGTCTTCTCAGGTAATTTATGAGCATGTGTCTTGCTCTGGGCATGCATTTTGGCTTTCTCAGTTCTCCAACATATACAATGCCTTTGAGAGAAACTGTCTCCCAGACTCTTCTTCCAGTCTTTAGGTGCCTATTGTGTGCCTTAATTGCACTCTTTCACACCAGGTGGTTACAAGAGTTACAGTTTTACGTCATTGCCTGTTGCCCCTGAGCTGTGTGTGAGCTACAAGACAGGCCAAACCAAGATGAGCACCTTGCCTCTGTCCTTCAGGCAGCCCCCAGAAAAGTTAGAACAGACACACACAGTAATTTATGAATAAAGTCTGCTCTGTTCCCTATAGAGCTAGATATCAGGCTCCCTGTCTGTGAGTGAGGGCCACCACTGCTTTGAGATGGCCACACTGAGCCAGGGAGGGGGTGGGCACAAGCAAGTAGAACACCAAAGCTTTCCTACAATTTATGTGCTGCCTTTTTCTTGATTCAGTATTCACTTAGTTGCTGTAATCATTTGACTGGCTTCTAATGTTCTGACAAAGTCAGTTCTTCCATTTTCTGCCTTTTTTTTTTTTTTTGAGTGTTTTTGTGGGAATGTTTTCCTGTTCTTGGGTAATGTGCAACTGCTCATGTCACCATCTTGCTCCAGATTCCTTGAAAATTTTCAGCCATTAATTCTTCATATATTTGTTATTTTCATTTTATGTCTCCTCTCCTGGGACTTGAATTACACATATGTTAGACTGTTTTATATTATTTCACACTTTACTGATGTTCTGTTTTTATTCAGTTTTTTATCTCTCTATGTTTCAGTTTAGATAACTTCAATTTACCTGTCTTCAAGGTCATTGATTTCTTTTCAGCACTGGTCAATCGACTGCTAAGTTCATTCAACTAATTTTTTATTTACCATATTTTAGTTCTAGAATTTACTTTTTAAAAAAATTATAGCTGTCTTAGTTTCCTAGTGCTGCTGATACACAAATACCACAAGTGAGTGGCTTTAAAGAACTGAAATTTTTTTTCTTACAATTCTGGAGGCTAAAAGTCCAACCAGGGTCTTCGCTGTGTTGATTCCTTCGGTGAGCCTCTCTCTAGTTTCTGGTGTCTGCTAGTGATCCTTGGCATTTCTTTACTTGTAGATGATACTCACAAGTTGTCTATTTTTCCCAGTGTGTGTATGTGTCTGTGTCTCTGATGCTCTTTACATAACTCAGAAGCAATCATATTTAGGATTTACTCTACACTGGTATAACCTCAACTGAATGGTTGCTTATAGTACATTAGATTACATCATGGAATGTGATTGCATTACATTATGAAAAGTAATCTGCTTTACCTAAAGTCAACTAATCTAATAACATGTAACTACTCCATAATAGCAATTAGGCTAGTGTTTGGCCAAACTACTGGTAACCAAAGCCTAGCCAAGTTGACAAGATCAGCTATCACAATAGTTCTGTCCAGAAATATCTAATCTGTTCACCTATTATATGTTTCTTTACCGCTAAAATTTTAAATGTATTTATAATAGTTGTTCTTATCTGTCAATCCAACAACTGGATCCTTTGTGGGTCTACTTCTATTGATTGTGTTTTCTGTTAATTATAATTATTTTACCCCTGCTTCTCCATATGTCTCACAACTTGTAATTGTATTCCAGACACTATGTAAAGAGCACTGAAGACTGAAGTGCACTTTTATTTATTTATTTCCCAGACAGTGAAAGCCTTTCTTATGACTGGTAGTTAATATGAGTGTCTGATCGTTCACATTTCTTCTTGAGTCAAATTGAGAAGGGACTAGGTTGCTGCTTTAATTAGACTGATTTCACCTGTGGTTGGCCTAACCTCCAACTTTCCATTCTGCTACCTCTTTTATCCCCCATTTCCTCCAATACTGCCTACTTTTGTGTTTAGGTGATGTCTTTTTTGTTGTTATCTTCTCAGAATTTGAGCTGGGGAGTGGTTGATGGTAGTTTCAGATTTAAAAAAAAAAATTTTTTTTTATCATAATGTAGGTGAAGTTTTACAGAACAAATAGTTCCTCATTAAACAGTCAGTACACATATTATTTTATGACATTGGTTAACAACCCCATGACATGTCAACACTCTCCCTTCTTGCTTTGGAGGACTTTTTTTTTTTTTTTTTTTTTTGGTGAAAATATACATAGCCAAAGATACACCATTTCAAAAATTTCTACATGTACAATTCAGTGACATCAATTACGTTCTTCCAGTTGTGCTGCTATTCCAACTATCCTTTTCCAAATTATTCCATCACCACTGTCTTCAACTCACTGTCCCTTAGGCTTCCCATCAAACCTTTTGAGTTGCTGTTGTCGATTTGATCTCACATAGATAATTCTTTTTTTGTGTGCTTTAGATGAAGGTTTACAGAACAAAATAGTTTCTCATTAAACAGTTAATACACATATTGCCTTATGACAATGGTTAACAACCCCACAACATGTAAACACTGTCCTTACTCAACCTCGGGTTCCCTATCACCAGCTCTCAGGGTTTCTCCAGTCTCTGTCAGGCCGATAAATCTGGCCTTTTTTTGTGTGTTAGAATTTGTCCTACATCCTTCTCCAGCTCTGTCCAGAACCCTCTGTTGTGATCCCTGTCAGAGCAGTCAGTGGTGGTAGCTGGGCACCATCTACCTGTACTTGACTCAGTCTGGTGGAGGACTTGGTAGCTGTGGCCCATTAGTCCTTTGGACTAATCTTTTCCTTGTATCCTGTTCTCTTCATTCTCCCTTGCTCCTGAAGGGGTGAGACCAGTGGAGTATCTTAGATGGCTGCTGACAGTCTTTTAAGACCCCAGGCGTTACTCACCAGGGTAGAAGGTAGAACAATGTCTTTATAAACTGTGTTATGCCAATTGATCTAGATGTTCCCTGAGACCATGGTCCCCACAGCCCTCCACCCAGCAATTCAGTCCCTCAGGGAGTTTGGATGTGTCTATGGAGCTTCCATGACTTTCCTTGTACAAATTGTGCTGGCTTCCCCAGTACTGTGTACTGTCTTACCCTTCACCAAAGTTGTAAGTTTTCTATTGTCTATTTAGTATTTCCCCCCACCCCTCCCATTCCTCGTAACCAACAAAGATTGTTACTTTTTGTGTGTAAACTTTTTCAGGAGTTTTTACAATAGTGGTCTCATACAATATTTGTCCTTTTGTGATTGACTTATTTCACTCAGCATAATGTCCTCCAGTTACATCCATGTTATGAGATGCTTCACAGATTCATCATTGTTCTTTATCATTGCATAATACTCCATGGTGTGTGTGTGCCATAGTTTGTTTATCTATTCATCTGTTGATGGGCATCTAGGTTGTTTCCATCGTTTTGCTATTGTGAACAATGCTGCCATGAACATAGGTGTGCATATGTCTATTCAAGTGATGACTCTTATTTCTCTGGGATATATTCCGAGGAGTGGGATTGCTGGATTGAATGGTATGTCTATTTCTAGCTTTCTGAGGAAGTGCCATATCATTTTCCAAAATGGTTGTATCATTTTGCATTCCCACCAGCAGTGCATAAGAGTTCCGATCTCCCCGCAGCCTCTCCAACATTTGTTATTTCCAGTGTTTTTGAATCGTGCCAGTAATGCCAGGGTGAGATGGTATCTCATTGTGGTTTTAATTTGCATTTCTCCAATGGCTAGTGATCATAAGCATTTCCTCATGTGTCTGTTGGCCACTTGAATGTCTTCTTTGGTGAAGTGTCTGTTCATTTCCTTTGCCCAGTTTTTAATTGAATTATTTGTCCTTTTGTTGTAGAGGTGTTGGATTTTCTTGTAGATTTCAGAGATTAGAACTTTGACTTGTAATCTCCAAATTTTTTTCCCAGTCTGTAGATTCTCTTTTTACTTTTTTGGTGAAGTCTTTTGAAGAGCATAGGTGTTTGATTTTTAGAAGATCCCAGTTATCTAGCTTACCTTCTGGAGTTTGTGTGTTGTTGGTTATGGTTTGTATCTTGTTAATGCCGTGTATTAGGGCCTCTAGCTTTGATCCTATTTTTTCTTCTATGAATTTCAAGTTTTTAACTTTATATTTAGGTCTTTGATCCATTTTGAATTAGTTTTTGTGTATGGTGTGAGATATGGGTCCTGTTTCATTTTTTTGCAGATGGACATCCAGTTTTGTCAGCACCATTTGTTAAAAAGACTGTCTTTTCCCCATTTAATGGAATTTGGGCCCATGCCAAAGATCAGGTGACTGTAGGAGGATGGATTTACATCTGGGTTCTCAATTCTGTTCTATTGGTCAATGTATCTGTCGTTGTACCAGTACCAGGCTGTTTTGACTACCATAGCTGTATAGTAGGTTCTGAGGTCACGTAGTGTGAGTCCTCCTACTTTTTTCTTCTTCTTCAATAGTGCTTTACTTATTCGGGACTTCTTCCCTTTTCATATAAAGTTAATGATTAGTTTTTTCCATCTCTCTGAAGAATGTTGCTGGTATTTGGATCGGGATTGCATTGTATTTGTAAATTGCTTTGGGTAGTATTGTCGTTTTCACTATGCTGAGTCTATCTATCCATGAGCATGGTATGTGTTTCCATTTATGTAGATCCCTTTCGGCTTCTTGCAGTAGTGTTTTGTAGTTTTCTTTGTATAGGTCTTTTACATCCCTGGTTAGATTTATTCCTAAGTATTTTATTTTTTTAGGGGCTATTGTAAATGGTATTGTGTTCCTGATTTCCTTTTCATCATTCTGTTTATTGGTGTATAGGAATCCAACTGATTTTTGAATGTTTATCTTGTATCCTGCTACTCTGCTGAATCTTTCTATTACTTCTAGTAGTTTTCTCATGGAGTCTTCAGGGTTTTCTATGTATAGTATCATATCATCCACAGACAGGGACAATTTGACTTCTTCATTACCAATTTGGATGCCTTTATTTCTTTTTCTTGCCTTATTGCTCTAGCTAGAGCTTCCAGGGCAATGTTAAATAGGAGTAGTGATAAAGGGCATGCTCGTCTTGTTCTTGTTCTCAAGGGGAAAGTTTTCAGCCTCTCTCCATTAAGAATGATGTTGGCTGTTGGTTTTGTATAGATGCCCTTTATTATGTTGAGAAATTTCCCTTCTATACCTATTCTGTTGAGAGTTTTTATCAGGAAATGGTGTTGGACTTTGTCAAATGCCTTTTCTGCATCAATTGAGATGATCATGTGATTCTTTCCTTTTATTTATGTAGTGGATTACATTGATTGATTTTCTAATGTTGTACAATACTTGCATACCTGGTAGGAATCCTACTTGGTCGTGGTGTATTATTTTTTTGATATGATCCTGAATTCTATTGGCTAGAATTTTGTTGAGAATTTTTGCATCTATGTTCATGAGAGATATCGGTCTGTAATTTTCATTTTTTGTGGTGTCTTTGCCTGGTTTTGGTATCAGGGTTATGATGGCTTCATAGAATGAATTTGGAAGTGTCACTTCCTTTTATGTGTTCTGAAATAGTTTGAGTAATACTGATACATGGTGTTCTCTGAATGTTTGGTAGAAATCTCCAGTGAAGCCATCTGGGCCAGGACGTTTTTTGTTGGGAGTTTTTTTTTTTTTTAACCCTTTCAATCTCTTCTCTTGTTATGGGTCTGTTCAGATTTTCAACATCACTTTGTGATAGTCTGGGTATGTAGTGTGTTTCTAGAAATTTATCCATTTCCGCTAGGTTTTCAAATTTGTTGGAATATAGTTTTTCATAATACTCTGTTATGATCCTTTTTATTTCAGTTGGGTCTGTTGTAATGTCCCCCATTTCATTTCTTCTTTGGGTTACTTGCGTCCTCTCCTGTTTTTCTTTTGTCAGTCTGGCCAGTGGTTTGTCGATTTTGCTGATTCTTTCGAAGAACCAACTTTTGGTTTTGTTGATTCTTTCTATTGTTTTTCTATTCTCTATTTCATTTATTTCTACTCTGATCTTTATTATTTCCTTTCTTCTGGTGGCTGTGGGCTTTTTTTTGCTGTTCTCTTTCTATTTGTTTGAGTTATGTAGTTAATGTTTTGATTTTGTCCCTTTCTTCTTTTTCGATGTGTGCATCTATTGCTATAAATTGTCCTCTGAGGACGGCCTTTGCTGTGTCCCAAGAGTTTTGGTATGATGTGTTTTCATTCTTGTTTGATTCTAGGAATTTGTTTATCCCATCTCTGATTTCTTCTATTACCCAGTGGTTTGTACGCAGGGTGTTATTCAGTTTCCATGTAACTGATTTTTTTTCCCTTACTCTTTCTGTTGTTAATTTCTACCTTGATGGCTTTGTGGTCAGAGAAGATACTTTGTATTATCTCAGCGTTTTGGATCTTGCTGAGGATTGCCTTGTGGCCTAAGATGTGGTCTATTCTGGAGAACGTTCCATGTCTGTTGGAAAAGAATGTGTAGGTTTCGGCTGTAGGTTTGAGTGTTCTATATATGTCAATTAGGTCAAGTTGGCTGATTGTGCCCTTTAGGTCCTCTGTATCTTTGTTGAGTTTCCTTTTAGATGTTCTGTCCTTTACTGAGAGTGGTGTGTTGAAGTCTCCTACTATTATTGTGGAACTGTCAATTTCTCTTTTCAGTGCTGTTAGAGTTTTTTTTTTTTTAATGTATTTTGGAGCCCTGTCTTTGGGTGTGTAGATGTTTATTATGTTTAATTTTTCATGTTGGATCATCCCCTTAATCATTATATAGTGTCCTTCATGGTATTTTATGGTGGATTTTGTTTTAAAATCTATTTTATCTGAGATTAGTATTGCCACTCTTGCTCTTTTTTGGTAACTGTTTGCTTGATATATTTTTTTCCACCCTTTGATTTTTAATAAATTTACATCTTTGTTTCTAAGGTGTGTCTCTTGTAGACAGCATATTGATGGATCCTGTTTTTTATCCATTCTGTCACTCTCCATCTCTTTATGGGAGCATTTAGACCATTTACATTCAGTGTAATTATTGATAGGTGTGAGTTTATTGCTTTTATTTTGTAGTGCTTTTTTTCATGGTGCTGAGGTTTTCTTTGTTCCTCTTACTCCCCTGTGCTGAATTCCTTTTGTTTGTGGGGTTTTTTTTTTTTTTTTTCATTTCTTCTGTTTTTGTAGGTTTTGTTTTTACTGAGACTTTATGTTTTTCCTCTTTTTTTTGATGAGTAGGTTTGTTAACTTTCTTTGTGGTTACCATGAAACTTACCCTTATCTTTCTAAGTTTGAAGCAGTCTGTTATTACTTGGTATCACCTTCCCTTCTTCTCCATTAGAAGGTTCTATACCTACACCGTTTGTTCCCTCTTTTATTGTTCTGATGTTGTTGTAATTTACAGATAAACCTCTCTGGTTCCCTGTTGCAATTCTTTTGGTTTTGGATAATCCTTGTGAGTTCATTTTCTAGATTTGTATTTGGCTGGTACAATCCTGCATTCTAGATTCAGCCTGTGAGCTGAAGTTGTTTGTTCTCAGACTGAAGGACTCCCTTTAATAGTTCTTGTAAGTTTGGTTTGGTTTTTACATATTCCTTTAATTTATGTTTATCTGGAAATGTCCTAATTTCACCATCATATTTGAATGAGAGTTTTGCAGGATATATTATTCTTGGCTGGCAATTTTTTTCTTTCAAGGTTTTATATATGTCATCCCATTGCCTTCTTGCCTGCATGGTTTCTGCCAAATAATCTGAGCTTAGTCTTACTGTTTCTCCTCTGTATGTGACTTTTTGTTTTTCTTGAGCTGCTCTCAGGATTATTTGTTTTTGGTTTTGGCAAGTGTGATTATGATATAACTTGGTTATTTTCTTTTGTGGGGTTTATCCTATATGCGGTTCACTGTGCTTCTTGGATGGCCAGCTTTTCATCTTTCATGATATTGGGGGAGTTTTCTGTCAGCAGCTCTTCAGTGATTCTCTCTGTGTTTTCTGTTTTCTCCCCTTGTTCCGGACTTCAATCACTTGAAAATTTTTGCTTTCGATTGTATCCCACATAATTCTCAGGGTCTCTTCATTTTGATTCATTCTTTTTCCTGATTTTCCTCAGAGTTGTATCCAAGAGTTTGTCTTCAATTTTGCTGATCCTGTCTTCCACCATTTCAAACCTATTCCTCAGCTCTTCTATGACACTATCCATTTCTGAAATCTTGTTGTGTATGTTTTGGATTTCTAATTGTTGTTTTTGTATGATTTCTAGTTGTGAATTTATTTTGGAATTTTTTTCCTGCATCATTTTTCTGAATTCTTCCATTTTTTGTCTCTATTTTCCATGAATTTGCCTGTCTTTTCCATGAATTTGTCTATTTTTTCCTTGTTTTTGTCTGCTTTTTGCTTTGACTCTTGGATAGCTCTGACTATTAGAGATTTGAATTCCCTATCAGGTAGTTCTAGTGCCTTTTCTTCTACTGGAAAGTCATCTGATGTTTTATTTTGGATGCCTACTGGAACCATCCTGTCCTGTTTTAGTAAATGTTTTGATATTGAGTGCTGTCTTCAGGGCATTCGGTAGTTATTTTTCTTGTTTATTGATTGTAGATTTGTCTGTTTTGTCCTGCTTTTTTATTTTACTTGGCTATGTCTGAGCAGGTGGCTGTGTGTTCTTTGTTGTTTGCTCATTTGTGGGCACGATACTTTTCACCTCCTTCTCCAATTGGCAGGGTGAGTCACTCAGATAATGGTACACCAGAGTAGGTCTAGCTGAAGAAGAGTTGCTGGGATGGGTTGTTTGTGGCGCTTACTACAGCCACCAGGGCAGTCTGGTAATCAGTGCAGGGCAGGTTCCAGTAGTCCATGTCTGGGCTGTTTGGTGGTGTGATGTTCAGTACATGGTGCAGGTAGGCAGGATGGAGGGGAGAGATTGTGATGTGTGGAGGTAAGGTGAGTATGGGAGAGAGGAGAGAGGAACAGGAGCCAAAAACATACAAACAAAAAAGAGTCCTAGGGGACCTTGCCATTGGGGTGGAGAGACGAGAGACTATGAAATGGAGAAAAACAAAAAGGAGGAGAAGAAGAAGCAAAAAAGAAAAGAAATAAAAATGAATAAATAAAAGTTAGAAAGAGAAAAGAAAAGCTCCTAGGGATCCCACCGGTGCGGCTGCGAGGTATGGAGAAGTTGTTCCCAGGCCATGAAATACAGCCTGGCTAGAAGGGGTAGAGGTGTCACTCAGTGCCAGGTATTCACGGGACAGGAAGAGAAGGAAAGTATAGAGAGACAAGAAACTGAGTAATGAAGAAAGACAAAAAGGGGAAAAGAGGGAAAAGAAAACGAAGCAAACAAATTAAGAAAAGAACAAGAAAAACTCCCAAATAAAACAGACACTGCCCCCCCCAAAAAGAAAAAAGAAATGCCCTCAGGGTTCCCTCTGTGCATCTGCGCAAACTGAGGGGGTAGGTCCCAAGCAGGGAAGTACTGCCTGGCTAGAACGGGCCCCCAATTCGATAAAAGAAAAAGAAAACAAATGAACAATTGAAAACAAACAAAAAAAGCCCCAGGATCCCACCAGCGTGGCAGCATGGGCTGGGAAGCAGTCTCACATTCAAGCGGTGTTTCACAGCCTTTCAAGAAGAAGCAAAGATGGTGCACAGAGCCAGATATTTGAGAAAAAGAGGGGGAGGAGGTGAGAGGTAAGGAAGAAATCTAAAGAAGTGGAAAAAGCAACACCAGTGGCCAACAAATGGCACCTAGGGAGCCGGCCAGTGTGGGCAGTTGGAATCCAAATGACACCAGGGTGAAGCTGGTGCTTCCCGGCCAAGAGACTGTGGTCAAGGAAACAGAGGAAGCTGAGTTGGGGTGAAGAAGGGTTGGGGGTGGGAAAGCATATATCGCTGGTTACCAGTTGTTCTGTCTCTTGCTGGAAGCTCCGAGAAGCTGCTTTCTTGTACCCTCTGTTTGCTGGTCTCTAATAGGAGTCCAAGATGGCGGGTCCGTCCTGCATCAGCTGATAGGGGACCTCTGCATGTATCTCTCCTCACTCTCTGTTTTCTGTCAGCTTCTTCTTCCATTTGGTGCTTGGCTGAGCTCTTTGTCTCTTCATTTGATGCTTAGAGTTTCAGCATTGCTGTTTTCTCTGTTTGGCTTAGTTTTTTTGATCCTTGCTGTGGAGGGATGGTGTGGTACTTCTGCCTATAGTGCTATGTTGCCCGGAATTGTTTCAGATATTTTTTGTTCACTTTTGGATTTAAATCTGTCAGCATCCTAAAGTCTTATTATTATGAGAATGCATGAGATTATACTCTGCTTACCAACTCTGTCTTCACTGCTGCTTTATCAGCAAAACTTGGGAGAGAGGAGCATGTGGGGCAGGAAAATATCTGGAGTGAGTGATCTGTCCTTATGTTTGTACCTCTTCCAGACCCCTGCCAGCCCACACTATCATCCAAGGTACAACCGATTTCCATTGTTGCCTCAAAGTCTCTCCATCTATGACAGACTTGCTTGTACTTAGACTAGGCACCTTCCTCCAGGTATGGCAGATATTATGGGGTTGTTTTTCTCTAGAATTCAGTTCATCAAGGGTTTTTTGCATTGACTGCTTTTTACTAGCCCTACAGAAATGTATGTTATTTATTTTGTCCAGGTTTTTCTTATTGTTGCCTTGGGAATGAACATCTTTCATGTCGTTCTTTATCCTAACCAGAAGTGGGAAGCCACAGGTGTGATTCTTAGCTTGTTTTTTGCTGATTCTTGCTAATGAGGTTTTGTTTCCTCACATGGTCTGTTTTCTCATGTGCTTTAAAATTTTTTACTGAAAACTTATGCTGTCTGTGGAAATTGTTTGAGGCTTTGTCTTAAAAGTTTACTCCTCCAAGAAATTTGCTTCTATTAGTCATCTGGGACACTATCAACGTGAGATCACTAAGCGAAAAAAACCCATTGTCGTCGAGTTGACTCTGACTCATAGTGACCCTATAGGCGGTGCAGAACTCCAAGGCTGTAATCTATGGAAGCAGACTGCCACATCTGTTTCCTGCTGAACAGTTGGTGGGTTTGGACCACTGACCCTTTGGTTAGTGGCCAAGTGCTTAACCACTGTGCCACCAAGGCTCCTTCATGAGATCACTACAAACCAAATTTTTGTCTTAGGGTTTTCAGGTTACATAGGTCATGTGAGTTAGTTCTCAAATCCATATGAGGGCAGGCTTATGGTTCAAAATTCTCATGGGAGACTATTTTCCTTTTTGCTAACTTCATTCAAAGCTAAGGGTGAGACAGACAAGTATACCCATTGTCTCTTCTGTGGGTGTCGTCTACCAGAAGTCCCAACTTTATGAAGAGGGCCCACTGATGAAGGTTTCAGGTTTTGTTTTTTTGCCTCCAGATGCATAGCCAGTTAAAATCCAAGCTCTAGCCACTACAGAGCCACAGATGGTCACAGAAGCTAATGCTGGCTTCAGTGCCTCTTGTCTCTCTGGAATCAAGGATTCTTGTGGTTTCTGTCTTCTGGGGTTTGCTTGTGCTTTCCCACCAGTTCAGCCATGCATTTAAAAAGAGGTTTCAATAGTTTATTCAGCAGTTTTGGGTGTTTGTGCTGAGATAATTTCTTTATACATCTAATCCACCATATTGCCAGGAATGGGACTCCGTTATCCCTGGATCTCAATATTTTTGAGCCAAATCTTGGAGGCCTGGGAGTCATCTAGTCTTATTTAGGTGACTTTGCATGTCTGCTCTGATCCATTATGAATTAATCTTAAAGTTCAACCTTCAGAGGGCAGTTTTATTGCCTTGTTTATTTAAGTTTTTAAGAGTGCCAGAGTGAAACCCCAAATATTGACAGTACTCATCCCATCCAAATATACTCCCTCATAGATAGTTGAGCTGTGCCTCAGGGAGCCTGCGACCAGTAGGAAGGGAAGGAGCGATATTTGTTGGAATTCAAATGATATTGAAGCTCCGAAGCATAAAAATAGACTCTAGCATTTCCTCCTACCATATCACCTCCAGTCTCCAAAGTGAAAATGAGGCATTGCTCCCCTGTCCTCCCCACTGCAACCTCAGTCTTTAGGTTGGATTTTTTTTTTTGCGTTTTTCATCCAGGGACTCCATGGGCAAGGGAGTGGAGAAATTTGGTTGGAAGAGATGGTTCCAGTTAGAATTCAATTTTGTATCCTCCATTGCATGTATCCATTAGAAGCCTCTGGGGGAAAACGGAAATAAATCCTCAGGCCTCACTCAGGAAGAGGTGATGCTTCTGGACCTAGTAGGAAGCTCATGTGGCTACGTCCAACAAACCAAATGCCAACAATCCCAAAGGTAACAATTCTCCTACTCACACTGCACTTTATGCTTAACAAGGCATGTCCTTGGTCATAGATTTCCTTTGATTCTCACAACAACTCCTGTTTTAGTGAGAGGGAAGGTTGAAAGTGACCTTGAATGTCATCTTAAAGACTTTGAACCTGATTCCAACTCTGCCATCCTTTCGTTAGAATCACTGCAATGGCCTCACTGCATCTCCCTGCCTCCAGGCCTGACCCCTCCCACCCATTCACTACACTGAGCAAGCTATCTAAAAGGCAAGTCTTTTCTTGCCACTCTCCTACTTCATAATCTTCAGTGGTTCCCCAGTGCCATCAGGACAAATCTACAAGCCCTTGTGGTCTAGCCTTTTTCTAGTCCTCTAGTCTCATCTGTCAGCAATCCTCTCCTACTGCTCCTCACTCCAGTCACATTACACACACGCTTCATTGGGTTCCTTCATACGGTCTTGCTTACTAAGGCAAATGTGCATGATGTTCCTTTTGCCTGGAATACTCTCCTTGCTACCCCTACTCCTCATACTCACTCACTCCCGCTCATCCATCAGGTCCCAGCTTCAGAGTCACCTCCTCCTACCTGACCCCTAAGCCTGAGTTAGGCATGCCTCCTCTGGGCCCATAGACTCTTGAACTCACTTCCATCCCAATACCTAGCTCACTGTGCTGGGATTGTTCCATCACTCATCTGTCTCCCCTGCTGAGATGTAAACACAGTGAGGGCAGAGACTTTTCCACCTTGCTCATCACCATGTCTCTAGCACCAAACATATTGCCTACACATCTTAAGTCTTCAATAAATATTTTTTGAATTGAATAGGACCCAGGAAGCTATAGACTACTAGTTTAGTTACGTTTTCTGCCAAGTGTTTAAGGAGTCTGTTCATTAATATTTATTTTCTCCCATATCTTAGCTCTGGATTTACCACTGAGAAGCAGGATGAGGGAGTGATGAAATAGAATATTAATAATAATTGACATTTATTGCTACCACCCATCTGTCACTTTGTTGTACTGTGGTGGCTGGCTTTTGTGTTGCTATGATGCTGGAAGCTATGATACCAGTATTTCAAATACCAGCAGGGTCACCCATGGTGGACAGGTATCAGTGGAGCTTCCAGACTAAGTCAAACTAGGGAGAAAGGCTTGGTGATCTACTTCTGAAAATCAGCCAAAGAAAACTTTATGGATCACAACAGAACATTGTCCAATATAGTGCTGGAAGATAAGCCCTCTAGATTGGAAGGCACTCAAAATACCAAGTGACTGCAACAGTGAACTTGAGCATACCACTGATCATGAAGGTGGCACAGAACCAGACAACTTTTTGTTCTGTTGTACATTTGGTTGCCTTGAGTCAGAGCTGACTTGAAGGCAATTAACAACAACAAACATTTATTGAATACTTAACATGCACTGTGCTATGTAGTCCTCATTACAACCCTATATATTTAGTGTTATTATTGTCATCCCCACTTTACAGAAGAGAAAACGGAGGCACAGAGAGGTGAAGCAATTTGTCTAAGATCACAAAGTTTGGAAGTGGTGGCTCTGAGGTTCAACCTAGGCAGCATGATGCCAGAGACTGTGCTTCTAACTATTACACAGAACCGACTTCTTGAAGCTTCCAGGTTGGTTCTTAGGACAAGTTGGAGATGTTGGCATGAGATTCCAAGGGCAGTGGACCTCCAGAGAAGAGAGAAGCAAGTGTGACTCAGTGCTGCCTCAGAAACCCTGGGAGGCTGAGAAACCCTGAGAGGCAATGTAGGGGTTCTCAGGGCACCCTGGTAACCCTAGGCCCCCAGAGGAGGACTCGGAGCCCTTCGTCCAATTTCCCTGTGACCTCAGGGCAGAAGGCAATGCTGAATGAAGCCAGGCTGGAGCTATGGGCCAGAGACTCCCGAGAGCCCGAGGCAGAAAAGAGCACAGCTAAATGTCAGAGTTTAGGGCTGCAGCCAGGCCTAGCTGCTCTGTGATAAGTTCTGCCATCCTGCTCTGGGAGGAAGAGCAGGGAGAGAATCCACAAGAGCCATAGGAAGAGCTTCTGCAAAGGGCCCCCAAGCCAGGGAACAGGGAGAAGTGGGCGCTCTGGTGGCCAGGGCGGGCGGGGCGGCCTGGGTCTGCGTGGGGCAGCCGGCAGCTGGGCCACCCGGACACCTCTGACAGGCAATTTCCAATTTCCTATGGAATTAAATGGTAAAAGCAGAGAGTCCGTCACTGTCTGCTGCCTCCCTGGGAGGGGAGAGAGTTACTGCTGCCGGCCTGAAAAAGCTGAACTGTCCTTTCCCAAACAAAACAGCAACCAAGGGAGCTGGTGTTGAGAGGATGGTTTCAGAGCCCTAGAATTGGTGTCGCCCAGTGCAGTAACTCATGGTATCCCCCGCCATGGACCTCCTCCCGTACCAGGCCATATAGAATTCTTAGTAATTCTTTTTTTGTACTAATGTTATTCATAAATCGTAATTCCCGTATTTCACTTTTTTTCCTTTAATTACTATTTCGTTCTAAAAAAAGTTATTGATATAGGTTCATAAATACTAATTACCTCAATATTGTAGCTAACAAAATCAGCAACTATAAAAACACTGGCAGCATGTGCTCGTTAGTGCTTGCAGATGAAATCATATGATTCGAAGCATCATTGTAACTGGGTAATAATGACAGCTCTGACCAGAGCGCGTTAGAAGGTTCAAAAAGTAAATTAGCGTAGAGTTTTAGTCTTGCAGGTATGTTGATACATGTAAGCTGGGCTTACAAAAGATCTTTTCTTTGTTATAACTAACTAAAAAAACCCACTGCCATCAAATTGATTCTGACTCATAGTAACTCCATAGGGTTTCCAAGGCTATAAATCTCTACGGAAGCAGACTGCCAATCTTTCTCCCTCAGAGCCACTGGTGGTTTTGAACCACTGACCTTTCGGTTAGCAGTCAATTGCTTTAATCACTGTGCCACCAGGCCTTCTTCGTTATAACTAACCTCAGGGATATTTTTATAAAAAAGAATAAATTTCTGCTGAAACACTGTACAAAAACTTTATAGGCCAAAATAGGCAATAGATAAGTGGTATCCTTGGTGAAGGGTGAGACAGTATGCAATACTGGGGAAACCAGCACAACTTGTACAAGGAAAGGTCATGGAAGCTCCCTAGACACATCCAAACTCTCTGAGGGACCGAATTGCTGGGCAGAGGGCTGTGGGGGCCATGGTCTTGGGGAACATCTAGCTCACTTGGCATAACACAGTTTATAAAGACAATGTTCTACATTCTACCTTGGTGAGTAGTGTCTGGGGTCTTAAAAGCCTGTGAGCAGCCATCTAAGATACTCCACTGGTCTCACCCCTTTGGGAGCAAGGGAGACTGAAGAGAACAGGATACAAGGAAAAAATTAGTCCAAACGACTAATGGACCACAGCTACCAAGTCCTCCACCAGACTGAGTCCAGTACAGCTAGATGGTGCCCGGCTACCACCACTGACTGCTCTGACCAGGATCACAACAGAGGGTTCTGGACAAAGCTGGAGAAGGATGTAGAAGAAAATTGTAACACACACAAAAAGAGACCAGATTTACAGGTCTAAAAGAGACTGGAGAAACCCCAAGAGTATGGCCCCCAGACACCCTTTTAGCTCAGTGGTGAAGTCACTTCCGAGGTTCACCATTGAGCTGGGGATTGGACAGCCCTATAAAACCAAATGGGACTAGTGAGGCACGGCAGTCCAGGGACAAGGACTAGAAGGCAGAAGGGACAGGAAAGCTGGTGATAGGTAACCCAAGTTTGAGTAAGGACAGTGTTGACATGTTGTGGGGTTGTTAACCATTGTCATAGGGCAACATGTGTACTAACCGTTTAATGAGAAACTATTTTGTTCTGTAAACCTTCATCTAAAGTGGGAATAGCGACACAACTGGAAGAGCATAGTCAATGTCATTGAACTGTACATGTAGAAATTTTTGAAATTGTGTATCTTTGGCTATGTATATTTTCACCAAAAAAATAAGGTCGAGAAGGGAGAGGGTTGACATATCATGGGGTTGTTAACCAATGTCATAAAACAATATGTGTACTACTGCTTAATGAGAAACTATTTGTTCCGTAAACCTTCACCTGAAGTACAATAAAAACAAAAACAAAACAAAACAAAAAAATTTATAGGCCGTCATTTTGGTGTCACCTCCTCTGACAGTGTCACCCAGTGTAGTTTGCACCCCCTGCACCCACCTAGTGATGCCACTGCTGAGATGGAAGTCAGGACTCCTGCATCTTCTGGCTCCACCTGCTTGGGTGACCTTGGGCGAGTCCCGTCCTCTCTCTGGGCCTCAGTTTCTGCATCCCTGTAATGAAGGCGTTGGACAAGATGATGCCGGAGGCCATTCCCAGCTGAGATGCTAGTGTTCTGTAATAAAGTTGGGTGTGTGAGTAGATGAGGTCTAGGGGAGTGGGGTAAGGGGCTGGAACCATCCTTGGTTGGAACCGTTAAAGGAACCTCTGTTCAGCCCCAGCCCCAAGGCTCCCAAATCCAGCAGCAGAACTAGGATCCACCCAACCAAAATCAGCAAGGGGAAGCCAAAAGCATGAGTAAGAAGAGGTTGGGCCATAAACATGTCATCTGCACAAACATCCAGCCCCCTCTGGGGTCTCACTGGCCCGGCTGGGGGAGGAGAGTGTGTGTTGGGGCCCCCTCAACTCAACCCCAGATAACTGGCTTGGGCCGGGACTTCAGGGTGGAGGCTCAATTGCCTAGAAGGGAAACCTGGCTGCGGAAGTGCCCTGAGGAGCTGTCAGGAAGGGGGTGGGGGTAGGCGAGGCATGGCCCCTCCACAGCCAGGCAGCTGGGTGTGGCAGTCAGCTGAAGTGAGATGTCACACATCCTTATATCACACAGGGCTTTCTGCGATGGTCTCCATTTTAGATATGCTGAGCCTCCTGCTTCCCCAGCTCTGACTGCTCTTCAGAAGTTCCAGAAAATAGCAGTCTGCTGGGCCTTCCATGTGGAGCTCCACAGGCATTTCAAACGCAGCATTTCCAAAACACAGCTCTTGGTTTCCTCCAGACTGTCTTCCACTAAAGGGTTTCCTAGCTCAGGGATGCGCCACCATCACCCATCACCCAAGCCTGTGTCCCGGAATTGATCCTTGATCTTCTTTCTCCCCCACCACCCACATCCAAGAGTTCTCCACGTCCTGGCAATCTGACCCTTTGTGTGACCTGAATTGGTCCAGTCCTCTCTCTTTCTGGACCTCAAGGACACAAAATTCGATTAATCATAACTCAATTTTCATACAGTCCACATTTTAAAATTTGTCATTTTTAATAATGAAAACAAAAGCTAGAAGTATGGCATCAACCTACATTCAAATTCATGATTCTCCCATCCCATCCCCTTGCCTTTGGGCATCCAAGGGACCATCATCCTGCATCTTGTGCCCAGTACCCTGTTGCTTTCTTTCTTTCTTTTTTAATAAAATCTTATTTTATCTCACAGCACTCCTAAAAAATAATTTTACATTTTAGTTGTTTTAACTTTATAAAAATAGAGTATCATTTTGTATGCAATCTCTTAGAACTTACTTTTTTCATTGAATATTATATGCTAAGCAGTTTGCAGATATGGCTGCAATTATTCTCCTTCCTGCAACCACACCGCTTTGCTATGTGAGTTTGAAGTTCCTTGCATCAAGAGGTGGAGTCTATTTTTCCATCTCTTAAATCTGGGCTGGCCTATGTATTGTTTTGATTAATATAATATAATGCGGTGTAAGAGGTATTGTGCCAATTCTGAGTTTAGGTCTCAAAAGGCTTTGTGTTCTTCCTCATTCTCCTAGAACTCTTCCATAGCCATGTGTACAAGCCTGGGCTAGCTTGCTGGATGATGAGAGACATGTGGCCCAATTGCCACCATCACCCCAGCCAAGGGCCCCCTAAGCTTCAGAAGCAGAACTTTCTAGCTGTCTCTCTGCTGAGCATGGACTCATGAGGAAGCCCAGCAAAGACCAGAAGAACCGCCCCGCTGAGCCCAGCCTAAATTGCCTAACCAGTTAATTGTGAGTTAAGTAAGCAAACGTTATTTTAAGCTGTTAAGTTTGGAATGGTTTGTTACACAGTGATTACCACCTCATGCACAAAGATTGTTACATGTTGCTGTGGTTCATTAATTTAGTGCTTTGTAATATTTCATTCTGTGTATAGAGCAGTTTCTTCATCCACTTTCCTGTCAATGGACATTTTCATTTTTGCAATTGTGAAACATGAAAACATGCTTCCACAAACATTCTTGTACCTGTCATCTATTGAACATGTGCAAGAGTTTACTGTTCCTTTCTAAACTCACAGCTACAGCCATAATCCAGGCCATCATTATTTCTTATCAAACTGTGGCCCCTCTCCCCACTGGCCATCCTCTTCCCTACTGCCAGCCTTTGAGTCCATTCTCCTCACTGTCAGAAGGAACTATCAAAAATGAAAAACAGATCAGGTTGTTCCCTGCACAAAATCCTTCAGTAGCCCTTCTCTGCCCACAGGGTTATGTCCAAGTACCTTTTCCTGATATTTAAGGCCCTCCATGACCTGGTCAATGCGGTGCCTCTAGCCTTATCTCTTCTCTACCAATAAGTTCTGCCACTGAGTATCTGTGGGACTGTGGACAAATTGCAAGGCACTTCTCCATGCCTCAGTTTCCTCTTCTGAAAAATAGGGCTAATGATCAACTGAGTCAGAGGATTATTAGGGAGATTAAATGAGTTAATATATACAAAGCTTTACAACAGTACCTGCCACTAAAGCACCCCACAAATATTTGCTATTGTTATTATTATTATTGCAGTCCCTGGGTGGTGCAAATGATTAACACACTTGGCTGCTAATCGAAAGGTTGGGGGTTCAAGTCCACCCAGAGGTGCCTCAGAAGAAAAGCCTCGTGATCTACTTCTAAACAACCAGCCATTGAAAACTCTGGAGCACAGTTCTACTCTGACACACATGAGGTCACCATGAATTGGAGTCAACTCCATGGCAACTGGTTTTGGTATTGTTTTTGTTGTTGTTAATACAGTTAAATGCACAATTGAATGTAGATTTGACTATATTAACAAGAGTACATCACGCCTCAGAACCTTTGCCCATTCTTATCCCTCTGCCTAGAAAGCTGTTCTCTCCATGTTTACCTGGTGAACTTGCTTTACTGGCCTAACATACACATCACTTAGTTTGAAGACTTTCCTGTTCATTTTCCCACTTCCCGGTAGACTTGACTTCACCCTCCTCTGGGCTCCCATGAGCCCCTGTACAATGTCTGCCATTGCTCATGTCTGTTTACCTGGCCTCCTTGAGTGCAGGGACTAACCGCATTCACCTCAGTATCCCAGGGCCTAGCAGAACCTGTCACAGAGTAGATTCACAATAAACATATGATAAATGAATGAATGAATTACCGGCCTTTTTTCTCCTGTGCAATCAATCATTCATTCACCATTCTTGCAGCCATTGTTTACTGAGCCTGCAAAGATCTTCCAGTCTGTTGGGGAGAGAGAGGGCCCTACTTGATGATCCCAGCCCAGTGTGGTCGGGGCTGTGATGTACAAGTCCTCTACTAGAAGGAGGGGCCTGCTCACAAGGCACTCACTAGCCATGGAGAAAAATGCAGCCTAGGCCGGAGAGCAGTGGATAAGATAAAGCAGCCCAAGAGTTCAGTGTGATCATGATTCCAGTTGTATGCCGGATAGGCATTTATAGAGCTCCGGAAATGCACAATGGGGACCAAAGCCCCTGGCTGTAAATGCAGGAGCCATACTGTTCACCCTTATATCCCCAGGCCCAGCCAGGGTCTGGCACAAAAGTGGTGGTCAACACAAATATTTGTTGAATAAATGATAAATGAGGACAGGGAATCTAAAGAAATCAGAACTGCATTTCAGCCCCACTACCACATACCGCCAGTGACTATGGCCAGGACACGTCCCCTGGTTGGCTTCAGAGATTTTCCAATACCGCATCCAACTCTCACATCCTGTGATGATACAGAGATGTGGCCTATGTCCTCAGGATGGTCCTTGGTTCTGTGTACATATATATGTGTGTGTGTGTGTGTGTGTGTGTGTGTGTAGCTATCCCAGAGCAAGGTTTCGAAGCACTAACAGCAAAACAACACACACCTATCATTTTGGAAGCACTTGCTCTTTGCCAGGCCTAGAACACAAAGTTCTAAATGCTTCTTTTCTCATTTTACCCCTTCACAAGCCCTGTGAGATGGGTGATGCCATGGTCCTCATTTTACAGACGGGGAAATAGAGTCTCCTGTGGTAGAATAAAATGCCCCATAGCTAGTAAATGGCAGATGAGGGATTCAAAACAAGGTTGGTGTGACCTCAGGACTGAGGCTCTTTGCTTCCCATGGCCTACTACTAGGGCTCTGCCCTCTGGCTCCTGGGCTGTGGTGCTTCTTGTGGGCAGCTTTTGGTTATGAAACCTGGCTGAGAATTCAGAGATGGCTGAGACCAAGGCTGAGGGGAGCCAGGGGTGGTGAGGAGTGGGTGTTCAGCCTCACTGCCTCTCCAAGCCTCTGCTAACCGAAGCCAAATCCTCCATGCGAAAGATCTGGCTTGCCTGGCTCAGGGCTTGCATGCAAGTTTTCACTTTGCTCAACCCAAGGGCTTTCCGTGGCGCTCTGGGCCGTTCCTTTCTGGCTGGGCTAAGGGAGGGCAGAGGTCAGTGGAGGCCCTGCCTTTGGCTCGCCCTCCCCAAGGGTGGATTCCTAGCCAGCCAGAGAGATCCTGAGATGGCCTCCCAGCGCTCTGGCGGAGTGCGAGGACAGCATGGCCCTCAGACACGGCTCTTCCCCTCACGTGCCAGAGCATGGCTCAGCAAAGACCAGCTCAGCCAGGCCCCGGCCCTGGAAATCCAGCCCCACGAAAGGCTGTTATGGGTTGAACTTTGCAGGGACCTCCCTTTCTTCTAATGCTTAGGGAAGAAAGAAAGCAAGTGAGAGAAGAGTGAAAGAAAGGAGAGAAAAGTTGGCCAGCCTAGGGGCCCGGCCTGCTGAGTCGCATTTCCTGACCCACTCATCCCTGATTATGCTGAGCAGAGGCTGAAGCGGGGCTGCTCTTGCAAATGTTCTTAGCAACGGGATGGCGGCCTCTGCTGCAGCTGCAGGCGCCCCATTCCAAGGTCTCAACTCAACAGGTCTGATGGAAGGTCTTGGATGCTGATTCCAAATCGAGTCACCCTGGCGGGGAGGGCCTTTCTGGGCCCCAGGGGAAGGATTTGGATGTTGGGAGGGCCGAAGTTTCTGCAGCTGACATTCCTGCCCGTCTAGAGAGGGCAGGGGAGGGTCAGCGAAGGCGAGGGGCCTTCTGCACTGGCCCGGGAGTCTCAGAGAGAGCATCTCCTGGCTCTTTAGAATCTGTCCCTGCGAGCAACCTGACCTGTGGAGAGGCAGGCGAAAAGCAGCCTCCACCATGGTTTCTGCACACACCCCTGGCCCTCCGGTGAGGTCTGGGGGTGGGCGGGGGAAAGGCTTGCTCATCCCAGGCTTCGGAAACATCCCGACACACTTTCCTCCAGGCAGGCCGAAGTCACTTTCCAAGTATTTCACTTTCCATTCCTTCTCCAGATCTGGTAACAGGGTGTTCCTGCCCTCTTCCCCTTGCTGACCTTTCTGCCTGGGCCCTGTCCCTGCTGCGTTTCATCAAGTCGACACACTCTCAGCAGCGAGGCCAAATCTGTGCTCAGCCCCAAGGAAGGCACAGATGTGGGTCATGGGCCTGCTTGGCCTGCAGAAGCTTACTATTGAGCCTGACGGAGGAGGGAAAAGGGGGATAGACATGGGATGGCTCGGTGGGGCACAGGCTTTGAAGTTTGGCATGGCTGGCTGCCAAGTCCAGCTTGACCAGTGGTGTTACCCTGGGAGTATCTCAAGCTCTCTGAGTCTCAGTGTTCTCATCTGTGAAATGGGGCTTATCCTATCTGCCCTGGATGGTTGTGAGGTTGAAAGAAAGCAATGGATATGTTTAAAGTGCAAGTGCATGCTGGCATCTGACACTGCCTTAGTCCCTGGGTGATACAACGGTTAATGTACTCAGTTGCTAATCGAAAGGTTGGCAGTTCAAGTCCACCAAGAGGCGCCTCAGGAGAAAGACCTGGTTATCTACTTTCAAAAAATCATCGATTGAAAACCCTACAGATCACAGTTCTACTTTGACACACATGGGGTCGCCATGAGTTGGAATTGACTTGATGGCAACTGGCATGTTTGTTTTTGACACTACCTTAACTTTCTGAAGTAGAGAGGTCAACCGCTATCACTCTCTGGGGGCAGCCTCTTCTGCGTCTTTCTAGACACTCAAAAGACACCGGGGGTAGAGTCAGACAAAACTGGGCTTGAATTCTGGTTACACTGCTTTCCAGCTGTGTGATCTTGAACCACTCGATCCAGCTCTTTGAGCCCCAGCTTCCTCATGTATAAAATGTAGATAAAAATGCCACCTTCCTCAGGGGTAGAGAGCAGGGTGAAATGGCACAGTGCAAAGTTCTTGGTCTGGTGCTTGGCTCCAGTGACGGTGACAATTAGGGGATGGCAGAGTCTCCAGCATCTCTTCCCGAGATGGCCTGGGAGGTTCTTGGCTGGGAAGCCAGCCGGTTCTCCGTCTCAGAGAAGATGCTATGCATCTCACTTTTGCACAACCCCACTCCCTCCCACTCACCACCGTCCTTTTTCTTTTTCCAGGCCACATGATCTTTGCTGAGCAGACATTGAAAGCAGGGCATGAAAAAAAGAAAAAGAGGAGCAATCTGGAGCCAGAGTGGGCGTTGTGCAAGACGCTCTAGAGTTGCAGACAGTTTGTAACAGAGATACAACGTGCAGCGAGAAATGTCCCAGATCTCCCAAGCAGAGCTCCAGTCTACTTTGAAGTGTTGACAACACAGAAAATTAAAAGCAACGCAATGCGAATTATCACATTGTTTTTTCCACTTTGATAGCCTCTACAAAGCATTTTATGACGATGAATCAATACAAAGGACATCAGGAACAAAAAGAAAAAAAGGAAAAAAAAATTTGTTGGTTTTTTTTTTTTTTTTTTTTTTTGCCTTAAGAAAATCCAACAAAACTAACAAAAAGATTTTAGGTCTGGCTTGCACAATAGCTCTAGATAACACAGTAAATCTGATCTCTCTTTTTAATAGTGGCCTTGGAGGTCCCTGATGCTTAACTGTTTGGGTCACACCATCTAGTCCCCAGATGAATGTGAGGATTAATCAACACCACAAGATAGGACAATTCGGCTGCAATTGAATTTCTATTGTCTCATGACTATATATGTACATGTGTGCGTGCGTATATATGAATATATATAGTATATATATATGTGTGTGTGTGTTTTGTGGTTTGGTAAAATAAAGCTTGCAAATTAGAATGCATTTATGACTCGATGATTGGCTGGGACTCCCTTTACGTTACAGCAGATGGACTTTTGCATGAAATATTTTCCCTGAGTTGCTATAGAGACATGCCAACATCTTTCTGCTGAAGTGATTCCCTGTAGGCCCGTTTGTTGTCGTGCCCGGTGCCGACAAGGCTGAATCACTTGCAGCCCTCGCAGAGGCAGATTAAAGAGCCTCTCAGCTACTGCCACCAGGGAGGGACTGGCAAAGTCATTAGGGTTAGAATGCGGGAAGGTACTGGGCTCGTGGGTAGAGGAGGGTGCCTAGGTGAGCCAGACAGCTGCAGGGTAGAAGGCTACTGCAGTAAAGGAAAATAAGTTGGGCTCGCCAAAGACCTGCTATGTGCTAGATGAGGTTCAAGGAACGTGTCTGTCTCTTATCTTGTTTAGTCCCTGTAGCAACCCTGTGAAGTTGGTCCTCTTATTCCCATTCTGCAGATGGGAAAAATGAGGCACAGGGGAGTTAAGTGATTTGCTCAAACTAGTACTCCACTGTCAAACCCAGGCCTCACTGACTCCATGATCTTACCATTAGCATCTTCCCCAAATGGGAGTGGAGTGGGATAGATAGGGGCTGTGTTTTGGACTTACAGTTTTGGGTGGACTGAGAAGCCACAGGCAGGGTAGGGTAGCCAAATCTGGCCCTCTGCCAGTTCCTCTGGCTGTTGGAGGATCCTTAGACAAAACCTCCAACCTCCATCACGCAACTCACAGTCCATTTGGGCAGACACACCCAGGCCTGTCTGACCAGCAACATAAACATGGCCAAGTGCTCAGACGCTGTTGGTCCCAACTTTTGAGCCAGAGGCTATGTATGGAAGTTCCTGCCTCCCTCTTCCCATCCCATGCAAAGATACGATTTGGGTGACATTTGCAGAGAGCAGTCTTTGCAAAGAGGGTGGCCTGGAGTAATGACAAGGGCATGGCCTTTGAAGTCAGACAGACCCAAGTTAGAATCTTGAATCTGCCCTTGTCTACAGGCATTACTTTGGGCATCTCTCTCCTTCTCGCTGAGTTATGATTTTCCTCATCTGTAAAATGGGACTAGTAGAACCTACCTGGCAGGGTTAGAGCCAGCTCCTCTCCCACAAGAATGGAAGCCGCCTAGAGAAGTAACTGGCACATGGTAAAAACAAAACAAAACAAAAAAACAGTTGCCGTTGAGTTGATTCTGACTCATGGCAACCCCATGTGTGTCAGAGTAAGTTATAGTCCATAAGGTTTTCAGTGGCCAATTTTTTAGACATAGATAACCAGGCCTTTCTCCTGGGGCACCTCTGGGTGAATTCGAACCTCCAACCTTTTGGTTAGCAGCCTAGACTCCTGGCACATGGTAGCTCTTGGTAGGCATATGTTTATTAGAGTTTGAGAACCTTGTAAGCTATTTATTTTTTATTTTGATTATCTCAGGTCGGAAATCATTTTATTTTGGCATTATTGTTGGTGTTGTTATTTGCCATCGAGTCGATTCCAACTCATGGCGGCCCCATGTGTTACAGAGCAGAACTACTCCATAGCATTTTCTTGGCTATAATCTTAACGGAAGTAGACCTTTTCTTCTGTGATACTGTTGAGTGGATTCAAATGGCTAACCTTCAGGTTAGTAAAAAAAAACAAACTCACTGCTGTCAAGTTCATTCCAGCTCATAGTGACCCTATAGGACAGAGTAGAACTGCCCCATAGGATTCCCAAGGAGTGGCTTGTGGATTTGAACTGCCAACCTTTTCGTTAGCAGCCGTAGCTCTTAACCACTGTGCCACCAGGGCTCCCTAGGTTAGTAGTTGAGTGAAAATTGTTTGCACCACCTAGGGATCTGCTTGGCATTATTAAGAGTCCTATTTTTAAGAGTCCCTTTTCTTCTTTTATATTCTTAACTTCCCTCTCTGGGCAGAGTTTCAAGGAGGTTCCTGAGTTCCTGCGTCTCCTCTCCAGCCTCTTTGAACCATTACAGATAAGATTCTTGCTCTCACATGTGCCAAGTAGCACAACTCCCAAGACAAGCAGGTTCCTGCCTCTCCTCATCTTTCCAAAATTCCAAGACATACGTTTTTTAAAGTTTGAGAACCTGGCAAATCAATTTATTTTTTATATTGGTTATCTCAAGTCAGAAATCATTTGAGTTTGTCATTAGGAGTCCCATCTTTAAACATTTTTCTTTGTGAATTCCTTGGTTACTCTTTTTCTTTGGAGAAGGTCCCTAAGTCTTAGGCCTTCATATCCCTGCAGAACTGGGATCTTCCAAGAAGATTTTTGGACTTTTCCAAGAAGGTACATTGCAAGCCTAAGCTTTTCAACACTTTAAAGAGGTTTTTTGCAGCAGATTTGCCTAATGCAATACATCATTTGATTTCTTTTCTTTTTTGGCTTTAAAGAACAGAAATTTATCTTCTCACAGCTCAGGAGTCTGGAACTCTGAATTCAGGTCACCAGCTCTATGGGAAGTCTCTCTCTCTGTTGGCTCTGGGGGAAGATCCTTGTCTCATCTTCTCTAGCCCCAGCATTCCTTGGTTCCTTGGTGATTCTCATGTGGCATCTATCTTCCCCCCATTTAAGCTTGCTTGTCTTTCAAAGTTGCTTGTTATAACTCAGAAGTGATGAGGTTTAGGACACACCCTACACTAGTATAGTCTCATTAACATAACAAAGAAAACTCTTTTCCCAAACAGCATTACATCCACAGGAATAGGGGTTAGAGTTACAACACATTTTGGGAGAGACATCATCCAATCAATAACACAAGGTACTGTGCCCTTGTGAACGGTCGGTGTCAGAGCTGGCTCTGCACACCATAAAATAGGCCTGGGATGAGAAGCGTTCCTCACATTAGGCTCTTCTGTGGGCGCCAGGGCCCAGATTCACTTTAGCATCCTCACACAGCCTCCAACAGCCCAGAGAAAAGTCATTGATCACCCTGAATGACTTCTCGAGGCATCCTACATTGAAAGTTTTACAATTAGGTAAGATTTCCTTCTCCTTTGATTGCAAAGGAACAATGATTTTTAAAAAGAAAGCACTATTTCATCTCATGTTGGCGATGTCATATTTTTACACTAGGAGGCAGCATCCTGGGAGGGGGCTCAGGGCAGAAGAAGTCTGTCCACAGACTCTCACTGCTACTTGGGCTATGGGACTGCAGGCCTGTCATTTACCTCTGCTAGGCCTCAGTTTTCTCATCAGGAAAATAGGGGTAGCAATAATTTTCCTGCCCATCAATGTGGTAGGCAGAATAAAGAACCCCCAAAGACGACCACATACTAATCCCAGCATCATTTGATTTCTTAACTTCTGCTGTTTCCATGGGGGTTGATCGTGGATCCAAGTAAAATGAAATCCTTGACAACGTCAATATTTTCTCATGATGTTGCTTATTGGTCCAGTTGTGAAGATTTTTGTTTTCTTTATGATGACATGTAATTCATACTGAAGGCTGTAGTCTTTGATCTTCATCAGTAAGTGCTTCAAGCCCTTTTTGCTTTCAGCAAGCAAGGTTGTATCATCTGCATATTGCAGGTTGTTAATAAGTCTTCCTCCAATTCTGATGCCTCGTTTTTCATATAGTCCAGCTTCTCAGATTATTTGCTCAGCGTACAGATTGAATAAGTGGTGGAAGGGTACAACCCTGATGCACACCTTTCCTGACTTTAAACCATGCAGTATCCCCTTGTTCTGTTTGAACAACTGCCTCCTGATCCATGTACAGATTCCCCATGAGCACAATTAAGTGTTCTGGAATTCCTAGGCTCCACCATGTTATCCATAATTTGTTACGATCCACACAGTCGAGTGCCTTTGCATAGTCTTTAAAACACAGGTAAACATCTTTCTGGTATTCTCTGCTTTCAGCCAAGATTCATCTGACATCAGATGATATTTCTTATTCCATGTCCTCTTCTGAATCTGGCTTTGTGTATTTGATTCCTGTGTATTCCATCTAGCAAGGTCCAAGTGTATAGTTACCTTTTATGTTGTTAAAAAAAGATATTTGCAATGAATAAGTCGTTGGTCTTGCAAATTTCTATCATGCATCTCAGGCATTGTTTCTATTACCAATGCCATATTTTCCAACTACTGATTCTTTTTCTTTGTTTCCAACTTTCACATTCCAACCACCAGAAATTATCAATGCATCTTGATTGCATATTTCAATTTCAAAAGTTGGTAAAAAAAAAAATCTCAATTTCTTCATCTTTGGCATTAGTGGTTTGCATGTAAATCTGAATAATAGTCATATTAACTGGTTTTCCTTGTAGGCATATGGATGTTATCCTATCATGACAGCATTGTACTTCAGGATATATTTTGAAATGTTCTTTCTGATGATGAATGCAACGCATTCCTCTTCAATTTGTCATTCCCAGCATAGTAGACCACATGATAGTCCCATTCAAAATGACCAATATGAGTCCATTTCAGCTCACTAATACCTAGGATATCGATCTTTATGTGTTCCATTTCATTTTTGATGACTTCCAATTTTCCTAGATTCATACTTCATACATTCCACATCCTGATTATTAATGAATGTTTGCAGCTGTTTCTTCTAATTTTGAGTCATGTTACATCAGCAAATGAAGGTCCCGAAAGCTTGACTCCATCCAAGCCATTAAAGGCAACTCTATATTGAGGAGGCATCTCTCCCCCCGTTGTATTTTGAGTGCCTTCCAAGCTGAGAGGTTCATCTCCTGGCACTATATCAGACAATGTTCTGCTGCTATTCGTAAGGTTTTCACTGGTCAAATTTTTTTAGAAGTAGATTTCCTGTTCCTTCTTCGTAGTCTGTCTTATTCTAGAAGCTCCTCTGAAACCTGTCTGCCCCGGGTAACCCTGCTGGTTTTTGAAATACTGGTGGCATAGCGTCCAGCATCACAGCAACATTCAAGCCACCACAGTACTACAAACTTCTCTTCTTGGACATTTCACAATGCCTACAATAGTGGGCAAATATTGGACGTTTATTAAGTAGTTGTTGATTGATTGATAGATGGATTTATCAGAGTGATGGGCCCAGATTGGCTGTGGGGTTTCCTTCTGGTTTGAGAGAAAAGTATAAAATGTGTAACTGAGTCAAGAATTCAGAGAGGCACTGAGGAGTGATGAGAAGTTAGAAAGGGAAGTTGGTAGGGTCTGTGTGCCTGTGTGGTTGTGTGTGTGTGTGTGTGCACGTGTTTGTGCGGATATAGGTAGACATATGCAAGGAGAGGGAACAGTTTTCAAATTCCATTGATTCTAGGTTAAAAAGTTTAAGTTTATAATCCAGCGGATAGCTGGCAGGTCCTGGATCTTTTCAAGAAGAAGGAATATAATGGAAATTCTTTTAGCATCTGTATTAAAGACACACTCGGAAAGGGAGAAGCTGGTGGCATGGGGACCTACGTGGAGGCTGTTCTAGTAATCTAGGAAAAATGGGTAAAGGATTAGTGGATATTCAACAAGTCACATGGACATCAAAAAGTAAGGAGAGGTTAAGTTTTACAGAGTCCTTGGATCCATAAATCAAGAAATATTTTTAGATATAGGGCAATAGAGAGGAAGGGATCAAAGTGACCTCAGATTTGTTTTTCATTGTCCTTCTAAAATTATAAATGTGAATTTTTCCATTGCAGAATATTATAACCCAACAACAAGATATAATTAGAAGCCCTGGTAGCACAGAGGTTAAAGAGTTCTACTGCTAACCAAGAAAGGTCCGCAGTTTGAAACCACCAGCTGCTCCGCCGGAGAAAGATGTGGCTGTCTGCTTCCATGAAGATTTACAGCCTTGGAAACACTATGGGGCAGTTCTACTCTGTCCTATATATGAGTTGGATTGAACAGGATATAATTAGAAAATGAAAGGAAATTAATCACCCATAATCCTATAATCAGAACACCACCATGACTGCATTTTATGACACCAAATCTATGACCTTAGGAGAATGAAAGACTGTTGTATTTGTGATGGGATGTTGGAGGAGAGTCAGAAGGATGTTAAAGAGAAGCCATTGCTGAACTTGTTCACTGCTAGTTTGATTCAATGACCACAGGTATCAATAACATCTTGACATTGGGTTGAAATCTCCCAATCTCTTTATACAACTCTGCTGTTGTGTGCCTTCAAGTCAATAGTGACTAATAGCAACCCTATAGGACAGAGTAGAACTGCCCCAAAGAGCTTCCTAGGCTGAAATCTTTATGGGAGCAGGTTGCCAGGTCTTTTCTTCTGCAGAGCGGCTGGTGGATTCAAATCACCAACCTTTCAGTTAGCAGCTGAGTGCTTAACGATTGTGCCACCAGGACTCCTTTATGCAACTCTAGACATCAACAATGTTGGATCATCTCCAACTTGATGACCAGGGTCCTCTTCCTTCCTCACCATGTAGTGGGCATTTTTGATTTTTGTCTTTTTTGCGTCTGCTCCACCTTCCTCAATGCATCTAATCTTCCTTTTGGAGCATTCTTCATTGTGTGTAGTCCTGGAAATCCAAAACCTCTCTGACAATTGTGTAGGTCAGTGGCTTCTTAGCTGGTCCATCCACCATGTGCCCTGTCATTTCCACATTTTTCTGTCATTATTTGGGTAGGTTGGTTTATCCACCTGTTGGTTGGGTGCTCAGCTGGTTAACCTCAAAATCCACTGGCCTATTGACAAAATAACCCATCAGTCAGTCAATTGGTCTACTGGTCTATCTTTAATCCATCCCTCTATCAATTGGGTGGTCAGTTTAGTGAGCTGGTGTATCAACCATGCCATTGGTTCATCCTTTACTTGGCTATTTCACCAGTCTGTCAGCCTGTTGGTCAGTCTCTCCATGAACTTGTTGGCCAATTAACTTCTCAGTCAGTCAGTAAGTCAGTGAGTCTGTCAGATGCCAGTAAGTTGGCCAGGCCACATCCCTGATGAGCCCCTCCAGCTGGTGATCTCAGTCCTCACCTGAGGTGGGGGGTGGGGCATGGAGGGAGAAGCTCATTTCCTCCCTGGTGAGGTTCTTTGAACTGCTCAGTCAATCCTTGGAAACGTCAAATCAAAAATAATTTATGAGGTACCAGAGTGAAAACAGCCTCATCATTATAAATTACTAGCAGCTAACTTGAATTCACTCCTTTTCTTTCAAAAATTTAATAAAATTCAGAACCATGGTTGCCCTTCTTGCTCCCACTCCTGCTTCCTAGGCCTGCTTCCTCCTTCTCTGGTTGGTTGGGATATTGGTTTTGAAGTCACCTGCTCCTGTTGCCAACCAGAGCTGCCAATGTCCATGAAGAGATGAGTCACCCACCTGGAGAGGAGGCTTGTGGGGAACCAGCAAGTTCCCAGACCCTGGACCCTGGCCCTTGGGGTCCTGCTCAGGGACTCATGATCCCAAGAATGAGGCATTGATCCAGCCTGTAAGGTCATTTTCAATCCCTTTGGAGGCTCCTTGAATACCCAGTGGGTCTGCAAGGGTGATTTACCAGGGTGGATTCTAGCAAAGGGGGCTAAAAGAGCTGTTTTTCTGTGGGGTTTTCTTTCTTTCTGGCAGTATGTGTGTGTGGGAGGCAGGTGGGGAGCATAGGCTGTTTAATATTCAGAGTATATTTCACAACGCCTGAGAGAGCAGGCAGCATACTGGGCACCAGGACACCTGAGTTCCAGGCTGGCCTACAGCCAAGAGCAGAGGAAGAAGTTGGCTCTTGGCCATCTCCTGCCTTCACTGAGCCACTCTCTTCCCAGGTTTCTTATAATCCCTTCCCCTCCTCTCCCTCAACCTTGGACCTCTTTTAGTGCCAATCAACTAATCTCCAAAAATTGGCCCTGTGCTTGGGATTGAGGTGCCAAGTTCAAGTTCAATAATAGGCATTTACTGAGCACTATTGCAGTCAAGATCTCCTACTCTCTCCTTCCAAGGAGCGTATGCCTTCATTTATGTATGTAACAGATATTTATTGAATACTGGCTGCCTTCAAGCACTGGGCTAGGTGTGGAAATAGTACATTAAACAAAGTAGACATAGCCCCTGCCCTCATGGATATTAGAGTCTAGACAGACTCAGACATTAATAAAATAATCATTTAATCAAATAAGTAATCAGATAATCAAAGTGTTTAATCTGAGGTGCTTTGATAGAAACACCAGTGGTCTATATGACAGAGACTATAATGGGCATGACTGGTGGTGGTGGAGACAGTGGGCTTCTCCAAGTAAGTGACTGATGTGTAAAGGTTAAGAGATATTAAGAGGAAGGAGGGAAGGACCATACCAAGTACAGGAAATAGCATGTAACAAAGTCCTGTGGAGGGAGGGAGCCTGGAACATTGAGGAACTGAAAGAAGGTCCTTTGTAGCTGCTTCCAGAGACTGGAGGAAAAGTGGTGAAATATGTGCATAGAAAGTCAGCATGCACTTCATCCATTCATTAATTAATCCATTCATCTACTCATTCATTCATGCATTCATTAAGCTATTCATTCAACAAATATTTACCGAACTTTATGTCTGCCTTTCTATCAGAGTTCACCTGTTACAAGCAACAGAAACCATGGCTGGGTAACAGTGTTAGCTAGGGTGTCATTGGAAGGACGCTGGGGGACCATAAAATTGATGGGATATGGGAAGACTAAGCTTAGAAATGGAAAGTTGCCTGGCATTTCGGGGAACCATGGCAACCATCTTGTAGCAGGCCCTGTAAGGTCAGTCACCACCACAATGATGAGTGTCCTGTATCCCTCTTCCTTTCTGTGTGGGTTCAAGATCCAAATCCTTGGTAGGAAGTTTGGTCTGGCCATAATATGCCAGTCTCCTATCATATCAGGTGTAAAAGAAAAAGGATATGACCCTTTGGCTTTCTTAGTTGTAGGCTAGCCCCTGGATTTACTGTTCCACCAAGACTCCACACAACGGGGAAGCAGTTATTTTCTGAGAGGCATTTCAGGTGTGTTAGGGAGAATAAATAGATGCTGGATAGCTCCAAGCTATTAACTGTCTATTAACAACCTTCAAATCCTAAAGTTTAAGTTAGGTATCCCCATAGCCTTCTGGACAATGGTTCTCTTTTAGAATTCTTACATGGTTCCCTTGGCACCATGTCAATGGATGACACCAGCACAAGAAACAGCTTTTTGCACACATCTAGATGTGCAGCATTTTTACCTAGTGTCTGAATTGCTCCCTAAGGTATTTTCTTATGGTATCCTTAGTTCTTCTCTGTGTATGCATGTGTGTATGTATATGTGTGGTTAGTATCATCTGGCTAAGGTCACACAGGGAACTCGTTCTAGAGTCAGGATTTGAACCCAAGTCTGTCTGACTCCAAAGCCAGTGCTCTTTTCACTACAATCCCAAGCCTTCAGGAAACCAAACCAACCCTGATTGATCCCCAGTGAGTTTCTCCTTGTCTCCTCAGGGAAGACCAGGTGTGGGCAATCCTGGAAACACACTCTGATGCTCTGCTTTCCAAACCTAGTTCTCCACTGTGTCATTAGGCACACAGCTTCCCACCCAAGGCCTCAGGTTCTTTTTCTATGAAACGGGTATAGAAGTGCCCCCTGTGGCACTTCCCAGTATTGAGGTGAGAATAAAGCAAGTTCATGCCTGTTGTGAATCTTTCAGAAGGTCAAAGTTCCTTAGTATTGTGGATCCCCTGAGCTCAAAAGTTGGAGATAGTTGACCAGGAAAGGATTTACCTAGAGAGCAGCGAGACCTTGTGCTTAGGGTACAGGAAGGATAGGACCTGCTTTGCTTCGTCCTCTGAGTTAGTAGGGGGTTGGGGTTGGAATGAGGTAGAGGAAGCACTCTCCTGGGAATCTAGTCATTGCTCGTGGACAGGGGAGAAATGGTTCTTTTCTTCGGAGAACCAGAAAAATGCTTAGGGCATTTTTCCCCAGTGTGAGGAGAAGGGTTCTGCCCTCATGACTGTTCCTTTCACCAATCTTCAAAGGTTAGTTTATTCATTAAATAATGCAAGTGAACATGTGTGTACAAAAGTGCGTGTTTGTGTGTTGTAGGGTAGTGGGTAGATGTGAAGGTAGGACTGTCTCAACTTGTATGGAAGTCAGACACGCCTTTGAGTAGGTCAGGTGAACTGGTGGGATGGGCCCACCAGACCTGGCTATATAGGAGGAAGGGGAACTTCCCTGGGAGAAAACAAGGACTTAAAGAAGAAAGACTTGGGCACAGAGCACTGATCTGGGAAGTCTCAAGAAAGGCATGAGGATGACCCCCTGGATTTGTCGGCAACCTAAGCCCTGGACTCATATCTGGGTTCAGCAATAAGCTAGCAGCAGGCTGTTGGTAGAATGAAAAGTTCTGTAATGCACTGGGTCCAATGCAGTCCCACTGTAGGACTCAAGGAGAAAGAACTGTTCTCTCAATCATCAGCACATACCTCCAGGCATCTTTGGCATCTGAAGGACTTAAGTGCCTCAGCTGTGGGAGATAGCGGGTCAGCCAGGGCACTGGGAAGGGATATATTCATGGGAATACATGAAATACCTGGACATGTTCAGAGATCTTTGGGTTGGAAGTGGTTATTTTACTAGATGCTCCAGGGTGTCTTGGGCTGGTGGGCTGGGTTCTCTAGAGAAACAAAACCAGTGAAGCATATATATATATATATATATATATATATATACAGAGAGAGAGAGAGATAAATAGACAATGACAGAGAGATTTATCTCAAGGAAATGGCTCACACAATTGTAGGGGCTGGCAAGTCCCAAGTGCATGGGTCAAGCGTCAGGTGTCAGGCTAGAGGCTTCTTCTGACTCACGTAGCTGCAGGGACTGACAAACTCAACATACACAGGTCAGAAGGCGGCTGCTGGCTCACAGCTGTGAAGGCTGATGAATCCAAGATCAGCAGGTAAGAAGGCAGGCTGCTGGCCCAAGTCCCAAGAACTGGAGGTCAGATGCTGACAAATTGAATGCAGGATCCAGAGCAGAGTAAAAGCCAGTGAGCCTTGCCAGAAAGTCCATGTATATTAGATGCAGGCCACACCTAAACTCTCATTCAACTGACTGGCTACTCACAGCAGATCCCATCACGGAGGTGATCATATTAGATCTCATCAGGGAAGTGATTACCACGTTATACGACTGCCAAACTACATCATAACTGCCAAACCACTGAGAATCATGTCCCAGTCAAGTTGACACACAACCTTGATGATCACAAGGGGAAACTCAAGTTTCTGCTGACAATATTACTGATCACCTACTATGTGTCAGGCATTTTCTCCTACATTGTCTCCTCCATAACACTTTCTCTAACCTTCCCATTTTACTTCTTTCACTTTCTGTGTTCTGGATTTCTTTTTATCCATCCACCCATTCACCACTTCAACAAAAGAACAACATTAAGTGGTGTTGTATCACAGTTTGTTAACCACTCCCCTATTAGTGGAAACTTAAGTCATTTCTAGTTTTGACTATTATAAACAATACTGCAATGAACGTCTTGTACATGTCTTAGGAAATATTTATTGAGCACCTACTTTATAACAGATTTACCTTATGTTCCTTTATAATATTAGTCAAATTAAAAAATATTATAGCAAAATATATATAACAAAACATTTGCCATTTTCACTCTTCTTAAGTGTACAATTTGGTGATATTAATTACATCACCACCATTCATTTTCAAATATTTTTCCTTACGCTCAACAGAAGCGCATTCATTTTTAAGCTATAATTCCCTTTTCTGCCCTCCCCCAGCCCCTGGTAACCACTAATAAACTTTTGTCTCTGTGCATTTGCCTATTCACACCCACTAGGGTGGCTACTATCAGAAAAGTGAAAAGTAACAAGTGTTGACAAGAATGTGGGAGAAATTGGAATTCTCATCCATTGTTGGTGGGAATGTAAAACGGTGTTGCTGCTATGGAAAACAGTTTAGTGGTTTCTCAAAAAGTTAAACATAGAATTGCCACATGACCCAGTAATTCCAATCCTAAGTATATACCCAAAAGAATTAAAAGTAGGACTCAAACAGATACTTGTACACTAACGTTTATTATAGCATTATTTGCAACAGCCAAAAAGTGGAAAGACCCAAGTGTCCATCAGATGAATGGATAAACAAAATGTTGTACATACACACAATGGAATGTTATTCAGCATAAAGAGAAATGAAGTTCTGGTACATGCTATGGCATAGAATAACCTTGAAGGCATTATGCTTAGTGAAATATTAGTTAAATTTTTAATGAGCATGTCTTTACTTCCCAATCCTTGTAAATTATTTGAGCGTTTGGACTTTGTTGTATTCACTATAAGTCATTTATTCTAGTAGGTGCTTAATAAACATTGAATGAATAAATGGATCAATAAATAAAAATAATGAGCCACCTAGGCACCTCAGAAAAAGGTCTGGTGATCTACTTTCAAAAATCAGCCATCAAAAACTCTATGGAGCACAGTTCTACTCTGACACACATGGAGTCACCATGAGTCGGAGTCCACTCAACGGCAATTGGTTATGCAGCCAAAGAGTGGGCCTCAAAGGGGAGGAGCTACAGCTTGGCTCCTACTAATGAACTAATTTCCATGTCTTATCCAGCCTTCGCTGTGGTAGCCTGATCTCAAAATTTGGGACTTTTTCTATTTTCAAAGTTTTGACAATTGTTTCCCTCTCTGCACTTTAGCCTCTTTCTCTAGCCTCACCAAAGCCTGGTATATAGGAAAGGGAGTGGCGAGGGGAATTCGCGAAGTGGTGGCCATGAGACAGAGCTAGGTTCTTCCTTTCTGCCCTTAAACACGTAGGGATAGATCTTAAGCATCTTCAACTAGTATTTCCACTTAGCCCAAAGCTGCAGCCACACCAAACTGCTCCCCATTCAACCACAAGCTCGGTACTTTCACACCTTTGTCCCTTTGTGTGTGTTGTTCTCCTGGCTTGGAATGCCCTTTCCCTACTCTGGCATCCACTCAAACCACCACCAGTTTCCTCTGAGTGGATTCTGACTCATGGTGACCCCATGTGTGTCAGAGTAGAACTGTGCTCCATAAGGTTTTCAATTGCTGATTTTTCAGAAGAAGATCACCTGGCATTTCTTCTGAGGCAACTCTGGTGGATTTGAACTTCCAGCCCTTCAGTTAGCAGGTGACTCATCAAATCTTGCACCACCCAGGGACTCCAACCATTTACATGCTGCTTCCTAAAAGGTTTCCCCCCAACCCCGAACTTCTGCCAGGCAGAACCAATCAAACCAGCGTTCTATAGAGGCACATCTTGCACATCTCCAGCGCAGCACTCCCCATGTTGTACCAGGCAGTTCTTTGACTGCCCTGTGAGTTCCATTAAGCAGAGACTATCTCTTATCCAGGGATGGCAAACAGATTTGACCTCAATGAGCCAACCCTGATTGATTAGTAGTGGCTGCCTGGAGTATTCTGCCTACAGTAGAGCCATCCAATATAATTGTAACATGAGATACATATGTAATTTTAAATTTTCCAGTAGCTACATTCATACAATAAACAAACAGATGAGATTGATTTTAATAATATATATTATTTAACCCAATACATCCAAACATTATCATTTCAATATACAACCAGTATATAACTTACTAATGAGTCATTTTACATTATTTTCTTTTCATACTGAGTCTTCAAATCCCGGTGTGTATTTTACACTTGCATCACATCGCAATTCAGATGCTAAATTTTCATCAGAAATACTTGAGCTTTATTTGGATTTCATAACATTTATAGTTGAAAAGGTAGATTCACATACCAAGTTGTTCCAAATGTACATAAACGTTTTCCAATAACAGAATTGAGTATTCATTGCTAACTTAGAATTAGTTAAACTTAAAAATTTGGTTTCTCAGTGGCGCTAGGCACATTTTAAGTCCTCAATGGCCACATGTGACTAGTGTCTACATTATTGGACAGGCAGGTCTGGAGGAATTCTGAAGTTACTGAATTCTGTGATTAGCTAGCAATACCTGTCTTGGATACAGAATAGGGGAGTGGTTGCACTTGTGTCTCGATTTTGCCATTCTGGCTCTATTTACCTTTTTATTCCCAGCTCCTATTGGGACTCACTCAATGTTGCGAAGGAATGACTGCATGGACATCTCAGCAGCTCCTGATATGCTGAGAGCTGGCACATTCCACACTTTCTGACAATGAGAGGGAAATAGTGATAAGAAGACACCAGGTTTTCTAAGAAGGGGAGTGACAGGATCAGAATATCATGTGAGGATGATAGCTCTGGTACTGGTTGGAGGAAAGACCAGAGGACACAAGCCTGGGGTAAGAGCAATGGGCCAGGAAGAGGCATTGCAGTGATTAACTCAGAGCCAGGCAGGAGTGTCTTTTTTTTAAAAATATATTTTATTGTGTTTTTGGAGAAAGTTTACACAGGAAATTAGATTCTTATTTAACAATTTCGGTACCTATTGTTCAGTGACATTGGTTACATTCTTCACAATATATCAGCACAATAGTTACTTCCATTTTGTTTGTTCTGTCTCCATTAATCTAGCTTCCTTGTCCCCCCTAGCCTTTTCATTTTTGGTCTAGGGTAAATGTTAACCATGTGGTTTCATCTAGATGATTATTTTGAGGAGCACAGTACTCACAGGCGATATTTATTTTATGGGCGGATTTGTCATTTGGGTGAAAGGTGGCTTCTGGAAGTGGTTTGATTTCCAAGTTTAAAGAGTATCTCAGGGAGATAGTCTCAGGGGTTCGTCTAGTCTCTACTGGTCCAGTAAGTCTGGCCTTTTTTGCAGGAATATGATTTTTGTTCTGCATTTTTCTCCCATTCTCTCCAGGACCATCTATTAGGTCACTGCTTGGAATGGTCGGTAGTGGTAGCTGAGCACCGTCTAGTTATTCTTGTCTCAGGGTAGGTGATGTCGTTGTTTGTGAAGACTGACTAGTTTCTTCTTTGAGTCTTTGGTTTTCTTCTTTCTCTTTAGCTCCACATGAGTAGAGACCAATAGTTGTATCTTAGATGGCCACTTGCAAGCTTTTAAGACGCCAGGTGCTACTCACCAAACTAAGATGTAGAATATTGTCTTTATGGACTACATTATGCCAATTGACTGAGTTGCCCCATGAGACTATGGTCCTAAGCCCTCAAATGCAGCAGACCAATCTCATAAGGTGTTCAGTTGTGTTTAGGAAGTATCCATAACTGTGAGGGGTGGCTTTTTAAAGCCACAATTGAGATACTCTGGCTCCTTCTGCTCTTGGAAAGAAAAATCCCAAGAAACAGGTAATTGTTCCTGTCCCAGAGAATGGCTCTTCTCCCTCGAGGAGGGGGAGGGGCTGTATTGTTACTGAATTTTTATTGCTATTATTGTGCATCACCTCTCTCTGAAGAGAGAGCTAGAATACATTGAAAGTTGTGGAAAGAACAGGGGCAATGGGTGCGAAGGTCTCCCAGCTCTGCTGAGTGGCCATGTGACCTTAGCCTGAGAGACCTCTCTTCTCTGGGGCTAAGTTTTCTTACTGAGGGAGCTGTGCTGCCCCTTGCAGTGTTGTGGTGTGTTTGGCGGGCAGCGGGGGAGAGGGGAGGATTGCATGTGATAACCCACATAAACCATCTGTTCACGGATCTGGTATGCAGTAATAGTAAGGGCGCAGGCAATGGAAGTTGTTGCTGTTATTAGTATTGTCATTCACATATGAACAACTACAATTTGTTTTACAATGCAAGGGTTGAGATAAGAGATGGTGCAATATAGACTGGGGACTTTCCATAGTACCCCAGAACTGGAGGGGCGAAACATGGATGCCCCTTGAGACAGCGTCCTTTGGAGACTTCTGCACACAGCGAGGAGATGACAGTGCCTGGTAGAATGGTTCTGATCATGGACACTGAAGTCAGATTGCCTGGCTGAATCCTGGCTCCACCACTTACTAGCTGAGCCTCCGTTTCTCTGTGCGTCAGCTTCTTTGTCTTTAAAGTGGGGATCATAATAGTTCCCTCCTCACCAAAAATGTTCCTGTTGGTGTTACTGCTATCACTATTGTACAGGCAGTGGTACAGCTTTGGTTCTCACGTGGCCCAGCCAGACCCTCTTCTCCAGCTGATCCGATGGTGACAACAGGAAAGGCCAAGGCGAGGGCCCACTCACATTTGGGCGGAAGATACTATCAGTTCCCTTCATGGCTCTGCCAGGTTTATTCAATCCAGGGAGCAAGACTCTGAACAAGGAGTGGCTGAGGGGTTTGCAGGGGAATCTCAGAGCAGGTCAGGCCCACAAACAAGTGCTCACAGGGGCACAGTGATGGATAGTATGACAAGGGGCAAGGTTAGCTGGGGACACTTAACCAGAGGCCACATCCTCTTGGCAATGACAGCTTTACCAACAGGCATCACTGGGGTTTTAGAGAACAACTTTCCCAGTTCTAGAGCTGTACCTTGGAGGGTTTCTAAAAAGTACAGATTCCCAGGCCCTGCTCCAGACGCACGGAGCCTGAATCTCCAGGGCTGGAGCTCAGAAATCTAAATATCTAAAAGCCCCCGAGCAGCTATGATGCACAGCCAGGCTTGGAAACCACTGACTTGTACCAAATGGGAGTTGGTACAAGAATTAATATAACGCCAACAGGACAAATGCAAGCATGTGATGAAACAGAGCTGCTCCCCAAGGTCCTTGGCTAGAATAACAGAGCCACACACCCCAGCATCCAGGATCAATTAACACTAAACAGTGTGGCCAAGCTCATTGCCATGTGACTACCAATCTTGGTGGCTTTCTTTTTGTAGAATGCTACATGTTTGCCTTTCTATCAACACTACTGCTCTTTCTTCAAGGCCCAGCTCAAATCCCAGCTCATAAATCCTGGCTTTAACTGTATCCTTAGAGAGGAAAATGGAGACCAGATAATAGGTATTAGATAACCGTTAAAACCAGCCCCACTAAGATATTTCACTTCTAAAGAAATACTAGCTTGAGAGCAGAAGGAAATATGACAAAGATGTTCATCGAAAGAGTTTGGGATAGCAAAAAAGCCGAAACAGCTGCCCATCAACGTGTAAATGGATAAGCAACCTGCTATTTGTTTATACAGTTGAGCACTATTTGGCAGTTAGAAATAATGCAAGACATCTATACATCTCAATATGTATAATTCCCAAAAAAAGCAAGTTGCAAAATGATATCTGTTACATGGTATTATTTCGATAAATTCTAATAACATACAAAACAATTCCATATACAGATTTTGGGTACATAGGTATGTAGAAAAATTATTAAACCTGCTTGGAAGTTATATACGCCATCTTAGAGTTAGTGATTACCTCTGGGAGAGGAAGGAGAAGGAACAAGATGGGCAGAACTTTATAAAAAGATCGGAAACAAATATGGCAAAATGTCAGCATCTATTAAATCTCAGTGGCAGACCTATGGGTGTCTGTTACATTATTTTCTATACTTTAAGTATATTTGAAATATTTGGTAATAAAACTAAAGCAAGTCATCACTAGAGAAATCAGAGGTTAAGAGTCCACGTAGACTGGGAAGGACAAGGATGAATTCTGGAAAGTTTGGAATTCAGGTGTGGGTACATTTTGAAAACCTGTAAGGATAAAAAAGAATACCTTGTTTGTAGTTCTGAAGCTAAAAGTTTTGTCTTTTGATAGAGATATTTAACCCATTTATATTTACTTCATAGCTGTTATATTCAGTCTTACTTCTGTCCTTTTAAAAATGTGTCTCTTTTGTTTTAGGTCTATAGCTCTGGAAGCGGAGATGAAAGTTTCAGTTTCAAAAATGCGTGGTTGAGCTATAACTCAATAGTCACTAACTCCATCCATGAACGTAAAATATTAACAGAAGGTTTGGAGTCAACAAGTGACCTTGTTTGGATGATAAGTGCTATGTCTTTCGATCAGACGAATCTGAAATATAAATGGAATTTGATATTAGCAATCATCATACATAAGTAGAGATCACAGGGTGGCACACATGGTTAAGCATTTGGCTACTAACAGAAAGGTTGGCAGTTCAAATCCACCTTGAGGCACCTTGGAAGAAAGCCCTGGTGATTTGCTTCTGAAAGGTCACAGCCATTGAAAACCTCATGGAGCACAGTTCTGACGCACATGGGGTCACCATGAGTCAGAATCAACTCAACAGCAACTTTTTTTTTTTTAATACAGAGGTAGATGTTGTACGACAACTTGTGAATTCATCAAATATATTGTTAAAGGACATTTTGCTTTGGTATGTTGGAAAGAGCATAGATGTAGAGTCAGACAGAAAACAACTCCATATACAATTTGCCACAGCAGGGCACTTGCTCTTTCCTGAGTGAGCTCTCAGGTCAGCCCCACCCAGATGGCAGATTTAGAGTTGGACAGTGTATAGGGTCCCTGTGAGTCGGAATCCACTTGACGGCAATGGGATGGAGTTTGAGGTGAATCTCTTACACTTACTAGGCTACACCCTGGATGAGTTATTTATCGTTTTGAACTTCAGCCCCTTCAGCATAAAGTAAGGACGCTCATATCTAACTAATAGCATCATTGGTGAATTGGATGAGATAACTAATATAAACCCCTGACAAGCAGTGGGCCCTCGGTAAATTTTATTTTCCTTCTACCGTCTCTTGGGTACTTGATATATGCCATCTCATTTCATCCTCCCAAAAAGTGGGCAGAGGCGTGAATCCCAGAGAAGGGCTGGTGCTTGTCCCACGGAGGGTGGATCAGACGGGCTGCTGGGTTGTTAGTTTCGGTGGTTTCCTGACCAGTCCTCCAGTGGCGCTATCAAGGAAGGCAAGGGATTTCTGGCAGTGGCCATTCAGGAGGAGGGAGGAACCCCCCTTTCCCTTCCCCCATCTCTATCCGGGAATGTCCAGCCCAGCCTCCAGCCGCTGCCAGCCCTCCTTCTGAGCTTGCATCAGCGGAGGACGCAACATGCTGGGGCCTGGCTGGGCCGGCTCCACGCTCCATGTGCCCTGGCCCCCATACACCATTTGTCGAGCAGCAGAACAGAATTTCCTCATAAATAAACAAGATCTTGGGTTTCACACTGGGGAGGCGATGACAGAAGAGGGCCTGGGGCTCTCGGCGTTATCTGCACCCCGGCCCTGCCAACTCGTCACTGCCTGAAAGTGCCAAGAGGAGAGAGGAAGGAGACCCTGGCCAAAAGCACATTTTTTGGTTGTAGAGTCACTCCTGGCGCCTAACCGCAGCTCCTCTCATTTCCCGCGACGTCCCTCACGCTGGCCACCTGGGACTCTGGGGCTCGGCAACTACCAGAATCTCTGCCCAGCCAACTTGGAACACCGGAACTTTGTCGGTAGGGAGGTGAGTCAGAGGGGCGGCCAGGAGCCTGGGGGATATCAGGCCTGAAAGAGGAGAGGGCATCTAGCAGTTTCTAGTCCAGATCATCTGTCCTTCCAGAGTGAATTCTCAGCTCAACCCTACTTGGCCAGAAATGAGGTTGTCCCATTTTATGCCAAGCTCTGTGTTGGCTGTAGAGAAAACTGAGGACGGTCCCACCCAATCTCTATGGGGCACTGCGCTGTGTATACATCTGATGAAGATCAGATCATAAACAGGAAATAACCCACCTTCCACCATTGGGAGTGTGGAGGAAATGGAATACTACACAACAATAAAAAAGAGCGAAGTATTGCTACGTGCAACAGCTTGGACGAATCATATACACATTATGTAGAGAGAAAGAAACCCGACACAAATACATATTGTATGAGTCCATTTCTATAAAATTCAAGACTGACAAAATTAATCTATGACGATTAAAGTCAGAATAGTGGTTACTGCATGGCAGGGGGGTGTTGATTAGGAAGGGCAGGGGAGGCTTCTGGAGTGCTGTCAAAGTTTTGCATCTTGATCTGGAAGTGGTTACATTGAGCAGGACATCTTAGATGAATGCACTTTTATACTTTACTGTATATATGTTAAGAAGCCTGGGTGGCGCAAGCAGTTTGCTATCAGCTGCTAACCTAAAGGTTGACCTGAATAGATGGGAGGGTTGAGCTACTGCTGCTATCAGCATTGCTACCATGTGGACGAGAGAAAAACAAGAGATGCAGAGAGTCTAGGTCTTGAAATATCACTTTAAGCCTGGATCAAGCTGCATCTGAAGCCAGACCTATTCCTAGACTTTCCAGTTACATGTATCATTAGATTCCCATTTTCTAAAGCTAGTTTGCCAGGGTTTTCTCTCCCTTGCAACCAAATGAGTCTGTGCTATGCCAAGCCCTGTGCTGGCTGTAGAGGAAACTGAAGACAATGCTTCCCAGTCTCTAGGGGGCAGTGCACTGTGTCCACATGTGATGAAGATCAGATCACAAACAGGAAATAACTTTCAACAGTGGGAGTACACATAGTCATTGAATGAGTAAGTGAGTGGATGGATGAATGAATGGATAGATGGATGGATGGATGGATGGATGGATGCATGAATGGATGGATGGATGAATAAATGAGTGGATGTCTTGCTCTTGTGGAAAAGTCATCATCACAAGGCAGTGGAAGTGGAAAAGGACTTTATTGCCTTGAGGAGCCCACAGGTGGAAGAAGTCGTTGGGTCTGGAGGGCGTCACATAGGAAGTGGGGCTTCAGTTGGGGACATTGGGAGAAGGCCAGGAAGGAACCTAGAAGTAATATTTATTGGTGCTTTTACATATTCAAAACTCACTGGTATGATTACCTTCATTTGGAAGATAAGGAAACTGAGCCTCCGAGAAGTGTAATGATCAGCCTGAGGTCTCAGAGCCAGGAAGTGGTAGCCAGGGTGGAAACCCAGATCTGGCTGATGCCAAGGCCCCTCTGCACCCTCTCCTCCCAGCCTGCTGCCTGGGGATCCTCTGTCTGCAGTGTCAGAAAGTACTTGGGAGGACAGCACTCGAAGTCCCATCCTGGCGGTGCCCAGAGCCCCCTGGGAGGTCCAGGCCGGATCCTCCCCACCCCTCGGAAACTCATGTCAGAGGCCTGACAGCTGTATTCCACTGGGCAGCCACAGCTGCCACTGAGGCCCTTGTTCCCAATGTCGAATGTTCCACCACTTTTTCCTGGCAGCCCAGGCCTGACAGCCGCTCAGGAAAGCTACTGTACTTGTGAGAAAAGTGAGGTCAGTGCATGTTTCCATTTACTCGGAGAAGGAAAACAAAAACAAATATTCTCGCTACTGAATGTGCTTTTTATTCAGCAGGATCCATTCCCAGAAGGCTTAATTTATGGTTCACCCATGTGCCCTGAGTATATTTACCAGGGGACATTGTGGAGAAGCCTGGGGGTGCCTGTAGTCCTGGCTATGTCCTGGCAGGGGCTTCAGGTCCTACGTTAGCAAAGGGGCCAGAGAACAACAGAGAGAAGATAGTGGGTCAGGATCATAGGGTGTGGGGTAAGGCTTGGGGCATATGCAAGATACGAAGAAGGGATGGCTATTTGCATCTCTGCTTTGCACATGCTGTTCTGCTGCCTGGAACACTATTCCCCCCTTTTTTTTCAGTTTGGCAAACGCCTACTCATTCTCCAAAGCCCGATTCAAACCTTCCCTCAATGTTCCAGGCAGAGTTGGGCCTTCTTCCACAAGATCACCATGCCCTGTGGCCATTCATCATGGTCCAGGTCACCTGGTACCTCCCCCTGTAGACAGGGAGCCCTCAGAGGCAGGGACCAGGGCACAGAGACCTCTGAAAGCACAGACCAGGGCATGGCATGGAGGAGGTTCTCTGTGAGTGATGAGTGAGTGCAAGAGCAAGAGAGCAGACAGGCCCCGGTGGGAAGAGTGTGGGCTGGTAGAATCTCTGGGGTTGGACTGGATGTTGGCAGGACAGATGGACTGAAGGAGCAGTCTTTCAGAGGTGGGATGGATGGGGCTTATGTGACACTGGGGACCAGATTCAAGTGATGTGCTTTAATGGTTGGAAATGAGATGGAGACAGCTGAAAAGTCCCTTCCCAAGGCAGGTTACTTTATTAACCTCGTGTCACAGATACGGGCAGGAGACCCAAAAGGGCTGCTCACACAACACAAGGCTGAAGCTGCCCCGTGTCCCCTGAGCCTCCCACGGTGGCTTGAGGGTAGACTCTAGAGACTTCCAAGGCCCAAGTCAGGGCCTTCCAAGGGGGAGGAGGACAAAGAGAATGCACGTTCATGAGGCCCAGAGTGTAGCTGTTGATGGTTGTCATTCTACAGAGACAGAACTAAACAACTGGCCTGGGATCACACAGCTGAAGCCTGAGGAAGTGGTATGGGGCCCAGTAGGCCTGAGCCCACAGCCCAAGCTCCTTCAGTGCCTCGTTAAGCTCATTCTTACCCAATGCCTCATTCCTCTCCAGATCTTCAGCTGCACCGCAACCTGCTCTGCGTTTCTGCCTCCGCCTCCTCTCCTGGGGCCCAGGAGATCTACATTATGTTTGCCAGCACTTTCCGGGAGTGGGATCAAACCCACAGCTCTGGATGCCACCCCTCCCCTACTCACCTCTTCCCCTGAGCCTCAGTTTCCTTATCTATGAAACTAAGGTTGCTGTTGGTGCCTCACTGGGTCATAACTGAGATTCTATATGGTAACCACTTGGCATGGTGCCTGGAACAGTGTAAGCACTCAGTTCCTTCCTTCTTTCTACAGATCCCACTTGGGCTTTTCCTCCTCTATTGTGAAGTCTCTACCCCCCACCTCGGGAAAGGTCTGTCCACCCCTGGAGTCTGACGGCCACTGATCAAGCCTGTCCCCAGCATCTGCATCCCAGCAGCCTTGAGACCCTTGGTGATGTATGCCTTGGGTCAGGCGCGTGTCAGTTGGCTGCCTGCCCCGTCTCGCCCCCTCTAGAGGAGAAGGGCTGGGAAACTTGACTTCATTTGTTTTCATACTTGAGAGAGAGAGGGAGAGATGGCAGCCAGGGTGGAGGGGGTAGGAGGGGCTGGGAGAGCAGGGAAAGACTTTGGGGGCCTCAGTCTTTCTGGTCTCCCGGTCACCCAGGGCTGGCTCTGCACCCAACGATCAGAGAGAATCGCAGTTTCAGCAGACCACGCTGACAGACCCAACCACCAGTGGCGAGGCCATCCCAGGGGCTCCAGAAGCCATGGCGGCCACTCCCGAAGGATGCAGATCTCCTCTCCTCCTTTTCTTCCTCCTCGGTGAGCTTCATCTCTGCAGGCTGGGAAAGTCACCTATAAATTACTCCCCTTCACAGACAGTGAGTTTTGCTTTATGAATCATGCAGGATCCGCCTCCAGCCTCAGTGTGTGTAAAACAACAAATCAGGAGAAATTTGACTTGACCCAAGCAGGGAAATTTCCATCCATCACAAGAGGAAAATGTTGGAGCAGCAGGGAGAGGCACAGAGCTGGTGACAGCACCAAGGAGGGGGGCAGGGCAGGGGGCCCTGCCTGGGCCTCTATGAGGCTCCCGGTGGGTGGGAGGGAGATGGCCGTGCTACAGACACCAGGAGGCTCCTCCAGGACAAGATCCTCGGGGAACACTCCCCTGACCTTCTCCTTGGCTCCTAAAAGCCCTGCAGGGCACTTGGGTAAAGTCACCCTTCCTACCCTGTGCCTCCATATGGAGCTGCTTGTGGCGCCCCAAGCATAACTCTTTACTCCACACCTTTGTGTCCTTGCGCATGCTGTTGCCTCTGCCCTGACAACATTCTTTCCTTCCAAACCCTGACTCAAGGCACACCCACTGTCATGTTTTCCCCGACCCCTCAGGCTGAGCTGACCTTGCCTTTCTGGGTGCCATTACTCTCTTTAGTTCCTGAAATGATTTTCCAGGATTCTGTTCTCCATCTGCTGACTGTTCCATGCCGGTCAGGACAGGCTATTATCTCTACATGGCTGCTCTATGAAGGCAGGAATCTTGCCTGTCTTTGTCCCAGCACCTAGTCACAGTAGGTGCTCAAAGAATAATTGTTGGATAGATCTCCAGGTACCCTGCACAGGGGTTGGCAGGTATCCAGGGAATGATAACGCTCAGTAGTCTTCCATCTGCCAGAGGCACCACCCAGGGCTGAAGCATGTTGTGGGCTAGTAAACATGAGATGGAATTGAACATGGGCAGGCGGGTGTCAGGACATGAGAGCTAGGTTCCTTCTGCTGGAGGAAGCTTTTGGCCCTGACTGCCTGCTCTGGCCCAGAAAACCAGTTAACCTGGTAGTGTTCAGCCTTAGCTAGCTCCCTGTCTGGCCTATTGTCCAGGTCCAGCCTGCTCTGAGTTAATGACCTTCACCTCATTCCCAGGTTAGTAGAGTCACACGACTCTACAACTCAGTGAGCAGGTTCTCCATGAGTATGGCTTTCAGGCCACCTCTGAAACCTCTGAAGTCAGACACACAGCACCCCAACCTACAAGCAAGCCCCTCTTTTCCCTCTCTCTCTCTCTCTACACGCACACACAAGGCCCCTCTTGACTTCAGAGCTTCACTTTTTCTGAAGAGGGGAGATGGAAGCTGGGAAATCAGAAAGGTATCAGGCTAAGGGGGATGAGGGTGGCTCAAGGACTTGCCCCAAGGGCCCCTGAGGAGAGGGCTGATGACCTAGGATGGAAGATGCCGGATGTAGGCCCTGTCCTATAAGGCTCCAAACACACCTTCAACCAGAACCTGTGGTACAAAGAGTAATAGACAGGTATTAGGAGACCTGGGCTCTGATTCTGGCATTGCTACCTACTTGCTGTGTGACCTTGGAGAAATCCTTATTCTTCTCTGGGCCCCTACTTTCATGTTTTTGGAAAATAATAATCATAACTACTACTTACTGCAGGCTATCTTGATGCCAGCCACTGGGCTAAGCACTTCAGTCCTCTCAACAGCATGGCATCATAGGAATGATTACTATTTTTATTTTTCAGATGTAGAACCGTGGCTCAGCTCAAGAGGAGGCTTGCTTGAGATCACGGCTGACAACAGATAGAGGCAGAATTTGCCGTCCAAGGTACACTCTTTCTTAGCTATGATGCCGTGCTGAGGGGCTGCAGAACATCAGCCCTAAAGGCCAGGCATCTCTGACATGCATGTACAGACCAATCCTACCTATTCTCTGGGGCCTTCCAGGCCCGGGCTAATTGGCCCCTGAGCTGACCTCAACCCCGCTTTGGCTGCCGTTACCTGCTTATCTGTGTTCCCCCTGCAGCTGGAACAAGATGTGCACAGAACAGGTGTTAGAGAGTATTGTATCCTCCCAAAGGAATACATCCTACCCAGAGAATCGAGGTTTTGTAGGATACATGGAAGGGGCGTTGGAGAAGTGTTTATTTCCAAGGCAAAAAGAACAAGATGTAGTTGGAGGCAAAGAGAGTGAGTGGGGTGAGGGGAGTTGCAACATGAAGTTCATTAACCCGTAAACCATACCGAACCCATTGCCATCAAGTCAATTCCGACTCATTCATTGAGCATGGCCAGGTCTGAGGAATTTGTTTTCCATTCCATCTTCACATATTCCCTTCCGCAATGAGTCCTGGCCTCTGACCCCTGGACTCCCAGCCAGTGACACCCACGCAGATCATTGACAACTCTCTCCTCTGCATTTCAAAGTTATTTTCAGTAATAACTAGATATATATGTTACGATTGACATTGAGTTGACTCCAAATCATGGCAACACCACCTGTGCCAGTGTAGAACTGTGCCTCATAAAGGTTTTTATTTATTTATTTATTTTTATTGTGGTATCTATATAGGTAACAAAACATTTACCATTTCACCAATTTCATAGAGTTTTCAATCGCTGGTATTTCAGAAGTAGATCGCCAGGTCTTTTTTTCTGAGGCACCTAATAACCAGTAACAATCATTATTTTCTTATTCTAGTCTTCAGTTTTAAAGTTGTTGGCTGTAAAGAAGAGTAAACTTTGATTTTAAAGGTAGTTTTCAAATTCAGTAAACTATTTCACATACGAACTAACGTGTACTTAACAAACAAAAATTTTACACCTCCCACTTTGCCTTCTGTTTCATGGTTTGATTTTAAACTCTAAGTGGTCCCATAGAATGACAGGATTGGAACAACTCAGGTGCTGTTTCTCATCTTTTCACTCATTCTGCCACCACTGCTTGTTTTGAATCTACTGTTTAAACATGGGAATATGGAGCACCACGGAGGTTGGAGATGTGGACTGTGCCCTAAATGAGCTTAAAGGATTCTGAAACATAAGGAATTTCGGCCTCCAGATGAACACATGTAGAGCTGTCTGTACCACCAAAGTTCTCCAAACCGACTTCCACGTAGAATACAGTGTTTATTAAAGAATAAGTAATAAAAAATGTGCTAATTTGAAGCTTCTATATATATTACTGAAACCCAACTGTAACTACAGCAATTCTTTAGAATGTGTTGTTGCTGTAGTTGTTAGGTGGCGTCAAGTTGGTTCCAATTAAAAGCGACCCTATGTATAACAGAATGAAACACTGCCCAGTCCTGCACCATCCTCACAATTGTTGCTATGTTTGAGCCCTATGTTGTTGCAGCCACTGTGTCAATCCATCTCATTGAGGGTCTTCCTCTTTTTCGATGACCCTCTGCTTTAGCAAGCATGATATCCTTCTCCAGGGACTAGTCCCTCCTGATAACATGCGCAAAGTACTTGAGGCAAAGTCTCAACACCCTTGCTTCTAAGGAGCATTCTCTCTGGACTTCTTCCAAGACAGATTTGTTCATTCTTCTAGCAGTCCGCGGTATGTTCAATATTCTTCACCAACACCATAATTCAAAGGCATCAATTCTTCTTCGGTCATCCTTATTCATTGTCCAGCTTTTGCATGCATATGAGGCAATTGAAAATACCATGGCTTGGTTCAGGCACACTTTAGTCCTCAAAGTGATATCTTTGCTTTTTAACAAAACTTTATATCTCCTTTTACAGCAGATTTGCCTAATGCAACACGTCGTTTGATTTCTTGACTGCTGCTTCTACGGGTGTTGATCTATAGATCCAAGTAAAATGAAATCCTTAGCAACTTCAATATTTTCTTTGTTTATCATGATGTTGCTTATTGGTCCAGTTGTAAGGGTTTTTGTTTTCCTTATGTTGTGGTGTAACCCATACTGAAGGCTGTGGTCTTTGATCTTCATCAGTAAGTGCTTCAAGCTCTTTTTGCTTTCAGCAAGCAAGGTTGTGTCATCTGCATATGGCACGTTGTTAATGAGTCTTCCTCCAATCCTGATGCCAAATTCTTCTTCTTATGGTCCAGTTTCTTGGATTATTTGCTTAGCATACAAATTGAATAAGTATGGTGAAAGGATACAACCCTGTTGTACACCCTTCCTGATTTTAAGCTACCTTGTTCTGTTTGAACGACTGCCTCCTCATCTATGTACACGTTCCTCATGAGTACAATTAAGTGTTTTGGAATTCCCATTCTTTAGAACTTAGACTAACAAAATTTTTTTTCGGGGAGCAATATTTTATCAGTGACGTTGTTTAGAATTGCCAGCACATGGTGATAATAAAAGGCAGATCAACTTGTAGTCAGCTTTGTGATTGCTTCTCAATTCTCTACAGGCAACGCACTCCTTACTGCCTACACTCTAGGCTGATGTCCCTTGTTGCCCCTTGGTGTGCCCTTGCCCCCAGCCAAGCTCTGAGATTCTGCCGTAGTCCCTGGACCCCTACCCCTTATCCAGGGTCTGGGTACCATCTCTCCTGCCACTCACTTATGCACTTGCTCACTCAACAAAGATGTGCTAGGTGCCAGGCAGAAAAAGAGGGCTAGACACGCAGAGATGGCCAAAGACATGGTCACTGCCCCAAGGATCTCATGGTTTGATGGGGGAGATGGGTTAATAAACAGCTCATTTACCACGTAGCCTGAGAAGTGTTGCAATCCTGGTCAACCCAGGGAGCTGGGAAAACTCCAGGTGGGGGAGCCTGACCTAGCCTGGAGATGCAGAGATGGCTTCCTGGAGGAGGTAATGCCTGGGCTGAAGAACTAGGCATCAGCCAGGCTGAGAAAAGAAATAATAATTATGTTGTTGTTGTTGTTAGCTGCTGTTGAATTGGTCTCCTACTCATGGGGGCCCCTGTCACAACAGAACAAAAAGTTGCAGATCAGACCATTGTAATTCATAGGGTTTTTGTTGACTGATATTCAGAAATAGATTACCAGACCTTTCTTCCTATTCAGTCTTAGTCTGGAAGCTCTACTGAAACCTGTTCGGGAAAGCTCTGAGATTCTGCCATAAACAAGAAGAAACATGCAGACCTCCTCTGATGGATGAGTGATGGCTGTACATGAAGTGCTTTGGCTGGGAATCAAACTCAGTTCTCCTGCATGGAAGGCAAGAATTCTCCGCTGAACCATCAATATCCCATAGAAGTGGTAATTATATCTGACCTTTATTGGGCACTTACTATGTGTCAGGAATTTCTGCCACTTTAACAGTAGCCTTGATTTGCATTTTCCTGTTACTGATGCGATTGAACACATCTTTATATTTTTATAGATCACGTATATTTCCTCTTCCTTAAAATAACGTTTCCTATTTTTGCCCACTTTTCTAGTGACTTGTTTTCTTTTTCTTACTGATTTATAAAAGTTCTTTGCATGTTTTGGATATTAACAGTTTTTCAGTTATGTGTGTTGCAATAATTTCTAATTTGTCTTTAACTTTCTCTACTTGTCTTTTGATGAACACAGTCCTTAATTTTAACATAGTCAAATTTATCAATCTTTTCTTTTATGTATGGTGTTTTGTTTTAAAATAGTCAGCTATATTTTCTTTTTAAAGTTTTAACCCTTTGCTTTTGACATTTAACTCTTTAATATATCTGGAATTAATTTTTGTATATGGTGTGAGGTAGGGCTCTAATTGCAGTTCTTCCACTAGGAATAACCAAGTTTTCCAGCTACATTTATGAGACAGTGCCTTTTCTCCCCATCAATATACCATATCACCTCTGCCAAATAGCAAAATTCCATCATCAGGATTTTCTGCATAGATGATCATGTTTGCAAAGAAAAACAGTTTTGTTCCATCTTTTGTATGCCTTTTATTTCATCTTCTGACTAGGATTCCCAAAACAATAGTGAGTAGAAGGAGTAAGAGCAGACATCCTTGCATTGTTCCAGATCTTATGGATAAAAACATTAGTTTTAATTAATAAGTATTAACTTAGCTGTAGATTTTTCATAAATGCTCTTTATGAATTTGAGGAACTTTCCTCCTATTTCTAGTTTGCTGAAAGTTTTATTTTTCATGAATGAGTATTGAATTTTGTCAGATGCTTTTTCTGCATTTATTGACATGATCATATTTTTATTTTTAGTCTGTTATATGATGAAATACATTGGATTTTGAATATTAAACCAACTTTTCATTCCTGGGATAAACTACACTTGGTCATGATGTATGAATCCTTCTTGATTCAATTTGCGAACGTTTTGTTAGAAAGTGTTAAGAATTTTTGTGTCTGAGTTCACAAAGATAATTGATCTGTAGTTTTCTTTACTTGTAATGTTTTTGTCTGATTTTGGTAAAGCTGGCTTCATAGAATGAGTTGGAAAGTATATCTTTCTCTTTTATTTTCTGGAAGAGTTTGTATAAAATTGGAATTATTTCTTCCTTAAATATTTGGTTGAATTTGCAACCGAAGCAATCTGGACCTGGATTTTTCTTTGTGGAAAGATTTTTAACTATGAATTCAATATTCTTTAATTGATATAAGGCTATTCAGGTTATCTATTTCTTCTTGAGTGTTCTTTGGCAGTGTCTGTCTTTCAAGAAATGTGTCCATTTAATCTGAGTTGTCAAACACATTGTCAACTTATATATTTTGTAACATAGGTGAAATATTTAAGACATCAAAAACTGTAAATCTAAATTTAAAGAAAAAAATATAACTATAATGAAAAGACAATCATCTGATTGTCTGAGATGTTCCAGGTAATTACTCACCTAGTCTTGTGTTGGAGTGACCAGAAGAGAATTCCTGTGTATTAAGTGGAGCTGAAAAAAAGGAGTGCAATTGTTGTCCTGGAAAGTACCAGGGCTATGGAGATAGACTTCACTGGCACTCTGGGGGTCAAAATGCTTCTATTTGGTCCCTGCTATCATTGTTCCTCCCAACCATACAGATTTGTTTGTTGTAGCTTATGTACTTCTTGATACTGTCAAAAAATTATCTGGAAATGGTTTTATTTTGTGACATGAACAATACTTTTTAATTTATAATAGTGTAAATGGAAAAAGAAGCATTACATGTATTAAATTAAATTTTCTTCTATAATGTTCCATTTTTATCTCTTTTAATGTCACTATGATCTTTAGTGCTTAATTTCAAAATATTTAGGAATTTTCCAGATATCTTTCTGTTACTGATTTCTACTTAAATTATTTTATGGTCAGGGAATATGCTTTGTTTTTAAATTTATTTTTATTTTTACTTTTGAACTAATTTTAGGCTTACAGAAAAGTAAATAAGATTGTACAGAGAGATTCTGTATATACCTCACTAGACTTCTCCTAATGTTAACATTTTACATAACTATAGTAAATTGTCAGAACCAGGAAATTAACATTGCTACATTAACTAAATATTAGGTTTCTATTTTACCAGTTTTCTCATTAATTTCATTTTTCTGTTCCAGGATCCCTATGCAGGCTCCCACATTGCATTTAGTTCTTCTTAAAACTCACTGCCATGGAGTCGATTCAGATGCATTGTGACTCGATAAAAATTCCTGAGTCTTCCTTTGTGTACCATGACTTTTACACTTTCCAAGAACATCCTTTTTTTGTCAAATGTCCCTCAGTTTGGGTTTGTTTGATATTTTCTTATGATTGGACTGAGGTTTTGTATTTTTGGCAAAAATACACAGGAATGATGTTGGATTCTTCTCAATGCTTCATATCAGGGAGTTCAGGATGTTGACGTGTTTTATTGCTGGTAATGTTGACTTTGATCACTTGGGTAAGGTGATTTCTGCCAGGCTTCTCCATTGTGAAGTTTTCCTTTGTAATTAATAAAATATCTTGGGGGAAATACTTAGAGATTGTGCAAGTTCTGTTTCTCCTCAAATTTACATCAATTTTAGCATTCGTCAGTGAATTTTATCTGCTACAAATCTTACTGTGCTGTTTGTCTGATGGAGATTTTCTATTTTCCTTTTTCCTTCTACGTTTATTGGTTGGAATTCTACCGTATGGAAGAGCTGTGCCTTCTTTCCTATTATTTATCTAATATTATTACTCATTCATATCACTATAGACTTACACATATTATTTTATTCTATGGGTTATAATTCAATGCTATCAATATTTTTTGTTGTTGTTGTTGCTCAGATTGTTCCAGCTTTGGACATTGGGAGATCTTCAGTATGACTTCTGTTGTTCATTTAACAAGCCTACATCTTTTTTATTTTCTGGCACAAAAGAGGTGCCAGGCTCATCTTGTATATTCTTTGTCTTGGACTTGCAATCACTTACCCAAGGAGCCTTAATCTCTTTAATTGGACAATGGCATTTAGGAACCAAGATTTGGATACTAGGTGTGCTCATTACTACTGGGGTGTCATTACTTCTTGGCCCTGTAGTAGACAGAACTACTAGCCTACACATATGTTTATATGAAATAATAAAGTTAAATAAATTCCTAGCATAAAAAAAGAAAAAAGTATGCAATGCTGGAAGTGCTCACTCATCTATGCCAAGAAATTTGCAAGATAGCTACCTGGCCAGCCGGCTAGAAGAGATCCCTATTATGTCTATTCCGTTGAAAGTGATCCAACAGAATGAGGAAATTATCAAACAATGTCATTAATATCACACACAAGTAAAATTTTGCTGAAGATCATTCAAAAGTGGTTGCTGCAGTACGTGGACAGGAACTGCCAGAAATTCAAGCTGGATTCAGAAGAGGACATGGAATGAGAGATATCATTGCTGATGTCAGATGGATCTTGGCTGAAAACAGAGAATACCAGAAATACCTGTTTTATTGACTCTGCAAAGGCATCTGACTGTGTGGATCATAACAAATTATGGACAACATTGCGAAGAATGGGAATTCCAGAACACTTAATTGTGCTCATGAGGAACCTGTACACAGATCAAGAGGCAGTCGTTTGAACAGAACAAGAGAATATTGCATAGTTTAAGATCAGAAAATGTGTGTGTCAAGATTGTATCCTTTCACCATGTTTATTCAATCTGTATGTTTAGCAAATAATCTGAGAAGCTGGACTACATGATGAAGAATGGGGCATCAGGATTGGAGGAAGACTCATTAACAACCTGTGGTAGGCAGATGACACAACCTTGCTTGTTGAAAGTGAAGAGGACTTGAAGCATTTACTGATGAAGATCAAAGACTACAGCCTTCAGTATGGATTACAATTTAACATAAAGAAAAGAAAAATCCTCACACCTGGACCAATAAGCAACATCATGATAAACAGAGAAGAGATTGAAGTTGTCAAGGATTTCATTTTACTTGGATCAACAATCAACACCTATGGATGCAGCAGTCAAGAAATCGAACGATGCATTGTATTGGGCAAATCCATTGCAAAAGATCTCTTTAAAGTGTTAAAAAGCAAAGATGTCACTTTAAGGACTCAGGTGTGCCTGACCCAAGCCATGGTGTTGTCAATCGCCTCATATACATGTGAAAACTGGACAATGAATAAGGAAGACTGTAAAAGAACTGACGCCTTTGAGTTATGATGTTTCCGAAGAATATTGAATATACCATGTACTGCGGAAAGAACCAACAAACCTGTTTTGGAAGGACAGCCAGAATGCTCCTTAGAAACGAGGATGGCAAGACTTCATCTCACATACTTCGGACATGTTATCCGGAGGGACCTGTCCCTGGAAAAGGACCTTATGCTTGGTAAAGTAGAGGGTCAGCGAAAAAGAGGAAGACTGTCAACAAGATGGGTTAACTCAGTTACTCAACAATGGGCTCAAGCATAACAACGACCATGAGGATGGTACTGGACTGGGCAGTGTTTCATTCTGTTGTACATAGGGTCGCTATGGGTTGGAATTGACTCAATGGCACGTAACAGCAACAACATGCTTACTGAGAAAAGCCTTAAGGTAACAAGTTTTCTTCTGATCACTGTTTTAAATTCATCTTATAGATCTGATATGGAGTGTTTTCATTGATATAATTTTTTTTTTAATTCTGCAATTTCAGTTTGTATTTACCCTTTTCCTAGGAGTTGTTTAATAGGAGGTTTTAGAAGTTCCAGTTAGAAGGACTTTTATTATTTTTGTTAGCATAGATTTAGCAATATTGCAGTTTCAATGTGATCAGAGAGTATTGTTTGTAATATTTCTACTTTATGGAAGTTGCTGGTATTTTCTTTATGATTAAATATCCTTATATAATGGGCATTTGAGAAGAATTCTCTTATCAGGGTGTAGACTTCAATATACATCTATGATAGCTAATCTGTTAATTATATTGTGTAAATCTATCTTCTTATTTGTTTATTTAACTATTATTATTATTTTTTGGTCTAAGTCATCTGTCTTATGTTCTGAATGCTGTATTAAGTCTATTAATATTGTGTTTTTATATATGTCTCCTTGCGTCTCTTGTTTTTGCTTCATAGGGATGGTTGTGGTATTATTTGTTGTCTAAATACTAGTATTACCTTTTCATTGTAGATTGTGGCTCTTAGCATGAAAAAGTGTCCTTCTTTGTCACACATAATAGTTTATGGCTTGAATTCTACTTTGTTTGATTAGCAGGATCACTTCCCTGCTTTTTTTTTTTATTTCATTTGTCAGGTACAGTTTTGTCCATCCTTTATTTTTAGACTTTCTTAGTTCTTTTGTTTCAGGTGTATCTTTTTTACACAGCATAAAGTTGGATTTTATTTTGTGAGGCAAACTTGAACTCTTTTTTTTTTAAGATGAGCTAAGCCCGTTCACATTGTTATAACCGACAGGTTTGATCTCAACTGTATTATAGTATTTTATAATGATGTACATTTTGTTATATTTATTATGTTTCTTAGAGGACATTCTTTATATAATGTAAATCCACCTGCATTTTTGAGACTAATTTTATGGCTGAGCATATGGTCTATCTTGTTTTTGTAACTGATTTGTTTTTTATTCTTAAAAATTTTTTATTATGTTTTAGGTGGAAGTTTACAGCTCAAATTAGTTTTTCATTCAAAAATTTATACACAAATTATTTTGTGACATTAGTTGCAATCTCTACAATGTGTCAGCATTCTCCCCCTTTCCCTTTCCACCCTGGGTTCTCCATGTCCATTCGTCCAATATTCCTGTCCCTTCCTGCCTTCTTGTCTTTGCTTTGGGGCAAGTGTTGTCCATTTGGTCTCACATACTTGATTAAACTAAGAAGCAAGTTCTCAGGTGTCTTACTGTTTATTTTATAGGCCTCTCTAATCTTTGGCTGAAAGGTGGACTTCAGGAGTGGCTTCAGTTCTCAGTTAGCAGGGTGTCCAGGGGTCATAGTCTCAGGGGCTCCTTCAGTCACCGTCAGATCAGTAAGCCTGGTCTTTTTTTGTGAACTTGAATTTTGTTCTACATTTTTCTCCTGCTCTGCCCAAAACCCTCTATTGTGATCCCTGTCAGAGCAGTTGGGGGTGGTAGCCGGCCATCATCTAGTTGTTCTGCACTCAAGCTGGTGAATGCTGTGATTCATGTGGTCCATTAGTCCTTTGGACTAATCCTTTCCTTGTGTCTTTGGTTTTCTTCATTCTCCTTTGCTGTGAACTTGCTGGGACCAATAAATGTATCTTAGATGGCTGCTGGAAAGCTTTTAAGCCTTCAGACACTACTGACAAAGTAGGATATAAAGCATTTTCTTTATGAACTATGTTATGCCAATTGACCTGGATGTCCCTGGAGACCATGGTCCCCAGCCTTCAGCCACAGTAACTCAATCCCTCAAGGTGTTTGGATGTGTCTAGGAAGCTTCAATGACTTTGCCTTGGTCAAACTGTGCTGACTTCCCCTATACAGTGTGTTGTCTTTCCCCTCACCAAAGTCAACACTTGTCTACTATCTAGTTAGTGATTTCCCCTCCTCACCCCTCCCCTCTCTCATAACTATCAAAGTTTGTTTTTTCTTTGTGTAAACCTTTTCTTGGGTTTTGGTAATACTTATACAGTATTTGTCCTTTTGCGATTGACTTATTTCACTCAGCATAATGCCATCCAGATTCACCCATGTTGAGAGATGTTTCGCAGATTCATCACTGTTCTTTATCGTTGTGTAGTATTCCATTATGTGTATGTACCATAATTTGTTTATCCATTCATCTGTTGATGGGCACTCAGGTTGTTTCCATCTTTTTGTTATTATGAATAATGCTGAAATAAACATGGGTGTGCATGTGTCTATTCGTGTGACGGCTCTTATTTCTCCAGGATATAGTCCTAGGAGTGGGATTGCTGGATAGTATGGTATTTCTATTTCTAGCTTTTTAAGGAAGCATCGAATCGTTTTCCATAGTGGTTGTACCATTTTGCATTCCCACCAGCAGTGCATAAGAGTTCCAATCTCCCCACAACGTCTCCAATATTTGTTATTTTCTGTTTTTTAATTAGTGCTAGTAATGTTCTGGTGAGACGGTATCTCATTGTAGTTTTGATTTGCATTTCTCTAATGGCTAATGATCTCGAGCATTTCCTCATGTGTGTGTTAGCTGCCTGAATGTCTTCTTTGGTGAAGTGTCTGTACATATCCTTTGTCCATATTTTAATTGTTTTTTCATCTTTCTGTTGTTGAGGTGTTGAAGTATTCTATGGATTTTAGAGATTAGACTCTTGTTGGATATGTCATAGCCAAAAATTTTTCCCAGTCTGTAGATTCTCTTTTTGTAATTGATTTTTAAGAGCTCTTTATATATTAAGGGTATGGGTCCTTTGTCAAATATGTTGTAAATCTTCCCTGCTTTTATTTGCTGGAAAGGGTTATTATTGGAGGGGGAGAGTCAAATGAAGAACTGCATGTAAAAAATGGTGAATATTTCTGTTACTCCCATAAACTTCTTGACTCTATTACCCTCTCTCTATCTATAACTGTCTTCATCTAGATCCTCATCATTTCTTTCCTAGATGGTTAGGCAACCCAGTTAACCTGTTTGGCATTAAAATTCCTCATCTGTAGAATATATAGTGCCTCCAAGATATCTTTTGTTTTTTTCCTCAAAATAAGTTTATTTATATATTCCCTCATTTTATTCAGTGGAAAGGTACTAATTATTCAAATAATAAAATATGACTAATGCTCAGCTCAGGAAACCCTGGTGGTGAGCGGTTAAGAGTCTGGCTGTTAACCAAAAGGTTGGCAGTTCAAATCCATCAGGTGCTCCTTGGAAACCCTACAGGGCAGTTCTACTCTGTCCTACAGGGTTGCTGTGTCGGAATAAACTCGATGGCAATGGGTTTGGTTTTTTGTAGGGTTAATGCTCAGCTCGCAAGTGGATAAATTTTAGTAAATTGTTGTGATACAGTTTATGTGTTTAGTCGGCAATAAAGCATCATATGTAATATAATAATTTTATGTTACAAAATGATTTAATCTAGACAGGATGATAAAATACCTTGTGAATCTCCTAAAAGTTACATAGGAAGTGGGTCTAATTAACATCATGCATCACCTTCAGTCACTCTTGTCTCCACCTCTTATCTTTAAACTTTAATCACCCCAGGCTCTCTTAACCCTCCTTGCCCCAGTGCTTTCCTTACTACTGCCTTAACTAGCAAATTCCTACTCATTCATCAAGAGCCTGCTCAGTTGTCATTTCTCTGTGATGGTGGCAGAACTTGGTGTCATCCTCCAAGCAGTGAGAGTGTTAACTGTCTGGGAGGGACTGTGTTTCTTCATCCCCTTTCCTAGAATTGCTTCTTCGCATCTTTCAGGGCTTTTTATCTTAAATGTCACATCAACCAGGAAGCCTTCCCTGGTCAAGGCACTACTCCTGTGATCTATATTATCCTTTACTTTCCCTCCAGTTGACTTATAGGGTTATTTCCTGTTCCCTATCTGTTTCCTCCACTCAACTGGGAACTTTCTGGAAGGAGGGAACATGTCCTTCTTGTTCACCGCTGAGTCTCTAGACACTAGCACACTAACTGACACATATTTTTTAACAGATAAATAGAAGGCTACACTACATGCAATGATATGATTCTTTAACCCTCAGTTCCTATACCTAGAAAATACGGAGAGGGTAATATTACAAATATGTAAAAATCACATTTGCAAAATGCTAACAAGTGTGTTCAGCACTTAGTAAGTGCTTAATAAATGATGGTGATTGTCATTATTACTCAGGAATTACCACTTGGTTTCACTGTGTTGCTAAGTCATCTCTGAAAAGAAATTTGAGAAAATAAATAATAAAAGATTATAAGAACAAAATTAAGCTTCTTTGGGAAAATAATGGCTATCAGCTATCCAGTGCTATAGCCATAATAACAAATTCACAAGATCTGACCAACAGTATTGATAATTTGCTGTGTGGAAAAATAAGCAGTCCAGTAATGTTCTAAATAGGAAACCTGGTGGGGTAAATGGTCAAGCATTCAGCTGTTGAACTGAAAGGTTGGCAGTTTGAACCCACCAGCCACTCTGTGGGAGAAGGACTTGACACTCTTTGCCAATTTTTTAAATTACCTTTTCAATCTCTTCTCTTATTATGGATCTGTTCAGATTTTCGACCTCAGTTTGTGTTAGTTTAGGTAGGTAGTGTGTTTCTAGAAATTTTTCCATTTCCTCCAGGTTTTCCAATTTGTTGGAGTATAGTTTTTCATAATACTCTGTTATGATCCTTTTTATTTCAGTGGGGTCTGTTGTAGTGTCCCCCATTTCATTTATTATTTGGGTTACTTGTGTCCTCTCCTGTTTTTCTTTTGTCAATTTGTCTAATGGTTTGTTGATTTTGTTGATCCTTTCAAAGAACCAACTTTTGGTTTTGTTGATTCTTTCTATTGTTTTTCTATTCTCTATTTCATTTGTTTCTGCTCTGATCTTTATTATTTCCTTTCTTCTAGTGGCTGTAGGCTTCTTTTGCTATTCTCTTCTATTTGTTTGAGTTGTATAGCTAATGTTTTGATTTTTGTCCCTTTCTTTGTTTTTTTTTTTTTTTTTTTTGATGTATGCATCTATTGCTATAAGTTGACCTCTGAGCACTCCCTTTGCTGTGTCCCAAAGGTTTTGTTATGATGTGTTTTCATTCTCGTTTGATTCTAGGAATTTTTTTATTCCATCTTTGATTTCTTCTACTACCCAGTGGTTTTTAAGAAAAGTGTTATTCAGTTTCCATGTAATTTGATTTTTTTCCTTGCTCTTCCTGTTATTAATTTCTACTTTTATGGTGTTGTGATCAGAGAAGATGGTTTGTGTTACTTCAATGTTTTAGATTTTGTTGAGGAATTGCTTTATGACCTAAGATGTGGTCTATTCTGTACAATGTTTCATGTGCGTTGGAAAAGAATGTGTATTTTGCTGCTGTTAGGTGGGGTATTCTATATATATCTATGAGGTTAAGTTGGTTGATTGTGGCCTTTAGACCTTCTGTATCTTTGTCAAGTTTCTTTCTAGATGTTCTGTCCTTTACTGAGAGTGGTGGGTTGAAGTCTGCTACTATTATGGTGGAATTTCTCTTTTCATTGCTGTTAGGGTTTGTTTTATGTATTTTGGAGCCCTGTCATAGGGTACATAGATTGTATGTGCTGTCTTTTCCTGGTTTTGGTATCGGGGTTATGCTGGCTTCATAGAATGAATTCGGAAGTATCCCTTCCTTTTCTATGTTCTGAAATAGTTTGAGTAGTATTGGTGCAAGCTCTTCTCTAAATGTTTGGTAGAAATCTCCAGTGAAGCCATTTGGGGCAGGGTTTGTAATATTTATATGGATTTTTCCTCATAGTGGATTGCCAGATCACCCAAATTTTAAAAATCCAGGTCTGTTCCAGTTTTGCTTCATTGGCCGTGACTGGACTGGTTCAAACCAGTTTGAAGCCCTGCTGAAAAGCCAGTGACTACAGTTGAACTGTCTATTTGGTCCTGAGCTCCCTGGCAGCTGGAGCAAAAAAAGAAAACACAGTCAATTCTACAATTCTTTTTCGTTCACAAAGACAAAGCACTCCCTTTTTTCAGGAGAATCAAAACTTTTCCTGGCACAACATTCTTACAGAAATGTGTCACCTGTGGCAGGTAGGGCCTGAGGGATAAAGTGGACTATGCTTTTGAATCACATCCCTTCAGTCCATTCAGAGACTGGTTCCATAGATTACTTCCTGCAATGCCTGGACCATGGTGGACATCAAAGAGCAATGAGGCGACAAGACAGTGATGGTTGATTTCATTCTAACAGCCTTTTGCTATTAAACAAGTTTTATTAGCTTAAGCCAATCACTACTCCCTTTGGAGCCTCAGCTTTTTTATCTGAAATATGGGGACAGTACTGGCTTATAATGGGGGAACAAAAGAAAGATGATTATTATGACCTTTCTAATTCAATCCTTAGACCGCGATCCAAGGATGAACAGCTGGAGGCAAATTTTTCCCTGAAGTTTGTCAAAGCGATGGGCAAACTTTTGATGAATCCACTGGAGACCTGCCTTCTACTGACTAATTTACTGGAATGCTGTTGGGGAACTGCAACCTCAGGAAGACAAGGCTTGATTTCCCAGGATGAAGTGGCGAGGGAGGTCCCTCTTGAAAGTGGCGAAGGAAGGGCAATTATGTTTCGTCTTCTTTTAGAGTGAGTTACTGCTCTGGGCTTGCCCACCTCTGGCCTGAGAGGGCTGACAGCTCCAAGACTGACTGCTGTTGTCCCAGGTGTGAGGGTATCTTTAGCAAGCACACCTGGTAAACTGTCACTCACCCTCCGCTGGACCTGCTAGGGATCCTAGAAGTAACAGATAAGGGCAGAGAAAGGCAAAGCCAGCTTCATGCCTTCTGCCAATGGCCACCTCAGTTTGGCAGAGAGCTTGAGCAACTGCTTGAAGGGCCACATCTGACTGTCTTAGTCTCTGGGGCATGTCACCATCTCAGCAGGTCAGAGGCCTGCCACTGGCCTGGGCCCAGGCAGCACCTTGGATTACCAGGTAACAGGGAACGTGAAAAGAAGCACACATCTATGGGGGGGGGGGGGGGCACCATGTGCCATTTGCATCATCAACACAGTTTCTTCTAATTCCCCATAGCAACCATAGCAAAATGAATTAGGAGTTCATTGGTAGATGAGAACATTGAGATTTAGAGAAGTGAGGTGACTTGTTCAGTCACATCGCCAGCAAGTGGTGGAGCTGGAATCTGAACCCAAGCTGTAGATTCCAAAATCCATGCTCTTTTGTGGTGGAGGGTGGGGGTGAAGAGAAGGACCAGAGAAAAGAGGTAGAGAAGGAGGAGCAGGACAGACTGATGAAAAGGGAAAGGGAGGAGGAAGAAGAGAAAGAGGAAGAGATGGAGCCATAAGAAAGGAATGGGAAATATAGGAGGAGGAGACAAGGACCAAGAGAACTGGAAAAGAGGTAGGAGAAGGGGGAGAGGGAGCAGGGGAAGGATGCTGCATTCATTTCTGATGGCTGCTTTAACAAACCACCACAAATGTAGTGGCTTCTGGAGGTCCGAAGTCTAAAATCAGTCTCACTGAGCTAAAGTCAAGGTGTCCACGGGGCTGGTTTCTTTTAGAGGTTCCAGGGGAGAGCCTGTTTCTTTCTGTTTTCCAGCTTCTAGTGGTCACCTATATTCCTTGGCTTGTGGCCCCTTCCTCCATCTTCAAACTGCATAACTCCAATCTCAGCTTCCAGCATTTCATCTCCTCCTCTCACTCTGACTCCTCCTTATAAGCACTTGTGATTATGTTAGGCTCACCCAGAGAAACCAGGATAATCTTCCCATCTCAAGATCCTTAACTTCATCACATCTACAAAGTCCCTTTTGCCATATAAAGTGACATTCACAGGTTCTGGGGATTAGGACATGGACATCTTTGGTGGGGGGACATTATTCAGTAGGAGGAAGAAGTAAAGGTGGAGAGAAAAGAAAATATAGAAAGATATGATGGTGGAGATGAAAGAAGAGAAAATTGGGGGTGGAGGAGGACCTTGAACAAGCCTTTCACCTCTTCCCAAAACCCACTGCTGTCAAGTCAATTCTGACTCATAGCGACCCCATAGGACAGAGCAGAACTGCTCCATAGTGTTTCCAAGAAGCGCCTGGTGGATTTGAACTGCTGACCTTTTAGTTAGCAGCCATAGCTTTTAACCACTACACCGTCAGGGTTAGGGCCTCAGTTTCTTCCTCTGTAAAACGGGGGTAATGAGAGCATCTACTCCTGGGGTGGTGAGGATTCTGCAGATACGCACAGGTGAGGTGCTCAGTCTCTGTGAGCTGGGACGAGTGCCCAGCTACCACCACGGCCCACGTTTCTCCTTGCCTCTCTTTCAACCCACCTCCTGGCTTCCAGGGTCTTCCCCTGGGGTATCTGCTTTATCGCTTCCCACCTAAAGCACCCCCGTCCCTGTAACTACCTTCTGAGTCAGCCCAGACCCTGCACTAATGCGTTGCAGCTTGAGCCTGCAGCCCGCCTGCTGGCTTCCCTCGCCCTGCTCATTCCCCGCCCAGCCCTGGCAGTCACTTCCAATCACTCCAATACAAAACATCCCGCCAGATCCGTCCTGGCTGCCAGGCGGCCTGGTCTGGCCTTGAACGACAGCACCTGGCTGTGAGCTGGGGCAGATGCAGGCAGCTCCAAGGTCACTGGCTTGCCATCCCCTCTCCCTCCATGGCCCTGGGGCTTTTGGAAATCACCAACCTGCCCACTATGCTCTCTCTGGCCATCAGTGTCCCCCATTCTTCCTCTCTCCCAGTAACGCACAAGAAAGCCAGTATGAACGTTAGCCACCAAGGGTCCTTCAGGGCATCGCTATTTCTTTACTGGGAGAACACTGCCATTTCTTGAGCATCTCTGTGCACCAGGTCCTTTGCAGACATTAGCTTGAGTTATCCTCACAGCACCCATGAAAATTAGATGCTTTCATCCTTGAGGTACAAATGGGGATGCTCAGGCACAAAGCAGGTATGTGATTCCTCCTCTCTTCTGTAGCTCTATATCCATCTATCCACCCACTATCCTCACTTATTAAGCACCTTCCATGGGCCAGATGCTCTGTGGATGGTATCCAATCTTTGCCACAATGCTATGAAATTAGAACTCTGTTTTCCATTTTACAGATGAGAAATCTGAGGCTCAGAAACAGGAAATGTGTTGCTGAAGGTCCCACAGACAATCAGGGACAGATCTGCAATTTTAACCCAGGCCCAGCAAACACCAAAGCTTGTTCGCCCTTTGTCCTTCACCAGCAACAGATTCTCAAACCTGACTGCACCCCAGAATTACCCAGGGAACTGAGTAAAATACTGATTCCAAGACCCCATCATTGAAGATTCCCATACAGTCAGTCTGGGCTGGAGCCCCAGACACTGCATTCTAACAGTATCCCTAGTGATTCTGAGTGGCACAAACAGTTAAACACTTGGCTGCCTACCTAAAGGTTGGAGGTTCAAATCCACCTGGAGACACCTCAGAAGAAAGGCCTGGTGATCTACTTCTGAAAAATCAGCCATTGAGTCCGGAGGTGAGATGACAAGGCAGAGAGGGTTAGGAGCTGGTTGAATGGACACAGGAAATCTGGGGTGGAAAGGAGGAGTGTGCTGTCACAGTATAGGGAGAGCAATCAGGGTCACATAACAATGTATGTATAAATTTTTGTATGAGAGACTAACTTGAATTGTAAACTTTCACTTAAACTACAACGATTAAAAAAAAAAAAAAAATCAGCCATTGAAAACCCAGTGGAGCACAGTTCTACTCTGACACACAACTGGTTTGGTTTCTGGTGATTCTGAACACTGTACTCTTGTCTCCCAAACAAACTTGTTCAAGGTGCCTGCAAGTCTGATCATCTAGTGATTCGTAACAAGGAAGAAGAGGTGGGGATGAGCTGGGGAGGAGGGTCGGAGGTGGCAGTGGGCGGATGGCCAGAGTAAGGAGGATACTCCCTCAGCTTTCCTATTATCCACCTCACAGGACACACCTCCAATCACCTTCACTCTTCTCTGACCCCATCCTGGGGCCGGATGCCCTGGGACTTTTGTCTTCCTGGAACTTTCTAGAGTCCCTGAATATTCTATTTGAAAGTTGTTCATGAGACATCTCATCCAACCACTGTGCTCCCCACTCCACCCCTATTTTACAGATTGGAGAACCAAGGCCCTCAGAAGGAAAGGGACTTATCCAGAAACCCATGGCCAACCCCATAACCAAGCTTTGTTTCAGATCTCAGGTCTCCCGACATTCAGAACCTACCATGCTAAGCCAGAAAGTGGCCATGGGCAGGAGTTAGGCCAACAAGGACGGACAATGGGCCTAGGGAGAGGTGGGGAGCTAAGGTGAGGGACTGGAAGACTGTGTGTCTGTGCTGGGTGATATGCTGCAAGTCCATCATTACCCCTTATTGTGCAATTATGCCCATTTTACAGATGCAGAAACAAAGCCTCAGAGGGGTAAGGTCATGAGCTAGCAAGTGACAGAGCTGGGATTTGAAACCAGTTGGCTTGCCTCTAAAGCCCCATGTCCTTTCCCATTCTGTCCACTGCCCGCCCCCCGCCCCCACCAGCCCATCAGCCTCGCTCCCAGGTCACACCCTCCCAAATATGAATCCAATTTGCAAACCAAGTGCTTGGTGCCATTGGCAAGAGGCACAGGCCTCTGAGCTATTAGTTTATAGCAAGTGCTCAGCTGGGCTGCACAAAGAGGCATCCAGTGGGTGTTGGCAGCAGCCCCCTTCCTTGCCCAACGTTTCAAAGGCAAGATTGAAGCCACATGTTTGGAGGCCATGTGCTGATTGCTAGAAAGACGTTCCATATAAACAGCATGAGGCAGAACCTGTCACTTGGCCTCACCTTGGTTCCCAACCCAAGCTCCAGCCCCCAGATCCAGCTCTTGCCAACTCCTCCCCCTCCTCAACCTCTAGCTCCAGAGCACTAAGGGCCTTTGTGCTCATGGCTAGCTGAGGAAGGGTTAAAGCTGAAGGCAGCAGGTGCAAAGGCAGAGAAGACAGGTTCTCCTGGGCCTCAGGGTGGGGGCCAGGAAGAGAAAGAGGAAGACACAGTTCAGACAGGCTTCCGTGATTTTGGCGGAAAGCTGTTCTCCAACCAGCCTGGCCTCCAACCCCTACCACTGGGTGTGGGGTCTTTCCTCCACTCTGCTCTGTACTCCAGACAAGCTGTCTTCTCTCAGTGGGCCTCAGCATCCCTGTCTGAGATAGAGGGGCTCTGGTCATGGGGGGCTCTCCCAGCCCAGGTCTTCAACTCTGGACCCCTGGCCAGCTTCCCCCTAGGGACACAGGTGGGGCTGGGAGGCGGGGAGAGGAGCCTGCTGGGCCACACAGGCTGAGGACTTAAGGTTACCAGAGCCAGAGCTGCGCACGTGTGTTTCACATTTTCTTTCAAGTCTTCTGGGCCGGCTTGCTCCCATCCCTCCCCCAGCCTCCATGTTCTGGGTCTGTAATCAGTTTGGATGGAGAGCAGCAGACACACTTCAGGGGGAGAGGCGGGTGCGTGTGGGGACCAGTCGGGGATGGGAACCATTTCGGGATTTTGTTACCTGCCAGCAGCCCACAAGCCCCTCTGAAGGTGGGGGCGAGGTTGGGGGCATGGAGACATGGACACTGTCAGGGGCCTGGAGCACAGAGAAGAGTCAGTCCCAGAGCCTTCAACTCCAGGCAGATAGGACAGACTGGGCTCACATCTTGGCTCTGCCTTGGCTGGCTGAGTGATCTTGACAGTGTTATTTGACCTCTCTGAGCCTCAGTGGCCTCATTTGTGAAATGGGGCCTAACTGCATATCATGGCTGTGAAGATTAAATAAGATAAGCCTACAGAGGGCTTGGAGTCCTCGAGTGGTGCAAATGTGCTCGGATGCTAATGGAAAGGTTGGAGGTTTGAGTCTACCCAGAGGCCCCTTGGAAGAAAGGCCTGGCAATCTACTTTCACAAAATCAACCATTGCAAACTCTATGGAGGAAAATTCTACTCTGACACACTTGAGGTCACCGTGAATCAGAACTGACTTGATGGCAACTGGTTCAGAGGGCTTTGCAGAGAACTGTTCTGCTGGCATGAACTCCCTTGCCCTTTAGTAGAGTGGGGTCAGGGTGATGACACAGGGTCGTTTGACAGAGACTGGACTGTTGAGGCCATTGGCACAGCAGAAATCCGGCCTGAAGAGCAAGACACACTCTCTGCACAGCTTGGGACTGTCTGTAGCCTGTGTCTGCAGGTATTGGCCAGAGGACAGGAGGCATCTACATCCCAGGCAAGCACCCCCAAAGCTGCTTCCCTCCCCAGGCTGCGGAGCCCCCGCTTGGGCCTTCCGGCCCTGACCGCCACTGGCTGCTGTCCCCCAGCACCCATCACTAAGCATCTGCTCAGGGACATCTGGGGCTCCTGCTCCCACCCATTTGGGGTTGGGGGGGCTTTATTATCCTTTCTGTCCCCTCAGTCTGGGGCTGTCACTCTAGATGCCACCTAGGTTCCAGGCCACCCATGACGGAACTTGGTAAAGTCACAGGCTCCTTTGAGCATCAGATGAAAACTATGCTCCCCATCCCTGGGAAAATGGACCCACACACAAAACTCAGCCCACAGCTTCAGAGTTCACAGACTCTCCCCCGGAGCCCCTAAGTCATGAAGATTCCTTCTTGGGGATTCAGAAGCTCACTGCCATGAGGAAAACCCTCAGACTAGGAATCTCTGTTCTGGACCCTGCTCAGGGCGAGATGGAAGGAAGGACCCTGGGAGGGAGATCCCTGCCTCGGCCTGTGCCAGGGGGCATCAGCACTGCCACATGTCAGAGCTGGAAGGATGTGCAGGGGTGTGCTGGTGCCCATCCACCTCCTTTCACAAATGGGGAAACAGAGGCTCAGAGAGGCCCAGGGGGTCCACCAAGGTCTGGGGACTTTTCCAGCCTGCCTCAGGTTTTGTGTCTGAGGCCCAGAGCACCCAGAGGGCTGGAGCTGAGTGAGGGTCACCAGCCCACACATACGTGGGGCAGCCTCCAGCCTCCCCTCACCCCTGACTTCTGTTAGCACTAATAGAAAGTGGCAACTCAGAAAGCAAAGGCTTCTAGCCTGCCAAATTGGAGCTGGGAGAACAGATGGCCAATTCATCCCACCAAACTTGGCGCCTCAAACAAAAGAAACAATATGTATTTGGCTCCCTGATCTTTTCCTCAGGTTCCCAGGCAGGTGACTGGAAAGTCTGATGACGAGAAAGCATCAACTAGCCTCTCCCAGGACACAAGTCGGGCCTGGCCCTTGTTCTGCCTGCTCCCTCCACCCCATCCCGCTCTCCTCCCTCCACCCCATCCCACTCTCCTCCCTCCCTCCCCTCTCTCTGGAGCAGCTTTGTGTCTCCTTCAGAGCGGCCCCTTGTAAAGGGAAGGTGATTGCGGTGACAGGGGGTGCTCAGTCTCTGAGCATCATACCCTTTCTCTCACCCTGGTAACAGCCCTCTGAGGCAGATACTATTATTACCCCATTTTGCAGATGTGAAAACCAACAGGATACATGGCCTATCCGTGGCAGAGTGGGAGTACTGCCAGCAGCTGTCATGGGTTGAGCTTCTTCTGCATGGCCTCGTTTTATAGATTTCAGTGAGGTGACATGACTGGGATCTGGATCTGGCTCTACTCACTGCAGGGTCTCTCTGCTCCACGAGTGGCTTTGGGGAGTTGGCCATGGAAACACTCCTGTGGAGAAGTTTGGAAATGTGGCCACATGTGTGCAGACTCATTATGGAGGGAGAAAAAGGGGCTCCCTTGTAAGCCCTGGAGATGAATGACTACAGCTGTTACTTATTGAGCATCTACTGTGTGCCGGGCGCTTAGTAGGTCCTTCACATGGGCGTCTCTGAGTGGGCTCCGTTTGGTGAGTGTGTACAGTTGTCCCAGTCTTACAGAGGAAGAGTCGGAGGCACTGAGAAGTGATCTGTCAGTCACACAACCAGTTAACAGCTCACGCCCGGACTCTTCCACCACCTCAGCTGTTTCCCTTTGCCCCTGCCCCCAGCCCCAGCCACCCTAGCCCCAGGGAGGGTGTTAATGAGGCCATTGAAGGGAGAGGCAGGGGAAGGCACTCTGCCCACAGGTGCTGGCAGGTCTTCATGGTGGCCAGACTCAGACCTGGGGCCGCTTTGCCCCTGCCCGTCTGCTTTCCCCATGTGAAGTGGCTGAAACCCCTCTGGGGTGGGGTGGGGGCCCTGTACATGTCTGGGTCCTGCCAAGACCCCACCCTGGAGACCCAGAGTCTGTCTCCCTGGGACTGAAATCATCTCCACTCTGGGATCCCTGGGCAGGGCACGTAGGGCTTGGAGAGCACCCAGGACTGCTAGAGGGGCTGGGAACTGTCAGCACTGTGGGAGGCCTCGAAGGCCTGGTCTCCCTTTGTCTTTTTCTCTCTGTAACTAGCTGGTTGGACCTTTGACTCTCTTCCTCTCTGTCTCTAGCTGGCTCAGCCTGATGGATTACCCAGTACACATGGGCTTGTTTGTGCTTATTTACTAATCCGTAGTGCACAATTTTACCTGCGAAATTGTACACTACAGATTAGTAAGTAAACACAAGTAAGCCTGTGTGTACCTTGCTTACTATAAGCCTGTGCGTACCTTGCTAACTAGTTAATCTGCCCTTGGGTCACTCAGGGGTCAAAGAGTTTGTGGTATGTGGGAAAAGACAGGATGGGAAGCCAGGAGACCTAGTGTTAGCCCCAAGTCTGCTGGGTGACCCTGGGGGAGACCCTCCCTGTCTCTGGGCCTCAAGATGCTGGGCATAACTGCTGTGCACAGTTTAGAGCCCTTCAGGCCCCTTAGGCCTTGGTGATCAGGCCATCCCGTGGCGGTGAGAAGCTTCGAAGACGATGTTTGTCTGTGTTTTCCATACAGAAAACATCTGAGAACAGCTCCAGGCTCTCAGTGGGAAGGGAATTGGGAAGAAAATAAATAAAGCATGAAAGTGCCTCTCACTGACAAGCCTAAGCCCTGTGAACTTGGCCTCTGCTCCTACCTCACTTCCCCATCCCCTCTGTGACTTGGGAGCCATTTCTCAAAACCCTAGCCCCTTCCCACACCACCCTCCTCTTCAAGTCCCTTGCTCAGGAAAACCTGCTTCAAAATGTGGGGTAGGGGGAGGATCAACATTAGAAGGTTGCAAAGGATCCGTAGGAAGACCCCAAGAGTTCCTAGAAAATACACCACCATGATCCCACCTCCACCACCACCATCACTACTACCTCCATCACCACCACCTCTGCTATCATCACCACCTTTACCACCTCTACCACTACCACCACCACCACCATTACCACCACCTTAACCACCACCACCACTACCTCCAACCACTATTACCACCAGCACCACCACTTTAACCACCACCACTTCCACCACTACCACCACCACCACCCCCTTAACCACCACTTCCACCACGACCACCTTCACCATTACCACCACCTCTACCACCTCCACCACCACCGCTATCACCACCTCCATCATCACCATCACCATCTCTACCATCGCTTACACTATCATCACCACCATCATCATCACACCACCATTGTTATTATTCTTCTATTGCTACTGTAACAAATTACTTGATGGCTTAAAACAATACAAACTTATTATCTTACAGTTCTGGAGGTCAGAAGTCTAAAATGGATCTCACTGGACTAAAATCAAGATGTTGGCAGAGTTGCGTTCTTTCTGGAGGCTCTAGGGGAGAATCCATTGCCTTGACTTTTCCAGTTTCTAGAAACTACTCACATTACTTGTTTTGTTGCCTTCTTCCTCCATCTTCAAAGCCAGCAATGGTTGGTCAAGTCTTTCTTACACTAAAAAAATAAAAATAACCAAACCCATTGCTGTCGAGTCAATTCCGACTCATGGCGACCCCATGTGTTGTCAGAGTAGAACTGCTCCATAGAGTTTTCTTGGCTGTAATCTTTAGGGAAGCAGATCATCAGTCCTCTCTTCCACTGGCACTGCTGGGTGACTTTGAACCACCAACCTTTACGTTAGTAATCAAGCACAAACTGTTTGAGCCACCCAGGGACACAACATCACTCCAAAATTTTCTCCTGCCTCCCTCTTTCACTATGAGGACCCTTGTGATTACATTGTGTCCACCTATGTAATCCAGGATAATCTCCCCCTTTTTAATGTCAGAAGATTGTTGTTGTCGCTGTGTGCCTGTCGAGTTGATGCCAACTTATAGTGGCCAATCATAGCCAACTTAATTTATCCTTGACATGTAGCATAACATATTCACAGGTTCCAGAGATTAGGACATGGACATCTTTGGAAGCCCATTATTCTGCCTACCACAACCGTCACCACCATCACCACCATCACCACCACTGTCTCTAAAACAATCATCACCACCCCACTTTTATCACCATCAGCCCACTATCACCACTACTATCTTCAGCACCATCACCTTCACCACCATCACTACTTCAATCACCACTACCATCTCCATCACTACCAACACCACCAACACCACCCCATATCCACCAATATCACCACTAACACCATCACCACCACCACTTCTACCATTAACACCACCACCACCATTGCCACCATCGTCTTTGATGCCATGACCACTACCAGCACCACTACTTCCACCATTTAGATCTCAGCTCAAATGGTCGTTTCAGACCACCCTATCTAAACTAAGGTATCCTTCCTACTCCCTCCCCCATTACTCCTAATCACATCATCTTGTTTATTTTCTTTTTCATGAAAAACACCCTAATAAATTATCTGATCCCCACCTCAGCACACATACACAGACACATACACGACAGGGTAAGTCTATGAGACAGGGATCTTCTGTTTTCTTCACTGCTGCATTTAATGCCTGGCACAGAGGAAACACTCAATAAATCCATTGGATGGATGGATGTATTTGAGCTTATATTAGAGGATTTGACCTAGTCTGAGATGCCAAGAAGGGTGTCTCTGAAGGAGTGACAATAGAACTGAGATATAACCGAAGAGTGGGGGCTAACGACGTGATTAAAGAATGGTGGGAGCAAAGCTGGATGTCTTGAGGGAGCACAGTGCATCTGAGAACAGTAAGTGGGTGGGGGAGGCAGAAGCCCAGAGTGCAGGGGAGCATGGGTAAAGTATGACCAGAGCAGCAGGCAGAGGGTGGACCAGGCAGGGCCTTGTAAGCATGTCGAAGAGGTTGCTCTTTATCCTCAGAGCAATGGAAGACTTTGCAGAGTTTTAAGGCTTGTGATTAGATACACATTTCTGAAAGATCACTCTGGCTCTACTGTGAGGAGTGGATTGGCAAGGAATGGGTAACAGGAGGTGTGTGGAGGATGCTTAGGAGCCTCTGGCCATTGTCCAGGAGCTAACGGTGGAGACGGTTCTAGCTTGGATCAAAGTGGTAGGTGTGGAGATGGAGAGAAGTGGACAGAGTTGGGAGCCATAAGAGATAAAAATCAAAAGGACTTGGGAATGGCTTAGATTTGAGAGTGAGGAGGAAAGAAGCGTGGTGCCAAGGATGCTACATAAGTTTCTGCTCTGGTAGCTGGATGGTAGTGACCAATGACTCATGAGTGTAAGAGTATATCCATATTTATTACTATTATTAGTAATATAATACTATTAATAATAACAGGATAATAAATTAATAATGATAGCATAATAGAACAATGTTTGTTGAATGCTTACTATTCATCATACTAGGTTAAGTAATCTGCAGGTACATTGGTAGTGTCTTAGTTTGGGCTCCCCAGAAGCCAACCCTAGAACAAGTATTCAAATGCAAGTAATTTATTTGGGAGGTGAATAGCAAAGTGGGGCAGTGAGACAGGGAAGAGAAGGCAGTCAATAAAGGGTGTGTTATCAAGAAAGTTACCTACTGGGAAAATGGAACTTAATCTTGTTGGAAAACTCTGGGGGCCAGTGAAGAACATACATCTCAGACCATCTCAACCAAGGATGAGGAAACTGGGGTATGTGTGCACCAACTTGGGCTAGTCACTGATTGGAGACTGCTCCCAGGGGGTTTTAATTTCCCATCACTTCCAGACTTCCACACAAAGGAACAGATAAGTCTCGGTGGCCAGAGAAGGCCCTCAGGCAAAAATATTCAGGTTCTGGCAGTTGGAAGCCAGACTTGTGTGCACTGAGATGGTGAGGACTAAGGGAATATGAGAAGAGAACTGACAGCATATACTACTGGTAGTAAATGATAAAATAAGGATTCAGATCCAGGTCTGTCTCATTTGAAAGTCTATGAATGGATGAGTATATGGTTGGATGGCTGAATAGATGGACATCTATATGAATAGATGGACTGATAGATGATTGGATGGTTAGCTGTTCAAATGGATGGATGGATAGGTGGGTAAACAATGGATGGATGGATGGCTATTTGAGTCGATAGGAAGGAATGGGTGGGTGGTGGACAGATATGTAAGGATGGATAAATAGATGAGGAATGAGTAGATAAATGGACATATGGACATATGGATGTATGGATGAATAGATGGATGGATGGATGGACGGGAAGTTTAGTGTATGGGTAAATGGATAAATTATTTAAGAACTATGTTTATGACTGGATAGATGGATAGAGGGAAAAGTATATAGTTGTTGGTATTACCCGCTGTTGAGTTGGCCTCTGACTCATTATGACCCCATGCATAAGGGAACAAAACTCTGTCTGGTCCTGCATTATCCTGCACCATTATTGGTTTTGGATTGGACGGTTGTGATCTATAGGGTTTTCATTGGCTGATTTTTGTAAGTAGATTTCCAGGCCTTTCTTCCTAGTCTCTCTTAGTCTGGAAGCTCTACTGAAACCTGTTTAGCATCATAGCAACATGCAAGCCACCACTGACCGACAGGTGGTAGCTGCACATGAAGTGTATTGGCAGGGAATCAAACCCAGGTGTCCCTCATGGAAGGCAAGAATTCTACTACTGAACTACCAGGTAAATAAAAGGAAGGTAAATAGAAAGGTAGAGGAATGGGCAGGTAGATGGGAAGATAGATGGTCAGGTTTGGGAAAAGACAAGGGCTATGGCTTAGTAGAGAAAAGCCTCAAACCATCGCCTTGATTGAAGTGAGTTCAGCTAATGACACCCACATCACACCAGTGGCCTCACTAGGTAGGTGCAGGGGGTGCGGACTGCACTAGGTGACACTGTCAGAGGGAGTGACACCAAAATGACTGTCTATAAAAATATCCCTGTAGTTAGTTGTAACAATGAACACATTTTTTGTAAGCCCAGCTTACAAGTATCAATATATCTACAAGGCTAAAACTCTATGCTAATTTACTTTTTGAACTTTTTTACTTTTTGAATGCGCTCCAGGCAGAGCTGTCATTATCTCCCAATTACAATGATACTTCAAATCACATGGTTTCGTCTGCATGCGCTACAAGCATGTGCTGTTGTTTTCGTTGCTTCTGGTGTTTTCATAGTCGCCGATTTTGTCAAATTAGCTGGCGTTTTAGCTGCAATATTGTAGTAATTAGTGTTTGTGAACATATATCAATATTTTTTTGAGAATGAAGTAGTAATTAAAGGAAAAGGAGTGTTACATGGGAATTATGATTTATGAGTAACATTAGCGCAAAAAAACATTACTAAGAATTCTGTATGGTCTGGTACGGGAGGAGGTCCTTGGCGGGGGGTGACACCATGAGTTACTGCACTGGGTGACACCAACCCTAGTGATGCCACTGCATCACAACTCACCTCCCACTGTTCCAGAGGGTCCTCAGTCTCTAAGTCTCAGAAGCATTCCAGCTGTGGTCTCATGATGATGACTAATCACACCAGCAATGATATTCAAGGACCAGGGCAGATCTAGAGTGGCTGTAGTAGAGGGTATGGGTTGGGGGAAGCCTGTGAGATGGAACTGGAGGAATAGGGTGGAGCCCACTTGTTCTTGCACATAAAATGGTGTTGCCCTGTCCAGAGCCGGCTGGCACCTGCCCAGCAGACAACGTCACAGGGCTGGCTCTGCCCACCTTGCCCTGTGGGTGGGTGCTGGACATATTCAAGTGTGTCCCCTCACCCAAGCAAGGCAATGGCTGCAGAAGGAGAAGGCAGCTCTAATAGTGGGAACAGCGCTGGCAAGGGAGGGCTAGAAAAGGAGGCTGACATCAGGACAGGAAGCCCCACCATCTTGGCAGACCCTAGTGGAGCACAGGAACACCTGGCTCCAGCCCAAGCACAGCTGATTGGTCCAGCTCTGCCAAGTTTCACTGCCTGAGGCACATTTTTACGACTGAGGAATAATGAGAGGCAGGCATCTGATTCTTAGCCTTTCCCTGCTGCAGAGTGTATGTGTGTATGAGTGTGTGTGTGCATGCATACACACACATGGTTTGCATGAGTGAGCATGGATCTCATATGTGGTTCTCTGTGTGGATTTGTTTGTATGTGCTGTTCTGTGTTTTTGCCTGTGTGTGTATGTCAGGGTTTGTGAATACATGCCAGGACATTTGGTAGATGTGAGTTTGTGTGTGTTAACATGATTGTGTACATATGTGGGCATGTTTGAATGTGGGTAGATGTTTTTGTGTGTATGTGAGCACATTTGTGTGCATATTATTGTTCTTGTGCGTTTGCTTGCGCATGTGTGAATACATTTTCATTTGTGAGAACATATTTGTGTGTAAAGGTGTTCACATCTGTGTACTTATTCATGAACGTGCCATTGGCATGGGTCTCAACTTGTTTGTGAAAGTGTGTATAGTTGTAACTGAGTGCTCATCAGGGAATAAGACTTCATGGACTTACGCTCCCCGCTCCACTGCCCCATTCTCTATCCCCAGCCTCATCTCTTGCCAACCCCAGCCTCATCTCTTGCCAACCCCCGCAAATCTCATTCCTTCAGACAAACTTCAGGAGCTAAACAACTAGTAGTTCCCAAACATGCTAGGCTATTTCTGGCCTCCGTGGTTTTACATGTGCTGCCTGGAATGCCATCTCTTCCTTTCTGTTTGGTAAAACTCTGATTCATCTTACCAGGCCCAGGCTTCACCTTCTTTGGGCCATCTTCCTGGTCACCTCAGACTCCATGCTCTGGGCTCCCTGCTGCCTCTTAGACATCCTTCTGTTACAGCCATGAGGTATTATCTGCTCTTCCTATAGACTGGAAGTTCCTTGAGGGCAAGATCTGTGTCTAATTCCTTTCTGGATCCCCAGGGCCTGGAACAAGATCTGGCATGGGATGGATGGATGGATGGATGGATGGATGGATGGACGGATGGATGGATGGATGGACGGATGGATGGACGGATGGATGGATGGATGGATGGACGGATGGATGGATGGATGGATGGATAAACAGATAGGTAGATGGCTAAGTGGATGGATGGGTGGATGGCTAAATCAATGGTTGGATATATGAATGGATGAGTGGGTGGATGGTTGGATGGGTGGATGAATGAGTGAATGACTAAATCTGGGGCTTCTGCTCCCTAATCCTGGATTCTGAGGGGAAGCTGCTTGCAACTCTTCCTCACCTTTCATTCACTCTGGCACAGAAGACATAGTCCCTTTGCTCACAGAGGAAGGCTGCGACCTCAGAACTGGCAAGCACTCTCCTCTCAGCTCTGGCTGTTAGGAGGGCTGGCTCCAGACTTTTCCAAGGAGCAGATTAGGCCTGAAGAGGCATTGCTGAGAGGCTGTTTGTGCTTTGGGACTTTCAAAGGCCTAGTGACTGCAGAGGAGGGGACCAACTGTAGACCCCACTGCTAAGTGGGCAGGGTTTGTGTGTCAGCCAGGCCTCAACTGCAGACAGCTTAAGGCAGGACCCTAGGAGTTTCAAGACAGGAAAATGGTGTTTTGTCTTGTTAATGCATTCACTTGGCTTTGAACTGGAGAGTAGTCAGGTGTTCCCAGACTGCTGCTTTTGAGATGGTCTGGGATGGGGGCAGGGCGACTCAAGCCCCAGATTACAGAGGCCTTCCCTGGGGAAGGGGGCCTTTGATGGGGCCGGGCCTGTTGTCCAGAGTCTGCTGTGCTGGTGGCTGGAGCCCACTAATGAGGGGAAAGGGCTCCATTCCGAGGTATTCCCTGGGCCTCCCTTGGGCAGCAGGCGGAGACCTTCTTTGATGTTGGAGTCCTTCAGCCAAGTGGGGACTAATTGCCACAAGGTATAGAATGTTCTTGTTGCTTGGGGGGTCTGCAGCTTGCTCACAATGCCACAGCCACCCTGGGGTGGGGGGAAAAGGCAGCCACTTTCTGAACGTGAGACAATGGAATAGGGGTTTTTTTGCTGTTGTTTTGTCTTCATATTTCTTTCATGAACACAGACTCACACACCGAATAGAAAATAAACACACACAACTCATGCCACTGTAACTTTGTAAACAGTGTTATATTTGAAAGCATACTTTTTTATTTTATTTTTTCCCATACAAAAATTTATACATACATTGTTATGTGACCCTAAATGCTCTCCCTATACTGTAACAGCACACTCCTCCTTTCCACCCATGATTCCCTGTGTCTATTCAACCAGCTCCTAACCCTCTCTGCCTTCCCATCTCACCTCTGGACAGAAGCTGCCCATTTAGTCTCTTGTATCTACTTCAGCTAAGAGGCACACTCCTCGCAAGTATCACTTTATGTCCCACAGTCCAGTCTAATCCTTGTCTGAAGAGTTGGCCTCGAAAATTGTTTTAGTGCTGGGATGATAGAGAATCTAGGGGGCATGCTTTTCTGGGTACCTCCAGTCTCAGTCAGACCATTAACTCTGGTCTTCTTACTAGAATTTGAGTTCTGCACCCCACTTTCTCCTGCTCCATCTGGGACTCTCTGTTGTGTTCCCTGTCAGGGCGGTCATTGGTGGTAGCCAGGCACCATCTAGTTCTTCTGGTCTCAGGCTGATGAAGTCTCTGGTTTACGTGGCCCTTTCTGTCTCTTGGGCTAATATTTTCCTTGTGTCTTTGGTGTTCTTCATTCTCCTTAACTCCAGGTGGTTGGACCAATTGATGCATCTTAGATGGCCTCTTGCAAGCTTTTAAGACCCCAGACACCTCTCACCAAAGTAGGATGCAGAACATTTTCTTAATAAGCTTTGTTATGCCAATTGACCTAGATGTCCCCTGAAAGCATGGTCCCCAGACCCCTACCCCTGCTACTCTGTCCCTCAAAGTGTTTGATTGTATTGAGGAAACTTCTTAGTTTTGGTTTAGTCCAGTTGTGCTGACTTCCCCTGTAGTGTGTGCTGTTCTTCCCTTCACCTAAGATAATTCTTATCTACTATCTAGTTAGTAAATAACCCTCACCCTCCCTCCCCACCCTCATAACCATCAAAGAATGTTTTCTTCAGTGTTTAACCTTTTCTTGAGTTCTTATAATAGTAGTCTTACACAATATTTGTCCCTCTGTGACTGACTAAATTCACTCAGCATAATGACTTCCAGATTCCTCCGTGTTATATTTCACGACTTCATCTTTGTTCTTTATCATTGGGTAGTATTCCAATGTGTGGATATACCATAATTTGTGTATCCATTTGTCCACTGATGGGCGGCTAGGTTGTTTCCATCTTTTTGCTACTGTGAACAGTACTGCAATGAACATGGGTGTGCATATATCTATTCGTGTGATGGCTCTTATTTCTCTAGGATATATTCCAAGGAGCGGGATAGCTGGATCGTATGGTACTTCTGTATCTAGCTTTTTAAGGAAGCGCCAAATCAATTTCCAAAGTGGTTGTACCATTTTACATTCCCACCAACAGTGTATAAGTGTTCCAGTCTCTCCACAACCTCTCCAGCATATATTGTTTTGTGTTTTTTGGATTACTGCTAGCCTTGTTGGAGTGAGATGATATCTCACTGTGGTTTTGATCTGCACTTCTCTAATGGCTAATGATAGTGAGCATTTCTTCATGTGTCTGTTAGCTGCCTGAATATCTTCTTTGGTGAAGTGACTGTTCATATCCTTTGCCCATTTTTTAATTGGGTTATTTGTCTTTTTGTTGTTGAGGTTTTGCAGTATCTTGTAGATTTTAGAGATTAGATGCTGATTGGATTTGTCATAGACAAAATTTTTTTCCCAGTCTGTAGGTTGTCTTTTTACTCTTTTGGTGAAGTCTTTTGTTGAGCATAAGTTTTTGATTTTTAGGAGCTCCCAGTTATCTAGTCTTTCTTCTGGTGCTCGTGCATTCTTACTTACGGTTCATATTGTGTTTATGCCATGTATTAGGGCTCCTAGTGTTGTCCCTATTTTTTCTTCCATAATCTTTATTGTTTTTGATTTTATATTTAAGACTTTGATCCATTTGAGTTAGTTTTTGTGCATGGTGTGAGGTATGGGTCTTGTTTCAGTTGTTTGCAGATGGATATCCAGTTATGCCAGCACCGTTTGTTAAAGAGACTGTCTTTTCTCCTATTAACAGACTTCAGGCCTTTGTCAAATATCAGCTGCTCATAGGTGGATGAATTTATGTCTGGATTCTCAATTCTGTTCCATTGGTCTATGTATCTGTTGTTGTACCAGTACCATGCTGTTTTGACTATCGTGGTGGTATAATAGGTTCTAAAATCAGGTAGTGTGAGGCCTCCCACTTTGTTCTTCCTCTTGAGTAATGCTTTACTTACTGGGGCCTCTTCCCTTTCCATATGAAGTTGGTGATTTGTTTCTCCATCTCATTAAAAAATGCTGGTGGAATTTGGATCGGGGTTGCATTGAATCTGTAGATTGCTTTGGTTAGAATTGACATTTTCACAATGTTGAGTCTTCCTATCCATGAACAGTGTATGTTTTTCCACTTATGCAGGTCTCTTTTGGTTTCTTGCAGTAGGGTCTTCTAGTTTTCATTGTATAGGTCTCTCACGTCTCTGGTTAGATTTACTCCTAAGTATTTTATCTTTGGGGGCTGTTGTAAATGGTATTGATTTGGTGATTTCCTCTTGGAAGTTCTCTTTGTTGGTGTAGAGGAATCCAACTGATTTTTTTATGTTTATCTTGTATCTTGATACTTTGCTGAAATCTTCTATTAGTTCCAGTAGTTTTCTTGTGGATTCTTTGGGGTTTTCTGTGTATAAGATCATATCATCTGCAAAGAGAGATACTTTCACTTCTTCCTTACCAATTTGGATACCCTTTATTTCTTTTTCTAACCTAACTGCTCTGGCTAGGACTTCCAGCACAATGTTGAATAAGAGGGGTGATAAAGGGCATCCTTGTCTGGTTCCTGTTCTCAAGGGGAATGCTTTCAAAGTCTCTCCATTTAGGATGATGTTGGCTGTTGGCTTTGTGTAAATGCACTTAATTTTACTGAGGAATTTCCCTTCTATTCCTATTTTGTTGAGAGTTTTTATCATGAATGGGTGTCGGACTTTGTCAAATGCCTTTTCTGCATTGATTGATAAGATCATGGGGTTCTTGTCTTTTATTTATGTGATGGATTACATTGATTGTTTTTCTAATGTTGAACCATATCTGCATACCTGGTATAAATCCCACTTGATCATGGTGAATTATTTTTTTGATATGTTGCTGAATTCTATTGGCTAGAATTTTGTTGAAGATTTTGCATCAACGTTCATGAGGGATACTGGTCTGTAATTTTCTTTTTTTTGTGGCATCTTTACGTGGTTTTGGTATCAGGGTTATGCTGGCTTCATAGAATGAGTTTCAGAGTATTGCATCCTTTTCTATGCTCTGAAATACCTTTAGTAGAAGTGGTGTTATCTCTTCTCTGAAAGTTTGGTAGAATTCTCCAGTGAAGCCATCTGGGCCAGAGTGTTTTTTTTGGGAGTTTTTTAGTTACCTTTTCAACCACTTCTTTTGTTATGGGTTTATTTAGTTGTTCATCCTCTGTGTTAGTGTAAGTAGGCAGTGAGTTTCTAGAAATTTGTCCATTTCCTCTACGTTTTCAAATTTGTTAAGAGTACAATTTTTCATAGTATTATGTTATGATTCTTTTTATTTCAGTTGGGTCTGTTCTGATATTACCCATCTCATTTCTTATACGGATTATTTGCTTCCTCTCCTGTTTTTCTTTTGTCAGTTTGGCCAATAGTTTATCCATTTTGTTGATCTTTTCAAAGAACCAGCTTTTGGTCTTGTTAACTCTTTCGATTTTTTTTCTATTCTCTATTTCATTTAATTCTGCTCTAATTCTTATTATTTCCTTTCTTCTGATGCCTGAGGGCTTCTTTTGCTGCTCTCTTTCTACTTGTTCCAGTTGTAGGGTTAATTTTTTGATTATGGCCCATTCTTCTTTTTGGATGTGTGCATTTATTGCTAAAAACTGACCTCTGAGCACTGCTTTTGCTATGTCCCAAAGGTTCTGGTAGGATGTGTTTTCATTCTCGTTTGATTCTATGAATTTTTTTATTCCATCCTTAATTTCTTCTATAACCCAGTAGGTTTTGAGCAAGGTGTTGTTCAGTTTCCATGTGTTTGATTTTTTTTTTTTTTTTTTTTTTTTTTGCTTTTTCTGTTGTTAATTTCTACTGTTATGGCTTTATGGTCAGAAAAGATGCTTTGTAATATTTCGATGCTTTGGGTTTTGTTAAGGCTTTCTTTACAGCCTAATATGTGGTCTATCCTGGAGAATGTTCCATGTGCATGGGAAAAGAAAGTATACTTGGCTGCTGTTGGGTGGCGTGTTCGGTATATGTCTATGAGATCAAGTTGGCTGATTGTAGCATTTAGCTCTTCCGTGTCTTTGTTGAGTTTCTTTCTTGATGTTCTGTCCTTCACTGAAAGTGGTGTGTCAAAGTCTCCTACTACTATTGTGGAGCTGTCTATCTCTCTTTTTAGCACTGTTAGAGTTTGTTTTATGTATTTTGGAGCCCTGTCATTGGGTGTGTAAATATTTATTATAGTTATGTCCTCCTTGTGTAGTGACCCTTTAATCATTATAGAGTGTCCTTCCTTATCCTTTGTGGTGGATTTTGCTTTAAAGTCTATTTTGTCAGATATTAATATTGCCACTCCTGCCCTTTTTTGAGTGTTGTTTGATTGATACATTTTTTTCCATCCTTTGAGTTTTAGTTTGTTTGTGTCTTTAAGGTGTGCCTCTTGTAGGCACATATAGACTGATTGTGTTTTTTTATCCAGTTTGCCAATCACTGTCTCTTTATTGATACATTTAGTCCACTTACATTCAGCATAATTATTGATCGGTATGAGTTTAGTACTGTCATTTTGATGTCTTTTTTTGTGTGTTGTTCACAGTTTCTTTGTTCCACTTAATTTTCTGTGCTGAGTCGTTTTTCTTTATGTATTTTCTTTTCATCTTTTTCATTGTTGTTGATTTTGTGTTTGCTGAGCCTTTATATTTTTCTAGTTTTCTATTTTGACTTGTAGGATTGTTAGTTTCTTTTGTAGTTACCTTAATATTTACCCTTATTTTTCTAAGTTTATACCAGTCTTTTATTTCTTTATATTGCCTTGACTTCCTCTCCATATGAAAAATCTACATCTACTTTTTTTAAATCCTTCTTTTTTGTTTTCATATTGACATCTGTTTCCCTATTTTCAGTATTTTAGCTTTGATTTACTTTTGTGACTTCCCTATCTGGGTTGATATCTGGCTGCTCTGTCCTTTGTTCTAGTCTTGGGTTGTTATGTAATGTTACTGATTTTCTAACTAGAGGACTCCCTTTAGTATTTCTTCTAATTCTTCTTTGGTTTTTGCAAATTCCCTAAACTTCTGTTTATCTGGAAATGCTCTAATTTCACCCTCATATTTGAGAGATAGGTTTGCTGGATGTATAATTATTGGCTGGTAGTTTTTTTCCTTCAAGGCTTTATATATGTCATCCTGTTGCCTTCTTGTCTGCATTGTTTCTGCTAAGTAGTCTGAGCTTATTCTTATTGACTCTCCTTTGTAGATGACTTTTCTTTTATCTCTAGAGACTCTTGAAATCCTCTCTTTATCTTTGGTTTTAGAAGTTTGATTATAATATGTCTTGGTTAATTTCTTTTGGGATCTACCTTATGTGGGGTTCAGCGAGCATCTTGAATAGATATCTAGTCGTCTTTCACGATATCGGGGAAGTTTTCTTCCAACAAGTCTTCAACCATTCTCTCTGTATTTTCTGTTATCCCCTGTTTTGGTACTCTAGTCACTCGTAGGTTATTCCTCTTCATAGAATCCCACATAATTCTTAGGGTTTCTTCTTTTTTTTTTTTAAATCATTTTATCTGATTTTTCCTCAAAGAAGTTGGTGTCAAGTGTTTTATCTTCAATCTCACTAATTCTAACTTCCACTGCCTCAATTCTGCTCCTATGACTCTCTGTTGAGTTGTCTAATTCTGACATCTTATTGTTAATCTTCAGGATTTCAGTTTTCTGTCTCTCTATGGATTCTTGCAGCCTGTTAAATTTGTCATTATGCTCTTCTCTAATCTTTTTAATTTTATATATTGTATGTTCTGCATTTTGATTAATTTCCTTCCTAATCTCTTGCAGAGTTCGTATATTAATCTTTGGTATTCTGTCTCCAGTAATTCCAAAAAATTTTCCATCTCTGGAAAATTTCTAGATTCTTTATTTTGGGAGCTTGCTGAAGCCATCATGGACTGCCTGTTTATGTAATTTGATACTGACTGTTGTCTCTGAGCCATCAATAAATTATTATATTTATTTATTTATTTTATGTTTGTTTACTGTGCCCTAGCTTCTTGTTTTGTTTTGATATGCCCAAATAGGCTGCCCATATGAGCTAGTTTGATTATTGGCACCTTTGAAGTTCTAATCTCCTGTCACCAGGTGGTTAGATCTGTTACTCTGTATGTGAGCTCAGGAGTCTGCCTACTCCTCCTATATGGTTTCAGCTCAGGTGCCCAGGTAGATAGCCACCAAGCATGTGGTGTAGGCTCTCACTTAAAGTTCTAGACAGGCATGGGTGATTGGTGTAGGCACAGGCATCTGGCTGCAGCAAGGGGACACATTCTGAGTGAGGCAGGGGGATAATGGCCACCCCCGAGTGCCCAGGAGTAAGGTGTGTCTCTGCTCCCTAGAGCACGTAGGTGAGTGAGTTTTGCAGCCAGACTATGAACACCCAGTGTGGTTGGCTGTAAGGACTGGGGGGCACATCTTATTCATGGGTCCCTGTCGCAGGTGGCTAGGTGGCATGGGTGGAGCCACCAGTCCTCAGGCCCCTGATGTGGGTAGGCAAAGACCCTGCTTATTGGGCAGAGCAGTGTCAAATGTCACGAACCTGCCACTTCACAGCTGAAACAGCTGAAGTTAGAGTTCTGGTATATACCCTGTTGTACTGCGGTAATGAGGGCCTATGCTGTTGAGATGGGCCCACACAAGTCTATGCAGGGGGAAGGGCAGTCAAAGTCTGTGGATCCCTTATGCCTGTGCCTAGGCAAAGGAGCTGTGCCTACCCCTGCGTTCCTGGCTTAGGGAAGCTGGCAGTCTATTTTTTCCCGTTTGTTAGTTTGTTCACTCTCCAGGGCAGGGAGAATGGTTCCGTGTGTGTGACAGATCCTACTTATGGCCCAGGGGACTAGGCAATTGCTGAAGCTGGTCCTGGACCCAGTGCAGAGCAGAGAGCAGGGAGGTAAATAGGAGAGAGGTTTGTCCCTAAGGAGGGTGTTTTTGATTCACGCAGTAGGCCGTATGCAAGTACTTATCTTTCACCAATGAGGGCTGCTTCTCACTGGTCCTGGGTGGCCGTGCAGACTCTCTGGCACTCGGTCTCTCCCAGTGTGGAAAACGCGCCTCCCGAGCACCGCCGTTTGCCTGCCTCACCGCTCACGCCTGAGCCAATCAGGCCTGAAGGGCTCAGGCTCTTGCCAGGTCAGGTCTGGCAACTCCTGACTCCTTCCGAACCATCTCTCCCTCCCCCTGCTACTCAGTCAGGTTCCTCAACTCTGCCTTTGATATTCAGGGCTTCCAAATTGCCATCTGTAATCTATTCACTTGTTTTTTGGGGTCTTTGTTGTAAGAGGGTCCACCGGAAGTGTCTGACTACTCCAGCATCTTGGCCCTGCCCAGCTGAAAACATACTTTTTTAAATCAAAGAGTCAGTGCGACGGGAGGGATTATGGCAAAGAGAAAAGAAAGCAGACTTTGGCAACCCGGTGGCAGACAGAGAGATTGGGTTTCAAGTCCCAGTTTCACCACTTGCTAGCTAGGGTGAGTCTCTGAATTTTGCTGAACCCCCCAGCGTCCCCCTCTTCAAATGCAAAGACATAGTGCTTGGCACTTAAAAAATAAAAATTAAATTAAAAAAAAAAAAACAACTCAGTTGTCATCGATGTGATTCCATCTCATGGTGATCCTGTGTGTGTTAGAGTAGAACTGTGCTCCACAGGGTTTTCAATGGCTGGTTTTCTTGGAAGTAGATCACCAAGACTTTCTTCCAAGGTGCCTCTGCATGGACTTGAACTGTCAACCTTTTGGTTACTAACAAAGCATTTAACCATTTGTGCCACCCAGGTGGCCTGCCCGGCACTTACAAAAAAAAAAAACCAAACCTGTTGCCAGTGAGTCAATTCCAACTCACAGCAACCCTATATGGCAGAGTAGAACTGCCCCATATAGTTTCCAAAGAGCAGCTGGTGGATTTGAACTGCCAACCTTTTGGTTAACAGCCTGAGCTCTTAGCCACTGGGCCACTAGGGCTCCTTAGTAGGTGCTTGTATTTGTTCTTTCCTTCAGTTGCTTAAGTGACTGCATTCTCAAGACAGTTCACTGAAAACACAGGTCCATTGACACGGCAAACACCAGATTGTTCTTACTTAATAAGAGAGCAGGGAGGTGATGGTTTCTTCTGGTTTTTAATAGTTGTGCCAACAGAATACCCATCTCAAAGGAAGACGACCTGCTTTCCCCTGAATTACGCTCACCCCCACTCAACTCCCACCTCTACCTGTCAGCAGAGTCTGGAGTCAGACAGAACAATTATTATCATTAAAAGTAAAATCTAAGAGCCACTTATTGAGCCCTTACACTATGCCAGGGCCTGGGTTAGGTGATCTGACTATGTCATCCCTTATCTTCACAGTGGCACTCTCAGGTTATACAAACCAAACCTATTGCCATCAAGTTGATTCTGACTCATAGTGACTGTCTCAGTCATCTAGTGCTGCTATAACAGAGATACCACAAGTGGATGGTTTTAACAAAGAGAAATTTATTCTCTCACAGTCCAGTAGGCTACAAGTCCAAATTCTGGGCGTCAGCTCCAGGGGAAGGCTTTCTCTCTGTGTTGGCTCTGGAGGAAGGTCCTTGTGATGCATCAGTCTTCCCTTGGTCTGGGAGCATCTCAGTGCAGGAACCTCAGGTCCAAAGGACATGCTCTTCTCTCGGCACTGCTTTCTTGGTGGTATGAGGTTCCCATGCGTCTCTCTTCATTTCTTTCTTTTATATCTCAAAAGAGATTGGATTAAGACACTATCCAATCTAGTAGACCTCATCATAGTGATAGAGTTTACAACACATAAGGAGATCACATCAGATTACACAGTCATACAATACTGGGACTCATGACCCAGCCAAGATGACAGATATTTTGGGGAACACAATTCAGTCCATGACCCTGTAGGATAAAGTAGAACTGTCCCATAGGGTTTCCAAGGAGCAACTGGATTCCAACTGCCAACCTTTTGGTTAGCAGCCAAGCTCTTAACCACTGCGTTCCATTTTAAGCCCCAAAGAGACCAATGACTTACCCAAGAGGGATTGGTGAACCAGCTTTCTGACTTGCCTTACTCCAGAGCTTCTGGAACCTACCTTAGCTGGATGTCCTGATCAAGCCCCTCTGAGCTTCCCTTCCCCATCTAGCCAGTGGGAATAATAACAACGCACCTTGCCAGGCAGCAGAGACATTTAAATGAGATAATCTCTGCGAAAGTACCTACTTGTTGTTAGTTAGTTGCTGTGGAGTCGGTTTCAACTCATGGCGACCTTACGTATAACAGAACAGAAGCATTGCCCGGTTTGGCACCATGTTCATTATCTTTGAAATGTTTGAGCCCGTTGTTGTGGCTGTTGTGTCAATCCATTTCATTGAGGGTTTCCCTCATTTTTGCTGACCCTAGGGGTGCCTTATCTACAAGGCAAACTTTTGGTAAATTTTTGCTTTGCTTTTCTTCCACATTACCGTCATCACCTACTTCCCCCAACACACACATACACACACACACACACACCCCACAGATATTTCTCAGTGTCTTTATTAGAAGCTACCCACTTGCTGGATATGGAGAAGGGGCAGATTTGGGGGAAGGGGAGGTAGTCTCGATCCAAGTTGACCTTCCAGACTGTGGTGCCCCTTCTGTGTGGTTCCATCCTGATCTTCTGGCCACTACACAGGGATCTACCCCCAGCCCCCACCAGCAACAGAAACGCTCCATCAGAAGTTTCCTGGGTGGGGGTGAGAGGAGAGCCTGCCCCGCTGGCTGCATCCCCAGTCAGCCAGCCGGCCAGCCAGCAGTGAATAGAGAAAACTAGGTGTTGATGCCTAGTGAAGACAGGCAGTGGAGGCTTGGGAGCCCCTTGGGCTCATCTAAGCCTGGAGGGTGGAGCAAGAGAGGAATCAGGCAACAGAGAGGGCAGCTGAGTGTTGGATAATATATCTCCCACTTCCTTTTGCTCATCTAATCCTTTCAGCACCCCACAATCTATGTTGTTGTTGTGTGCCGTCAAGTCAATTTCAGCTCATAGGGACCATATAAGACAGAGTAGAACTGCTCCATATGGTTTCCTAGGCTGTAATCTTTATGGGAGCAGATTGCCAGATCTTTTTTCTCATGGAACCACTGGGTGGGTTTAAGCTGCCAACCTTTCAGTTAACAGCCTAGCACTTAAACACTGTGCCACAAGAGCTCCTAATTTAGATATAAAACCCATTGCTGTCGAGTCAATTGTGACTCATAGTGACCCTATAAGACAGAATAGAACTGCCCTATCCAGTTTCCAAGGAGCAGCTGGTGGATTCGGACTGCTAGCCTTTTGGTTAGCAGCTGATCTCGTAACCACTGCACCACCAGGGCTACAGTCTAGATATGGTGACCCCCAGTTATGGAATTCTCACCTTCTATGTGGGCAACCTGGGTTCTATTCTTGGCCAATGCAGCTCTTGAGCAGCCACCACCCATCTGTCAGTGAAGGCTTCCATGTTGCTATGATGCTAAACTGTTTCAGTAGAGCTTCCAGACTAAGACAGACTACAAAGAAAGGCCTGGCAATATACTTCCAAAACCCCCTGTGGTTCACAACAGAAATTGTCTGATATAGTGCTGACAGATGGGCCCCCTAGGTTGGAAGTTGCTCAAAATACACAGTGGCCGCAACAACGGATTCGAGTATACCAATGATCGTGAAGATGGCACAAGTCTAGGTAGCATTTAGTTCCATTGTGCATGGGGTCTCCTTGAGTCAGGGGCCAACTCGACAGCAGCTAACAATACCAAGTTACTCAAGAGAAGGTTCTGAGAGGTGGAGTGATGCAGCCAGTAAGTAGCAGAGTGGGCATGGGAACCCAGCTCTGGCTGACTTTGAGCTCTAGACGAGGCCCTAGGACCTAGGAGCTAGGAGGTGGCTGTGAATGGGCCTTCCATGTGGGCTGTGGTCTGAGGGTCTGAGCCAGGAGGGGATGCCCCCAAAGGGCTAACCTGAAGCAGATGCCACCATTGTCCCGGGGCAGGGAGGGCAGTCCTGGACCTCTGTTCACCACAGCTGCCCACAGCTGCCCCAGGTGCATCCTGTCCTGGGGAGAAAGTTGGGTCTCCCTGGCTGAGCCTCAAACACCTTAGGGAGGAGAGGTACCGCGCTGACAAAGGAAAGTCTGAGAAACCATGGCGTGGTTCCCACGTTCCAAGATGGCCTTTCTCCCTGCATTTCCATCCTTTCTTCTTCTTTGGTAAAATCAATGTGTAAATAGTTTTATTGTTTTATAGTGATAATACATGCTCCTTTTTTTAATATCGAAAATACAGAGGTAAAAAAAGGAGAAAATAAAAGTGCCTGGTGATGACCACTATCCTGCAGAAACAACTCGCTAGGTGCACACACACACTAGGGTGCAGTGACTGCTTCTCCCCTAAGCACATTATGAGCATCTTTCTATATATACATCTCCATCAACATTTTAAATGCTCACATGACATTCCAAGGACAAATCACAGCTTCTTTCGCTAATCCCCTCCTGTTGAACATTTCGGTTGTTTCTAGCATTTTTGTGGTGAGACAAAACCTTTGTGCTCTTGTGCAGCCTTCACCTGAGGCTACTTTCTGAGAAGTGGCATCACTGGGTTAAAGAGCTGTCGTTGTTGGGTGCCATCGAGTGATTGTGACTCATAGTGACCCCGTGTGACAGAGTAGAACTGCCCCATAGTGTTTCCAAGTTGTAATCTTTATGCCAGCAGATTGCCAGATCTTTCTCTGCAGAGCTGCTGGTTGGATTCGAACTGCCAACCTTTAGGTTAGCACCCAAGTGCTTAACCACGGTGCAGCTAGGGTAGGGGCATGTTTGAAGTGTTTGATGGCGAAGCTGTCCCCTGGGCACATCTGTCACTATGACATGACCTGGAGTGCCCAGGAGAGCTGTTCCCTCTCACTGGGGTCAACACTGGTGTTAGCAGTCACTTTAATTTTTGGTGATCTGATAAATGAATACAATACTTTGTTTTCATGTGAATGTCTTTGACTACTTCTTGTGCTTTCTTCATTCATTCATTCACAAAAATTTATCACATACCAGGAATCCTCTGTTGCAGAGATGAGGGTATATTTCAAGCAGAAAATATCACATAGACGATAGCTCCATCACACTATAATGAGAGTTGTGAAGAGTGGTGGCTGTGACGGAATAGGCTAGTGGATGCTTTTGCCTCTTCATACATTATCTCTATCAGATTCCATTTTCCTTGATATGGAAGCCAACCCTTCTCAATCTTATATAAAATGCTCTGTAAAAGCAACACACCTTCAAACGTCCCTCCCCGACCCCCACCCCCGCCAGCCTTTCCAATCAGATGCTCTTCTAAGCTCCTCCAACAGAGATTTTTAGAATGACCCTGTTAAAAAGAAAAAATGCAATGGGGCTATTTTTCTGTTGGAGTCCCTGGGTGGTGGAAATAATTACCATGCTCACCTGCTAATAGAAATGTTGGAGGTTTGACTCCACCCAGGGGTGCCTCAGAAGAAAGTCCTGGCGATCTACTTCTGAAAAACCAGCCATCGAAAACCATATGGAGCGCAGCTCTACTCTGACACACATGGGGTCACCATTAGTTAGAATCTACATGATGGTGACCAATTGGTTTGGTTGGTGGGCTATTTTTCTGATGAGAAAGTCTAGATACCATCTGAATCCCAGCTTGAATGCCACTTTTTCCGAAAAGTCTCTCTGGGTTCCTCCAACACAAATTCCTCTCTCTTTATCCCACACTGAAGATATCTTTAAAAGATTTGATGAGCACAGTGTTATAATCAAGGGTGATTTTTCCCTCCTGGGTGGGTGGATAGAATGAGTCATCTGTGTCCCAGGAGCCCCAGGCCCAGGACCTGGCACATGCAAGGTGGGTGCTCTTACATATCTGTGTTTTTAGCATCTTTTTTAATTGAGGGAAGCTTTCCATAACTGAGGTTCACGGAGCACTTTCCAGGTGTTTGCTAGAATCTCAAGATGTAGGCATTAGCCCACTTCACAGATCAGGCAATGGAGGCTCAGAGAGGGCCAGGGGCCTGCCCGAGTTGTCACGACCAGTGAGGGAGCTGGATGTGAGTCCAACTCCCCTGTGTCTCCAGGCAGGCCCTTGTTCTCACATCCTAGCCAAATTCAGAATCTGTGCTTTCCTCCCCTTCTAGACTAAAACTCCTGTGAGTCCCGGGCCTTTTGGATTCCAGAGCTTCTAGGGAAGGGGTCTTGCCAGGGGTGCCCCGGCGCAGGGCTTGTTGGCGCCCTTAATTGCAAACTGAGTCTAGAATCCCTGCAGCCAGACTCCATCTGTCCAGATAGGCATCTGTGCAGTGCCACAGAGGCTCCAGCCCTGATGGGTGATGGGCTCGGCGTGCCTTCCCTGCAGGCTCATGTCATGAGCTCATTAGAGCAATGGGGTTTATAGGACAAGGCAACCGTCCAAACAATAAATTAAGCGGCACTATTTAGCACATAATTATCCTCTCTCTCTCGTCTACTTCAGTCTTGTTCCCTGAGTATCCGTCTGGGCCCTCCAGCTAGAGGGCAAGCTCTTCCCTCTGCCTCACGCCCCACAGCCAATCTGCTGGTGCCATCTCGGGAGCACCTCTCAAATACTTTCTCTTCTCCACATCACCACAGCCTTGACCTCAGCCAGTCCTCACTCTCTCTGCCCTGGAGTATTGCCAGCTGGTCTCTCTTACTTCCATTCCCTTTCTATTCTGCCTGAGTGACACCAATGTGGCTTCCCTTGGCCTGAAATACAAGTCACAAGCCCTCATCTAGCCATTCAAAGCCCTCCGCAACCAAGGTGCCTTCCTCACATTTCTAGTCTCCTCTTCCAAAACCCTCTCCACCTCCCACCCCCGCCAACATCCTACCGAACCACACCGAGGAGCTGCAGTTCTGCCCCAGGGAGGGGCAAAGCCAAACTCCAGGCTGTTTTGATCCATGAACTTTGCATATGGCGTTCCCCACCCCCACACATACCCTCCCCACTCAACTAGCAAATTCATGCTTATCCCAATATTCAGCTGTAGAATTCAGGAAGCCCAAGAGTATTTTCTTGGCATGCCCTATAGCTGAGGCTCCTCATTTCCTTTCCATTTTGACTTGCTTACTTTGGACACATCATCAGGAAAGACCAATCACTAGAAGGACATCATGTTTGGTAAAGTAGAAGGTTAGCGAAAATGAGGGAAACGCTCAATGAGATGAACTGATATAGTAGCTGCAACAATGGACTCAAACATACCCATGATCGTGAAGATGGTGCAGGAACAGCAACATTTTGTTCTGTTGTACATAGGATCACCATGAGTTGGAGCCTACTCGACGGCAACTAACAGCTGAAGACACCACCTCCATAGGGATGCCTGGGATAATGATGTCAACAATCAGAGCACCCACTGGTGCAGGGCACTGATGGCTACAAAGCACTGCCATGTCCATTGCTTTTGAGACCTCACAATTAAATCCTCACTGTAAAGCCATGAGGAGCCGTAATAATGCTCCCTGTACAGATGAGGTGCAGATGAGGAAACTGAAGTTTGGATTCCAGGGCCTGGTCCCCAACTGGCCAACCAAGCCCAAGTCCAGAAAGGCGGGCCGGTGTGCTGGGGCTCAGGGAGAACAGGTGAGAGGGCCCCACGGGGCACCATGGTGGGTAGGGAGGCCCAGGGAGGGCACGGGGAGTGGGGAGGGCTGACTGTCTGGAGAAGGGCTATCATTTGACCCAGACAGGGCTTGGCTAGCCAAATAGCAGCACCTCTGCCAGGTATTCCCTCTGCTCCCCCATTTTGCAGTTGGGTAAGCAAAGGCTCCACAAGAGGGAGGGAGCAACAGAGAGCAATGTTACAGAGAAATAGGAACCAGTTTTCCTGATCTAGTGCAGCTGACCCAATGGTCCACGGGCCCAGGAAGACCACGCCATCCCCCCTTTTTCTCTCCCTTCTCCCTTCACCTGCTGCCTCCATCACACATTTCCTGCGTGGCTCCGAGGGGCCAGGTTCCACGTCAGCTGTTAAAGATACAGAGGGCCCCTGTTTGGTTTGCTCAGAGCTGTGCCTAGAACAGTGTCTGACTCACAGTGTGTGCTCAGGTAACGTTTGTGGGGTGACAGTGGTGTTCAAACACCAGCAGGATCATCCATGGGCAGGTTTTATTGGAGTGTCCAGACTAAGACAGACTAGGAAGAAAGGCCTAGCGATCTACTTCTGCAAATCAGCCAAAGAAAACTTTATGGATCACAGAATATTGTCCGAAATAGTGCTAGAAGATGAGCCCCCTAGACTGGAAGGCACTACACAATAACCTCAACAATGGACTCAAACGTACCAAAGATCATGAAGATGGCACAGGACTGGGCAACTTTTCCTTCTGTCGTACAGAAGTCGGAACCAACTGGACAGCAACTAACTACCACAACAAAGCCCTTTATGGACATGGTCTTGTCACAACCACCTTCTGAGATCAGACGAGGGCACTGAGACTCAGAGAGGGGGCAAGATTTGCCCAAGGCTCTATAGTTAGAAAGCAGTTATCAGTCACCCTCAGAAATAAAACATTGCATATGTTTTGTGTGTGTGTGTGTATATATATGTGTGTGTGTGTGTGTTTAAGGAAAGGATGTTTTCCTTCTGGTGCCTGTAGCAGGAGCAGGGCTCCCTGAAAAGGCCATTGTAAATATCACCACTCCTCGTCAGGGCTCTGTCAGTTTGTGTGCCTTTATTTATCAGTATTCTACATAGTGTGGATCCAATTACATGTCCTCAAGCAGAACACCAAAGAGGATAAGTTTTGTGTGGAATCGGGCAGGAGCACCGTCCAAGCATGAAACAGGACTTGCTGGAGGTGGGGGTCGGGTCCACGCACAGGGCTAGGAGGGGCTGGGTAGGGGAGCAGGGGGTGCCATTCCCCAGAGCACCCCTCAGCCTGGGTGGCGCTCAGGTCCTGAGTCAGGCTGGAGTTACAGCGGAGTGTCCCTCATTTCCATAAGGGGGAGCTTGTGCACAGGAGATTCCGGCCCAGCTGGAGCTGCCTCGGGCATCCAGGGACCGGCTTTGGGCAGGAGCGACCGTTTGGGTGGTGTCTGCCCTGAGCTGCTGCCTCCCACCCTGGAGGTCAGCCCAGGGTTACATGGAGGCTGCCCCTCCCCATCCATCCACCAGAAACTAAGGAAAATGAGAGGCAAGGGCCTGGTGGCAAGAACACAGCTGTGGAGCCAGAGACAAGACTGGGACTCACTTCAGCTCCATCAGGGAGTAGCCACATGACCTTGGACTGGTCACCTCCCCCAAATCTCAGTGTCCTTGTCTGTAAAATGGGAAACAATACCATCTTTAGAAGGAGTCATGCAGAGCACCTACTACAGTACCTGGCGCAAAATAAAAGCTTAAAAATAAAAGCAGTGTCGCCATGATGATTGTTATCTGGATTATTTATGCAAATCCCAATTGCCACCCTAACCCTCCATGGAAATTTCTGCTCATCCTTTCCCTGACAAATCTGTAGGGTGATTTGCACAGGCTGTGGCCTCCCAGGGCCATAGAGACAAGCCCAAGAGAAAGGCATTCCCGGCTGTGGTTGCAAACACAAAACCAGGTGCTTCTCTTAACAGAAATGATGACAAAGCCAAAATATTAAAGAATATTTTACAGAGAGAAATCCCTATAGCTTAACTCCTTACCCAGATTCAACAACCAGTTTCTCTTCTTTTTTACGTAGACTCCCGAGTCCCCACACATATTTTGAGGGGGCTGTAATCCTGGTGAACAGACCAGGTGCTATTTTATTCCTGACTTACTGTGGTCTTTGGTCTGAATCACTCCATCTCCTCTCATTTGGTTCTTGCCAGAAAGCAAAGAACATATTTCATGGTCCATTCCCCTGGGAGGAGGAATTTAGAATTTCTCCACCAACCTTTCTTTGCTCTCTGAGCTGTGCTAGGGCAGAAATGACAATGCAATCTGCTGCCCTTTGGCTGCCTCTGTAAGACTTTTTTTTTTTTTTTTGTCTCCTCAAAATGGAAACAGCATTTTCTCCCTGATTAGAAAAGTAGCACATGCGCATTGTACAAAAAAAAGGCAGTACGCAAAATGTCAAAAGACAAAAGTCACCCAGAGATAATGACTACTAGTGTTCTATAGCGCAGTGGTTAAGCGCTTGGCTGCTAACCATAAGGCTGGTGGTTTGAACCCACCCCAGGGCTCCATGGAAGAAAGACCTGGGGATCTATTCTGATAAAGATTACAGCCTAGAAAATCCTATGGGACAGTCCTACTCTGTCACATGGGTTAGCTACGAGTCGAAATTGACTTGACGGCACCTAACAACAATAACAGTGACATTTTGCTGTGTCCTGTCAGACTTTCTCCTATGCACACACAAACCCAGTTACAACAGTGAAATCTCACAGGACATATTATTTATATTCAGATTTTCTCTGTCTACCTATGTGGTTTCCCTAGATACTTTTAAATGACTCCAGGTCATTTTATTGAATGGGTGTAGCACAGCTGATTTAAGCAGTCTCCTCTTGTTGAACATTTAGGTTATTTCTGCTTCTGTTTCTTTTCTTTTTAACTTTTAAGATTGAAATAATTCCAGATTCACGGGAAGTTGCAAAGATAGTACAGAGAGGTCCCATGTACCATTCACCTAGTTTCCCCCAATGCTTACATAACCATACAACAGAATCAAAAGTAAGAAATTGACATTGGTACAATCTCTGCGTATAGTTCTATCACATGTGTAGATTTCTGTAACTATCACCCCAATCAAGATACAGAACTATTCCATCACCACAAAGATCGCCCTGGTGCTACTCTTTAGAGTCATACATATCCTCCTCCCCTCCCACTCTCCCTAGGCCCTGGCAACCACTATTTGTTCTCTATCTCTCTAATTTTTTTCCACTCAACCTAATGCCTTGAGATCTGTTCAAGTTGTCACATGTATCAATAGTTTGTCCCTCTTTATTGCTGAGTAGCACTCCATGGTATGGATGTACCCTACTAATTAACCACTCACCTCTTTCAGTTGTTTTTAGCTTGGGCTATTACAAATAAAACCGCTATGGATATTCTCGTAGAGGTTTTTGTATGGACATAAGTTTTCGTTACTCTGCGATAAAATGCCCAGAGTGCAATTGCTGGTTTATTTGGTAGTGTATATTTACTTTTTAAAGAGATTGTGAAACTGTTTTCCATAGCGCGTGTACCATGTTATATTCCCACCAGCAAAGTATGAGAGATACAGCTTCTCCACATCCTTACCAGCATTTGGTATTGTCACTATTTTTTATCCTAGCTGTGCTAATAAGTGTGTCTCCCACCCATCTGCCAGTTTGTTGTACTGTGGTTGTTTGTGTGTTTCTATGATGCTGAAAGCTATGCCACCAGTATTTCAAATACCAGTAGGGTCACCCATGGTAGACAAGTTTCAGCAGAGCTTTCAGACTAAGACTAGGAAGAAAGGCTTGGCAATCTACTTCTAAAATTAGCCAGTGAAAACCCTACAGATCACCACAGAATATTGTCTGATATAGTTTTGGAAGATGAGCCCCCCTAGGTTGGAAGGCACTCAGAATACACAGTGACCGCAACAATGGGCTCAAGCAAACCAACTATCATGAAGATGGTGCAGGACCAGGTAACATTTTCTTCTGTTGTGCATAGGGTTGCCATGAGTCAGAGCCAACTCAAAGGCAACTAACAACAACAACAAAGGTAGGTGTGTAGTGATATTTCATTTTGGTCTTAATTTGCATTTCCATGATGATTATTGATTCTGAACACATTTTTGTGCACTAATTTGCCTTCTATACAGCCTCTTCAGTGAAATGTCTCTTCATGTGTTTTGCTCATTTTCTTACTGGATTTTTTGTTTTTCTACTATTGAATTTGGAGAGTTTTTTTTAATATATTATGGATATGAGTCCTTAGTTAGCTATGTGGTTTGCAGATATTTTCTTCTAGTCTGTAGATTGTCTTTTCACCCTTTTAACAGGATCTTTTTGCACAGCAAATGTTTTTAAGTCCAATTTATTGATTTTTTTGTTTGTTTTATGGGTCATGTTTCGGTGTCATGTCTAAGAACTCTTCACTAAACTCTAGATCGCAAAGATTATTTCTGTTGTATTTTTTTCCCCTCTTTTAAAAACAATCCTGTCTTAGGCAGAATAATGGTCTTCCAAAGATATCCACTTCCTCATCCCCAGAACCTGAAAATATGTTACTTTACATGGTAAAAAGGGACTTTGCAGTGTGATTAAATTAAGGATCTTGAGTTGGGGAGATTATCCTGGATTATCCAGGCAGGCCCAATGTAATCAACTACTGCCATCTAGTAGATTCCGACTCGTAGTGACCCTATAGGACAGAGTAGAACTGCCTCCATAGGGTTACTAAGGCCATAAATCTTTACAGAAGCAGACTGCCACATCTTTCTCTCGAAGAGTGGCTGGTGGGTTTGAACCATCAACCTGTTGGTTAGCAGCCTAGCACTTAACCACTGCGCCACCAGGGCTCCTAATATAATCACAGTGGTTTTTACAATGGAAAGAAGGAGGCAGGAGAGTTAGAGAAAGAGATGTTATGATAGAAGCAGAGGCCAGAGTGATGCAGTTGCTGACTGGAATGGGGCCGCAAGCCAAGGAATGTGGGTGGCCTCTAGAAGCTGGAAAAGGCAAGGCAATAGATTCTCCTCTAGAGCCTCCAGAAGGGACACAGCTGCCAATGCCTCGATTTAGCACAGTGAGACCCATTTTGTACTTCTAACCTCCAGGACTATAAGATAATAAGTTTGTATTGTTTTAAGCCATTAAGTGTGTGGTAATTTGTTATAGCAGCAACAGAAAGTTAATACAAACCCTTTGATGAATATCCTTGGGCATAAACCTTTGCATACTTTCCCACCTATTTTCTTAGGATCAAATCCTAGAATTTAAAATGATGCATCAAAGGGTATGTACCCAAATTGGTACCCATTTATACTTCATCATGAGATTATAGTGGTTTCTGTTTCCTTGCTTCAGTAAACACTTCACCAGTGTAAAACATTTGAAGTCACCTTAACTTTCCTGTGTATGCATGCTGCATGCGTGTGCACAGGGGGTGAGAAAGAGGAGTGCAAGAAAGGTAAAAGTTTTCTCCGAATCATCCTAATTTGCCCAGTCCAATATGGTAGCCATGAGCCACATGTGGCTCTTAAGCACTTGAAATATGGCTGCTCTGAATTGAGTGTCAAATATATACTGGGTTTTAAAATCTTCGTTTTGAGGTCTGAGTCTTCTTTTTGAAAAAGAAAAATGAAAAATATCTCAATAACAATGTTTTATATTGATTACACATTGAAATGATGATCTTTGGATATACATTGGGTTAAGTAATATATCTTAATAAATGTAATTCCACACGTTTCTCTTTACTTTTTTGATGTGGTGACTAGAAAATTTAAAATTATATGTGTGGCTTGAGTTTGTGGCTTGCATAGTATTTCTACTGGTCAGTGTGGGTCCAAACTCTGTCACCCACAGCCTGTAATGATCGGCCGTGGGCAGGAATAGTGGCCAGAGCCCGGGACTCATCTCTCAACCACTGAAAGAAAGTCAGCCAGCCCCTGGGCTCCTGGACTCAGCAGCTCGTGGCCAACCACAGATCCCACAGTATGGTGGAAAAGAACTGGGGTCAAAGAGACCTTGGTTTGAATCCCAGCTCCTCCAGAGTTTTCTCACTTTTGAACCCTTTTCCACCTTATTTCCTTATCCCTAAAATAGGGAAATAACTCCATCACATTTATCGAGACAAAATGAGCTCATTCCTTTATTCAACAGACTTTTATTGAAACTACCAGGTGCCAGGCAGTCTTCTAGGTCCTGGGAAGACAGAAGTGAACAACCCAGAAGCCTGGTGCTGGCAACAGGAGGTGCTCAGTGGTTCCTCCTTCCTGCCTCCAGAAACTGTCTCTGTTGCTAACAAGAACATTTTGGTGGAATGGTACTTCCTGCTCAGCACTTTTATGATCCCACTGTTTCCCTGGATGGGAACGGCAGCTCTGGGCATGGGTTTGAATTCAAGCTCAGATATTACTTTTTGATCTTAGCTAAGTGATTCATTTCCCTGTCCCTCAGTTTCTCTATCTGTAAAGTGGGGATAATAACAGTACTCAGCTCACAGTGCTGCTGGGACAGCTAAGTAAGATAACACATATAGAGCATGATTCCTGGACCTTTACAGGTGCCAAATGTGGTAGCTGCTATTATTATTATTATTTACCAGTTGCCACTGAGTCAACTATGACTCATGGAAAACCCATGTGTGTCAGAGTAGAACTGAACTCCACAGGGTTTTCAATAGCTGTAATCTATTGGAAGCAAGTCACCAGGGCTTTCTTCCAAGGTGTCTCTGGGTGGACTCAAACTTCCAACCTCTTAGTTAGCAGCCAAGCTCTTAACCATTTGCATCACCCAGGGACTCCCCACCCAGGGTGTCGTCAGGTGCTGTCCAGTTGGCCCCTGACTCATGGTGACTCCAGTAGAACTGCTCCATAGGGTTTTCTTGGCTGTAATCTTTACAGTTCATCAAGCCTATCTTCTGTGGAGTTTCTGGGTGGGTTTGAACCAACAACTTTTAGGTTAGCAGCCGATAGCAAACCACTTGTGCCACCCAGGCACCTCCTACCCAGGATTAACAGGAACTAAATCCTTCTGAGAAATGTAGGGATAATGTAGAACAAGCCTCGCAGGTATCCTAATGGAGAGCCATGGAAGTTAAGAAATTTCTCCACAGACAAGTTAACCCACTGTTACTCTGACTTGCCCTGAGTGCAGGCCTGGCAAGTTCCAGTGGATAGAAAAAAGCCCTCGGGTGGAGAATTGCAGGTGTTTGCAGGTAGAGGTGAGTACTGAGGGTCTCCTCTTAACCACTACCACATCTGTTTTCTCAGTTACTCTTCATGCAACTCAGAAAGTTAGGAATTATTATTGACAGGCTTACTTTGCAGAAGAGCAAACTCAGGCCTGGGGGTTGGATGCAGTTGGGAGATCTCCTGAGGGGTCACAGGTAGACAAGAGGAGATGAGAAGCTGGGGACCCTGATGGAGGGTGGCAATGTTCCAGCTTGAACAATGAAACTGCTGTGATAAGCTGGAGATTTAGACTAGAGGTGGACAGTGCTTGGGGAGGAAGGTGAGAGCATAGGAGGTCTCCTTGTGTGTCCATGAAATGACTATTGTCTTGAGAAACTGCAGATGTTGTAATGGAAGCTCAAGTTCACGAATTCTGCAGCAACTCCCTTTAAATGTAAAAAACCCTTTCCCGTAGAGACAGTCCATTTCTAACTAAGAAATAAAATAAAATGATTAGTGAATGTGCAGCCCAGAGGTTGCTGTCATCCCCATTTCATAGTCGGGGACATTGAGGCTCAGAGAGGGCTGGTCATTTGCCCAAGGTCACACAGCTGAGGTATGTGGAGCTGCCAGGTCATCAACCCTGGGTCTGATCCCAATGCCTTTCCCATCATTCCAAGCAACTCTTATGGGGTCTGCTTTAGGCTTAAATGAGAGAATGTTGTAAAAGTGCTTTAAAGACAGTAATCATGCCCACTTCTCAGTTTACCTGGTTCTATCCTACCTTGGGAATTCTGAGTGGTCCAAATGACTAAGCACTCGGCTACTAACTGAAAGGTTGAAGGTTCAAGTCCACCCACAGGTGCCTCAGAAGAAAGGCCTGATGATTTACTTCTGAAAAATCAGCCACTGGTGACCCTGTGGAGCACAGTTCTACTCTGACACACAGGGGATTGCCATGAGCCGGAATCAACTCCACGGCAACTAATTTGGTTTGTCCCATCTTTGTTCTGCCCCACCCCATCCCGCATTTAGCACTTCTTCCCTTGTGTCACCTCACCCTAGTTAAAAATCTTCTTATTCTATTTTAGAAGCTTTTTTGCTGCTGTTGTTTGTAATGTACCACTTCCTAATGTCTGTTTGGCTCCTTCAATTAGGAGGAACGCACAGAGCAGCAGGAATGGGGAAGGGAAATGTAATCATTATCCTGTCTGTGAAAAATATGGTTCTTCTGATGAAGGGACTCAGAGGAGAGGTTTTTTGTTTTCAGGCCAATATAGTATACATTCAATTTTTAAAGATAAAAGTTCTAAGCTGTTCATACACTCTTCACTGGGCTGGTGACATTTGATATCCAGCATACCTGAGTATTGGTGGCTTGGTGGTAGAGTTCTCACCTTCTGCGCAGGAGACCAGGGTTTGATTCCTGGCCAATGCACCCATGTGCAGCCACCACCCATCTGTCAGTGGAGGCTTTATTGTTGCTATGATGCTGAACAGGTTTCAGCAGAGCTTCCAGACTGAGACAAACAAGAAAGACCTGGTGATCTACTTCCAAAAATCAGCCAATGAAAACCCTATGGATCACAACAGCCCGATGGTCCAATCTGCAACTGATTGTGAAGATGGAGCAGGATTGGGGAAAGTTTTGTTCTGTTGAGCATGGGGTTCATGTGAGTCTGGGGCCAACACGATGATAGCCAATAACAACAGCAGACGTGTGCAAATGACTATAGTTTCTCAAGCTCTTCCCATGGTTAATCTAGAGAGGCTACAGAGTCACTATCAGTCCTACCGCAATGGGTTTTGGGTTTTTGTGTGCTCTTTCGATGCTCTCTGGGAACCACCTGGTCAACCATATCAGAGTCACAGTGTTACAGTTTTTCTCTCTGGAAGTCCAGGAGGATGCTTTCCTATAGAAATGCCCAGAAAACACTATCACGCACACCATCATTGGGTTAAGAGGATCAGTAGTGCAGAAGGGGGCATCATCTAGTCATCTGAGCTGGGGTTCCACTTTCCTAGGAATTCCACCGTCCCAGAACGCTGCTTGATATTAGAGTGCCATCATCATGGGGATGATTAGGGTTCCTGATTTGAAACACAAATTCAAATTTAAGAAGAAGATACATGGAAAAGGGTAATGATTCACATCTTCCCAAAAGGTGCATAGCCTGATAAAAGGCAGGTCTCACCTCCTCTGGATTATTTCCTATAGGATTTGATTTATAAGGATTCAGTTGCCAAAGAGTCCGTTAAGAACCAGGGCTGTGCGGTACATCTGTGCTTGAGGGTCTGCCTCTTAGCATCCCAAGGGGCTGTGCTAAAGAGTTGCTGTGGCTGTGAAGTTCAAAATGCACCAAAAGACAGAGGTCTTACACCATTCCACGGCTGGAGGAGGTGGGCTGGAGTGCAATGGCTCAGCTTCAGGGCTGGCCAACCCAAACTCCAGGCTGAGCTGTCCTGGTATATGACCTTGGGCAAGTCATTTCACTTCCTCTGTGCTTCCGTTTTCTTTACCGATCTCTGATCATTAAGAGAGAGTATAGAAAATCCTTCTCACAGTGCTAATGCATGGTAGGTGCCCAACCATCAGAGCATCCCTCTGCGTTAGTCTGCTCTTTCAGGATCTCGGGTGATGGTCAGCAAAACTCAGGGACTGCCTGTCCTGAACAGCCACTGGGTCTTCCTCATTGATGCTGTGCCTGCAAAGCAGGAGCCTATCTATGGAAAACAGTCCCTAGTGCAATTAGTGTTAAATTGCTGAATGATCTCTCACAGCTGGCAATGGAAACGGTGATGGCCAATAGAAACTGCTCATCGGCGCCCTGCCTCCAGCGGCCCCCAGGGCAAGCCATACCTGCCCTCCTCCTAGATAGGCCTCTGCTGCAAAGCCAGATTTAAGGGCTGAATTTTCCCACTTCGGTCCCCTGTGCTTACTGCCTTCCAGAGATCTGCCATATCCATTAACCACCTGTGCGAAAATATAATGTTTTCTTTTAATTCTTCTATTCTCTACCTCCCTCCTCCTCCAGCTTCCCTTACACCTCTCCTTCTTTTCCGTCCTCCTCGTTATCGTGAGTATTCAGGAAATCACCCTCTAGTACTTGTTTAATAGGGACTGGCAGTGGCAAAGGCACACATTTGGAGGTCACACGGGCCTTGATTTGAATTCTGGTTCTTCCATGTAACAGCTGTGTGACGCTGGACAGCTCACAGCACCTCTCTGGGCTCCATTTTCCTGCCTTCTCAATACCTTCACACAAGGATTGTTATACCGAAAGAGAATGAGAGGGTGGGAGAAGCACCCACACTTATAAATGGGCAGAGGAACTGTTTGTTGTTTTTAGATGCTCGATGGTTTTTTTAACAATTTTTATTGTGGTGAAGTATACATAACAAAACGTTTGCCATTTCAACCATTTTTACATGTACAATTCGGTAACATTAATTATGTTCACCATGTTAGGCAACCATCACACTATCCATTTCCAGATTTTTTTCACCACTCTTAACAGAAACTCAGTAACCCTTAAGCAATACCTCCCCATTTTCCTGTCCCACCCAGAGGGACTGCTTTGAAGAATAAATACCAGCACAAGTTTTTGCTAAAATTGTCAAAGCCTCTGGATACTTCAAAATGAAGTCAGTGGTCTCCACACCAAGCTTCTGAGTTACATGGCAGGGTCTGCTTGTGGCTTTGGGCAAGATGGTTGCCCTCCCTGAACCCATTTCTTCCACTGTTACATGAGGATCATCATGGTGACCACCACCCAAGGTCACTGGGACAGTCAAAGGAGGTGAAGAGTGTCAGGGGCTGTATGCTGACAGCTCACAGGCCACTTCAGGACACCGGCATTTTTTGTTTGTCCCATACAACTTTTTATTTTATATAATTTGCATTTGTAACAAACTTTCACCACTACCTGTCAGTTTGTCCGTTGCCTGTCTGCCAGGTCGTCATACTACGGTGGTTTGTGTGTTGCCAAGATGCCGGAAGCTATGCCACTGGTATTTCAAATACCAGCAGGGTCAGCCATGGTGGATAGGTTTCCACAGAGTTTCCAGACCAAGACAGATCAGGAAGAAAGCTCTGGGGGTCTACTTCTGAAAATTAGCCAACGGAAACCTTGTGGATCACAACGGACTATTGCCTGATAAAATGCTGGAAGATGAGCCCCCTAGGTTGGAAGGTACTCAAAATACACAGTGGCCGCAACAATGGGCTCATGAATATGACGCAGGACCAGGCAATGTTTTGTTCTGTTGTACCCGGGGTCACCATGAGTTGGAGCTGACTCAGTGGCAACTAACCATAACAACCAGTCTTCAAATATTAGGAGACTTCACACAAAAACGTCAGATTCTCTTGAAAAGTCAAGAACTTTCTGACCTATTCTTATCCTGAAATAGTTGGCTAGAGCTGAGCAGCAGCTGGCCCCATGGGGGCTCGTCCTTTCCCCACAGTCCTCACCCTTCCCTATTGCTTACACAGTCTCTACTTCATTTATTCCCTCCACCTGGCTGGCCCCTAGATGCATCTGTGTTTGCAGCCTCTCTGCGTGAAAGCCTTTTTACGCTGTTTGCTAATTTGATTTCTGTTTCACCAAAGACAAATCCCAAACCAGTGTTCTCTTTCATGAGAGTGTCTCCGCTGGGGAGAGGAACTGATGAAAACCTCTGTCAGGCAGAATTTTTTACTAATAGAATTTGTTGTAACCAGATCAGCAATGTCTTTTAATCCTAGATCTCTAACTTGTGGAAATCTCTTTGTTATCCAGAACTAGATACAAATGATGGTACTTGTTAAAACCAGGCGGTCTGGTGGAGAGAAACTTCCATTTATACTTGCTCTTGCCAATATTTTGATGTCCCAGGTTTTCTCTGGTTTAATAGTTAAGTGAACGTTCATTTTGGATTCTTGCTGAAACCAGTTCAAGGAGGTGATTTTAAGAAAAACCAACAGCTTTGGTTTGCATTTTTTTCACTGAAAATAGCTAAGATTTCCTTGAAGTTCAGGGTTCAGCAAGTGAGTCAAGTTCAAGGACTCAGACTCAAAGTTGGACTCTGCCTCTTGGGAACTCTGTGACTTTGGGCTGGTATTTAAGGCCTCTGAGCCTCAGTTTCCTTATCTCTATAATGATTTGATTCCCGGCCAATGTACCTCATGTGCAGCCACCACGCATCTGTCAGTGGAGGCTTGTGTGTTGCTATGATGCTGAACAGGTTTCAGTGGAGCTTCCAGACTGAGATGAATTAGGAAGAAAGGCCTGGAGATTTACTTCCAAAAAATCAACCAATGAAAGCCTTACAGATCACAGCAGTTCGATCTGCAGCCAATCATGAGGATGGCACAGGACTGAGCAGCATGGGTCAGAGGTTGACTCGACAACACCGACTAACAACAACTACAACAACACAATGGTCAGAGGACCAGCTCTGACATCACAGGATTGCGGTAGGGATCAGAGATGGTGTGTATCAAGCTCGTGGTACAGGCCCCAGGACACCAGAGATAATTATCCTTCTTCTTACTGATTTTCACTTTATGAGACTACCAGGGTTCTGGCAAAGAAGTGGGAATCTTAAGATTGTAAAGATTTTATTGTTCACATATACCTGTAGCAGAATGCTGCCTCTATGTGCAAACTTTAGCTGTAATAAAGATGATCTTGATCAGAACTGTGAGGGCTAATATGTATTGACTGTTTCCTATGCACAGACGAAATCCTCCTTCCCTCTCCCCTCCTGTACTCTCCCCTCTTCTCCCTTATGATCTTTGGCCCTTGGGCATTGGTTGTACATCAGGATGTGATGTCTTAGACATTTAGAATGAGACAATCTTCTCAAAGCCTATTGCTTTGCACACCAAACCATACCTTTTCTAATGCTGGGTGCCAGCCTGTGGGGTCAGCACGAGTCGGCAAATTGGGAGTGCCATTGGCATACTGGGATGCAATTCTTCACTCCTCAGCTCTATTCCCTGCATTACAGGGGGCTTGACACTCCTGGGCCCCTGGCATTAATGCCAGTAGTGCCTCCCACGTGTCCCAGGGAGTTTGAGAAGCACCATTAGTCAAATGAAGGTGGTTGATGAGAATATTCAAGCTCTCCTAGCCCGCAACCTTGGGCTAGTCTCTCACTCTCTCTGAACCTCAATTTGCTCACCTGTCAAATGGGGGGGATCTCATCCACCTCCCTGGCTGCTGGGAGGACATATTTCCTGGTAGAGTGTCAGCAGACCCCAGCTCCCCTTTTCCCACCAATTGTGCCTCTGAGCAACAAGGCTAAGGGGGGCATTCAAAGCCCTCCAGACTTCATTCTGCTCTAATTAGAAGTCATCGTGGAATGAAGTCCGGTATTTAATTTGGCCTGTGTTTGACAGATCCTGTGCGCGCAGCTAGCAGCGCTCACAGGGCCTGTGATACAGGGGGGCTTCTTGGCCTGGGCTCAGGGTGGATTGGGGGAGAAAAATGTCACATCCAATTAAGGCTGATTGGCCCTGACAGTTGTCTGGGTGAAGCTTATAAGGTACATCTAATCTGGATGCATCTGGTCATAAAAATGCAAAACAAGCCATTCCCACCCAAGTTCTAACTCCAGATGTGGGCTGATTCTCAGTGATTGACATCATATTTTTTGCAGCTGTCCTACATTTCAAATCTTTTTCTATTTAAAATATATTCATCATAATTATGGAATGCAATAAACAAACTTCAGCCTGATGACAAGCTTTAAATATAAGAATGTTTTGGCTTAAAATAAATGCTGTGATTTCTCAGCCCGGGATGGAGACAGCACCAACTAGAGTGCTCCAAAGGGCCCTGACCTTGTCACCGTGAACCAGACACAGTTATTTTCTCTCAAGTATTGACTGAGATTTGGGGTGGGGGAAGGGGCCCCAGGGGAGAAAAATTAAAAAGCTATTTATATCAAATAGAAAAATATGCACAACTCATCAGAAAGCCACACTCGTAAGACAAAAAATGAAAATTGGATTCCACCTAATCATGTTTTGAGGGCTTCCTATGGTGCAGGATCTTTCCAAAGCTGGGTGGAATCACGGTGACACACGATGACTTGGGGCCAGATTGTCTGGTTCCAAATCACAGTTTCCATGGTCCACGCTCTGTTACCTTGTGCTGGTCCCCTAACTTCTCTATACTTCAGTTTCCTCATCTATGAAATGAAAGGTGACAATAGTAGTTACTTCTTTGTGTTATTGTGAGAACTAAATGAGTTATCGTAAGTCAAGGGTCTGGAACATGACAGCTGTTAAGGTAATCAATATCATCTTACCTCTTGCCATTGATCTTCCAAGGTAGACACGGAGGCTTTCAGGTGTTAGGTGTCTGGTTCAGGGTTGCAGATTAACCGGCAAAGCTGGGATTCAAAGCCTGATCATCTGACTTCACTATCAAACATGCCTACGAGTGGTCAGTTTTGCACGTATTAGCATTTCCTGTCTCAATGTAATGCATTTGAAAGCTCGACTGATGTCTGGTCTCCCCAGAGTAGCTATTCATGCATTCAAATAGTGTCCCATTAAGCCTGGCCAAAAGGCTATGATGGTTCAGTGGTAGAATTCTCACCTTCCATGGGGGAGACCGGAGTTTGACTCCCAGCCAATGCACCTCATGCACAACCACCAGCTGTCAGTCAGTGGAGGCTTGTGTGTTGCTGTGATGGTGAACAGGTTTCAGAGGAGCTTCCAGACTAAGACAAACTAGGAAGAAAGGCCTGGTAATTTACTTCTGAAAATCAGCCCGTGAAAACCCTATGGACCATGACAGTCCAACCCACCGCCAGTCATGGGGATGGCCAAGGCCAGGCAGCGTTTTGTTCCTTTGTGTATGGGGTCGCCATGATTGGGAGGCCGACTTGACAGCAGTTGACAGCAGCAAGAAGAAACCTGGCCAAAAGATCTTCCTTACTTTTTTTCCCTCTGCTCCTGGGGTTAATCTTTTCTTGTTAATGCTATTTAATGAGTCTGTAATTGAGATAGCTGAATAAACAAACTCTTGGGTTAATCATCAAGAGGTCAGCCTAAAACCAAGCTGCTGGATTTTCTAGCCACTTATGGACTTCAGCCACGACCTGTCACTTCCACCATTCACAGTGCGTACAGCTTTGTTCCTGGAGAAAAACAAGAACTACACGGAGCTCATGTCAACCATCTGCTCCTCTTTAAAACAAGGCCATAAGTCACAAACCCTCTGAGTTCCCAAAGAAGTGTCTGGAGCTAAATTTATATCCTGACTCTGATAATTGTTCTCCCATTTAGGCTGATGGGAGAATTAGCAGAGCCAGGACCTCCTGGGGCTGTGCCCACAGCTCCAGCCAAGATGGAAATGGCTCTGGGAGTTTTCTTTCTGAGATGTGTAAAAGGCCTGTCCATCACTGGGCCCATGGACACATGTTCAATGTCAAAATCGTGTGCACCGCCTTTCCCAGGAGATGGGCTCTAGTCCTGGCAGGAACCTCTGCTTCCAGCGGGAATGAGAAATCTCTACTGGAAAACGGGTGGCTATGCTTTAATTCTCCCCTGAGCCCTGGATAGTCCCGGTGATATCTTTGAGCCTCACCTGATCTACTAGATTCCTGTGGGGAGAGGTAATGTTGAACAGTGGCATGAGCATGTGCTTTTGAAACAGACTTAGGTTCATAGAAGGTGTGGGGTAAAGGACTTAGTTTTACACCAAGTAAGGGTAGCTTTTGTCCTTGCTCCAGAAAAATAATCTTTGGAGTAATTAGGGTGTCTTGGTTTGAGACTTCCAGGCCATACCTGAGAATCTGGACTGGTGAATGGAGGTGGCCAGACCATAAAAGCTCACCTGGGAGACCAATATCAACTAGCCTCAGGACATATGATTTAGCCTGTCATACAGGACTAGCTGATAAAAGCCTGGAACACTAAGGCTCAGAAAGCTTCCTAGCTGACGAGAACATTTGCTCTTGGGAGAGTGGTGCGTGCATCCTTTGGAACATGGAAACTCTGCATTGGGAACCCTTCCAGACCTCACTCTATGTGTCTCTTCATTTGTATCCTTTTTGGTTATAATAAATCTGTAGTAGTCATAAGTATGGTATACTCTGTGAGCTCTGTGAGTCATTCTAGTGAATTACTGAACCCAAAGGGACAGTGGGAGCCAGTTGATCAGAAAGTAAGGGTGTTGTGTGGACTCTTAAGCTTGCAGCTGGCATCCTAAAGGTGTAGTGGGAAATCAGCCCAGAACTGGTCGCCAGCAGGTCAGAAGGTTGGGGTGTTAATGTGGAAACCCCAAACTTGTGGCTGGCATCTGCCTATTTGGCAGTCTGAAGGATGCTGTGCTTTTAACTTGTGAGCTCTGACCTAGCTCAAGGTAGCTAGAGTCAGAGAGAGAGAGAGTGCTGTGGGGGAGGCTGGCAACAAGGATGGAGAAGTGGGGATGTGAGGACTGGCTTGATCTCCACATTTTGGGGATTGGATGCATGCTAATAATTACATTACAGAGGGGTTCTGCCAATTACAAGCTGGGTGAACTCAGTTGAGCATCCTAGCCATCTGGGAGACTCTCCTGTGAAATGGTTATCTCTCACTTGCAAGGTTGTCGTGAGGATTAGATGAGATATTATGGGGAAAGCATGCAGTCGATATTCAGTAAACAGTGACTGTGTTTTTACCTCGAGTCAAGGAGGCACTTAACACGGGTATCTGTGATTGGGAAATTAGTTTCTCCTTCTGTAGCCAGAATGACAAATAGACTGTTCCTCTCATTTCCATATGGATCAATTGGAGGTGCCTGCTTGGAGTGCAGTGATTGATTTGTAATGTCTGCCATAGTCTAGGAGTGGTGGTTATAGTATGAATTCCATGCATTGCCGTCTCTCTTCTTGAGAGTGTAAGTTCCAAGGGCAGGAACTGGGTCTGAAAAAAATATTTTAATCTGTACATGTTTCAAAGTGTTTTCACATCTCTTATCTCATTGCTTTTCTGAAAAAAATCCTCGTAAATGGCATGTTGTGATACCACATCCTCTGGATTTCAGATATTCTCTTCTCCAAAAGGGCCTGGAGTTTAAAAACTATGGACACTGTAAAAAGACAAAGAAAACATTTTTATTAACCCTATTTTACAGATGAGGAAATTGAGTCTTAAACTAGTTTTAAAAACTATTAAAAACAAACAAAAAAACCCAAACTCGTTACCGTCAAGTTGATTCTGACTCATAACGACCCAACAGAAAAGAGTAGAATCGCCCCATATGGTTTCCAAGAAGCAACTGATGGATTCGAAATGCTGATCTTTTGGTTAGCAGCTGAGCTCTTAACCACTGCACCACTATGGACACTGTCAAAAGGCAAATTAACAAACAAAACAATAACCCCATTTTACAGAGGAGGAAATTAAGTCTCAGTGCAGGAAATGAATAGCCCAAACTCACAAAGTGAGTTGACAGCAGAAACGGAGCTCAAATCATTTATTCATCCATCCAACAGTCATTTCTTCAGTATGGTCAAATCCTGGCCTAGACACTAACTTTGCCCTTCAGGTGACTCAAAGCAAAGAGGCGGAACACAGGTGTGGAAACCACAAAATTACCAAACAGCATGTGGAGTACAAAACAGAGGCAAGGAGGAGGGAACATTTTAACTGAGCTTTGAAGGTACCTGATCCAGAAGAGCCTGGTTGATGAGCTTGATCTTTATCCTGAGGGCAAAAGGGAGCCATGGAGGGCTCTAGGCAGTGAGTGGTTTAATTGCCCTAGTGTTTTAGACAAATCACCCAGGGCAGCATGGAGAGTGGACAGGAGGGGAGGGACTTGAGAAGAAAGTTTGTGACCAGGTGAGGAAAGGTGAGGCCCAAGCCGGGAGAGGGTGTGGTGCGGTGGGTGGTGGGGGGGGACAAGTGATAGGACATAAAAACCCCACATGTTCTCTCTACTGTGAGCAGGAATTAGAGAGGACTCAGCAGAAGGCTGCCTTGTGCTTCGTAGGAGGAGGGAAAAACAGGTACCAATGTCAGGGAAAAGAGGACAAAAGAGTTTCTAGCTGTTCAGTATCAAGGGGAGTGCTGTGTTCTCCACCCTCACAGGTCATCTGGGAACTGTTTCTATACTAACTTGAGGGGCCTTAAGAAACTCTCCTTTAGCATATATACCTACATGTTGTTAGCAGTTGTCCAGTTGGCCCTGACTCATGGTGACCCTATGTACAATGAAATGAAACTGCCCAGTCCTAAGCCATCCCCATGATTGGTTGTGGATCAGACCATTGTGATCCATAGGGCTTTCATTGGCTGATTTTTGGAAGTAGATCACCAGGCCTTTCTTCCTAGTCTGTCTTAGTTTCGGAAGCTCTGCTGAAACTTATTCAGCATGATAGCAACACGCAAGCTTCCACTGACAGACAGGTGGTAGCTGTCCATGAGGTGCATTGGCCAGGGATCAAAACTGCATCTCCTGTATGGAAGGTGAGAATTCTACCACTGAACCACCACTGCCCCCTATAAACCCACATAGTAGAGACTATTAACCAGTATAAGTTATGTGATGCTGCAGTAACAGATAGCCTCCAAATCTCAGTGGCTTACACACTAAGATTTGATTTTCACTATGTAGAGTCTGTTCTGGGTCTAGAACAATCTCCAGGGAATCCATTCTTTGTGCAGTGGCCCCCACGTCTTAGATGAAGGAGGCTCTACCATCCTTAGCTGTATCATCTGGAACACAAGACCTCCTCAGTCAATGCAGAAGAGGAAAAGAAAGAAAGCAGATTCTCTTACCAAAAATTTAATGCTTTGACCTGGAAGTGACACATGTCACTTCGACTCACACCCTTTGGCCAAAGCTAATCCCATAGTCCTGCTCAGCCACCAGGGTCCTGGGGAGGGCAACCTTCTGCGTGTCTGGAAGGAAAGGCAAGCGGGTGATTGTAGGGAACTAGTAATGTCTCTTACAGGGTCTAAGAAACGGTTGTTGCTTATTTTCAGAATTGCATAAAATCTAACTTCTTTCCTCTTCTGGTATTAGTCCCTAGGGCAATTATCATTTCTATTTGATGGACGTGGAAACTAAGGCCAAAGAATAAAGGATGCAGGCAACTGAAAAAAACAAGACTAGCATTTTAAAAATTTATTTGAAACCATGTGATCTAGCAATCCCAATCCTAGGTGTATACCCAAAAGAATTGAAAGCAGGAATTAAAACAGAGGGCTATACACCAATGTTCATTGCAGTCACAGTCGCCAAAAGGTAGAAACAACCAAAACGTCCATCAACAGATGAGAGAATAAGTAGAATGTGGTACATACACACAATAGAATATTACTCAGCCCGTCATGGTTTGAATTATGTCCCCCAAAAAATGTGCGTATCGGTTTGGCTGGGCCATGATTCCTGGTACTGTGTGATTTTCCTGTAGGTTGTAAACCAGCCTCTATAATGTTAATGAGGGAGGATGGGTGGCAGCACTAGATGACTAAGACACAGCCAAAAAGAGAAATGAAGTCTTGACGCATGCCACAACGTAGGTGAACCTTGAAAACATTATGCCGTGAGTGAAATAAGTCAGACACAAAAGGACGAATACTTGTGATCCCACTTACATGAGATAGGCAATTCATGGTTACTAGGGGTGGAAGGAGGGGGAAAGGGCAGTAATTGCTTAGAGGGCACTGAGTGTTAATGGTGGTGGGATAATTTGGAAAAGAATAGTTTGGTAATGGCTGCACAACATGATGAACGTGATCAATGTCACTGATCGTTGAATTGGAAAACATTTTGTAATACTTATTTTTTACCACAATAAAAAAAAACGATCCGTAGTATCACTCTAGAAAACTGCCATGGCGTGTAGTTTCCCAAGTTGATTCTCGATGCATACATACAAGGGGCAGGAGACATGAGCCCTACTCCCTGCCCTTCTCTAACCCAATGAAGACCTTGGAAAAGTCACTTCACCTTTCCAAAGCTCAGTTTACCTGTCTGCAAATTGAGGATGGCACTACCTATGCTCCTGATCTCCAAGGATTGGGTAAGGCTCAGGTGGAACAATGGGTATGAGGTAAATAAGGTGTGGATCACATTCCCATTCTCGCCATTATTTGGGAGAAGTGGGGGAAATAATTTGGGGTGCGGTGCTGAATGCACTTGTCAAACGAGATCTTCACAAATTTATTTCTGGGGTTTGGAGATTACCAGCAGATATCCCGGGCTGCCACGATAGGGGCTTTGGTGCTTCGGGTTGCAAACCTAGACTAACTTTGTGACCTTGGCAAGTCCTCTCACCTCTTGGACCTACCTGCAGGTTCTTTCTACTTGGCTGAATACTTTCCTTAAGGGAATGCTGTGGGCCCAGGACAAGGTAGAGAAGTCACCTGGAGTGCGGGAAGCAATCAGTATGTCCCATTTCCCTTCTTCTAAGGACCTGCTAGGATAACTTAGCCAGAGATTTGAGGTACGGGATATTTTTTCCTTCAGAGAAATGTGCGTGTGTGTGTGTGTGTTGGTGTGTGTGTGTGAGTATATGTGAATGTGTATGTGTATATGAGTGTGTATGGATGTGTGAGTGGGTACGTGAGTGTGTGTTGGTGCCTGAGTGGGTGTGTGAGTGGATGGGTTAGTGGGTGTGGGTGTGCAAGTGGGTGTCAGTGTGTGTATAGGGGGAAATGACTGTAGGAAATAAAGTAATGGTGGAAATAAGCAACCGCACATTTTAGTAACTTGGAGATGAAAGCTTCTTTTTAAGCTGGATTCATTCACCTTCTACACACCAGTTTTGCTGTGTTTGGAAAAATACTTAACTTGCCATAGGATGCCAAGTCATGGATATGTCATGAGGGGAAAGCGAGAGTCTATTTTGGAAATTTGTGTATCACTCTCCTAAGAGAAAATGGTCTACTGGAACAAAGTAGTCGGTGCTGGTGACATTCCCTTTATTTGTTCTTCATGTGAGGGTATTGAAAAGAAGTCGGGAGTAAAGGGTTTATGCATATTATTCTGAGAGAGAGAGAAAACGAAAGAAGAAAAGGAGAGAAAAACCAAGAGGGGGGAAAGGACAGAGAGACCGCAAAAGAGAAAGAGATAGTGGAAGATCAAAGAGAGAGGGAAGACAGAGAGAGAAGGGAAAGAAAAGGGAGTGAGGAAATGTGGGAAAGAGAGAGCAGAAAGCAATGGAAGAGACAGGGAGAGAGAGACAAAGGAAAGGGCGGTCAGGAGAGACAGACAGACAGACCACAAGGACGGGTGGAGGGAGGGAACTGGGGGGGGGAGGGCCCGTCCATCTCCTTTCATCTTGAACCTGACTTGGTGTGCTTCAAGTTGACGTTCACCGTTTTCAGACCTTGGAAGCTCCTCTTGGGGCCGGCCTGCCTCACCAGCTGTGTCTGCAGTGTTCAAAGTACCAGTTTCACATGTGGAGGCAGATGGTGGCTCGGAGCCAGCCCACGTTTGACAACCAGATGCTGAGCTCGCACAAAGGGGTCTCCAGCCTGCCTGGCTGCTGGAGGGAAGATGAGCTCAGCTTTGCAGAGCACCCGTTCACCCTCCGTGCCTGGAACCCCATGGCAGGCCCTACCACAGCCTGGGCCACCAGGAGAGGCTCCAGAAAGCTCCCAGGAAGGGCTCACTGGTATGAGCAGTGCTGTGGAATCAGACGGTGCTGGGCTTGAATCATAATCCACCCCTTCCCAGCTCTGCAGCTCAGGGGAAGTGAGCCTCAGTTTCCTCATCTGTGAAATGGGACTAATCAGAGAACAGGTCTCATGGCATGGTTGGAGGATGTTAAGTATCTGGTACGGAGAAGCCCAGAGTTTGTAAACTCAGGTCCAGCAGGCTGAGTTCAACCTGAAGGGGGCTTTAGTTTGACTTCTTTAGCCTTCAGAGTTTTTGAATTCATTGCTAGCATTAAAAAATTCAGGAGATTTCTCGTGAAAGAGCCTAGTACCAACGGTGAAAGTGAGCAGCAGCTACCCCGCCCCCACCCCACGCACACACCTCCTTGGATTCCTGCCTCCTTGTGGCATCACATCCTGCTTCCCTCGTTTGCATTTCCTTTTCGGCCCCTGATGTCATTTGACCCTCACTAAGTGGTCCGATTCTTTCCCAGGCACCCACGTTATGTCTGTGTTCTTGCAGTGGCTGACATGATCTTTCACGGAGAAATAAAAGCGAAACTTGCCAGATGGTGGGGGTTGTCATCTCTTCCCCAGAACAAAGCTATTGGTTCCAGTGCAGACCCCATCAGCCCATCAACATGAGAAACCGTACCCTCAGGGAGGATCCGTGCGTTGTCTGAGGTGGCAAATGGGTTTCCTGAGGAGCTCTGAGATTCAAATGAGTGGCTGCTTTCCTGGAAGAATATGTTTCAATTTAGTGTTTAAGTAACATGACTTATTCAAGCCACTGTGTTGAGCTTTCCAAGAATTTTCAAGTATTCAGGCAGAAACAGGTAAAAACATGGGGGCCCCCAAATGGATGATTCTTCTAGCTTCTCCAGGATTGGGCACTGGGTATGTATAGCAGTTGTCGATGAGTTCATTTCAACTAATGGCGACTCCACGTGTGCCAGAGGAGAACTGTGCTCCATAGGGATTTCAATGGCTGTTTTTTTAGAAGTAGATTGCCACTCTTTCTTCCAAGTCACCTCTGGGTAAACTGGAACCTCCAATCTTTCGGTTAACAGCCGAGCATGTTACTTGTTTGCACCATCCAGGCACTCCTGGGTATGTATAGCCAGGAGGATATAACTAGCCAAAGAGAAAGGAGGGGCCTGGTATGATGGAGAAAGGCAGGCACCTCCTGTTGGTTGAGTGTCTGTTGTGTCCTGCAGCTGGGAACATGGCTACCATGTACACCTGCTCACAAGATTTTATAGTCTAGCAGGAGAGGGTAACAGGTAAGCCGACAATTACAAGTTTCCAAAGATAACAGTATAAGGAACTGGAGGAGTCCCGGAGAAACACCTGACCAGCTTGAAGGAGAGCAATTTGGCTCCCTGGAGGAGGTGAGGCCCACAATGGGCCTTGAATAACAAATAGGAATTGTTGAGAGGAAGAGGCATGAGGTAGCACCCTAGGGAGGAGATGAGAAAGAACAAGGTGTATTTGAAGTCCTGGAAAGATAGTGGGGTGCTGGAGCATCCGTGGAGGAGAGATGGGGGAAAAGTGAGAGGTGAGGTAGAATCATTGAGTAGGTTCTGAAAGGGAAGGGCTTTGAATTTGGAGATAATCCTGTAGTGGACTCTCTGGGAGGTGCTAAACGGTTAAGGGTTGGCTGTTAACCAAAAAGTTGGTGGTTCAAATCCACCGAGAGTCACCTTGGAGGAAAGGCCTAGCGATCTACTTCTGAAAGATTCATAGCCATTGAAAACCCTATGGAGCACAGTTCTACTCTGACACGCATGGGGTAGCCATGAGTCAGAATCAACTAGACGGCTGTTGGCTTGGGTTTTTTTGGAATCCTGGAGGCAGTGGAGGGCAATAGGCAGATGTATAGGTGAGGAGTAGTATGATCCGATTTATGTAATAGAGATAATTTTGGTGGCTGTGTGAAGGGTTGAAGGGGTGAGCCTGTAGGTAGGAAGGAATCTGTGCAATGGTGGAAGCCGAAGGGCCAGAGTGGAGGGGGCAGTTTTGGGAAATCAATGTTGGCAGAAAAGCCGATAAGATGTAGTGACAGCTGCAGCATACCCGGAGGACTCTGATTTGCATAAAAGCAGGGTCTCTACAAAGTTCCACCCCAACTGATGGGTGGTTAATTGAATTCATTCATCCAGACAGCAAACATTTATAGATGCCAACTCCACCGGAAGCCCCTGGCTAGATGCTGAGAGGAAGATAGAGGAAGACCCAGTTCCTGCCCATGAAGTGGCGGGCCACCAGGCAAGCTTGCCTTTTAAAAGGATCTTGTGACCAATCATTCTATAAAGCAGATGGCTGCCTTTCCCATCCCACCCCACCCAGCCCCTCTTCCCAGCTCCCGAGTTCTCTGGCTCAGGAAAAATGTATCGCTGCCACTGAACCCAGACACTCAGAGTGCCAGGCACTGCGCCCAGTGCTTGCCACGCTCTCTCTCATCCTGTGATGGAGTTCAGGGTTTGGCAAACTTTCTGTAAAGAGCCAGATAGTGAAAAAAATTGGGCCTTGTTGCAACTACTCAACTCTACCATTGTAGGGTGAAGTAGCCAGAGATACTACATAAATGATTGAGTATGGCTCTGTTCCAATAAAACTTCATAGACAATAACGGGTGGTGGTGGCAAGGTTGTGGAGAAACTGGAACCCTCTTCCATTGCTGGTAGGAATGTAAAATGGACAACCACTGTGGAAAATAGTTTGGTAGTTCCTCAAAAAGTTAAACATAGAACTACCATATGACCTAGCAATCCCAATCCTATGTATATAATCAGGAGAAGTGAAAGCAGAAATGCAAACAGAAACCTGTACACCAGTGTTCACTGCATCGCTTTTTACAATAGCCAAAAGGTGGAAACAACTGAAATGTCCATCAACAGATGAATGGATAAACAAAATCTGGTACATACGTACAATGGAATATTACTCAGCCATAAAGAGAAATGAGGTCCTGATACTGCTACAACATGGATGAACCCTGAAAGCACCATGCTGAATGAAATAAGTCACAAAAGGACAAATATTGTGTGATCTCATTTATATGAAATAAGCAAATATAGAAAAACTAAAGATTGTTAGTAGTTAGCAGTGATGGAAAAGAGGAGGAAAAGAGGACTTTTTACTTAGAGGGTGTCATGGATTGAATTGTGTCCCGGAAAAATATGTGTCAGCTTGGCTAGGCCATGATTCCAGTATTGTGTGGTTGTCCTCCATTTTGTGATCTGCTGTAATTACCCTATGTGTTGTAAACGAGGCAGGATTAGAGGCAGTTATGTTAATGGGGCAGGACACAATCTACAGCATTAGGTTATATTTTGAGTCAATCTCTTTTGGAATACAAAAGAGAGAAGTGAACGGAGAGAGAGAGGGACTTCATTACCACCAAGCAAGAAAGAGCCAGAAGCAGAGCACATCCTTTGGAGCCTGGATCCCTATGCTGAGAAGCTCCTAGACCAGGGAAATGTTGATGACAAGCACCTTCTCCCAAAGCCAACAGACAGAAAGCCTTTCCGTGGAGCTGGTGCCCTGAATTCGGACTTCTAGATTCCTAAACTGTGAGAGAATAAATTTCTGTTTGTTGAAGCCATTCACTTGGGGTATTCCTGTTACAGCAGCACTAGATAACTAAGACAGGCGGCATTGAGTTTATGCTAATGATGATAGAATAATTTGGAAAAGGATAGCAAGAAGGGTTGCACTACTTGTAGAATGTGATCAGTGTCACTGAATTGTACATGTAGAAATTGTTGAAGTGGCCTATGTTTTATTGTATATATGTTCACCACAAAAAAAAAAAAAATTTCTTTTGAAGACAAAAACAAAAACCAGGTTGTGGGCCAGATTTGGCCCTCAGGCCATACTTTACCACCCCTGATGGAGTCCTCAGGATGATACTTATGCTGTAGATGGGGAAACTGAGTGTACTAGTCAGGGTCCAGGGCACAGATGGCCACTCAAACAGGGTTATTTAGGAGGGTTTATTTTCTCAAGGGACTATTTAAAAGGGTGGAAGGTTAACAGGAATGCACAGGGTCACTGAAGTCTTCCAGGGCTCAAACAGCAGTGGGGAGACCTGGGGACTACTATGCCTAAAGGGGAACAGGAGGGGTGGTTACCAGAACCCAGGAGACCTGCACTGGAGGAGCAGGCCAAGCCACAGAAGCTTCAGCCTTCGGTAGAGTAATGAGTCACCACCTGTCTAGGGAAGCTGGAGAAAAGTACTCTGACCGTTTCTTCCCCTGCCCTCTAGTCTCCTGCTATTGCCTCCATTTGACTGGACCCCAGAGGAGGCAAGGGGGCGAGGGGGCCCTCTGAGGCAGCCCATAAGGCACCAAGCCTGGTGGAGAAGGGTGGACTGGCAAACGGAGGGTGTTATGGATTGAATTGTGACCCCCAAAAATATGTGTTGGAGCCCTGACTCCTATACCTGTGGATGTGATCCTGTTTGGAAATAGGGTTTTCTCTGTTATCTTAATGAGGTCATACCAGTGTAGGGGGGTGTGTCCTTAACATAATAACTTCTGAGTTGTACGAAGAGCAGACTGAATGCAGAAGCAAACAGAAACGGGAGAAAGATAGATGCCATGAGGACATCTCCAAGGAATGCTGGGACTAGAAAAGCTGATACAAGGCTCTTACCCCAGAACCAACCGAGAGAGAGAGCCAGCGCCCTTGATCGGACTTTTAGACTCCTGAACTGTGAAAAAACAAATCTCTGTTTGTTAAACCACCCACTTGTGATATTTCTTTTATTGCAGCACCAGGTAACTAAGACAGAGGGCAAACAGAATTCCACAAGCGAGACCCAGGAGTCTAACGACAGAGCTGTGACTTTAAGTCACCTCTGGCCAATTCTCAGTTTGCCTAATTCTCAAGTTGCCATTTTCTATCTGGGCAGAAATTGACACGAGTGATATAGTGGGGTAAAGGGGAGACAACAGGAGGGCTCCCCCCTAGGCAGGACCTGTGCTCTGGCTGATTCTGGAGGAAGGGGTATCCCCAAACATGACCTTATCCAGGGCTCTGGGATCAGATGGGTCTGGTTTGAATCCCAGCTCTGCTACTAAACAGTTCTGTAGCCTAGGGCAGATCATCATACCTCTTTGAAGCTCAGTTTCCCCATTCATAAAAGTGGAGTGAAGTTCTCAATTTATGCGGTGAATTTCTCAGGGGTGGTTTGCAGACCCCCAGTTCAGACCACTCGGGATGCTGGTTAAGAAGCAGATTTATAGGCCCCATCTCACACTGTCTGAATTAGGCTCTGTGAATGGGGCCAGGGAATCTACTCTGACCAGGTCCTGGGGTGATTCGAATGCTCCCCAGGGCAGGAAAGCCCTGTCTGCTGGTTTCTTATGAAAATTTTATAACTCCGCCCATGGCCCGTCTTGGCACCTGCATCTTCTATGGAGTAGTCTCTGTCAGTTGCTCTATTGACTTGAATCAGTCCATACAATCGCCATGGCAACCAGGGAGCCCCTGTTGCTTTGCATTCCCATTTTACAAATGAGAAAACTGAGGATGAGAGAGATCTAGACACTTGTCTGAGTCAGGCAGGTATCCACGGGACACAGAAATAGCCAGTTCTCTTCCTCTTGCCCCTCATGGGGGCACAGCAGGGAGGACATATCAGGGGAGGGGTTGTGTGCAGCCCCCTTGGCAGGGTAAAAAGTTCCTGGGCTGAAGGGGAAATGCCACGTACCCCACAGACTGCAGACAGGGGGCCACCTAGGGGGGCCTGGAAAATCCATCTGAGATTGAACAGTCTTAGGAGAGAGGCACAACCTCTACTGAGCTTAAAACCTCAGCAGGCCCAATTAAATTAGTCAGGTGCCCAATTAATGCTAAGGGTTCACAGGGGCTGAGTCCTTCCAAGCTTCCAAATGGAACCTTATCTTCTCTTGGAAATCAGTCATCAGGATTTGTTCATGTGAAAGATTCTAAGCACCCTGGGTCCTCCCAAGAGGGGAAACGTGTCTTTGTGAGCTGGAGGTGTCTGTCACTGGCATCTTTGTGTGGAGGTACCTCGAGCTATATTTTTTAAAGCTAAAAAATCATAAACCTTGTTTGAATTCCAATCCAGAACAGATGTGATGCATATGGTCAGTAGACTTGGAGTTGCAAATAAATATGTTTGGAAACCAAATATTTGAAAAGCAATTCCTCTTCTCTGTCTCCTCTTCTTTTTAAGTGTCACTGCCAAGATTGGTTCAGGGATTTCGTTTCCCCCAAAGCTGTTGCCACAGCACTTGACTCCCTGAGCCAGAAGGATAATATGATGCCCCAGACTGGGGGTCGGGTTGACTGGTTGTAACTGCCTGGAGCTCTGTGCTGAGAAGGGACCTTAGTCTCAGCTGGAGAGAGTGCCGTGATTGATTAGTGTTGTCTGCCCTGGTACTGGTAGTAGAGAGTTTAAGTGCCATATAATTGCCATCCCTGTCCTAGCTGTTTTAGGATCTGCCAAACTCTGGACTTCCTGCTTCTTTGGCAGGACTGTGCTTTGTTATTTTGATTGTATGAATAAAAATTTTAGGACACAAAATGATCAGGAACATGGAGCCCTATGAGTCCTATAAATGCAATGCCCAGATAATCTGCAGACATTCTTTTTACTAATTCAGCCCTCAGCCTGAAGATGGGACTCTTCAATCATCTAAATAGTCCCAAGCCCCAAAGGTGGCACTTAATCACAAGCAGCAGTTTTGTTTATCTGTGTCCTTGATTACTGCCTGTTTCCTCTTGAGAATATCAGCTCCATGAGGACAGGGAGTTTGTCTGTTTTGTTCATCACTTTGCTGAATGAATTTTTTTTTTTTTTCATTACCTCATACATATGCCTATTTATGCCTTCCGTATTTATGCCTGGGCTCAGCCCAGGGCGGGGTCTGTAGCTCCAGATACAATAAGACAAATGAGAAACCTCTAGCCTAGAGGGAAGACAAACACATAAGTTGATGATTCAGAACAGCATGAGAACGGCAACAATAGGAGTGGATACTAGAGCAGAAGGTGACTGACATCTGGGAGAGATGATGGAGTTGGAGCACCAGTAGAGACTTCACAGAGACTTCCCACTGAACTAGGGTTCTGAAGGATGAATAGAAGTTTTCTAAGCAAAGATGCAGATGTGTTATGCTTTTTATAAGGATTTAGAAGATTCCTAAGGTCACTAGGTGGTACAGACGGTTTGAACTCAACTACTAACCTGCAGGTTGGTGGTTCTGCTCAGTGGTGCCACAGAGAAAGGCCTGGCGCACTGCTTCCTTAAAGATCACAGCCAAGAAAACTCTATGGAGCAGTTGAGAATCGAGTCGACGGCAACAAGTTCGGTTTTTGGTTTAGCAGACTCCACAACAGTGTGGTATATGGTATGTTAGTGGAAAGAGCCATGGAATTTTCTTAGAGTTAGACACACACATATTTCAGTTCCTGTTCTGTCATGTTTTCAACTGTGTGACCTTGCAAAAGTCACCTAATGTCTCTGAGCCCCGGTTTCTACCTGGCAGGACTGTTGGGAGGATTGAGAGGGAATGGAAGTGAAATACCTGGCACTGGCCCCAACACCCCACCGGCCCACAAGACGTGACAGCGCTTCCTGTTAGGATGCACAGTCGGCAGAGAATGCCTTTGCACCCTCCTGGGTGCGATGCAGAGAAAGGCAGCCCCCCCCCCCCCCCCGCCCCCGGCACGAGTCCAAGGGAGTTAGTTACTGACAGCCTTCGTAGAGGACCTTGTTAGCAGGGAGCTTCACCCCAGTGGCTCTGTGTTGAACGCCCCCACGCCAGCCCCGCCACAGGGATACCATTCTCGCTGCCTCCTTGCCTGGCCCGGGGCACGTGCAGCCTGTTTTTACAGCTTTTCACTGAGCTGAGCCGTGAGAAAATGCCAGCTTGATCCATTTTTCTTTCCTGTTCTTCAGACACGTGCAGGCCAAAAAGCTGGCTCAGCAGATTGCCTGCCTGGAGATTTGGATAGAAGACAAGTTCAGAGTCTCATCATTTAAAAGACCCACTCTCTTTCAGTGTAAGAATAATACATATAACAACAACAACAGCTACTGTGCAAGCCGTGTTCGCTCTGGGTAGGCTCTGGCAGGCACTTTACATGTGTTATTTTATATAAGCCTCAAAAAAAAAAAAAAAAAAAAAAACCCCAAACCAAATCAATTGCTGTTGAGTCAATTCCAACTCATGGAGTCCCCATGTGTGTCAGAGCAGAGCTGTGCTCCTTAGGGTTTTCAATGGCTGATTTTTCAGAAGATCTCCAGGGCTTTCTTCTGAAGCACCTCTGGGTGGATTCGGACCGCCAACCTTTTGGTTAGTAGCTGAGTGTTTAACCGTTTGCACCACCCAGGGGTTCTGTAAAGCTGGTATTATTGTCTCTCTTTTCCTATGTAAACCCCAAGTCCAAGTTTACACGGCTAGGAGTAACAGGGCTGCAAACGGGAAGTCAAGACTTTCAGACTCCCAAACTCATACCTCCGTCTTGTTCCATTTATTTCTTTTTAATATTTTTACTATACTCTTTCTCCTTCCAAAAAGACTTGCGGCAGCTAGTGGAAATACATACAACAAATAAAGAATAAAGTCACCCAAGGAAATCAGAGGCAAGAGAATCTGAGACAGGAAAGTTAGACGCATGTTGCTACAGCTGTGTGCAGGGTTCGGCGTCAGCTGGGTCTAGTTTGTTGGTTGTATTGTTCAGATCGTCTCTATCTTTACAGATTCTGTCTGCAAGCTCTATCAGTTGCTGAGAAATGTGTGTTAAAAATCTCCCACTGTGGTTTCAGTTTGCTCCATTTCCCCTTTTGGTTCTGTCAGTCTACCATTTTTGAAGTTTTGCTATGAGTTGCATACACATTTAGCATTATTGTATCTCCGGAGTAGTGATGCTTTTTATCATTATGAAATGTCCCTCTTTGTCTTTGGTAAGCGTTCTTGCCTTAAAGTCTCCTTTCCTGATGATATAGCATAGCTACAATTTCATGGCCTGTCTTTTTCCACCTTTTTACTCAATCCCTTTCTGCATCCTTATGTTTAAGGTGTGTCTCTTACAAGCAGGATATAATTTTGTTTTGTTCTGTTTTTTAATGCCAATGTCTTAGTCAGTGTTCTCTAGAGAACCTATGTGAGAGAGACATATATAGAACCAGTGACAGAGATAAATATACAGAGATTTACTTCAAGGAACTGGCTCACATGATTGTGAGGCTCTGGCAAGTCCAAGGAGTCTCTGGGTTGTGCAGACGTGCTTAGCAGCTAACCGAAAGGTTGGAGATTCAAGACCACCCTGAGACACCTTGAAAGAAAGGCCTGGTGATCTATTTCTGAAAAATCAGCCACTGAAAAACTTACGGAGCACAGTTCTACCCTGACATACATGGGGTCAATACAAGTTGGAATCTACTCTACGGCAGTGGGTTGGTTATTGTTTACATTCCTGTGCTATTCTTTTAAGGGTTTTCTTAGCAATTACATTAGGTGTCTTTGACTCATTAAAGTCTATATAAATCAGTACTTTTACCATATATGGATAATGCAAGGAACTTAAAACATTTTACTTTTAGATTTATCCTGTTTGGATTTATATGTTATTGCTGCCAAGTATGTTGATTCTACATATATTTTAAACTCCACAAGACATCATTATCATTATTTTATAAAGTCAACTTTGTTTGTGTTTACCTATATATTTATCCTTTCTATTGCTTGTCAGAGGCCCGCATGTCACAGTTGTTAAATGTTTGGATGCTAACCAGCTGCTCCTTGGAGACCCTATGGGGCAGTTCTACTCTGTCCTATAGGGTCGTTATGAGTCAGAATCGACTCAGTGGCAATGTGTTTGGTTTTTTTTGGTTATTGCTTGTCAAGCCTTCTTGCATTTTTGAGGATCCATCTGGGATGATACTTTGTTTCCTTCAAGAAGCTCCTTTTAGTATTTCTCTTAGTACAAGTCTTCTGACAGGTAATTCTCTGTTGTTGTTTTTCTGGAAATGTCTTTAAGCTTCAATTTTGTAGCCTATTTTCACTGGGTATAAATTCTCTGTTGGCAGTAATTTTCTTTTAGCCCTTTCTATATGTCATCCATTATCTTCTGGGTTATATCCTTTCAGTGGCCAGTTAGTTTACGCCTTTGAAAGGTAAAATATCTTTTCATTTTGGCTGCTTTAAAAAATGTCTCTTTGTCTTTGTCTTTCAGTAGTTCTACTGTGATGTGCCTAGAGTGTGTTTCTGTTTATCCTATACTGGGGATCATAGTGATTTTTGAATCTGTGGATTGACTTATTTCATCAGTTTTTAAAAAAATGCTCAGCCATTATCTCTTTAAAGATTGCTTCTGTCTCATTGTCTCTCCCACTCTCTGAGCCCCAATTACATGTATGTGAAATCTTTTCATCATTTCCACAGGTATTTTATGTTCTTCCTGTATTTTCATCCTTTCAATCATCATGCTTCAATCTGGATACTTTCTATGAACCCATCTTTCAGGTCACTAAACTTTTCTTCATCTGTGTTTAATCTGCTGTTAAAACCATTGTCTGTGTTCTTAATCCCAATTATTATATTTCTCATTTCTAGAAATTTCATTTTACTCTTTTTAAAATTTTCAGGTTTGCTACTGAAAATTTTTATTTTGTCATTTATTTTATTGAATATGTTAATCTAAGCTTTTAAAGGTCAAGTCTGATAATTCCAGTATCTAAATCACCTATGCATCTGTCTGTTTCTATTATCCATTTTTTTCTCTCGATCCTGTTCTTGGTATGCTTGATCATTTATCGAATACTGAAAATTTTGTATAAAAATTGTAGAGATGATGTTATTTTCCTCCAGAGAGAACTTTCTTTAGCTTTTGGCCAACAGTTATAGTAGGAGATCACGTTGATGTAATCAGGGTTGAGCTGATTCAAGGCTAAGTTTTGGTCTTTGTAAGTCCTGGTCTATTTTCATTCACCCTTACACTTAGGGTGTAGGTAGACACGAGTCCCATATAAAAGCCAATTCAAACTAGCTTAGGGAAAAAATGAGGAGTTTATTAGCTGAGTAATATTACTTTGAGAAGGTAGGAGTATATCTGGGCCACAGAGACCATTAGAACCAGGGAGATGAACACCCAGGACTCTTGCTCCCCAACTGACATCTCTTTCTTTGCTTTCTGACTTTATTCTCTAAAACAGGTTGCGGCTGGAAATATGGTCCCCAGCAAACCCCAGGGACATAATTACAAGATTTTCTACCAGAGAAGCACTAAGACTTGCTCTCTCTAGTCTCAGGCCAAAAATACCAAGAAAGAGTAATGACTGGCTCAGCGTGGGTCAATCACTGTAGTCGGTAGGAAGAGTCCTAGGGGAACACACATAACTCTTCAAGGATCATGCACGACTCTGTGAGAACAATGAGGCTGGTGTGGAGAAAGATACACTTCTCAAAAGAATGAAGGTGGAGGGTTGGGCACGAAACTATAAATGTATCTTGCAGCTAGGCACTGAGCTTATGTACTTCTCAGATAAACGTGCTGTTCTTAAAGGATCAAAAAATTATTTCTCTTTAGTTCATACACTGTGAGTTCAGAAGGGTTTTCCCAAGCTCTTAGCAAAACGGAACTTTCTGGAAAAATCTCCTGTGACAATAATCATAATAATAACTGATTTTTACTAAGCATCTTAGTCCTGGGCCAGGAGAGACATTTACACAAATCTCACAAGAACATCTTCCACCTGCCTGTAAGATAGGTGTAACTACGTCCATTTTCAGGGGAGGATTCAAATCACAAAATTGAAAATATGAAATCAGGTACAAAAGTGAATATATATTTAGTGTGTAAAAAGAAATCATACGCATTGCACATTTTAAAAAGCTGACACATATCACAAAAGTTAGAAAAATTATATAATATTTTTAATTAAATAGCTGCCTATCATTTCTCTGTTTATTCCTATATTTTTTGGCTGCATGCTCTTTGGTCATCTTTTCATAAGACAAGGATGTCATATTATTCCCTATGGAGAGAATTGAAAGACTATCCAATCTTTCCTCTAGAATGGTGGAGCAAAGTTTATTCTTATTGTCGAAAGTTAAAATGGAAAACCATTCAAGTTTACCCAAGGACACACTTGCCGTTTAGAGTTCTGCTACAGGTTTTTGTCTACAAACAAAAATTTAATAAATGATATTTTATGTGGTTCATATCAAAAGAGAAGAAAAAGAATGGTGAGTTTGTAATTGCATATTGCTGCATAACTGAGCCTCTTCCTGAGAACTTTTATTTTAGTTGGGTGTCTAAGAAAACTGAATCACCTGCTTATGATTTTACATGTCTGATGAGTAGAAGTATTTTCCAGACTAGCTTCTGGTTCCATTTCAAACTTTGTTTCTCTTCCTCTACCCACACACTTCTGGTACTACGCCCTCTAGGAAATTTTTATCTCATGAGATGACCTCTGATCCTGCACCTTCATGCCAAGACTCCAGGTCTTGGGAGAAAGCAGTATTCAGTGAAAGGTAGGACTATTTGTGGAAGTGATTTCTACACTAGGAAGGCAACCACAAAAATATATTCCATTAGACACAGAGAAAATGTAACCCTGAGTCATCTTCACCATAGCCTGATTCCCAAAATGCCCATAGCCCTTCCAGGGCCACCTGACATGATCATGGCAAAGAATGACAAAGAGGAAATCATGTGGAAAGAGACAGAAGTCTTAACCAATTGTAACGAAATATCTTCCTTTTTCAAATTTTACGAAAATATGTGACCACGTGAACACATTGCCAGGGCCCCTTCCCAGGTTTTGGAGGAACTTTGTACAAAGTAAGAGGCCTGAAAGTTAAGCTTCATTAACTTCACGCCACTTTACACATAAGGAGCTGAGGCTCAGAGAGATGTAACTTAATCAAGGTCATGCAACTAATAAATGAAGTTGGTCAATGGCAGCCACGGTCTCTGAAAAATAGCAGAAGTCCAAGATCTACTGGTTCCCTTCTCTCAGTCTCCTCATCCCTCCATTGGGCCTGGGGAAAGTTGGCATCCAGAGATGTTAAGGAGTGTGCCCAAGGTCACGCTAAGAGCAAGTGTTCTAGCTGCAACAGAACGCAGGGTGCCTGATTCCACCACCACAAACATCCTCTGTCTAGACATCATCATAAAACAGTAGTCTTAGATTGAATCCAAGGGATCCCCTGGAGGCTCCACTAGGGCCAGTGTGGAGAGTCAAAGCTCTGGAATCCAGACCTAAGCCATGTTTAATAGCTTTCCTCTTCCTTGGGGAGACTATACTCTTCTTTCATGCCAGAGCTTCTCCATTCCCTGTGGGAAGGCTCCTGACCCCTGAGGAGATGGACAGGTGAGGAGGCAAGGCAGCACCTCTCACTGTCACCTTGGTGGATGATTCTGGAACTGATGCAATGGGAACTGTAATCTAATGGAGCTATGTACCCTTTTGTGTACAGAAGGCTTGGGTCTTTGTCTCTTTAAAAGTAAAAATGCAATGACACTTTGTGGTGACTGTTGTCACTTTCCATTCTAAAGTCTTACTACATGTGTGGGTTGAAAGTCAGCGCTCACGCGTCCACCCCACAATGCCTAAAGGACAAGCAACACTCCAGGACAGAGTCTTGCAGAGCTTCTTACCCTGTAATCATTGGAAACAGACATGCGATGTACTGTGTAGTGTTAACACGCAGGAGGTTAAGTGCAGGCTTTCAGGCGCTTTGATGTATTAAATACCAAGGACTTTAACGTAATAGAACTGTAAACCTCAAATCAGAGCTAATCACCCTAATTTGCTGAACTCCAAAACCAAACTGAAATGTTCATTTCTTTTTAAACGGAACCACAAATCCGAGTTTTTTTGATCTACAAATCTATATAACAAAAGATTTGAGGTAGCTTACAAGAAATAAGTACAATAAAACAAAAACCTAACTAGATAAAAACCAGGATCAGGGAAAATATCAAAAGAATCAAAACCAGAGGGAATATTACAACATAGATCTGCAAGTCAGAGGCCTAAGCAGTAATTTAAATTGAGTCAATGAGTTCCTGAGCCTCCTGGCAGCCGAAGCAATATGGAAGACACATTAGTTACATGGCATGCATTATCCATAAAGAGAAGTCATTTTTTAAATAGTAGTTAACTGGCCAAGCTAAATCTCTTCCAATTGTGTGGCGGGAGGAGCGGGAGGTGGGGAAGATACCAAAGTATTCTCTTCGTCACACTTGAACTCTTTCAATTTGTTCAAGATCTTGTTGAATGCACATAATGATTTCAAAAACACTAATTTCTTTATCATTTAGCATTTATTTTATTGGCTCTCAAACCCCACTTAAAGATACTACAATTCCCATCAGCCCAGTGTGTCTAGATTTTCCTGTTTTGTATTCTTGCCTTGAACAATTTCAAGCTCTCCCTGTATTGGTTTTGTACACTACCTCTTTGTTTCAGCAATTAAAAAATAAAACTTCCTCGTGTGTCTCCTGGGAAAGGAGGACTCAAGAGGTTAAGTGTTGGCCTCGCACTGCAGAGTGTGGTTCCTGGTCTCCGGAGAATTCCCCTAAATTGTTTGGATAAACTGAGGAAATGTCAGGGGGAGTTCTGACACTGAGCATGACATTAATCTTCGTAACAATTCCTCCAGATGTGCGCACATGTTTCGAGGATGCTGAACAAACGAGTTCACCGCTGCAGCCCACTCTTCTCTGGGGGAGGGGTGGGGAGACAAGGCGGAGGTGGGGCGGCCAGTTGGTCCTCTTTCCCAAGTATTCTCACATCTGAAGAAGACCTGTGTGCTTCTGCTGGAAAACAATGGTCATCTTGGTGACTTGAAATAATATTAAAAACCATAGGAAAATGCTCAGCATCTATTGTCAAGTGGAAAAGGAGGTTATGAAACAATGTTTGCATCATGATACCAGTTTTGCAAGTGTGTACATATAGACATAGATACAAATACAGATACAGATATAGAGCCACCAACTGCCTGTCAGTTTGTCGTACTATGATACTGGAAGCTATACCACCGGTATTTCAAATACCAGCAGGGTCACCCATAGTGGATAGGTTTCAGCAGAGCTTCCAGACTAAGACAGACTAGGAAGAAAGGTCTGGTGATCTACTTCTGAAAATCAGCCAGTGAAAATCTTATGGATGACAACAGAACATTGCTGTGGACATGTTGTCAGAAGGGATCAATCACTGGAGAAGAACATTATGTTTGGTGAAGGGGAGGACCAGCAGAGGCGAGGGAGACCCTCAGTGAGATGGAGTGGCACAATAGCCGCAACAATAGACTCGAACAAGCCAGCGATTTTGAGGAAGATGCAGGACCAGGTAACATTTCATTCTGTTGTACGTAAGGTCACCATGAGTAGGGATCGACTTAGCAGCAGCTAACTATAGATGTAGAGACAAAGATATAGATAGATATGAATACGTAGATATAGATGATATATTGAGTGTGAATACATCCAAATGTTAACAATAGTTCCCTCTGGGTGGAGGAGTTCTTACTCTTTACACTTTTCTAAGTTGTCTACAACCAAGGTATATTGTTTTTATGAAGAGATACTGTCTGTTAAGGGTAATGGAAACATTTGGGAACGAACGGTGTGATGGTTGTGCAACATGGTGAACATAATCAATGTCACCGAATTATATAAGTAAAAATGTTTGAAACGGCCAATGTTTTGTTATACATATTTTATCACAGTGAAAAAAAGGTTAAATTAAAAAATATATTGTTTTTACAATGACAAAAAACTAAAGTTGTCCCTTTTTTCAAACCTTAAACGTAGCCATTTAGAATACCCAAAACGCCTCACATCGATTTGTGGCAGAAAACTCTCTATACACCTGTGATGGACTTATAATTTTTCCCAGAGGCCATAATTAAGTGTGGCCAATCTTTACCCGGGGTCATACTTGCTATACCCAAGGCATGCTTTAAAGATTTTTAAATAATCCCACCTAAGAAAGATCGGAATTGGTTTGCAGATTGTATGCTCTCTCTTATTGCTTCTGGGGGCTCAGATCAGCTTTCAAATAGTGTTGAATTGAAAAAGGAGTTTTAATACCCACTGTGTAATTTGTCCTCACCCCATCTGTCAACTGCAGAAACAAATTAGCTTCTCTCCACATGGCCTGCCACTACCCTGTTACCCGCCCCCCGCCCCCTGCCAGCTGCAGTCCTTTTCCAAAAATTCAAGACTTGGGAAGAAAAACTGAGTGCAAGAAAGGCACAGACTTCTCTTGCCAAGACAATAAGCAGTGAGGCAGCACGTGTCTGCATGTGTGTACATGCGTGTGTACATTTGCAAGTGTGTTTAGAAGTACCCGTGTACACGGACAGTTATGCAGGTAGCCAGGTTGCCCACTTCTTCAGCCCAAGGCACAAAATGAGGTGACATTTATCTTAATGTCCAAATTATAGCACTTCCTGCTTATTGTGAAAAAGTCTTCCCTCTCCAGTGGCCCTTCGGTGATGTTCAAACAGTCCAGAACCTACTGAGTCCAGGAAAGAAGACATGGTTACCATCTTCTTAGAGTTCCTGGATGGTGCAAACAGTTAACCCACTAGGCTCCTAGCCAAAAGGTTGGTGCTTCGAGTCCACCCAGAGGTACCTTGGAAAAAAGGTACCTGGAGGTGTACTTCTGAAAATCATCCATTGAAAACCCTATGGAGCACAGTTGTACTCTGACACACATTGGGTTACCATGAGTTGGAACCAACTTGATGGCAACTGGTAAGTAAGATAACTACCTCCTCAGAGAGAAAACTAAGAAAATGGACCATGTCCAGAGCTGTGGCTGCCACCACGTGGTATTTCTGAAGAGAACAGAGAGCCATGACTCGGGTGAGAGGTTCTTCTCACCCCATGTAGCGTGGTAGGAGTAGGGCACCAGGCAGTGCGCCAGTGTTCCCCTGCTGCACTGATCACTTGTCAGTTAGCACTTCTCAGTGTGAAAAGGGACAGGGAGTCCCATCCTCCTAGTGGTATGCTCAGCCATGGGTGTCTGCACCCAAGGAGCTGATGCCAGGGTGGCTGGACCAGGAGGGGCTGTGCCCAGAGTTAGCATACTGCCCCCCATACCCATCCACCCACAGTATTCAGATCACGGCCCCAGCCAGACCCCTTCCAGGGTGGGTGAGCTTCGGGTCAAGCACCCTCTCCCATCAGAGGCCTTCCCATAGCTCTGAACCTCAAAGGCAAGTGTTGTGATTTCAGCTCCTTTTTCTTCCAGAAGTGCTCCTGGCCTGTTTGCAGATTGACTCAACTTTCTCCCAGTGACCCTCAAGCCCAATGGACAAAGGGAAAACTGAGTTCACAAAGACGTCAAGGTCCCAGACCCCTAACAATACAAATACCACCACCCACCAAAACCTACACCCAAACCAGAACAATGAATGAATGCCTATTTCTCTTACTTCCACATAATTAGAAAGACAACTCAAATGTTATTGGCGTGAACACAAAAGACCTTTTCCGCTAGGAACAGAACTGGCTGATAATTTTTTAATGACAATTCTTGTTTGTAAAAAACATAACATAGAATAATAAAACAAACCCTACAGCAGTAAGAACCCCAGTCCACGTATGTGTCAATACATGTCTATAATAATATCTATAACTGAATGAGTGTTATATATGTACCAGGTATTGTGCCAAGCAATTCATCAGCAGTATATTCTTTTATTCTCCAAACAACTCTGTGAGGTTAAAACTACCCTTAGCCCTTTTCTGCAAATGATGAAATAGAGGCTTAAAGGGGTTAAAATAATTTGCCCAAGTTCACATAGCCAAGGAACATTAATGCTAGCATGCAAACCCAAGTTGTCTGACTTCAAAGTCTTCATTGCTGCTATGTGTGTGTGTTATTTTTTTTTTAGTTAGTAGATTTTATATTTTTAGAACAGTTTTATATTCATAGCAAAATTGAGAAGATAGTACAGAGAGTCCTCATATATCACCCCTCCCTGCCCCTACACAGTTACCCCTATTAACATCCTACCATAGCATCTTAGCTATCTAGTGCTGTTATAACAGAAATGCCACAAGTGGATGGCTTTAACAAACAGAAGTTCATTTTCTCACAGTTTAGGAGGCTAGAAGTCTGAATTCAGGGTGCTAGCTTCAGGGGAAGTCTTTCTCTCTCTGCTGGCACTGAAGGAAGGTACTTGTCTCTTTGAGCTTTTGCTCCTGGCAATCTCCATGTGACTTAGCATCTTTCTTTCCCCATCCCTGCTTCTCCACTTGCTTATTTAATTTCTTTTATATCTCAAAAGAGATTGACTCAAGACAGAACCTACACTAATCCTGTCTCATTAACATAACAAAGACAACCCATTCTCAAATGGGATTATAACCACAGACTCAGAAGTTAGGATTTATAACGTGTATTTTGGGGGGATACAATTCAATCCATAACAATTAGTATGGTACGATTGTTACAATTAATCTGTATTGATACATTATTAACCAAAATTCATGCTTCATTCGGATTTGCTTAGTTTTTACCTAATGTCTTATTCAGTTCCAGGATTCCACCCAGGATACTATCCTGGATATATTGTTGTGATGTTGTTAGCTGCCATCGTTTTGACCACTGACTCATGGTAAGCCCGTGCACAATGGAAGGAAACATTGCCCTGTCCTACACCATCCCCATAATTGGTTGCAGATCAGACCATGGTGAGCTATAGGGTTTTCACTGGCTGATTTTCAGAAGTTAAATGATACTCAGTGTACCAGGATATATTTAGTCATCACTTCTCTTTAGGCTCCTCTTGGCTGTGACAGTTTCTCAGAATTTCTTCATTTTTGATCACCCTGACAGTGTTGAGGAGTACTGATCAGGTGTATTGTAGGATGCTCCTCTAGTGGAATTGTTCTGATGCATTTCTCATGATTAGATTGGGGTTATGGGTTTTGGGAGGAAGATCACAAAGGTGAAACACCATTATCATCACATCATATCAAGGGCGCATGCTATCAGCATGATTTATGACTGTCGATGTTGACCTTGATCATCTGGTTGGAGGTGTGTTCGTGCAAGCACGTGAGCACATGCGAGAGAAAGAGAGCGATTTTGAGACTCAGACAGAAGTACTTCAGGCCTTGGGAGCTGGCGTTTGTTCAGGATCCTACAAAACCCTCCAGCCAGCTTCATGTTGGTCTGGGCAGTACACATGCCCCACCCCCAGAGGCTCCAAAACACCACTCCCTCCACAGGGCTCCAGGCAGCACTGTCCAGGTCATTACCCCTGTCTCCACACCTGGGACTTAGAAGAATTGTCCCTGCTCATCCCAGGTGTCATATCTCACTGTTATCCTCCTTTCTCCATTACCAAAACATTCCAGCCTAGATACTCAGGGCTTCAAAAAGGCAGTGAGGAGGTCTTGAACTTTTCTTAATTTCAGAAAGCTGAAGGACCATCATTAAATCCCAGGTAGGTTGCCTGGGCTGTGACATAGAATTGTACCTCCGGCCACTTTGAAGGAGCCCTGGTGGTGCAGTGGTTAAGCGCTCAGCTGCTGTGATGGTTAAGATTATGTGTCAACTTGGCTGGGCCATGAATCTCAGTGTTTTAACGTGATCACTCCCATGATTGAATATACTGTGGGTAGCCAATCATATGAAAGGGATTCTCCTTGGGGGTGTGCCCCACATATGAATATAAACAGATATTCTGGCTTTTTGCTCTCTCTGGATCCTGCAGCTGCCTCCTGTCATCTTATCTCTGGTTCTTAGGACTTGAGCTTCAGCTTATTTGCTGAACTTGGGATTCATCAGTCTTCACAGCCTGTGAGCGGAGCCCTACTCTCCAACCTGCTGATCTTGGGTTCACCAGCCCCTGCAGCTATGTGAATCAGGAGAAACCTTGTGGTCTTGCCTGCCAATCTTGGAATTTGTCAACCTTCACAGCCTGTGAGCAGGAGCCTTGCTCTCCAACCTGCAAATCTTGGGCTCACCAGCTTCTGCAGCTGCGCAACTTGGGAGAGGCCGCTACCCTGATCCACAGACTTGGGATGTTCTAGCCTCTACAATCATTTGAGCTGCTTCCTTGACATAAATCTCTCTCTAAATATATATTTATACACGCTACTGGTTTTGCTTCTCTAGAGAACCCTGCCTAAGACGGCTGCTGACCATAAGGTTGATGGTTTGAACCCACAAGCTGCTCCTTGGGAGAAAAATTTGGCAGTCGGCTTCTGTAAAGATTACAGCCTTGGCAGGCAGGGCCAAGATGGCCGAGTAGTCAGACACTTCCTTTGGTCCCTCTTACAGCAAAGACCCCAAAAAACAAATGAATCAATTATATATGACAATCTAGGGGCCCTGAACATCAAAGGAAAAGTTGAGGAATAGGACTGAGTAGGAGGTGGAGGGAGAGATGGTTCAGAAACAGTGAGGAGTTGCCAGACCTGACCCAGCAGGAACCCGCACACTGCAGGCTGGATCAGCTGGCTTGTGCGGTGAAGCAAACAGTGGTGCTCGGGACACATTTTCCACGTCGGGAAGACTGAGCGGCGGAGAGTCTACTCAAGCCTCCAGAACCAGTGAAAAGCCGTGCTCAATCAGCAAAAGATAAGTACATGTGGCTAACCTACTACGTGGATCAAAAAACACCTCCTTTGGGAAGAACTCTCTCATCTACCTGTCCCCTCCCCACACTGCACTGAGTCCTGGGCCAGCTTCAGTGATTGCCGAGTCCTCTGGGCCAGAAGTAGCACCCGTTGCTTGACCTGAGCCATTCTTCTGGTCTTCGAGAGAGAACAAATTAACAAACAGAAAAAAATAATCTGCCAGCTCCCCTAAGGCAGGAACTCAGGGCAGGCACAACCCCTTTGTCTAAGCACAGGCTTAAGGGGTCTACAGACTTTGAATGCCTTTCACTCCTGCATAGATCTGTGTGGGCCCATTTCATCAGCGTAGGCCCTCATTAGCACAGTACAAGAGGGTACCTATACCTGAAGCCTATTTTCAACTGTATCAGCTATAAGAAGGAATGGCACACTTGTGATATTTGACATCGCCCTGTGCATTAAGCAGTGTCCTCACCTACCCACATCAGGGTCCTGAGGACTGGTGGCTCCACCCATGCCACTTAGCCACCTTCGATAGGGGCCCAAAAATAAGAGGTGCCCCCCAATCCTTACAGCCAACAGCATTGGGTGCTCACAGTCCAGCTGCGAAACCCTCCCACCTACATGCTCTAGGGAAGAGGCACACATCCTCCTGGACACTTGGAGGTGGCCGTCAGCCCCCTGCCTTGCTCAGAGTGTGTACCCCTGCTGCAGCCAGATGCCTGTGCCCACACCAATTGCCCATGCCTGTCTAGGACTGTAAGTGAGAGCCTACACCACATACTTGGTGGCTATCTACCTGGGCACCTGAGCTGAATCCATACAGGAGGAGCGGGCAGACTCCTGAGCTCACATACCTAGTAACAGATCTAACCACCTGGTGACAGGACATTAGAGCTTCAAAGGTGCCAATAATCAAACTAGCTCACAAGAGTAGCTATTTGGGCATAACAAAACAAAACAAGAAGCTAGGACACAGTAAGCAAACATGAAATAAATACATATAATAACTTGTTGATGGCTCGGAGACAACAGTCAATATCAAATCACATAAACAGGCAGCCCATGATGACTTCAGCAAGCTCCCAAAATAAAGAATCTAGAAATTTTCCAGAGGTGGAAAATTTCTTGGAATTACTGGAGGCAGAATACAAAAGATTAATATACAGAACTCTGCAAGAGATTAGGAAGGAAATTAAGCAAAATGCAGAAAATACAATATATAAAATTAAAAAGATTAGAGAAGAGCATAATGACAAATTTAACAGGCTGCAAGAATCCATAGAGAGACAGCAAACCAAAATCCAGAAGATTAACAATAAAATGTCAGAATTAGACAACTCAATAGAAAGTCAAAGGAGCAGAATTGAGGCAGTGGAAGTTAGAATTAATGAGATTGAAGATAAAGCACTTGACACCAACTTCTCTGAGGAAAAATCAGATAAAATTATTTAAAAAAAGAAGAAGAAACCCTAAGAATTATGTGGGATTCTATCAAGAGGAATAACCTACAAGTGATTGGAGTACAAGAACGGGGGAGATAACAGAAAATACAGAGAGAATTGTTGAAGATTTGTTAGCAGAAAACTTCCCTGATATTGTGAAAGATAAGAAGATATCTATCCAAGATGCTCATCAAACCCCACATAAGGTAGATCCCAAAAGAAAGTCACCAAGATATATTATAATCAAACTTGCCAAAACCAAAGATAAAGAGGGGATTTTAAGAGTGTCTAGGGATAAATGAAAAGTCCTGTACAAATGAGAATCAATAAGAATAAACTCAGACTACTCAGCATAAACCATGCAGGCAAGAAGGCAATGGGATGACATATACAAAGCCTTGAAGGAAAAAAAATTGCCAGCCAAGAATTATATATCCAGCAAAACTGTCTCTCAAATATGATGGTGAAATTAGGGCATTTCCAGATAAACAGAATCTTAGGGAATTTTCAAAAATCAAACCAAAATTACAAGAAATACTAAAGAGAGTTCTCCAGTTAGAAAATCAGATAATAACCCAAGACTAGAACACAGGACAGAGCAACCAGATATCAACACAAATAGGGAAGTCACAGAAATAAACCAAAGCTAAAACACTGAAAATAAGGAAAGAGATGTCAATATGTAAAAGATGACTACATTAAAACAAAAAAGAGAGACTTAAAAAATGTAGACATAGATTTTTCATATGGAGAGGAAGTCAAGGCAATATAAAAAAATAAAAGACTGGTATAAACTTAGAAAAATAGGGGTAAATATTAAGGTAACCACAAAGGAAACTAACAATCCTACAAATCAAAATAAAAAAAACAAGAAAAACATAAAGACCCAGCAAATACAAAATCAACAACGAAAAAGATGAAAATACATAAAGAAAAACGACTCAGCACAGAAAATTAAGAGAAAGAAAAAAACTGTCAACAACACACGAAAAAAGACATCAAAATGACAGCACTGACTGCATACCTATCAATAATTACGCTGAATGTCAATGGACTAAATGCACCAATAAAGAGACAGAGAGTGGCAGAATGGATTAAAAAAACACAATCTGTCTATATGATGCCTACAAGAGACACACCTTAGACTTAAAGACACAAACAAACTAAAAGGTTGGAAAAAATATATCAAGCAAACAACACTAAAAAAAAAAGCAGGAGTGGCAATATTAATCTCTGACAAAATAAACTTTATAGCAAAATCCACCACAAAGGATAAGGAAGGACACTATATAATGATTAAAGGGTCAGTACACCAAGTGGACATAACCACAATAAATGTTTATGCACCCGATGACAGGGCTCCAAAACACATAAAACAAACTCTAACAGCATTGAAAAGAGAGATAGACAGTCCACAATAGTGGTAGGAGACTTCAAACACCACTTTCGTTGAAGGACAGAACATCCAGAAAGAAGCTCAAGAAATACACGGAAGATCTAAATGCTACAATCAACCAACTTGATCTCATAATCATATACCGAGCACTCCACCTAACAGCAGCCAAGTATACTTTCTTTTCCAAGAAAGACCATATACTAGGCCATAAAGCATGTCTTAAAAGAATCCAAAGCATCAAAATATTACAAAGCATCTTTTCTGACCATAAAGCCATAAAAGTGGAAATCAATAACAGAAAAAGCTAGGAAAAAAAAAATCAAACACATGGAAACTGAACAACACCTTGCCCAAAAACTACTGGGTCATAGAAGAAATTAAGAATGGAATAAAGAAATTTGTAGAATCAAATGAGATTCTATCTGAACCTTTGGGACACAGCAAAAGCAGTGCTCAGAGGTCAGTTTATAGCAATAAATGCACCCATTCAAAAAGAAAAAAGGGCCATAATCAAAACACTAACCCTACAACTCGAACAAGTAGAAAGAGAGCAGCAAAAAAAAAAGCCCTTGGGGCCAGAAGGCAGAAGGGGGCAAGGAAGCTGGTGATAGGGAACACAAGATTGAGTAAGGATATTGTTGATGTGTTGTGAGATTGTTAACCATTGTCATGGGGCAACATTTGTACTAACTGTTAAGTGAGAGGCTGTTTTGTTCTGTAAGCCTTCATCTTGGGTGGGAGTGGCAGCACAGTTAGAGAAGCGTGGTCGATGTCACTGAACTGTGTATGTGGAGGTTTTTGAAATGGTGTATCTTTGGCTGTGTGTATTTTCACCAAAAAAAGAAAAGAAAAGGGGTTGAGAATTTAGGGGGTTGGTATGTTGTGGGGTTGTTCACCAGTGTCATGGAACAGCGTGTGCACTGCTATTTCATGGGAAACTGTTTGTTCTGTGGGCCTTCACCTGAAGTACAATAAAATATTTAAAAAAAAAAAAAAAAAAAGCCCTTGGGCTCCAGAAGAAAGCAAATAATAAAAATTAGAGCCAAATTAAATGAAATAGAAAATAGAAAAATAATTGAAAGAGTTAATAAGACCAAAATCTGGTTCTTTGAATAGATCAACAAAACTGATAAACCATTGGCCCAACTGGCAAGAGAAAAACAGGAGAGGAAATAAATAACCCAAATAAGAAATGAAACAGGTGATATCACAATGGACCCAACTGAAATTAAAAGAATTATAACACAATACTATGAAAACTTGTACTCTAACAAATTTGAATACCTAGAGGGAATGGACAAATTTCCAGAAACTCACTACCTACCTAAACTAACACAAACAGAAGTAGAACAACTAAATAAACCCATAACAAAAGAAGAGATTGAAAAAGTAATTTAAAAACTCCCAACAAAAAAAAGCCCTGGCCTGGATGGCTTCACTGGAGAATTTTACCAAACTTTCAGAAAAGAGTTAACACCACTACTACTAAAGGTATTTCAGAGCATAGAGAAGGGTGGAATACTCCCAAACTCATTCTATGAAGCCAGCATAACCCTGATACGAAAACCAGGTAAAGACACCACAAAAAAAGAAAATTACAGACCAGTAATTACACTGATGCAAAAATCGTCAACAAAATTCTAGCCAATAGAATTCAGCAACATATCAAAAAAATAATTCACCATGATCAAGTAGGATTTATACCAGGTACGCGGGGATGGTTCAACATTAGAAAAACAATCAATGTAATCAATCCCGTAAATAAAACAAAAAACAAGAACCACATGATCTTATCAATTGATGCAGAAAAGGCATTTGAAAAAGTCCAACACCCATTCATGATAAAAATTCTCAGCAAAATAGGAATAGAAGGGAAATTCCTCATCATAATTAGGGGTATTTATACAAATCCAACAGCTAACATCATCTTAAATGGAGAGAGTCTGAAAGTATTCACCTTGAGAACGGAAACCAAACAAGGATGCCCTTTATCACCACTCTTACTCAACATTGTGCTGAGATCTTAGCCAGAGCAGTTAGGCTAGAAAAAGAAATAAAGGGCATCCAAATTGGTAAGGAAGAAATAAAAGTGTCTCTATTTACAGGCGATATGATCTAACACACAGAAAACCCCAAAGAATCCACAAGAAAATACTGGGACTAATAGATGGGTTCAGCAAAGTATCAGGATACAAGGTAAACATACAAAAATTAGTTGGATTCCTCTACACCAACAAAGAGAACTTTGAAGAGGAAATCACTAAATCAATACCATTTACAATAGCCCTGAAGAAGATAAAATACTTAGGAATAAATCTAACCAAAGACGTAAGAGACCTATACAAAAAAACTACAAGACACTACTGCAAGAAACCAAAAGAGACCTACATAAGTGGAAAAACATACCTTGCTCATGGATAGAAAGACTCAACATTGTGAAAATGTCTATTCTACCCAAAGCGATTTACACAATGCAATCCTGATCCAAATTCCAATGGCATTTTTTAATGAGATGGAAAAACAAATCACCAACTTCATATGGAAAGGGAAGAGGCCCCGAATAAGTAAAGCATTACTCAAGAAGAAGAACAAAGTGGGAGGCCTCACACTTATCTGATTTTATAACTTATTATACCACCCTGGTAGTCACAACAGCCTGGTACTGGTAAAACAAAGCTACATAGACCAATGGAACAGAATTGAGAATCCAGACGTAAATTTATCCACCTACGAGCAGCTGATGTTTGGCAAAGGCCCCAAGTCCATTAAATGGGGAAAAGATAGTCTCTTTAATAAATGGCGCTGGCATAACTAGATATCCATCTGCATAAAAATGAAACAAGACCCATACCCTCATACCATGCACAAAAACTAACTCAAAATGGATCAAAGACCTAAATATAAAATCTAAAACAATAAAGATCATGGAAGAAAAAATAGAGACAATGCTAGGAGCCTTAATACATGGCATAAACAGAATACAAAACATTGCTAACAATGCACAAACACCAGAAGAGAAACTAGATAACTGGGAGCTCCTAAAAATCAAATACTTATGCTCATCAAAAGACTTCACCAAAAGAGTAAAAAGACGATATACAGACCGGGAAAAAAAAAATTTGGCTATGACATATTAGATCAGGGTCTAATCTCTAAAATCTACAAGATACTGCAAAACCTCAACAACAAAAAGACGAATAACCCAATTTAAAAATGGGCAAAAGATATGAACAGGCACTTCACCAAAGAAAACATTCAAACAGCTACCAGTTACATGAGGAAATGCTCACGATCATTAGCTATTAGAGAAATGCAGATCAAAACTACAATGAGATATCATCTCACCCCGACAAGGCTAGCATTAATCCAAAAAACACAAAATAATAAATGTTGGAGAGGTTGTGGAGAGACTGCAACACTTATACACTGTTGGTGGGAATGTAAAATGGTACAGCCACTTCAGAAATCGATTTGGTGCTTCCTTAAAAAGCTAGAAATAGAAGTACCAAGTGATCCAGGGATCCCACTCCTTAGATTATATCCTACAGAAATAAGAGCCATCACACAAATAGATATATGCACACCCATGTTCATTGCAGCACTGTTCACAATAACAAAAAGATGGAAACAGCCTAGGTGCCTATCAATGGACCAGTCAATAAACAAATTATGGTATATTTCCTATGCAATGATAAAGAACAATGATGAATCCTCAAAACATCTCATAACATGGATGAATCTGGAAGGCATTATGCTGAGTGAAATTAGTCAATGGCAAAAGGACAAATATTGTATTAGACCACTATTATAAGAACTCAAGAAAAGGTTTAAACACAGAAGAAAACATTCTTTGATGGTTACAAGGGTGGGGAGGAAGGGAGAGGTGTATTCTCTAACTACACAGTAGATAAGAATTATCTTAGGTGAAGGGAAGGACGGCACACACTACAGGGGAAGTCATCACAACTGGACTAAATTAAAAGCTAAGGAGTTTCCTGAACACAACCAAACACTTAAAGGAACAGAGTAGTAGGGTTGGGGGTCTAGGGACCATGGTTTCAGGGGATATCTAGGTCAATTGGCATAGCAAAGTTTATTAAGAAAATGTTCTGCATCCCACTTTGGTGAGTGGCGTCTGGGGTCTTAAAAGCTTTCAAGGTGGCCATCTAAGATGTATCAATTGGTCTCAACCACCTGGAGCAAAGGAGAATGAAAAACACCAAAGACACAGTGAAAATATTAGCCCAAGAGACAAAAGGGCCACATAAACTAGAGACTCCATCAGCCTGAGACCAGAAGAACTAGATGGTGCCCGGCTACCACCAATGACTGCCCTGACGGGGAACACAACAGAAAGTCCCTGACAGAGCAGGAGAAAAGTGGGGTGCAGAACTCAAATTCCAATAAAAAGACCAGACTTAATGGTCTGAGCAAGACTGGAGGGACCCTGGAAGACATGGCCCCCAGACTCTGTTAGCCCAGAACTGAAACCATTCCTGAAGCAAACCGTTCAGACAAAGATTAGACTGGACTATGGGACACAAAATGATACTCGTGAAGAGAGTGCTTCTTAGCTCAAGTAGATACATGAGATTAAATGGGTAGCTCCTGTCCAGAGGCGAGATGAGAAGGCAGAAAGGGACAGAAGCTGGTTAGGACACAGGAAAATCAGGGTAGAAAGGAGGCGTGTGCTATCACATTATAGAGAGAGAGCAACTAGGGTCACATAACAATGTGTGTACAAATTTTTGTATAAGAAACTAGCTTGAGCTGTAAACTTTCACTTAAAGCACAATGAAAAATAAATAAATAAATAATAAAAAAAGATTACAGCCTTGGAAACCCTATAAGGCAGTTCTATTCAGTCCTGTAAGGTCACTAGGAGTTGGAATCAACTCGATGGCAATGGGTTATGGTTGACTACTCTGGTTATTCCTTGCTGATCAGAACCTCTGAAAGGCAGGTACAGTCATCTCTAATGATGACCACATTGTCTGTGCAAACATTCTTACCTAATATGTGCGTTTGGCTGGAAAGATAAAATCTTTCAGATCAGGAGGTTGGAAACCAAGTGGTGCTTGGGTTTGAGAAGGTTGAGATCCATTTCACAGGAGTCACACTGGCAGCCCATGGGCCCTCAGGCTGAAACCAGGCCACAGGCAGGTGGTTACTATTAATATTATTATCAATATTAGAACTAGTTGCTAATCTTTAAAAATTAGAAGATTTCACATGGAAATCTAGGTTTCCCACTTTTCCTTAAAACCCTAAAGATGTAACAACATGGGGCAAAAATTCCTGCATGGTGGCACTTGGCTGGAAAGAGGAGTGACTGCACCCTTTGGAAGGCATGTGCTCTCTGATGAGCCTCAGTCACCACCCTTCCTTACTGCTCAAGACACTAAGCTTAGTATTAGTTTCCTTGCTTGGTCTTTCATTACACTGGGCCCTGTTGACTTATTTAAATCACTTCTAGGCCTCTGAGGGCACTGGATTTTGAGAGTCTAATTGTTTCCGACGTCAATCCTGTCTCATTATCATTAACATAAAATTCTTGAGAGGAAGGAAAGTAAATCTGATTTATTCAGCATTTATTATGTTCCAGGCCAATGAAATTAAAAAGAAAGAAGAAGAATTGATGCATTAAAACTGTGATTTTGGTGAAGAATACTGAATATAACATGGACTGCCAAAAGTACAGACAAATCAGTCTTTGAAGAAGAAATACAACCTTAGAAAGGAGAACGGCAAGACTTCAGCTCACTTGCTTTGCACACATTACCAGGAAAGACCAATTGCTAGAAAAGGACATCATGCTTGGTAAAGTAGAGGGTCAGCAAAAACAAGGGAAACCTTCAATGAGATGGATTGACACAATAATTGTAACAACGAACTCAAATATACCAATGATCAGGAAGATGGTACAGGACCAGGCAACGTTTTGTTCTGTTATACAAAAGGTCGTCATGAGTCAGAGTGAACTCAATGGCAACTAACAATATGTTCCAACCATTTAACGTGCAGTATGTATTCAATTATCACATCATCCCTTGCAGGGAAGTATTCTTACTTCCATTTTATAGATGAAGAAACTGAGGCTCAGAGAGTGGGAGTGATATGTTCAATATCACAACTAGGAAGTGGTGGAGCATGGCTTTATATCCAGTTCTGGCTCTTTGGTTCCCTACTCATTCCTCTAAACCAAGCAGTTTCCCCTGAAGTCAGGGAACCTTGGTTTTGCCAGTGGAGCATTCCTCAGAAATCAGAGGTTCCCTGTAAAAATGACGTGGAGGTGGTGTCTGATCTCCTTCAACCTCACAAGGGGGAAAGAGAACGAAGATCAACAGAGCAAGGCTGACTCCCATCAGGCAGAGGCCACAAAAGCCTCCTCTCTGTGCCATCTTTACCAATTCTGACACCAACTGTCCCTCGCACAGCACTCTCTGCTTCTCTGCTGGATTCGATAATTCATTGCAATGACCACACAAAACTCACAGATCATACTCACGATCATGAGGTTTATTAGGGAAGTAACAGTTACAATTCAGACTCAGAAACACTCAGGATACAGTTCTTCCATCAAGATAGCCTCTTCCCAACCGTGCTTGCAGGCATGCCTCAAGATCTATCCTGAAGTACAACACTGTCAGTGATAAGATAATATCCATACGTCTACAAGGAAGACCAGTTAAGATGACTACTATTCAAATTTACACATCAAATAATAATGTGAAAGATGAAGAAATTGAAGATTTTTACCAACTTCTGCAGTTGGAAATTGACCAAACATGCATTCAAGATGTATTGATAATTACTGGTGACTGGATGTGAAAGTTGGAAACAAAGAAGAAGGATCAGTAGTTGGAAAACATGGCCTTGGTGATAGAAATGACGCTGGAGATCGCATGATAGAATTTTGCAAGACCAACGATTTAATAATTGCAAATACCTTTTTTCAACAACGTAAACAGTGACCATATATGTGGAACTCAACAGATGGAATACACAGGAATCAAATCAACTACATCTATGGAAAGAGATGATGGAGAAGCTAGCCAACTGTGGAACAGACCATGACTTGCTCATATGGAAGTTCAAGTTAAAGCTGAAGAAAATTAAAACAAGCCCACAAGAGCCAAAGTACAACCTTGAGTATACCCCATCTGAATTTAAAGACCATCTTAAGAACAGATTTGACGCATTGAACACTGATGATCGAAGACCAGACCAGTTGTGGGATGACATCAAGGACATCATACATGAAGAAAGGAAAAGGTCATTAGAAAGACAAGAAGGAAAGAAAAAACCAAAACGGATATCAGAAGAGACTCTGAAACTTGTTCTTGAACGTCAAGTAGCTAAAGCTAATGGAAGAAATGATAAAGTAAAAGAGCTGAACAGAAGATTTCAAAGGGTCGCTTGAGAAGACAAAGTACAGTATTATAATGAAATGTGCAAAGACCTGGAGTTGGAAAACCAAAGAGAAGAACATGCTTGGCATTTTTTAAGCTGAAAGAATTGAAGAAAAAATAAAAGCCTCAAGTTGCAATATTGAAGGATTCTATGGGCAAAATATTGAATGACCCAGGAAACACCAAAAGAAGATGGAAGGAATACAAGGTCACTGTATCAAAAAGAATTGGTCAGCCTTCAGCCACTTCAGGAGGTAGCATATAGTCAAGAACTGATGGTACTGAAGGAAGAAGTCCAAGCAGCACTGAAGGCATTGATGAAAAACAAGGTTCCAGGAATTGATGGAACACCAATTGAGACATTTCAACAAACGGATGCAGCGCTGGAAGTGCTCACTTTTCTACGCCAAGAAATTTGGAAGACAGCTACCTGGCAAATCAACTGGAAAAGACCCATATTTGTGCCTATTCCAAAGAAAGGTGATCCAACAGAATGCAGAAATTATCGAACAATGTCATTAACATAACTGGCATGTAAAATTTTGCTGAAGAATATTCAAAAGTGGTTGCAGCAGTACATGGACAGGGAACCGCCAGAAATTCAAGCTGAATTCAGAAGAGGAAGTGGAACCAGGGATATCACTGCTGATGTCAGATAGATCCTGGCTGAAAGCAGAGAATACCTGAAAGATGTTTACCTGTGTTCTATTGACTACACAAAGGCATTCGACTGTGTGGATCATTCATTACAAATTATGGATAACATTGCAAAGAATGGAAATTCAAAAGCACTTCATTGTGCTCACACAGAATCTGTACATAGACCAAGAGGCAGTCGTTTGAACAGAACAGGAGGATACCATGTGGTTTAAAGTCAGGAAAGGTGTGGGTCAGTGTTGTATCCTTTCACCATACTTATTCAATCTGTGTTCTGAGCAAATAATCCGAGAAGCTGGGCTATGTGAAGAAGAGTGGGGCATCAGGATTGGAGGAAGATTCATTAACAACCTGCATTATGCAGATGACACAACCCTGCTTGCTGAAAATGAAGAGGACTTGAAGCACTTACTGACGAAGATCAAAGACCACAGCCTTCGGTATGTATTACACCTGAACATAAAGAAAACAAAAATCCTCACAACTGGACCAATAAGCAACATCATGATAAACAAAGAAAAGATTGAAGTTGTCAAAGATTTTCCACAATCAACATCCATGGAAGCAGCAGCCAAGAAATCAAATGACGTATTGCATTGGGCAAATTTGCTGCAAAAGACCTCTTTAAAGTCTTGAAAAACAATGACGTCATTTTGAGGACTAAAGTGTGCTTGACCCGAGCCATGGTATTTTCAATCACTTCATGTGCATGTGAAAGCTGGACAATGAATACGGAAGACAGGAGAATTGATGCCTCTGAATTATGGTGTTGGCAAAGAATACTGAATATATTATGTACTGCCAAAAGAACAAACAAATCCGTCTAGGAAGAAGTACAGCCAGTATGCTTCTTAGAAGCCAGGATGGCAAGACTTCGTCTCATATACTTTGGACATGTTATCAGGAGGGACCAGTCCCTGGAGAAGGACATCATGCTTGGTAAAGTAGAGGGTCAGCGTAACAGAAGAAGACCCTCAACATTATGGATTGACACAGTGGCTGCAGCAATGAGATCAAACATGGCAGCAGTTGTGGGGATGCTGCAGGACCAGACAGTGTTTTGTTCTGTTGTATATAGGGTCGCTATGAGTCAGAGCTGACTCAATGGCACCTAACAACAACATCAGCATCATATCAGCTTCCTTTTATATCCTTATTATTTGGTGCAAGATGAGCAAGTGACGTACATCAGACTAATTCCAGTTGAAATGAATTGAAATTTGAAACTTGGAACTGGTGAATTTGAAATTGGAACTGGATGATGCAGAGGCTGGTAGTGGTCGGAGATGAGTCACTGAAAGGGTGATGTTGTAAGAAGGTTCTATGAATTCCAAACATTGAAGGCCCATGGTTTCTGGGGTCCTCCCTTCCTGTGACTCATTGTTTCATGCCTCCTTGAATTCTATGAGGCCCCCTCAAGACTCCCAATTTTTTTAAAAAGCTACTTACAACAACAACAACAAAAGCTCAAGTAATTTATCTTACGGTTAAGTTATCCATGAACCAGACTCTCAGGTACTCAGGTATAGAAATCAAGACGAAATGGGCCAAGATAACCGGGAGAAGGAAAGAATGACATAGAAATCGGGCTTTTTGTAGCCAACTCTTTTATGTTGTCTGAGCAAACCCCTCTTCTCTTCTGTTTTCAGCTTCCTAGGGAATTGTCTATTTAGAGCTACCAGGGAGTGGGGTTGGGACTCTGTGTGTCCCAGTATTGATGGAGGGCATGTCCTTGCTGTTGCAATGAACCCAGCCCTTAGAAAGTGAAAAAGAACCAACAAACAGAGACAGAAGATGGAAAGAAAGACTACTAGCAGCAGTGGAATCTCAGGGTCCAGCCATGCATGAGGCCATCCTGTCTTTGTGGTAGGCTCTAATGAGTTCCCCCTTTGCCTGAGCCAGCCTGAGTCAGCATCCCGCTCATAGCAACCACATGCACAACGGAACAAAACACTGTCTGGTCCTGTGCCATCCCCATGATTGGTTGCGTATGGGACAATTATGATCCATAGGGTTTTCGTTGACTGATTTTTGGAAGTAGATCTCCAGGCCTTTCTTCCTAGTCCACCTTAGTCTGGAAGCTTTGCTGAAACCTGTTCAGCATCTCAGCAACACGCAAGCCTCCACTGGCAGATGAGTGGTGGCTATGCATGAGGTACATTGGCCAGGAATCAAACCTGGGTCTCCTGCATGGAAGGCAAAAATTCTACCAGTGCCTCTCTAGAACACAGTAAGCACTCAAAAAATGTTGAATGTTGTTGAATGACTAGATGAATAACAGAATATGGTTGGCAGCTTCCTGCTCCTGGTGATGGGTGCCATTGGATTGATTGGGTGTAGGGGGATTGGCAAGGAATGGGCAGAGAAGACCAACAACCTCCTTATCCCAGACTCTCCCATGATTAGACAAGGCCCCACTGGCACTTCTGCCCATCACAGTCACAGAGATGGTGGTAGGCTCTGGGGGCAGGTGATGATCAGACTTCTTTTGTTTTGCAGTACTTGGCCAACACTTGGCCCAGTGCTCGGTGCATAGTAGGTGCTCACTACTTAGTAATGAGGGCAAGAATAAATGATTGGACTTCCATGGACTTAGCACCCGGGCATGCCGAGCACTGCTCCCTTACAAGGGAAGGAGAAGATCCAGTCGTTACCCTCCAGTTGAGGAGAGAAGACTAATAACCCAGGAACCATAAAGATAATAAATTAAGGGTTAAGTGCAATGGCTAAAAGCACAATAAGAGACCAATTCACTTCTTCAGCAAATATTGATAGAGGATCTACTTCTTGTTGGGTCTAGAGCTGGGCACTGGGAATTCAGACATGAATAAGATATAGTCAGTACTCTCAAAGAGTTCACAGTAGAGCAGTGATTACGGTCTGGGAGCTGGGGGAGCTCCAGAACAACACTCAGATAGTCATTTATTCATTCAAAAATTTTCACTAGGTTCCTGCTATGTGCCAGGCTTGGTGCCAGAGGCTGCCATGGTGTAGTGCAATAAAGGACCAGGCAGCTCTTGCTAAGGCTTCTCTATCCTTGTATGCTCTTGAGTCTCTTTCCCTCTCTGAGCCTCAATTTCTCCATCTGAAAAATCCTGTGACAAGGGCAAATGATCTAAGGACACTTCCTTCTTTGACAAGTAAAATAGATCCCTACAGGTAGAGTTCAGTTCAAACCTAAGCCTGCCAATCCTCAATATCCTCATCTGCAAAAGTAGGCTTACCAGGGCACCTACTTCATTGGGTTCTTGTCATAATCAAGTGAACGAATGTATGTAAATTACTTAGTACCACCCCTGGCACATGGTAAGTGCTTTACTTGATAGTTCCATCTGTATTATTACTATTACTCTATTTGACACCTGCCTTGTGCCTCTCAATGTGTTGAACACTGAACTTAACGTTGTGGAAAGAAGCATAAAAGACCCCATCCACCCTGAGGGTTCAGTGATAGAATTCTCCCCTTCCATGTGGGAGATACAGGTTTGATTCCCAGCCAAAGCACCTCACATGCAGCCACCATCAATCTGCCAGTGGATGCTTGCACGTGTCTCTGATGCTGAACAGGTTTCAGTGGAGTTTCCAGACTAAGATAGACTAGGAAGAAAGACCCGTGATCTTCTTCCAAAAATCTGCCAATGAAAATCGTATAGATTCCAAGGGTTGGATTTGAAACTGTTTGAGGGGATAGCACAGGACCAGGCAGTGTTTCAGTGCTGTTGTGCATGGGGCCTCCACGAGTTGGGGACCAACTCTATGGCAGCTAACAATACCCTGGGTAAGTGCTCAGTGGAATGGGTGGGAGGAGGGCATTGAAATCCAGGGTGGGGAGGGAGAGCATGGCTGGCTGCTAGGAGACAGAGCTACACAGGAGAGGGTGGGGGGGCCCTGGATGGGTTGGGAGTTGTGGAGGGAACCAAAGAAAGTCTCCTGGGCTTTCATCTTTCTCTTCCAGAAGCCAATGGTGGGCTTGGGTTCAGACCCTGGTTGGGGCTGGGCTGGGGGTGGCGAAAGGTAGCCTTGTGGGTAAGTCCTTCCAGCTGGGCCAGGTAATCCCAGGCCTTCGTGCAGGACAGATGATACCCCCCGAGGGCCCGGCCTGGTCCCGCTCAGGATGAGTTCCCTGTGAAAATGCTCAGCAGCCCTCGAGTTTAGGAGATCTCTCAGGTCCAGCATGAATCATTCTTTTTTGAACTTGTCTAAATGTGTTTATAAAATAAAGCTGCGGCCGAGGGCTTCTCCGGGCGGAGCGGGAAGGTAATATGTTTTTAATTGGAGAGACTGGGGGAAGGAGGCAGCGGGCCAGCGTGAGCTCACCCCGCATGTATGCAGCTGGGCGGAGAACAATGTACGTTCACATTCCTGACTGCGAGGGCTCAGCTGCAGGCCCAGGCCCCGGCCGGCGGGCCATGCTCTGTCCTGTGTCTCGGCCTCCATGTGTGCTGCCATCCGAGGTACGCCTGCAACATGCACTCCTGCGAGGTAGCTAGAAATCCAAAACTAGAATGTCAGTGTGGGTCAGTGCAGGAGTCGCAAACTCAAATGCCAGGGGAGCCAAGCAAGAACTGAAAAACATGCACACCCCACACCTAGCATCTACGTGGTGAATTTGGGGTGCGTGGCCCTTCCAAAGGAAATAGTTTCTACCCAACTCCACTGTCCCGCATCATCACATCTAATGATTTCTCAGGAGAAACCCGAAATCATATATTTATGTGAAATCTCCTCATGCTAAATGTTGGCTTTATTTGATTTTATCCTATTTTCTTACTTATTTTTGGCTATGTGAGCCAAATAAAACAGATCTGTAGACCATATTCAGAGGCTGCCAGTCCAGTGTGGGACTCCTCTTTGAGACTGTGGGTGTGGACCTGACTTTGTCATTTATTGGCTCGCAAAAGTTACTTAGCTTCTCCCAGCCTTGGTTTCCTCAACTAGAAATCTGATATTTTAATGCTACTCTTCCTGACTTTTAGAACCATTTCCAGGTTGAGGATAAAAAGGAGGGAAAAGAAGGGAATTTCCTTTTGCACCTGCTGTGTGCCAGGCACAGTGCTGATTTACATGTTTTGTGGGTGGTTTTTTTTGGCGTTATTGCTTTGTTTTTAAATCATCACCGTGATCCTGCAAACTAGGTATTATTCCTGTTTTACAGATGAGGAAACAGAAACTTGGAGAGCTAAAGCTGGAACCTGAACCAATGTTTCCAGCTTTAGGAAAGTGAAATCATGTTGCAAATTTAAGGAATGGTTACAGAACACTAGTCATGATTACAATGGGGCAACTGAGTCCAGAGAAAGTGGGTGACTTCATGCTGCACAGCTGTGCCTGTGAAAGGCCCTAGATATTTTAGATCCTTGCTCAATTATAGTACATTCACTTATTCAATTAGCAGGGTTTTTTTTTTTTACAAAGTAAAATAGATGTGAAGAGTATCCAGCACCCATATGTCAGTTTGTCATACTGTGGTAGTTTGTGCATTGCTTTGATGCTGGAAGCTATGCGTCCAGTGTTTCAAACAGCAGCAGGGTCACCCATGGTAAACAGGTTTCAGTGGATCTTCCAGACTAAGACAGAGTAGGAAGAAAGGCCTAGTGATCTACTTCCAAAAACTAGTCAATGAAAATCCTATGGATCACAATAGAATATTGTCCAATAGAGTGTGGAAGAAGAGCCCCCTAGGTTGGAAACCAAAAAACCAAACCCATTGCCATCGAGTCAATTCCAACTCATAATGACCCTATAGGACAGAGTAGAACTGTCCCAATAGGGTTTCCAAGGAGTGGCTAGTAGATTCCAACTGCTGACCTTTTGGTTAACATCTATAGCTCTTAACCACTGCACCACCTAGGTTGGAAGGCACTGAAAACACACCATGGTTGCAGAAGTGGACTCCAGCATACCAATGACCATGAAGACATCACAGGACCAGGCAACGTTTCCTTCTGTTGTAGCTGGGGGTTGCCATGAGTTGGAGTCAATGTGACAGCAGCTAACAACAGTCAAAGTTATAATGAAGGGGGCAGTCCCCTATACTGCTGTAGTTACAACCTTCCCAAAGGACAATGTGGCAGATATGTATTAAAAGATTCATACTCTTTAACCCAGTAATTCATGTTAAAGGAATCACTCCTGTCTTAGGCTGAGTTCTCTAGAGAAGCAAAACCACTGAAGTGCATAAATATACATAGAGAGAGATTTAGATCAAGGAAACAGCTCAGGCAACAGTAGAGGCTAAAATGTCCCAAGTTTATGGATCAGGGTAGAGGCCTCTCCCAATTCACGGAGCTGCAGAAGCTGGTGAACCCCAGGTCGGCAGGTAGGAGAGGGGCTCCCATTCACAGGCTGTGAAGGTCAACGAATTCCAAGATCAGCAGACAAGACCACAAGTTTTCTCCTGATTCATGTAGCTGCAGGGCTGGTGAACACAAGATCAGCAGTTCAGGGAACCAGACTCTTGCTCGCAGGCTGAGAAGATTGACAAATTCCAAGATCAACAGGTAAGCTGCTAGCTCAAGTCCCAAGAACCAGAGGTGAGACAAGAGCCAGCTGCTGAGTCTGGAACAAGCCAAAAACCTTGGCAAGGCGAGCAGGCAGAAAGTAACCAGTGGAAGGCAGAGAGATGAAACTGAGGGGGTGGTGAGCTGCCACAGGCCCTGCCTCTGCCAGTACCACTCAGCAGATTCCATCATGGGGGTGATCACGTATCAGATTTCAACAGGGAAGTGATCACAACATTATACAACTGCTAAAACACTGAGAATAATGGCCTAGCCAAGTTGACATACAATCTTAACCATCACAGTCCACCCCTTGTCAACTTGGCACCTGTACACATCTCCTGAAACCATACATAATCTCTGAATAAAGATAATTACAAAGTCATACTTGCGCCTAACATGATACGACTAACACAGGTACAATTGAAAATGCACTAGCCCCGTTTACATCTTATATTTTATAAGTGAAGGAAACAAAAATATTAGATGTACACATACAAAACAGAAATACTCATAGCAATTATAGTCCCCATTTCTGCAACTGGTCAAGTGGCCATAACTGGTATTTAGAACTATCTTCTTCCACCGCCCATTCCGTATTACCTTTGCCCTCAGCAAGCACCTCAGCTGGTTGTGGTTCTTTGCCTGGTGTGGTGACCCAAAGCTTCATTCCTTAAGGGTCTGGGCCATTAGTAGTCGTGTCAGAATTGGGTTGCTGTAGTTTTCCATTGACTTAAATAACAGGACATTGTAGTACTAAGAGACGCCCTAAAAGATCTCCAGCATTCCAGACATACTCTTCTTCACCTCCATTATGTAATATCAATCCAATTTCCTCTTGGTAATCAGGATCAGTAACACCAGGAAATATGGTAACTCCTTTCTTTACCTGTTGATCCAGAGGCATGAGGAGCCCAAAGTGGCCAGGTGGCATTCTTACCTTCCAGTTCAATGGAATCAGTGATGTGTCTCCAAGTGGGAGCATTCCTCCCATTGGAACTAAGACCTCTAGGGCTGCAGAGCATAAGGTCAAGGGGACAGGAAGAAAAATCTTGCCAGTGGGTCACTAGGGGTAATAGTGAGTGGTGCCATTCCCATTTCCACCCCTTGATTCCTGGACCCATGAATCCTGGCTGTGGAAGAAACAGCATCATATATTGGATGCTGGTTTAGAGCATATACAGCCTCCTGGAGAACGTTTCCCCAACCCTGCAAAGTATTGCCACCTAGCTGTTGCCATAATTATGTCTTTAGAAGGCCATTCCATCCTTCTATCAAGCCAGCTGCTTCAGGATGACGGGCAACATGGTAAGACCAGTGAATTCCATGAGCATGGTCCCACTGCCACACCTCATTTGCTGTGAGGTGAGTCCCTTGATCTGAGGCAATGCTGTGGGATACCATGATGGTGGATAAGGCATTCTGTAAGTCCACGGTTTTGGCAGAAGCAGGTTTGGCAAAATCATTGCGTGCAGGAAAGGCAAATCCATATCTAGAGTAAGTGTCTATTCCAGAAAGGACAAAACGGAATGGAAGTGGTCCAATGTAATCAACTTGCCACCAGGTTACTAGCTGATCACCTGGAGGGATGGTGCCATACTGGGGACTCAGTGTTGGTCTCTGCTGCTGGCAAATTGGGCACTCAGCAGTGCCTGTAGCCAAGTCAGCCTTGGTGAGTGGAAGTCCATGCTGCTGCTGGGCCCGTGCATAACCTCCATCCCTGCCACCATGGCCACTTTGTTCATGAGCCCATTGAGCAATGAGGGGAGTAGCTGGGGAAAGAGGATGACTCGTTTCCACAGAACGTGTCATCCTATCCACTTGATTGTTAAAATCATCCTCTGCTGAGGTCACCTTTTGGTGAGCATTCACATGAGACACAAATATCTTCACTTCTTTGGCCCATTCAGAGAGATCTATCCACATACCTCTTCCCCATAAATCCTTGTCTCCTATTTTCCAATTATGTTCCTTCCAAGTCCCTGACCATCCAGCCAAACCATTGGCCACAGCCCATGAATCAGTATATAATCACACATCTGGCCATTTCTCCTTCCAAGAAAGTGAACAACCAGGTGCACTGCTGGAAGTTCTGCCCATTAAGAGGATTTCCCTTCACCCCTGTCCTTCAGGGAGGTCCCAGAAAGGGGCTATAGTGCTGCTGCAGTCCACTTTCAAGTGGTGCCTGCATATCGTGCAGGCCATCTGTAAACCAGGCACAAGTTTTCTCTTTTTTAGTCAGCTGATCATAAGGAACTCCCCATGAGGCCATAGGAGCAGACTGGGAGATGGAAGGTAAAATGACAGGAGTGGAGACCATGGGCATTGGGGCCACTTGCTCATGCAACTTACTTTTGCCTTCGGGTCCTGCTCAGGCCCAATCTCAAATACAGCACTTCCATTTAATGATGGAGTGCTGCTGTGCACGTCCAACCTTATGGTTCTGTGGGTCAGACAACACCCAGTTCATGATGGGCAGCTCAGGCCTCATGGTGACTTGGTGTCCCATGGTTAAGCATTCAGTCTCTACTAAGGCCCAGTAACAAGCCAAAAGTTGTTTCTCAAAAGGAGAGTAGTTATCTGCAGAGGATGCCAGAGCTTTGCTCCAAAATCCTAAAGGTCTCCGCTGTGATCCACCAATAGGGACCTGCCAAAGACTCCAAACAGCATCTCTATCTGCCACTGACACTTCAAGCACCATTGGATCAGCTGGATCATACGGTCCAAGTGGCAGAGCGGCTTGCACAGCAGCCTGAACCTGTTGCAGAGCCTTCTATTGTTCTGGTGCCCACTCAAATCTAGCAGCTTTTTGAGTCACTTGATAAATAGGTTGGAGTAGCACACCCAATTGAGGAATATGTTGCCTCCAAAATCCAGAGGCCCACTAGGCATTGTGCCTCCTTTTTAGTTGTGGGAGCAGCAAGATGCAATAACTTATCCTTCACTTTAGAAGGAATGTCTCGACATGCCCCACACCGCTGGACCCCTAGAAATTTCACTGAAGTGGAAGGTGCTTGAATTTTTGTGGGATTAATTTCCCACCCTCTAGCACACAAATGTTTTACCAATAAGTACAGAGTCATTGACACTTCTTCCTTACTAGGTCCAATCAGCATAATGTCATCAATGTACTGGACCAGTGTGGTGTCTTGTGGAAGGGAAAGGCGATCAAGTTTCCTGAGAACTAAATTATGACATAGGGCTGGAAAGTTGATGTAGCCCTGAGGTAGGCAAGCGAAGGTGTATTGCTGGCCTTCCCAGCTGAAGGCAAACTGCTTCTGGTGGTCCTTTGAAATAGGTATGGAGAAAAAGGCATTATCCAGGTCAGTAGCTGCATAACAAGTACCAGGAGAGGTATTAATTTGCTCAAGCAGTGAAACTACACCTGGAACAGCAGCTGTAATCGGAGTCACCACTTGGTTTAGTTTTTGGTATCTACTGTCATTCTCCAAGTTCCATCTGTTTTTTGCACAGGCCAAATAGGTGAGTTGAATGGGGATGTGGTGGGAATCACCACCCCTGCATCCTTCGAGTCCTCAATGGTGACAGTAATCTCTGCAATCCCTCCAGAAATGTGGTATTGCTTTTGGTTTACTATTTTTCTAGGTAGGGGCAGTTCTAATGGCTTCCATTTGACTTTCCCTGCCTTAATAGCCTTTACTCCATTTGTCAGGGATCCAATGTGGGAGTTCTGCCAGTTGCTGAGTATATCTATTCCAATTATGCATTCTGGAACTAGGGAAATCACTATAGGATGGGTTTGGGGACCCACTGGACCTACTGTGAGATGGACATGAGCCCAGACTCCATTAATAACCTGACCTCCATATGACCCCTCTCTGACTGGTGGGCCACAGTGATGTTTTGGGTCTCATGGAATTAGTGTCAGTTCAGAGCCAGTATCCAGTAATCCCTGAAAAGTCTGATTATTTCCTTTTCCCCAGTGAACAGTCACTCTCATAAAAGGATGTAGATCCCTTTGGGGAAGGCTGCGGGAAAGATTAATGGTAAAAATTTTTGGCAGTGTATTGGAGTCCTTCCTCAAGGGTACCTGGCTTCCCCTTCATTCAAGGGGTTGTGGGTCTTTAAACTCACTCAAATCTGGGAATTGATTGAGGGACCATGACTTTCTATTCTGGCAGTTTGAGTTAACTGCTGTTCACCTGACCTAGAATTCATCCATTTGTACATATCAAGTAATTATTTAGTAGATTTCCCTTCTGTTTCACTCCTAGGGACACCATGACTAAGTAGACAATGCCATAAATCATATGAGTCAGACTATTTTGATTACTTTCTTGACTCCACTGTCCATTACTGTAACCACACACACCTTGTTTTTGTCAATTGAGTGCAGCCACTTGGCCCCTAGTACCATGGGGTCCAATCAGCCCCATTGTAGTTAGGTGTCTTACTTCAGTTAGGGCAGTTCCCACTGTCAAATCTGATTTACATAAAATAGCAATCACAGCAGTCTTCAAGGATGCTGGAGCTCCCTTCACAAATTTGTTCTCCACAATTGAAGTAAAAGGTGTGTCCTCTGGGCACTCCATGTGTGGATCTGTAGATCTAACCTGATAAATCCACTCTAGCATGCCAATTTCCCTAAGCCTATGGATATCTTCTTTTACAGTATACCAAGGCAGGTCTGGCACTTCAGCTTGATTCAGTGTAGGCCACCTCATAACCCATGCTTCAGCAACCCAACCAAACAAACAATTAGATCCTTTCCTAACTTCTTGAGCTGAAACATTGAATGAAGAATCTGTGCTTAGTGAACCCATATCAATAAATGCAGATTGATCCATCTTTATGTTCCTTGCACCATTATCCCACACCCTTAATAGCCATTCCCACACATATTCCCCAGGTTTCTATTCGGACGTATTAGAAAACTCAAGTAGTTCTTTGGAGTGTAGCATACCTCCTCCTGGGTCACACTGTGTACTTCACCTTTTGGGGCTCACTGGGACTTAAGTCTAGTTATAGGTCTAGAAGCTAGAATCGGCAGTGTGGAATTATTTTGAGAACGTTCAGCATTGTCTCATAAAGCATCTGCCTCAGGCGATGCCCCAGGCAATGACTCAGGCAAGGGCTCTTTAGAGGCAGCTGGGCTAAGGCTAATCTCATTGGATGGGAGTGAAGGGGCTAATGGTTTTCCTGGGCAGGGTGGTGTAACAGACAAACATGAAGTAATCTCTTTAGGTGGGAGTGGTTCTGTTGGCGGGAGTTGTTCTGTTGGCAGGAGTGATTCAACAGAATTTAGGGGCTCAGTGTCTACAGCTCCATGATTATCTGCCCATATGTCCCCATCCCAAGTTTCAGGATCCCATTTCTTCCCAATCAATGCTTTTACTTTAATTTCAGACACCTCTTGAGGTTGGCAATTGAACTGTTGTAATTACTGTTGTAATTCAGCCACTCTTACAGTAAGAGTCTGGGTTTGGCTTTCAACAAGTTCAGCTTTGTTACTATAAGAATAAGGCTTTCCTTTCAAGCACAAGTGGAAGCCTTGAGGTCATTTATGTGGTACTTGAGCTTTGACTCTGAAGCCCTGAGCACATCTCTTTCTTTCATCAGTTTGTCTAGTGAAAGTAGAACCAACCAACCAGCTTCTCTATACTTCTTATTCTGACAAAGCTGTAGAAAGATATCACACATGTGTTCACCCAGAGCCTCACCTTTCACCAATACCTGATCTACTGGTGGTGATATTTTGCGTATTTGTATCATCACCGCACTCCATGGACTAGCAGTGCCCTCTTTACTGCTGGAAGTAGAGTCATCAACATGTTTAAGACTAACCAGACTTGAGAACCAATTTAGAAAACTCATCCTTATGATTTTGTTTCTCTAGAACCACTCTCAGTACCAAATATCTTAGGCTGGGTTCTCTAGAGAAGCAAAACCAGTAAAGCACATAAATACATACAGATATAGATTTATATCAAGGAAACAGCTCACACAATTGTAGAGGCTTAAACATCCCAAGTTCGTGGATCAGGGTAGAGGCCTCTCCCAATTCACGGAGCTGCAGAAGCTGGCGAACCCAAGGTCGGCAGGTCGGAGAGGGGCTTCCTCTCACAGGCTGTGAAGGTCAACAAATTCCAAGATCAGCAGACAAGACCGCAAGTTTTCTCCTGATTCATGTAGCTGCAGGGGCTGGCGAACCCAAGATCAGTAGGTTGGGGAACCGGACTCTTGCTCGCAGGCTGAGAAGATTGACAAATTCCAAGATCAACAGGTAAGCTGCTAGCTCAAGTCCCAAGAACCAGAGGTGAGACAACAAGAAGCAGCTGCTGAGTCTAGAACAAGCCAAAAACCTTGGCAAGGCGAGCAGGCAGAAAGTAACCAGTGGAAGGCAGAGAGATGAAACTGAGGGGGTGGTGAGCTGCCACAGGCCCTGCCTCTGCCAGTACCACTCAGCAGATTCCATCATGGGGGTGATCACATATCAGATTTCAACAGGGAAGTGATCACAACATTATACAACTGCTAAAACACTGAGAATAATGGCCTAGCCAAGTTGACATACAATCTTAACCATCACAAATCCTAAAGAAATGAAAAAGCTATGGGCAAAGATTTTCAAAAAAGAATTCACAGAAAACCAAATGGTCATCATAAAGAAATGGTCAAATAATTTATGTAATATCTTTATCATGGGATATTATATAGCCCTGAAAGATAAATGTTATGGTAAATGTGCATGAGAAATGCTTATGATGTAATAGTAAGAAAAGAAAGTAGAACGCAATGTTACATAAAAATGTATGCCATACATATAGAAATGCAAAGAAAGAAGATGAGAAGGAAGTTCACCCCAATATTAATTCTCTGTGTCATAGAATGTTAATTTAACTTTCTGCATTCTTTTTTGAAATTTTTAGATTTCTGTAATGAACATATTGTATTTTATAATCAGAAATGTATATGTTTTGCACAAAAACTAACTCAAAATGGATCAAAGACTTAAATATAAAATCAAAAAACGATAAAGATCATGGAAGAAAAAATAGGGACAATGCTAGGAGCCCCAATACATGGCAGGAACACAATATGAACTGTAAGTAACAATGCACAAGCACCAGAAGAGAGACTAGACAAATGGGAGCTCCTAGAAGTCAAACACTTATGCTCATCCAAACACTTCATGAGAAGAGTCAAAAGACAACCTACAGACTAGGAAAAAAATTTTGGCTGCTACGAATCTGATCAGCATCTAATCTCTAAAATCTACAAGATACTGCAAAACCTCAACAACAAAAAGACGAATAACCCAATAAAAAAATGGGCAAAGGATATGAACAGGCACGTCGCCAAAGAAGATATTCAGGCCTCTAACAGACACATGAAGAAATGCTGACATCATTATCCATTAGAGAAATGCAGATCAAAACTACGATGAGATAGCATCTCACCCCAACAAGGCTAGCACTAATCCAAACAACACAAAATAATATATGTTGGAGAGGTTGTGGAGAGACTGGAACACTTATACGCTGTTGGTGGGAAAGTAAAATGGTACAACCACTTTGGAAATCAATTTGACACTTCCTTAAAAAGCTAGAAATAAAAGTACCACAGGATCCAGCTATCCTGCTCCTTGGAATATATCCTACAGAAATAAGAGCCATCACACGAATAGATATATGCACATCCATGTTCATTGCAGCACTGTTCACAATAGCAATAAGATGGAAACAACCTAGGTGCCCATCAAAGGATGAATGGATAAACAAATTATGTTATATCCACACAACAAAATACTACGCAATGATAAAGAACAGCGATGAAGCCTTGAAACATAACCTGGAGGAATCTGTAGGTCATTATGCTGAGTGAATTTAGTTAGTCACAGAAGAACAAATATTGTGTAAGACCACTATTATAAGAACTCAATAAAAGGTTTAAACACAGAAGAAAACATTCTTTTATGGTTATGAGGGTGGGGAGGGAGGGTGAGTGTTATTCACTAACTAGATAGTAGATAAGTATTATCCTAGGTGAAGGGAAGGACAGCACACACTACAGGGGAAGTCAGCACAAATGGACTAAACCAAAGTTAAGATGTTCCCTGAATACAATCAAACACTTTGAGGGACAGAGTAGCAGGGGTAGGGGTCTGGGGATCATGCTTTCAGGGGATATCTAGGTCAACTGGCATAACAAAGTTTATTAAGAAAATGTTCTGCATCCTACTTTGGTGAGAGGTGTCTGGGGTCTTAAAAGCTTGCAAGCGGCCATCTAAGATGCATCAATTCATCCCAACCACCTGAAGTAAAGGCAAATGAAGAACACCAAAGACACGAGGAAAGTATTAGCCCTAGAGAAAGAAAGGGCCACATAAACCAGAGACTTCATCAGCCTGAGACCAGAAGAACTAGATGGTGCCCAGCTACCACCAATGACTGCCCTGACAGGGAACACAACAGAGAGTCCCTGATGGAGCAGCAGAAAGGTGGGATGCAGAACCCAAACTCTAGTAAGAAGACCAGACTTAATGGTCTGACCGAGACTAGAGGAACCCTGGAAAGCATGGCCCCTGAATTCTCTATCAGCCCAGAACTAAAACAATTTTCGAGGCCAACTCTTCAGACAGGGATTGGCCTGGACTGTGGAACATCAAGTGATCCTCGTGAGGAGTGTGCCTTTAGCTCAAGTAGATTCAAGAGACCAAACAGGCAGCTTCTGTCCAGAGGTGAGATGGGAAGGCAGAGAGGGTTAGGAGCTGGTTGAACGGACATGAGGAATCAGGAGTGGAAAGGAGGAGTGTCCTGTCGCAGTATGGGGTGAGCAAATTAAGGTCACATAACAATGTATGTATAAATTTTGTATGGGAGACTAACTTGAAATGTAAACTTCATTTATACTACAACAATTTAAAAAAAAAAGAAATGTATATGTTTCCAGGATGTAACAGGCCTCATTTTATCCAGTTTGGGGAGGGAATTGGGAAGAAGCAGATGCTCTGGAACCAGGTATCACATTTATTTTAAAAAAACAGGAGCCTGGAAAGAAACTCTAGAGGGAAAATTATCACAATGTAAAGCAGCTATTTCTGGCTGATAGGATTATGGGTAATTTTTTTCTATTCCTTCATACTTCTGTGTGTTTTTCAGACTTTCTACAATGAGATTTCTTTGAAATCAGCAACAAACAAACCAACCATGAAATACTCCCTGATAAAATATTTAGCTGTTTCAGACAGGGAGATATTCGTGGCTACAGAGTTGTACTAGAATCCAAGTTTTTCTCACGTGTTGCTCTGTCTCCTTTCTGGTCCTTGTACCTGTTCTCCAGCCACCAGCACACAGTTGCTGAAGATGCTAATAGTACCCAAATTAGTTTAACTCTTGTTGTTGTTGTCAATCACTGTTGAGTTGGCTCCATCTCATAGCGACCTTAAGTATAACAGAACAAAATGTTGCCTGGTCCTGTGTCACCTTCGTGATCATTGGTATGCTTGAGTCTGTTGTTTGCAGCTATTGTGTCAATCCATCTCACTGAGGGTTTCCCTCATTTTCGTTAGCCCTCCACTTTACTAACTATGATGTCTTTTTCAAGTGATTGATCTTTCTTGATGACATGCCCAAAGTAAGTCTGCCGACCTAAAGAAACATAAAATTAGTATTCTCTTGTAACTTAAGAAGGAATGGCTTGTTTCAGTTTGTTCTTAAAGCCTGCTTTTTATCACCTTGCCAAGTCAAAGCTGTCTGTTATCGATTACGTTTAACTGAGGAAAACATGCCTATAATCAGGACATCGTCGACCAAGAAAACAAATTTCCCTGACACACAGCAGAGATCTGAACTGTGTTCTCACTTCCTATAACCACCCTCTCACGGAGGTTGTCTTAGTCATCTAGTGCAGCTATAACAGAAATACCACAAATGGATGGGTTTAACAAAGAAAAATTTATTTTCTCACAGTCTAGTAGGCTACAAGTCCAAATTCAGGGCATCAGCTTTCTCTCTCTGTCAGCTCTGGAGGAGGTTCCTTGTGATGCATCAGTCTTCCCTTGGTCTGGGACCATCTCAGCGCAAGAACCTTAGGTCCAAAGGACACGCTCTGCTCTCTGCACTGCTTTCTTGGTGGTATGAGGTTCCCATGTGTCTCTGCTCACTTCTCTCTTTCATATCTCAAAATAGATTGGCTTAAGACACTATCTAATCTTGTAGACCTCATCAGTATAACTGCTGCTAATCCATCTTATTACATCATAGTGATAGAGTTTACAACACATAAGGAAATCACATCAGATTACAAAATTGTACATAATCATACAATACTGGGAATCATGACCCAGCCAAGTTGACAGATATTTTTGGGGGATACAATTCAATCCATTACAGAGGTGTTCACTCTTCTGGCTTGGAAAGTTATAACCTCTCCAAGCATCCTTGATAAGAGTGAAACCAGTTGCTGTCATGTTGATTCCAACGCATGGTGACCCCATGTGTGTCAGAGTAGAAGTATGCTCCACAGGGTTTTCAATGGCTGATTTTTCAGAAGTAGACACCAGGCATTTCTTCTGAGGTACCTCTGGGTGGATTCGAACCTCCAACCTTTCGGTTAGCAGCTGAGCACACTAAGAGTGAAGACCCTAACATCTCTGGTCAGAGCTGTCTGTAGTCCTTTGTGATGTTTAACACCTGATAGGACTTCATCCCTGTAAGTCTTCATCATCTTACATGTTGTTATTGTTAGTTGCCATCTGGTGGGCTCCATCTGACTCATGGCAACTTCATATATAACAGAAAGAAACATTTCCTGTCCCCATCGTCATTCCCCGAGTTCCCACCACCACCACCACCACCACCAATCTTTGTAGTCCAGAAGACCTGGAACTCAATCCTGTGTGAACTTGAGCTAGTTCATGCATTTCCCACAGCCTCCTTTCCTCATCTATAAAAGAGAAATAGAGCACCAACTAGACCTAGTTGTTCAGAGGGTTAAAGTAAGACAACCTGTGTATAAAACCCTGGGCATAAAGTAGATGCTCTTTCTTCTTCCCTTTCTAGCATCTTCCTTCTTTCCTGATTTAGGAGCCTTTTCTAGTCTGCTTTCAAACATGTATGACAGCCAGTTTCAACATGCCACCAAATCCTCATAAAATTCTGCTTTCCTCATAGGACTACTCTGGGAATTACCTGAGAGAAAGCAGAGAAACTTGGTGTCAGGCACGTGGCATGCGTGAGTTCTATTTTTACATGGTCCTAACCATATCTAGTTCTGTAACGTAGGGGTCCCAATCATTATTCCCATTTTCCAGGACATCGAGAAACAGAGTTGATATGACAAGCCAGCAAGTCTCTTAATGGGCATTCTGTGTTTATTCAGTTTTTCCACCTCCTTTCTGCTCAGCCCTCCTCCCTTCCTTCCTTCACTGAGAATTCTTCCAAGTTCTCAAAAATGAAAATCTTCCTAAAACAGGAAGACAAGTAAGAATTGCCATTCTGGCCCAAATCTCCACAATCGCCTAATATTTAGATGGTCACTATGAGTTGGAATCGACTCGATGGCAACGAGTTGGGTTTGGTTTGCTTTGAGCTCTTGATTACTGTGCCTAGAGCCAATTCCTCCAAAAGTGAGTTTGTGCAAATTTCACGTTTATCAAAGTAACAATGGTTTCTGGTCAATGGGATGTTGTCGATCTTTTCTGAGAGTTTCTATATCCTTGCATGTTGCTGTGGTGCTAAACAAATTTCAGCAGAGCTTCCAGACTAAGACAGACCAGGAAGAAAGGTCTGGCTATGTACTTCCAAAAATCGGTCAGTGAAAACCCTATGGATCACAGTGGTCTGATCTGCAACCAATCATGGGGACAGCGCAGGACCAGGTAGCATTTTGTTCCGTGGTGCATGGGGTCACTGTGAGTCAACAGCCAACTCGACAACAATATTCTCTTCCACATCTTTTTCCTACTTTGAGAGCTTTTGAACATTTCAAGGCTTTTTTGGTTGGTTGTTTTTTTTGTTTTGTTTTTTTGATTGTTTAATGATCTAATTCATCTAAGGTCATTCTACCTTAATTTCAAGAAAACAAGCACATTTTAAGTTAATAACTAGAAGGAGAGGTCACAAATAACCAAAAGGAGTGAGGTTTATGAAGAAAAAAGGACAATCACCCTACTGTGTAAACTTGGCCAGATTACTTAAGCCTTAATAATTTCTATCTCGTGGGGTTGTGTGGTTGTGTAATGACTAAGTTTAGTGAGACAGTTTCTGTAACACACAGAGAATTCAGATACACAGTAAATGTTCGGTTATACACAACAGCAACAACAGTAATAATAATCTCTCTCTTTAATTAGGGGAAAATCGATCACAGACCTGCATACTCTCCTATCACTTATGGTAACTTTGCTTCACTTTGGCCTGGAAAGAGAGAAGCTCCTGATGGGAGAGCGGGCAACTTGGAAGTCTAAATGAGGCCCCCTCATCTTGCAAATTACAAACCTTCAGTTAGACCCTTCTTTTATACTGTATACTGAAATGCATTCCAGATGCACTAAATAATGGAATATTTTTTAAAAAATCAAACCTTAGGGGGAAAAAGACTTGAATATTTATCAGACCTCTGGAGAAGAAGGGCTGGTTAAACTTGGAAGCATCAGAAAAGATCACAAAGAAAGAGATGGACAGATTTGACTACAGAAAAATTTAGCGCATCTGCACATAAAAAGGAAGGAGGAAAATGTATGCAGCAAAAATGACAGGCAAAGGCACTGTATCTTTATTATATAAAGAACTTTTACAAGTAGATGAGAAAGTTATCCAGACGGCACTTGAGAAAGGGGCAAAGAATTCAAATAGGTAATTCATAAATGAAGAAATACATTTGGGAAGAAAAGGGGAGAAAGCAGCCTTGTTAGAACCCAAGAAGTGAGTTACCACCTCTCTACCATCAAACAGCCCCAATTTTTAAAATAACAATATCCAGTGTTAACAAGGGTGAAATGAAATAGGCACAGTCATACACTGGTCAAAGCCAGAAAACTAAACCCATTGCCACTGAGTTGATTCTGACTCTTTGCAACCCTATGTGTTACAGAGTAGAACTGAGCTGCATAGGGTTTTCTGGGCTGTAATCTTCATGCAAGCAGATCACCAGGCCTTTCTTTTGCAGCGTCACTGGGTGAGCTTGAACTGCCAACCATTCAGTTAGCAGCCAAGCACAAATCATTAACGCTGCCCGGGGACCTCGTAAACTGGTAGTAGGAGTGTAAATTGCTCCAACCTTTTTGGGGAAAAAAAAAAAAAGTACCATCAGGTGTTGTAAAAAATTGTCTCATATATGGTTTAGAGAAAAATAAAACTAGACCCCTGCCTTAAAGCATGTACAAAGGTGGACTCCGTGTAAATTAAACACCTAAATGTGAAAGGTAAAAAGTATAAAGCTAATTGCAGAAAATGTAGGATATATTCTCATTTTGACACTTATTAGCTGTATCACCTTCACAAGACATTTCTCCCCTCCCAGCCTCAGTTTTCTCATCTGTAAAATGTTAATACCCACCTTCCAAACCCCTTGCCATCGAGTCGCTTCCAACTCACAGCGACCTTATAAGACAGAGTAGAACTGTCCCATAGGGTTTCCAAGTCTGTAATCTTTATAGAAGCAGACTGCCACATCTTTCTGCCTCAGAGCAGCTGGTGGGTTCGTACTGCAGACCTTTCGGTTAGCAGCCAAGCAGTTAACCACTGCACCACCAGGTCTCCTTAATACCCACCTGCGAGGTAACATGCACCTACCACAGGGTGCTTGGTGATGTCTTTCCTCCTGGGTACACAGCTAGATTGGTTTCGCAGCCTCTCGAGTGTTGCTTTGGACTTGTGAGTGAGTTCTGGCCACTGGAAATCAAGAAAAAGTGATGGGTGCCCTTCCAGGCCCAGCCCATAAAGGCTTCCCATGTATAGTCGCATATTCTCTTTCCCCATCCACTGGCTAAACAGAGAGGATCTGAGACCCTGGAAATCTGCCTGGCCAAGAACACCTGATTAGACTTTTTATGCATAAAATATAAACTTCTATTGGGTTAAGCCAATAATATTTAGGGTTATCTATCACAGCAGCAGAGCCCTGATGGCACGGTGGTTAAGAGCTCGTCTGTTAACCAAAAGGTCAGCAGTTCAAATCCACCAGCCGCTCCTTGAAAACCCTATGGGGCAGTTCTACTCTGTTCTATAGGGTCACTGTGAGTTGGAACCAATGGGTTTGGTTTTGGTTTTTGGTATTATAGCAGCTGCTCTGCAGACAAAAGATGTGGCAGTCTGCTTCCGTAAAGATTACAGCCTTGGAAACTCCATAGGGCAGTTCTACCTTGTCCTGTAGGGTCTCTATGAGTTGAAATGAACTCGACAGCAATGGGTTTTATGTTGTTTTTATTATTATAGCAGCTAGCAATACCTATACTAACACAGTGCCCAATAATTGTTATGAAATTTGACCAGCAAATCCCACTTCTGGGAAACTAATGGTTACGGTTCATTAAATGTGGTTGCTGGGTAGCCAACAGTGGGGTTTCTGCATCTAGTCACTAATCAGAAGTGCATATTGGAGGATTTCAGAGAAGTGGCTAACAGAAAAATAGATTCTGCTGGTTGACTTAAGGTTTTGTTCTAAACTGTTAAACTTGGGTTTTGCACATTCTGAGGTTGGAATTGGCCAGAGTGTTTTGACTAGACTAGACTAGAGCTCAACAACTATTCAAAGGGTAAGCCAAAATAAAAGTAGAAAAGTGAAAAATATGGAAGTAATCTGATTGTCTATATCAACTGATAATAGTCCGTCCCTGGGCACAAAGCGAAGAAATGTTACCCCTAGCCAGCAACTTACACACTCCAGGTGATCTGCTAAAACAGAGACGGGTGACAGCTCACCCTCACCTGGGGGAGGGAGGGAGAGCCAAGCTCCCAAGGACAGTGAGACACGAATAACTCTCAGACCAAGTGCTTCCAACTTTGATTCCCAATAAAACATGGTGTTTATTAGAACACTGAGGCTTGTGTGTGTGTGTGTTTGTGTGTCTGTCTGTCTATCTTTCTGTCTGCCTGTCTGTCTCCAACCACCTCACTAAAGAGAGAATTTTAAATGTGGAAAAATCTTTGTACAAAACAATATTTAGGCAATATTATCTACATAGCAAAAAATCTTTAGAAGCAAATGAAATGCCTGTGGCAGATACTGCCGGCTCCCTACCCAACAGCCATTCCCCTTTCTCCCTTAGGAAACAGTATCTCCATTTTGTTCTGGCTGCAAAGGTTAAATCGTGATTGTTCTAAGCCAGTCTTGGCCCTTCCATTCCCTCTTGTCAGTGATTGGTCTAGGATTGGACACATGACTCACTTCAGATCAATGAAATGTTAGGGGAAATTTTCTAGGGGCTTTTGGGAAAGATGGCATTTCCTCTCATGTCCTCATTCTCTTTTCACTTTGGGCCCTGAAGATGAAGATATGATTCCTGGAGGTGCTACAGCCATTTTGTCACCATGGGGACAAGGCCAAAGAGATTCACAGAGACACCAATTCAGAGCTATTGAACCTTCCAACCAACCCTGGAGCTTGTTATGTTAAATAATTATGCTTTTAACACTCACTTTCATTTCAGTGTTCTGCTATAGCTTCACACTGTGATCCGATTGGAGTGATGATGGTAGACGAATCCTTGGAAAAACTTAACTGGTATAACCTGGAGTTACCTAGACATGGTACCCAGCTCTCTCCTGGGGAAGTCTAAAGGCAAAAGCCTGGACTGGCTTCCCATGAGGACAACAAAAGAGAAAATGCTTCAGTGGGAGTGGCCTTCTCTTCCAGAGTTGAGTTTCCCATGGGCTAAGTGGATGCCATGGACCATAGCTGGACTAGAGCCTTCTTGAAAGGAACCCACCCAAGAGGAAGGTCTGCCAGGGCAAGAGAACCCCAGTAAGTGGAGTCTGTGTGGTATGTATCACAAGAGCTCAGGAGCTGGGGGCATTGTAGGTGGCCAGCCGGGGACTGTCTCTTAAATTAGAAAACAGAGGAGAGTCAGGGAGTCCCCATTGGAAGAGCCCATAAAAGAGAGAGCTAGCACTTGTGCAATGGTACAACAGAGTGCAGAGAATATCAGCTACTTATTACCCCAATGCTAGTCAAAGCACCCTGAAAAATGTCCTTTGCAGACATCAGACCCAGCATCACAGAGCATTTGGCCGTTGGATCTCTTTACTACTTCCCCTGAAATCTCCACTCCAGTGCTGAAGGAGTTGGAAAAACATAGTGAGTGAAGGAGGGACTATGGAAGAGCAAGAGGGATAAAAAATCAAAGTACGGCCATGCCCACATGCTAGTTATTTACCAAGCCATTTTATAGAGTAACTGGTTTCTTATACCATCAGACTCAGTGGGGCAGGAAACAGCTCTATATATTGCCACCATTTCTTTTCAAGCCTGCTCTGTTAGCTCTCCTCTCCCTCTCCTGCTTCTAGGTGGTATCTTGGGTTTCCCAGTCATTTTTAGGCTTTATGACAGTATCAAGGGGCTCTGGTGGTGCAGTGGTTAAGAGCTCGGCTGCTAACCAAAAGGTCAGCAGTTCGAATTCACCAGCCACTCTTTGGAAACTCTATGGGGCAGTTCTACTCTGTCCTATAGGGTTGCTATGAGTTGGAATCAGCTTGATGGCAATGGGTTTTTTTAGTATAACCATATTATTTTTTCAGCTATTCCAAAACTCAACAGTATCTAATAACAAAACTCCAATCTATCACTCACTTTAAAGCATCTTTCCTTTCCTCAGTTCTGGCCTCACCTGAGAATTCTTCAGATCAGCACTTAGGAAGAGAAATCTATCAATTAGGATTCAGTTAGGAAAACTGAAACCATGCCAGGTATTTCAAACAGAGGGGACTTAATACAGGATATTGACTAAATAGATGTTGGGCAGATAAAAGAGCAAAAAGGGAGGAGGTGAGGTAACCCAGCCACAAGTAACTGCAGGGCTGGGGGAAGGCATGTAGGGAGAAGGTGTTATTAAATCCTACAAGTTGGGGAGTCCCTGGGTGGTGCAAATGGTTAACGTGCTCAGCTGTTAACCAAAAACATTGGAGGTTTGAGTCTACCCGGAGATGCCTTAGAAGAAAGGCCTGGTGTCTTCTCCCAAAAGACCAGCCATTGAAAACCCTATAGAGCACAATCCTTCTCTGACCCACATGGGGTTTCCATGAGTAAGAACTGACTCGATGGCAACTGGTAACTTGTACAAGGTTGGAGGAATTGCTGTCATCTTGAGAATGGAACTTTGGAGGCAGAGCCATGAGTCTGTAAAGATTACAGCCAAAACCCTATGGAGCAGTTCTACTCTGTAACATATGGAGGCCACCATGAGTTGGAGTTAACTCAAGGGCAATAGGGTTTATACAGTTTCAGGGGCTTCTTGAGGGACAACCATCCCTCTGCCTCCGTCCTAAGCTTGGCGAAGGGTGTTCTGTGTTCGGCCCCCAGGTTCCAGTCCTTCCTTACACTCATGGGCTCAGCTCTTATCCCCTCTGCAACGGCTTTTTTTTTTTTTTTTTTAAGATTTTTTAAAATTGTGGTAAATATGTATGTAGCAAAACATTTATCATTTCACCAGTCTTCACATGCACAATTCAGTGACGTTAATTATGTTCTTCATGTTGTTCAACCATCACCCTTTTCCATTACCAAATTTTCCCATTACCCTTAACAGAAGCTCAGTGCTCTTATCACTCTCATTTCAGGGCTTACCTCTTGCTAGTCTCCTTGACTATGTGCTCCTTGACCTCACCCAATTCATTTCTGAACTCCCACCGCCTAGCATAGGGCCTGACACCACAAGGGTGAGTTGATGGATCAATCTGATGAGTGGATAAATGCATAAATGGAATGTCAACATGTATGGTATTCAGTGTCATGAAAAACAAGGAAAGACTACGAAACTGTCACAGGTAGGACGACTAAATGCAACATGGGACCCTCAATCGAATCCTGGAACAGGAAGAGGACCATAAGTGGGAAACCAACTAAAAATCAAACCCGTTGCCATCGAGTCGATTCCAACCCATACCGACCCTACAGGACAGAGTAGAACTGCCCCATAGGGTTTCCAAGGCTGTAATCTTCATGGAAGCAGACTGTCACATCTTTCTCCCATGGAGAGGCTGGCGGGTTCGAACTGCCGACCTTTCAGTTAGCAGCGGGACACTTAACCACCAGGACACTTAACCACTGCACCACCAATTGCTCCTCTTAGTGGAAACGCTGGTGAAATTCAAATAAAGTCTGTAATTTAGTTAATAGTGTTGTACCAATGTTCATCTCTTAGTTTAGACAAATAATATGTAAGATGTTAATATTATGTAAGCTGAGTAAAGGGCATGTGAGAACTCTGTACTATCTTTAGAAGTCTTATGTAGATCTAAAATGATTTCAACGTATAAACCTAAACAAACAAATACCTGTTGAAGCAGGGCAGAGGCTAGGATTATCCAAGAGATGTTTACCAAGTTGGTGAATAAATCAAGACTTGAAAGCGGAGAAGATGGAGAGAATCGGATCAGGGATCCATGGGGAACAAATGCCTGACCAGGACCCAGCAGAAAGAATGAGGCAGTTTTGCTCAATCTTGCCAAGCCTCCTTGGCTCCTCATCTGCTAAATGGGTGGAAACCCAGATGTTAGGTGGGGCCTCAGCAACACTTCAGGTCTAGTGAGGATAGCTTGAAACCCCCAACCCCATGGACAGAGCAATTTAGAACCTTCTAAAATGTATGCATATTCTCAGAGGTGTGAGCTGTCTTTGGCCATGCTTCTCGACTCCTGCACTATGAGTGTGTGTGTGTGGCCTGACAGCCCCATTCACTGTATCCTGTGTGCACACATGTGCACACACATACACATCCTCTCTCTCACACACACACACGCCATTAAAAAAAAAAAATTGCCACATAGTCAACTCTGACTCATATGTGTCAGAGTAGAACTGTGTGCCATAGTGTTTTCAATGGCTGATTTTTCGGAAGTAGATTGCCGGGCCTTTCTTCTGAGGTGCCTCTGGGTGGACGTGAATCTCCAACCTCAGCTGCTGAGTGTGGTAACCATTTGCACCACCCAGGGACTACACATACACACTCCACACACACTCCAACAAATCACTGGTGAGTTTATAAGAGTATTTGCAAGCTTGAGAATCATGGGGCAGGGAGACATCCAACACAGCAGGGGCCTCCATCCCCTTGCTGTCTGCTCTCCTCCCCTCCTTGTCTCCTCCTCTCCTCCCTCCTGGGTTGTCTCTGGGGACTCCACATCTTCTCCCTCTATTGTGCAGAACAAGCCAGCTGTCCCCTTGGAAGCCCTGTTGTAGCTGACACCCAGGCCCTCAGGATCGCTACCCTCCTCCAGTGCAGCCCAATATTAAAATACACTTCCCTTCCCAGGAGGAATTTCAACACCAGCTATTAAATTACCATTTTCTTTAGCTCTTAACAAGAAGATGAAGCCAGTTCTGGGTCCTCATGGGCTCATTACAGCTGTGGCTTTCAGCCACTGTGTGTAGACAACCTTGAGGTCACAAGCAGTTAGGAGAAGCCCGGTAATGTCATTATTTGCTAAAGACAGATGCTTCAAATGATTTGGGTTAGAAAATAAATTAAGAGTGGATCCAAGATGAGCCCTATGACAACGTTCTCCTACATCATTTGCACTCTAATGTTGGCTCTTGAGTGGGAGGAAAAGGGGCAAACTGGGGAGCTGCAGCTAGCCTGTGGGAATTTAACGTGCATAGGAAAATGCCACATGTGTGACAACATCATCACATGTGACAACAGAAGAACAGGTTGAGGACTTCTGGGTCAGAGGACCAAGTGAGGTCTGTACAATCTATAAAGTGATGTTACTTAAGCAGTGTTAGTGACTAAGGTTCATACTTAGCCAGGAAGAACCCTTAAAGGGGAGCTGGTCCAGCCCTGGCTCCCTTCATTTTACAGATGGGGAAACTGAGGCCCAGGGAGGAGAAGTGACATGCCCATGGTCATACCTTGAGCCAATGACAGCCCAGCTGGGATCCTGGGGCTGACCCAAGCACCTTGCAGCCTCTCTTCATATCCAGAGATGTTCAGATGGAAATGGAAGGGCCCTGGGGAAAGATGGGCGGCCGGCAACATGGCCCTCTGTTTTTCCCCTCCATTTCTAAGAGTCCCGGGAAGCAAGCACAGCCCTTGGTCACTTGGGGACAGCATTCCTCTGTAACACTTCTGACCTTTCTTCTCACTGAAGCTTGTCTTGTTTGACAATTTTAGGGATAATTAGCACCAAACTCTGTTAGTCAGCCAACTCAAAGTGGAGAAAGGATGCTGCAGGTTGGAAGGGTTGGGATCTTGGCCTTGCGGCTTCCTGCTGTCTGATCTGGGGCAGTGTGCTCACTAGCCAGGCCTTGTTTTCCTTCTCTGTGAAACAGGGATGGCTTCAGCTCTTTCAGAGGTTCTTGTGAAAATTGAAAGCCCCTGGCTCACAGTAGGTGTTTCCTTAGAACGTTCCACTATTTGCCCCAGCCCAGAGCTCGGATTGTGGTGCTCATGAGGCAGGAGTGTTTCTGCACCCTGTTCCTCCATTTCCATAGGTGCCTGGGCTTTTTCTCCTCCCAAATAATTCTGTCTTAAGAAATGAAGTCACCTGGGCCTTCTGTGCCCAGCGCAAGCCCCAGGAGCAGGGCTGAAGAGGACACGAACGAGTCAGAATTTTTCTTCCGTAATAGAAACCCAGCTTAAACCACCATATTCATCTCTTTAAGGACACCCACACCCACCTCCACATTTTAACATCGTGTCTTGCAATCCACGGTGTCATACAGTTAATTAACAGTTGGTTTGATGCATTAAATAATGATGCATCTTAACAGTTGATGGCATATCAGATTTTACAAAACATGGTACCTTAAGCAACTGAGAGAATTTATGAGCTCATGTAACTGAACCACAGAAAGCAGTGGTGCTGCCATCAGAGAGCACAGGACCGAGGAATTGGGAGTCCATTCTTTCTCTCTGTCTCTTTCTCTGTCTTCTTCCTCTCTCCCTCTCACCTTTCCTTCTCTGTGTTATCTGGGCTTCCTCCTCTCAGGTCAGCTAAACCCAAGAGCTGGAACCATGCTCTAGACAGCTCCAGCCTCACATGCCTGGGACAAGAGAGGAAAAGACAGCTCTTCCCCACCATCTCCAGGAAGGAAAATTCCAACCATGGACACTGATTGGGTCACATGCCCATCCTGGGACCAATCACTGCTGGGATTGGCCTGGCCTTGGTCATGGCCCACCTCTATGACTGGGAAAGTGGGGTGCTATGAGTGCCAGCCTCCGCCAGACCCACAGGGCTGAAACATAGGAGAAGGGGTGTTCTTCTGGGTAGACCAAACAAGAAAAGTCCACCATTGCTAGCCCTGGGTCCAGGGGTTCCCTGGCATCCAGAAGCCTGATCCAAGAGCTTGGGGTACTTTCTCTTTTTGCCCCTTGCCAAGTCAAGGTAACTAAGCCTCTTCCCCTTTAAAACTCATAAGCTATCATTACTATTATTTATCACTATGACCCCAATTTAGACTGTACCCCTACTGAGCGCAAGCATGTTATCCTCTATTTCTTTTGAGATGCAATGAACAGTCACTTAATCACTCTAGAAATAATTAATAGGTAGCATTTATTCAGTACTTGTTATGTGTCAGGCATTGTTCCAACTACATTGTTGTATTAACCCATTTAATCCTCAAAACCACCAATGAGGTAGATGTTACTATCTCCATTTTATAGGTGAGGCAACTGAGGCACAGGGAAGTTAAGTAACTTGCCCAAGGTGGCAGGGTTGGGAAGTGGCAGAGCCAGGATTCAAATGCAGGCAGTGTGACTCCAGCATCCATGCTCTCAATCACCACAGCATCCTCGAGAGGCAGGGCAGGGTTTGTCCACTACCAGACTAACATGAAACCAGGCCCATCCTGGAGTCCAAGCTCCTGGTGCCCTTCAAGTGACCAGCCTGGGTGCCAGGACAGCAGGGAGTTGAAATTTTTCACCGAATTTTTTTTTTTTTTTTAATCCTTGATAAGAAGAGTAACTATTTGTTGGCACTGCTGTAAGAACTTAAATTACATGATCTCAATTTCCTTCTGAACAACTCATTTTGACGATGAGGAAACGGAGGTTCAGAGAGTGTAAATAACTTGCCTAGAGACACACAGCTTGGAAAGTAGGGAGTCAAGGTTGTTGTAACTCAGGACTAACTTGACTCCAACACCCAAGCTTCTAACCACTGAATCACACACTTCTCCTCAGTGTGAAGAACCCCACGTCTGATCCTGGGGTGGGGGTTGATCAGAGGGAGAGCCCTTGGAAGGCATACTTTCCTTCTCTGCCCACATTCCCATGCCCACTCCCACCCTGAGAACGGCCATGGCCTCTGGGACGGGGCTAAGAAGTGCTGTCCATTTCCTCCCACACTCCTAAACCTCTCCTAGCCCTGGGCCTCCACGTGTACAAGAACAATGACGCCACCATTTACTCTAACTGTGGCTGTGCAGGAGTGCGAACTGCTCCCACCCCTGGACTGTGCCACTGCCAGTATTGTCTGTGATTTCCATGGGACTGACTCCACTGGGCAAACATATAATAATAATCATAGCTACCTTTTATTAAGTGTCTATTATAGGCCAGGCACTGTGCTAAGGGTGATGAAAATCATCTCCTTATTCTTCACAATAACTTTTATAATGAGTGTTAAGGAAATCGAGACTCATGGAGGTAGAAGAAGGAACATGGCCAAGGTTACTCAGTCAGGAAGTAGCAGAGCCAGGATTAGAACCCAGGTCAGACTGACTTCAAAGTCCATAACTTTAATGCTTACTTTATGCTGTTCCTTAGCTTGTGCCAGCAAAACAGAGATAAAGAAGGTCCAGACCTTGTTCTCAAGAAGCTCAAAGCAGGGGAGACATGTGAATGAATAAATTGCAACCGGGTGAGAATACTAGGCACGATAAAAGTATGTGCTCCCTCCTGAGGTTGCACAGAGAGGGTTGGCATCAACGGGAATGATGTAGTCTCCATGACTGCCCATTACAAGTGACAGTAGTCTGACTCAAGCTGGCCTACCTAAGTAGGAAAAAGGCAGGGGTGTGGCAGCAGTCGATTGGCTTATGTTTCTGAAACACAGCTTGATCCAGGGACTCAAGAGTGTTAACAAGAGTCTCTCCCCAGCTTTGAGCTTTGCTTCTAGCCATGTTGACTTTAGTTTTAAAAAGACTCCATTCTCTGACAGGTGAAATGTCCATCAGAGACATCTGGTTGACACTCTACCAGGTCAACATAGTTAGCAAACCCAGTGAAATGAAAGTCCTTGTTCCCTTTCAATTTCAGCCAAATTCCCAGGATTCAGTGTCATTGGATTTGCTTAGATCACATGTCATTCCCTCCATCAATCACTGTGGCCAGAGAGATGGAACTACTGAAGGGCTATTGACCAAACCTGGATCATTTGATCACTCCTGAAATTGAAGGAGAAAGTCAGCCCCATGCAAACCATTTGAACTCACAGTGAGGAAACTGGGGTGCTGTCACTGGGGAAGGGGGGCAGTGGACGGTGAGTGAGCAAAGACAGTTGTCCACCAAAGGTAGATCTGGTGAGGGAGGCTTCACAGAAGAGAAGGTCTGGGAGCTTGGTCCTGAAGGACCAGCAGATGTGTGCCAGCAGAGCTGGGTCTATGAGGACAAGGGCGTTTCCTACCAGAGGGAACGGTCTATGCCCAGGCATGGAACTGTGAACTAATAGTTTGGCATAGCTGGAGGCCAGAGCGGACGTGGGAGATGAGTGAGAGGTGGGGCTGGAGAAGGGACAAGCAAGGGCCTGCAGGTTTGTGTGCCAGGCTAAGGCATTTGAACTTGCTCCTGCAGGTACATCAGGGATGTAGAACCTTATGGTCAAGGGCAAGGGCAAAGGCTCCAGGCTGGAATCTCTGCCCTGCCCCTCACTCTGTGGGTGACTCTCTCTCTCTGAGTCTCAGCTTCCCCATCTGTGAAGTGGGAAGAATATAGTACAGTCTTCTTAGAGTTGAAGTAAGGGTAAAATGAGGAAAATCCATGATAAGCACAGAGTTTGCCTATAATCTGTACTTAGGAACACAAACCACTACTGTGTGTTGTGGATTGAATTGGTCCCCTCAAAATATGTGTTGTAAATCCCAACCTCTATGTCTGTGGTTATAATCCCATATAGGAATGGGCTGCCTTTGTTATGTTAATGAGGCAGGATTAGTGTAGGGTGTATCTTGAGTCAATCCCTTTTGAGAAATAAAAGAGATTAAACGCGAGCTAGAAGCAGAGATGGGGTAAGATAGATGCCAAGACACATGGAGATCTCCAAGGAACTAGGAAGCAGAAGCTGAAGAGAAAGGACCTTCCTCCAGAGTTGGCAGAGACAGAAAGCCTTCCCCTAGAGCTGGCACCCTAAATTTGGACTTCTAGCCTCCTAAACTGTGAGGAAATAAATTTCTGTTTGCTAAAGCCACCCACTTGTGGTATTTCTATTATAGCAGCACTAGATAACTAAGACACTGTGGATGAATTTTAAGTATCAGAGGGACGTGTTCTGATTTGTATTCTAGAAAGCTCCCCCTGGGACAGGGTGGAGGATGGGGGTGGGAGACCAGTAAGAAAAGGTGACCACGATGCTTGAGTGGCTGTGGGGACGTGGAGACAAGGACTGAGAGGACAGGGTGGATGAGAGAATATTCCATGGGACTTGGCAAAGGATCAGCTGTGGGGAGAGAGAAGAATCCAGGATAAAAAGAAACGGAAAGACAAAAATCTACCCTTAACCTCGGATCCTGTAATTTTTTACTTTTGAACAAATAAATTTTCTCAGTGAAAATTCAACCAATTTCCTAGGCTTTTTTTCTCTTTGAATACCTTAAAAAAAAAAAAAAAAAAAAACTTGGGACATTTTATTCCTAGTTTTGACATCTTAGAGGTTGTTTTTTGTTTTGTATTCTTCTTTTAGCCTGAACATGCCAAGATGAACATGTTTGAATGTTCAACTCCCCACAGCTCACCTGCTCCCGGTTGCCTTACCTGATACGTTTGCCCCAGTTTTCTAGGCCAGCGGTGTTTTGTGCAATGGGTGCGTAGGCTTGTTTTGATGGATTTACTAGCAACTTTTTCACCATGGTGAGTCTAAATCTCAAAAGTTTTCATGACTCAAGTTCCACTGAAACATCACCAAAAAACCAAAAATTAAAAAAAAGAAGGGAAAGAAGAGGACGGGGAGGAGGAGAGAAAATGCAGCACAGCCATTTCAAAGAAAACAAAAAATTGGCCAGAAAAGCCCCCAGCCACTTAAAATATTTCACAAGAGCTATTTGATGTCTAAGTGTAAATAATAATGATGTTAAGACATTGTACAGAACTTTGTCATTTCAAAGCCATTTTTACAATCATAAATTAGTTAATCAGTAAGCAAATAAAAAACATATGAATCGTATTTCACTGGACTAACATGATTGTAATTCAGAGGAAAACTGCTGTAGGGAAAACAAACAAACAGTAAAAGGGCATATTTTTTCCTTTATTTTATTTTATTTTTGGTTCTGTTAAGGCTGAGAGCATGATAACTGGATGAAACGAAGTTGGACACAGAAAGAATCAGGTTGCTCACAATGTCTAATGAGAATATAACCTCAGATTTCCATTACAGCACCCAAGCTTCTCTGGGTAGAAACACTAGAGGGAAGGAAGGAATAAACAGGTATACGTACCTGTCCATGTACCCAATAAAGTCTCAGTGAGAACTTTCCCTGGGGAACCAGCTGCTGGGTACAACAAACCAAATTCACCTTGGACACTGCTGTCAAGCTCGTGTGGATGTTTCTGAAGAAGGACTCCAAGGTGCGTGGCCTTGCCGGGCACCGCTCCCTGCTGACAGTATATGGGCAATTCCCCAGACATCCGAGATCTGCTTATTAATAATAATGATGATGATAGTAGCTGAAGCCTGTTGGACCATCATGAGGCAGTGGTGGTTCAGTGGTAGAATTCTCACCTTCCATGCAAGAGACCCAGGTTTGATTCCTGGCCAATCCACCTAATGCACAGTCACCACCCATCTGTCACTGCACTCCAGCCACCCTCATCCCCTTTCTGTCCCTCAAAAGCACCAAGCACTTTCCTGCCTCCAGCCTTTGCCAACCTTGGTCCATCTACCTAGAAGGCTCTTCCCCAAGGCGTTTTATGTGACCAACTCCTTCTCAGCTTGCAGGCTTCAGCTCAATGTTGCGCTCTCCCAGACACCTCCTCTGACTGCACTGTCCTACTTGGTCCTCTCTACTCTCTCATTGCCCCCCCCCTCTTACCTTCAATGTCCTTGTCCCAGTTTATAATTGTACATTTATTTGTTTGTTAACTTGTCGATTCTCTTTCCCCTTCTTGCCTGTGCACTCCAGGAAGACAGGACCATGGCTCCCTTGCTCCCGACATAATAAAAACCAAACCCCGTTGCCATCAAGTGGATTCTGACTCATCGTACCCAACAAAATGGTACCTAGCCTGATGCTGAACCTAACACATAGTGTGTGCTCAAGAAATAATTATTGAATGAAAAATATCAATCATCTTCTGTTGTTGTGGGTCCCCGAGACCATTTTTAGCTTCAAAGATTCATTAGAACTCACAGAAATCAGAAAAGCTGTGATGCTCACGGTTAGTTTATTACAGCAAAAGGATACATACTGAAATCAGCAGAGCGAAAGGCACTAGGACAGAGTCCAGGAGAGGCCAGGCATGGGTTTCCAGTTGTCCTTTCCCAATGGAGTCACACAGGTGACATTTAATTCTTCCATCAATGATGTGTGACAACATGTAGAGTATTGTCACCCAGAGAAGTTCACCCAAGCTTTGGTGTCCAGGGTGTTTATTGGGGTTTAGTCACATAGGCATAAAGCACCCGCGGGGCTGACCTTAGTTACTCAGTATCTAGCTCCTCCATAGCGCAAGCTAATACCATGTGACCCAAAGCCCCACCATAAATCACATTGTTAGCATAAACTGTTTGTGGCCCATATATATAGTTTATGCTAACAATGTGTCCCACCACTTGTCTGTCAGTTTGTCATACTGTGGTGGCTTGCGTGTTGTTATTACACTGGAATCTATGCCACCGATGTTTTAAATACTAGCAGAATCACCCATGGTGGACAGGTTTCCAGAGCCTACAGATTAAGACAAACTAGGAAAAAAGGCCTGCCAATCTACTTCCAAAAATTAGGCAATGAAGCCCCTCTGGATCACAGCAGAACATTGCCCCATATAGTGCTGAAAGATGAGCTCCCTAGGTTGGGAGGCACTCGAAATACACAGGGGCCGCAACAATAGACTCGAGCATCCCAGCAATTATAAGGGTGGCACAAGACCAGGCAGCGTTTTGTTTCATTGTGCATAGGATCACCATGAGTCAGAGCCGACTCAGCAGCAACTAACAACAATATTTACGGCCCAAGACCCCAGGAATACAAAGACACCCTTATCAGGCCGGATATTCGAAGGGCTTAAAGGTTCTCTCCCAGGAGCTGGTCAAGGGTCAGTTTCTTTGGAATGTACAGGGTCTGAACACACCGTACCTGCTGAGTTAACCCTTTACTGCACCTCCTTTGATTTTAGAATGGAGTTCTGATAAGAAAATTTTCTTTTCTTCATTTTCAACTAAGGAATCACTGGGGCTGTAAACTTCATCGGAACTGGGCTAGAGTCCTAGGATGTGCACAAAATTTATTTTTATTTTTATTCAACTAACATGTTGGGCTGGGAACCTGGGACATGGAGATGAGTCCTACTAGTCCCTGTCCTCAGGGAGCTCCAAGCCCAGCAGGGAGACCACACTCAAAGCTTCTCCCAGCTAGAAGGGGAGCCCCAGAAGTCTACCAATGCTGTTGAGAAGGGAGAGCATGTCCTTGCCAGGCAAAGAAGGGGGAAGGCTGTCCCAGGCAGAGAAGCAGAAGAGGAAAAAGCCTAATGGGGCAGAGATTGTGGCATGTTTGGGTACCTCCAGTGGTTTGGCAGGACTGGCGTAAAGAGGGTGGTCTAAGACAGGGCTGGAGAGCCAGGCCTCACTCAAATACTCAAATATGTCAGAATTCAGGCACAGAAAGGTGGGTTTATGCAGGAGGGAACCCCTGAAGGCTTTGCACTCAAAAGTATGGTCAGATCCTTCTGCTGGCACAGTGATCAGTGTGGAGGGGGCAAGACTAGAAGCTGGAGACCAAGGAGGGGACGATTACAGCTGTCCAGGCAGTCCGAGGCCTGGCGAGCTGGAGAACAGGTCTGAGGGCTATTCAGAAGTAGACTTGTTAGGACGGGGCTTCAGATTCATATTCAAGGAGAGGAAGACTAGAGTGCCAGGAGGTTCCTGCAGGGGCGATACCTCAAGCAATCCCCTCTTCCCAGTGGCAGCCTGGCCACTGCTGCAGACTCTCATCTGAATATGCATTGTCCTCCAAATCCTGACCTCGCTGTCCAGGGGCAAACCCCTGTCAAGCACACAGCTCCTTTTTACTCCTGTATGAAGTTTCCAGAAGACCCTGATGCACCAACACCAAGGCAAAGACAGCCAGGTCTCTACCCACAGCAATAACTCTTGGGTTCAAGGGCTGCAGGGAGTATGATCCACTCTCTGGCAGTGGAAATGGTTGTTTCCCTCACAATATAGAACCCCCAATTCACAGGGACAAGCGGGCCATCCTCCAAGAGCAGAACGCCGCTCCCCTGCACTCGGTCCAGAGCCAAGATTTAATTTTTAATTTTCAAAAACATGAGTGGTCAGACCACTGCTCAAAAATTGAAACCATCCTCTGAGCACTTCTGCATCTCCCATGTAAACCTTCCCAGTGGCAGAACATTATGTGGCTCGGATGGTGTGGAGCTTCACGATTTCCTAGCTAACGAGTGGGGATTATGTCTCCTCTTGGGCGGCAACAAATGATCCTTGCCCAGGTTCGAATTCTGGCACTCTGACTCACTAGCTCTTTGTGACCTTCTTCAAACCTCAGTTTTCTCATCTGTTAAAAGGGTGCATTAACATAATACCTTATAGGGCCATTGTGTGGAACAAATGGGATACCCATATTAACCCCTAGGACAATGTTCTATTTTAGGTGTGCAATAGGAAAAAGTCTGGATTTCTCTGGATTATAGACTGAGCCAAGAATATACATATACATATAAACCAGTTACTGTTGAGTCGATTCCGACTCATGGTGACTCCATGTGTGCAGAATAGAACTGCACTCTATAAAGGACAAAAAATTACATCAACAACAACTTTACACACTCATGCATCCATTTCCTCCTCTCTCTAGCCAGGTCTATGGAAACATTGACAAAAGTGAGAAGCTGGGAAGCTGTGTGATCTTGGCAAGTCTTTGAGTCTCTCTGGGCCTTAGTTTATTCATCTGTAAAATAGAAGCAGGAACTGGACTAAACCAAAGCTAAGAAGTTTCCAGAATATAACCAAATATTTCGAGGGACAGAGTAGCAGGTGCGGGGGTCTGGGGACCATGGCTTCAGGGGATATCTCAGCCATCTGGCATAACAAAGTTTATTAAGAAAATGTTCTGCATCCTACTTTCGTGAGTGGTATCTTGGGTCTTAAAAGCTAGTAAGCGGCCATCTAAGATGCATCAATTTGTCCCAACCCACCTGAAGTAAAGGAGAATGAAGAACACCAAAGACACAAGGAAAGTATTAGCCCAAGAGACAGAAAGGGCCACATAAACTAGAGACTGCATCAGCCAAAGACCAGAAGAACTAGACAGTGCCTGGCTACCACCAATGACCGCCCTGACAGGGCACACAACAGACAGTCCCTGCTGGAGCAGGAGAAAAGTGGGGTGGAGAACTCAAATTCTAGTAAAAAGACCATACTTAATGGTTTGATTGAGACTGCAGGGACCCCAGAAGACACGGCCCCCAGACTCTCTGTTAGCCCAAAACTAAAACCATTCCCGAGGCTAAACTCTTCAGACATAGATTAGACTGGACTATGGGACATAAAATGATACTTGTGAAGACTGTGCTTCTTAGCTCAAGTAGATACACGAGACTAAATGGGCAGTTCCTGTCCAGAGGCAAGAAGAGAAGGCAGAGAGGGTCAGGAGCTGGTTGAATGGACACGGGAAATCCAGGGTGGAAAGGAGGAGTGTGCTGTCACAGTAGAGGGAGAGCAACTAGGGTCACATAACAATGTATGTATAAATTTTTGTATGAGAATCTAACTTGAATTGTAAACTTTCACTTAAAGTACAACAATAAAATAAAATTTAAAAAATGGAAGCAGGAATCCTGGTGGTGCAGTCTGCTTCCATAAAGATTTACAGCCTTAGGAACCCTGTGGGGCAGTTCTGTTCTCTCCTATGGTGTTGACTATGAGTTGGAATCGACTCGATGGCATTGGGTTTTGTTTTGTTTTGTTTTTAAAAAATAAATGGAAGCAATAATGCCCACACTACCAACCTATGGGAGTGGATCCAGGTAGGGGAGGGAGTTACCATTTATCTGGCATTCGGGGATGTATCCCCTGATGGAGGGATGAGCTGTGTGGAGGTTCAAGGTGTGAGAGGCTTTCTTCCCTTTCCTTTTCCCTTTCAAAAGGGAAAGAAGGACTTTGTGACCTAGCGAACTGGGGCTTCCTCGGCCCATTGGAGAGTTAAGAGGCTTTACTGTTTTTAAAACCTAGGCTCAGAGACACAAGGAATTGGCTTGTCTGAGAGGGGGCTGATTCCAAAGGATGAAAGACGGGAGTGAGATTTCCAAGGATAGCCATGAGGTAGAAGGCGGTGGGTTCCACATGCAGCAGGAAGGGGCCTCCCACCCACATGAAGGGCCCTGAGGGGATGGACCTCCAATGAAGGCGAAACATGACTGGATCCCTGGAGCAAGTACAACTACTCCTTGTTTTTGGGTCCAGGGCAAAATGAAAATGCAGGTTCCTTGTTCAAAAATTATTAAGCATTTCAAGATGGTGACAGATAACATTAAAAGAAGCACAGGGTCCTTCTGAGCACAGGTCACAAGCCTGTGAAGCTGACCTTTCCTTGGAGCTATGGCCTTAGAAGCCCAAGGAAGTCCATGGCCCAGATGGGCACCAATGGAATGGACACCACAAGCAGAGAAGCCAGTACCTTCCAACAGACCATGGGAGCTTAAGCAAATGAGGAAGACCAGATGCCCACTCCCAAAGTTTAGGTCTCCATCAGGTTGCTAGAATCCTTGTACAAGCTTAGAGAAAGGACGTTCCATTCCTCCCGCTACCCCCCCCCCCCCCCAGAGAGCTGGGATTGACTGTTTTGGCAGCCAGGTGGGTGGGAGCGGAGTCAGAATTAATGTGATTGAGGAGAATGGAGAAATGTGACTATGCTCATGTGCAAAGGCATCCAAGTGACTTGTGCCATATCTCAATCACCAGAGCAGTCCTCCTGGCTCCAAGTCCAGTGCTCTTTCCATGAAGCCTCATAGCTTCTCAGGGTCTCACCGTCCAACCAGCTTCTCCAAGGAAATTTTCTGGTCTGGCCCTTCTGCCATGCAAGCCTTCTGCCACCTCGAGCCAGGGCCCGGGGATCCTCCATGGAAATGTGAGCAAACAAGCAGAGCCATAGCCTCTAGGGATCCAGAGCCTGAGGACAGGGGGAAATGTCCCCTCAGGCAGTAAGCACCTCCAGGGAGACAATGAGCATGCTTGGGAGGTCAGGACGGGGTGAGGGGGGATTCAGAAAGTGCCCCCACCCCTCTGTCTAATATTAATAACATCAGTAACAATGATTGTAACCATAACTAACATTTATACCAGTATACCAATTGCCATTGAGTCGATTCTGACTCATGTTGACCCCTTGTATGTCAGAGCAGAACTGTGTTCCATAGGGCTTTCAATGGTTGATTTTTCAGAAGTAGATCACCAGGTCTTTCTTCCAAGATGCCTCTGGGTAGACTAGAACCTCCAAGTTTTTGGTTAGCAGCCGGGCATGTTAACCATTTGCACCACCCAGGGACTCCATTTACTCTGCTCTTACCAGGGGCCAGGCATGATGCTAAGCTGTCTCCATGCACAACCTCATCTATTCCTCACCACAGCTATTACACATCTATTACCACCCCAACATGCAGGTGAGGAAGGGACATAGGTACACTTAGCAGGTGACAAGCCCAACTCTAACTCAGGAGGTCCAGCTCCAGGCCCTCTGGCCTCTACAGAGTCTCCCAAATTGCTCTTCACAAGCCAATGTGTGTAATGAGATGATTTTAGGGGGTACACAGATGAGATATCTATAAAAGGTCTGTAGGTATGTATGTATTTTAGGTAATAATATAACTAGTATGTAAACCCCATAAATTTCTGGATGTTATTTCATAGGAAGAGACCAAAGAGGAAAAAGGAATCTGTTTTAGAATTTTAAAGCGATATTAAATAACTGGTATTAGATTGAACTCTGTGACATTGCCATTTTTGTAGGTCAAAAATGGTCAGATAGCAGCAATTTCATATGATACAGACCTGTGGAAAATCCTGTTTTTCATCACACTGCCCTGAGTCTAATGCATAGGAAATGGTGTGAAGATTGTTTTCTGCTCCATGTGATGAACCTAGTCAACAGAAAGTTTGAGTCCAAGGTTCTGGCTGCTGTACATTTTGCTGCATGGCCAAATCCACCACCTGGGGACAGGGATGGAAGGTTTGCCTGTCCACAATGCACTGTAGGCCCCTGTGCATGGTGATGCTCCTGTCCTGTGATCTGTATAGCTTCCAACAGCAGAAGGGCATCAGGCTTGGGAAGCGGACAGACCCAGATGCAAATACCAGCTTATTAGCTGTGTGACCTTGCCTGAGTGTCTTAACTTTTCCGCATCTCCTTTTTTGCCAGGAGTACAAGTGGGATTTAAGGCCAGGAAAAAAATGTGTCTCTCTCATGAACCTCTAGTAAATGGAACCCACAGGATCTCATTCCCTCTTTGGCTTGGCCATTAGGAAGCTCAGAGGTTCACTGCACGTTTAATTTTCACAGTATCTATATAATTGTTTCAGAACTTAATTGTGCTCATGCGGAACCTGTACATGGATCAAAAGGCGGTCATTCGAACATAACAAGAGGACGCTGTGTGGTTTAAAATTTGGAAAGGTTATGACAGGATTATATCCTTTCACCTAATTTACTCATCTGTATGCTAAGCAAATACTCCGAGAAGCTGGGTTATATGAAGAGGAACATGACATCAGGACTGAAGGAAGACTTACTAACAATCTGCGATATGCAGATGACAAAACCTTGCTTGTTGAAAATAAAGATGACTTGAAGTACTTACTCATGAAGGTCAAAGACTACAGTCTTCGGTATGGATTACACCTGAATGTAAAGAAAATGAAAATCCTTTCAGCTGGACTGATAAGCAACATTATAATAAATGGCGAGAAAAATGAAGTTGTCAAGGGTTTCATTCCACTTGGATCAAAAATCAATGTCCATGGAAGCAGCAGTCAAGAAATCAAATGATATATTACATTGGGAAAATCTGCTGCAAAAAGACTCTTTAAAGTGCTGAAAAGCAAAGCTGTCACTTTGATGTAAAAATGGCTGCACAGAGGCATCTGATCTCCTCTAACTTCATGATGGAGAGAGAGAATCGCCATCAGCATCAACAGCCCAAGGTGGATGCCTATGAGCCGGAGGTCAGGCATACTTCCTCTCTCCAACTTTTTAACTAATTCCGACACCAGCTGTCTGCCCCACAGCACTCTCTACTTCTCTGCTCAGTTTGATAATTCGTTGCAATGGCCACACAGAACTCACAGACAATACTCACAATTATGGGGTTTACTAGGGAAGTTAACAGGTTACAATTTAGGATCAGCAAGGACTCAGGATACAGTTCTTCAATCAGGACAGCCTCTTCTCAGCCATGCCCGTAGGCAGGCCTCTCTCTGGCCCTCAGCCTCTCGACCCCTTGGCCCCTTGGCCCAGCCTCTCCCCTGCTCAGGCAAGTGTCACAAAGCTCTTTTAGCTCTGCCAATAAGTGCCCAGAGGCACCCCACTCCACCAGTAAGCCCAGCCTTAAGGCGCTCAGCTCTCTAGCTCTGCGGATGGGCAAGCCTAGCTCCACCAACAACAAGTGCCAGCAGGCACCCCACTCCACCAGCAAGCCTCCTGCCCACAGGTGTTCAGCTTTCTTATCACATGAGCCAGGAAGCCCACAACACCATCTCTTGCTGGTCTCCTGGTTCTTCTGCCTCTGTTGCTTCTGCTGCCGTTGTTCCTCTGCCACTGCTTCTCACCATCTCTCACCATCTCTGGGGTTATAGCTCTCTCTGCCTCCTGAGTCTAGGAGGACACACTCCACTCCTAGCTCTTCTTTCTTGGTGGTAGTGAGGTCCCCCTCTGCTCTGAGATTGGTACTCTTTTAAGCCTAGCAAGATGACAAAACTGACCAATCCCCTTGTTAGGGTTCCATAGACTTTATTTACATGGCCCCCCCCCAAGGGCGTCATGCACCTTATTTGCATTGTTAGCAAGCTGTCCAATCCCCTTGGTGGGCCACAAGTACCTTATTTGCATAGTCCACCCAATCACTTTGTGGGAGTTACAAGACCATAGCAAGAAAGGCCATATCAAAGTGATCTATCACACTGCAGATGACTAAGGTGTGCCTGACCCAAGCCATGGTCTTTTCAATCACCTCATATGCATGCAAAAGTTGGACAGTGAAAAGGAAAACTGAAGATTGGATGCATTCAAATTGGCAAAGATATTGAATATACCATGAGAATGTCAGAAGAACGAACAAATCAATCTTAGAAGAAATACAACCAGAATGCTCTTTAGAAGAGAGGGTGGCAAGACTTCGGCTCACTTACTTTGGACACGTCATCAGGAAAGACCAACTTCTAGAAAAGGACATCATATCTGGGTAAAGAAAAGGGCCAGTGAAAATGAGGGAAAGCCTCAGTGAGGTGGACTGACAATAGCTGCAACAATGGACTCCAGCATACCAATGATCATTAAGATGGCATAAGACTAGGCAACATTTTGCTCTGTTGTACAAAAGGTCGCCATCAGTCAGAGCCAACTTGACAGCAACTAACAACAACAACATAACACCTCATTCAGCCATGTGTTTCCTGATATGTTTCCCCGCTGTGGTGTGAACTGTTCAAGGGCACACAGCTTCACTCAGATAGCCCATGATCCCCAGGTCTGATCCATCGCAGGTTGCTGCTATTGTTATGCGCTGTCAAGTTCATCCCAACTCATAGCAACCCTGTAAGACAGGATAGAACTGCCTTATAGGTATTCTTAGGCTGTAATCTTTACAAGAGCAGATCGCCAGATCTTTTCTTCCAGAGAGTCACTGGTTGGTTCAAGCCTCTGACCTTTTGGTTAGCAGCCAAGCACTTAACCATTGTACTACCAGGGCCCCATCCATAGCAGGTACTCAGCATCATATGTTGATTCAGTATTCTAAGCCAGGCATTGTGCTGGTTGCTTTAGCTCAGGTAACCCTCACAACCAAGACCTTAGCGGGTAGTCACTATTATCAGTCCCATTTTGTAGATGGAGACGCAGAGACTAAGAGAGGTTAAGTAATTTACTCAAAGTCCAAGAACTAGTAAGTGGTGCAGCTGAGATCTGAACCTGTGTGTTCTGGCTCCAAAGGCCACTGCTTAGCCGCTACACCACACCGCAGAATAAGCAATTAGGGGAGAGAATGGCTATCTTCTCTAGGCCTCGTGATGTAACTTTTCTTCCCCTCTTCTAGTTAGTTTTTGTCTCTTACTCTGCACTCCAGGGTCTTAGTCTCTATCGCTCTCAAGTTCTTACTGTAGGTACCTTAAATTCTTTATGGAAGTTGATGGAATGATAGTAATCATATTAATTTCTCCCCTGCAGATCTGCTGGCTTACTCCCTGCCAAACACTGTGCCAATCGCCTTTTTGCTGAGGATCCCCATCACAACTGCATGAGGGAGGGAATGGTAGTCTCATTTCATATATGAGGAAACTGAGGTTCTGAGATGTGAAATCTCTTGGCCAAGGTCACTCCACTGGCATTTGAACCCAGGATTGGGAGATGATAGGCTCAAACAAACAAAAGGCAGGTGTATTTTCTGCAGTCAGCAACGTGAAGCGGGAAAAGACATGGACATTTCATATCAGGGATATAAGTCTTTGACCTGCTGTGTGGGACAATCCCTTCCTCTTCTGACCTCAGCTTCCCCATCTATAAATGGGAGGCATTAAACCTACCACTTACAAGCACACATGTTCTCTTGTCCAACTTCTTGGTTCAAATTCCAGCACTGCTGGCTGTATGACCTTGGGCAAGTTACCAAACCTTTCTGTGCCTCAGTCTCCTCATTTGTAAAATGGGTATAGGGATAGTAACTGTCCCCACTTCTTAGAGTTGTAAAGTTAAATAAGATTAAAGCTTATAAAGCATTTAGCCCAGTGCCTGGCACATAGTAGGCATTCAGTAAATGTTAGCTATTTTTATTAACATGAAAAGGTTGGCTAAATCTTTTCCAGTTGGGATCTCCCACAGCCTAAATATAAGCCACCCATGCCCAAACCCCAGAGGCCTGGACCCTAGCCCCTGTAGCCTTGAGGCCGAAGCCCAGCTAGGAGAAACTCTCCTCAACTCTCAATGCCCAGGTTTGTGGGTCCCTGCCCTGCACGGGAGCCTGGTCAATGACCTGGGGAGGTGCCACCCAGGCATAAGGTAAAAGAAGGGTGGGCTCTTGCAGCAAGCACAGTGGCACACAACACGTAGTGGTGTGTAATAAGAGTGACTAAACAAACAGTTGCCACACTTGGCTGCTCACTGAAAGGTTGGAGGTTTGAGTCTACCCAGCCATGTCTCTGAAGAAAGGCCTGATGATCAACTTCCGAAAATCAGCCATTGAAGACCCTTGGAGCACAGTACTACTGTGACACACTTGGGGTCTCTGTGAGTCAGAATCAACTTGACAGCAACTGGTTTGGATTTTTTTGTTTAATAGGCACCAGGGTATGGACTCCCCAGTTGGAGGACAGCCTAGCCCAGGTCCCAGCAGGAGGAATTGCACATACATTGTGTCTTTGGGTGTCAGAAAGAGGAGACTAGTAAACAGCAGATCGGCCTTGGACCTGGCCACAACCAGCAGCTGAAGCAGCCCCTGAGCACCTGGCTCAGGGCTGCATCATCCCAGCCCCTGCCCAGGGCAAAGGAGACACGAATGGAATCAAGTCAGAATAAATGTGGGGAGGGAGTCTTGGCTTTCTCACCTGTCAGACTGGTGGGTGTCAGACTCCATGCCAGACCCTTGAGGTTCAAGAGGTAAAGAGGACACAATCCTGACCTACAAGATGTTTGGAACATAGAGAGGAGACAGACCTCAGACAGTCCAGCTGTGCTATTTATGATGAACAACAGGGGAAGCAACAAAGGGGAGGAAAACTAGAGAGGGCTTCTCAGAGGAAGTGACTCTTGATCCGGGTCTTGAGGGGCAAGTAGGTTGCCAGGCAGTCAGTCACAGGGGAGGGTTTTCCAGGCAGAGGGCACTGTACAAGCAAAGGCAGGGGGCATGAAACAGCACAAGGCCTTCCAGTACCTACAACTACAGTTGTAAAGGATACAAGTAGGTAAGAGATGGGAGATAGGCTGGGAAGGCTGTCAGGGCCACAGAGCTGTTACTTATTGAAAGTTCACTGAGATACAGGCATCATCTCATTTTCTGTGCCCATTTTAGAGATGAGGAAACTGCGGCTCAGGAAATAAAGCATTTCTAATAGTAAAAAGGAGATCTGGAACTCAAACTCAAGTCCACCTGCTCTAAAGCTAAGGTCATGACTACCTTGCTTTAACCAGTTGCCCCCAACTCGTGGTGACCCTGTATGCGTCAAAATAGAACTGTGCTCCATAGAGTTTTCAATGGCTGGTTGTTTGGAAGTAGATTACCACGCCTTTCTTCTGAGGTGCCTCTGGGTGGACTTGAACCTCCAACCTTTCGGTTAGCAGCCGAGTGCATTAATCATTTGCACCAGGCAATTATGTCTGTCTTGAGATTTGGATAACAACGAATCAGTTCAACGGTCACCTACTCTGACAAGAGGGCCTTGTCCACTCCCACCCTGTTCAGCCCCTGCCAGGCTGGGCCAGGGTCTCTTCCCAGGCTCCTCCAGCACCTGAGCCATCCCTTTGGGTTTGCCTGCCTGTCTCTTCCACTGGGCTATGAGCTCCATGAAGGTAGGAGCTGGGTCCATATTCAAAGCCTGGCACACGGTAAGGTGCTCAGAGACTGTGGAATAAATGAGTGAATGAATGGCCTAATAAGCATGGGACATCATAATGAGCCGCCAAAACTAAGTGATGCTCAAAGCTGTACTACAGACATAGAGACTGCCCTAGTTCAGCTGGGATGACTGGAGGGGCCCACATAGGAGCCATATCCACCTCTGATTAGGGACAGGGATGGACAGGGCCTGCAGAGGACAGAGACCTGGTCAGCACAAGAGGGGACTCACTTCTTGGGCATCCATTGCTCCTGGGGGCTGGTTGCTTCCACCCTTGATTCCCATATGAGTGGGCCATACAGTGTCAGTTTCCCTCATCAGCCTGTTACAGGCACCTGCTAACCTAGGCAGCTGGGCATAAAGTCTGACCCCTTATATCAAGGACCCACAGAGCTGCTGCCCCTCTGCTATGGGCTGAATCGTGTTGAAGTCCTAATCTCTCAGTACCTGTGAATGTGACTTTGTTTGGAAATAGGGTCTTTGCAGATGTAATCAGTTTACATGAGGTCATACTGTAGTAGGGTGGGTGCTAATTCAATATGACTGGTGTCCTTATAAAAAGAGGGGAAATCGGTCATATGAAGAAGGAGGCAGAGATCGGAGTGAGCTGCCACAAACCAAAGAACATCTAGGGCTACCAGCAACTGGAAGAGACAAGAGACGATCTTCCCTTAGAACTTTCTAAGAGAATATGGTCCAGCCAACACCCTAAATTCAGATGGCTAGTCTCCAGAACTGTGAGACTATCAATTTCTGCTGTTTTAAGCCACCCAGTTTGTGGTACTTTGTTAATACACCTTCCTTCATCTTGGGAGGTGGAAATGCCTAATGCCACCATTGGGACACCCAATGCTTGGAGGGGGGAAGGTAGCACTAGGGCACACGAGAGAGTTTGTCCATATTAGCAAGGAGCTAGGGAATTTATCTGTTAACACTTCCCGTGGGCCCAGCACTTTCTATGCTTTGACCTCTAATCTTTACACCAGCCTTATAGATAGTTACTTGTCGCTAGTTGGCTCCGATAACTCATGGTGACCCCGTGTACAACAGAACAAAACGTTGCCTGGTTTTGCGCCATCTTCATGAACTTTGGTGTGCTCGAGTCCATTGTAGCAGCCATTGTGTGTTCTGAGTGCCTTCCAACCTAGGGGGCTCATCTTCCAGTACCATATGGGACAATATTCTGTTGTGATCCCTAGGGTTTTCATTGGTTGATTTTTGGAAGTATATCGTCAGGCCTTTCATCCTAGCGTGACTGTCTGGAAGATCTGCTGAGACCTGTCCACCCTGGGTGACCCTGCTGGTATTTGAAACACCAGTGGTATGGCTTCTAGCATCTTAGCAGCACACCAGCCACCACAACAGGACAAACTGACTGACGGGTACTTAACTTACATCCTCCATTTTACAGGTGAGAAAACTAAAGTTCAGACAGGCAAAGCGGCAAGCTCGAGGTAACACACTGAACTGGTGGTGGAGCTGGGTTTGAACCCAGGTTCCGTCTGGCCCCTCATGTTCCCGGTACCCTTCAGCTGACAGACCCTCCCTCCCTCCCGAGGGCTCTGTGTCCCTGTCCCTCCCATCGCCAGGACAGGGACACTTGGCCTCCTCCCTGTATTCTCGGCTCCCGCTGCCCAGTTTTCGCCGCTGCTGCCAAGCGCTCAGATCTGATTTGAATTTGGGGTTCTCTCCACTGCAGCCCAACAAATGTTTTTACTGGAACGCCCCTCCAATTTCCAGACTTTGAAGATGTTTCAATAACGCAGTAAAAGGCAGGTCTTTGCCACAACAAAAGGCAGAAATATCACAGAGGAGTAAACAGAATTCCTTGGCCTCTCTGAAGCATGTGTCGACAACTCTTTTTTCCTCCTTTTGCCCCCTTTTCTTTTCCACAGACTCAGATCTTGTCAGGGAGGGTGTCTTCCTGGCACTGATTGGGTGGGCCAGGGGCTGCCCTAAACTCAGCAGCTCCTTCTCAGAACAGATGCCGGGTCTTTAGTAAACTGAGAAAGCGTAAACGGCTGTGAGGTGCTTTCCCGAAGGCCACAATTACCCATATGGAAAAGCCATTCCTGCAGCGCCCAGCCCCCGCGCCCTGCCCCCTGGCACATACATGTGGCGTGCCTTAGCTCCGAAACAGGCCTTCCCAGAACGAAAATGTATGTGACATGTACAAAACGGCTTGATTTCAATTGATGGCTGGAAATTAAATGAATTTGACATGTACATGCTTAAAAACAATTTCGGTGGAAAGCATACCCATTTAACATTGCATCACTAAATGAGGCCTTGCTTTCCAGCAGGCTTGTAACGTGATGAAAACCAGCAGTCAGACCCTACCTGGGACCCCAACTCACCAAGGACACAATACCCAGGGGCAGGGTATGTGTGGGAGTGTAGGTATGTAAGTGTGTGTGAGTGTATGTGCCTGTGTGTGAGTTTGCATAAACATATGTCAGTGTGAGTATGTGTGCCTGTGTGAGTGTGTATGTGCATCCGTGTAAGGGTATGTGAGTCTGTGTGTGATTGTGTGGGTGTGTGAATGGCGAACATGTGAGTCTACATATAGTCTGTGTGTGTGAACGTGTGCCTGTGGACTGTGAACATGTGTGTGCATAGTCTGTGTGGGTTTGTGCATGTCAGTGTAAGTATCAGTGAGTATGTGTTCAGTGGGCACAGTGTGCATCAATCTGTGTGTAAGTGTGGACTGTGAATATGTATGTGTGTATATAATCCATGAGTTTGTGTGTGTGTGTCTGTATGTTAGTTTGCATGAGTGTATGTCAGTGTGAGTATGTGTGCTTGTGTGAGTGTGTATGTGCATCTGTCTGAGGGCATCTGAGTCCGTGAGTGTATGCATGAATGTGTGGGTGGTGAATCAATGTGAACATATGTGTACTCTGAGTGTCTGTGTGTGTGAATGTGTATGTGTGAATTGTGAGTGGGTGAGTGTGTGTACAGTCTCTGTGAGTTTGTGTGTGTGATTTAGTGTGTGAGTATGTGACAAGTATGTATTCAGTGTGTGTATAATCTGTGAGTCTCTGTGTGTGTGAGTTGGATTGTGAATATGCGTGACTGTAGGCCTAGACTGTTAAGTCTGTGTTGTATGAGTGTGAATTGTGAACATATGTGTATATGTAGTCCAGGAGTTTGTGTACATGCATGTGTGTGGGAGTATGTGGCAAGTATGTGTCAGTGTGAATAGTCTGTGAGTCTGTGTGTGACCTTGGGTGTGAGTGTGTGTGTCTGTGTGAGGGTGTGTGTGTGTCCGTCTGTATGTATGCAGGTGTGGTGAACGTGTATGCATGTGTACAAGTGTGTATGACCGTGAGCATGAGGGTGTATGTGAAGGGATGGAAGAAGGGACAAGATGCTGCCCTTCCATATTTTTTGAGTCGGCAAACGTCACCTGAGTACCACCTATCTGGCGCTGAGCCCTTGACGACAGGAAAGTAGAGGTCATGGCCTCTTAGAGACGATTTGAGGCCTTGAGACCAAGTCAAGGAAATAGTTGAAGAGGAAGACAAGACTGTCTAAGTGCTGAGCTGGAAAGGGGAAGGAGGAATTAACTGTTTATGTATCAACTAGGCATCCATATGGAATCATGAAGAAAACCTGAGCTCTGAAACCAGTTAGTCCTGGGTATGGAGTCATCTCTACTTCCTGGTTGTGAGACTTTGGGCAAGTCATTTCCCTCTGAGCCTCAGTTTCCTTGCCAGTAAAATGGGGTTAATAAAACGTAATGCATTCATGAGGAGTTCAAAAAGAATGTGTGTAAACCAACCCACTGTGGCCACTGTATACTGATATTCAATAAGAAATATCTTTTATGCATATTATGACCATTTTTCACACCATGAAAAATGATCATAATATGAATAAAAGATATTACTTATGGGTGTGACCTGTGAGGTAGGCATATTCTCATTTTAGAAACAAGAAAACCAGGTCTCATTTGCCACACAGCCACACAGTGACAGAGTCGGGATTAGAACCCACAGCCATCTGGCTTCAAAGCCCACCATTTTCGCTGAGGCTCTGACTTCTAGAAATACTGGTTTCAGAGAAGGGAGTGCTCAATGTGGGCAGCAGCAATCAGTGAAGTCCCCACGACTCACTGGGGTAGGAAGGAGAGGCTAAGCAGAGGGACAGAGCTTTTCCAGTGGGAGAACATCTGTGGACACAGTGAGATAGGAAGTTGCCGCCAACAAAAGAATAAGGGGAGTAAGTAGCTCGTCTCTGCCTGCCCAGGCAAGGCTCTGGGGATAGAGAGATGCCCAAGATACAGTCCTGGGCCCTATTAAACACAATTTCATCCTGGCCACATTATCCCTAACCAGTGATCATTCAACAGCAGCTATTGGCCCCTTCCCAAGGAGAGAGATTTTTGCCCCTTCTAATGCTTACGGTCATCCAAAGAGGGATACTTCCTTGTGGAGTAGCGAGGTCCTCATCAACAGCTGGGCTAGGATATTGTAGAACTGAATAGTGCCGAACATGCAACATTTCAATGGCCAGTGCAATTTAGTGTGATATTTCCTATTCATTCAATCACATACTCAGCAAACATTTATTGAGCACCTGCTGTGTGCTACCACCACCCTTCTGTCAGTTTGTTGTACTGTGGTGGCTTGCATGTTGCTGTGATGCTGGAAGTTATACCACCAGTGGACAGGTTTCAGCAGAGTTTCCAGATTAAGACAGACTAGGAAGAAAGAATTAGGAAGTGATCTACTTCTGATAATTAGCCAATGAAAACCCTATGGATCACAACAGAATATTGTCCAATAGAGTGCAGGAAGATGAGCCTCACAGGTTGGAAGGCAACAATGGACTCAAACATGCCAGCGGTCTTGAGGATGGTGAGGGGCCAGGAAACATCTCGTTCTGTTGTACACAGTCAGAGCCAAATCAATGGCAACTATCAACAACAACTTTGTGCTAAGACCTGTGCTATGCACAGGGGATACAGTTAACAAAAATGTACCCCTTGCCCTCAAGAAGTTCCTGTTCTAGCTTAATTCTCTCTCTGCCCCTTACTCACACCCTTTCTGGTTCTTTCTAAAGTGACATTTACATAGAATCAAAAGATATTCTTGATGATTTGTCTTCGCTATGAACTAAATTTGGCGGGTCACAGTTTTAACTCTCTAAGCAAGCATGTTGAATGTTTGGTATTTATTGTTGTTTTTTTAAAAAGCCTTTTAAACAAATAATTTAGGCTATTTTACCAGCATGAGGCCTTGGCTAGACTTTATCCACAGTAGGGCTTCTCAGTGTCAGCACCGGTGACATTTGGGGCCATATAATTGTTTGTTGTAGGGGGCTTCCTTATGTTAACAGCATCCCTGGCCTGCCCATGAGATGCCAGTAACATTCCACCTATCCCAAGTTGTAACCCATCCCAAGTTGTAACAACCAAAAATGTCTCCAGACACTGTCAAATGTCCCTTGGGGTCAAAATTGCTCCAGTTGAGAACAACTGTCCTAAAGGACTCCCTCCACCAATATAAAGTTCAAATGGGGGATTAAGATAAATAAAGGAAATTCTGCATCCTTGCATCTAAAGGCTGGTGGTTTGAACTCACCCAGCAGTGCCATGGAAGAAAGGCCTGGAGATCTGCTTCCATAAAGATTACAGTCAAGAAAACTCTATGGAGCAGTTCTGCTCTGTAACACATGGGTCACCATGAGTTGGAACTGACTGGACAGCAATGGGTCTGGTTTTTTTTGGTTGCATCTAAAGAATTTATAGAAGCCCTGGTGACCCAGTAGTTAGAGTGCACAGCTACTAACCAAAACGTCAGCGGTTCAAACCCATCAGCTGCTCCACAGGAGAAAGATGTGGCAGTCTGCTTCCATAAAGATTTACAGCCTTGGAAACCCTATGGTGCGGTTCTACTCTGTCCTATAGGGTCACTATGAGTTGGAATCTACTCAACAACAGTGGGTAAATAATTTATAATTCCATAGGACCTAGATAAAATAATCGTATGAAAAATAAAGCATCACCAACCACCTACAGTGTGCTAGGTGGAGAGGAGAGAGCCTAAGTTCTAGGTGAGAGCATGATAATCAATTCCACATTAAAAAACCGTGCAATTTGTGAATCAAAAACACTGGAAATAACAAATGTTGGAGGGGCTACGGGGAGATTGGAGCTCTTATGCGCTGCTGGTGGGAATGCAAAATGATACAACCATTTTGGAAAACGATATGGCACTTCCTCAGAAAGCTAGAAATAGACATACCATTCGATCCAGCAATCCCACTCCTGGGAATATATCCTAGAGAAATAACAGTCGTCACTCCAATAGACATATGCACACCTATGTTCATGGCAGCATTGTTCACAATAGCAAAACGATGGAAACAACCTACATGCCCATCAACAGATGAATGGATAAACAAACTATGGTACATACACACGATGGAGTACTATGCAACGAGAAAGAACAATGATGAATCTGTGAACCATCTCATAACATGGATGAAACTGGAGGACATTATGCTGAGTGAAATAAGTCAATCACAAAAGGACAAATATTGTATGAGACCTCCATTGTAAAAACCCATGAAAAAGTTCACACACAAAATGGAACAATCTTTGTTGGTTACAGTGGATGGGAGGGGTGGGGGGAAATACTAATAGGCAATAGATAAGTGGTATCTTGGGTGAAGGGTGAGACGGTACACAATACTGGGGAAACCAGCACAACTTGTACAAGGAAAGGTCATGGAAGCTCCATAGACACATCCAAACTCCCTGAGGGACTGAATTGCTGGGTGGAGGGCTGTGGGGACCATGGTCTCAGGGAACATCTAGCTCAGTTGGCATTACACAGTTTATAAAGACAATGTTCTACATTCTACCTTGGTGAGTAGCATCTGGGGTCTTAAAAGCCCACGAGCAGCCATCTAAGACACTCCACTGGTCTCACCTCTTCAGGAGCAAGGGAGAACGAAGAGAACAGCATATAGGGAAAAGATTAGTCCAAAGGACTAATGGACGACAGCTACCAAGGCCTCCACCAGACTGAGTCCAGTACAGCTAGATGGTGCCCGGCTACCACCACTTACGGCTCTGACTGGGATCACAACAGAGGGTTCTGGACAGAGCTGGAGAAGGATGTAGAACAAAATTCTAACTCATGAAAAAAAAGACCAGATTTACTGGCCTAAAGGAGACTGGAGAAACCCCAAGAGTATGGCCCCCAGACACCCTTTTAGCTCAGTGGTGAAGTCATTTCCGAGGTTCACCGTTCAGCCAGGGAGTGGACAGCCCCATAAAATGGGACAAATGGGACTAATGAGGCACAGCAGTCCAGGGACAAGGGCCAGAAGGCAGAAGGGGACAGGAAAGCTGGTGATAGGGAACCCAAGGTTGAGTAAGGATAGTGCTGATGTGTTGTGAGCTTGTTAACCATTGTCACAGGGCAACACGTGTACTAACTGTTAAATGAGAAACTATTTTGTTCTGTGAGCCTTCATGTAAAGTGAGAATAGCAGCACAATTGGAAGAGCAGAGTCAATGTCACAGAACTGTGCATGTAGAAATTTTTGAAATGGTTTATCTTTGGCTATGTACATTTTCACCAAAAAAAAAAAAAGGTCAAGAAGGGAGAGGGTTGACATGCTGTGGGGTTGTTAACCAATGTCATAAAACAATACATGTACTACTGTTTCATAAGAAACTATTTGTTCTGTAAGCCTTCACCTGAAGTACAATTAAAAAAACGTGCAATTTGAATAACAGTTTCCTCATGAGTAAATGATACTATTGTGAAAATTTAAATAAAATGCAAATTGCACAAAGCACAAAGTAGTTACAAAGTACGTGTCTAAACAACATGAATCCCCTTCCTTTCACCAGTGCTGCCCCTACTTTTCTAGACTTGGGTGTCAACTGCAGCAAATGCAATCAGCTAGCAAGTTCACCACCTGACCCCACCCTCCCCACCAACCAAGCAGCAAGCTAACACACAGTCCCCTTGGGAATCCAGGCCAAACAGATACCCAAGTATTTCTGAGTTGGGGACCTCCAGGGTCTGGAGTACACTCATCACCCCCCACTCCCCCGCTGCCCAAATTTTATTCCACTCACATGCAAGTTTTCAGACACATCAGAAAAAAAAAAAAAAAGGATTTCCACAAGGCCAGGCTTCGAAAGCATAAAATTAGCTGCAGAAAGTTCTGAACTTTAGCTAGCATGTTATTGGGCAAATGTTGAGTTCCATTTGCATTCGTTTAAAGCAGCTCTCGGAGGGGTTCTGGGAAACCTGTTGAGCAGTGATTTTAGGTTTCATTAGTCACCAGTCACCAGACGCATGGGCATCGTAGCGCGCCATGCACCATGGTTTGTAAGCAGCTGAAAACCCGGGATCAAGTGCAAGGAGGGCTCCGGCTGCCAAATTTTAGGGCAGGAGGAAAAAAAAAAGAAAGAAAAAAAGAAATCTGGAATGTGTTTCTACTTACTGTCCATTCCAGTAAAATGAAACGATCTCTCCTCCAAACATGTGTTACTGCTTAGGCCAGAAACTGTATATATTGGTCTAAATCCAGAATGGTCTATGTGACATATTACTCTGTATGACAAAATTACTACAACCTGCATTCTCTGTAGAAATGCCTGTTGCAAAAGTATAGGATGATAATTTGTTGTACAACAAAAGTACATAACAATCTCACGTCAGTGTGGGCCAGGCTGTGTGATTTTCAAAAGGAAAGTTCAGATGCACGCAGACCAGAGCCGAATGTGCACTCCCTAACTACCCTCTAGAAGGAGCCCTGGTGGCGCAGTGATTAAGCGCTCGGCTGCCAAAGGAAAGGTCGGTGGTTTGAACCCACCAGCCACTCTGTGGGAGAAAGATGCGGCAGTCTGCTTCCGTAAAGATCACAGGCTTGGAAACCCTATGCGGCAGTTCTACTCAGTCCTATAGGGTCGCTATGAGTCTGTATGACTCTACAGCAAAGAGTTTGGTTTTGGGTTAACCCCCCCAACCCCACCCACCTCCCCACACATGCTCATATGGTGTGTGATAAGAATAGGAGAAAGTGGGGCTTTTTTACAACTTAACAATATTCCACTTGAATACACACGTACACACACACACGAGCACAAAACCAAAACTGAGGCCAAATGAAATTTGGTGTTCCCGGGCAGGAGGCATCAGTGACCAGAGCCGGTTCACCTACCAGAAGGTGAAGGAAGGTAAAGAAGCCAAAAAGCAGGAATGTTCCTCTTTCAGCACTGAGCAAAGCCGCGTGAATTCCTCAAGACCCCACCCCCCCAAACCACAGCCCCCTCTTTGGCCCTTGTCTGGGCTAAAGTTTCATTACGAACCCCGGGCCCCGTTCCAATCCTCTCATCTGTCCTTCTAACCGGCTCCGACAGATCACTCCGCGGTACATGGATTCTCGTTGGGATAATGTCTTGGAGAGTAACAACCTGAAATATGACCCAGTCGGAGTTCGTTAACGGTAAAGCATTTCTTCATGACACTTTTCACAAAGCAAGGTTGCAAACCGGGGAGAAATATATGACTAGAAAAATTGAATGCAGAACATAAAACAGCTCAATTGCTAATACATTTTAGTGTGACACCATTTTTCCTGATGTGGAAACTTTGGTTATAGGAAAATGTTAAAACACTCTTTTCTCTTCCCTCCCTCCTTCATTCCCTTCATTCCTTCCCCTTCTTTCCTCTTTCCCTTCCCTTTTGTTCCTCCTTTCTTCTTTTCTCTCCTCCTTTTCTCTTTCCTTCCATTTTCTCTCCCATTAGATATGCTCTCAAAGGGGAAAGAAAGAGATTTCTTTGGGGAGTTTTCTCAAAGTCTCCTTTCCAGAATGTTCCTCAGGGATGAGAACATTCAAACCCCACTCATCCCCCCAGATCACATCTTCTAAATGTCAAACCTCCTGTTCTCCCAGAAAATTAGCTGGGCTTTTCTCAGACATACTTAAGATGTTCCTATAAAGGAAAATATTCCATAAAAAGCCTTTTATATCCCAATTACATCAAAATCTAACTTAATTTGTCTCTGTTATCAAGAGCAACAGTTTAAGCTACCGGGGCTGAAGGGAACTCAGCCTCCTCTAGTGTTAGCCTGTTCACCCAGAGCTGTATTCTGGGTTTGGTGACTGTCGAAAATCTATCTTCTTAGAGTTTTTCAGTTCAATAAAACCTGAAGCATATTTTGCCTGGCATTCTTCCTCAGGATTTTTAAGCCCATGTGTACTTTATGGCAAATGAGATCCATATGTCCCTGATTCATTGATACTTAAGCCATTAGGATGCTGTTTTGTAAGAGCACTTTGATGCCCAAGGGCCGTGGAGCTGTTTGGAGGACTTTTTTCTTCACAAACAGGAAGTTTTCCCTTCTCTGGGAGTAAACATGAGAGGCCAGCTCCCCAAGAGTGTGGGGCAGTGAGGAGAAGTGGCTCCTGCCTGTCAGGATGTGTTTGTCCGGCTTGTCCACAGGACTGCCCCAAGACCCTGCCCTGGGGAGGGGAGGCGGAGGGTCTTGTGTAAGGAGCCTCGGAGCCGGGATTGGGCCTGGCCCTGGCGCCTGGGTCATTAGTGTCCTGCCCACATCCCTGGGCCTCAGACCCATCTCCCAGAGTGGACTTAACATGACTTGGCATGTTTACAGCTTTTATGGGCCATCAGAACAAACACGTGACAAAACAAACAGCAAAACACCATGGCTGGCGGGGGGAGGGGGTGTTGTTATTTGCCCTCCTTTCTTCAGAAGAACTGTGGAGATTGTGTCCCGGGTTGGTCCAGGGGATGAGCAGGAGTCAAGAATAGAAGTGTATAGGGCATCCCCAGGTGCACAGATATCATTACTGGGCATCTGAAGGACTGTGGTATTGGAGAATGGGGATTCAGGTGTTAGGGACCTGCCTGTACCTTACGAGGTCCAGGTCACCCCATCACTGCCAGGGGCAAGAGAAAGAGCCAGGGCTATGGACTCCGACAGGCCTGGGTTTGGAATCTCAGATCTGCCACCTACCGGCTTGGGAAAGTGAGTTGACTCATCCGCCCCTCAGTTTCCCCCTTATCAGCAGAGATATGAGAAACCATGCCAGCTGCACCCCTTACCCAAGCCCTCACTCTCACCTACAATGGATGTTTTTCACTTGTTTGGCTTTCCAGCATTTATCCACTCTTTCTCGTCTGCCCACTGATCCTTCTTGAGTGTTTTCTGGGTGGGAGATGTTGACTACCTTCTTCTCTCCAAAAGCCAGATTCTTCCCCTCCTCACGCCAGTGCTGCCAGGGGCAGACACATGACTTAGGCTCAGCCAGCAGATTCTTTTTTTTTTTAATTATTGTAAAAATATGTATATCACAACATTTTCCAATTTAACGTTTCTCACGTGTACAATTTAGTTAACATCAATCACATTAATCATGTTGTGCAACCATCATCATTGCCAAATTTTCCATCCCCATAGTCATATACTCAGTGTTTCCTAAATAATGATTCCCCTCTCCCCTCTCATCCCTGATAACCACTAATAAACTTTGATCTCTATGCATTTGCCTATTCTGATATTTCCTGTAAGTGGGACCATACAATATTTGTCCCTTTGTGACTAATTTATTTCACTCAGCCTAGTGTTTTCAAGGTTCATCCACATAGTAGCATGTATCAGGACTTCATTTCTCTTTATGGTTGCATAGTATTCCACTGTATGAATATGCCGCATTTTATTTATCCGTTCATCCAAGCAGATGCTTTTTGAACCTTGAACTTGTGACTAAGCATGAGAGGACAATTGGAGGTCAGACTCCCAGCAGCAGCAATGGGGCTGAGGGACCAGTGTGTATCTGCTGCATGCTTCTGCCTCCCAGCCCTGGGACAGCCTTGGCTGTCACTCATGGTCCAGTCCTGACTCTCCAACCTCCTGTCAATTCTGGATGCTGCCAAAGTCCTCCTAGAGAGGACTTTTTTGGTTAGGACAAAGGAGATTTTTGTTGCTCGCAAGAACAAATCTATACTCCTAAACCCAGAGGCCCCTGCCCCTGCTTAATGTTCATTCTAACTTCAACCCTGATGACAATCCTTATTCGAGCCCAACTTCTCTTCAACCACAGCCACCCCCCCTTCCTGTTCTCTCACTCCCACCACACATATCCTATACCTTCCTGTCTCTCAAGTTCTCTTTTTTCTCCCCCTCTGCTCTCTAGTCTTCTGTAGCCATGTGTGGAGGCCATCTGTACCCTCTGTGTTACAGGTGGGACTAACTCCAGGAGTGATCCCATGACCTAGAGCTGGCCAGTCGGAGAATGCCATTCACCTGGACATGGTCATTGGTTCAGGAATGGGCACATGACTTCCATTGGTCCAATATGAGTAGATGTTGCATGGAATTTGCTGTAATTCTTGGGAGAGTGTAGCTCCCTTTCAACTGGAGTCATTAAACGAGTTGTAGACTTGGAGCTGCAGGGAGAGAAGGTGGAAGCTGCAAGGGGAGAAACTGCCTGAAAGTGAGGCCAGCACAGTGGAAAGCAGAGCCCAGAGATTAAGACAGCATCCTGAGGACATTGTTTAAACCTCTAGATCCAGCCATGCCTGAAGCCATCACATCCCTGGACTTGCTGGATATGTGAGCCAATCTACTTAACCCAGTTAAAGTTGAGGTTTTGTCACTTATAGCTGAAAGAGGCCTGATTAGTACACCACCTTAGACCTCATGACCTTCACTGGAACAAGCCCTTTGTCAATCTGTTTAACTGACTTGGTTCCTTTGTCCTTCCACTATTCCCACTGAGCAAAACCCTAACCCTAGATCAATCCAACTGTTGACCTTCCTGGTTCCAATTCATAGGATACAAGGAAGTGTCAGGAACACCACACCAGACAGAATGGAGCCACTTCAACTACATGGTCTCCAACCTCAACCCAGACCTTGATGGTGCCATTCAATATTGCTGGGCACCCCTGGTAAGCTCTCTCACCCCTAACCCAATGTAGCTACTACAAACTCAATCTCCTCTTTGAAATCCTCAGCTTCACCAATTTCCTTCTACTCTCAGCAGATGTTCTTACCTCCTACTTCCATGAGAAAAGAAGCCACTAAAAATCACCCTCAGAAAAACACTAACTGGATAGTAGATAAGTGGTCACTTTCGTGAAGGGTAAAACAGTACACGATACTGGGGAAGTCAGCACAAATTGACCAAAGCAAAGTCATAGAAGCTTCACAGATACATCCAGACTCCCTGAGGGACCAACTTACTGGGCTGAGGGCTGGGGACCATGGTCTCAGGGAACATCTAGCTCAATTGGTATAACAATTTATAAAGAAAATGTTCTACATCAACTGTAGTGAGTAGAGTCTGGGGTCTTAAAAGCCTTCAAGCAGCCATATAAGATACATCTACTGGTCCCATCACAGCTAGAGCAAAGGAGAATAAAGAAAAGCAAAGACACAAGGGAAAGATTAGTCCAAAGGATTAATGGACCACAACTACCACAACCTCCACTAGCCTGAGCCCAGAACAACTAGATGGTGCCCAGCTACTGCCAGCAACTGCTCTGACAGGGATCACAGTAGAGGGTCCCAAACAGAGCGGAGGAAAAATGAACAAAATTGAAATCACAAAAAAAGCAAACAAAACAAAAAAGACTAGACTTGCTTGTCTGCCAGAGACTGGAGAAACCTCAAGGGTTTGGCCCCCGGACACACTTTTTGACTCAGTACTGAAATCACTCCTGAGGTTCACCCTTCAGTCAAAGATTAGACAGGTCTATACAGCAAACAATAACACACATGAGGAGGTTGAGTAAGGATAGTGTTGATGTGTTGTGGGGTCGTTGACCATTGTTATAGGGCAACATGTGTACTAACTGTTGAATGGGGAACTATTTTGTTCTGTACGGCTTCATCTAGGGTGAGAGTTGCAGCGCAATTGGAGGAGTGTGGTTGATGTCGCTGAACTGTGCAGGTAGAGATTTTTGAGGTGGTGTATCTTTGGCTATGTATATTTTTACCAAAAAAGAAAAAAGAAAAGGTCGAGAAGGGAGAGAGTTGACATGTTGCGGGGTTGTTGACCAATGTATGTGTACTACTGTTTCATGAGGGACTGTTTGTTCTGTGGACCTTCACCTGATGTACAGTGAAAAAAAAAAAAAAAACCACACATGAGGAACGTGCTCATAGTTCAATCATATATATGAGACTAAATGGGCACACTAGCCCCAAACCAAAGATAAGAAAGCAGGAAGGAACAGGAAAGCTGGATGAATGGAAACAGGGAACCCAGGGTGGAGAAGGGGAGAGTGTTGACACATCATGGGGTTGGCAACCAGTGTCACAAAACAATTTACGTATTATTGTTTAATGAGAAACTACTTTGCATTGCGAAGAATGGGAATTCCAGAAAACTTAACTGTGCTCATGAAGGACCTGTAATTAGACAGTCTTTCGAACAGAAGAAGGGGATACTGCATGGTTAAAAGTCAGGAAAGGTATGCATGAGGGTTGTATCCTTTCACCATACTTATTCAATCTATATGCTGAGCAAATAATCTGAGAAACTGGACTATATGAAGAAGAATGGGGCATCAGGATTAGAGGAAGACTCATTAACAACCTGAGATATGCAGGTAACACAACCTTGCTTGCTGAAAGTGAAGAGAACTTGAAGCACTTTCTAGTGAAGATCAAAGACTACAGCCTTCAGTATGGATTACACCTCAACATAAAGAAAACAAAAATCCTCACAACTGGACCAATAAGCAACATCATGATAAACGGAGAAAATATTGAAGTTGTCAAGGATTTCATTTTACTTGGATCCACAATCAATGCCCATGGAAGCAGCAGTCAAGAAATCCAAAGACTCATTGCATTGGGAAAATCTGCTGCAAAAGACCTGTTTCAAGTGTTAAAAAGCAAAGAGATGACATTAAGGACTAAGGTGCGCCTGACCCAAGCCATGGTGTTTTCAATCGCTTCATATGCATGTAAAAACTGGACAATGAATAAGGAAGACTGAAGAAGAGTTGATGCCTTTGAATTATGGTGTTGGCGAAGAATATTGAATATACCATGGACTGCCAGAAGAATGAACAAGTCTGTCCTGGAAGGACAGCCCGAATGCTCCTTAGAAGCAAGGATGGCGAGAGTTCTTCTCACATACTTTGGACATGTTATTAGGAGGGACCAGTCCCTGAAGAAGGACATCATGCTTTATAAAGTAGGGGATCAGCGAAAAAGAGGAAGACCCTCAATGAGATGAATTGACACAGTGGCTGCAACAATGTGCTCAAGCATAACAACGATTGTGAGGATGGCACAGGACTGGGCAGTGTTTCATTCTGTTGTACCTAGGGTCGCTATGAGTCAGAACCAACTCAATGGCACCTAAAAACAACAGCAATTTGCTCTGTAAAGTTTCACCTAAAGTACAATGAAATAAATAAAGATCATCCTCAACTTTCTGCACTCTCTGTCCACACACCCACACACTAGCCCCACAAAGTCGTACCTGTAGGCACACCTGTCCTTTCATTCTTTGCTCCTGTCCAGGAAGAGAGGTGGGCTGCCTCTTGTCCAAGGCTGAATCTCCATCCCTTCTCTTTTGGCTTCGGGATCTGACTGACCTGAGTTCAAACTCAGCTGTGCCACGCATGGCTGTGGTTGCTGTGGTTTGGCTCCCTGTGATCATGCCATTCTGGCTTTGTAGTATTGCAGAGGACAGCTCATGTCCCCAGAATGGCCATGGCTTTTTAATTGCAGTGGGACTGTTCGCAAGCAATGTCACGTCATTATCACATGGCCTTTAGATCATGTAGCCACCACCACCTGTCCGTCAGTTTGTTGGACTGTGGTGGCTTCCATGTTGCTATGATGCCATTGGTATTTCAAATACCAGCTGGGTCACCCATGATGGACAGGTTTCAGCAGATTTGAAACTACACAGTGGCCACAAGAACGGACTCGAGCATACTAACGATCGTGAAGATGGCACAGGACCGGACAACATTTCATTCTGTTGTACATAGGGTCTCCATGAGCTAGAGTTGACTTGATGGCAGCTAACAATAACAACAACAACAAGATCAGGCAGCAGTATGGTCCTACTGGTATGAGAACAAATTATTTCCATAACTCCATTTTTATAACTATACAAAGCATTTGCATTGAAGTTCCTGGGTAATGTGTCTGGAGGTAGAGCGGCGTCTTAGTCAGGTCTCTCTAGAGTAACAGAACCAGTAAAATACAGACATTTTACCAAGAGATGTATTTACTGAGAGAGAGATTTATTTTGAGGAATTGGTTATTATGGAGGCAGTTAAGTCCAAAATCCATAGGTCAGGCAACAGGCTGGAAATTCCCGCAGTCTTGTGTCCAAAATCCGTAGGTCAGGCAGTGACAGAGTGAGAGGAATTCTAGCAGAATGTCTATTTATAGTCTGAAGGCAGAATTCTCCCTCAGAAAACCTCGATTTTGCTCTTAAGGCCTTCAACTGATTGGATGAGGCCCACCCATACTATAGAGGGTAATCTGGTTTACTTAAGGTCAACTGATTTCAATGCTAATCATATGTACATACTTCATAGCAACATCTAGACTAGTGTTTGACCAAACTACTGGGCACCATAGCCCAGCCAAGTTGACATAAAATTAACCATCACAGCGGGGGGACAAAAGGCCTGGAAGGCTTCCACTCAAGGCTTCCCACCACCTGGCAGAACCCCATGCTGAACAGACAGGCCGAAACCCACCACTGGCACCGCCTGAGGGTATCTCTTAGAAAGCAGCTGGGAGAAACCTGAGAAGGCACACTGCCCGCACCCCCTAACCTAGCATCATCTATGATCTTCCTATGACCAACCCCCTTTGAGCTTAATGCTCTGAGATAGAACTTGTGAAGATGTGTGTGTTGGAGTAGTCATTCTCACCAGTCCTCAAAGGCAGTATTTCGAAGACAGACTCCACCATGTGATCTTGGAGAAGTGACTTGGCCTTTCTGAGTTTTGGCTGCTTCATCTGCGAGATGAGGAGAATGATGGCCCCCGCCCCAAGAGGGTTGCCAGGAAAGTTGGGTGAGAGGGTAGAATGTGGCTGTCAGCACGTTGCCTGGCGTGGGGTCAGCGCACAATGAATAGTGCTGTTGTTGCTTACCTCGTCCCCCACCCACCCAACTGGCATGTTCAGCCTCTTCCATCTTATTAATTCCTCCCCCTCACCTATAAACTCATCTCTTAAAATTCAAATAAAACAAAAACCCTCCCTCAAGTTCACATCCAGCTACTGCCCCATCTCTCTCTTCCCCTTTACGATAAATCTCTTGAGAGTTTCCTATGCTGGCAATTCTCATCTCATCGCCTACTCACACCTTAGAGCTCAATCTCGTGTCTGTCTTCACCACTTGTCTGAAAGGGCTTGCCTCAGGTTCACCAGGGATACTTGGCAAGGCCTCTTTTTATTGTATTTCAACAACACAGACGCAAAAGAAGCTGCTGGAAGAATAAGAGATATGTTGGAGGAAAAATAATCTTGTTAGCAGGGCCAAGACTAGGGTGTGGTGAGTGAGGATCCCAGGGTGCAGAATTTCAGGAAGCACTCACTCTCCAGGTTGTGCAAGAATGAACACCTCCTGAAATTTTGCATCCTAGAGGTCTCATTCGCCACACCCTAGTCCTGGCCTTGCTTCTCAAAATGATCTGAAGTTTGGTTTATTTTCAAACCGAAAGGATACCAGAGTCACACCTAGAGTAGACAGCTATGCAGTCACTAAAAAGAACGATCCTTTCATACCCATTTCACACAGTTACTCCCTCTGGCCATTCATTGCCTGGTGGGAACATGGGCCCAGGGTTGCCAGAACTTCCAGTGTTTCAGAGAAATCAAAAATATGGATTTTTGTGTGAAAGCTTATGACTTTAAAATGTTGGCATCGAAGTCAAATTAAAAACCAAACATTGGGTAGGCCAAATAAAACAAGGTGTTAGGCCAGATTCAGCCCTCAGTTGTGCCGTGGGTCCCAGACCTCTGGCCTGAGCTGGCTACAGAGATGATGATCAGGGTGTTGGAAGGTGTGTGGGGTTGGGGGGAGATGTAGACAGGGTTGTGTAGAAAGAGGGAAGAAGGGAGAGAGCAAGCAAAGGAATATGTCTGGATCCAGGGAGACTGAGGGCCAGCTCCTGCCTCCAGCAGCAACACCCTAGAGGATGGCAGGAGCCCAGAGAGGCAGGTGGGTAGTGTGACCCTCTGTATGGAGTTTCCAGTCCCATGTGGATTTGCTGGCTAGGGCAATGGCATCTCCTTGGCAACCGGTGTGAACTGGGATGACTTGATGAACCAAAGGCTCTCCTTAGCATAATCCAGGGGCAAGAGAGCCTCAGTAATGTTTGAGATTAGCCATCGGGATGGGACCTCAGATCTCATTTAAAACTGGCTGAAAGAAAATAGGAAGTGGTTACTTTTTGCCCACCTGAGATTCACATCCTCTATGTTTTTAAAGGTATGTTTATCCATTTTACTGACATTTAGCCTTTTAGGGATTTTTTTTTTTTTTTTTTTTTGAGCTGTGTCCAAACCTGAGAACTGCCGCTACCTGTGTCTGCTTCCTCCCCACTGTGTCCCCAGGCCTCACACAGCACCAGCCAATAGTAATAGAGTCCAAGGCACAAAGGCGAGCCACATATATCATCCTAAATTTTCTAATATTGTTGTTGTTAGCTGCTTTACCAAGCATGAAGTCCTTCTCCAGGGACTGGTCCCTCCTAATCACATGTCCAAAAGTATGTGAGACCAACTCTTGACATCCTTGCTTCTAAGGAGCATTCTGGCCGTACTTCTTCCAAGATAGATTTGTTTCTTCTTCTGGCAGACCATGGTATATTCAATATTCTTTGTCAACACTATAACTGAAAGGCATCAATTCTTCTTCAGTCTTCCTTGTTCATCATCCAGCTTTCAAATCCATATGAGGCGATTGAAAACACCATGGCTTGGGTCAGGCACACCTTAGTCCTTAATGTGACATCTTTGTTTGCTTTTTAACACTTTGAAGAGATCTTCTGCAGCAGATTTTCCCAATGCAATGTGTTATTTGATTTCTTGACTGCTGATTCCATGGGCATTCCAGATCCAAATAAAATGAAATCTTCGACAACTTCAATCTTTTCTCTGTTTATCATGATATTTATTACTGATCCAGTTGCGGGGATTTTTGTTTTCTTTATGTTGAGGTGTAATCCATAGTGAAGGCTGTGGTCTTTGGTAAAGTAGAGGGTCAGTGAAGAAGAGGAAGACTCTCAATGAGATGGATTGACACAGTGGCTGCAACAATGGGCTCAAGTATAACAAGGACTGTGAGGATGGTGCAGGACTAGGCAGTGTTTCATTCTGTTGTACATAGGGTCGTTATGAGTCAGAATCAACTCGATGGCACCTAACAATAACAATAAGCCTCCAGGTTCTCATCAGCGGTTGGTGTGACCTTGCAGGGTGGTTTCAGATTCCAGTCGGCATGGGAAGTCCCAGGCTTACGAGAGAGGCAGGGACAGTGTCTGTGAGGCTACCACTATCTCCACAGTGCCTGGCATATCCAGCACCACCACCAGTTGCCAACAAGTCGACTCTGACTCATGGCGACCCCATGTCTTTCAGAGTAGAACTGTGCTCCATAGGGTTTTCTGTGGTTGATTTTTTGGAAGTAGATCACCAGGCCTTTCTTCTGAGGCACCTCTGGGTGGACCCTAACCTCTAACTTTTTGATTAGCAACTGAGCACATTAACCATTTACACCACCCAGGGACTCTTGCCTAGCACATGTTTCCAGAATCAGCTTTTTTTCCTTTGAGCAAACATGTATTGAAGGATTACTATGTGCTGGCAATGCTACAAGCAGCTGGGCATATAATGGAGGGCAAAACAGTTGTGCTTCTGCCCTCTTGGAGTTTACGTTCTGCTGGGGGAGACGGATGTGAAACAAGTGAATGTGTAACTATAAATATGACCAGTGCAATGAAGATAGGTAATGGGGCATGTGCCTGTGGGACCTTTATTTAAGCAAAACCAGAAAGGATTCAATGGAAGTAATATACAAGGTCTTCATGAGTCGGCGCCGACTTAACAGCAACTAACAACAGACAGGCAAAGGAGGGGAGTGGTGATGCAGTGGTAGAATCTCACCTTCCATGTGGGAGACCTGAGTTCAATTTCCGGCCAATGCCCCTCATGTGCAGCCACCACCTGTCTGTCATTGGAGGCTTGTGTGTCGCTGTGATGCTGAGCAGGTTTCAGTGGAGCTTCCAGACTAGGATGGGCTAGGAAGAAAGGCCTGGGAATCTACTTTTGAAAATCAGCCAGTGAAAACCCTATGGATCACAATGGTCTGATCTGCAACCAATCCCGGGGATGGCACAGGACCAGGCAGCATTTGGTTCCCTTGTGCGTGGGATCGCCATGATTCAGAGGTCTGCTCCACAGCAGCTGACAGCAACAACATTGTGTCCCTATAGGGGTTTCCACTGAGTGGCCTGTGAGATGACAATATAGATAGTTGCAGTTGAAGAATGACTCTAAGGGAGTAACTCAATTCCAGTTTTTCCCAAATTATGTTGCACTAATGACCCGATGCTCCTCTGGTTCTGTGGTTGCTTAAGTTTTGAAATGTGGTAGACCATGTATGTCCCAATTAGGGCTTCACAAACCACTTTGGCACGTATAGCTTTCCTTGCAGAGAAGAAACCTGTTTAATTTTGTTGAAACCTGTGTTTCATACATTATTTGATAGAGGAATCATGGGTGAGCATTTGTGTGTGTTTGTGTGTGTGTGTAGCACCTATTAATATGCCCTGGCACTGAAATTCTGTGGAACCTCCTTTAGGAAATGTTGATCTAATTGTATAATTATTAGTTAAAAAAAAAATGTAATGGTCTCCGTAGCCCGCGTAGGCCCACAATGAACACAGAGTGGTACAATTTGTGGGAGCCCTTCAGACACACTAACCAAAAATATCCCTTCCTCCTAGAGTCCCCAAAGTGGAAATTCCACAGATAATTCTCATGTAAGGCTTGAAGGCTTCTTCAGGCATTTCCTATTGAAGTAAAAGTATCCCTGGGGGTGGTTCGATAACATTCATTTGTTTATTCCTTCAACAAACTTGCCCTGTGCTTGATACCAAGAGCAAAAATAGAAAAAATAACCAAACCTGTTGCCATCAAGGCAATTCCCATTCATAGTGGCCCTATAGGACAGAGTAGAACTGCCCCATAGGGTTTCCAAGAAGCGGCTGGTGGATTCAAACTGCCAATCTTTTGGTTAGCAGCCGAGCTGTTAACCACTGCGATACCGAGAGAGACAGAGGCAAAGAAGACATCGTCTTCACCCTCAAGGAGCTCACGGTTCAGTGAGAAAGACTATCATCATGACATGATAGGAAAGGTGCTGAAATTGAGCTGTGTAGCAAGTATGCTAGGAGCCCTGAGGCTCACTTGATTAGTCCACTCGAGAGCGCTCAGGCGGCTTTCCTGATGAGATGGCGTTTGAGTAGGACTTTGACACCTCAGGAGTCCCTGGGTAGTGCAAAAGATTAAAGTGCGTCGCTGCTAACCAAAAGGTTGGAGGTTAAGTGCCCACCCAGAGGCACCTCAGAAGAAAGCCCTGACAATCTCTTCTGAAAAATCAGCCACTGAAGGCCCAATGGAGCACGGTTCTGCTTTGACACACATGGGGTTGCCATGAGTTGGAATCAACTCAACAGCAACTTTTTTTTATTTGTTTTGACAGCTCAACAGGTGATTTCCAGGTAGAAGGGAGGAGGAAGAGAGCAATGTAGAGGATGCTTTGGAGGAAAAGCCTGACGTACCTAGGTTTGGCCTAGCTGCTGTGTCCTTTGACAAGAGGGAGAACCCAGGGACACTGTGAGACCCTAACGTCTCTCTCCGCACCCACCATGGGGCTCCCCAATCCTTTCTGCCTCAGCAGCCCGAGTAACCTTCAGTGGGAAACCTGGTCATATGATCCACCTGCTGAGAACTCTTCACTGGCTTCCCAGAGCTCTCAAGGTAAGGATCAAAATCCTCAAAATGGTCTGCAAGGCCCTGCCTGACCTGTCCCCAGCCTGCCTCTCGTTTCCTGCTATCCTCTTATTGCTCTCAGCTCCCCAGCCACTCCAGGCTCACTTCCACGCTCAAACCTGCCATTGTCCCTCCCGCTTCCGGTCCTTTGCCAATGCTGTTCCCCCTGCCTGGAATGTTCTTCCTAGGCCATCCCTATCTTCCCCGGTTGAGTGCACTTGTATTCATCCTTCAGATTCCAAATGTTACTCATTCAAGAAGCCATCCCTGACTCTTCAGGTGATATCAGGTCTCCTCAAAACACTCTGAACTCTTCCATCACAGCACTTATCATAGCGCATCACTATAAATTTGCTGATCTGCTTATTTGATTAAAGTCTGTCTCTCCTACTGGTTCCAATGGGTCAGGCATATAGTAAGCACCCATTAAATATTTGTTGCATATATTAATGAACATTAGTGGACTATCAGGGACTGTCACATGGAGGGATCTTCGACAGAAAAGATTAGAGGCAGAGGGCAAATGACACTGAATCAGTCAGGGTCCATCCAGAGACTCAGAACAGCAGGAGAGATATATGAAGAGACATATTGCCCGTAACTGGCTAACGTGATTGTGGGGGCCGGCTAGGCAAGCCTGAAAGCCTTCATGCAGGCAGGCTGTCAGGAATGGCAGCATGGGTGGAATTTCTTCATCAGGGAATCCTCAACTCTGCTCTCAAGGCCTTTCAGCTTCTTGAATGGAGTCCCTAGTTGATGCAAATAACATACTTGGCTGCTAACCAAAAGGTTGGAAGTTTGGTTCCACTCAGAGGCACCTCAGAAGAAAGACCTGGAGATCTACTCCTGAAATATCACAGCCATTGAAAACCCTAACGGAGCACACAGTTCTACTCTGACACACATGGGGTCTCCATGAGTTGGAATCAACTCTGCGACAACTCGTACTGGTGACCCAAATGATCTGGGGTAATCTCCCTTAAAGTCAACTGATTATGGACTTTAATCACATCTACAAAACACCTAGATTAGTGTTTGATTGAATAGCTGGTTACTATAGCCTAGCGAAGTTGACACATCAAAAGATCATCATGGACATCAAACTAAACCTTTGCTTCAAAACTGGAAGGCAACATAGTAAAGCCAAAAGATGTTGCGCTTCAGAATCAGGCAGACTAGTTCCCCTTCTGCAGCTTCTAGCTAAGTGACCTCAGTGTGGCAGAGACTGGCTGGCTCTTCAGCAAAAGTGTTTCTTCTTCTTCCTGGGCACACATAGCTAATCTTCCTTTCCCAGCTTCCCTTGCAGTTAGATTGGGCATGTGACTGAGTTCTAGCCAATAAAATATGAGAAAAAGGTATGTGAGACTTCTGGATCTGATCCATACAACCTTCCCTGCTCTCCTCCATGCTAGTTCCGCTTCTGACTGGCTGGAATTGAGATGACCCTTAGGACAACTTTGAAATTTGCATGTTGGAGATGGAAGCACCTCCATTGCTCTGGATCCCTGATGACTTCAGAGAAAAGGCTGCCCCACTGACTTTTTCACCCACCCACTACTGTTAGGTGAGCAAGAAATAAACTTCACAGTATTATTTAAGACTATATATAAATACATATATATATATATACACACATACGGATTATATATATGAATATATGTGTGTGCATATGTGCTGAATATTGGGTCTGTTTGTTACAGCAGCTAGTGTTACACTACACTTTGGATAATTTATTGAACTTTTCAGAGCCTTGTTTTTCTCATCTTCACGAAGTATGGAAGCCTGTTCTCATAAAGATGCATATGCATTGGTTAGAGTCTCTTTTACAACAAAAGAACTCACATTAAGAAAAATAGGGACCCATTTCTCTCCCAGAATCCAGGCATAACAAATTCAGGGTTGATCTGGTGGCTCCACTGTACCAGGAACCTAGGCTTCCTCTCTCTTGTTGCTCTGCTATCCTTAAGGTATTTGCTCTGTCCATGTGGTCCAAGATGGCCCACCATCATGTTTGTGTTCCCACTAGCGTGAAGAGGGAAAAGGACATGCCCCTCCTTTTAAAGGAATGATATTGAAGTTGCATATCTCTTCTATTCACAGCCCACTGACCAGAATGTAGTCACACAAGGGAGATTGGGATATGCTGCCCTTAATCTGGACAGTGTGTGCTCAGCTTAAAATCAGAAGTTCTGATCCTGTGAGAAGTAAGGGAGAATGGAGACTAGAAGACATCTAGCAGTCTCTGCACAGATGTAAAGCATTTCACTCAAGGCCTGACCAGTAGTAAGGGCTCAATAAATGGCAATGATTATTCCATGAACTATAACCCTGACTCCTCAATTTTCCAGGCCTCCTCCTGATTCCTCACCCCCATAACCCAGACACTGTACCCCTCCAATCTGCACTTAGATAAAATTAACAGCCCTCTCAGACTTTCATTAAACAAGTCATGAGACACCAGGTTGGACAGAGAGGTTGGACCCCACCGCCCCCCCCCCAATCCCACCACACAGATGATTGACAGGCTCAGCCTGTGGCCTGAGCCCCCATCAAGTGGTGTCCCTTGTTCTGGGTGACTGTGACACATCCTCAGCACTTGCTTCCTGAGCCCAGATGTCAGCCATATGAAGCCTAATGATTCGCAGCTGGTTGTTGGGCATCTTTGGACTCCCAGAGGCTCAAGCCAGGGAATGATAATAAGTATAATAATAATTGCTACAATGTAGTGAATGTCCATGGCCTGGGTGCCAAACAAGGCCCTTTACATGACAGTTCATTTGCACACATAGACTGTGAGTGGGGAAGGATGTTCTCCGTTTTATAAATGAGAAAAGTGAGGCTCCAGTAAGCTGGCTTGCCTGTGTTCACATAGCGAGTGAGTGGCAGAGCCAGAATTTAAACCCAGAGATTTCATACCTCCCCCCACACCCATTCTGTTCTCTAAAATATCAACAATGGAGGACTTGAAGCAATGTCTGAGACAGTTCTGTCATTTGCCTCCGCAGCATCCATTCCCCTTGGAATACTTCTCAATTCCTTTGAGTGTGTGTTGTGGGGGGAGAGCAGGGAAGAAGTTCTACTCCTACCCTACTCCCAGTCCATGTGGTCTGGATGAGGCTCTACCCCATCCCCAGAAGTGGAGGGCATGGCCCAGGCCTAAGCTCATTGGCATATTATATCCTGTGGCCACACTGATTGGTTCAGCAGTTGGCTTGTGACCCAGACAGGGGACTCTGGCTGGGAGGTATTATGGGTTGAATTGTGTCCCGCTCCCACAGAAAAAAAAGAAAAGATATGTTGAAGTCCTAACCCCTGTACATGTGAATGTCACTTTGTTTGGCAATAAGGTCTTTAAAGATGTTATCAGTTAGGCTAACACGAGGTCATCCTGGAGTAGGGTGAGTCCTAATCTATATGCCGGTTGTCCTTATAAGAAGAGAAGACAATACACAGAGACAGGGAGACAGAGGAAGGATACCATTTGCCTTGTAGCTGCAACCCATGGAACACCTGAAGCTACCCAGAATCTAGGAGAGAGACATGGGACAGATCCTCCCTCAAAACCTCAAAAGGAATCAACACAGCTAACATGCTAATCTAGACTCTCAGCCTCCACAACTGTGAGACAATAAATTTCTGTTCTCATAAGCCTCTCAGTTTACAGTATTTTGTTCTGGTGGCCCTTGGAAACCAAGGCAGAAGGTGATGACGCATAAGAGAGCGTGTGAGGCTTGGCCCTGAGGCCACCAACTTGGGAGGCCTGAAGAATGAAGGTAGCAGATTCAGGGAGTGACAGGGAGAAGGTATGTTCGGGTAGTGTCCTTGATTCCCTAAATTAAGCCCTACCTGAGCTGGAATTGGAGCCCTGGTGGCTCAGTGGTTAAGAGATACGGCTGCTAACCAAAAGGTCGGCAGTTCGAATCCACCAGCTGCTCCTTGGAAACCCTATGGGGCAGTTCCGCTCTGTCCTATAGGGTCACTATGAGTCGGAATCAACTCAATGGCAATGGGCTTGGTTTTTCAGTTTTTGAGCTGGAATTAGCTGGCCTGTTCAGTGACCTGAGCCCAAGGTTGCACATCTAGAAAGTGGGATTTGAAGCAGATCTAGAGCACCTGCCATGCACCAAAAGAAAAGGTAGATGGTGACCACACTATAGCCCAGTAGGGGTGGATTCCACTCTCCCCAGGATCCCTCTCTCCACCCACCTGTTATTTTACCTTTTCTCAACCTTACCTGGAACCGTAGGGCAGTCCCAAGGCATATTCATTTATGGCCAACGTGGCCTTAAGGAAATGTCTAGAAAGTCCTTTAAATGTTGAAATAGGCAAAGTTAATTAAAAAAAAAAAAAAAAAAAAAGACACAGCTTGCATCGTAGCATATCTTATACTGTTTTGGGACTGCTGGTGTACTTGTCTGAATGCCCTCACTAGATTGTACTTATGTATTTTACCCATAAAATGCTGGCAATACCATACTAAGATGCTGGGGGTAGGGGGTGCCTCTGTGGGATTTCCAAAGGACAGAGTTTACTATGGGTAAGGTGCTCCCCTGGGTGCTGGAGAGCCAAGGGTGAGCAAACCCAGAAACAATTCCTGCCCCTGTGGAGCTAGAAGTCTAGTGCCCCATGGAAACCAGCAGGCCTCCTTTGATGAATGAGTTTAGGAATTACCAGTCAATACTACACCCCACAGCAGATCTGGCTCTGTGTTCTTGCATTAGGGCTTTGCAGTGAAAGCCTGGAGCTTTTGCTGGTGATGGGCTGATGAAACACCCGTCAGATGTATGCCTGGGAGCTCTGCAAAGGGGACAATAATTCAGGACTTCACCTTTTAATAAACTGTTTCAAAATTGGGCGTATCAGTCAGGGTCTCAGGAGAAAACAGATGGCACATCCAAAAGGGGTGTGGGAAGACAGTTTAATGAAGGGACTGTTTATAAAGGTGCGGATTGTCAAGCCCCCAGGGGAGTAATAGTGTGAAGCTGCTATGTTTCTAGGCAGAAGAGGAAGAAGGGGCTGCAGCACCCAGAAAGATCCTAGCTGTAGTTTTCCGAGGACCTGACATGCCTGTGACTATAGCCATTATCTATATATCTCCCATTTCTAGATCTAAAGCTCAGCCTTTCTTCTGGGCTCCATCCCACTCACAGCCTAATAGGCACCTCCACCTGGGTCTCCCACAGGCAACACAAATTCAACATATGAAAGCCAGAACTCAGTGGTATATTACAACATAGGCATGTGTCCTGTCCAGCAAAGCAGGGAGACCAAAAATATGAGAAAATTGGCAAGTATTTAAATATATTTGTTATTTCAAAAAAAGATGTTTACACTAATGCCAGAATGACTAAATAGTTCATAGAGAAAAAAACTAATCTTAACCCCTACCTCAGACCATGTGCAAAACGTAACTCTTGTCAAAGCTAAAAATATCAAATTTTAATATTAAATATTAAGTTTAATATTTAATATTAAAATAGGAGAAAATCTTTACAAACTTGGGGTAAGCATAAACCATAAACAAAAAAATTATAAATTGACTTCATCAAAATTTAAAATGTAAATGTTCTGTTCTTTGAAAGATACCATCAAGAAAATTAAAAGGCAAGCTGCCGAATAAGAGAAGGTAGTCTCAAAACATATATCTGACAAAGGACTTGTATCTGGAATATAAAAGAACTGCTACAACTCAGTAATAAGACAAACTAACAAATTTTTTAATGGGCAAAAGACTTCAATTCTTAAAAGATTTATGAATCTCCAATAAGCACATAGAAAGATACTCAACATCATCAGTCATCAGAGAAATATAAATTAAAACCACAATGAGATACCACTGAAATGGCTAAAATTAAAAAACAAAAAATTTGACAATTCCAAGTGTTAGCAAAAAATGTGGAACAACTAGAAGACTCATGCACTGTGGGTGGGAATACAGAATGGTACAACCACATTGGAAAACAATTTGGCAGTTTCTTTAAAAGTTAAATGTATACAGTACTTACCGATGATCAAGGCATTCCACTTCTTGTTATTTTCGAAGACAAATGAAAATATATACACTCAAAAAACTTGTACATAAATGTTGATAAGAGTCTCATTTATAATAGCCAAAACTGGAAATTACCCAAATATCCATTGATAGCTAAATGGATATACAAATTGCGATATATCCATACAATGGAATACTACCTGGCAATAAAAATGAACAAACTATTGATAAACACAGTGTCTTAGTCATCTAGTGCTGCCATAACAGAAATACCACAAGTGGATGGTTTTAACGAAGAGAAGTTTATTTCCTCACAATCAAAGTAGGCTAAAAGTCCAGATTCAGGGTGTCAGCTCCAGGGGAAGGCTTTTTCTCTCTGTCGGCCTCATCAGTGTTCCCCCGGAATAGGAGCTCCTCGGCACAGGGACCCCAGTCCAAAGGATGCACTCTGCTCCTGGAACTGCTTTCTTGATAGTATGAGGTCCCCCTATCTCACTGCTCACTTCTGTCTTTTATATTTCAAGAGATTGCCTCAGGACACAGTCCAGTCTTGTAGAGCCGGTCCTGCCTTACTAACACAACTGCCACCCATCCTCCCTCATTAACATCATAGAGGCAGGATTTACAACACATAGGGAAATCACACAGTACCAGGAATCCTGGCCCAGCCAAACTGATAGACACATTTTTGGGGGGACATAATTCAAACCGTGACACACAGCAACATGGATGAATCTCAAAAACACTATACTGAGTAAAAGAAGCCAGATACAGGAGAGAATTTCCTGAGTGCTTCCCTCGATAGGAAGTTATAAAACAGACAAAACTAATAGATAGTGCTGAAAATCAGATCAGTGGGGCAGGGTGTATGGAGACTGATGGCAGGGGGTATGAGGGAGCCTTCAGTAATGATGGAAATGTTATCTATCTTGACTGGGGTGGTGGTTACACAGGTGTACATATTTGTCAAAACTTGAACTATGCACTTAAAATACATTCATAGTAAGTTTGTCATAGTAAGTTACAGCTCAATAAAGTTGATTTTTGAAAAGGCATCTAAGTAGTTATCATAGGAAAAAACAGAATGCTTTGGACTTCCTTGTATGTAAGATTTTTTCAGAGAGCACTTGTTATGGATTGAATTTTGTCCCCCCAAAATATGTGTTGGAATCCTAACCCCTATACCTGTGGATATAATCCCATTGGGGAATAAGTGTTTCTTTTACTATGTTAATGAGGCCGTATCAGTATAGGATGTGTCTTAAACCTAATGACTTTAGATATAAAAAGAACAGATTAGGCTTAGAGAGAAGCAAGCACAAATGGGGGAAAGATAGATGCCAGGTGGAGATCGCCAAGGAACTGAGGAACAGACGCTGAGACAAGGATTTTCCCCCAGAGCAGATAGAGGGAGCCTTCCCCCAGAGCTGGTGCCCTGAATTCGGACTTCTAGCCTTACAGTTTACTGTGAGAAAATAAATTTCTGTTCATTAAAACCCTCAATTCATGGTGTTCTGATACAGTAGTACTAGGACACTAAGACATCACTGTGATCTTTTCCTTGCTAGGACTCCTAGCAGGGCTTCAAACCTGTTTGTTCTGGTTCAAGCCCCTGCTGCAAATTTGCATCTCTGCCCCCCCCCCCCCCCATATAACGAATCAGAATCTACAGTTTAACAAGATCCCCAGGTGATTCTTATGTATGATAAATTTTGAGACCCACTGCTCTACTAGTGGTGGTGCCGTGGTTAAGAGTTTGGCTGCTAACCAAAAAGCTGGCAGTTTCAATTCACCAGCAGCTCCTTGGAAACCCTCTGGGGCAGTTCTACTCTGTCCTATAGGGTCACTATGAATCGGAATCGACTGAGCAGTAATGGATTTGGTTTCGGTTTTGGCTCTACTAGTGGTTTTCAGGTGTCAGTTCTTCTTTGGTCTCCCTTATTCATCGACCAGCTTTTGCGTGTATATGAGGCAATTAAAAACACCATGGCTTGCATCAGGCACACGTTAGTCTTCAAGGTGACATCTTTGCTTTTCAACACTTTAAAGAGGTCTTTTGAAGCCAATTTGCCCAGTGCGATGCATCTTTTGATTTCTTGACTGCTGCTTCCATGGATGCTGATTGTAGATCCAAGTAAAATGAAATCCTTGACAACTTCCATCTTTCCTCTATTTATCATGATGTTGCTTATCGGTCCAGTTGTGAGGATCTTTGTTTTCTTTATGTTGAGGTGTAATCCATACTGAGGGCTGTGGTCTTTGAGCTTCATCAGTGTTTCCGGTCCTCTTCACTTTCAGCAAGCAAGGTTGTATCATCTGCATATCGCAGGTTATTAATGACTCTTCCTCCAATCCTGATTCCCCGTTCTTCTTCATACAGTCCAGCTTCTCAAGTTATTTGCTCAGCATACAGACTGAATAAGTATGGTGAAAGGATACAACCCTAATGCACACCTTTCCTGACTTTAAACCATTCAGTATCCCCTTGTTCTGTTCCAACGACTGCCTCTTGATCTGTGTACAGGTTCCTCATGAGCACAATTAAGTGTTCTGGAATTCCCATTCTTCACAATGTTATCCATAATTTGTTACAATCCACACAGTCGAATGCCTTTGCATAGTCAATAAAACACAGGTAAACATCTTTCTGGTATTTTCTGCTTTCAGCTAGGATCCATCTGACATCAGCAATGATATCCCTGGTTCCACGTCCTCTTCTGAATCTGGCTTGAATTTCTGACAGTTCCTGTCCATGTACTCCTGCAACCACTTTTGAAGGATCTTCAGCAAAATTTTATTTGTGTGTGGTATTAATGATACTGTTCGATCATTTCTGCATTTGGTTGGATCACCTTTCTTGGGAATAGGCATAAATATGGATCTCTTCCAGCCAGTTGGCCAGGTAGCTGTCTTCCAAATTTCTTGGCATAGGTAAGTGAGCACTTTCAGTGCTGCATCTGTTTGTAGAGACATCTCAATTGCTATTCCATCAATTCCTGGAGCCTTGTTTTTTGCCAACGCCTTCAGTGCAGCTTGGATTTCTTCCTTCAGTACTATTGATTCCTGATCATATGCTACCCCCTGAAATGGCTGAAGGCTGACCAATTCTTTTTGATATAGTGACCCTATATTCCTTCCATCTTCTTTTGGTGTTTCCTGGGTCATTCAATATTTTGCTCATAGAATCCTTCAATATTGCAACTTGAGGCTTTTTTTTTTCTTCAGATCTTTCAGCTTAAAAAATGCCAAGCATGTTCTTCTCTCTGGTTTTTCCAACTCCAGGTCTTTGCACATTTCATTATAATACTGTACTTTGTCTTCTCAAGCCACCCTTTGAAATCTTCTGTTCAGCTCTTTTACTTCATCATTTCTTCCTTTTGCTTTAGCTACTTGACATTCAAGAGCAAGTTTCAGAGTCTCTTCTGACATCCACTTTGGTCTTTTCTTTCTTTCCTGTCTTTTTAGTGACCTCTTGCTTTCTACATATATGATGTCCTTGATGTCATTCCACAACTCGTCTGGTCTTCAGTCATTAGTATTCAACGCATCAAATGTATTCTTGAGATGGTCTCTAAATTCAGGTGGGATATGCTCAAGGTCATACTTTGGCTCTTGTGGACTTGTTCTAATTTTCTTTAGTTTCAACTTGAACTTGCATATGAGCAATTGATGGTCTGTTCTACAGTTGGCCCCTGGCCTTGTTCTGACGGATGATATTGAGTTTTTCCATTGTCTCTTTCCACAGATGTAGTTGATTTGATTCCTGTGTATTCCATCTGGCAAGATCCATGTGTATAGTCACTATTTACGTTGGTGAAAAAAGGTATATGCCATGAGGAAGTCATTGGTCTTGCAAAATTCTATCATGCAATCTCTGGCATCGTTTCTATCACCAAGGCCACATTTTCCAACTACCGATCCTTCTTGTTTGTCTAACTTTCACATTCCAATCACCTTTGAATTGTGGTGTCAGTAAAGAATATTGAATATACCATGGACTGCCAAAAGAATGAATAAATCTGTCTTGGAAGAAGTACAACCAGAAAGCTCCTTAGAAGCAAGGATAGTTGAGACTATGTGTCACATACTTTGGACATGTTCCCAGCAGGGATGAGTCCCTGCAGAAGGACACTGTGCTTGGTAAAGTAGAGGGCCAACGAAAAAGAGGAAGACCGTCGACAAGATGGATTGACACAGTGGCTGCAACAATGGATTCAAGCATAACAATGATTTTGAGGATGGCGCAGGACCAGGCAGTGTTTTGTTCTGTTGTACATAGGGTCACTATGAGTCGGAACCTACTTGTCGGTGCCTAACAACAATGGTAATTTTCATAATTGGTCCCTAACCAGAAGCATTAGCATCACCTGGGAACTTGTTAGAAATGCAAATGCTCAGCAGGGGTTCAAACCAGAACCCACCAACACGAAGCCCTAGTTTAAGCACCTTGCAATGTTATTGCAAAGTGTGCTGTATTCTGGGAGTGTAAAGGGAAAAGGAGTAAGGGCAGAGATTGGAGAAAAAGATGCCAGAAGGAAGCTGAATATTTTTTGCAGTTAGAAGCAAGAGCAGAGTGTCTGCATTAGCACTCTGGGTCTGTGACGTGTCGGGACTTTCCCAGGCCTGCTGGGTCTCCTGCCTCTCAGCCAGCATGGCTTTCATTACCGAAGGCAATCATTTTAATGAGTTGTCTGCCTGCAGTTCTGCCTGAGGGTAATGTTCTCCAGCTGATTTCTTGGTAATTGAGAGGCTCTGGCTTTTGAAGTCATCTCATCAACCTGGTTTTTTGGCCCCATTCAATTGTTGGGTTACCCCTAAGAGGTGCAGGGCCCCCTATTTCCAGGGCGAGTTGGAGCGTGTACTTGGAACCTTGTTCAGTGACCACAGAGGGGCTTAACAGGCCCAGCTGATCTCAGTAACCCCTGTCTTTACCAGTTCCAGGACAGTCAATGCAACTTCTGAATAGTCACAAGGTTTGTCAAGAACCTGGTATGCTATACCCCCATCAAGCCTCACGGACTCCTTTTGAAAGCATCTTCACAGAGTCTTGGGACAACATTATGAAGGATTTTGTGTAGTGAACATTTTTCTGCCAATGTTTAGGTGCCCAGAGACTGAACCTCCTTCCTGTGTTTGGGGAACTCCCTACCACATAAATCTTGGTGATAGGCAAGGCCCACCTCCCTCTACAGAAGCTGGAAAGACCAGACACTCACTTTCCCAGCCTCCCCCCACAGCCAATCATCACTCCATATTGTCATATGAACACATTTGATTTGTTTGTTTATAATATGCTTCTTCCGTTAAGAAATTTGGGGTGGCTTAAAACAAAACCATACATACAATATGTAAAAATGGCATGGGTGCGGTATCTGAACTCCTCTAACTTCACAAGAGGGAAGGAGAATCAAGATCAACAGCCCAAGGCTGATTCCTTTGAGGCGGAGGTCAGACATGCCTCCTCTCTCCACCACCTTTACCAATTCTGACACCACCATCCCTCCCACAGCACTTTCTACCTCTCTGCTAGGTTCGATAGTTCATTGCAGTGGCCACACAGAACTCAGACAATACTCACGATTATGGGGTTTATTAGGGAAGTAACAGATTATAATTCAGGTTCAGGAACGCTCAGGATGCAGTTCTGCCATAACGACAGCCTCTTCCCAGCCATGCTTGCAGGCACGCCTCTCCCTGACCCTCCACCTCTGCCCAAAGGCATTCAGATTTCTTGCTTCATGGTCCGGGAAGCCTACTGTGCGGTCTCTCCTGCCACTGCTTCTCTGCTACCGCTTCTTGCATCTTCAGGGTTACAGCTTGCTCTCTGTCTTCTGGGTCCAGGAGCTTCTCAGCACAGAGATCTCAGGCCCAAAGGATGCGCTCTCTGCTTCTGGCTGTTCTTCCTTGATAGTGGTGGGATCCTCTCTTTCCCACCTCTGGGGTAGCTCATTTCAAGCCCAGCAGGATGGCAAAAGTGACCAATCCCTTTGGTGGGCCACAATTACCCTATCTGCACAGTCCTGCCCAATCACCTGGGTGGAAGTTACAAGACCATGGCGGGAAAGGCCACACAAAAGCGATCCATTACACTGCACAATACACCAGATGCACAGAACACCAGAACCAAGGAAAAGAAAAATGTCCCAGTCACAGGTGGTATAGAATAGCCTGACATCGAACTTTAAGTCTGGTTCTGAGCTTCCTGGCGGCCAAAGCAAAAAGGCATACAACATCAGTTATCTTGTGCTGGAGCTGGTGACACTAAGAAGAGGGACAATGGAGAAATCACCCTGGTGGAAGCAGCTGGAGTAACAGAAACATCTCACTTCCAGCACCAGCCCCTAGTGGCCCACGCAAGACAGTAGCAGGGCAATCGGTGACTTCTAGAGTTTTCTCCTTGTAGCAGTAGCAGTGTCCCCATGGGACAGTCTCTGTGGCTTGATGGTGGTGGCCAAGGTTCTGGCTGCACTTTTCCAAGCTTGGTTCTCCCCTTCATTTTGCAGATGGAGAAACTGGGGCATCTAGATGAAAAGTGACCTACCAAACACACACAGCTGGACTAAGACTGTAGTCTGGGTCTCCTGAGCTCCAGTCTAATGCACTTGTCTCAGAGTTATAGTCCCTTCTGAAATTTGAAAGTCAGCCAAGAAATATACTAAAGCCACATAATAATGTATGTCCTCAATTCCAAGACATGAGACTATCTCATGCCATAAAACAGGCACTTAGGTAGCATTTACCACGTACCCCATAACTATGGCTGATACACTGGCAGAGTGTATCAGCTGCTGTTGTGTGGTAAACCACCCCTAAAGTGGCTTAAAACAATAAGCATTTATTATTGCTCATGAGTCTCCAGGTCAGTCAAGCAGTTCTACTGGTATTGGTATTAGTTGGGCTTATGTATGCATCTGCATCAGCTATGGGTCGGTTCTTCTGACCTTGGGTGGGATCACTCACCTAGTTGGGCAGGGGGTGGAGGAGTTCATCCTCTGGCAAGCTAGCCTAGATTTGTTCTCATGGGGGTGGTGGAGTCCAAGAGAGCAAGTGAGGGCACTCATACCTCTTGAGGCCAAAGCTGGGAACTGACACACCCTCACTTCTGCTGCATCCTATTGCCCAAGGCAAGTCACATGGCAGCCCATATTCAAGGGGTAGGGAAATGGACTCAAGCTCTTGATGGGAGGAGCTGCGAAGTCACACTGCAAAGAGCAATCAATCTACAACAGGCTGATACAAGAGGCCAAAGTTACTTTATTTATGCGCTACTTATACTTCTAAGGATCCCTGGTGGCACAACATGTAAGCACTCAGCTGCTAACCAAAAGGTTGGTGGTTCGAATCCACCCAGCAGCTCCGTAAGAGAAACACATGATGATCTGCTTCCATAAAGATTACAGCCAAGAAAACTCTGGGGCTGTTCTATTCTGTCTTATAGGGTCGCTATGAGTCAGAATCAACTCGACGGCACCCAACAACAACATTTACACCTCTAACCCACTGTTCAAACGATTTAAGGTAGCTTGGAAAACAAAAATACATTGAAAATATAAATAAGGGCACCAAAACCTACAGGGGGATCATTTAAGTTCTAGGAGAAAGTCAAGGCTTCTAGAAAATAAATAATGCAGAGGATTCCTCGGCTTTCCCACAGCATTTTCTTCTTCCTTCTCTGACAGAGTCCCTTCACTGAACCCTCCACCTTCCCTTCTGTTATGGATTGAATTGTGTCCCCTCAAATCTGTGTTGACTTCTTGGCGGTTGTATTTGTGGATGTTATCCAGTTTGGAAACAGGAGTTTACTTTTGTTATGTTAATGAGGTCATGTCAGTGTAGCGTGGATCCTACACCCAATCCCATCTGAGTTATAAAAAGAACAGACTGGACACAGAAACAAACACAGGGGAAAACAGATGCCGTGTGAGAATTGTCTACAAGTCAAGGAACCAAGGAACATCCAGGGATACTGACAAGGAAATGACACAGCCAAGGCCCTGATTTGGACTTTTAGCCTCCAGAGCTGTGAGAAAAGGGATTTCTGTTCTTTAAAACCACCCCTTTGTGATATTTGTGTTACAGCAGCTCTAAGAAGCTAAGGCGCCCTCCATGACTAGTGCTGAGATGGGTCTTCTGTTGAAGTTACTCATCTGTTCGTGGTTTTTCCTCCTGAGTTTCCCAGCAGCCAAAGGGAGGAAAAATCAGTTAACTAATTTTTATTGTGAGAGAGAAAATAACTCCCAGTTTCTTAAGGAAGCAAAGCCTTCCCTCAACACCTAGTTCTGAAAAACAAACAAACAAAAAACATTTTGGATGTGGGCTTCATCCACCCCACCAAACCCACCGCCGTTGAGTCAATTCCAACTCATAGTGACCCTGTAGGACAGAGTAGAACGGCCCCATAGGGTTTCCAAGGCTGTGAATCTTTATGGAAGCAGACTACCACATCTTTCTCCCGAGGAGCGGCTGGTGGGTTTGAACCATCAACCTTTAGGTTAGCAGCTGAGCGCTTAACCACTATGCCACCAGGGATCCTGGGCTTCATCCGGGGGACCCTAAATCACATAGAAGACAAAGTCCTTACAATATCCCTACAGTAAATGTAGGAAAAGGCTCCATGTACCTGTTTCTTGGGAAGCCTCTGGGCGAAGGCTAAGGGCAAAGACTGAGAGACACAAGGCCCTCTTGTGGAAGTCATGACAGATGCATGGCTCTGCAAAGAGGCAGAGATCCCTGGGACTAGAACCCAGGGCAGCTCTCTGCCAGAGGGAGACATGGCCTGGCTTTTGGGGGGCCTCTATCTGCCAGAGGAGCCCTGATGGCACTGTGGTTAAGCACTCGGCTGCTAACCTAAAGGTTGGCAGTTTGAACCCACCAAACACTCTGTGGGAGAAAGATGTGGCAGTCTGCTTCCATAAAGAAACACTATGAGGCATTTCTACCCTGTCCTACAGGGTCGCTATGAGTCAGAATTAACTCGACACCAGTGGATTTGGTGGGCTGAATGAAGCCCACAACCAAAATGTTTTTTGTTTGTTTGTTTTTCAGAACTAGGTGTTGAGGGAAGGCTTCACTTCTCTTAAGAAACTGGGAGTTATTTTCTCTCTCACAATAAAAATTAGTTAACTGATTTTTCCTCCCTTTGGCTGCTGGGAAACTCAGAAGGAAAAACCACGAACAGATGAGTAACTTCAACAGAAGACCCATCTCAGCACTAGTCATGGAGGGCGCCTTAGCTTCTTAGAGCTGCTGTAACACAAATATCACAAAGGGGTGGTTTTAAAGAACAGAAATCCCTTTTCTCACAGCTCTGGAGGCTAAAAGTCCAAATCAGGGTCTTGGCTGTGTCATTTCCTTCCTTGTCAGTAGCCCTGGATGTTCCTTGGTTCCTTGACTTGTAGACAGTTCTCACATGGTATCTGTTTTCCCATTTGTCTCCATGTCCAGTCTGCTCTTTTTATAATTCTGTCTTATAGGGTTGCTATGAGTTGGAATCAACTCAACTGCAATGAGTTTGCCTATCCGCCAGGCACTGAGTTAGGTACCATGCATCTACAATCCCTTCATGCTCCACAGTAACTCTTTGTGGTAGGCACTATTTCTTCCTTTTACAGGTAAGAAAACTGGGACTCACAGAAGTTATATGATTTCTCCTAGGTTGCATGGCTAGTGAGCAGCCAAAGCCTGTCTGAACTGGATCCATCTTCTTTCCCTATGCCACACAGTGAAGCAATCTGCCTCCTGGGGGACCTCAACTATTATATTTAAAACAGAAAGCTGTGTGGTTTGGGAGAATGAAAAAGCATAGTTCCTATAATTCACATCAATATCTGGATTTTGGAGGTTTCTGCCTAGTTTTCCATGTTTCAACTCAAAGGAAATGATTAGCATAGTTAAGAAATGTCTTCTCTCCTATAATTATAACAGTAATAATACGGACACATTTTATTTGTTTGTTTGTAATATGTTTCTTCCATTAAAGAATTTGGAATGGCTTAAAACAAAAAATACACAATGTAAGATGTATAGAACACCAGAATCAAGAAAAGGAAAATGGACCAATCACAAAAATCCAGTTGCCCTCGAGTCAACTCTGACTCATGGTGGCCCATGTGTATCAGAGTAGAACTGTGGTCCATAGGGTTTTCAATAGTTGATTTTTCGGAAGTAGATCGTCAGGCCTTTCTTCTGAGGCACCTCTGGGTGGACTCAAACCTCCAGCCTTTCAGTTAGCAGCTCAGCATGTTAACCATTTGCACCACCCAGGGACACCATCAATCACAATGTGGTATAGAGTAGCTTGAGACTGGATTTTGAATCTGGTTCTCAGCTTCCTGCCAGCCTAAGCAAAAAAGAATACATGATCAATTATTCACTTATTTTCAGAAGACGGGGTATGCCCTTCACCAAGTTTCCCGTAACGTTGAACTCTAAAAGAGATTTACTTATGAAGATATCACTGAGTGACATATGAGACAATGTCTTCAGTGGTATTTTTTTGTAGCAAATACATTTGCGAGTTTCAGATGGCTGTACCATGTATGGCATTAAAGTTCAACTCAGACAATATAGCTCTGCTATGGGAATTCAAATGGGTGTTTCAGAAAACTCATAGAAACAGACTATATACTGCTAAAGGTCATATTGAATCAAATCTTTTGGTATTCAGGCACAGAATTGTGGTTCTTATTAAATGCTCAAAATCACTGTCTCACTCCATATCAGTTAGGACCATTTCAGCTTTTCGATTGCAAGTAATAGAAAACCCAACTCAAAGTGCTTTATCCAAAAAAGAGAATTTTTAGTTTATGTTATTGAAAAGTTCTGGCTTCAGGCACAGCTCAATCCCAGCAGCCATAGGGAAAATACATCTATTTCCTTCTCATTGAATCGGGTTTTGTCATGAACACAACCCTGAATCAATCCCAGTGGCCAGAGGAACATGATGCCCTGCCTCGCTTAAGTCTCAATCCCTTAACCTGACCACAGACCTTGAGATCTCCCAGAACACGAGGGAATGGGTGATGGGGAGGCAAACAGCAATGGTTCACAACACATGCTTTCTATATTCATGGACCTACTTGCAAGAAAAGAGGGCTCGATCTATGAAATTAGATCATTTTCAATTAAAGGCCCAAGAAGGAATTACTGATTCCTTCCAGAATTTGATTCTTGTACTTTTAATAACCATTCAAATTATGATCATTAAATTATAGATCATTAGAGAGCCACCTAATCCATTTTACAGATGGAGAAACTGAGGCCTAGAGAGGAGGTCTTGCCTAAGTGAATCCCATTCATTCACACTATCACACTTACCACGCAGTAATTTTAATCTCCCTAGCATCCTCTATTTTATTGGTTCTAAGATATATATATATGTTGCATTTTGGCATCTCTAAAATTTGGCTTCCTTAAGCTATACATTAAGCTCTACAAAAAAAGGCAGCTCTCTTTCTTCTGGATACAAGGTAGCATTGCACTTCTCTGGTGGCGTACATACCCCTTTGAAGTTAGGTGTGCCCCTGTGACTTGCTGTGGCCAACGGCGTGATTTCCAAGTGGGAGCCTTGAAGGGTCAGTGCACTTTGCCCTGTTCCTTTGCCCCTGCAGAGTGATTGTGGAAGCACATGAGCACATGCTGACATGAAGCCTCCACCATCCTGGGTTCCTGAGGGACTGCGGTGAGCAGAGCCCACTGCACCCTGGGTTTGACATGCAAATAAGCTAGAAGGAAACTTTTGTTGTGTTAAGCCACTGGAACTTTGTAGTTGTTTGCTACTGCAACATGACCTGTTCTGCCCTAACTGGACATATGTATCATACAGTTGCTATAATACAAAAGCGAGGGGTCACTGTTTAATGGGCAGCCTTTTTTGTTTCTTACGCATAAAATAATGGTACATTTTACAATCAATATCAATTTATATTAGTTGAATTTATATTAATCAATTTATATTAGTTGAAACAAGGTTCATGTGGCGCTTAATAATTATATATATTTATTCATTTATTTGTTAGTTTATTTATTTACCCATCCATCCCTGGGTGGCACAAATCGTTTGCACTTGACTACTAACCTAAATGTTGGCGGCTCAAATCTACCCAGTAGCACCATGGAAGAAATACCTGGCAATCTGCTTCCAGAAAGATTGCAGCCAAGAAAACCATATGGAGCAGTTCTACTCTGTAACACATGGGGTCGCCGTGAGTCGGAATCTATTTGATCACAACACGTTTGGTATATATACATATATGCATGTTGTTGTTGAGTGCTGTTGAGTCAATTCCAACTCATAGCGACCCTGTATGACAGAGTAGAACTGCCCCATAGGGTTTCTTAGGCTGTAACTTTATGGGAGCAGATCACCAGATCTTTTCTCCTTTTGTTTAGCAGCTGTGCATTTAACCATTGTGCCACCAGGGCTCACTCTGTGTGTGTGTGTGTGCTGAGTGAATGTGAGTGAGTGTGTGTGTGTGTATCTCCATCACTACTTTGCATTACAACACTGTTGTTTTAGGGGAAATAATAATAGTAATTGCTAACATATTCAAACACTTACCTTGTGATAGATGCAGTGCTAAGTACTTTGCATATTTTATATTTTTAATCTCCTCAAAAAAATCTACAAAAGAGGCATTTTATCGTCTCCATTTAAAGATAAGTAAATTTAAAGAGGTAAAATGATCCTCTCCCACCACCCAAGTAAATGTAGAACTCAAACCAAAGCCTCTAAGTCTGGACTCTGCTTTATTCTATAAGGCTGTGTGTTGATAAACATTTTCTTTTTATTTTGTTGATATCACTCATCTTTTATTTTAGAACATGCACTCTTCCTGACAGTAGTAAAACTAATTTTATTTATTTATTTATCTTAGTTTAGTAATTTAGGATTTCCAGTCACAGCTAGGAAGCTTTTCTCTTCTTCTGACTTAATACAGCTTCCCAGATCTAAATATATATGGTTAACTGCTGCATATACATACGGTGGAATTTTTTATGTGTAATATTCATAGCACATGATATGTCATTTTGTTGTTATTGAAAAAAAAAAAAGAAACAATCCTCCTCTATAAACTCTGGGATGATTTATTCTATTGTTGTTATTCATGGCTAGGAAAAACTTACAATGCTTAAAATAAGCAAAAACATCTCTGCAGCTGCTGCAGATGTTCTACTCTCCGATATGAAGTTGGGCCCGAAGCGCTGTGATCATGCAGAAGTGCCAACCTCATCCTGAGCCCAGAAGCACTCTAAAGGAGCGTGTGCTCCAAAAGGATGGCCTTGTGAAGACTCTGGACATCGGTAGAGCGCGTAGGCTAATCTTCCACCATGAAGTCAGCCCTGATCTCTGGGCCCCTCGCCCCTCCCACGCACAGGCACCCTGTCTCACGCAACTGGAGCCTCGGAGCAGGGAAGGATGAGGTGTTAAGAGAGTCCTAATGAGCCATGTTACAGATGTGTAAAACAGCTGGGGGGATGATGTCACTGCGCTCACCCTGCCACCTCTGCTACTTGCTGCCGTTATTGGAACCAGACACTGGAGGAGGGCACCGAGTATACCGCCCATCCCTTTCTCCTCCACTCTCTGGTCCTAATTAGGTAGGCTGGGCCCCAGCTGCTGCACATAAACCTCACCAGGTGACTCCATACCGTCTAGGTTTATAATCCAGATGAGCTCTGCTCCAGCTTGCACTAGAAAGAGGCCATCTTTGAGGGGGAGGGGGGAATTTATTGTACCTGCTACACTGTAAGCTTGACCCCTGAAAGGGTGGAAGAAAAAATTAAATTCTCAGGGAAAGGATCTGAACAGGACTGCAATTAATCACAGACTGAAGATTTTCAATTAAGAACGCCATCCTTAATGTGTCTGATGTCTGATGATGTCAGATTGTGGCACAGCTGTGAGTTTTAGATTTGTTTTCCAAAGCAAACATGAGGAATCACCCTGTTTTGCTGCTCATTCCAAACATACATTTTCCCTCCTCTAAACTGAAAAAGAAACCATTTAAGTACCTACTATGTGCCTTGCGGCTCATTCAATCCTTTAGCAACCCTATGAAAGGTTGTTGTAGATGTTGTAGATGAAGTTGGGCTCAGAGAGACAAAGTAACTTACCTGAAGTCACACAGCTAGAAAATGGTGAAGGAGAATTTGACTCCAGGACAGCCATCGTGAAGATCATACTTTCGGCTTCCCTGACCACACCCACCATTCCCACCCCCAATCTAGGTCCGCTTTCTCATAATCTATTTTTACACAATTGATTTTTCTTTCCTTCAGAACATTGACTTCAGTTTTAATTACATATGCATTAAGGTGATTATATAAAATCTTCCCCACAAGACTGTAAGCTCCATGAAGTCAGGGCCCACATCCGATTTTGTGAACCATTTGTAGAACTCACTGTTGTTTGCCACCCATCTCACCCTGCTGTCTCCCTTCTACTTGCTGGCTGAGTCAGGGTTTCATCCTGGTGTGTACCTCTTCTTCCAGTGACTCAAGGGTAAATCCCAGTTAGTCTAAGCCACTCATGGTGACCTCATCCCTTGCCAGTAATTGACAAAGGAGATGGGCATGAGGGCAAGTTCTGGCCAATGAGATACGAAGGGAAGCCAGCCTGAGGAATTCTGGGAAAGGTTTCTCGGTTCTTGAAAGCAAAGGTATGGGGAGATATCGTCTCTCCTCTTCCTCTTGTCACTGCCATATCTGCATGAGATCCCTGGAATGGTAGCCGCCATCTTGTGACTATGAGAAGACCCTGCCTGAAGAGGGCAGAAGGAAAAGGTGGAAAGAACATGGATACCTGAGGATGTCATTGAGGCACTGAATTAACCAACCCTGGAAAGGCTCCATTTTGACACTTCTTGTTTTGTGAAGTTTTAAAAAGCAAATTATCTCAGGATTTAAGGCCTCAGCATCTGGGTTTTCTGTTATCTGCAGATGAAGGTTTTCTAATTAAAATACTTGTATCCTCAGTGCCAAGCATGGTGTGGGGCACAATGGAGGTGCTCAGAAAATATTTGTTAGTGAGAATGGAAGGCAAGGAGTGGGGAGGGAAGGAAAATGGGAGACAGGAAAGGAAAGGAGAGAGGGAGCCCCTACTCAGGAAAGGAGGTATGGGCTAATAGGAGGGGTTCACACTTGAGAACTGGGAAATAAAGAACTAATTTCTATTCAATAAATAACTTTTCTAGCAGCTGTCTCTGCTTAAGTACAGGCAAGGAGCTGTGTTGGATACAAAAGAAGTTATCAAAAATGGTCTCTACTTCTGAAGGAAGGGAAGGGAAGAAAAGAGAGATGGTGAAGAAGAAACACAAACACCAATGAATGACCAACTGCAGCAGATTTGCTACGCAGTCATCACCAAAGCTGCTACTCCTCTCCATGGGCACACAGCTAGACTACATTTCCCAGCCTCCCTTATACTTAGATGTGGCCATGTGACTGAGCTCTGGCCAATAGGATGTGGAAGGAAGTGATATAGTCCCTCCTACAGGCCTGCCCAATGGGAGCAGTGGTGGTTCAGTGGCAGAATTCTTACCTTCCATGCTGGAGACACGAGTTTGACTCCTGACCAATGCACATCTTACGCAGCTACCACCTGTCAGTTGAAGCTTGTGTGTTGCTATGATGATGAACAGATTTCAGTGGCGCTTCCAGACTAAGACAGACTAAGAAGAAAGGCCTGGTGATCTTCTTCCAAAATTCAGTCAATGAAAACCCTATGGATCACAACGGTCTGATCCGTAGCCGATCATAGGGATAGTGCAGGATCAGACAGCATTTCGTTCAGTTGTGCACGGGATCAACACGAGTGAGAGACCAATCTCATGGCAGCTAACTACAATAACAGGCCTATCCAATAAAATCTCTCCTACTATATTCCATGCTCTCCCTCTTTTCCCTCCTTTACCCAGCATATCCAGCAGAGGACTCCATATTTCTAGAAGGCAATGGAGGCACTGAAGGGCAGTAGACTGGTACCCTGAATGACTGGGAAGAGCAGAATGTTCTCCCCTCCTCCAACCTGCATGGGACTGTAATACGAGAGAGAAATAAGCCTTTATTGTGTTAAGCATTATGATTTGTGAAGTGTTTGTTACAACAGTGGGCCCCTCTTAATGTAACAGTTTGTCTTCTGACAATCATAATTTCTGACAAAAAAAAAAGCTGGAAAACAGTTCAAGGACAAGCACATGGAATGTAGGAAAAGGCCATGAATTGGACTACATCAGTGTTAAGAACCTTGTAGTGGTCATCTTTTGATTTTGTCTTCCTAGCAACACTTTTTGCTTTGTTCAGTAACAGCTCTCTGTTCCTTTGAGGAAGTACCAATACACCATATTCAGGTTATGGGACTGACTCCAAGGGTGGTTATATGATCCAGGTATATCCATTCTCCTGGCCACAGTGATTAGTTCAGACATGAGCCTATGGCCCAAACTTGTTAATGAATCAGCCCCAGGACTTTCAGCTGGAATAATTGAGAAAGAGAAGTTCTCTATTCGTAAATGTTACAGAGTTGTTATAATTTAATCCTAGACCTGATGGGAACCATCTTGTCACCTTCTAGGGAGAGCCTACCGAAGCACGAAGCCAACAGAATGGAAAGCAAAGCCAAGGAACCAAAGGAGAAAGTCAAGTTCTTGATGATATAGTTTGGGGTTCTGGATCCTGCTGTGCCTGAAGCCACATTCAGAACTTAAGCATTGCAGTAATATGAACCAAGTCTCTTGCATTTGCTTCAATAATTTTGAATAAGGGTTCAGTGACTTGCAATCTCGAGAGTCTTGACAAATAAAAATTCAGAGAATCTGATGAATGCTATAAACTCTCTCTCTAGACCATTGCTGCCCAATAGAATTTTCCGCAATGATGGGAATGTTCTACATCTGCACTGTCCCATATGGTAGCCACTGACCACATGTGATAGTTATTGAGCACTTGAAATATGGCTAGTGTGACTGAGGAATTGAATTTTTAATGTTAATTTAAATAGCCACAAATATATAGTGGATAGCATATCAGACAGTGCAGTTCTAGACAATACCAAAAAACCAAACCCGTTTTGCTGTAGAGTCGATTCCGACTCATAGCAACCCTATATGACAGAGTAGAACTGCCTCATAGGGTTTTCAAGGAGCACCTGGTAGATTCAAACTGCCAATCTTTTTGTTAGCAGCCAAATGCTTAACCACTGTGCCACCAGGGCCCCCTAGACAATACAAATATGCACATTTGCATACAATTTTAATATAATGTTGGGAAGCTGGACACTGGTCATAATATATCCAGGAACAGATAAAGACAGTGCAGTGCTCAAAACCAGTTTGGTGAATTGAATTTAACAGAACTGAATTGAATTGCTTATTGTAAAGGACACATACACTAGTTCTCTAGAGAACGACTTGATCTAGCCAGATGACTGTGGTCCAAAGGATAATACTTGCAAATAAAGACCGTTCTCTCCTATCAGAGCCTAAGTAAGACTGATGGGTGAATTCTCTTCCTGTGATTTGCCTCCCTCACCTATACAATCTGACTGATTTTCCTTCCGCTCCAGCATGGTCAAGGATCCCTGATGGCTCAATGGTTTAGCACTTGGCTGCTAACCAAAAGATTGGGGGTTCAAACCCACCAGCTGCTCCATGGGAGAAAAAACCTGGTAATCTGTTCCCACAAAGATTAATTACAGCCTAGGAAACCCTATGGGGCAGTTCTATTCTGTCCTATACGATCGCTATGAGTTGGAATTGACTCAATAGCACACAACAACAACAACCCAGCATGGTCAGGGTCAACCCTTAGCTAATCCTACCTTTTGTCTAGCCCTGCTTTGCCCAGAAGTAAATCCGAGAATCCTCCTTAGGGCTCAGATTCACCTCTAATCTTCCCCCGTCACCGCTCTCTCAGGAAAACAAGGCAGATATTAATGTCTCTGTTTTATAAATGGAAAAACAGAGACCTCAAGACAAAAAATGATTTGGCAAAGGTAACAAAGTGGGATCAGATTTTAAGCCTTCTAACCCTTATTGCCTTGGTGGCATAGTGATTAAGAGCTAGGGCTGCTAACCAAAAGGGTCGGCAATTCGAATCCACCAGGTGCTCCTTGGAAACCCTATAGGGCAGTTTTACTCTGTCCTATAGGGTTGCTGTGAGTCGGAATCGACTTGATGGAAATGGGTTTGGTTTTTTTGTTGTTGTTAACCCTTTATTGGGTTGGGTTTTGTTTTGTTTTTTTCTGCCAAAGAGTATAGATTGCCTTCATGTAGGAATGCTTTAGGGAATGCAGCAGCTGAAAACACCTGGGAAGGATGTGGTTCCAGAGTTAGAATACCAAAAACCAAAACCAAACCCATTTCCGTTAAGTCAATTCCAACTCATAGCGACCCTATAGGACAGAGTAGAACTGTCCCATAGGGTTTCCAAAGAGCAGCTGGTGGATTCAAACTGCCCACCTTTTGGTTAGCAATGAAGCTCTTAACCACTGCACCACCAGGGCTTCTCTAGGAAATAAAGGGCCTCTGACCATGAATTGAGAGACTTCTAGGTGCCAGACACATTGCTTGGCATCCTATAAAGTCGTGAGTTTGAGGCATAGGGTAGAAAAATAAAGAGGAATTATATGATTCAAAGCATAGGGTTTGGAATCATCCAGAATGTATTTGTTGTTTATTTTCTTGCTTGCTTACTTGTTTGTTTGCTTTTTACCTTGAACAAGATACTTGTTCTCTAAAAACGGGTTAGTGATAGTACTTACCTTATGAAGTTGTGATAATTGAATAATATACTCACTATTCATTCTGCTATTATATATTAAGTAGTTACTAAATATCAGGCAATGGGAATTCAGTAGTGAGCCAAATCAATACAGTCCCTGCCCTTATGGAGTTCCATCTAACAAGGGTAGTTGTTGTTGTTCTTGTTAGTTGCCAACTCACAGAGATTCCATGTGTGCAGAGTAGAACTGCTTCATAGGGTTTTCAAGTCTGTGACCTTTTGGAAGCAGATTGCCAGGCTTGTCTTCCAAGGCACCTCTGGCTGGGTTCAAACCACCAGCCTATCTGCCAGTAGTCAAGTGCTTAACAGTTTGTGTCACCCAGGACTTCTCCTAGTAAGGGAGGCAGGCATTAAATAAATAATTAAACTTATTAATATACAATTACAAGGAGTTCCACTTCCAGTACTGGTAGAGTAACTTATGTCATATTAACTCTCCTGCAAATAACAATTATAAACTCTGAACAAAACAACTATTTGAAGGCATTGAAGGGTCACCAAAAGCAGACAGAAACTGGAGGGAGCCATAAAAGGTAAAACCTCTAAACTCTATATAAAAACTCTGCCTGAAATCCATGTCTGACCCTTGAACTGTACATATAGGAGGAAGATTCCAAGGTTCTCAGCAAAAAGCAACAGCTGGGAGGTCAAAGGAACTAAGAAGTTTCAGCTGTTGCTCACCACAGGGGAGACAGAATTTGGAGCTTATAGCCTGCTAGAACAAAAATCGACACTCTTCACAGGAAGAGAACTGAATCCAGAGGCTCTCTCAGTGTATCATTCAAAATATCCAGTACACAACAAAAAATTATTTTTTAAATTTTAAACAGAAAGGTGTGACCCATAGCCAAGAGAAAAAATACAGTCAGTAGAAACTATAACCCTGAGACAATCCAAATATGTGAAATAGTAGAAAAGCATTCAAAGCATCTACTGTATTTGTGTTCAAGGATTTAAAGGATTTAAAAGAAGAAATGAGGAATCTCAGTAGAGAAATTGAAACAGCATAGAAAAAAGAAGCAAAGGGACATTGAGAAACAGAAAGCAATAATATATGAAATAAAATTTAAAATTCACTGGGTGGTTTAACAGCAGACTGAAAAAAAAACTGTTGCCATCGTGTCAATTCCAACTCTAGCGACCCTATAGCACAGATTAGAACTGCCCCATAGGATTTCCTAGTGTCTTAGACTGGGTTCTCTAGAGAAACAAAACCAGTAAAGAGTATAAATATATACAGACAGAGATTTATATCAAGGAAATGGCTCACGTGGTTGTAGAGGCTGGAACGTCCCAAGTCTGTGGGTCAGTATCAAGGCTTCTCCTGATTCACATAGCTGCAGGGCTGCCAAACCCAAGATCAGCAGGTCAGAGAGCAGGGCTCTTGCTCACAGGCTGCAAAGTTGACGAATCCCAAGATCAACAGGCAAGACTGCCAGTAAGCTGCTAGCTCAAGTCTCAAGAACCGGAGTTCAGATGAGTAGGGGCCAGCTGCAGGATCCAGAGTGAGCAAAAGCCCATGAGCTTTTCCAGAATGTCCACATATATTTGATACAGGCTACACACCCAAGGAAACTCCCTTTCAACTGATTGGCTACTCACAGCAGATCCCATCATGGAGGTGATCATATTATATCAAATCTCATCATGGAAGTGATCACAACATCATATGACTACCAAACCAGTGAGAATCACAGTCTAGCCAAGTTGACACACAACCTTAACTATCACACTTAAGCTGTAATATTTACGGAAGCAGACTGCCACATCTTTCTCCCATGGAGCGGTTGGTGGGTTCGAATTGCTGACCTTTTGGTTAGCAGCTAAGCATTTAACCACTGCATATTGGAGATGGGAAAATAAAGAATCAACAAACTTAAGGTTAGATCAATCAAAATTATCAAATCTGAAGAACAGAGAGAAAAATAGGGAGAAACTGAATTGTGCATTAATGACCTGTGAAAAAATGAGTAGTAGTCTAACTTATTTTACATAGCAATTTGGTAAAAATAAAAATAACAAATAAATCTAAGCAAAACCCAAGCAAGAAAATACAAGCACTCTTCTCTCAGTAACAGATAGACCCACTAGACTATATCATAAGGATACAGGACATCTAAACAACAGTGTTAACCACATTGATGCAACTGACATTTATAGAACTATACACCCAATTACTGTAAATAACCATACGCAGACCCAGTAAACACATCTCAACAGATTTCAAAAGATTAAACTCTTAAGTAGTATGTTCTCTGGCCACACTAGAATTAGATTAGAAGTCGATAACATTAAGACATTTAGAAATTAAGCAACACATTTCTGAAAAAACATAGGTCAAAGAAGAAATCAGAAAGAAAAGTAAAACATATTTTGAAGGGGACAATAATAAAAATACAATAATTAAAATTTGTAAGATTTAACTAAAGCAGTGCTTACAGGTAAAGGTATAGCTTTAAGTGCCTATATAGAAATGAAGTTTAAAATAAAATCATTGAAATTTTCATCTTAAGGTGCTAAAAAAAGGCAGCTAATTAAATACAAAGCTCATAGAAGGTACAATAAAGCAGAATTCAGTGAAATAGAAAACATAAAATAAAGAAAATTAATAAAACCAACAGTTATCTCTTCGAACAGATTAAATAAATTGATTAACTCCTAGCAACTCTGACCAAGAAAAAAAGAGAGAGAGAGAACACAAATTAACAATATCAAGAATAAAAGAGGGTACATCACTACAAATCCTACATACATTAAAAGGATTATAACAAAATATTTTGAAAATCTTTATTATAATAAATTCCACAACTTAAATGAAATGGATGAATTCCTTTAAAAACACCTTATCAAAACAGACACAAATAAAATAGAATATCTGAATAACCTTATATTTATTTTTAAAAAATTGGCATTGTTACCAAAAACCTTTCCAAAATGGAAAACTTGAAGCACAGATGGTTTCATTAGTGAATTTTCACAAATATTTAAAGAAGGAATAATACTAACCTTATACAAACTCTTATTTTACAAAGCCAGCATAACTCTGATACTGTAACCTAACAAAGATATTACAAGAAAAGAAAATTGCATACCAATATCTCTCATGAACACAGACACAAAAATACTTATCAAAATATTATCAAATTGAATTCAGCAATACATTTAAAAAAAAAAAGGATACTACATAATAACTAAGTATGATCTATTCTGGGAACGTCAGATTGGTTTTTAACATTGCAAAGTCAATCAATTTAATTAACCATCTTAAAAGAATGGAGAAAATTATATAATCATTTCGATTGCTGAAGAGAAAACATTTGGCAAAACATCCATTCATTGTAAAAACTCTTAGTAAACTAAGAAAAGAACTTCCTTGAGCTGATGAACGACATCTACGAAAAATATGCAGGTAACATTACACTGTCCCTGGGTGGTGCTGGGCTACCAACTGAAAGGTTAGTAGTTCAGACCCACCCAGAGGTGCTTGGAAGTCCTGATGATCTGCTTTTGAAAGGTCACAGCCATTGAAAGCCCTACGGAACATAGTTCTACTCTGAAACACATGGGGTTGCCATGAGTCAGAAAAGACTTGATGGCAACTGGTAAAACATTATACTTAATGGTGCAATATTAACCCTTTCTCCTTAAGATCAAGAAATAAGGCAAGAATGTCTGTGCTCTCAGCACTTATATTCATCATACTACTGGAAGTCTCAACCAGTGCAATAAGGCAAGAAAAAGCAATAAAAGTCACAAATGAATGGGATGAGCCAAAAAGGAATATATGTAATTGAATAGTCCACGATATGACTGGTTTCAGGTATGGCTTGATTCAGAACCCTAGACACTGGGATCTGGTCCTCTCTCCATCTTTGTTTCAGCTCCACTCTCCTCTCTGGGTTTGCAGGCTCCACAAGCTAGCAAGGTGGCTGCTACAGTTCCAGACTCCCCTCATCTCAGGTTCAAACTCAGCAAAAATGAGTGAATGCCTTTCCATGGTGGCTTAAGAAACAACCTTAAATTATCTTTGTCCCTATTTTGCTTGGTTTTAGGCACATGCCATTTCTGAACCAATGACTATGATTCAATGCATAACACACACGGACTAGCTTAGGCCAAAGTTAAGGGCTGCATTCAGTCGAAATAACAACAGTTGTACAAATAAAATTAGGAACTGTCCTAAGGGTAAATGGGTGCTGAGCATTTCTAAGTTAACCTCACCCAACAACAGCTACTGAAAGAAACCATATCTCATGTGATCGATTCCCATCCCAACATACACATCCAAGCCACAGATTACTGAACCAGAGATGGGTGCCTGAACCAAGGGGAACCAATCAGATTCTTACCCTGTGTAGAGTAATTGCAAAAGTGGTCCCAATTCTTCACCCCTTCCAATAGCCATGCCTTTTGCAATGTGACTCTGCAGCAACTCCCACCAAGAGGTGGAGCCTATTTCCCTCTGCCTTGAATCTGGGTTGCTTTTGTGACTTGCTTTGGAAAATAGAAATACAGCAGAAATAATGGTATGCTAGTTCTGAGCCCAGGGCTCACTTGCTCACTTCTCTGCTTCTCCATGAGGACATGGCTAAGCTAGCATGCTGGAAGATGAGACACAGAGAACAGAGACAAGTCAGCCCACTTGTCCCAGGTGAGGTCCAGACACGTGAACGAGCCTATCCAAGATCAGCAAAGCCACCAGCCAACCCAAAGCTAACCACAGATGCATGAATGAACCCTGCTGTGCAGCTCAGATGAACCACACCACCTAGCCAACTCATAGGCTAATGTGCAAAAAATAAATGTTTATTGCTGTATGGCACTGAGGGCTTATGACTATTACACAGCATTATTGAGGCAATAGATAACTGATACACTGCCCTCAAAAACAGAGTCACAGAGACAGCAGCCTGATGATATATGATGCTGAACTTGTAGAGTCATGTGGAGATAGGTTGGAGGTAGTGCCAAAATTTTGATGCAAACCAAAATTGTGGAGACACAGAAACCACACGGAAGCAGAGAGGCTGGTCTGTTGCCTCTCAGAAAGTAGCAAGGATGCCAGATGGCACCACAGAGGGAGAAATGGAAAGACTAGCCGTCAGACGGCTTTCCAGTTCCCACAAGTCCATGATTTGCTCTCTGTGCTTTCTTTTCATGGGAATCCCTTTATTCTTGCAATGAATCACCCTTTTATTTGAGCTATTTTAAATGGGCTTCTCTTCCTTCCAGACATTCTTTGCTATTGTGGAGTGAAATATTTCCGTAAGTTTGAAATCCCATTAAAAAATCATGTGAAATCATATATATATGTGTGTGTGTGTGTGTGTGTGTGTGTGTGTGGGCCCAAACATCGCCCAGAGGTTGGCTACATGGCCAGAAATATCAGGATAGAATTCCAGGACCTGGACCCACCTCCATGATTCCAGGACCCTGGGTCTCTGGATGGGCCTCATTTTCATCCTGCCCTAGAAGGTCTTCTTGAAACTGAGTCACACTAGCATTCAGACATCTGACCATCCAGACCCACCACCAGGTTTGCACACCAAAAAGGCAGCTACTTAAACCTTAACCAAAAGTCACAACTCCAGAAAAATCTAAGATTCTGTCCTGAACGTGTGACCATTTCCACAAAATGCCGGTGGACCCTGTCTGTTACCCAGTGCTGCTGTAACAGAAAACCGGTGGCCTTAAAGAACAGAATTTTTTTTTTTTTCCTTCACAGTTCCAGAAGCTAGAAGTCCCATTCAGGGCATGGCTCTACGGGGAGGTCCTTCTTTGTCTAGTTCAGCTTCTAGTAGCTGCCAGTAGTCCTTGGCATTTCTTTGCTTGTAGACAGGTCCTAATATGGCGTCTGTCTTTCCTCTGTGTGTGTGTGTCTCTGTGTCTACTCTTCTTTTTTTATAACTCAGAAGTGATTAGATTTAGGATCCACCCTACTCTGCTATGATCTTATTAACATAAAAGAAAACCCCTATTTTCAAAAAGGGTCATATTTATAGGTAAGGGAGTTATGATTTCAGCACATATTTTGGGGAGAAACAATTCAGTCCACAGCAGATCCTTCCAAATCTGTGATTGCAGAGCAATCAGGGAAGTTTGCCGATGAAATATGAATTCGACTTCCAGTTGCTGAATGCTCATGTCCAGTCTGAATCTAGATTGCTGCACATCATCCATTGACAAAACAGCAACCAGATGTCATTTCTTTATCCTGCCATCTGAACCACAGATTCACTCAGATGTCTTTTCACATCGGCAAAAAAAGTACCATTTTAAGGAGCCACTGGGGTTCAACAGGTTGGATCTCTCAGAGGCTTTAAAATCCCGAAATTCCTGAATATAAGGAATCCCAAAATTTCCTCCCAGGAAACTGCATGAAACTAAACAGATGCTTCATACACAGCTCAAACGTCTTTCAAACAGCCCCCAAATGACGAGAGAAAAGGCACGAATATAAAATATTCACAGTATTCATGAATTTCTTCCTCCTGCACATCTCACAGTGAATCACATCTGCAGAATTCACAGCACAGATCTGCTGCTGGTGGAGCAAGAAAAAATGAGTCCAGTGGCTTCATTTTCTGACTCAAATGAAGGGTTAAAACCTTTCCCTTCCCCAGCAGGTGCCCTCTCTGGGGCAAGTGAACTCAGCTTTTCCATGTTTAGACCAAACTCCTCAAATTCCTTCCTGGCAGGTGTTCATGTTGTAAGCAAATTAGATTTTGGAAGTATGTTTGCCACAAGTCTCCAGCCAGCAGTGCAGGTTGGGTGTTGGAAGTCCTGGGCTCACTAGCACCACCTCGCTGAGGCCCTGGAAGCTGGAGCAGATAGAAAGGAGAAGCCATCGAGTGTGGAACTGAGAATCAGAAAAGCCTGGGTTCAAATTTCAGCTCTGCCGTTCACCAGCTGTGCAATCCTGGGCACATGACTACGGTTCTCTGAGCCTCAGTGTCCTCACTAGGCAAATAAGTCTAATAATGCTTTCCTCCCCAGAGCACTTGGGAATTGGACAAGAGGTCACATGTAAAATGTCTGGCTCACACTTAGCGTTTAATAAATGGTCATGTATTAGTCAGGGTTCTTGATTGCAAGCTGTGTGGTAATCAAATGGAATTTACTGGAAGGCTATCAGGAGCTCATAGAGTTGGCAGCCAGTAGTGATGAAGTCTGGAGAATGGCCAGAAACCAAGGGATAACTGGAGGGTTGGGCAGCAGGGGTCTTAGCAAGATCAGGGGAATATGTGGCCAACACACCACCACCACTGCTGGTCCCCAGCCCTTCCTCCCAGCCCCAAACCATCCACTCAGTTTTGCAGGTACAGGAGGATGCATCTGGTTGCTCTAACCTGGGTTCTATGCCCACCCTCAAAAGGTACCTGGCTGGTGCAAATGGTTTGTGTCCGACCGCTAACCTAAATGTTGGCGTTTCAAACCCACCCAGCAGTATCTTGGAAGATAAGTCTGGTGATCTTCCACCCAGATTTGTTGTTGTTAAGTGTCATCAAGTTGATTCCAATTCATAACAACCCCATGTGACAGACTAGAACTGCCCCATTGGGTTTTCTAGGCTGTAATCTTTATGGGAGCAGATTTCCAAATTTTCTCCCGCAGAGCCACTGGGTAGGTTCAAACTACCAACCTTTCCATTAGCAGTCGAGTACTTAACCATTGTGTCACCGGGGCTCCTTATTCCATTACGATTACAGCCTCAAAAACCCAATGGAGCAGTTCTACTCTGTAACACACGGGGTCGCCATGAGCTGCAATGGACTCCACAGATCATGCCCACCCAGTGATTGCAGCTGGAGCAGAGGGAGGGAGAACTGGCCATTTGTGCTTCCATGTAGGAAGCAGGGGGGTACCCACTCCTCCCCCTCCACCCATGGCTGCACACTACGGTGGAAAGGTGGGTTTCCATAGGGAAATTGAGGTGCTGTTAGGAAGGCAGGCTGGCTGTTGCATAGCCCCAAACTCACAAATGCCCACTGCAGATGTTACTATTTAAATCCAGGAGAGAAAGTGGGCACATCATGATAAAAACAGGGGCAGGATTATATGGCGTGGAGGGGAAGGATGGGCATGGGTTTTCTGCAAGCTCCATCTTCAGGGGTTAGAATCATTCAAAGTAAGGGAAGCCAAAAAGTGCAGGGATCAAGCCTCCACTGATCCTGACTGTGTGACCTTGTGCAAGGAACTGGACCTCTCTGAGCTTCAGTTCTGCATCAGAAAATAGCAGCTGTGAGGGTCCAATGAGGTGGAACACATAACGCACCTAGAACAAGAGCAGGCATATAGCAGATAGTCAGCTATCAGTTAGCTATGATGTTTGGGGGGCAGTGGTGATTCAGTGGTAGAATTCTCAATGTCCCTGCAGAAGATCCAGGTTCAATTCCCAGTCAATGTACCTCATGAACAACCACCACCTGTCTGTCAGTGGAGGCTTGTGTGTTGCTATGATGCTGAACAGGTTTCAGTGGAGCTTCCAGACTAACATGGACTAGGAAGAAAGGCCTGGCCATTTACTTCCAAAAATCAGCCAGTGAAAGTACTATGGATCACAACAGTGTGATCCACAACCGATCATGGGGACAGCGCAGAACTGGGCAGCATTCCATTCCATTGTATGTGGAGTCATCACGAGGCAGGGCCAACTTCACAGCAGCTTAATAACAATAATTATAAGGTCTTTGGTATAGAGGTTAGCATAGAGAAGACAAACTTCTCCCATAGCCTGGGGCTCCAAATCAGAAGATAAGGCAGATGTGGGCTGGGGAATAAATGGTTTTCTCAGAGAAGACACAGCCACCATGAGAGAGCTAGGTCCAGGTCCCTTTGGGGCTTCCAGCAATAACACACTAACAACTCCCTGCACCAGAGGTATGCATTTCTCTCCTAACCTAAAGATGACTCCCCACCTAAGTACTCCCCTAAACAGCACACAGTTCTGCTCTCGGCAATTTTCCAGGGACATTGAGTAACTTACCTATTTCACAGCCCAGAGCGTCTCATCCCGCCCACTCGTGACTCTACTGAAATGTCAGAGAAACCCCGGCCCAGCTTCATGTAACCCGAGAGCTGCCAAGGGCAGCCACCCTACGGAAAGAGAATCTGGTCCAGTGAGAACATTCTGGACATAGCAGACATACACATCTCTATTTTTCTTTTTTCTGGGAGATGATTTTCCACAGTTTGCCACAAGATCCATTTTCTAAATGAGAAAATAATAGCTTGCATGTACGAATTTGGAGCCAACACATTTATCAACTCCACAAGCATTTATTAAGCACCTATTATACACGGGGCACTATATTACATGCCTTTAAGGGATGGCAGGGGAAGGCAAAACAAACTTAGGCTTTGGTCTGCCCCTCACTTTCTCCTGGCTTCCTGATTTCCCACCCTCATTGTTTGCCTCTCATATAACACAGTGCTGACTTTGTCACAACCTTGCAGGAAACCCTTTATTGACTTTCCGTTACTTTCAGGAGCCTCTTAGCACAGTTTACAGTCTTTCAGGACCTGTATCCTGCCCACTGCCCCAGCCTTTCCTCCTTCCCCTTCCCTAATGCCTTCTACTCCCCAGCCATTCACTCATTCATTTTTCATTCATTCATTCATTCCCCAATATTTATTGGGCCAGAAACAAAACCAAACTCATTGCCATCTAGTCAATTCCAACTCATAGCAATCGTATAGGACAGAGTAGAATTCCCCAAAGGGTTTCCAAGGAGCGGCTGGTGGATTTGAACAGCCAACCTTTTGGTCAGCAGCAGAGCTCTTAACCACTGCACCACCAGGGCTCCTACAGCCGCTCTAAATCAGATACCCTGTCAACTGCTAGGGATACAGCAAGCGGGATAAGACAAGAGAGATCCATTCTCTTAAGAAGCTTACATTCTAGTGGGATGGAAATAACAAAGAGGAAGAAAGAAATGGGAGCATTTCAGCCTGCGAAAAGTGCCGTGAGGAAAATCCAGTGACAGGAGAAGGGGCTAGGCGACTTTAGATCAGAGAGTCAGGGGAGGCAGTAATATGTACGTTAAGAGCCCATTCCAAGTTGCTTGTAATTCCTTCATCACCTGATGCTTAGTTTACCCTCTGTGCATGTGCACACACTAATTAAAAAAGAAAACAATTACTGTTAATTCCAACTCATGGCGACTCCATGTGTATCAGAGTACAACTGCACTCCAAAGGGTTTTTAATAGCTGATTGTTCAGAAGTAGATCACCAGGCCTTTCTTCCAAGGTGCCTCTGGGTGGATTCAAGCTGCCAACCTTTCAGTTAGTAGCCTAGCATTTAATTGTTTTTACCACCCAAGAACTCCTATGCACATACTAATGCCTCCTGTAAAATGCCCATCCCATTCTCCCAATTCCTTTTCTGCCTGTAAGGCTGGCTCAGGATTGTCTCCACAGAGAAGCCATTCCCAGCCCACCAAGCTCAGGCAACCCTTCTCTATGTTCCCCAGATGTCCTGAGCCTTTCTCTAGCTTAACCCTTCACACACTGGACGTGTCTACTCAGCTCCCACCATGCCCAGCATCAAGGGAGTGGGGCTGGAAGTCACCCATGCCTCATAGGGAGAACCAGGGAAGGAGGGAAAAGCCAAAAGAGGGCAGGGAGGACCCAGTTGGGGTCTGAGCTTGGTGAACAGCAACAATTTTTCCAGCATTCTTTGTTTGATTAAATCCCAAAGGACGTTTTTCCTCCAAATCCTTTTTCCTTTAACTTTTAAACCATATGGTTCTGATTAATTTATACTTAACTAATTAAAACATTGGTTTTGTAAGAGCTATTTGATGTCCGTGAATCTTCGGAGCTCTTTTATACAATTTTCTAACCCTTTTTACTAGGAAACCCAAAGTGGTCTTCGCCAGCAGTAAACAGTGGCCAGAGCCAGAAGGTTAGGGTTTGGTCTTGGTTTGGTCACAGGGACCAGGCCTTGTGGTTACAAGGCCTCTGAATTTGGCAAAATGTGCTTTTTGACTCCCAGTGAAATTCTAAAAAGGCTCTCAGAAAAACAGAGATGAGAACATGTCAATAAGACAAAAAACCCGTTGTCATCAAGTCGATTCCGACTCACAGCGACCCTATAGGACAGGGTAGAACTGCCCCGTAGGGTTTCCAAGGAGCAGCTGGTGGATTCCAACTGCCAGCTTTTTGGTTAGCAGTCGAGCTCTTAACCACTACACCAACAGGGCTCCTTAATAAGACAAGCAGCTCTTAAAAAGCAAGGTCCCTGCCTTCAGAGGAGAAACCCTCCTGTGGTCATGGCTTCCTCACCTTCTCCCAGAAGAGCGGCCTGAAGTTTGACTGCTCAATAAAGGCCTGAGGCATTTTCACTTCCCCGTCCTGCCCCTCCTCTTAGGATCTTAGAAACTGGAATTTGTGTAAACAGGTAGGATTTTATGGGAATGCCAGTGTTCCTGATGAGTTGGCAGCAAAGCAGCTCTATTTTTGTTATAGGAGATGAAAGGGACTAAAACCAGCTGAAAGCCCACTGTGTGCCAGATCTTCTGTGAAGCCAAGGTTGTGAAAGAAGAATAAACACAGTCCTGGCCTTCAAGGGGTTTAGAGCCTCCTACCACCATGGTCTTTTCGATCACCTCATACGCATGTGAAAACTGGACAATGAGAAAGGAAGACAGCAGAAAAATTGATTTGAACTGTGGTGTTGGCAAAGAATGGTAAATATACCATGGACTATCTATCAGAAGATCAAACAAGTCTGTCTTAGAAGAAATACAACCAGAATGCTCCTAGAAGCAAGGATGGAGAAACTTCAACTCACTTCAGACACATCATCAGGAAAGAAAACAACCTCATGTTTGGTAAACTAAAGGGTCAGCAAAAATGAGGGACACCTTCAGTGAGATGGACTGATACAACAGCCACAACCATGAACTCAAATATGCCAACGATCATAAAGATGGTGCAGTGTTTCGTTCTGTTATACATAAGATCACCATGAGTCAGACTCGGCTTGACAGCAACCAACAACCACCACCACTACCAGTTGCCACTGAGGCGACTCTAACCTATGGCAGCCCCAGAGTAGAACTATGCCCCATAGGGTTTTCAGTGGCTGATTTTTCAGAAATAGATCACTAAGCCTTTCTTCTGAGGCCACTCTGGGTGGACTCAAACCTCCAAGCATTGGGTTAGCAGCCGAGCACATAAACCGTGTGCACCAGTCTAGTGATACAATAATGTGCAATAGCAACTACTAATGATTGACAATACGAGGTACTAGGAACTATACTGAGTGCTACCAGAACATGGTCTCAGTTAATGTTTGTGATAACTTCAGAGGTTGGCACTATTAATATATGCCCCTTAGCATACGAAGAAAGTGAGTCTCAGTTTAAGTGGCACAGTTGGTAAGCAGTAGAACTGGAATTGGAGTCAGTCTAACTTCAAAACCATAGTCCATGGAACATGGAAAGAAGCTTATAGGGAGGCCCATAGATACTGATAAAGTGCATCCAGGAATTAGGCCAAAGGGCATTAACACAAAAAGGTCAACCAGCCAGTGGGTGGGAGGAGAAGGCCTGGCAGGCAGAGACCAGAACTAATATTTTTTCAACACCTACTATGTCCCAGTCACAACACCACATGAGGTCAGCAGTATTCATAGCCTCATTTTGCAGATGAGGAAACTGAAGCTCAGGTTAGTGAGGTCCCATGCCCAAAGCCACACAGCCGATAAAGAGGAACACTGGGCTTTGGACCCCATTCTTTCTGGTTCTAAGGTTCTCTCCAACATATCCACAGAGTTGTGATGATCTGTCTGTCCCACAGGGTTAATAATAAACTCATGATTTCCTGCATTCAGCTGAAATCTATATACAGTGGGACGGTTCAGATGAAATCAAGATAAGGTCTACGTAGGACTGGAGAAACAAATGCTAAGCAGGGGAAGGGACTCTGCCCTGAGAGGGGGGATGAAATCATGGAAACGGGATTGGGGATGATGAGCAATGGAAAAGACGTATGAAATGAAATAACCCCAAACGGTATATGGGAAAGTCCTAAACCAAAAATGGGGAAGGAGCAGACAAGAGCCAAATTTGGGTGTAGGCTGAGAGAATAAAAGAGTGAAATCTTGAGGCCAAAATGTATCTCGGCTGGCCAAGGAAGAAGGGTGTTTGCAGGTGGATGACATTTGCAGTTTCTTTTAAAAAGAAGAGAAAGAGAAGAAAGGAAAAGTTTGACAGAAGTTTGCCAAGGCTCAGCCATTTCAAACAGTTTTATCTCATTTAGTACATTTTCTCATTTCATCTTTACAAAACCCTTCAAAAATTGGCCTGATTCTCATCTACATTTTAGAGAGGAAAAAAAATACAAGTTCCCAGATACATGTGACTTTCCCCAGGTCAGAGATCCTGAAAGCATAAATCATATGTCATTCTCCAGTATAAAGCCTCTGATGGCTTCCCAGTGCCATTAGAATAAAATTCAAGCATCGTACCAGGGCCTATAAGGCCTTGCCTGGCCCCTGCTGACCTCACTGACTGCATCTTAAAACACTCGCCCTCTTGCCCGGAATGTTCTAGCCACTAGTTCATTTTTAGTTCCTCAGATACATCATGTTATCTTCCATTTGGGGCCTTCAGATATGCTGTTTCTCTGCCCACAAGAATATCCTTCCTCTATCTCTTGGTCCATCTGGATCTTTTCATTGTTCAAGTTTAAATGACATCTCCTCCAAGGAGCTTTTCACAGTCTAAAATGGGCCCCCTCACAGCACTCTGGGACAGTGGCCCATTCTTTATCATGGACTTTGGTTAGTTTTATATTTGAGTGTTTCTTTGTATATTGTCCATCTCCCCACCTAGCCATAAGCTCAGTGAGAACTGACTTATTAGCTTGAACCCTAACAGGAAACATCCCTTGCCATGACCTGATGCCCATTTAAGATATGTCCAAATAGAGTCTTTCAATTGTCTCATAAGCATGGGAAAGCCAGACAATGAAAAAAGAAGACAGAAGAAGAACTTGATGCATTTGAATTATAGTGTTGGTGAAGAACACTGAATACACCAGGGACTGACAGAAGAACAAAGAAATAAGTCATCAAAGAAATAAAACCAGAATGTTCCTTAGAAGCAAGGATGGTGAAACTTTATCTTACTTACTTTGGACATATCATCAGGAAAGACCAATCACTAGAAAAGGAAATCATGTTTGGTAATGAGAGAGTCAGCAAAAATGAAGGAAACCCTCAATGAGATGAATTGACATAATAGCTTCAACAAAGGGCTCAGACATAGCAATGACCACAAAGATAGCGCAGGACCAGACAACCTTCTGATCTGTTATACATAAGGTCTCCATAAGTCAGAGCCCACTCAATTGCAAATAACAAGCAGAGATGTCCATGACAGCAACTGCCCCACCCACAGCCCATCATGAAGGGAGAGCCCAAAGTGGATTAAATGATTCCCCAGCTGATTGGATAACAAGTGGATCTCAGACCCTTCCTATTGTACCAAACCAAACAAAGAACCAAACCTATTGCCATCGAGTCAATTCTGACTCATAGTGATTCTATAGGACAGAGTAGGACTGCCCCATAGAGTTTCCAAGGAGTGGCTGGGGGATTCGAACTGCTGACCTTTTGGTTAGCAGCCAAACATTACCTGGGATGGATATCAGACCTAAGAATCCACCACTTGACCAGTCACCAGAGACGAATCACAAAAGAATTTGCTGCACCAATCAGCTTCCTCCATCAGGGGTTTGCAAGTGGAAACTAAAACTGAAAGGAGACCACATGGCGGAGTCAGGGGTGAGATGGGCCACTGAGATTTGAGGGAGCAGAACTCATAAGAAGGTAGAGGGCTCTGGTGAATGAAATTAGAACAGAGGGCAAGAGCAGAGGTGAATAGAGCTGCCACAAGAGAGATGCAGAGTCTCCTGTCCCCAGGACTACCTGGTCTCTGCCTGTATCCCAATCCCAGTTCCCAAAAGTGAGTATCCTTCAATGAACCTCCTTTTCCAGGAGGTAAAGAGCTGTTACTTGCATACAAAATAGCCAAATTAAAGCAGTCTCCAAGCCAAAGTTACAGACCAAAAATGCGTTTGAGCTTATGGTAGGAAGGTAGAGGTGTCAATCTCATACACACAGGAAAATATCAAAGTTTTTTTTTTTTCTGGAAAGATGTACTGAAAATAGTATGAGAGAGATTGACCCTCTGGCCACTGACATCAGGAGCAGCAGGTGTATCAGCCATGACTCTTTCCATTACAAGAGACAAAAACCCAACCCACATGGCTTCAGGACCTGACGGATCTAGGTATTTAAATGTGTCATCAGTCATCTCAGCTCTGCCTCCTTCTGCTTCAGCCTCTTTCTCAAATAAGAGCCCTGACTAACATCTCACCGGCAGAAAAGAAGCTTGTCTCTCTTGGTAGTTCCACAAAAGTCCCACGTTTAAGGATGATTAGATGACTTGGGCTCTTGGCCCTGAACCAATTACTTCGATCAGATGGAAAGCACGCTCCAAGTGGTCAAGACCAGATCATGTGACCAGCTTTAACATGCAGGTAGGGGAATGAGGGGAGAGGAAGAGTCAATCTCCCCAAACACATGGACAAAGAGTAGAGTACAGATGGTTCTCCCAAAGGAAAACTGGGTGTTGTTACATTCCAGATGCCCCCCACAGAAGTAAAATCCACTTAAGGCAGTAGACCACTTGGGAAAAAGACCCCTGTTCTTCTCCTACAGACAGTTATCTAACTATAAGAAGTAGCTCATAGCAACTGAACCTGCACAAAATCTTTTCCTACTCCTGGTCTTTGGGATCACAGCTTTACCCCAGAGCACTCTCGTTTACTTAAAGAACATGGACACCTTCATAAAAAGCATCTGAAGCAATCAAGGGGACAGAGTGGCTTCTAAATAAGACAGATTCTAGGCTTGAAGTTCTGGTCTCTACTCTATCACTTACCAGCTGTGTGACCTCTGGCAAATCCTCTCACCTCTCTGAGCCTCAGCTCTCAGATCTACAAAATGTCAGTAATAATACCTTCCTTGCTGACTTGTCATGAGCATTTGGTGAGATTATACAGGTAGAGGACTCAGGACAGTGCCTAGTACAAAGTATGATGATGATGATGATGGTCATGATGGAGAAAAAGAAGAAGGAGGAAGTAGAGATAATGGTGATTTGGGGGCTGAACTTGGAATCAGAAGCTCAGAGTTGGGAAGGACATTAGAAGTCACCTGAACCATCCAACTCTCATGATCCACGCAAAAACCCTAAGAGATATGATTTGACTTTACTCAAGCTGGGGAAACTGAGGCTCAGAAAAAAGAAGAGTTTGCCCGAAGTCTCTCAGCCAAGGAAATGGCACAGATGACACTGAAACACAAATCAGTTCACTCCAAAGTCTGTGCTCTTATCAGAGCCTGCTACTACCCCGCATGGCGACAAACTCCTTCAGTCTACCAGAGGGCACTCAGTATACCCTCAGCTTTGCACCCATGCACTGGGGGAGGGGCACCATTACACAATAGGACCCTCACCTCTTTTTCATTGGGCTTTCTTTCTACTCACAGTGGGCACCAGAAAAAAATTTTTTTTTTAATTTTTTTTTAAAGCTTCTATTTAAAAAGAAAAAAGGGACACAAATCATAAGAGCCACCCATATTTCAAAAACAATTTCACATCTGCACTGAAATTCTTCTACTTACAAATATTCACAAATAAGAACAAAGCCATGCACGAAAGAAAAAGTAGGCCAACTCTGCCTGCTCCCCGCAGATGGTGTGAAGCAGTCACGCGCGTCCATTTTAGTCTTGGCCATCGCGTTATTCATTCATGTTGGCCCATGAGCTGTTTAAAGAAGTGTCTTCTGACCATGAAAAGAAGAAAATCAAAGGAAAAACATCTTTGGATACATTTTTGAAGAGCTGAAAAGCACCAAGTAGGGCCGGAATCAATGCCAGCACATCACTGCTTCTTTTGTGAAACTCCACTCTACACGGCAGTAGCTTATATGTAACGTCTCTTTGGAGTTAGAAAGAAATGGAATTAAACACAGTCTTTTGGACATAAGTTTGTACATGGGTGATTTCTGAATTTCTAGTAGCAGCTACAGGATCATTGCTATATTTGAACCAGACATTTAATGGTGTTATCTAGAGATGACTGTATTTGACATCTCACCAAGGCAGACACTGTTGCTGGCCTATTCAATCATTCCCTCCACCTTCTTCCTCCCTGGTGAAATGTCTCTTTAATACTGCTGTTGTTAGCTGCTCCTAAGTCGGCCCCTGACTCATGAGGATCCCATGCACAACAGAATGAAATGCTGCCTGATCCTGTGCCATCCCCATGATCAGTTGCAGATCAGATCACTGTGATCTGTAGAGTTCTGTTGGCTGATTTTTGGAAGTAGACCACCAGCCCTTTCTTCTGGGTCCATCTTAGTCTGGAAGCTCCACTGAAACCTGTTCAGCATCATAGCAACACACAAGCTTCCACTGACAGACGGGTGGTGGCTGCACATGAGGTCTATCAGTCGACAATTGAACCCAGGCCTCCGGCATGGAAGGTAAGAATTCTACCACTGAACCACCACTGCCTCATCGCTTCAATAAATAATAGAGTTTTAAAATGGCAGATACTTTCCCAGATTTCTTTGCATATGTCAAAGGGTACTAATCAATGAAATGTAAGAAGAAATCTCTAAGGGACGCCTTGTTAAAAGAAACGGATACAAGAGGAGAGGCCCTTCATGCTTTGGATACTACCCCATGAAGGGGTGATGCCTGAGGCCGCCACAGCTATGTTGCAACCATGAGGTGCCAAACCTAAAGACAAAAAGCAACAGCTTAAGAACAGCAGAGCTGAAGGATAGAAAGCTGCTGGGTTCCTGATGACAAAGTTGAGCCATGAACCAAATTCAGCACGCCTACCTCCAGACTTCTTGTTACATAAGAGAAAAAAATGTGTTTGATACTTTTTACTGCCTTGTTAGTTGCCATTGAGTCAGCCCCTGACTCATGGGGCCCCTATGCACAACAGAACAAAATGCCTCCTGGTCCTGCACCAGCCCCATGATCAGTTGCAGATCGGCCTTTGTGATCCATAAGATTTCCATTGGTTGATGTTTGGAAGTAGATCACCAGGCTTTTCTTCTTAGTCTTAGTCTGGAAGCTTTGCTGAAACCTGTTCAGCATCATAGCTACACACAAGCCTCCACTGACAGACAGGTGGTGGCTGAGCATAAGATGCATTGAAATGGAACCTAGGTCTCCCACATGGAAAGTAGTGGTTCTACTACTGAACCACCGCTGCCTCATATTTGATAGTTAAACCACTATTAGTTGAGTATTCTGTTACTTGCAGCTGAAAACATTCTAACTGATATACTTTTGAAGTCATTCTGTATATATAAGGAATTATGACTGCAAGATGACAGGTCTTCCCAACTCCCAGTGACTGTGTCTCTGATGGATAGTCCTCATCCACCAGGGCGGGGCCTGACTGACATGTTTGTACCACATGGTCCCACCTCCCAGTCACAGCTGATTTGCCCAAGCTGGGTCAATCTCAGTCTCTCTACTGGGAACTGAGAATTGGAATTCAGACACAACTAGGTAGTTTCTGCATGTAAATTTGGGAGATATTGGGTAACCATGTACACAGAGAGACACAGAAAGCCTATGTGTGAACATGTAGAAGAGAGCAGAGACAATAGACTTCGTGGCTCCAAAAAGGAGAGCAAGAAATGGTAAACAATTTCCTAGTGGTAGGGGCCTTCCATTTCCTGGTTCCAGGCACTCATGATTTTTCACCTTTGTATTTTCCACTGTTGGGTTCCATAAAAGGCCCCCATTCCTTTTGCTTAAGCTGGTTTGAACTAGGATTCTGTTTATTTCAATCAAAGCCTTGCCAAGACCCCCAGGGAGTTGGTGGCCAAGCCGGGGTAGAACTCACATCTCCTGACTTGTTGCTGTACCCTGCTGCCTCCAAAATCCATGGCTAATATTTATTTGCTGAGTTCCAGCACTCTTCTTTTTTATTTTTTCTTCCCCATACAAAAATTTATACATACATTGTTATGTGACTCTAATTGCTCTCCCCATACTGTGACAACACTCCTTCTTTCCACCCGATTCCTCATGTCCATTCAACCAGCTCCTAACCCTCTCTGCCTTACCATTTCACCTCCAGAAAGAAGCTGCCCATTTAGTCTCTTGTATCTATTTGAGCTAAGAGGCACACTCCTCACAAGTATCACTTTATATCCCACAGTCCAGTCCAATCCCTGTCTGAAGAGTTGGCCTCAGAAACCGTTAGAGTTCTGGGATGATAGAGAACCCAGGGGCCATGCTTTCCAGAGTACCTCCAGTCTCAATTAGACCATTAAGTCTCGTCTTCTTACTAGAATTTGAGTTCTGCACCCCAACTTTCTCCTGCTCCATCAAGGACTCTCTGTTGTGTTCCCTGTCAGGGCGGTCATTGGTGGTAGCCAGGCACCATCTAGTTCTTCTGGTCTCAGGCTGATGAAGTCTCTAGTTTATGTGGCCCTTTCTGTCTCTTGGGCTACTACTTTTCTTGTGTGTTTGGTGTTCTTCATTCTCCTTCACTCCAGGTGGTTGGGACCAATTGATGCATCTTAGATGGCCGCTTGCAAGCTTTTAAGACCCCAGACGCCACTCACCAAAGTAGGATGCAAAACATTTTCTTAATAAGCTTTGCTATGCCAATTGACATAGATGTCCCCTGAAAGCATGGTCCCCAGACCCCCACCCCTGCTATTCTGTCCCTCAAAGTGTTTAACTGTATTCAGGAAACTTCTTAGCTTTGGTTTAGTCCAGTGGTTCTGACTTTCCCTGTAGCGTGTGCTGTCCTTCCCTTCACCTAAGATAATTCTTATCTACTATCTAGTTAGTAAATAACCCTCATCCTCCCTCCCCACCCTCATAACCATCAAAGAATGTTTTCTTCTGTGTTTAAACCATTTCTTGAGTTCTTATAGTAGTGGTCTTACACAATATTTGTCCTTCTGTGACTGACTAAATTCACTCAGCATAATGACCTCAAGCTTCCGCCACGTTATGTTTCACAGCTTTCACCATTGTTCTTTATCGTTGCATAGTATTCCATAGTGTGAATATACCATAATTTGTTTATCCATTTGTCCATTGATGGGCACCTAGGTTGTTTCCATCTTTTTGCTGTTGTGAACAGTGCTGCAATGAACATGTGTGTGCATATATTTATTCGTGTGATGGCTCTTATTTCTCTAGGATATATTCCAAGGAGCAGGATGGCTGGATCATATGGTACTTCTATTTCTAGCTTTTTAAGGAAGCGCCAAATCGATTTCCAAAGTGGTTGTACCATTTTACATTCCCACTAACAGCGTATAAGTGTTCCAGTCTCTCCACAACCTCTCTAGCATTTATTATTTTGTGTTTTTTGGATTAATGCTAGCCTTGTTGGGGTGAGATGATATCTCATTGTAGTTTTGATCTGCGTTTCTCTAATGGCTAATGATTGTGAGCATTTCTTCATGTGTCTGTTAGCTGCCTGAATATCTTCTTTGGCAAAGTGCCTGTTCATATCCTTTGCCCATTTTTTAATTGGGTCATTCGTCTTTTTGTTGTTGAGGTTTTGCAGTATCTTGTAGATTTTAGAGAACCACATTCTAAGCACACAGCTAGAAGCAATGCCCTAAATCACATCATAGAACTGGTCCAATGAGACTCCACTGCTGCCGCCACCTAGCACCGGACACCGCAGCTCCCACCACAGGTTCAACAGCTTCTGATCTCAAGTCCAGGCCAAGTGCATTTGACTGGAAGAAACTGGGTCACATACCATGCCCTAGCTGCAAGGGAGGCTGAGAAAATGGGCATTGGCATTCTCAGCTCCTATTCGAGGGCATGATGGACTCTCCCCCATCTCCCCCCAAGACTTGTAGGAAGGGCATTCAAATGCTGGGTATCCAAAGACAAACTCAAGTCCCCACTGTAGGGGGCATTTAAGGCAAAGGGAACAGATCATGCAAAGGCACAGAAAGCATGTGTTTGTCTTGGCTCAGAGCAATGAGATGGTCACTGGGCTCCTTCGAGTATGTATTTAGTGTTGAATTATGCCTCCTGAATTGCTGTTTGGACAGCTTGCCTTTGCATTTCAGTGCCTTCTGTCTGCAAGTGTAGACTTTGTTCTTGACTGACCTCAGAAGACCTGGAAGGGTGCCAAGTGTTCCAGAAAGGTTTGACTGCTGTTGAGAAGGAGGAGAAGGTAACAATGGTAGAAGAACAGAAGTGGGGAGAGGAAGAAGAAGGGGAGGAAAGGGCTAAGTGTAAAGTTGTCACCCTCCTACAGCCTGAGTTCTGGCTGGTGGCCACGATGCAGGATCCCTCTGTCCAAAGTCCTGCTCCCCAGGGGAGCCAACTCACTCAAGGATCCTAGCCTTTGTGGAAGGTCACTCTTGCACATAAACACTGTCTTCTCCCAGAAGACACCAAAGTTTGCCAACAGCAGTTCTTAAAGAGCGAGCTGCTGCCTGTCCAGTCTCTCACCCTAAAGCCTTCTCCACTTGCACAGAAGCTCAGGAGTGACATCTTTTCTAGCCCCCTCTCCCTCCCAGCCATGAACAACTGGGGACTGCCTTCACCCTTCAAACACTGGCTGGAAAGCCTACTCCAGGCTCTGGTCTGAGTAAAGCCAAATTGAACAGTAGTGGTAACACAGGCAGAGCCTGAATGTTCTGTTGGCAAGATGCGCCGGCTGCTCAGGCAAGGGCAGTGGCTCCTTCTGCCTCCACTCACTCCCCCTGCCAGCAGCAGCCGGGGAGCCAGCCCTCAGAGATGCTGAGGACACAAATGTCAGAAAGGGCTGGAGAAGGCAAGAGTGACAGGAGGAGGACTAAATTCTGGGAATTCACCTATCCCCAACTCCCTGCTACACATACACACCCAGAGCTCCTTCTGGTCAGGAGGTGCCCTTTCTTGGATACTGAAACAGCTGTCTGCACAGTGGCCCAGGGCAGACACCTGGAAGTCACCCTCAACTCCTCTCTCTCCCTCAGGCCTCATATCAGCTCCAGAATACCTCTCAGATGCATAACTCCTCTCCCTCCTTGGCCATCACCACTCTCCAGAACAACACCAGACTCCCTTGATGGGTCCCTTGCCTTTAGCTGTGCCCTCTCTAAATTATTGTCCACAGGTCCAGAGTGGTGGGCAGTGTTCCTTGTGGTTGTGGCAAGAAGGTTCTTGCACAAGAGAAGTCTAAAGTGCCTCTTTGTTCACCTTGAGGCAGGGTCTCCCGCCCTGAGGTTACCTCCCCCAGCCCCAGAGGACATTTGGCAATGTCTGCAGGCTTTTTTTTTTTTTTTTTTTGGTTGTCACAACTGGGAAGACAGAGGCTACTGTTGGCGTCTAGAGGGTAGAGGCAGGGATGGTGCTAAACATTCTACAATACACAGGACAGCCCCTCACAACCCAAAATTATCCCACCCAAAATGTTAATAGTGCCAAGGTTGAGAAACCTTGCATTAAGGTGAAGCTGATGGTGGGTGGCTCCTCCTAGGCCTCCCAGGGGCCACCACAATGGCCCACCCCACCCCCACCACCTCAGTCACTCTTGGTCTTTGTCCCTGAGTGTCCCCACCTGTGCTGTTGCCCACAACTTTCAGGATGTCCCAGACCCCAAACCCACTACCTCAGCTCTCGAAGATTCCCTGCAGGGCTTGTACCGCCTTGGCAGCCCTCCCAGCAGATCCAGAGAGATACGAGACCCAGTGACCCTCTGACCATTCAGAAACTGTTCTTTCTCCAAAGAGACTGGAGTGGCGTCTTTGCTGGTGCTGAGAGAGAGCCAGGCAGGGGCCTCTCCCTTGGAGTCACCCCTTTTGTGGGAAAAGTACACTAAACAGCAATAAGGCCCGAGTCATTTCTTCTGTCCCTCAAGGGTCCAGAACTACATTCTCTGACAGGAAGGTTAGCCAAGGTTGGGGTGGCAGATGGCTGGGGTTCAGTGGTGGGAGCTGGGACAAAGATAGCCTGACCCACTGCCTGACTGTGACGCCCTTTCCAGTCTTAGTGCGTGGTCCCCTTCAGGCCCTGTGCCCTCCAGCCAAGGTGAAGGACCACGGCCCTGCTTTCCTGCCCCCATGCTGTTGTTCACACTTGGCCCTCCTCCTGAAAGCTGTCTCCCCTGCTTGCTCTCCCCACCCAGAACCTGCCTATCATGTGACGTCAAGAAAACCCCCTGGGTCACCCTGGTTAGAAGGGATCATAGCATTTTGAAGACATATTTTCCCCTTGCTTTCCAGTTATGAATGTCTATACTTCATTCTTCCTAGCAGATAGTGGACAGTGGTGGTTCAGTAGTAGGATTCTCACCTTCCATGTGGGAGACCCAGGTTCGATTCCCTGCCAGTGCCCCTCATGCACAGCTACCAGTGGGGGCTTTTGTGTTGCTATGATGCTGAACAGGTTTCAATAGACTTTCCAGATGCAATAGGAAGAAAGGGCTGGCAATCTACTTCCAAAAATTAGCCAATGAAAACCCTATGGATTACAATGGTGATGGGGGTGAGGAGAAAACGCCAAACAATTAGCAATGATAACCATAAAATTCTAGAATGATTATGCACTTGTATTAATTCATAAATATCTTGTTTCACTTTTTAAAAAAGTGATTAATGCAAGAAAAAATACACAGAACTTCACTCAGACCCCAAGAAAAGACTGTTGCCTCTATCAAAATGTTGGTAAATGAGTATATGTTGTGTGTGTGTGTGTGTGTGTGTGTGTGTGTGTGTGTGTGTGTACTCATATGATGCGTAAGGGACATAGGTATCACTTTTGTAATTTCTTCTTGTTACCAAGCTTTTTTTTTTTTTAATTGAGTGTCCACCAGTGCCTTTCACATTGCACAGGGAGCCTCTACATTAAACACTGTTTAATGCTTCTGTTTCATGGTTGATTGTAAATTCCACAAGAGCAGAAAACACAACCATCTTGTTCATCACTTTATGCCATAGCACCATACTAAGTACATAGTGAACTCTTAAAAGGTATTTTTAAATGAACAAATAAATAAAACAACTAAACAGTAGCTCATCTGATCCTCACCAAAGCTTTGTGGGATAGAGAGAGCTTCCATATTTTTATCCTGATGTTGGAGATGAATTAATTAAAGTTTGGAAAAGCAAATTGACTTAACAAGTTACACTGCTAGCATCATGAGCCAAGCCTAGCACCCACAATCCTTAGCTCATGATATTACTCAGCTCCAGCAGGACTATGACGTGAAGCAGCCACCATTACCAGAGATTCCTCATTACATTTCCACTTCCAGTGATTTATTTGGAATGCTCCAGAGAATTCTTTTAAGTTTTTTGAGTCCTATTAACATTTTGAGGGTTATTGGGGAGGTTTTATCAGGGAATTGGTTTTTTTAAGAGTGAGCCTACAGGCAGAGGCCAACATTTATTCCCCCAACACAACATGTTTTCAATTTCATAATGGAAGTTGACAGAAAAGATATTTTTGGACAGAAATTCACTGTACAGCAGACTTTGTTGGGTCACCTCTATTCAGTTAAGTAAAAGATTCCTGATAAACCAATTGGTATTAAAGTTTTAGCTTTGTTAGTTTTAGCTTTGTGCTTACCTTCCTTGAGTACCTGTTTCTTTTTTATACTAGGACACTAATGGTTGTACGTAAATGAAAATATATAACATAAATGTAAACTCTTTTTATTCATGTGTATTTGCTCAAAAATGTGTTGGAAGGGGCATGAGGGAGTCTTTTGGGTTATGGGTCAAGTTCTATAGCTTGATCTGGGTAGTGGTTACCCAATGTATATATGTAAAAGGCCACCAGGCCACTTAAGATCTGTGCACTTTACTGTACATAAGATATACCTGTTGCCGTCGAGTCAATTTCAACTCATAGCAACACTATAGGACAGAGCAGAACTGCCCCCATAGGGTTTCTGAAGAGAAGCTGGTGGATTTGAATTGCCAACCTTTTGGACAGCAGCCTGCGTTCTTAACCACTATGCCACCAGGGCTCCTACATAAGATATATCTCAATAAAAAGTTATTTTTTTTTTTTATGTGTGTAGCTTTAATTTCACAGAGAGCTAGAGCATGGGAAAGAACTTAGCACATCTTAGAGTAAATCATTTAAGCCTATAAACACTTTTAAGTGTTTGCTATGTAAAAGGCACTGTGATAGATGCTGATGAGACTGGTTATACTGAATGTCCTAATTATACATGGTCCTTGACAAAAGATGGACTGTCAAGAAATATTTGTGGAATAAATGAATAAATTGGCTAATTAATAGATCAGATGGAGGTGTTAATTTTAAACAGGAACAGAGATATATTACCCCTGATACTGGATGAAGAAAAACAAAGATGTAGGAGTATAGTGGTTATCCCCTGTGGTCCCAGGAAATAACAAGAAATTGCTGTGTGAATAGTTGGTCTTATCTCTAGAGTATCAGCATTCAGTTGTTCATGTGAAAAAATATTAACTTGGCATCTGCTATGTTACATGCATTGAGCTCAACACTAGGGACAGCAATGAGAAAGCCATTCATAGAGGAGAGTTCAGGAGATAAGGAAAGAGATATATGGGGTGGATACTGCAGGGCAGTGAGGAAGTCATTGGATGCTGAGTCATGAAACTATGGGAAAGAGAAGTGTTACAGATTGAATCGTGTCCCCCCAAAATATATGTTGACCTTCTGGCCCTTGTACCTGTAAATTTGAACTTGTCAGAAATAGGGCTTTTCCACTACTCAAGAAGAACGAAGTGGGAGGACTTACACTACCTGATTTTAGGACCTATTATACTGCCACGGTAGTCAAGAGAGCCCGGTACTGGTACAATAACAGATACATAGACCAATGGAACAGAGTTGAGAACCCAGATATAAGCTCATCCACCTATGAGCAACTAATATTTGACAAAGGCCCAAAGTCCATTAATTGGGGAAAAGACTGTCTCTTTAACAAATGGTGCTGGCATAATTGGATATCTATATGCAAAAAAACTGAAACAAGACCCATATCTCACACCATGTACAAAAACTAACTCAAAATGGATCCAAGACTTAAATACAAAATCGAAAACGATAAAGATCATGGAAGAAAAAATAGGGACAATGCTAGGAGCCCTAATACGTGGCATAAACACAATACAAACTGTAAGTAACAATGCACAAGCACCAGAAGAGAGACTAGATAAATGGGAGCTCCTAAAAAATCAAACACTTATGCTCATCCAAAGACTTCACTAAAAGAGTGAAAAGACAACCTACAGACTGGGAAAAAAAATTTTGGCTACAACAAATCCGATCAGCGTTTAATTTCTAAAATCTACAAGATACTCCAAATCCTCAACAGCAAAAAGACAACCCAATTAAATAATGGGCAAAGGATATGAACAGGCACTTCACCAAAGAAGATATTCAGGCAACTAACAGACACATGAAGAAATGCTCACGATCATTAGCCATCAGAGAAATGCAGATCAAAACTACAATGAGATATCATCTCACCCCAACAAGGCTAGCATTAATACATAAAACACAAAATAACAAATGCTGGAGAGGTTGTGGAGAGACTGGAACACTTATACACTGCTGGTGGGAATGTAAAATGGTACAACCACTTTGGAAATCGATTTGGCGCTTCCTTAAAAAGCTAGAAGTAGAAGTACCATACGATCCAGCTATCTCACTCCTTGGAATATATCCTAGAGAAACAAGAGCCGTCATACGAATAGATTTGTGCACACCCATGTTCATCGCAGCACTGTTCACGATAGCCAAAAGATGGAAGCAACCTAAGTGCCCATCGATGGACGAATGGATAAACAAACTATGGTGTGTCCACACAATGGAATATTATGCAACGATAAAGAACAATGATGAAGCTGTGGAACATCGTATAACTTGGTGGAAGCTAGAACTTATTATGCTGAGTGAATTTAGTCAGGCACAGAAGGACAAATACTGTATAAGACCACTATTATAAGAACTCAAGAAAAGGTTTAAACACAGAAGAAAACATTCTTTGATGGTTATGGGGGTGGGAAGGGAGGGTGAGGGTTATTCACTAACTAGATAGTAGATAAGAATCATCTTAGGTGAAGGGAAGGACAGCGCACACTGCAGCGGAAGCCAGCACAACTGGACTAAACCAAAGCTAAGAAGTTTCCTCAATACAATCAAATACTTTGAAAGACAGAGTAGCAGGGATGTGGGGTCTGGGGACCATGCTTTCAGGGGACATCTATGTCAATTGGCATAGCAAACCTTATTAGGAAAATGTCCTGCATCCTACTTTGGTGAGTGGCGTCTGGGGTCTTAAAAGCTTGCAAGTGGCCGTCTAAGATGCATCAATTGGTCCCAACCACTTGGAGTAAAGGAGAAAGAAGAACATCAAAGACACAAGGAAAGTATTGGCCCAAGAGACAGAATGGGCCACAAAACCAGAGACTTCATCAGCCTGAGACCAGAAGAACTAGATGGTGCCCTGCTACCACCAGTGAACGTCCTGACAGGGAACAAAACAGAGGGTCCCTGATGGAGCAGCAGAATGATGGGATGCAGAACTCAAATACTAGTAAGAAGACCAGACTTAATGGTCTGACTAAGACTGGGGGTGCCCCAGAAAGCATGGCCCCTGGTCTCTCCATCACCCCAGAACTAAAACAATTTATAAGGCCATCTCTTCAGACAGGGATTGGACTCGACTGTGGGACAAAAAGTAATACTCGTGAAGAATGTGCCTCTTAGACATGTAGATATAAGAGACCAAAAGGGCGGCTTCTGTCCAGAGGTGAGAGGGGAAGGCAGAGAGAGTGAGGAGCTGGTTGAATGTTCATGGGGAATCAGGGGCAGAGGGGAGGAGTGTGCTGTCGCAGAATGGGGTGAGCAGCTGGGGTCGCATAACAATGTACGTTAAAAAAAAAAAAAGAAAAAGAAAATTCTGTATGGGAGACTAACTTGAAATGTAAACTTCATTTAATTACATCAATTAAAAAAAAGAAAAGAAATAGGGCTTTTCTTTTGTTATGTTAGTCAGTTCATACCAGTGTAGCATGTGTCCTAACTCTAATTACTTCTGAGTTACATAAAGATCAAAACAAGCACAAAGACACACACAAGTGAAGAGAGATACCCAAGGAACACCAAGGAATGCAAGGATCTTTGGCAAACAACAGAAACTAAGAGAGAGGTTCACAGAAGGAATCAACATGGCCAAGACTCTGATTTGGACTTTCAGCCTCCAAAACTTTGAGAAAATAAATTCTGTTTTTTAAAGTTATCCACTTTTGGTATTTCTGCTACAGCTGCACGAGGAAACTAAGATAAGCAGGTTAAGACTGCAGGGAACTGAGCAGGGAATGGAAAGGGCAGGAGTCAGGTAACAATTGTAGATTTCTCTTTTGAAAATTTTGTGTGATGAGCACTAGGAGATTGGACAGCAGCTGGAAGGGGACAATGAACTGAAGATTATCTTCTAATATAGGAGAGACTTGATTATGTATGTAGACTGAAGAGAAAAGGAAAAAAAGAGAATTAAAAACATGGGGGAAGGAGGAAAGATGACTGCTGAAATAAAGTGTTGGATAAAGTAGAGAAATAGAGAATATAGATAGAAATTATGTATTTTTTTAAAAGAACCAAGTTGAAAGTACAATAACTAAAATAAAAAATTCACTACAGGGAACAACTCAGAAAAGGAGGGTGAAAATGGTTGCACAACTTGAAGAATGTAATCGATTTCACTGAATCATACATGTAGAAACTGTTGAATTGGTGTACGTTTTTGCTGTATATATTGTCAACAAAAAAATATATTTTAAAATTTTTTTTAAAGAGCAGAACACACAGAGACACACATAGGGGAAAGAAAAATACCAAGGAACGTCAAGAAACTCCCAGGGCTACCAACAAGGAAGAACCCTACTGACTTAGTCATCTAGAGCTGCTATAACAGAAATACCACAAGTGGATGGTTTTAACGAAGAGAAGTTTATTTCCTCACAGTCAAAGTAGGCTAAAAGTCCAAATTCAGGGAATCAACTCCAGGGGAAGGCTTTTTCCTCTCTGTCGGCCTTCTTCTCTTCGGTGTTCCCAAGGACTAGGAGCTTCTCTGCGCGAGGACCCCGGTCCAAAGGACGTGCTCTGCTCCCAGCACTGCTTTCTTGATGGTATGAGGTCCCCCTGTCTCACTGCTCACTTCTGTCTTTTATATCTCAAGAGATTGCCTCAGGACACAATCCAGTCTTGTAGATCAGGTCCTGCCTTACTAACACAACTGCCACCCATCCTCCCTCATTAACATCATAGAGGCAGGATTTACAACATATAGGAAAATCACAGTACCAGGAATCATGGCCCAGCCAAACTGATATACACATTTTTGGGGGGACATAATTCAAGCCATGACACCTACCCTAGAGCCAATACCTTGATTTGGACCTCTAGCCTCCAAAACTGTGAGACTATAAAAGTCCTGTTCCTTAAAGCAAAAAAAAATTCACTACGGGGTGCAACAGCAGATTTGAGCTAGCAGAAGAAAGAATCAACAAACTTGAACATAGGTCTGTTAAGATTATCCAGTCTGGGGAGAAAGGAATGAAGAAAAATTAACAGAGACCTGTGGAACACCATCAAGCATACCAGCATGCCTACAAAGGGAATCTCGGAAAGAACTGAGAGAGACAAAGTGCAGATAGACTATCTGAAGAAATAATGGCCAAAAACTTTCCAAATCTGATGACAAAACATTAAGCTACATTTCCAAGATGCTGAACAAACTGCAAGTAGGATAAACTCAAAGAGATCCACAACTCATGCATCATAGTCAAACTGTCAAAAGCTAAAGCCAAGAGAGAATCTTGAAAGCAGCAATATAAAAATGACTCATCATGTAGAAGGGTTGCTTAATAAGATTAACAGGTGACTTCTCATCATGAACATGAAGACAGTGGGGTAATATATGCAAAATGCTGAAAGAGAAAGACTGTCAAGAATTCTATATCCAGCAAAACTCACCATCAAGAATTAAGGAGAAATTAAGACATTCTCATATAATCAAAAACTGAGAGAGTCATCAATAGCAGACCTGCCTTACAAAAAATATTAAAGGGAATTCTTCAGGCTGAAATGAAAAGACACTAGACAGAAACTCGATTCTACGTTAAGAAATAAACAGCACCAGTAAAGGTAACTAGAAAGGTAAATATAAAAGACAGTATAAATTTATTTTTGTTTACAATTCCTTTCTTCCCCTATCTGATTTAAAAGACAATTGCATAAAGCAGTAATCTGTATAAAGGTATAATTCATATGACAATATTAACACAAAGAAGTAGGGGAGAAAACTGAGCTATATTGAAACAAAGCTTTTATATATATAGGGGTAAATCATCATGACCTTGGTTTAGACAATATTTTTTTGGATATGACACCAATAGCTTAAGCAATAAAAGAAAAAGTTGATAAAATGGACTTCATCAAAATTAAAAAAAAACCTTTTGTACAGAGAATATTACTTGTTCAAGAAATATCATCAAGAAAGTGAAAGGACAACCCACAAAACAGGAGAAAATATTTGCAAATCAAATATCTGATGAGGAGCTTGGGAATACATAAAGAGCTCTTACAACAACTAATATATAAAGAGCTTTTAGAATAAGTAATAAAAAGGCAAATAACCCAATTTAAAAATGGGCAAAAAATGTGAACAGACATTTTCTCCAAAAAAGAGAAACAAATGCCCGATAAGCATATTAAAAGATGTACAACATCATTATTCATTAGCTATATGCAAATCAAAACCATAATGAGACACCATGTCACACCCACTAAGATGGCTATAAACCAGAATTTGCATTTCTGAAAAGTTCCTAAAAAAACTCTGCCATCAAATTGATTCTGACTCAGTTCTCAAAATTTATTATATGTAAGAATCATCTGGGGATCTTATTAAACTGTAGATTCTGATTCAGTATATCTGGGATGGAAATTCAAATTCTTAGCCAGGGGTTCGAACTAGAACAAACCAGCTCAAAGACCTGCTATAAGCAAAAAGTAAATAATAACAAGTGTTGGCAAAATTATGGAGAAATTGAAACTATCCTACATTACTGGTGGAATTGTAAAATTATGCAGCCGTTTTGGAAAACAGTCCGACAGTTACTCAAAATGTTAAACATAGAGTTATCATATGATCCAGCAATTCCACTCCTAGGTATATACTCAAGAGAAATGAAAACATATATTTATTTAAAAAAAAAATCTGTGCACTAATGTTCACATTAGCATTATACACAATATCCAAAAAGTGGAAACAACCCAAATGTCCATCAACTGACAAATGAATAAATAAAAAGTGGTATATCCATAAAATATAAAATTATTCAAGCATGAAAAGGAATAAAATGCTGGTACATGCTAGCAACATGTATGAACCTTGAAAACGTATGCTAAGTGAAAAATGCCAATCACAGAAAACTCATATTTTGGGGACAGAGCCAACTTGGTTCTATAGACAGAAGCACCACGCCAGCATCCCTCCACAGAAAAGACCCAAAAAACTAAGTAAAACAGAGACATACATCAGTCTTGGAACCCTGAGCATCCAATGAACACATAAGAACTCAACTAAGCACCAAATGGGAATAAGAAGCTGGCAGAGAACGGACAGCGAGGAGAGATACGGAGTGGAGGTCCCCTATCAGCTAATGCAGCACGGGTTCACCATCTTGGACTCCTGTCAGAGATCAGCAGACAGGGAGTATAGGAAAGCAGCTTCATGGAGCTCCTGGCAGGAGACAGAGCACCCAGTAACCAGCGATACACACTTTTCCACCTCCAACCCCTCTTCCCCCTGCTTAGCCTCTACCAATTCCCAGCAGGCCAAAGTCGCTTGGCGGGGAGGCACCAGCTCCGTGCAGCTTGGATTTGCCCCACCCACACCAGCCAGCTCCTTCAGTGGCATTTCTTGCTTTTTTTGGCTTCTCTTGGTTTCGTCCCTCTCTCTCACCTCCTCCCCCTCCTTTCTCTCGAAACCCTGGCTCCATGCGCCCTCTTTGCTTCTTATCAACAGGCTGTGAAGTGCTGCTCAGCTGGGGAACCACTGTGCCAGCACACAGGTGGGATCCCTGGGGCTTTTTTGTTTGTTTGTTTTCTTGTTCTTTTTTCCTTTTTGTTTTTCTTCATTTCTCAGTTTCTCAGCTCTCTCTACTTTCGTTCTTTTCCTGTCTCCTGAATACCTCGTGCTGTGTTTCATCTCTGCCCTTTCTAGATGGGCTGTGCCCTAAGGCCTGGGAGCCACCTCCTCGGTCACCAGTGGGATCCCTAGGGTTCTTTCTTTCTTTTTTTATTTGTATTTACTTATTTATTTTCTCTTTTTCTTTTTTCCTTTATGTTTTTCTTCATTTTTCGGTTTCTTATCTCTACACTCCAGTGGCAGACTCCCTCAGCATTTTTCTTTTTTTTTTTTGGCTCCTATTTCTCTCTCCTCTTTCTCTTCTTTCCTATACCCAACTTAGCTCCACACATCACAATATCCTCCCTCCTGCCTATCTGCACCATGCACTGAATATCCCACCCCCGAGCAGCACAGGCATGGCCTACTGGAACCTGCCTTGCACTGACCCTCTGCCTGCTCTGTTGGCCCCAGTATGTGCCACAAACAACCCATCCCAGCCCCTCCCCTTCAGCTGGACCTACCCTGCTGCACCATAGCTGATCAACTGGCCCTGCCCATTGGACAAGGAGGTGAAAAGTATTATGCTCACAAACGAGCAAACAACAAAGAACGCACAGTCCGCCTGCTCAGATGTAACGAAATAAAACAAAAAAGCAGGAAGAAACAAACAAGTCTACAATCAATAAACAAAGAAAATAACTACTGAATGTCCCAAAGAGAGCAGACAATATCAAAACACATTAAAAAAACAGGACAGGATGGGTCCAGTAGACATCTAAAATAAAACATTAGATGACCTCCCAATAGAAGAAAAGGCACTGGAACTACCTTATAGGGAATTCAAATCTCTAATATTCAGAGCTATCCAAAAGTTTAAGCAGAAAGCAGACAAAAATGAGGAAAAAAATAGACAAATTCATGGAAAAGGCAGACGAAATCATGGAAAATACAGACAAAAAAGCACCACGCTGTCCCTCCACAGAAAAGAGCAAAAAAACTAAGGAAAACAGAGACAAATGTCAGTCCTGGAACCCTAAGCATCAAATGAAGAGATAAGAACTCAACTAAGCACCAAATGGAATAGGTAAACACAGGCAGTCCCCTGGTTATGAACGTCCAACTTACAGAAAACTCATACTTACCCTTTAATGTTATGTAAATTTGCCCTCATTTTGAAACGACTGAACCAACCCCTACTTGCAACAAATTCTTCATCACAATCACCTTCATTTGCTGTATATGCAGCTTTTAAGTCATTGAAGACTCTTCGAGACTTTTCTTCCATAAACCCAACCAGAAACCCGTTACCATCAAGTAGATTCCAATTCACAGTGACCCTGGAGGACAGAATAGAACTGCCCCGTAGAGTTTCCACGGAAAGTCTGGTGGATTCAGAACTTTAGCCTTTTGGTTAGCAGCTGAGCTCTTAACCACTGTGTCACCAGGGCTCCGCTAAAAACCAAAAAAATCCAAACCCATTGCTGTCAAGTCAATTCCAACTCACAACAACCCTATAGGACAGAGTAGAACTGCCCCATAGAGTTTCCAAGCAGTGGCTGGTGAATTCGAACTGTCAACCTTTTGGTTAGCAGCTATAAGAACAATATGCACCTGTTGTGACTTACTTTCAAATTCGACTTAAAGACACAGTTAGGAACAGATCTCGTTCATACCCCAGGGACTGCCTATACGGAGACAGAAAGTAGATTAGTGGTTTCCAAGGTTTCGGGGGAGGGGGAAATGGGAAGAGACAGCTAACAGGCATGGGGTTTCTTTTTGGGGTGATGAAAATGTTCTTAAATTAGATAGTAGTGATGATTGCACAACTTGGTGAATAAGCTAAAAACCACTGAACTGTACACTCTGAAAAGGGTGAATTTTATGGTATGTGAATTATCGCTCAATAAAACTACTATTAAAAACGAAAGTAAATGGGCTAAATACTCCAAATAATTAACAAAGATTATCAGAATGGTTTTCTTTTTAAAAAAAGACTCAACTATGAGCTGTTTACAGACACACACTTTAGGTAGGTAGAAAGTAAATGGATGACAAAGATACACCATGCATGTACCAACCAAAAAAAAAAAAAACAGCTGTGTGGCTATATTAATATATAAATATATCATACAAAGCAGATTTTAACCAGAAAGTAATAATAGAAATAAAGACGAACACTTCATGATGATAAAAAGGTCAATTCAATAGAAGGATGGGATAATCCTAAATTTGTATGCACTCGATATTATAGCTTCTAAATATATATAGCAAAAATAGACATAAGTAAAAGAAGAAACAGACAAATCCACAAGCATAGTTGGCGATTTTAACACATCTCTCTCAGTAACTCGTACAATAACTAGACAAAAAACCAATTAGAATATAGCAGATTTGAGCAACACTATTAACCAACTTGACCTAATTGACATTTATTTAACATTATACTCAACAACTGCAGTATACACACTCTGTTCAAGTGCACAGGAAACCAAAAAATTCAGAAGTCTGAAAAAATATCATAGGATTGAAATCAACAGAATATGTCTTCTGACCACAATAAAATTCAACAAGAAATCAAACACAGAAAGATGACTAAAGTCATCTTCCCACCCCACCTCCTCCACCACCTAGTCATTCTTCATCTTAACTCTATTCATAGCATTTATTACAGCTTGAGAAAAATTGTTTATCTGTTTCCTTTTTAGTCTTTCTCTCTGGCAGTAAGACCCATTAAGGAAAGACTTTATCTACTTGTTTACTGTGGCATCCTCCAGTACTGAGAACAGTGTCTTGCTCAAGGTAGGCCCTCAATAAGTATTTTTTGAATGAATAAGCAGCACTGAAGGAGGGGTTTGTCTTAAAAAGAACCAATATGTATCATCCCATGATATAGAAAGGAAAAAAATAAGAATGTGTGTGCATAATGATCAGGACATTTTTAATTAGTAGTAAGAGAACCCCAGCTTAAGCTGACTTAAACAGGAAAGGGAAATTTACTAGCTCCCTTAACTAAAAAATCCAGTAGGAGCACTACTTTCAGGAATAGCTTGATCTAGGGATTACAATGATGTTTTTGGTTCCCTCTCTCTACATCTCTTAAAGTTATGTTGGCTTCAGTTTCATGCAGAACCTCTCCTCACTGTGCAAAGTAACTCCCAACCTTTATCTTCTTAGTGTAGCCATCCCAGAGGAATGTAAGCTTCTCATTCCAAATTCATTACAACAAAATCTCAGGACTATTTCTCACTGGATATTATTTGGGATGTCATTGCTGACTTCAGATGGCTCTTAACTGAAAGCAGAGAATACCAGAAAGATGTTTACCTGTATTTTACTGACTATGCAAAGGCATTGGACTGTGTGGATCATAACAAATTATGGATAACATTGTGAAGAATGGGAATTCCAGAACATTTAACTGTGCTCATGCAGAACCTGTACATAGATCAAGAGGCAGTCATTCTAACAGAACCAGGAGACACCGCATGGTTTAAAATCAGAAGAGGTGTGCATCAGGGTTGTGTCCTTTCACCATGCTTATTCAACCTGTATGCAGAGCAAATAATCCGAGAAGCTGGACTATATGAAGAAGAACGTGGCATCAGAATTGGAGGAAGATCCATTAACACCCTGCAATATGCAGATGACACAACCTTGCTTGCTGAAAGTGAAGAGGACTTGAAGCACTTTCTGATGAAGATCAAAGACTGCAGTCTTCAATATGGATTACACCTCAACATAAAGAAAACAAAAATTCTCACAGCTGGACCAATAAGCAACATCATGATAAACGGAGAAAAGATTGACGCTGTCAAGAATTTCATTTTATTTGGATCCACAGTCAACACCCATGGAAGCAGCAGTCAAGAAATTAAACAATGTATTGCACTGGGCAAATCTACTGCAAAAGACCTCTTTAAAGTGTTCAAAAGATGTCACCTTGAAGACTAATTGCCCTATATGCATGTGGAAGCTGGACAATGAAAAAGGAAGACTGAAGAAGAATTGATGCCTTTGAATCATGGTGCTGGCAAAGAATATTGAATATACCACGGACTGCCAGAAGAACGAACAAATCTGTCTTGAAAGAAGTATAGCCAGAATGCTCCTTAGAAGAGAGGATGGCGAGACTTCTTCTCAAGTACTTTTGACATGTTATCAGGCAAGACCAGTCCCCGGAAGAACATATGCTTGGTAAAGTAGAGGGTCAGCGAAAAAGAGGAAGACCCTCAACAAGATGGACTGACAGTGCTGCAACAATGAGCTCAAACACAGCAACAATTGTGAGGATGGCACAGGACAGTGTTTTGTTCTGTTGTATATAGGGTTGCTATGAGTCAGAACCAACTCAATGACACCTAACAACAACAACACATCTATTCAAAACTCAATCACCATGGCCAGGGATATATTTGACTCTCCTTATTAGATCCCTAAATCCAAGAAGTAAAATCACTCCCATCAAAACCAGGCAGACTAGTGGGGCAAGGGTAGTTTCCAAAGGAAAATTGAGACACTATTAACAGAATAAGGAGGCCTGTAGCTTGACAAGGAACTCTAGTTCAGAAGTTCAAACCCACCAGCTGCTCCATGGGAGAAAGATATGGCAGTCTGCTTCCATAAAGATAACAGCCTTGGAAACCCTATGGGGCAGCTCTACTCTGTTCTGTAGAGTTGCCATGATTCAGAATCGACTCAACAGCAGTGGGTTTGATTTTGGGGTATGCTTGGCAGGTAAAATCTTCAGAGTCCCTCTCTCGTGTAGATGTAACAAGTTTATGGATTTAAAAAAATACAGGAAGTTGTGAAAGATCTCCCTTAATGGCCTCTGTGGTCAATGTGAAGGAGATGGTGAAGGTTCAGATGAGTCTGCAAAGGGTGTGGAAAATAGAGATGAGCAAAAATCAAGACAATGATTGATCAGCTACAGTGGCAACAGCAGTGTTTTCATGATGGCACCAGTCTTCACAGTTACATGAGTTCTTCTAGCTAAACTAACCCACCTGGGGACAGGAGCGGAGAAAGTGGAAATTAGCATAGTCTCAGGGCTAGGAGTTTGCCAGGTAAGTGGTATGGAAAGTCAAGGGTGCATAGAGATTGAAGATCCTGGAGGGAGAACAAATAAGCAGTCAGGACTTCAGACAGAGCAGCAACAGAAGAGGAGCTAATAAATAGAAAGAATATGGAGAAGTCAAGGGTCTCAATGAGGCACAGAGTAGACACGAGGTGTGGGGGACCAGAGAGTAGGACACTGGAGTATTTTCAAGTGATGGCAAGATCCAAGGAGTAAAGCTTAAAAAGGAGTGGAAGGCATGGTTATCGAAGTTAAGAAGGCCCAGGAATTGTGAGACAAATGTCTGGACGAGTTGTTAAGCAGAAATGGGGATCTTTGAGGATGATGTCAGGAAGGAGATAAAGAAAAAGATGATTGATTTCTCAGCCTCAGTCCTGCCTTCATTTGTTCAACATTCATTATGGAGGATATCTGTAGACTGTATCTGGCAAGTGCATATCCTCCCTTTTCCTTGAAAAATAACATCTTTTTTTCTTTTCTTTTTTTGAAGAATCATTTCTCGTCTATGTTTAGTTCATGTAGATCATGTGTGACTGACCACATCCAGACCTCAATGTCTAAAAAATTATTGTATTCTATCCCCCTGTCACCATGGTTGGATCAAGGGTGGGCACGTAACCCAAGCTAGATCAATGAGAGCCTTCCCTAAGACTTTTGTTGCATCCACTGAGAAAATGGCTTTCTCTTTCTGCCAGGATTGCTAATCTGCTATAATATGTCTGGAGTTGTTAGAGGTTTTCTCTGTAACATCAAGGAAAGAGCCTGTTTGAGAAGGAAGCCTACAAAGAGTGAAGTGGAGCTGAAAGAAACAAAGAAATGCCTGATGATATCACTGGTCACCTGAATTCAGTCATTCCTAAAGTTCCAGATATATCCCTGGACTTTTCAGTTATGTAAACAAGAGACTTCTGCTTCTAGGTATGATGGAGTAACTTGCAGCTGACCTATACTCCTTCTGAGAACAAGTCAAAAAGCTAGAGGAAATACTTCTTTTTCAAAACCTGTTTAAAGGCATTGAAGGTCTGTGAAAACAACCAAAACTAGAGAGGACAAGATTCATAGAGTTGGAATTACGAAGAGGTGAGTTGGCATTCTACAACCACTTTTTTCTGGGAGACATTTGCTGAATCAGGGTGCAACGAAAGAGAATGAGAATCCAGACCTTTCCTGGGCAGAGATCACTGCCGGGGGACAGAGAAACCACCAGAACTTTTGGAAGTCTTGCAGGTCTGGAGACACCAACTTGGAGACTAGAGGGGCCAACATTCCTATGAGAAGGAGGGACCAGAGAACTAAGCCTGGCACTATTTCCCCCCTCAGGATGTCTGCCAAATTCTGAAGCTAAACAGAAAGCCACGAAAAAGCAGAGTGAAATTTTCAGCAATCTAACAGTGCTGGGGAGACAAGGACTGGAATTCAGGTCTCAGCAGGGGGAAGGTCTCCATGAACACACCAGGCTCTCAGCTGGAAGTCCTGGAGGACTAGTCTAGGAGCAGGAGAAAACCAGAGTTTGACAGGGCCTTACAAAAACTGCAACCCAGCCTGGACTCAGCCCAGTTTGATTAGGTTAAGGTGACCAGCCCCTACCCTCCCAGGCTAATATAAAAAAAAGGTGAATGAACCCTCTCTGAAGATTCTACAATTTTTTATACACAATGTCTGATATTCAATCAAAAATTTCTAGGTGTGCCAAAAGACAAGACCATATGACTAAAAACAAAGTGAAATAACAAACAATAGAAACAGTTATGTGAAACAATAAATTTCCCCTTTTGCTTAATCATTATGTTGTGGGTTTCTGTTACTAGTGACAGAAAAATTCCTAACTAATACCTCAGAGACCCTCATTGCCCACTCCAGCTCATTAATATCACAGCAGCCACAACTCATACTTTGCCCAGGTTTGAACCAGAATATTTTAGACTTAAAAGTCCTGATTTTTCACTAAGATATTATTGGGCTTCCATAACAAAAATTGTCATATATTTGCATTCCCTAGAGCCCAAGTGGCACAGTGGTTAAGAGTTCAGCTGGTAACATAAAGGTCGGCAGTTCGAATCTACCAGCTGTTCCTTGGAAACACTATGAGGCAGTTCTACTCCGTCCTATAGGGTCATTATGAGTGAAAACGACTCTACAGCACTTAACAATAACCATAGGGTTTTCTTGTCTGTAATCTTTACAGTAACAGATCACCAAGTCTTTCTCCTACCCGCAGACCTCCTGGGCAGGCTCGAACCGTCAACCTTTTAGTTAACAGCTGATCGGTGAACCATTTTCACCACTAGGGTTCCTTTGACATACATTACCAATAGTCAAAATCATATGGAGTACTTTGGGTAATTATTAGTATCTCCATTCATACGTGAGTACACCTGAGCATAGGGTTATGCCCTGGCTATAAATGAATAAAATAAAGATTAGAGAAGTTAAGTGAATTGCCTAAAGTAATGCATAAGAAAATGGAACAGTGGGGTCTTGAACCCAGGCTTCGTGACTCCATTGGACAATGAGTCGGTATCTCTGGGTTCTAGTCCTAGCTCTAGCATTTACTGGCTCTGTAGTCCTGAGATGGTCACTTCTCTCTGAGCCTCAGCAAATTCATCTACCTTCCGAGTCTGTACTTACTGCTCTTGACACTTCCTAACCTTCTCCAAAGCGTATCTAGTCTGTGTTCCCAAATTTTAGAGCAAGAGTATCTTAATCTAAGGTCCGTGGACTCCAATATCAGTGGATCCATTAACACCATGGGATTATAAGTAAATTTTGTGTTAACATATGAATGTGCATTTTGTGAGGATGCAGCAGTCACAAAGGTTCCATGATCCCAAGGAACCTCTGCCTTAAGTCTCTCTGTCTTAGAGCCATTCTAGGTAAGTAGCTACAGATAACATGTCTTAACACCTTGCCTTTCCTTTGGCAGGATTTGCATTTGAACATGGACTTTCACTGCCTAGCTTAAGGCAATGATCAATGTCAGAAGTGTCAAACATCAAAGCAAGACCAATTCAGAGGCTAGTTTAGGGTGGGAAGTTTTGTTTTTTGTTGTTGCTGAGAATATACATAGCAAAACATACACCAATTCAACCATTTCTACATGTACAATTCAGTGACATTGGTTACATTCTTCAAGCTGCTCAACCATTCTCTCCCTCCTTTTTTGAGTCATTCCTCTCCCATTAACACAAACTCATTGCCCCATAAGGTTCCTGTCTAATTGTTTGAGTTGCTGTTATCACTTTGGTCCCATACAGATGGTTCTTAAATGGAGTGGGAAGTTTTTGCTTCCTTCAAAAATAATAATAATACTCATAATGATCATTCCCACAGCACTGACAACTGGTATTGTGTCAATTTTATGTTCAATCTTCATGAATAATTGTCATTAAGAAAAGAACAGAAATAATGGTTCGCCCATGGTTACAGATGAAGAAACGGTGGTTCCAGGTTCAATAGTCAGTGCCTGATCCCTTCTTCTCTCTGAAGAGGCAGAGCTAGGACTTGAAATTGACTGCCGACCATGTGGGTCCCCTAGTCCTCACCACGGTGGAATCCGTACAGTAAGGAAGAGGGGAGAGTCCTAAGCACATTTTATCTCCCATATCCTTTTCCTATCTTCTAGAGCCCAGACTCACTAGGCAGCCCCATGTAGCACCCTTCCCAGGATACCATTCCAGAGGCCCAGAGGGCTGGCAAGGGCTGCTGAGATCCACAGCATGGCATTAACAAAACACATTTTCTTAATAGCATGCCATCTTCTCAGTCACATGCATGTTTGCAGGCGTGCTGGAGATTACTAATCAAGTGCAGCTGGCCTCAAGCTGACCGCCAACGTGCGCGCTCACAAACACACACACACACACACACACACACACACACACACAAGTTTAGACGTTGCCTGCTGCCAATTCCTTGCCTGGCAAACCAGAGACGTTTTAGTGGTTTATAAATATGATCCCAAAACATCTTGGGACGCTTCTCAGGTTTAAGCCCATCTGTGTCAGGTGCTCATAGGGCTGTGAGTCTCTTTCCATCCACACCCGCACTCCACCCCAACAAGCCGTCCACGTCCCATGATGCACAGGGAACCCCTCAGCCCCAGAGAAATCTCTGAACTGGACAGCTTCCCATACTGCATCAGTCATGGCATGGTTTGTTCTTTTTTCTCCCTCTCTCTCATGTTATTGAAATGTTATTCTTTCCACTCATATACCACGACTTTACACACCTCCCAAATCAGCCTGTTGGAAAGATGTTTATTTTGCTTTTCTGTGGCATCATTTAATATGAGACAAGTGCATCTCTGATGCAGACAGTATATTCCTGGGGCATACATTGGAGATTCTGGGTGATTAGAATTACAAATTTGTCATGCAACCCTGGCCAATTTGGAACTGGCACCCTGACATCATGTTTATGTCCTTTTGGCCTTGCCAGCAGTTTCTAGGATTGTCGGGGGCCTTTTTCACCAAGAAGTTAGGATTTCATAAATAGTTGGCAGTGCCTTAAAAGAAGCCTGCTCTTTAGCATGAGATAATGTATGTTTTCTTTCTACTTACTTGGAGTAGGTCATATTGGGAGCCACCCAAGTTCACTTTTAAATCATTTATCTGCATGCCAGACGTGGCTTTTGAAGTCGTCTGCACCAGCCCACAGGGAAGTCAGAGTCCTGGCCTCTACCAGTGGCCACACTGTGTGCCCGCCACCCATAACAGGAAGTGTGTCAGAGCAGGGTGGGCACAGGTGGGTGGAGCAGGCCCACAGGGCTCAGTTCCACCAAACGGAAAATCATCTGACGTGTCCTCGGTGTATCCGTCTGGAGCATTAGCAGGTCAAATGTCACCCTTGCCTCCAAGTCTCAACATGCCTTTCTCGTCTGCCCTGTTGGCCTTCAGCTGTGGCACATGGCATAACAGCAGGCTGTTTCAAAGTGCAGGCCACAGGAAATCACATTTGAAGTGCCTGGCACGGAGGGTATTTTTATACCGTTCACTTTTTCCCTGTTCTTTTCATCTGTTTTCTGCATTTTTTCAGTTTGCTTTTTCTTCTTGATTTATTGTTGTATTCTTCTATTTTTAAACCAAGACATACTTTCACATCAGACTCTTTAACTCATATAAAAATTAGTGATGGGTGGACCTCAGATGGTTCAGGGGCTGAAGTCAGTAGGAGTTGGCTTCTCAAAGTGCAGAATGATTATCTGAATCTGCACCACTGCTCCGGTTTTGGGGAGCAGAGCAAGGAGAAGAAACAGCCTCCTTACTTTCCTCTCTCCCTCACTAACTAGGGCTCAGTGGTGTGAGCTCCTGGCTCCATCACTTGAACATGTAACAAATGGTTTCTTCGCCCCTCTCGGGGCTAGGAAGTCACTATTGCCTCTCCTTCCATGCGGAAACATGAGTGTTCTGATAAGAATCACTGAGTACCCTAGTCAGGAAGGAAGAAAACTAACCCAACTTGCCCACCTTAGTACTAGTCCACTTAAGCTGGGTTTCAGAGAACTGATGGGAGAGGGTCAAACTCAACCCTCTTTGCAGCCCTTCAACTGTCTCTACAAGGCAGCCTCAGCTCTGAAGCCAGAGAGAGAGGCCTGCATTGAAATCCCTGCTAGCTGGGTGGCCTGGGGTGAGCAGCTTCAACTTCCTGTGCCTCAGTTTTGTCATCTGTAAAATTGGAATGCAGTGCTTACCTTCTAGAGTGGTTGTGTCCCTGGGTGGCACAAACGGTTAATGTGCTAGGTTGTTAACCAAAAGGTTGGCAGTTCAAGTCCATCCAGAGGCACAGGCAATCTACTTCTGAAAAATCAACCACTGAAAACTCTATGGAGTACAGTTCTACTCTGACACATACGGGGTTATTGACTCAATGGCAACTGGAAAGAACTGTAAAAATTAGAGGAATTGTTGGTAAAACAAATGGTAGGTGTTCAGTAAGTAGTAGCTGGTTCTCTGATTCAAAGATTTGTTTCTACATCCTCATTCAATCTGAACTGATTGCCTTCTTCCCCAACTTCCAGCTGAGGACTTATCATAGTCTCCCTTTTATTTATTTACCTGTGTCTCTCCTTCCTCTGCCCAAACTGGAGAGATTATGAACAGTAAGGACCACACACCCTATGGCCTGACAGGTAAAAGCACAGACTCTAGAGACAAACGGTCTGTCTCCACTGCTTATTAGTGAGTTCATTCATTCATTCAGCACAGATTACTGAGTTCTCATAAGTGGTGAGGATTCAGCAGAGAACAGAACAAGCATTGTTCCTGAAGCAGACACTTTTGGTGCCCCCCCACCTCTTATTTCAGCCCAACATGGAGCAGACATTCCCATGCATGCTCAAATCCACCTTGTGGTAGCAGCACCCCACCTAAAAGGTACATTGCATGATATTCTGTTTCCTGTCCCAAGAAATTTTCTGACATCAAAAGGGGCTATTAGGGCCTCGTGCAAATGCAGCTTAGAAGTGTGGAGTTAACACTCTTGCGGGCTACCGTCCACCAGTGGGGGACAGAGGCAGTGGATAAATCCTTCAATCTCTGGTCCTTCATGTGGACACTTCTAGGAGACTTCTTAATTACTTCTCAGAGATCCAAAGGGAACCAAGCCCACTGTCTCAGCAGCAACCTTGATAGCACACTCCTATATTGACTTGTCCTCTTACCCTCTCTCATCTTCCTTTCCCCCTTACTCCTGCTTCCTGGGATTACCTCCCAAATCAACTAAACCGAAAACCAAACTAGTTGTCGTTGAGTCAACTTCGACTCATGGAGACCCCATGAAGTGTCAGAGTAGAACTGTGCTCCATAGGGTTTTCAGTGGTTGATATTTTGGAAGTAGCACCAGGCCTTTCTTCCAAGGCACCTCTGGGTAGACTCAAACCTCTAACCTTTTGGTTAGCAGTCAAGCACGTTAGCCATTTGCACCACCCATGGCCCAAATCAACTACCTGCACCTAAGTCCTTGACTCAGGCTTTGATTTGGGAGAACCCAAACTAAGACAATCACTATTCTCATGGTGTCCACAGTTTAGTGGGGGTAGATAGATAATAAACAAATAAACAACAAAGTAATCAGATAGTAATAAGTGTTGTGCCAAGAATTAAAATAGGGTTATTGGAAAGAGGATGATTAAGGGATTACTTTATGCTGAGTAGTCAAGAAAGTCCTCTCTGAAGCCACAAGAAGCCACCTTTGTGATGTTCAGGAAGAAAAGCATCCATGGCTGCCAGAACAGCTAGAACAAAGGCCCTAGGATGAGAATGAGCTTGGCACACTCCAAAAATCTAAAGAAGGTTGGGGTGGTTGGGGCAAGTAGATGGGATAAAGAGTGGTACAAGATAAGATCAGAGAGGTAGACAGAGGCCAGATCAAGTAGGCTTTTATATGTCAGTATAAAGATTTTAAATTTTATTCCTAGTATGCTAAGGAGCCGTTGAAGCATATTAAGCACGATAGCATGCCATGATCTGATTTACATTAACCAACCTCTAGAGCCTGGCTGCTAACCAAAGGTCAGCAGTTTGAATCCACCAGCTGCTCCTTGGAAATTGTATGGGGCAGCTCTGCTCTGCCTTATTGGGTCGCTACGAGTCGGAATCAACTCAACAGCAACAGGTTTTTTATTTTAACCTCTTTGAACCTCAGTTTGCTCAACTGTAATTATAACCCTGTTAGTAATGAATATTTAATGGGGTAATATATATAAAGTAGACAATGCCTGGAACATTCTGCGCCATATATATGTTTGCTATCATTACTATTCCTACTCTGTGTCCACTGCTTACTCTACAGGGTTGAACAAAGCAGGAACTTAAATACCTGCTGGATGATTTAGAACAGTAATGATGACAGTCAAAGAATTCGTTGCATTATAGAAGGCTGTAGGGTTCCATAGTTTCAAATCCCAGCTTGGTCACTTAAAAGTAAGTCACTACCCCTGTTTGGAGACTCAATTACCTCCTCTACAAAAGACAGAAAATGATATCCACCCCCGTTGGACTGTTGTGAGATAATGCATTTAACATGTAGAAGTAGATTTGGTTTCTGTGTGTGGGGGTGTAGTGGTGATGGAAATAAAATTTTGGATTTCCCAAAACTCCAGATAAAAACAGACAGCATTTGGAAATGAACAAGGGTAATAGTTGAACAACATGATGGACATAATTAATATCACTGAACTGTACATGTGAATAATGTTGAAATGGCAAATGTTTTATTACCTATATATTTACCACAATAAACAATAAAATTAATTAATTAAAAAAAAAATAGAGCAACTAGATAGCAAAATCCAAAACCCATGTACATTTACAGCCAAACTAGGTGACAGTGGATACCCTAGAACCCCAAAGCACCGACAGCCATAAGACCCGAATGTTATTGACATCTATGAGAAAGTAAGGGGAAGCAAGAAGACAGCTAATGAACCTGAGTATAGAAGAACCTCAAAATAGCCAGGTGATAGTCACAAGAAAGTGCAGCTGGGAAATTTGAAAACCACAGCTGAAACCAGGATGGGTTCTGCAGCATTCAATAGGGATGAGTACTATCGGTAAGGTCTGAAGAGATTGATGCAGTTTAGCTGCTATGAACTCTCAAAACGGACTCACTAGGTCTCCTTTCTGGGATAGGATCCCACGCTGAAGAGAAACTGCTGGGACTAGAATCAAAATTAAACAGGACAGGGAAAACAGAGGGACAAAGGAATGAAAAGTACAGATAAAAGTGGGGGAGGGGAACAGAGCTAGGAGCTCTCAGAAAGCAAACTGCTATATTTTTTACCCCATGTGAAAATAACAGGAGAGGGACCCTGTGAAGTTATAAAAGCCTTCTAGACCAAGTCTCTTTCTAGAAACTCAGGAAAATTAAATTAACATAAAAATGATCTTCAGAAAAGTCTTGAGGACAGATCCAGCGTAAAGCTACTGCAAGTAAAAAGAGAGTAAAGAGCAGAACAATATTCTTATGGATAATAAGAGCATGCCAGAAAAAAAAAAAATCCTTTAAAAGAGAGATCAAAATTTTAACATATTATTTCAAGTAAAAGACATTAAGAAAATGACAGAACATCATAAAGAAAAATTTAGAAAACTCAGAAACAAGATGACAGAACCCAAGACAGAAAAAAAATCATTTTATAAATGAAGACTAAACTGGGAAAGATACAAATGCAGATAATACAACAAATAATGTCTTAAGAGAAATCTAATGTGAAAAATAGAGGAAAATATTTAAATACAGAGAGAGTGAAAAGAGATAAAAAATAATTTCAGAGAAAGTTACAAATACTGAAGATAGGCAAAGAGGATCTAACATATGGATAAAAGAATTCCCAGAAGAAAACCAAAGCAAGAAAACAGAGCATATACTAGAAATTGTGATTCAAGAAAAATTTTCCTACTCTAAAAAACATTAGAAACTACATATTGAATTAGTACACCATATGCCTAAGAATACTGACCCAACATAACCAATACCCAGTCATATTCTAGTAAATTACTGAACTTTAAAGAAAACCAACAAAGTTCTTTGGGTATCAAGGGAAAAAAAGGCATGTGAATTACAAGTGAAAGAAAATTTGATTGTCATCAGTATTTTATGCCAGAAGAAACAAAGTGAGGGGAGAAAAAGTGAGCCAAGGATTTCATATCCAGACAGATTAGCCTTCAAATACAAAGGGCACAAACTGTTATCAACATGAAAAAACTCAAGGAGTATTATTCCCCTGAGCCTTTTGTGAAATCTACTCCAGAACAACCTTCATACAACAAAAATGACTGAAGGGAAAAGTTACTTGTAGAACTAAGACTAAATGATAGTCAAAGAGAAAGATTAGAGTAGGAAATGGCTCTTTGATCTGACAAAGTGCATGTAGGGAAAACGTTTAAAACTTGAGGAGTAACGGAGCTAGTATATGAAAAAATGTAACTGTTTTCAGTAAGCTTAATCAGTGGTGGTAGCATTAATACTGTTATTCTGAGACTACTGTATGTATAAAGTAAGACAAAGCAAATGAGTAATTGTGGTATATTCTAATTCTACCATCTCCTGTGTCCTTAAGAAGCAGAATTCTAAGTGTGTAAGAAAGCAAATACAAATTTAACATAAGAGGTTGAGTAAAATATCTGAACTCCTGAACTGGAAATGTAAGTATAAACTCACAAGGTATTGTATTCTGTTGTGTATGCTCGTGCACATGTGTGTTCGTATGTACGTGTTCCACTGAAAAGGCCTAGAAACAGTGAGCAACCCAGTAGTAGTGAAAAATCTTAGCACCCAGACTGTGGCCTTGAAATACCATTTCCTATTAATAGAAACCCAAACTTCTTGGAGAAATGCCTGGTTTCAAGTACAAAACAAGAAATATACAAGATAGCTGGAATATCTTGACATATCAGACAGCTAAAAAGCTATTAAAGACTACTAAAGTTACATCAAAAGGAACCAGAAGCCAACATGAAGAGGCTCCCACTGGCCAAAGACAGGACAATTTGAGCTTCAGTAAGGCTGAAAGTCGCGATGGATTGAAACCTCTCAAATATATTTAAATCCACAAGCTTGTAATTATGTTTTTAAAAACTAACTGGTTACCTTGAGTGGATAATAGGGAACCGATTTATTGTCTTGAAAACTGGGTAAATACAAGGACTCAAGCATTTATCCTGCCTTTTCTATATACACTTACTAACAGGTAACCCAACAGTAGATCAGAGAAGCATTTGCTTAAAAAATTACTCCAGCCAATATGTAAGAACAAAATGACAGCATTAGATTATCACCATTTTTGCAACACTAAATGAATTAATGGATGTAGCATTGAGCATCGATGACTGCCAATATCACAAAAATGCAAAAACCAGATATTATGCCTCCTGATGGAAAGTACACACCACCGCTGATTAGTCCTGCCAACGGAACTGAACCTGTGTCTGATCAAGCTTCGGCCAGTTGCCAATTTGCAGAAATACAGGGGACTGAGGAACACGTTAAGCTGTGCCAAGAGAACGCAAACAGCAAAAATCCCAAGTGTAGGAGTCAACTGATCCAAGAACCTGAACAAATAACTTTTAGGGAAAAGAAAAGGATGTAGGGGGAACCTACAGATTAAAAAAGAGAAAGGATTAAAAGGGAGATCAAGTTTGTAATAAATGAGTAAGACTAAACTATAGCATCTCGGATTGCACACTTGAGAGATAAAACCATAAAGAAAAGCAAGGAAAATATTACTATAAAAGTCAAGACACTGGTTACCTTTGGGGCAGAGAGAGGTTTGATTTTGAGACAGGGCACATGGAGGGTCTTCTGAGGTGGGGGCAAAGTTCTATTTCTTGGACTGGGTGGTGGTTGCAAGGGTATTTGTTCACATTATAATAATTCAGTAATATATACATTTGTTTTGTGTGATTTTATTTTATCCGTGTTTTAGTTTACAACAAAGAAAAGAAAAAGAAAGTGTCTGGTGCAGAGTGGGCTGTTTGTTCCTGTTGGTTGAGTGCGTGCCTGACAGACTGAGCAAATGAACGCAATGAATAAGTCAGTTTCTTAAGAGCAGGGACCTCATCTGGTTTTGTTCATTGCTGCATCCCTAGCACAAACACAGTGCCTGGCAAATAATAGGTGCTCAAGACATATGAGTTGAAGAGGATCGACAGACATGTTGTCGGTGTGTTTTACCAACATACAAGAGCAATTTGTTTGCTCCCCACTCCCCCTCCCAAACTGGAATCCCCATGCTTTCGGTCCTCTAGAGTTTATCTCCTCTGATGATACACACTGTCTCCCTTCTTTCTCTCCAAATCCATCCACTTCACTTTTTCTGGGAGCCCTCTCTGATTAACCCAGCACACCTGGAGCCATTTCTTTTCTGAGCCCTGAGATCCAGCAGTATTTTCTGCTATGGTTCCAAAGCCATCTCCACAGCCTTCCTGATTAAATCTCGAGCTGCCCGGCCTAACATCCAACGTTCGGCATGATCTAACCCCTACTGCCCTCTTCAATTTTGCTGGCCACCACTGCCGTCCTGCAGCCAGACTGAACCGTCTACAGTTCCTTCAATGCACCATGCTCTCTTTCTCTCTGATGTTCTCTCTCATTAGGTCTTCCTGAGTTTGCACATGTCATTCCCTCCACCTGTAACACCCTCCCTACTCCCTTCTCTACTGGTGAGTTCCTTTAAGATTTAACTATTCTAGAAGGCTTCTTTGGCGCCCCTCCCTATAGAGCCCTCCTCCATGTTCCCTGGCATCTGCCATGACACTTATACTAGAGTATGACCGTCTGCCTACAGGACTGCCTCCCTCACCAGACTGGTAACTCTTGGAGGTCAAATTGGGTCATTTATCTCTGTCTCCAGGACCCAGCAAAGCACCCTCAAATTTCCAGGTTCTGAGCCCCTATAAGTATCCTTCTCTAATTTCTCCTTTTAAGATACGATGAGACTAGCAGGTGTTGCTCTGCCATGCTCAGAAAATTTAATAAACTCAGCTTTGCTTGACCACCAGGTTTTCCCAGGTTTCCCTAGGTTCAAGAACCTAGGGCAATATCTGGCACATGGAAGGGAGAGACAGAGGAGGGAGGAAGTGGGGCAGGGAGGAAGGAGAAGATGGAGACAGGGAAGGAGAGAGAATGGAAGGATACTGGGTATGATGGATCAACGATTAATAAATGGATTTTAAAAAATGGCATTTAATTGTTACTGATGATTCAAAGAAAGGGCAGAGAAGGGTAATTTGAGTTGACAATACATATTTACCTTACTTTACCTTGAAGACAGTGCATCTATTCTAATATCATCTATTATTTCAACAGTAGAAAAATTAACTTCCTTATCCTGAAAAGAAGTGAAAATGTACCCAAATAATTGCTACTCTTACATTTGTCCACCCAAACACACACACGTGCCCGCACACACACACATGCACACACACACATGCACGCACACATGCACGCGCGCGCGCACACACACACACACACACACACACACCCTCCTCCCCTTGGTAGTGTATGGTCTCTGACTTTTAATAAATGGTTGTTCCTTTCTGCTTAGAAGCCTGTATTAGCTATTCAGGGAATACTAGCCCTTTCCTTGGACTCAGAAAAGTATTTTATCCATTAAAATCTAACCAGGGTGTAGTAACCATAAAATCCAGCCGCTCTGTTAGGAAGGCGGATATCCTCAAAGATTTATGTCTGGCTGTCTCAAAGAAAATGTGTAAGACGGAGTTTTCTCAGAGACTTCCTGGCTGCGCTCCACCCCACACATAATTTCTGTTTGTATAATCCTCAGATCAAAACTCAGGAAGGGTTAGGGGAAACCTTTCTGAACCACAGGTTATATCTGCTCACCATCCTCGGTTGACCGTTCGGAGTGAATTAACCAGTCCCTAACCAGCCCACAACTGGTTCTTGGACAGAATTAACCAACCTCTCTAGTCCAAAATGGTCCAAGTCTTTAGGGGTCTCAGATTTGGAACGATGGTCTAGGTCACAGACTATATTCAAAGTCATTTGCATGTCGCCATAACTGTAGTGAGAGATAATGAAAACATACCACATTGTTAGTCTCCAGGATATGGTGGAGACCATTGGAAACATCAGAAGTCGGGAAGGGGTGGAGAAGGGGGTGTGACTGTTTTGAATGAACCTGAAAGAAAATACTTCCCAAACCTTTTTTCAGAAGACAAGTTCAGTTCCAATTTTTCATAAGGTTGGAAAAAGTTAAGCAAACTAGAACTATAGACATTTGTTTATAGAAGGTTTTTCTCTTTAATTACTGTTTTTGTTTCACGAAAGAAAAGTCTCATAAAATAAAAGCTCGTTTGGGGTTCAGTGAGCAGCGAGACTCCTGAGAACGCCTGGAAAAGCCTGACTTGGCTCCAGCCAGCCGAGGAGTCCTGACAACGTGAACGTCTATACGTTTCCACAGCAAGGTATGCACTTTTCCCACCCTCCACCCTGAAGGTCTCTCCATACATCTGAGACAGTTAAAAAAATCTGAACTTGTGGGGCCGTCTGGTCATTGGCAAGCATTCCAGACAAGTGGTTTTCTAAGAAGCCAAGTTTTGGTTTGACTCTTTGATTGGAAAAGTATCTATTTCACTAAGGGTGATAGGCCTCTGAATGCTTTCTCACCAAAAAACCCATAAACCAATACTTTAAATGCCAGCAGTGAGTTGTAGGGAATTCTTCTGGTTTGCCTTCAAGGACACAAAACATTGCAAAGGTCTTCTCTTTGGCAGAGAGAGGCCTGGTGTGGAGAGTTAGCCCATGGGCTGCGTGGAAAGAGTCAGAATTAAGATTCAACAGGCCTGAGTTTGAATCCTGCCTCTGCCACCAGTGAGCTGGTTCTGACCTCAGGCAAGCCTCTTCACCTCTCCTGAGTCTTACCTGACTCATCTGTAAAATGGGGACATTGACTTCAGTCTCAGGGAGTGGTGGGGGCTCAGTGAGATGATGTTTGCACAATTCCTTCCAACATGTCTGGTACACAAATCAGTTGCTGTCAAGTTGACTCTGAATCATGGCGACCCCATGTGTGTCAGAGTAGAAATGTGCTCCATAGAGTTTTCAATGGCTGTGACCTTTCAGAAGCAGTTTTCCAGGACTTTCTTCCAAGGCACTTCTGGGTGACTTCAAACCCCCAACCTTCTGGTTAGTAACCAAGCACTGAGTAGTTTACCCCTCTGGCACACAGCAGGGGCTTAATAAATATTAGTTATCTACCTCCTCACTATTATAACAAAATGATGGAAACACAACATCTCTCAGGTCATTTAATCCATCCTGAGATATCTCTCTGGGGCCTTCAAGGAAAGCAGAGTTTTTCACCTGCTTTCATATTAATCCAATCAACAGGTAATTATAGAACATGAACTCTGGGGTGAGCACATGGCCCCAGACGCAAGGGATTTTAAAGATGCAGAGGATGTTTCCTCTGTCCGTAGGAGCTGGTGTTCCCACAGGATGGACCAAAAAATGCACAAGAAGTATTTGCTAATAACAAAAACCAGTTGCTGTCGCGTCAACTAGACTCATGGCAACCCCATGTGTGTCAGAGTAGAACTGTGCTACACATGGTTTTCAATGGCTGATTTTTCCCAAGTAGATTGCCAGGCCTTTCTTCCAAGGCTCCTCAGGGTGGACTTGAACCGCCAACCTATCAGTTAGCAGCTAAGTGCGTTAACCATAATCCAAGGCATTATGACTAGATAACTAAATAGAGAATAGAGCTCAAAGAACCGTAGGGATCACCAACCCAGATGCCTTCAGGGCCAGACAGGTAACATAACCGTGTCTAGCAGCCAGCAGACGAGCCCAGACCCCATTTACAGGAAGCTGTGGTTACCCAGCCCTGGGCAAGTGTGGTCGTACGGGAACAAGGCGCAGGGTGGCCAGATTTCTCGTTTCTCAACCAGAAATCTGGATTTGTATCTGAAGTCTGCTGATTTTTAAACATTGACTTTTTTAAAAACAAATTTTTAAATATCGGTCTGCAGGCCAGGTGGATAGGGAGAGAGCCCTGCCGTTGGAGGACTACACCAAGGAGCTGGGGTTTGTGCCAGGCTTGAATGGCGAGTAGAATTTGTATTTACATGTGTGTATGTTTACCGTGTGTACACTTCTTAGCAAGTGGTGTGGCTTGGTGGACATGAACTTGGTGTCTGATTCCTCCTTTGGAAAAGGGATAGAAAAATGTCATCTACTCAGAAGGTGGCTGTGAGGATTAAAGGCGATGAAGCGATTCAAGCTCAACACAGCCAAGAGTTTGGTCATAACAGCACTGTTGTCATAACTACCTTGGCTGTTAAAATTTTTGCTGTTATTGAGATCAGAGATCGAGGGCGCATATAGCTCTGTCACCCTCCATCCCAACGCATCCCATTCAGACAGCCTACACTCACCCATACCTTGACACGACGGCCCTGTGAAATGGACAGTAATGTTGTTATCCCCATTTTACAGATGAGAAAACTGAGGCAGCACAGAGAGGTGAAAAAACCTACCCAGGGTTACACAGACCGTCAGTGGAGAAAAGATGGGAACCCAAGTTTCCCTCACCTGTCCCAGATCTGACCTCCATCCACCCCACCCATCTACCCCACCCATGCCCACAGTAGCTGTGTTTGTTGGATTCCAGGAGCCCACGCCCCTGAAACCATCCTGTGGGATCATCGCACATAGGACCATGACACTCCCAGCCTTACCCTGCCCGTATTCCCATCCAATTCCAGTAAAGGCTCCTTTGAACTCCACTGCAAGTCTCCTCCACAAAGCCCAGGAAACATCTTGGTTGGAGAAGAGAGTTTTATGGTGTTCCTTACAAAAGCACAACCTGACATGCAGCTATTTTGTCCATGATTGCTCTATTCCTAATTGCCAGAAACCCAAAACAGCTTAAAATGAAGAGAAACTGGCTCCAGGTCTGTGGGAGGCTCACCTCGGGCCGCGTCTACATGCTCACTCGGCTTTTGTGAACTTGGCCTAAGGCTCCGGCTCACAGGTCTGGGGCAGGGCATCCCCAATGCAGATCCAACCCACCCGCCCTCAGTGGACCCCTGAATGTTCTCTGTCACTCTGGGGAAAGACCACGGAGAACCTGGAGGTGGGGGAGCTGGGAGTGGGGGAGTCAGGATGAGGAAGCACTCTCAGCCCAGAAATATCGCAGGCACAAAAGTTTCGCTCTCATCTTGAAGCCATTTCAACCCGAGGGGCTGGTTGCCAAACCTGGACACTCATCATCTGCTACGTTCATTTGACAGACAGACTCTGAGCGCTCACTTGGTGCTGCTAAGCCAGATACTTAGAGCATCTTTTCAGGTCTTCGCATCCCACGGGCCCTTGGCCATTTCTCTTACTCAGTTTGAATATACACAGTCATAGAGGGAAAGAAACCATCTAGAGAATACCGAAATAGTGCCGTCCTCGCAACTCAGCGCTCAAGGAGTGAGCCTTCATCGTCTGTTCCCTCAGGCTTGGCTGCCACACGTCTCCCCTAGCATGAGCATCGTGCCCCTCTGAGGTAACTCTACTGTTGAAAGGATCTTTTTAGTTCAGTGTGTTCCAGTAACAACTTCAACTTGTGCTCAAATGAAGACATAGTGCCCCAGGAAAAAAGGCTGAGTTGGGCTTTTCAAGAGATTCTTTGTCAGCCTCCTGGAGTCCCTGGGTGATGCAAATGGTTAATGCATTCAACTGCTGACTGGAAGGTTGCTGGTTCAACTCCAGTCAGAGGCACCTTAGAAGAAAGGCCTGGTGATCTACTTCTGAAACATCAGCCATTGAAAACCCTATGGAGCCAATAAAAAAAGAAAATGTTCTACATCCCACTTCAATGAGTAGCGTCTGGGGTCTTAAAAGCTTCTGAGTGGCTAAGATACATCTATTGGTCCCATCCCATCTGGAGCAAAGGAGAATGAAGAAAACGAAATACAAAAGGAAAATATTAGCCCAAAGGACTAAAGGACCACATGAACCAGAGACTCCACCAGCCTGAGCCCAGAAGAACTAGATGGTGCCCGGCTACCACCACCAACCGCTCTGACAGGGGTCAAAACAGAGAGTCTCGGACAGAAAGGAGAAAAATGTACAAGAAAATTCAAATTCACAAAATAAAACCAGACTTACTGGTCTGACAGAGACCAGACGAACCCCCGAGACTATAGCCCCCAGAAATTCTGCTAACCCAGAACTGAAACCATTCCCAAAACCCACTTTGCAGACAAAAATTAGACAGGCCTATAAAACAAAAAATAACACACGTGGCGAAAGTGCTTCTTAGTTCAATCCAATATACAAGACCTAACGGGCAACTCCTGTCCAAAAGCAGGACAAGAAAGCAGGAAGGGACAGGAACTGGACAAATGGACACAGGAAACCCGAGGTGGAATGGGGGAGTGTTCTGTCACATTGTGGGGATTTCAACCAATGTCACAAAGCAAGACACGTATAAATTTTTGAATGAAAAATTAACTTGAGTTATAAATTTTCACCTAAACCACAATAAAATTTAAAAAGAAAACCCTATGGAGCACAGTTCTACTCTGACACACATGAGGTCACCATGAGTCAGAATCATCTCAATGGCAATTAGTAGGTACTGGTATTGTCAGCCTCCTACATGAATATACACACTTTTTTTTGCATTATTTTTTGTTGTTGTGCTTTAGATGAAGGTTTACAGAGCAAATTAGTTTCTCATTAAACAATTAATACACATATTGTTTTGTGACATTGGTTGCCAACCCATCAATGTGTCAACACTCTCCCCTTCTCAACCGTGGGTTTGAATATATACACTTTGTACTTCAAGTCTTCCCGTTAAGACTCTAATCTTCACGTAAGATATTGGGTGTTAAGAACTCCGGCTCTAGAGGCAGACAGGCCTCCTTTCAAATCCTATTTGTGTGATCTTGGGTGAAACCCTTAATCTCCTTAGCATCAGTTTTCCTGTCTGTAAAACAAGGATAGTAGCAGTTTCTACCTTATAGAGTTGCTGTGAGGATTCAATGAGGTAAGAATGCAAAGTGCTTAATTCAAGTAAATGTGGAATCAAAGAGACCAGTTATTATTATCACTACGGGTCTGGAGTTTTACATGCATTCTCTTTTTGCTCCTCACTACAATCCTAGGAGTTAGGTATTTTTATCCCCACCTTATCATTTTGCACTACCTAAGGACTCCATCCCCACCTTACAGATGAGGAAACTGAGGCCTAACAAGAGAGAGTACAAAGCCCAAGGTCTCACAGCGAATGAGCGATGAGGGTGAGATTTGTACCCAGGGCAGCCCGGCTCTGCACCTGACTACCGCCCAAAGCAAGTGTAGACACCCCTCTGCTTTTATACGTGGAACTCTGTGCAGCTGTTGTTGGCTGGCATAGAGCATTAGCCTCAGTCCCATTCCTTGCCATCTGCAGAAGGTGCTCTCACTGCCAAAAACCCAGTATTCAACCAGGACTTCCAGGAACAGCAAAGTCACAGAGGTCACACTGACACACACCAGGACCTACATGGCAAAGGAGACCCTGGAAGGTCACTTATAGAAGTTCAAAACCAAACCAAACCCATTGCCATCAAGTGGATCCTGACTCATGGTGACCCCATGTGTTACAGAGTAGAGCTACTCCATAGGGTTTTCTTGACAGAAGCAGATTACCAGGACTTTCTTCTGCAGTGTCACTGGGTAGGTTCAAATCACCAACCTTTAGACTGGAAGTCAATTGCAAAATGCTTGTGCCACGCAGGGACTTTACAAGAGTTCAGTGGATGCCTTTTCATCATCTCTGCGCCCATCAGCAGAATTAGCCTCACTCCTCAGCACCACATTGCTCCTGAAAGCAAGAGTGTGGGCTATCACATCTCAGAATTCGACGTTCATTTTCCATGAAGAGTCTTGGATTCGGGAGCAAGTGCTTTATGAATTCAACAACCCCATGAGGTTTCTCCCTCACCCTCCAACCTGAGGCCCAATTTAACTCACTCAACTAATTGAGGTGAGCGCTCCATGCTGCAATCTTTTCTACTGCTGCTCCCGCAGGTGGCAGCTGAAGTCGTGTGCAGAGGGACCAAGGTGCCTGCGTAATGCTCAGAGCACTGTCCTGGATCCATTTGCCTGCAGATATTGTAGACGCTGAGTCTCTGAGGCAGGCCGCCACAACAGAGTGCATGACTAGGTGAGCCCGCCTTATTTTTCACTCCAGCTTTTGCACACCCCTCCCTTTTTTTTTTTTTGCCTCAGGGCCCAAAGTATTCTGGACATATTTTTCATTTTTCCAAATATCAATTGCTCTTTTATTCCCTCTCCGAAGCAGTGAGTAATAAGAGTTGTGTCTGGTCCTGAAATTCCGACTGAAATAAATTAGTCCAATGACCAACGGGAGGTGCCTAGAACAATAACGGTGGAATATTTGGCATGTTACAAAAGAGCCCCTGGATGTCGGAGTACAGTAAGTCTAGAAGCACATTATGGAGCGACGTTGCCAGAAGGGGTATGCAATGAGCCATCCAGACTGCAGAACGCCTCATAAATTAATCCTTCTCTTTTTCCCCTTTGGTCCACTGTTCACAGTTCTTTTCGCCCTCTCCTTAATGGAGCATGCAGAAGGGTATTTTTGGTGTGGCCTGCATCTCCAGCAGGCAGGAATATGCCAAGACTGGGTGCAAATGTATGTATTTGCCCCCGAAACTCAGCTGGCAGCAGGCACCACTTGCTGAAGTGAAGGAAACGGGGAAGGGAAGACTTTGGAGGCAGCCAGGCTGTTCACAAATATTCAGCACCTACTAAGTGCCAGGAGTTGTGCTAAGGTCTGGGGATGCTGCAGGGGACGCTGCTGGAGAGGGACATGGTCCCTGCCCTCGTGGCCCTTATACTTTATACATCCCCCAGGCTGTCTGGAGTCCCTGGGTGGTGCAAAGAGTTGTTTGACTGCTAACTGAAAGGTTGAAGGTTCGAGTCCAAATCAGGGGCACCTCGGAAAAAAGGCTTGGCAATCAACTTCCAAAAAATCATCCATTGAAAATTCTATGGTGTGCAATTCTACCCTGACACACATGGGTTCGCCATGAGTCGGCAACCGGTTTTTTTTCCAGGCTCTGGAGAGTTGGGCCTCCTTCTCCGTGCAGATGAGAGGAAGGAGCAGGGAACAATGGTTTCACTGCTCAGCGTTCCACTCCCTCTTTCTCTAGAGGCAATGGCCCATTGTGTGGCACAGACCTGCCTCCATCTACAGAAGTGACAGGAGCCCCATCCTCCCCACCTCTGGCAACTAGGGGGCAGACCTGTGACGAGGCTCAGCCAACTCCTGCCCGGGGCTTAGAATTTTCAGTGAGTCCCAAAGACACTGTAGTAGGCTGAAAAATGACAGTCAAAAGATAACCATGTCCTTATCCTTAGAACCTGTGAGTGTTACCTTACATAGCAAAAAACAACTTTGCAGATGTGATTAAGGTAAGGATCTTGAGATGAGGAGGTTATCCTAGATTATCTGGGTGGGCCTTAAATGCGATCACATGTATTCCTTCCTATAAGAGCAAGGCAAGGGAGATCAGGCACACAGAGAAGAGAAGAAGGCAACGTGACCACAGCGGCAGAGATTGGAATGATGCTGCCACAAGCCAAGGATTGATGGCAGCCACCAGAAGCTGGAAGAGGCCAGAAAGATAAGGGAACAAAGCCCTGTCAGGACCTTGATTTCTTTCCACTGATGCTCAGTTTGGATTTCTGGCCTACAGAACAGTGAGAGAAAAAAATTCTGTTGTTTTAAGTCACCCAGTTTGTGGTAATTTATTACAGCTGCCCTAGGAAATGAATACATTCACCAAGAGAATGTAGAATTCTTTCATGGCAGTGAAGCCCAGCGGCCCACACTATACCCATTTGCCAGTATACAGTTCTGGGTTCAGATTGTGCCTGTGATCTGCCCTCGACTGTAGTTCCAACATCTCTTCCTCTCTCTGGATCTTCAGACTTCCCATTAATTCCCAGAGTCTCCTTTGACATCTCTCCAGATTTTTCCCTCTCTGATTTTGGTTAGCCAGAGGGTCTATTGTTTGCCACTGTGTATGATCATTGCCATATGGGGGTTGGGGGGCTGTTGTGAGGATAAAGGGACAAGCTGTTATCAAGCCCAGCACAGTGCCTGGCACACAGTAAACACAATAAATCACAGTACACAAGTTGATGGTCTGCATTTGGCCTGCACAGTATATTTTTTCTAAAGTTAAATTTGTTGCCAACATTATTCACAAGTCAGGATATTTCACACCAAAGCCTGAATTTCTAGCTTCTCTGGAAAAATTAGAAGATCTTGCAACACACTGAACCCTCATTCTCATGGCAACAAATGGCTGGACTTCTAGACATGTTACAGTCTGCCACAGTCCCCATCATGCCCTTCTGTGTTACACTCAGCCCATTTCATTAATTGTTCAGTACCTCTATGCATCTGACTTCATAGCCCTTGTTATAGATGCAAGTCTTTCCTCCATCAGACTGAAGGCAGGGCCACAGACCCAGTCTAGGATGGGTTCTGGTTTAAGGCTCTGTTGTGAGGTCTTTGTCCATGATGTTTCAGTTTCCTCAGATATACTTTCTTCTCCCCTCTAGTTAGCAAAAAATGCCTCCTCCTTTATGAAGCCATCCTTGCCCCCTTCCTCCTGCACCCATTAATCCCCACCCACTCCTGTCCAGGCTTGCCTACTATACATTCTGTATCAGCTCTCCATATAAAGTCTTTGCATTTTTAAATTACTGGGAGAAACTTTCACGTTGAATGGCACAGTAGCAGCCAGTCAATAAGTATGTGGTGAAGAAATGAAGAACTAAAAAAAAAAAAAAAAAAAAAAAAAACCAAAACTGTTGCAATCGAGTCAATTCCAACCAATGATGGCCCCATATGTTACAGAGTAGAACTGCAGAACTTCACTCCATAGGGTTTTCTTGGCTGTATTCTTTACCGAAGCAGATCACCAGGTCTTTCTCCCGTGGCACCACTGTGTGGGTTTGAACCCCAAGCTTTCACTTAGTAGTCCAGTGCAAACTGCTTGCGCCACCCAGGGACCTCCAGAAAAGAAGGGAGGGAGGGAAAAAGACAAAGGAGGGAGTGTGGGAGGGCGGAAGGGACAGAAGGAGAGAGAAAGGAGAGGGGGAGGGAGATTAACTCAGCTTCCTCCTTTAGGCCAGGTACTATCCGGTTGGTTTACTGTGTTTAGCCCTGCCAATAAACCTTCAAGACATTCATTATTATTAGCCCTGTTGTCCAGATAACTGAGCCTCGGAGACATGATGTCACTTTCCCAAGTGACATGTTACAGGGACACCAGGATTTGAAGCTAGGTGTGTGTAGGAGACAAGACTCAAGCACAGATCACCGCTTGGTCTCCCCTTGTTAGGTATGGGGTGGATTTCTTCCTTGGAAGGGTGTAACTTTTCAAGACTGATTTGTTATTTTCCAGGAACTCTTTACTCATTCACACAATTTCCATTCATTCCCTCCCAGCCCATTCATTCCCACATTCATTGAGGAAGCCACATGCTCCCTAATTCCCTTGTCCATGGCCCACCCTTCTTTCTCATCACCTCTATCTCCCTATACTGGGAAGTGGGGAGCCCTGGCCGGGAGGCTGGCAAACACCCAGCATAGCACTGACCCACCCATAGTCCTTTGCCCACATCAGCTTCTGAGCATGCTCTCTGAGGGCCGTGGGATGCTCTTCCCCTCTCCTCCCTGCCTGGAGGCCGAATTCCCAGGAAATGATCCTCAAAACTAATCCCAGAAGCTCCACCCTCATCACTGCTTTTCATGGTGGTTTCCTGGAAGAACTCATTTGGTTTCCCAAAAAAAGTTTCTGGTTGTCCTCCCTTTCCATGGCTGTAATTCATGACTTTTGATGTGCCATAATTAGCTCAATTGGGAGTCCTTGCATATCTGCACTTGACATTTGAAACATTTCCTTAAGGTAAAGCCAGAGCAGCTAGCTACTGTCATGGGCACGTGCAAGACCATCAAGATACTACAACTGGCCTTTTGAAGAGGCCCCAGGTGGGAGGCAAGAGTTTTGAGTTCTGGTCCCTTTTCCTCCAACTCATTGGGGCAGGTCTCTTCCTCTGGTCTCCAGTTTTCCCACTAAGGAGGCAGTATCACATGGTAAAAGAGTCCCTGGTTGGCACAAATGGTTAGGCACTTGATTACTAACTGAAAGATTGATGGTTCGAACCCACCCAGAGGTATCTCCAAACACAGGCCTGGTAGTCTGCTTCCAAATTGTCACAGTAGCTTGAAAACCCTATGGAGGAGTTCTACTCTGCACATACGGGGTCTCCATAAGTCAGAATTGACTCAGCATCAGTTGGTAATCAAGAACCTGGTGCTGGAATCAGACTAGCCTGCTTCAGATATCAGCCCTTCCATTCTCTGGCTGCTTAACTTTGGGAAAGTGACTTAACTACTCTAAGCCTCAGTCTCCTCATCTGTAAAATGGGGATAATTAATATTATTTAGTCCTCAAAGTCTTAATAATGATACAGTCAGCCAGTGTGTGTAAGGCACTTAGCAGAGTACCCAGCACTCAGTAGTTTCTGGAAATAACTTGGCTACAGATAATAATAATAAGGACACAGAGGGCAAAGGAAAAACGAATGAGTAGAGATTGTATTAAATCCCTGGCTCCCAAACTGGGTAGTAGAGGGGTTGGAGGGGGAGGAAGAAACATAGCTACTTTTGAAATTTTAAAAAAGTTTAATGGAATTCTACATCTATTTACCTACAATAACACCACACATGTGTCGATACCTTCCTTGTCAGCAGCCCTGGGCATTCCTTGGGTACTTGGCATTCCTTGGCTTATAGACAATCTTCACATCCTCACATGGTGTCTGTCTTTTGTGTGTGTGTGAGAGAGTGTGTGTGTGTCTATTCTGGTCTTTTTATAACTCAGAAGTGATTAGGTTAAGATTCACCCTGCAATGGTGTGACCTTATTAACATAACAAAAATAAAACCCTATTTCCAAACAGGATTACACCCACAAGTACAAGGGCCAAGAATTCAACACACACTTTGGGGGGACACAAGTCAATCCATAACATATATTTACTGAGCCAAGCACTGTAAATACAAAAATGTATTCAAACACACAGCCCGTGGCTCTAAAAGCCCAGTTTAAGGTTGTTCATATTTATCCATTTAAAAAACATTTTTACTGATCACTTACTATTTAAAATAGATTACATAATGAGCATTAGTGATACTATGGTTAGTAAAACAAATTCACTCCCCAACTATTTATAGAATTACAGCCTAAAGAGAATGTAATAAAATTACCTAAATTAATTACCTAAAATAACCTAGTAAAATGCCTAGCATACTGTGAGTGCTCAATAAATGAAGGTTACCTGGGTGCTAATCAGAAGTTGTGTATGTATAACTTTGAGAAAGTTAATTCATAAAAATATAGAAAATCAATAATTTCTTAACACATGAAATTTGTTTGATAGACAGGGACTTCTAAAATGTGGGGAAGTCCAAAAAAAAAAAATGAAATACTTAGGGATAAGCACCTAACATGCACAGGTTGCATATGCTGAAAATTAAAAAATGCTAATAAAAAGAAAATAAAGAAAACTTAAATAAATGGAGAGGCATACCATGTTCATGGATTGAAAGACACAGCATAGGAAAAATGTCAATTCTCCCCAAACTGATCTATAAATTAAATGCAATTCCTATCAAAATTCCAGCCGATAAGGCTTTTTTGTTATTCTAAAATTTATATGGAGAGGCACAGACCATAGAATAGCTAAAACAGTCTTTCTTGACTACAAAGAACAAAGTGGGAGAAATCACTCTACTTAATATTAAGGTTCACAGTATAGCTACAGTAATCAAGACAGTATTGGTGCAGGGATAGATATAAAGATCAATGAAACAGAGTAGAGAATCCAGAAACAGACCCACACAAATATGCCCAACTGATTTTTTGACAAAGGTGCAAAAGCAATTCAAAGGAGGAAGGATCACCTTTCAACGAATGGTGCTGGAACAACTGGACATCCATAGGCAAAAAAATGAACCTTGACCTAAACCACACACCTGGTAGAAAAGTTAACTCAAAATGTACCTTGGACTTAAATGTAAAGCATAAAATGATAAAACTTAAAAACAGAAGAAGAAGAAAACTTTCAGAATATAGGGCTAGGCAAAGAGTTCTTAGACTTGACACCAATGTCCTTCAGTAGGCGAAAGAATACTACTCAGCTATAAAAAGGAACGAACTATGGATACACACGACAACCTGGATGAATCTCGAGGGAATTATACGAAGTAAAAAAAGCCAATCCCAAAAGGTTATATACTGTTTGATTGCATTTATATGACATTTTTGAAATCACAATATTTTAGAAGTGGGGAACAGATTAGTGGTTGCCAGGAGTTCAAGATGGTGTGTGTATGGCGAGGGCAGTAGTCAAAGGACAATAACCAGGATCTTTGTGGTATTGGAATTCTTCTGTGTCTTAACTATGGCGATGGATACACAAACCTACACATGTGACAAAATTGTTTAGCATTAAATACACACACACAAATAAGTACAAGGAAAACTGGGGAAATCTGAATAAGATCAGTGGATTGTATCCATGTCAATATCCTGACTGACATTACCATTGGGGAGAACTGCGTATAACGTACACAGGATGTATTATGTGTATGACTCTACAGCGATCTCAATAATATTTTCAACCAAAAGTCGTTTCTATTGTTTTTAAATTAAAAAATTCACATATTACTAAGAACTTGAAAATAGATCAGAAATAAGATAAAAATTATCAGCCTGAAATATAATCTTTCTATGCCTTTCTTGCTTGTCTTTGTTTCCTACATTTACATGAAAAGAAATGTGAGGAAAGGGGCTAAAAATCAGGGTGGTGAGAAGCTGGGGGCCTTGCTGTCCCCCACCTCTGTGACATCAGAACTCATGCTCGAGAGATACCTGGTGCCCAGAGGTGGGGGAGGGGAACACCATCCCTCTGCCTGTCAGGTGGGGGTGTCCTGTTCCCCCCAGGCAGCCTGACTGAGGCCATGGTGATCCAACATGTGGACAACAGGGCACGGGTGGCAGCCGAGCTGTTAGAAAGGAGAACGGACAGCCACTCTGAGGACAAGAAGCAGGTGAGGCCAGCCCAGGGGTACCTTCTTTCCTCTGTGGCTCCCTTTCCTCCTCCAGACAGATGGTGTAGCTCTCAAAGTCAGGAATGGGTCTTCAGCCCAACTCTCCCTGGAGCCCACCTGGTGAGGCTCAGCACAGAGGCTGAATATACACTCCAGAAGGGCAGGGTTTTTTGCTTTGTTTCCTGCTTGGTCACTAGGACCTAGGATGCTGCTTGGTATATAATATGTGCTCAATGAATGAATGAACTAAAATAAGCAGGAGAATATATCCAAACTGGGGAGCTCCTGTCAAAGAGGAAAACTCGCATACTAACTGTACACAGCCTGGTGCTTTCCACCCACTCCCTCTTTCATGACTAACGACATTCTTGAGACGCAGCTATTATCAACCTCTTTCACAGACAGGTAAACTGAGGCTCAGGAAGGCAAAAAATACCTTGTTCAAAGCAATACAGCTGGGACATGTCAGAGCCAAGATTGGAAAGAAGGGCCATCTGATTCCAGAACTCGTAGCAAGGGTTACCCACTACACCCCTCCACCTCCCAGGTGGAGAGCGAGGGAGTGACGGAAAAAGAGGCTGCGAAGGTTGCTGAGCCTTGCACACTATGGAAAGGGGTGGAATTTTCTTCTGAGAGTAATAAGAAGCCATTGAAGGGTTTTAAGCTGGGTAATGAATGACCTATCTATACGTTTCCAAAGCATCTGTTCACTCATTCATGTAATAGACATGTGCCAAGGGCCTCTGATGTGCTGGACCTCACAGCACACCAGGAGTCTTGAGGGGCTCACATCACACTGTGGCTTTTCCTAAAAAGAGTTCTGCAAATACCAAACTCCAGAAATTTTAGAAAAAAATCATTAAAAAGTTTCCATGGTCCATCACTTTGGGAAACACTGCATATCCTCTTTGACAGGAGCTTCCCAGTTTGGGTATATTCTCCCTTCTTGGAGATTGACATTGCTCATTCACGTAACAAAGACTCTGAGAAGTCCTGTAGCAAAGAAACCCATTTAGCTTTGGTTACCACAGCATTTCCCAATTGATTCGACCACAGAGCCTCCATTTTTTCTTTTGGAAAGACCTTTTAGGATATTTCAAATCCATTTTACAGATGAAGAGACTGAGGCTCCAGGAGAAGAAATGATTTGCCTCAGGTCCAAAGACAGCACCAGCAAAAGGAGAAAAATCTAATCCTAATCCACGTTCTTCCTTTTACCACCACACAGCACGAAATGGAAACCTAACAACAAGCTTGCTGGTGAAGAAAACCTAGAAAACACATTGATAGAGAAGTAGTTAAATAATGGAAGAGCATCCAGACCTTGGAATACTCATCAGTCGTTATAAAGAATGAGATGGTGCTATGTATTTTACATGAAAAGATTTCCAGGCAATATAGTTTTTGTTTGTTTGTTTTTTGGGTTTTTTTAATTTGTACTTTAGATGAAGGTTTACAGAATAAATAGTTTCTCATTAAACAGTTAGTACACATACTGTTTTATGACATTGGTTAACAACCCCACGACATGTCAACACTCCCCCTTCTCTACCTTGGGTTCCCTACTACCAGCTTTCCTGTCCCTTCCTGCCTTCTAGTCCTTGTCCTGGGCTGTTGTGCCCCATTTGTCTCATTTTGTTTTATGGGCCTGTCTAATCTTTGGCTGAAGGGTGAACCTCAGGAGTGACTTCATTACTGAGCTAAAAGGGTGTCCGGGGGCCATACTCTCGGGGTTTCTCCAGTCTCTGTCAGGCCAGTAAGTCTGGTCTGTTTTTGTGAGTTAGAATTTTGTTCTACATTTTTCTCCAGCTCTGTCTGGGACCCTCTGTTGTGATCCCTGTCAGAGCAGTCACTGGTGGTAGCTGGGCACCATCTAGCTGTACTGGACTCAGTCTGTTGGAGGCTGTGGTAGTTGTGGTCCATTGGTCCTTTGGACTGATCTTTCCCTTGTATCTTGTTTTCTTCATTCTCTCTTGCTCCCGAAGGGGTGAGACCAGTGGAGTATCTTAGATGGCTGCTCACAGGTTTTTAAGACCCCAGACGCTACTCACCAACGTAGAATATAGAACATTTTCTTTATAAAGTATGTTATGCCAGTTGAGCTAGATGTTCCCTGAGATCATGGTCCCCATAGCCCTCAGCCCAGCAATTCTGTCCCTCAGGGAGTTCGGATGTGTCTATGGAGATTGATAGAGAAGTGGTTAAATAAATGGAAGAGCATCCAGACCTTGGAATACTCATCCGTAATCGTAAAGAATGAGAAGGTGTTGTGTATTTTACATGAAAAGATTCCCAGAGAATATAGTTTTTTGTTGTTTTTTAAAAAAGGTACTAATCTTAAGTGTACAGTGTAACAGCTTTTACATTTGAGTGTATTCACCCAGGCAACCACCACCCAGATCAAGCCAGAGAACATTTCCAGCACCCTTGCTGTTGTTAGTTGCCGTCAAGTCAGCGCCAATTCATGGTGACCCCATGTACAACAGAACAACAGGTTGCCTTGTCCTGTGCCATCTTCATAATTGCTGGTAATTGGACAATATTCCGTTTCAGCACCCTACAAGGCTGTTTTGTGCCCCCTCCTAATTGGCACCCCACTCTTGTAACCACCATTCTAATTTCTATCACCACAGACGAGTTTCACCTGTTCTTGAATTTCCATAAATGGAATCATAATGTGTACCTTTGTGTTGACTTCTTTCACTCACCATTGTGTCTGTGAGACTCAGCCATGTTGTGGCTCTATAATTTTTATTTTCCAAAATTAATAATATAGTTGCTAGTATATATAAAGAAAGCTATCGGGGGGCAGATTATGCAAGTCTTTTGTCTTCTTTGTTATTATAGCAGGTCTTGCTTCACAAACTCCACAAACACAGGTGTGTAAAAAAATGTATTGTTTCTTTAAGTCAAATTAAGTCTGACTCAGCCCAAATCTAACAAAGTTGGAGAAAATTCAGTCTCGGTCATTACTCTGGCCACTTCAATCCTTTGCCCGCTTTTGTTGCCTCTGATGCCCTCACTGTTCCAACTCACACTGGGTATTGAAAGTAGGTGTTTGTCTGAGTTACACCATGGAGGCTTTCCCACAAAGCCTGCCACTAGACTCAGAGACTCTTCCCTCTATCTTCTCTCCTGCCCTGATCCTGGGACCCCCAACATAATTTCCTACGGGCCTGGGAGCAGTGTTGTCTTCAGACAGACTCTTCACTCCATCTTGCATCAAAACCCCATGGGTGGGCTTCCACTTGCAGCTATGACAGAGTAACTGATACCAAACTAGCCCTCCCATCGCAAACACCCATAAAATTGACAAAACACGAGGCAGCTGTGTTCACACTATGAGTAAAAGGCAGCACAAGAAGGCAATCCCTGAGAAAAGGAAAACTCATAAGAACTTCAACTCTTTCCCAACTACTGCTGCACAAAGAGCTAGTGTCCAAGCAGAGAGCAGCCGTCCACGTGCGGATCCCCATGACTCCTTGGTTGAGGGTTAGTATGTGCACACAAAGGGCTAGACTACTAGAGGCTTACCAGACAGCAGCTGCTATGGGGTTGAGAACAGAGTAAAGATAGTGGAAGTCCAGCAATGCTGGAGGTTGATGGAATTCTGGCTTAGCTAGAATGGAAAAACCTCTTTAACACCCCAAGCATCCATTTGAAAAATAGAAAGGCCACATCATGGGAAAAAGGATTACATCCTAGAGTAAGGTCTTCTCTAGACCCACCCTGTCAAAGCCAAAAGCCAAGTCCTGGATACACCTGCATGGAGGCAAAGTTTGAAGATAAGTCCTATCGAGTTAGAAGAACTTAGGAAAAACCCTGGGTTTTTTACAGATTCTCCCTTAAAAAGAGTAAAAACAGATTTATGTAAGTTCTAGGTATCAGCAAGGCATCAGCCTGCTAGAACAAAAAATCAACAATTGTCAGAGAAAAACAACAAAATCCAGTATCTCTATAAAACATCATCCACAATGTCCATTAAACATATAAGACATGCAAAGAAACTGGCAAAGGAAACACCTAGTTAAAAAAAAAAGTTAATGGAAATTAAACCCAATATGGTCAGATGTTTTAAATATTTTAAGGCAGCTATTACAAATGTATTCAAAGAAGTAACGCAAACTCTGATCAAATAATTAAAGGGAAATGTGGTCTTAATGAACAGATAGGAACCTCAGGAAAGAAATTGATACAACAGAAAAGAAACAATGGAAATTCTAAACCTGAAATTTTCATTACGTGCTTCTAACCAACCCATAGGTCAAAGAAGAAATTAGAAAATATTTTAACTAAACATAATGAAAACATAATTTGTGAGACAGCTAAAGTAGAGTTTATGTACTTAAATACATGTATATATTTAAATGCCTATATTAGGAAAAAAGTAAGCTTTAAAAACAATTGTTTTTGTTTCTACGTTAAGAAACCGAAAAAGAATAAATTAAACCCAGAATTTAAAAGATTGACAATACCAACCGTTGACAAGGATACAAAATAACTAAAACTCTCACGTATTACTAGCAGAAATATAAAACGGTACAAACACCTTGGAAAAAAGTTAGGCAGCGTCTTATAAAATTAAACATACCCTTACCATACGACCCAACATATGCATTTCTGGATATTAACCCAAGAGAAATGGGACTATATATCCACACAACATTTTTTCATTAAAATTTTTGTGGTAAATATATAGGTAACAGAATGTGTCATTTCAACAATCTTCACGTGTACAATTCCGTGACATTAAATATGTCCATCACGGTGTTCAATCATCACCATTCTCAAATTTTTCTATCACCCTTATCACCCAAAGATTTTTACACAAGTGTTCACAGCAGTTTTATTCATAATAGCCAAAACCTGGAAACAACCCAAAAGTCCATCAACAGGTAAATAGATTAATGGTGGTATATTCATGCACTATAAATACTATTCAGCAATAAAAATGAACACACAAAAGCATGCACAAAAACATATGGAGAAAAAAGAAGCTAAACACAAAAGAGTATATACTATTGATTCCATTCATATAAAGTTACACAACAGGCAAAACTATTCCACAGTAACAAAAAGCAGTTTTGTGGTTCTCTCTAACAGGGTGGGAGCCCTGGTGGTGCAGTGGTTAAGAGCTCGTCTGCTAACTGAAAGGTCGGCAGTTTGAACCCACCAGCCGCTCCTTGGAAATCCTTTGGGGCAGTTCTGCTCTGTCCTGAAGGGTCACTATGAGTCGGAATCGACTCAACAACAATGGATTTTTTTTTTTGTTTTCTAGTGGGGTGGGACAAGAGGGGAATTGATTAAAAAATGGAAACAATGGAAAACGTTCTATATCTTGATTGAGATGGAAGTCCACAGGTGGAGACATTTGTAAAAACTCATCAAACTACGTTTAAAATGTGTATGTGTTGCATATAAATTATACTGCAGGGAAGTTGATTTTTTTTTAAAAGATCGATTAAAACCAAAAAATGTGAAAGTGAGACAAGAAATGAGAACAAAGGAAGGGCCATCCTTCTCATAAGGGAGAAAGGAAGGCAAACACACACCACACGTCAGCAAGTTGCCATGGGATCTATTTGTGCAATGTTTTGGAGGTTTTGTAGTAAGCATGTGTGATTTCAATAACTAGACAAAAAGTTAAGCTCTAAAAACTACCTTATAGCACCCCATGCCTGCCCCTATGTGAAGGAAGCAGGGGGGTATCTCTGCCCTCCAGGAGCTCACCTTCTGTTTCCCCTCCTTTCTTGCCCCAGTCACTGCTGGCGTTGTTGGTCTTGGTGCTGTACTTGGGCACATGGATATCAGGTGAGCATTCTGGAGTCTCCGAGAAGGGAGGGACCGAGTCCACATGGAGTAGGGAGGTGTATTCTGGAGATGGTTGCATGCATGCCAAGGGGGCCTTCACAACCTGCCCTCTCCTTCCCCCCTTTATTCCACTGAGATGACCCGCCATGTTTATTTTTTTTGCCCTTATTAAGAGGTAGTATTTGTGCCTCTTTCAGGAAGAAGTTGGGAGGTGTCAGAAAGGATCAGAGAATGTAACTACCCTCAAAATACTGTGGCTACCCAGGTAACATATTCAGGAAGGTACTGGCGGGGGCGACAAGCTTGGATGAGGAAATCTGAGAAGGCTTCTCAGAGGAGGTGTCATTGGCAAGCTGGGTCTTGAAGGATACGTAGGAGCTGGCCAGGTAGAGAAGGTGGGGATGGATACATGTACAAAGGCCCAAGGAGCTTCTCAAAGCCAGTGGCATGGGGATCCCACATGAAAAAACTCTCAAGATGCAAATTTGATGTCTCTGCCTTTCAGGGGCTTGAATATCAGACCAATGATGGCTCAGAAGTGCCGGTAAAGTTCATCAGACACTGGTTGAAGGAGAACTTGCATGTTATCTTGGAGAAGCTAGAGGAAGAGTTGCGTGAGCTGGAGCAGCTGGTCCGGGACCTGGAAGAGTGGCTAGATGCTATCCTGGGAGAAACATACCTGGAGGAGCCCTGCTCCACCCTCAAAAAGTACTTGTGAGGGGCCGGGCTGGGACCTGGGGCAGAGTCAACGGGGGACAGGCATTGCCAGGGGCTGCTCTAATTAGGAATGCGCTCTGACCCTATTGAGGCAAACAAGAAAATAAAGTCATTGGAAAACTAAGTCTGTTATTCGTGCCATTGCTGATTTGTGAACGCTGATACAAATAGCTACAAGAGCACCTGAGCCCTGCAGATTTACCATCCGTGGTACAAGGATCCCTGCAGCGCACTGGAAAGAACATGGCTTCGAGACCCTTCTCTGCCATGTACTAGCTCTGAGACCTTGGGCAAATTTCCTTAACCTCTCTGAGACTCCATATCCTCATAATATCAGAGAAATGAACTTTGCCTCATAAGGATCAAATGTGTACACATAAACACCGTGTCTGGCACATAGAACAGTAAAAACCAGTTGCTTTCGAGTTGAACACATGTGTGTCCCAGGTTTTCAATGGCTGATTTTCCAGAAGTAGATTGCCAGGCCTTTCTTCCGGGGTGCCTCTGGATGGACGCGAACCTCCAACATTTCAGTTAGCAGCCGTGTATGTTAACTGTTTGCACCACTCAGGGACTGCATGTAGTAGGTGCCCCATAAACGGCTCTTTCCTTCCTCACATTCTTTTTCTTTCTTACCTGGAATTTAGCAGGAGGACACTGGTTATAAGCATGTAAATATTATGTGGCAACTCAACCCTCTGACACTGCTGGTGGAAGCGTAAGTTGGTTAAACCTTTGTGGAGGGCAACTGAGCAATAGCTATCAAATTCACCAATGCGTTCACCCTTTGACCCAAAATCCACTTCAGGGGATCTACCCCACATATACTTACACATGTGTGAAATTACATAGGTGCAAGTTTACTCACCCTAGTTCCTTCTGTAATAGCAAAAAAAGGAAACAACTCAAATGTTATCTGTCGGTAGGCCACTGGTTAAATAAACCATGGTACATTTAGACGATGGGGGTCCACGTAGCTATAAAAGAGAATGAAGAAACATTCTTTCTGCTATATGAAAAGTCTGAAAGATACGTTGTTAAATGAAATAAATCAAGGTGTAAAGCGGGGGCAGGGAATAAAAATCTATATTTTGTTGTTGTTGCTGCTGCTGCTGATGATGATGATGATGACAAATGTGCTTGGAAAAACTCTAGGCAAAGACAAAACCAGGAATGGGAGTGTTGGAACTAGGCCGATGGATGACAAAGATGGGAAACTGTTCACTGTATACTTTTCATATTTTCTTCTTTTTAAACTATGTGACTGTTGCAGCTATTCAAATAATTTTTAAAAATAAAATTATTTCTGGTTTGGAATATAGTATGTACAAGCAAAAATAGCAGTGTTACTGTGATGGAAATATGACTGACTTTTAAATTTTTGTAATTGTGCCCGGAGAAAACCCCTCTCTTTCAATTAATTTGTTTTGATTGAACAATGAGAATTTTATATAGGAGTTTCCCTTTTTCCCTTTGCCTCCAGGAAACTCAGAGTTCAACTGTCCATTATAGAAATTATATTAGCCTCATAGTTTTAGATTATTTATTCTCCCCTTTCTATGATATTTTTTCTATTTTAACGGTGCTACCATACATGTGCCAGTTACTAGAACTCCCTTGCATCTTTGGAAAGTACCAATTAAAATCATCTCAGAGACTATCTGACTTACAGGAAATGGCACAGCAACTGGTTTGCAGGAAGGAATTAATCAATTGCTATTTGGGAATGGAAAAGGTCTTTGCCACTTATATCACAATTTTCTTACCCTGAATATTTGTCAGGGGGTTGGAACCAGAATCTGTTTTTTTTCTGATTTGCAGCAATTTCAGCAAGAGTTCTATAAGGGTCTGATTGATATGTTCTTGCATTTGTATTTAAATATTTCCATACAGTGTTATAGTTACATACTCAAAACCATGTATATGTGCTCTACAGGTGCTTTAAAGGATTCTCAGGGATAATTTTGACTATACACAGTTTTAGCCTAATACACACTTTAGACTCTAGCCCCATCTAAGTTGCAATCCTACTGTATCTGCAATATGTGGTTGTTGCTGTTAGTTGCCACGAGTTGGCTATAACTCATGGCAACCCCATGTACAACAGAAAGAAATGTTGCCCGGTTCTGCTCCATCTTCAAGGTTGTTGGTATGCTTGAGTCCAATTTGTGGCCACTGTGTATTCTGAGTGTCTTCCAACCTAGAAGGCTTATCTTCCAGCACTATCTTGGACAATAGTCCATTGTGATTCACAGGGTTTTCACTGACTAATTTTCAGGAAGTAGATCAATCACCAGGCCTTTCTTCCTAGACTGTCATAGTCTGGAAACTCCACTGTAACCTGTCCACCATGGGTGACTTTGCTGGTATTTGAAATACCAGTGGCATAGTTTCCAGCATCATAGCAACACAGAAGCAACCACAGTACTACGAACTGACAGGGAAGTGGTGAGTCTGCAATATGCACATATACGCACACCTAAAATTTAGACAACACATGGAAAAAAAGAAAATGGAGCCGAGATCCTTGAGGAATGGAGCCACCCCTGTGGACATAAGCAGAGCCTTTGAGGCAGAGAGTTAGCATCCTGTGAGTTCTTGGACATTGCTCTTCACACACATAAGGCCTAACAGGAGAAGCCTATGCTGGTGTGGGCCCCTGACCCACTGTTGGGTAGTGACTGTGCCTTGACTTGGCCACCCTCCAGGGCTCTGCTTCCCTTTGTGTGTTGGCCCCATCTCTTCCTGCCTTCAACTGGCTTTCTCACTATCTACTCGGTGTATCTCTTCTCCAGCTCAGAGCTTCTGCTTCTGATTCCTCATAACTCTGATTTGCACCTGGTCCCAAACGGCCTCTCCCTTTCTCACAACCTTCCACCTTCTACCAGCTGTGTAATTCTGTGCACATTTTCCAGTCAATTCAGTCGGGTGAGGGAGAGGGGATGAGATGTAGATAAGGTTGGTCCTTCTCATGGACTGGAGCTTCCTAGGTCAAGCCAGTCTTGGCTCCCTATTTGTCTTTGGATTGGATGATCTTGGGGTGACCATCCCAGATCCAAATTGTATGAGACATGCTCAAAGGTCAGATCCCAGAGTGCAGTAGAGAGGCACCTGAAAACAATTGCTGAGAATGACATGGGAGGGGCTCGACCGCCAGAGTCTCCATAGGTGAGTGTGTCAGCCTGGCCAAAACATAAAATGAGACACTCTAGCAATGGGGGAATATTTCACTCTCTGCCTTCAAGTCCTGGGTGTGAAAAACACAAATTACACACTTAAAGAAGAAGAGTATGACCACTTTTAAAACTTCTAAGTCTGTTATAATTTGAATGAGGTTAGCAAAATTTTGCCCAGTAGCGCTATTAAGGGGCCCGCTTTCACATCTACAGAGTCAGAGTAGATTTCCCTTTGGGAGAGACAATGTCTTGCTTGAGAAGGCAAATGCTCACAGCTCCTTTCATTCGATCCAGAAAGATTTGTTGGGCCAAGCACGTGCCAGGCACTGGTGAACAAGGCATTTACAGGCTAATGGGGGGAACAAATAAGAACAAGGAGGAAAGTCAAGAAGCAACGTAATTTCAGAGAGTGAGAAATAGAAGAGTAGAAACGAGGAAAGCGCTTAGCAAGCTACTACAGTTTCACAGGAAAGAGATAGAGCTTGGAGCAGGGTGGAGGCCTGAGAACTGGGCAGGAGTGCAAAGTCAGGAGACAGTCTGAAAGTATCAATAGGGACCTGCCAACAGATGGGACTGGAGAAGTGGGTCTAGGTAGCTGTTAACCAGTCCTCAGAGCATCCCTCTTATTTCAGTGGAGAGGAAGCTGAGCCATGACTGCAGGTCCTGACCTAGGTAGACCAAGGTGAGATGGAGGAGTCAGACTTGGTCTTATTAAAGAGAAAATGGCCAGTTGGTTGGGAAAATGTCACGGTGAGCCAATTATCCACACTTCTTTCCTTTCTTTCAAGTACTTGGAGAATGAGGTCAACATCACAGAGAATTAAAAACTTTCAATTAATTTTAATTGATGGTTTTTCTCTCCACCTCTCCGGGTGAAGCACTTGACTACTAACCAACGGTTGGAGGTTCAAGTCTACACACATGCACCTCAGAAGAAAGGTTTGGTGATCCGCTTCAAAAAGATTACAGCCTTGAACACTCTCTGGGGCACAGTTCTGCTGACACACATGGGGGTGCCATGAGTTAGAATCAACTCGATGTCAACTGATTTGGTTTTTTGGGAGTTTTTCTCTTTTATTTACTGGATATTTTTGGCAGCCTTCCTTCTGTTCCCCCCAGCTCTTCTCCCTTACTAACACTGATTTATTCCTGGTTTTTCTTTTGTTCGTTTTATAGTTTTTGGTCAATGTCTTTTGTCTTTCTTCAGCTTGCTTAATAGGGACTTAAAGACACAATCATTATAATTCATGTTTTAAAGGCATGAACCTGATAACCTAGAGAAAAATTGCGTAAGTCCACCTATACATTAGTCATGTGCAGTGTTTAAGACTATAAGGGTATGGGGGAAAAATACTAAAATCATGATAGCTGATGTTTAGTGAATGCTTTCTGTGCTGTTCTAGGGGCTTAGTCAAGTGCCATTATTATTTTCAGTTTATGGAAGGGGAAACTGAGGCAAAGAGAGATTACCATCACTGTTGTTGTTAGTTGCCATCGAGTCAATTCAGACTCATGGTGACCCCATGTGTTACAGAGCAGAACTGCTTCATAGGGTTTTCTTGGCTGTAATCTTAATGGAAACAGATTGCCAGGACTTTCCTTCTGCAGTACTGCCGAGTGGGTTTGAACTGCCAACCTTTAATTTAGCAGTCAAGCACAAACCATTTGCACCACCTGGGGACCTTGACATCATTGTTAAGATCATATAATCAATAAACAGGGAGCCAGGATTCAATCCCAGCCTTTCTGGCATCGAAGCCCTCATACTTAATCACTGTGTTTCACTGCCTGCCTGCCGTTGAGAACAGCCAAAATAATGTTCTCTCTCTTGAAATGTTTTCGCTTTATGATTAAGTAATCATATGGCAATTAAATTTATAACACAATAAACATCTACTGCATGCTACCGCACGTAAGGTACTGTGATGGTTAATTTTATAAACCAACTTGGCTAGGCTGTGGTGCCCAGCTGTTTGGTCAAAAACTAGTCTAGATGTTGCTTTGAAGTTATTTACATGTGATCAGAATTTAAATCAGTTGGCCTTAAGCTAAGCAGATTACCCTTCATAATGTGGTTGGGCCTCATCCTATCAGTGGAAGTCCATAAGAGCAAAAAATTGAGGTTTCTTGAGGAAGAAGGAATCTGTTTCAAGACTGTAAATAGACAAGATTTCCAGAATTTCCAGACCGTTACCTCACCTTCAGGTTCTAGACTTGCCAGCCCCTACAACAGCATGGGCCAATTCCTAAAAATAAATCCCTCTCTTTATATATATGGAGTCCTTGAATGGTGCAAATGGTTAATTAACATGCTTAGCTGCTAACCAAGCTTACTGGCTCTCTTTCTCTAGAAAACCCGGTCTAAGACAGGCACATATAGAGAGAAGTATAAGTCACATTCCCTGCCTTCAGATAGCTTGTCTTTCTATCACAAAGCAAGGAACAAAGATGGGGGACATGAAATATCTCCATTGTTTTAAAAGCCATTGGGTGAGATGCCAAAGGCAAATAATTAGTTGACGAATGAACTATATAAATATTTATTGGTCTAATCAAGAGTTCAGAGAAGGGAGAGGACACTTGAGTTAGAACTAACATAAAAATCTTTATGGAGGGAGATTGGATATGTGCTAAAGATTAAAACTATAAAAAAAATCCTGAAACTTAAATCAGGCTACGTCCTGATGTGAGTGAAAATAGGGCTCAGAGCAGAGGTGGAGTATACAGGAGGAACTGCAGGGGAGAAGGAAGAGACTAATGATGTGGGGTACCGGGGAGACAGACCTTCCTGATGGGATCACATCTGGGGTGTGGAGACTGCATCCTGGCACAAACATAGGGGCCAGATCCCAGGTCTCAGATAAGACTTGGGACCAGGCCTCCTGAAGGTCTTCGTGAAATTGGGTTAAAGAAAAATTACTCTGGGAAGCAGGGATTTGGGCTCCCTTGAATATATCCCAGACCAGGAAGGTCCATTTCCAGTCTGCTTGTCATATTTTTGATGATGTCAAATAAAAAATGTGGATTTAATTTGTTCCCTTAATCCACACATTTGTTCAACAAAATTGTGAAATGCACTAAATCCAATTTGTTTCAAATCTGGCTGTCAAGAGGATAATTGAGGGTGGCGGTGGATAGAGCCAGGAAGACGCCTGTCCCCAGACACACAATTCCCTTGTGTTGTGACATTTTATAAGGAAACACATCCCCTGCCTCTGGGCAGGGAAAGACAGAAGACAAGGGCTTTATTCCAACCCTGGGTTGAACTTCTTAGTAGAGTGGCTGTGCCCTTAGCAGAAAGGATGTGGATTCACCTAGAGGCCAAGTCAGTGGCGTCACTAGGGCTGTGTCACGCAGTGCAGTAACTGATGGTGTCACCCCCCCATGGACCTCCTCCCATACCAGACCACACAGAATCCTTAGGAATGTTTATTATCAATTTTAATCGTAGAATAATATGCGATATAGTTGTACATTGCTTAAATGTAACATTTCTTAGATTATATGAATACCAATAACAGAACTGTTTTATAAAATTTTTCTACATTGAATTACAACACTATTGGTAACCGAGGGGAAGGCTTTTTTTCTTTTTCTCCTTCTTTTCCTTTAATTCCTACTTCATTCTCAAAAAAGATATTGATGTAGGTTCACAAATACTAACTACCACAATATTGTAGCTAAAATACTAGAAAATTTGACAAAATCAGGGACTATAAAAACAGCAACGAAAACAATACGGCCTGCTTGTAGCATGTGAAGATGAAACCACGTAATTTGAAGCATCATTGTAATTGGGTTAATAATGGCCGCTCTGGCTGGAGCACATTAGAAGTTTCAAAAAGTAAATCAGCAGAGTTTTAGCCTTGTGGGTATACCGATACATGTAAGCTGGGCTTACAAAAAAAGGTTTTGATTGTTATAACTAACTACAGGGATATTTTTACTTAAAAAAAAATTTCTGCTGAGATATTGCACAAAAATTTTATAGACAGTTATTTTGTGTCACCCCCTCTGACAGCGTCACCTGGTGTGGTCCACACCCCCGCACCCCCATAGTGACACCACTGGGCCAAGTCACCTCATATCTCAGAGCCTCAGTCTCCTCCTCTGTCTATGGAGTTATTACCACCTTCTTGGAAGACAGAAGAAGAATTGATGCATTCGAACTGTGGTGCTGGTGAAGAATATTGAATATACTGTGGACTGCCAGAAGAACAAGCAAATCAGTCTTAGGAGAAATACAACCAGAAAGCTTCTTAGAAGTGAGGATGGTGAGACTTTGACTCACTTACTCTGGACACATCATTAGGAAAGATCAATTGCTAGAAAAGGCTATCAAGTTTGGTAAAGCAGAGGGTCACTGAAAACGAGGGAAACCCTCAATGACACAATAGCTGCAACACTGGACTAAAACATACCAATGATAATGAGGATGGCGTAGGCCTGGGCAACGTTCTGTTCTGTTGTACATTAAGCCACTGTGAGTCAGAGCCGGCTCAACAGCAGCTGACAACAACAACCATCTTCTTCAAGAGGCTGTTGGAATATTAAAAGATCCTAATGACGTTAAAGCACAGTGCTAGAAACCCAGCAGTTGCTTAGTAAAAGGTAGTGTGTTCATTTCCTCGGGGTGCCGTAACAAATTACCACAAACTGAGCGACTTAAAACAACAGAAATGTATTCTCTCACAGTTCTAGAATCAAGGTGTCAGAGGCCCATGCTCCTTCTGAAGGCTCTAGAGAAGATCTGTTCCATGCCTCTCTCCTAGCTTCTGGTGGTTGTCAGCAATCCTTGCCATTCCTTGGCTTGTAGCTGCATCGCTCCAATCTCTGCCTCTGTCATCATGTGGCCATCTTCCCTCTGTAGGTCCTTATCTCATCTTACAAGGACACCAGTCATAATGGATTTAGGGCCCACCCTACTCCAGTAGGAGCCCTGGTGGCAAAGTGGGTAAAGAACTTGACTGCTAACCAAAAGGTCAGCAGTTCAAACCTACCAGCTGCTCCTTGGAAATCCTATGGGGCGGTTCTACTCTGTCCTATAGGGTTGTTATGAGTCAGAATCAACTCTACAGCAATGGGTTTGGGTTTTTTTTCTACTCCAGTATGACCTCATGTTAAGTAATTATATCTGCAATGACCCGTTTCCAAATGAAGTCACATTCTGAAGTTCCGGCTGGACATGAATTTTGGGGGAACACTATTCAACCCAGTACAAGTAGCATTACGGAAAAGCCCAGGGAGACCTAGTTTCCATCACAGGGGACACTGGGTTTTGCCTCCCTCTCACCATCCTTCGGTTCAGCCTTCCTCTGGGCTGGCACCATTCTCAAGCAGGCTGTCCCCGCTATGGCGGCAAGATGGCTTCAGGAGCTCCAGGCTATTTTCTATCCTCTCAGCCTCCCTAGCAGAAATGAAATGCCTCTTCTCTGATAGCTGTGACCCAGTCCTAGTCCTTGTTAAGTCAATTCTGATTCACGGTGATCCCACGTCTGTCAGAATGAACTGTGCTCCACTGGGTTTTCAGTGGCTGATTTCCAGGCCTTTCTTCCGAGGTGCCTCTGTGTGGACTCAAATCTCTAATCTTTCAGTTGAGCATGTTACCCATTTGCACCACCCAGGGGCTCCTAGATGTAACCAAAGCTTTGTGTCTTTCTGCTTTGGATCGCATGCCCATTCTTGAATTAATCCTTGTTGCTGAAGGGATATGATGTTCTGATTGCCCAAATCTGGATCACATACCCATCCATCTAGAGACGATAGGGCCAGCACCCAGGAACTGCAGACTGAGAGGGAGGAGCGGTGGTCCCCAAAGGAAATCAGGATGCTGTGGCCAGACATGGAGACACGGGTGCTGGGAAGATACTGTTTAAAACGCTTTGTGTAAGTATCAGTAATAACAAGTTTTTACATTTCTACTGTGCTCTGGCAGAGGATAAAGTGTTTTCATAGCTATGTTATCTCATTTGGATCTTAGCTCATATAGCCGCGTGATCTTTTTCAACACTGATTCTGGGCCTGATACAGCAGGATTTACTTCTCTGCCTTTGAGACTGTGCAAAGTGCATGTCAGAGGAGATGGCAGGAAGGAGGTAGAAGGAGAGGACCTTGGGGGCAAACGGACCTAGTTCAAGACCTGTCCCACCACTTCTGCACTGTGTGACTTCAGACAGGTCACTCCATCTTTCTGAGCCCTGGTTGGCTTGCCGATTGCCTTAGTCATCTAGTGCTGCTATAACAGAAATACCACAAGCGGGTGGCTTTAATGAACAGAAATTTATTTTCTCACAGTTTATGTGGCTAGATGTCTGAATTTAGGGCACTGGCTCTAGGGGAAGGCTCTTTGTCTGCTCTGGAGGAAAATCTTTATCACTTTCACCGTCTCTTCCTCAGTTCCTTGGAAATCTCCAGGTGGCGTCAGTCTTTCCCCATTTGTGATTGCTTGCTTCTGTGCCAAATCTCCTCTGTCATCTCTCAAAAGTGACTGGCTTAAGACATACTCTACACTGATATGGCCTCATAAACATAACAAAGAAAACCTTATTCCCAAATGGGATTACATCCGCAGGTACAGGGGTTAGGATTTACAACATATACTTTGGGGAGACACAATTCAATCCATAACACCCATAAAATGGATTTACAACAGAATTTCACTCCTAGGTATATACCCCAAAGAATTGACAGCAGAAACTCAAACAGATACTTGTATAACAATGTTCATTACAGCATTGTTGACAATAGCCAAAATGTGGACATAACCCAAGTGTCCATCAACAGATAAATGGGATAAACAAAAAGTGAGGTATATATACAATGGAATATTACTCAGCCATAAGAGAGATGAAGTTCTGATACATGCTACAACATGGATGAACCTTAAAAAAAAACTATGCTGAGTGAAACAAGTCAGTCACAAAGGAACAGACACACTGTACGTTCCATTTATATGAGGCATCTAGAACAGGCAAATGCACAGAGACAGAAAAGTGGAATAGAGGTTATTAGGGGCAGAGGGAGGGGAAAGTGGGGAGTTATCGCTTAATAGATAGAGTTTCTATTTGCAGTGGTGGAAAAGTTTTGAAAGCAAATAGTGGTGATGGTTGTACAACATTGTGAGTGTGATTAATGCCACCTGGTTGCACCCATGAACGTGATTAAAAAGGCAAATTTTGCATTGTATATATTTTACCACAATTAAAAAAAAGAGGAGGAGTTATGTCTACATACCTCCTGGGCCTACTATGAGGATCAAGGAGTAATTAATAGTCAACTTTTGTTTAGTGTTTACATGCTCCAGGCACTGATTCTAAGTACTTTACAAGTATTACCTTGTTAATCATCATAACAAACCTATGAGCCAGGTGCTATCAGTGTCTCCTTTGTGCTGGTAAGGAAATTGGAACCCAGCAAGCATCGCATATTACACAGTAAACAGTGGAGCGAGGATGCAAACTCAGGCAGGCAAACTCCAGGACCAGGGGCTTCAGCCCCACCCTGTGCTCCTTCTGGATTAAATGAGGTAATGCGCATGCAAACGCTATGTAAATTGTAACACACTATATAAATGTCACTCCTTATTACTTCTCTCCTCCTGCCCTGGTCATTAAAGCCGTGAGGGACCTAATGAATCTACCGTTCAGATATTTTCTCACACTCTAGACTCAGTCCCTTAGCTCGTGCCTGCTCCCAGTCTGCCTTTTGACGCCAAGCTACACCTGCAGACCCATCTGATTCTTTTCACTCTAGGGTCCAGGCAAAGTCATTTCTTGGCTGTGCCTGGTTGAACTCTAGAGAAGAGTTCAACAAAGCAATGAGTAGGAAGGGATGATAAGGCACCAGCTAAGAACTCTAGTTCAGGGGATTTTTCTTGCATGCATGTATGCAGTCATTCACTCAACAACTACCAGTGACCACAACGATGAGCTGGGCCCTTACTGGACACTAAAAATATTTTGGAGACCAAACCACATGACCTCTGCCTTTATGGAGCACCCAGTATGGTGAGGAGTCAGACAGAATGGGATCTGAAGCCTAGAACCACCAGAACTTGGAGAAGAGGCTCAGCAGCATCATAAGTAAATTGGGCACAATATTAGGACCTGGCCCTGCCTACTAGGGTAGCTGTAAGATGTGAGCGAGACGAAGCAAGCAGATACAGCACTTGACACAGTCCGAGTTGAACTCATGTTAGCCATAGTCACCAAATGAACTCTTCTGCCTCACTCCACCTGACACAGAGCTTAACACTCAATGCCGTATCACTTACTTGTTCCCTCTACAAGACATACTTTGCTGCTCTTGGTTTTTGCTTTATTTATCACGTCAAAACACATAGATGATAGGTAGGTAGGTAGGTAGGTAGATAGATGAATGATAGATAAGCTGCTATTGAGTCAACTCTGACTCACGACAACCTTATATACACCAGAATGAAACGTTGCCCAGTCTTGCATCATCCTCACAATCATGGGCATGTTCAAATCCATCGTTGCAACTATTGTGCCAATCCATTTCATTGATGGTCTCCCTCACTTCAGCTGGCCCTCTACTTCACCAGACATGATATCTTCCTCCAGCAATTGATCCCTCCTGAGGATGTGTCCAAGGCAAGCAAGTTGGACTATGTTCTGTTGTTATCCATAAGATTTTCACTGGTTAATTTTTGGAAGTAGATTGCCAGGCCTTTTTTTCTCATCTGTCTTAGTCTGGAAATTCTGCTGAAATCTGGCCATCATGGGTGACCCTACCGGTCTTTGAAACACCAGTGGCATAGCTTCCAGCATCACAGCAACATGCAAGCCATCACAGTATAAAAAACTGACAGAAAAGTGGTAGATCAAAACAGACTCATTAGCAAAAATTCAGAAAAAAAAAAAATAACCAAAAAAGTATATTTTTTAAGAATAGCATAATATAGAGACAGAAAGCAGATTAAGGGTTGCCCGGGGCTGGTGGAAGGGAGATGGGGAGTGGCTGCTTAATGGGAACAGGGTTTCTGTTCAGGGTAATGAAGAAGATGTGGAACTAGATAGTGGTTTCACAACATTGTAAATGCACCTCATAACACTGAATTGTACACTTTTAAATGGTTAAAAATGGTAAATGTTATGTGTAACATACCACACACACACACACACACATACACAAAAGGCAGGACAGCATAACCTCACTCCCCAGAGCCAACTACAGCAGTACTTTATGTATTTCCCTCCAGTTTTTTAATGCATATTTTTAACTAGGTAAGGTAAGACTGCAAGTATAATTTTGTGTTCTTTTTTAATACAAAAATATGTCATAAACATTTTCCCATGTCCCACATAACATTGTTAGACATGTCCCACCAAATCAAACCTACTGCCGTCAAGTTGATTCCAACTCATAGCGACCCTGTAAGACAGAGTAGAACTGCCCCATAGGGTTTCCAAAGCTGTGAATCTTTACAGAAGCAGACTGCCACATCTTTCTCCCATGGTTAGCCATGTAGGGGTCCTTTTAGTCAAAGAATTATTCACTATTATTAACAAATGCATTAAGAAAATGAAAAGCAAGCCATAGGCTGGCAGAAATTATTCACAATACATACATCCGAAAAAGGGCTTGTATCCAGAATATACAAAGAACTCCACAATTCAAAAAGAAAAGGACAGAGAACCAAAAATTTTTAAATGAGCTACAGGTTTGAAAAGACACTTAAAAAGAAGGTATACAGTTGTGTATATTGCCACCAAAAATAAATAAAGTGTTATTTAAAAAAGAAGATATACAAATAGAAAATAAGCATGAGGAAGGTACACAATATCATTACTCATCACACATGCAAATTAAAATCACTATGAGCTACTGCCGGGAATGCCACAAGTTGGCAGGGAATGCAGAGCGCTGGAAATCTCATATATTGCTGCTGGAAGTGTGAAATTGTACAAACCACTTTGGAAAGCAGTTTGGCAGTTTATTATAAATACACACCTACACCATGGCCTGATGATTCCACTTCTAAGTATTCACTCAAGAAAAACAAAAACAAATGTCCACAAAAGACTTGCCCAAAAACGTTCATAGCTATTTTATTCATACTAGTCAAAACCTGGAAACAGTTCAAATGTCCATAAGTAAATTGTGGTATAGTCTTACAATAGAATGTTGTTGTTGTTAGGTGCCACCGAGTCGGTTCCGACTCATAGGGACCCTATGTACAACAGAACGAAACACTGCCCAGTCCTGCGCCAACCTCACAATCATTGCTATGCTTGATCCCATTGTTATAGCCACTGTGTCCAGCCAGCTCGTTAAAGTCTTCCTCTTTTTCACTGACCCTCAACGTTACCAAGCATGATGTCCTTCTCCAGGGACTGGTCCCTTCTGATAACATGTCCAAAGCATGTAAGACGAAGTCTCGTCATCTTCACTTCTAAGAAGCATTCTAGTTGTACCTCTTCCAAGACAGATTTGTTTGTTCTTTTGGCAGTCCATGGTATATTCAGTATTCTTCACCAACACCATAATTCAAAGGCATCAATTCTTATTCGGTCTTCCTTATTCGTTGTTCAGCTTTCACGTGCATATTAGGCGCTTGAAAACACTATGGCTTGGGTCAGGCTCACCTTAGTCTTCAGGGTGACATCTTTGCTTTTCAACACTTTGAAGAGGTCTTTTGCAGCATATTTGCCCAATGCAGTGCGTCTTTTGATTTCTTGACTGCTGCTTCCATTAGTGTTGATTGTGGATCCAAGTAAAATGAAATCCTTGACAACTTCGATCTTTTCTCCGTTTATCATAATGATGCTTATTGGTCCAGTTGTGAAGATCTTTATTTTCTTTATGTTGAGGTGCAGTCAATACTGAAAGCTGTGGTCTTTGATCTTTATCACTTAGTGTTTCCAGTCCTCTTCACTTTCAGCAAGCCAGGTTGTGTCATCTGCATAATGCAGGTTGTTAACGAGTCTTCCTCTAATCCTGATGCCCTGTTCTTCTTCATATAGCCCAGCTTCTCAAATTATTTGCTCAGCATACAAATTGAATAAGTATGGTGAAAGGACACAACCCTGATGCACACTTTTTCTGACTTTAAACCACGCAATATCCCCTTGTTCTGTTCAAACAACTGCCTCTTGATCTATGTACAGGTTCCTCATGAGCACAATTAAGTGTTCTGGAATTTCCATTCTTCACAATGTTATCCACAATTTGTTGTGATCTGCACAGTTGAATGCCTTTGCATAGTCAATAAAACACAGGTAAACAGCTCTCTGGTATTCTCCGCTTTCAGCCAGGATCCATCTGACATCAGCAATAATATTCCTCGTTCCACGTCCTCTTCTGAATCCAGCTTGAATTTCTGGCAGTTCCCTGTCTATATACTGCTACAACCATTTTGAATGACCTTCAGAAAAATTTTACTTGTGTATGATATTAATGATATTATTTGACAATTTCTCCATTTGGTTGGATCACCTTTCTTGGGAATAGGCATAAATAAGGATCTCTTCCAGTCAGTTTGCCAGGTAGCTGTCTTCCAAATTTCTTGGCATAGACAAGTGAGCACTTCCAGCACAGCATCTGTTTGTTGAAACATCTCAATTGCTATTCCATCGATTCCTGGAGCCTTGTTTTTTGCCAATGCCTTCAGTGTAGCTTGGAATTCTTCCTTCAGTACCTGATCATATGGTTCCTGTTCATATGCTACCTCCTGAAAGGGTTGAATGTCGACTGATTCTTTTTGGTATAATGATTCTGTGTATTCCTTCCATCTTCTTTTACTGCTTCCTGCATTGTTTAATATTTTCCCCGTAGAATCCTTCAATATTGCAACTCGAGGCTTGAAATTTTTCTTCAGTTCCCTCAGCTTGAGAAATGCCAAGTGTGTTCTTCCCTTTTGGAAAATTGGAAATCATCAAAAATGACATGGAGCACATAAACATCAATATCCAAGGCATTAGTGAGCTGAAATGGACTCGTATGTGCCACTTTGAATTGGACAATCATATGGTCTACTATGCTGAGAATGACAACTTTAAGAGGAATGGTGTTGCATTCATCATCAAAAAGAACATTTCAAGATCTATCCTAAAGTACAACGCTGTCAGTGATAATATCCATATGCCTACACGGAAGACCAGTTAATACAACTATTATTCAAATCTATGCACCAAACACTAAGGCCCAAAGATAAAGAAAGTGAAGATTTTTACCAACTTCTGCAGTCTGAAATTGATGGAACATGCTATCAGGATGTATTGATACTATTAGCGATTAGAATGCCAAAGTTGAAAACAAAGAAGAAGGATCATTAGTTGGAAAATATGGCCTTGGTGACAGAAACGATGCCAGAGATGGCATGATAGAATTTTGCAAGACCAACGATTTCTTCATTGCAAATACCTTTTTTCATCAGCATAAATGGTGACTATACACGTGGACCTCACCAGATGAAATACACAGGAATCAAATCAACTACATCTGTGAAAAGAGACAATGGAAAAGCTCAATATCATCAGTCAGAACAAGGCCAGGGGCTGACTGTGGAACAGACCATCAATGGTTCATACGCAAGTTCAAGTTGAAACTGAAGAAAATTAGAACAAGTCCACAAGAGTCAAAGTACTACTTTACCTCATACCATACCCAAAATTCTACTGCAGAGGGACCATAGACACAAATGTGAAAAATGAAACAATAAAGCTTCTAGAATAAAACATAGAAGAGTATCTTTATGACCATGGATAGAGAAAGATTTCTTAAACAAAACACAAAGAGCACTAAACCTAAAGGAAAATACTGATAAACTGGACTACTTTAAAGTTAAGAATTACTGTTCATCAAAGACACCACTAAGACAGTGCAAAGACAAACCACAGAATGAGAGAAGATATTTGCAATACGTTTATCTGACAAAGGGACCATGTATTGAATATATAAAGAACTCCTACAAATCAATAAGACAAAGCATACATTTCCCACCGCCCCCCAAAAATGGGCGGAAACTCGAACAGGCATTTCACAAAGTGGCATATCTACATGGCCAATTAGTTATTTATGAAAGACTAATTAAAACCACAATGAGTTATCACCACCCACCACCAGAATGTCTAGATTTTTTTAAACTGACATCAAGTGTTGGTAAGGATGTAGAGCTACTGGAACTCTAATGTATTTCTGTGGGAATGTAAACTGGTACAACTACTTTTGAAAACTATTGGCAGTACCTACTAAAACTGAACCTACACATGTTTTATGACCCAAAAATTCTACTCCTAGATAAATACCCTCAGAATGCATATATGTGTGCACTAAAAGTCATGTTCAAGAATTCTTCATAATAGTTAAGAACCAAAAACAATTCAGAAGTCCATTAACAGTAAAATGGAGAAATAAATAGTATTACATTCATATAATAAGTTACTGATACATCCACGACCATGGATGAGACACACAAATAAAATGTTGACTGGAAGAAATCAGACACAAAACAGTACAGTCTATATGATCCCATTCATATGAAATTCAAAAGTAAGTGTCTTAGGCTGGGTTCTGTAACGAAGCAAAACCAGTAAATAGTATAAATTTATATACAGAGAGATTTATATCAAGGAAATGGCTCATTTGGTTGTAGATGCTGGAACATCCCAAGTCCATGGGTCAGGACAGAGGTTTTTCCTGATTCATGTAGCCTCAGCGACTGGCAAACCCAAAATCAGCCGATCAGATAGCAAGACTCTTGCTCACAGGCTGCAAAGACTACCAAATCCCAAGACTGACAGGCAAGACCACAGGTAAGCTGCTAGCTCGAGTCCTAAGAACCAAAGGTCAGACGAACAGGAGCCAGCTGCAGAATCTAGAGTGAGCAAAAGCCCATGAGCTTTGCCAGAATGTCCGCTTATATTTGATGCAGGCCACACGCCCAAGGAAAACTCCCTTTCAACTGATCAGCTACTCACAGCAGATCCCATCATGGAAGTGATCACATTATATCAAATCTCATCATGGAAATGATCACAACATACGACTACCAAACCACTTAGAATCATGGCCCAGTCAAGCTGACACACAATCTTAACCATCACAGCAAGCAAAATTGATCTATGGTGACAGAAGTCAGGAATAGTGGCTAATTTGGGGGATTATGATCAAGAGAAGGTACTAAAGAGATCTTGGAGTGCTGGTAATATTCTGACTTGATCTGAAAGATAGGGTACTCTCGTGTGTTTGCTTTGTAAAAATCTATCAATCTCTACACTTAAGAATCATTAATTTAACCATATGCATGTATGTTAAACTTCAATTTAAAAGCTTAGCAAATCATAGCCCGTGAATCTTATCAAGGTTCACAATATATATTGCCAAATTATACTGTAAAATTCTACCAATTCCCGCCAAGAGTGTGTAAGAGTTTTGTTCCAACCAAACCCTCCCAAACATTAACTTATAATCTTTTTATTCTTCTTTTCCTTTTACTTTATTGTGTTTTAGGTGAAAGTTTACAATATAGTTTCTCATTCAAAAATTTATACACAAATTGTTGTGTGATATTGGTTCCAATCTCCACAATGTGTCAGCACTATCCCCCTCTCCCTTTACACCTCAGGTTCTCCACGTCCATTAGTCCAGGATTCTTGCCCCTTCCTGCCTTCTCATCTTTGCTTTTGGGCAGGTGTTGCCCATTTGGTCTCGTATACTTGATTGAAATAAGAAGCATATTCTTCACGTGTGTTGCTGTTTGTTTTATAGGCCTGTCTAATCTTTGCCTGAAAGGTGGACTTTGGGATGGCTTTATTTCTGAGTTAGCAAGGTGTCCAGGGGCCATAGTCTCAGGAGTTCCTCCAGTCTCTGTCAGACTAGTAAGTCTGAACTTTTTTTGTGAATTTGAATTTTGTTCTATATTTTTCTCCCACTCTGTCCAAAAACCCTCTACTGTGACCACTGTCAGAGTGGTTGGTAGTTGTAGCCGGGCACCATCTAGTTCTTCTGGGCTCAGGCTGCTGGAGGCTATGGTTCATGTGGTCCATTAGTCCTTTGGAGTGATATTTTCCTTGTGTCTTTAGTTTTCTTCATTCTCCTTTGCTCCAAACATGATGAGACCAATAGATGTATCTTAGATGGCTGCTCACAAGCTTTTAAGACCCCAGATGCTACTCACCATAGTAGGATGTAGAACATTTTCTTTATGAACTACTTTATGCCAATTGACCTAGATGTCCCCCAAGACCATGGTCCCCAGCCCTCAGCCCCAGTGATGAGGTCCCTCAAGGTGTTCAAATGTGTCTAGGAAGCTTCTATGGCTTTGCCTGGGTCAAGTTGTGCTGGCTTCCCCTACATTGTGTGTTGTCTTTCCCTTCACCAAAGTTAACACTTGTCTACTATCTAGTTAGTATTTCTCCCTTCCCACCCCTCCCCTACTTCATAACCATCAAAGATTGTTTTTTTCTGTGTTTAAACCTTTTCTTGAATTTTTATAATGGTGGTCTTATACAATATTTGTCCTTTTGTGATTGACTTCTTTCACCCAGCATAACGCCCTCCAGATTCATCCATGTTGTGAGATGTTTCAAAGATCCATCATTGTTCTTTATCGTTGTGTAGTATTCCATTGTGTGTATGTACTATAATTTGTTTATCCATTCATCTGTTGATGGGCACTTAGATTGTTTCTATCTTTTTGCTGTTGTGAACAGTGCTGCAATGAACATGGGTGTGCATACATCTATCCATGTGATGGCTTTTATTTCTCTAGGATGTATTCTTAGGAGTGAGATTGCTGGATCATATGGTATTTCTATTTCTATCTTTTAAGGAGGCACTATATCATTTTCCATAGTGGCTGTACCATATTACATTCCCACCAATAGTGCATAAGAATTCCAATCTCCCCGCAGCCTCTTCAACATTTGTTATTTTCTGCCGTTTTTTAATTCATGCTGGTAATGTTGAGGTGAAATGGTATCCCACTGAAGTTTTGATTTGCATTTCTCTAATGGCAAACGGTCATAATATAATATTCACAGACATTATTTAGCTTCATTTTAACTTGATTTTACCCAATAAGTGGGCAAATAGTTATCACACCTCAAGGTACAGTGGATTCAGATCCAACAGTTTCACATCCTCTCTCTGCTCCCTCCTTCCCCCAACGAAGGCAGTGGGACCAGAGAGGAAGGGATGGACTTGAGACAGGTTTAACAGGGAGGATCCATAGGACCACCACCCTTCTGTCAGTTTATCGTACTGTGGTGGCTTGCATGTTGCTATGATGCTGGAAGCCATGCCACCAGCATTTCAAATATCAGCAGGGTCACTCATGGTGGGCAGGCTTCAGCAGAGTAAGACAGACTAGGAAGAAAGGGCTGTCAATTTTCTTCAGAAAATTAGTCAGTGAAAGCCCTATAGATAACAACATAATACTATCCAACAGAGTTCTGGAAGATGAGCCCTCTAGGTTGGAAAACACTCGAAATACACAGTGGCCACAACAGTGGACTCAAGTTTACAATGATTGTGAAGATGGCACAGGACTAGACAATGTTTCTTTCTGTAGTATATGGAGTATCCACGAGTCGGAGTCAACTCGATGGCAACTAACAATGACAATAATCAATGGGACTGACCACCGAATGTGCCTGCATCATGCTCAGACCCCTTCTGGAAAGCAGCTTTTTAAAAGGCCTTTAAAATGGTGTCGGGATAGAGAACCTAAAGACACATGGCATAATGGGAAGAACACTGGGGCGAGAAGTCTGGGGTCTTAGTTCTAATGCCAGCTCTACCACTGCTGCATGATGACCTTGGGCAAGTCCCTTTCTCTCTCTGGGCATCTATTTCCTATCCTGTAGAATGAAGGTTTGGATTAGCAGGTCTCCAAGGCCTTTTTCAGTCTACATAGGCTGCGACCACATATGATTCTGTGGGTCTACATAAAGGATTTTAAATGCTTGGTGAGGCATATGGGTACATTTATGTGTGGGTTGAAGAACATCTTATTCACCAGAATTCTCTTGAGGAAGGGAAGGGTGTTTGTTGGGGGAAGTGAGCCCCCATGGGCACCTGCATGTTCCAGGAAGACTCTTCTGTTACAGACAAGGGGACAACTTTGCTTATTTCTCCAGAGGGAAGAAGGGAGAGGGAGGGAAGAGAAGTCCAGGTAGAGCCAGCAGGATGGTGGCATGGTCTGGGATGCAAGCATCACCTATGCTGTCACCTGTCATCAGGACATGCTTGGGGCAGATTTTTGTAAACTGGTGAAAAGGCTGAGCTTCCTGCACAGATGGACACAGGCCAGTCTCAAGGCAGTTTATGGGGACACAGGAGCCAGGAGGAGGAGAGAAGCAGGACACTACCGAAGGAGCAAACTCTAGGCCCTCATGTCACTGGCAGGGGACTGGGGCTTGGGTTTAATTGAACCCAACCTCCAGGGCACAGGAGAGCCCTTGAGGACAAATACAGTGCAGTTTCTAATGACGGAGCAGTGATGGTTCAGAGGTAGCATTCTCATCTTCCACACAAGAGACATAGGTTCGACTTCCAGTCAACGCACTTCATGCACAGTCACCACCCATCTGTCAGTGGAGGCTTATGTGTTGCTGTGATACTGAACAGGTTTCAGCAGAGCTTCCAGACTAAAATGGACTGGGAAGAAAGGCCTGGCAATCTACTTCCAAAAATCAGCAATGAAAATCCCATGGATCACAACAGTCTGATCTGCAACCGATCATGGGGATGGTACAGGACCACGGGGTCGCCATGCGTCGGGAGGTGATTCAATGACAGCTAACAACAACATGCTGATGACAGCTATGCACTGCCCTCCACAATGCATGAAACAGCCTTGGGAGACAGACAGGCCCATCTCATCTCCCTCCGCTCCTTCCTACCTGGAATCCCTGCACTGGGGCTGGCTCTACAGCAGCTGTCTCCTCACTGTGCCCCCACCATCTTGGGGGGGATATTTGAGGACACCCCACCTTGGTTGGGAAAGTATCTGGTGGGGTGGCAGTGGGTGCTCTGTAACCACATCAGAGGGTGAGGCATGGCCCTCCCCGCCCACGAGACAGCCTTGCGCCCTGGAATCCATTTGCCCCCTCCATTGATTGAAACAAAGTTGAATCCATAACTTTATAATTTTTCCATAGCACCTAACTCTGAGGGGGGGAAAAGGAGCTTTCAGTAACCCCTATTCAGTAGCCAAGAATTAGCAAGGAAAACACAGCTTCCCACTTTCTAATTGATGCCTCTGCCAAGTGCCCCAGGTACATCGGATTCTGAACACGCGTCTTGGGGGAATTAGGAAACGTATCCTCCTGTTGCCAGTGGGACTCAGGGAACCGCCTGGATGTTAATTTTCTTAATACTAAACCACGTCTTTTTTCAAAATGAAAAATGACTGGTTAAACCCCCTCCAGGGTCACTCTTCTTTTTTTCCTCCCAGAGAAACACATTAAAGTAAACAAACGTGAGATGTAAAATGAAAACAGGGGCCCTGTAGCACCTGCAGAATTTCACCAGCTCACATTACAAAGCCCTGTCTGAAGTGGCCTGAGAACTGTTTCCATTACAAATCGCTCGTTCTCTTGCAAGTAAGGCAAAAGCCAAATTAGTCAGATTACATCAGGATAGATTTCCCTGTAGCATAAGTTCTTTGGAAACACCTGCCTGACATATTTAAGACATGTGCAGAGGCAAGCGGGGTCCTTGGTGGTTTCAGGGCTTGTCAAAGTCTCAACAGAAATGGGTGTTTGGGTTTTGCTAAGGAAAATTGGGTGAGACGCCTATGTGGAATTTGGGTTGCTGCAGGCTGACTTTCCGGCACCGTTTAACCAACAAGGTTTAACCAACTCTAGTCCCTGCTGCACTCGATAGTGCTGGCATGGTTTTGGACCCTCATCAACGTGTATCTGAATCTCCTTTGTCTGGCAGAGGAGAGAGGAGTTTGGGGCCACATGGCCAGGAGGGCTTGAAGGGCCTGGATGGAGGTAGGACTGTCCTTGCTCTGTAGGTCCCTGGATGGCACACATGGGGTCACCATGAGTCAGAATCAACTCAACAGCAACTAACAACAACAACTAACCTGAAGGTTGGTAGTTTGAACCTGCCCAGCAGTGCTACAGAAGAAAGGCCTGGCAATCTACTTTTGTAAAGGTTACAGCCAAGAAAACCCTATGGAGCAGTTCTACTCTGTAACCCCATGAGTTGAATCAACTCGATGGCAACAGGTTTTTTGTTTTGGTCCTTGCTCTGTGGGAAATGTTAAAATTAGGCACCAGAACCAAGCCAAGGGCCAGGGGGAGAGCCCATGACCCACACGCTCAACTGGTGCAGAGATGCTCTCATCTTTTCCTGTAACCTAATTAACATTCCGCCCGCAATGGCTTCTTCCCATTTTTGACTTTATTATTTATTTGTTACCACTCAGTAACCATGGGAAATTCATTTTTTCAAATGATTTATGTTGATTAGAAAGTACCTGGTTGTCATGGATTGAATTACGTCCCCCAAAAAATGTGTGAATCAATTTGGCTGGGCCACGATTCCTGGTATTGCGTGATTTTCCTGTATGTTGTAAACCTGCCTCTATGATGTTAATGAGGGAGGATGGGTGGCAGTTGTGTTAGTAAGGCAGGACTCAGTCTACAAGATTGGGTTGTATCCTGAGGCAATGTCTTGAGACTGTGGCCAATACCTAGAGTCTGGAGGGCAGGGCCATTGTGTAAATTGAGAACAGAAGATTATTTTCAAAGCCTTGAGGGCTAATGTAATGTGTTCTGCTCACTTGCTTGGTGCCTGTTATGCTTTCTTTCCCTGCAATTTCTCCCATTCGTAATGCAAGTGTCTAGCTTGTGCCTGTTCTGGCATTGTACCTTTGGAAGCAGATAACTTGTATTCTAGATTTCACAGATGAAGAGGAATTTTTGGATTTTGGACTTGGAGTTAAGACTTTTGCTATGATATGATGGGGTGAATATGTTTTCCATGTTGCAAGGATGTGATTTTTTGGGGGCCAAAGGGTAGAATGTCATGGTTTGAATTATGTCCCCCCAAAAATGTGTATATCAGTTTGGCTGGGCCATGATTCCTGGTACTGTGTGATTTCCCTACGTGTTGTAAATCCTGCCTCTATGATGTTAATGAGGGAGGATGGGGGGCAGTTGTGTTAGTAAGGCAGGACTGGCTCTACAAGACTGGATTGTGTCCTGAGGCAATCTCTTGAGATATAAAAGACAGAAGTGAGCAGTGAGACAGGGGGACCTCATACCATCAAGAAAGCAGTGCCAGGAGCAGAGCACGTCCTTTGGACTGGGGTCCCTGCGCCAAGAAGCTCCTAGTCCAGGGGAACACTGATGAGAAGGCCGACAGAGAGAAAAAGACTTCCCCTGGAGCTGACGCCCTGAATTTGGACTTTTAGCCTACTATGACTGTGAGGAAATAAACTTCTCTTCATTAAAACCATCCACTTGTGGTATTTCTGTTATAGCAGCAGTAGATGACTAAGACACTGGTTGAGTGGGTTAAATGAATGATGGTAAATCCATAATATGTAATCATTAAAAGCAATGAGGAAGAACTACAGGGATTCTATTGGAAAGACCTCTAAAATAATTTGAGTGAAAAAATAAATCAAGTTATGAAACAGAACAGATAAAATGATCCCTTTCATTAAATAAGAAAAAAAAAAAAGCAAAGACGTGTGTCTATATATGTGTCAGAAAATGCATAGAAAGTGAACTGGGAGAATGGATGGCACCTGGGGGAGGGAATGGGGAGCAAGAGTGGTAAGGGGGCTGTCTTAGTTTCCCAGGGCTGCCTTAACAAAATACCACAAACTGGGTGACTTATGAGAAGAGAAATTTATTGTCTCTCAGTTCTGGAGGACAGACGTCTGAATGCAGGATATGAGCAGGACCATGCTCCCTGAAAAGTCTCTAGGGGAAGATTCTTTCAGGCATTCCTCACCTTGCAGCTGCAGCGTAGCGCCACTGTCACGTGGCTGTCCTTCTCCTGTGCCTGTGTGACTCTTCTCTTTCATAAGGACAGCACTTGATTGGCTTAGGACCCACCCTACTTGGTATGACCTCATGTTAACTACTAACAAGTTCAAAGACCCTACTTCCAAACAAGGTCACATTCACAGGTACCAGGGGTTAGGACTTCAACATACATTTTGGAAGACACAATTCAAATTCTGTTTGGAATATGCTTGAAGTGTTTACAGTGAGAATGGAGACGTATTACTTGTGTAAACAGAAATACTCATAATAAAAATAATATTTTTTATATATTGTTGGGGAGGGGTTGCCTCATTTCATTTGAGTTCCTAAATTCTGAAAGCTGAAGAACCCACAACTCCATGTGTGAAACCACCATGGCACTGAGGTATTGCTGTGCTCTGATTGGCTGGATTTTTCTGCATCCTGATTGGCTTAAATGCAACCAACAATACACACTGGTGAAGGCACAGGTTACAGAAACTGCCCGTGCAAGGAGGTCAATGTATCTAATGGAGCAGGGAGGAGTACCAGCTCTAGGGTCAACCAGCCTGGATTCAGACCCTGACTCTACCATTCTTGAACAGTGTGACTTAGGACACCTTCCTTGATCTCTCTGTGCCTCCGTTTCCTCAGCTATAAAGTGGACATGATAATAGAAGCTACCTCACAGGGTGATTGTGGGATGAAAACAGGTAAAGCACAGTGAGTTGTTATTACATGACATATGTTGTTGTTGGGTGCCACCGGGTCAATTCCAATTCATGGCGACTCCATGTGTTACAGAGTAGAACTGCCCCATGGTTTTCTTGGCTATAATGTTTACAGAAGCAGATCACCAGGCCTTTCCTCCTCAGAGCCGCTGTGTGAGTTGGAACCACCAATCTTTCAGTTAGCAGCCGAGCCTTAACCATTGTGCCACCAGGGCTCCGTATGACACATAGTAAGGGTTTTCTCTTTTACATTTATATGTTCTAATAATAATGTATAAACATACATTTATATGATATACTTATCTGATAAGATCCAATTCAACAGATTTTGCAGATGAACATTTCCTCCTAAAATGAAAATGTAGGTTTTGCCCTTTGGCAGAGCAGAGCATACTCACGGCACGGGTGTGAATGGAGCAGCTCTGGGTTCTTACACAATGATCAGAGGGCGCTTTATTCTGAAGTGAGAGATCCAAGATCTGTAGATGCAAGATTCCAGTCCACCTCAGGTGAGGCGTTCTAGTGGTTCATTCAAAGGGTCAGAGCAAGCAGAAAAGCCAAAGGGAGGTGTTGAACGAGGACCCCAAAGCCAGGTAAAGCTGGTCACATGTAATCAGGTGTAATCAAGACCCTGAGGTTTGCAGAGAGGAGAGTGGGGAGGGCAGGGAGGTGTTCCTCCCAGCTGTAGCACCTTGCCAGGGCGGACCAGCTGTACAAAAAGGCCAGGGTTGAAATAAGCAACCAGAGTCTGCTCAAAGCCAGGAAATTATTGACCTGGAGAGCAACTGTAGACGATTGTCAAACACAACGCGTGCCAGGTCCAACCTGCCTTCCCTCCCAACCTGCAGGAATTGTAACTGTGCACGCCAGCCTCCTGGATTCCTTTGTCTCATACATCACAGCCAAGATCGTCAGCACAATTCCCCCGGTAGGGTTTTTATGACTGTTGATGATGTAAGGAGGCAGAGAAAACACAGCTGGTCCTGTGTGCAGTTTACAGAGAGGGCGCTGGGAGAACGTGTTCCCGTCCCTAAACACCAGCCTTTACAGCTGCTCAACACCCCTCCAAGGGCCGAGGGTCCCCACCACCTCTCATGGAAGAAAACACGTGGCTCAGACCACTGAGACATTGCTTACTCAAAAAAATCAGATGTCGACATTTTTAAAGCACTTGTTATCTGCAATGAGGTGGTTGGGGTCCTCCCACTCCCCCCACCATCCAGCGAGTCATCATTCTTGCCAACTTTACCTATTTTTATCACTCTCAAATTCATCCCCACTGCCGTGTCCTGGGTTGTTGTTGTTAGTTGCTACTGAGCCGATTGCAACTCATGGCGACTCCATGTGTGCAAAGTAGAATTGCTCCAATGGGTTTTCAAGACTGTGACCTTTCAGAAGCAGTTCATCAGGCCTGTCTTCCAAGGCACCTGGGTAAGGGCCTCATTATCTCTCACTAGGATTCTACAACCACCTTCTAATAGTTCTTTTTGCCTTCCACCTTCTCTTTGTTAGCTGCTGTCAAGTAGGCCCCCAACTCACAGCAATCCCATGCACAATGGGCTGATATGTTGTCCAGTCCTGTACCACCCTGTCATGGATTGAATTGTGACCCCAAAAATATCTGTCAACTTGGCTGGGTCATGATTCCCAGTATTGTATGATTGTGTACCTTTTTGTAATCTGATGTGATTTCTTTATGTGTTGTAAATTCAATCACTATGATCTAATAAGATGGATTAGCAGCAGTTATACTGATGAGGTATACAAGGTAGTGTATTAAGCCAATCTCTTTTGAGATATAAAAGAGAGAAGCGAGCAGAGACACATGGGAACCTCACACCACCAAGAAAGCAGTGCCAGGAGCTGAGCACTTCCTTTGGACCTGAGGTTCCTGCACTGAGGTGCTCTCAGACCAAGGGAAGACTGATGCATCACAAAGACCTTCCTCCAGAGGTGACAGAGAGAGAAAGCCTTCTCCTGAAGCTGATGCCCTGAATTTGGACTTGTAGCCTACTGGACTGTGAGAGAATAAACTTCTCTTTGTTAAAGCCATCCACTTGTGGTATTTCTGTTATAGCAGCACTAGATGACTAAGACACACCCCCATGATCAGTTTCAGATTGAATTGTTGTGATCCACAGAGTTTTCATTGGCTGATTTTTGGAAGTAAATCACCAGGCCTTTCTTCGTAGTCCGTCTTAGTCTGGAAGCTACACTGAAACCTGTTTAGCATCAGAGTAGCATGCAAGCCTCCACTGACAGACAGGTGGTGGCTGTGCATGAAGTGCATTGGTCAGGAATCAAACACAGGTCTCCTGCATGGACGACAAGAATTCTACTGAACCACCATTGCCTCCTGCCTTCAGCCTTAACTCCCCCCAATCCAGTCTCTACCCAGCAGACAAAGTGACATTTTCAAACACAAATCATATCCAGCCATCTCCTGTTAAAAATACTGCAATGGTTCCCTATTGCTTCCAGGATATTCTACACTCCTTTTACATGATATTTATTACCACCGCCTGCCCAACACGTCTGTGAGCACATGGAACCAACCCTAAAGTCCTGTCCCCTTGGCTTCAGTGATTGGTCCAGAGACTGGCACGTGACCTAAGCACAGTCAATCAGAGACCTTTCATGGAATTTTTCTAGGGGAACTAGCAGGGATGTTTCTTGAATTTGGGAGATGGGCTTGGGAAGGTGTGACTCTGGGCTGCTGATGACCATGTTCTTTACCCTGTAAGGAGAAAGTATAACTGAGGATGAGACAGAGTGAGAGAAAGGCAGAGACCAGGTACTGTCAAGTCCTGATTTTTCTGTACCTCTGCCCTCCATCCTCTGTGCTACCCCAGGATCTTCCAACAAATCCCATATTTTTTTATTCACTTAATTTGGTTGCCACTTACAACCAGAATGGTCCATATTAACACGGAGCAGACAGACATACCCTTCATCACTGGGCCTCCATCTGCCTTACCTCCCAGCATGTTCTTACTTCAAAAGTTATGTCCCCCTCTTAGCTCAAGTAGATATAAGAGACTAAATGGGCAGCTTCTGTCTGAAGGGAGATGGGAAGGCAGAGAGAGTTAGGAGATGGTTGAATGGACAAGGGGAATCAGGGGTAGAAAGGAGGAGTGTGCTGTCACAGTATGGAGGGAGCAATTAGGGTCACATAACAAGGTATGCATAAATTTTTGTATGGGAGACTAACTTGAAATGTAAACTTCATTTAAACTACAACAATAAACAAAAAAATAAAAATAAAAAAAAGTTACGTCCTAGCAACACAGAAAAGCTTGTTGCTCCCCATGCTCCTCCCTGCACAAGGTCTGGGGCTCCCTGGTTACAGGTGGCTGGCTTTCCTGGGCTTTGGTGTCCTCGTTCAGCATCTTCTTCTAGGACTGTTCTCTGCATACGTTCTGCCATCCCATACCTCCATGTCTGCTCAAGGCCTTCACTTCTCAGCTCTACCATTATCAAACCCTTCTCTGAGCCCTCAGGCTGGACAATCAGCCTCTCTCTTCCAGTTCCTGGTCCCTAGACCTACCTCCCCTCTCTTCAAGGTTCTTGCAGCTCCCAGACTCACCTCCCTTCTTCTCAAGCTTTCTGCAGCCCAACTGGCTTCCTCCCTTCCCAGGGTTCCCATGGCCCCCAGACCTGCCTCCTCCCTTCTCAGGGTTCCCATGACCCTCAGACCCACCTCCCCTCTCCTCAGTGTTCTTATATTCCCCCTAGACCCAGCTCCTCTCTAAATCTCAATGTCATATTGAACTTAATTGTTTCTAGACTATGAGCACCTGGAGGGCAGAACCAGTTCATACATCACATAGAACGGGCCTGGTGCCCTGGGGACGCTCAGCAGTATGGGGGCAAACTATTGAATTTTTGGCCTGAAGTCTGAAGTCCAGGTCTCTGCTGCCACTTCTTTCCTGAGTCTAAGCAAGCACTGCTGTATTAACCAGTTTCCATCAAACTGATTCTGACTCATGGTGACCCCAAGAAGTGTCAGAGTAGAACTATACTCCATAGGATTTTCAATGCTGAGTTATCAGAAGTAGATCACCAGGCCTTTCTTCTGAGGAGCCTCTGGGTGGATTCGTGGACTAGAACTTCCAACCTCCAACCTTCTGGTTAGCAGCGGAGAGCATTAACTATTTGCACCACCCAGGGACTCTGCTGTTATACTATGCCCTTAATAAAACAGTTCATACCTGAATGCTGTCTGGCAGTTCAGAAAGCCCTTTTACAGATGTGATTTCATTTGAGCCCCACAACAGCCCCAGGAGGCAGCTGTACCATTCTCTCTCTTTCAGGAAACTGAGTCTCACAGAAGTAAAGTACTGTCCCAGACACACAGCTAGTTGGTGACAGAGAAGGACACAGAACACAGGTCTCCTGGCATTGAGGCTTCCTCCATGATGAGAGTCCACGCCCTTCTTAGATTGACTATCCGCTCCTAAAACTCAAGAAGCCTGTCAACCTCATCTCACATGGATAAAGAATCCTCACAACCAGGTGACCAACTCTTCCTGGTTTTCCCAGAAATGTCCCAGTTTTAAAACTGAAAGCCCCACATCCCAGAGACCCTCTCAATCCCAGGCAAACCAGGAGAGTTGGTCACCACACCTCACAACAACGTGATGCAAGTATCGGAATCATTCCCACTATACAGATGAGGCAACTTGAGGCTTAGAAAGGGAAAGTGACTGTCACACAAGTAATTAGTGGCCAAGCCAAAATACAAACCAATGTCCATCTGACTCTAGAACTCTTATCAACCCTCAAAAATCATCCATCCAATCAGTTAGTCATCCAGAATGGATCAGAAAAATGGAAGCCTAATGATCACAAGCGGATACTGGGTCACAAACACAACACTATCATGTTGGAAGGGAAACAGTGTTCTAACTATCATGTTCATTGGGTCTATATTTCTCATCAGATCTTAACAACAGTTGCGCCTCCACAGGGCTTCCAGATCAGCTAGTGGAACAAGCTTGACAGATGTTTTTCACCCACTGAATTCGCCAACAATTTAACTGTAACTGTGTCTGTACCCAAGGCCAAAACAACAGGGCAATTAATCCAATTCCATTGGCCAATACAATGGAAAGAGAAAATAAACAAGGCTGGTTGTCTGAGACAGACGACCCAGTTGAGGACTGAATCTGACTGGTTATTTCACTACCTGACCAGTAAATTTGGTTCTATCAGGTCCCCTTGAGGCCCTTGGCAGACTCAGCCTGAACTAGTAGACTTAACCAGCTCTGTTGGCAGTATCTAGATGTAGCCCCATCTCTTCAACTTTAAAAGACCAGACCAAATTAATGATGGGAGTTGTACATTTTCCATGTTACGTAATGATTCCCCATGTTAAATGCTTGCTGGAAATCATTATTTTCAAAGGTCTCTGAGTTGCATTATGTAAGAGGCACTAGCTCATGCATTATGAGCAGACCAGGCCTAAAATGACATTTAAGATATTGCACAAGTTTTAAAACTAGTGGCTCTACAAATAAATAGTGATTTTTAAGAGAAAGGGGAAAAAAGAGTTTATAAACCCAGTAAAGATGTAACAGGGGCCAAGCAAGATGAAAAGAAGAAGTTGAAAGCTCTGGTGAGCCGCCTTTTGATGCCTTCAGAACACTCAAATCCAGAATAATTCCTCACACGGAAGAAGGAACTCAGAAACGCCAACCAATAACTCACCCTCCCTCCCTGGCCCACTCCATCACCACCACTTAATTGTCTGGATTCGGTGTAAAAGGTAAAGGGAGCCAGTAAAGGATTTCACCAAGGAGTAAACCAATGGTCCCTTCCTTCTCTAGTCTTTAAGCAGACTCAGCCCACACATCAAGCACAGCTCATTCCGGAAGAGCCTGGAGCTCTGTGGCATGAAATAGTCACCTTCTCTGCTTGCTACTTGCCCAGATCACACCAGCTTGCCCATTAGAATAGCCAGCAATGGGTAATATTTGTTAAGCCCTTACTGTATACCAAACCCTACTCAAAGTGTCTTATATAATCTTCACAACACTTAATCCTCACGACATTTTGTGGTAGGCATTATTACCAAACCCAATTTAAAACTGAAGCACAGACAGATAAAACAACTTGCCCCAAGTCTCACAGTGGTGGAGTTGGGATTTGAAGCCAGAGGTCTAATTCTAGAATGGATGCTCTGCGTTTTGTTCTGAGTAGCTGTTCTCAACCTACCAGACTTTCTAGTCATTGATGTCATATTCTGACTCCCAGTAACTATTTTGGGTTCTACTTATGTAGAAGGCCCTTCCTGGAACCCTACTGGCACAGTAGTTAAGCGCTCGTCTGCTAACCAAAAGTTCAGATGTTCGAACCCACCAGCCATTCTGCAGAAGAAAGATGTGGCAGTCTACTTCCGTACAGCCCTACAACCCCTACAGAGCAGTTCCACTCTGTCCTATAGGGTTACTATGCGTCAAAATCGACTCAATGGCAACGGGTTTTAACTGGAACCCTAAGGAGCCCTGGTGGTGTGACAGTTAAGCACTTGGCTGCTAACCCACCCAGCGGCTCTGTGAAAGAAAGACCTGGCAATCTGCTTCCATAAAGATTACGCTTAGAAAACCCTATGGGGAAGTTCTACTCTATCACATGGGGTCACTGTGAGTTGGAATCAACTCAACAGCATCTACTAACAGCAACAGCTGGAACCGTGGAGTCCTTGGATGATGCAAACAGTTAATGTACTCAGCTGCTGACCGAAAGGTTGGTAGTTCAGTTCCACTCGTAGGCACCTTGGAAGAAAGGCCTGGTGACCTACTTTCAAAAACTCAGCTATTGAAAACCTTGTGGGTCACAGTTCTACTCTGACACACATGGGGTCACCATGAATCAGATCAACTCAATGGAAACTGATACTGGTAGCTGGAACCCAAAACTAAGATCAAGATGAGGCTGAGCGTGCAAGGGTGGCCACCATGGGGTGGATTTGTGGAGAGTTCCTGGAGGAGAGAGGAGGTGTTTGCAAACAGCCAAGAACCTGTCTTTGTAAGTAATCCACCAGCCCAAGCTCTTGGATTTTTATCTCTGTCCTTTCAAGAAAGAAGTTAGACAGAAGTTAAAAAGAGCAAAGTATCGGTCAAAATGCTTTGAATAGAAAATAATATAAAACCCAATTCAAACTGACTGAACATAGTTGGTTTATTTGTTCATATATGATCATGTCTGGGGAGCTAGGGGCCGCTTCAAATTCAACTGATGCAATGTCTAAGCAGTGGCACCAAGGACTTGGGGTCTTTCTGTCTTTCCATCCACCATCCCCAGTATTGGCTTCATTCCAAGCCTGGATCCCCTTGTGGTTGTAAAATGACTGTCAGCAGCAATCATGGCTACAAGCATCCTCACTATGTTTGGGGTGAGAGAGAAACTGGCTCCCTGTAGCCCTCTCAAAACAGAGAGAACATTTTTTTTCCTCAGAAGGTACTCTCCCCACTGAAATTCATCCTGGCCCCGATACAAAGTGAGCTCCAAGGAATACTGGTTGAATACGCCCCTTAAAGGGTGTGATGGTTAATTTTGTGTGTCAACTTGGCTAGGCTATGGTTCCCAGCGATTTGGCCAAACACTAGACGAGTTGCTGTTCCACAGTGTAATCTAATGTGATGCCATGTAATCACCTTCAATAATGTAATCTAATGTAGTGTAATCAATCAGTTGAGAAGAGGGTTTCCTTAGGGTGTGTTCTGCCTTCAGACTATAAATATTTTGGCAAAACTCACTCTCTGTCTTCGCTCTACACTCTTCCCATTGCCTGACCTACAGATCCTGGGACACAAGACTGCAAAAATCTCCAGCCTGCCACCTGAACTATAGATTTTGGACTTGTCAGCCACCTGACCTATAGATTTTGGACTTGTCAGCCCCCCACAATCCCATGAGCCAGCAGGAGTCTCCACTCTACCACCTGACCAAAAGATTTTGGACTTGGACTTGCCAGCTTGGGTGTAGTTTGGTATATATATGTGTGTGTGTGTGTGTGTGTGTATGTTTGGGTGTGTGTGTGTATGTGTGTGTGTGTACGTGTATAAAATCACTGATTCTGTTTCTCTAGAGAACCCTGACTAAAAGAAAGTGTTACAGCTTTGGGAGCAATCAGGGTATCGCATCCTTGGCCAAACACCTCCATCTCATGGAGGTCACCCGTGCCATTGGCATCGATGATGCACTGCCCTCAAGTTGTTTTGGGGCAACAGACATTATTAAGAGGATTAGAGAATCATCTCAAAGGACTATTTGGGTGTTCATATGAGATACCCCCAGACATTCTCAGAAATAACAAAGGGAGACATGAAGGAGCCCAATGTGTGACTCAACTCAGACGTCTCCATTGCGTGAATTATAGTCAAAGCCTGTGAAATTTAAACACATTTGCACCATGAAACTGGAGAACCCTAGGAAAAACCAGGTGACATTTGCTTTGATGACCCTTTTGGAGCCACTTGTAGCTCCTGACCCTCAGCTCTCTCCCTATGGCTCTTTGCATCAGATACATGAATAAGAGGCACTCTCTGCTGGCATGGCCTGTTCCATATGGGTCAATTATTCTTGCTAATTAGTCAGAGGAGAGCTCAGATACCAATCAACTCAATTTACTCATTATCTTGTGCAGCCCAAGTAGTGAAAAAGGATATTGGCTTAAGCAACAGTTTCCAGTCTGGCTCCAGTCATTCCAATAACCCCATTTCTTCTTCATTCTAACAGTTTTCTGTTTGACTCAACCCAGAGAGTGTTCATCAGGGACATGTGAAGGCCACAAAAGGGCCCTTGTCCCTAAAACAGGCCAGCCTACCAGTCTCTTCCACCACCCATCTGTCAGTATTTCAAATACCAGCAGGGTCATCCATGGTGGACAGGTTTCAGCAGAGCTTCCACACTAAGACAGACTAGGAAGAAAGGCCTGGTGATCTACTTCCAAAAAATAGCCAACAAAAATCTCATGGATCACAACAGAACACTGTCCAATATAGTGCTGGAAGATGAGCCTCCTGGTTCGAAGACACTTGTCATGGCACGACACCAGTCTTACACTCTGTTAGAAGTGAAAGCAAAAAGTTTTATTGTGCAATAAAGAGATTCATGAATTGGGGCACACCATGGTATCCAGACAGGATACAATGATGTTCCAAAATACAAGGGGACGGTGAGGTTTTTATCAGGTGGAAAACAAAGACTACGTGCTCAAAGGAACGAAGGGGCTACGTGGCAAAAAGTTACAAGGGGGGTTGTTCAGCTACAGACTTTCTTAACATTATCATTTCTATTTTCTAACCTCCTGGAGCATGTTGACTAAGACAAGTTGTGCAGTGGATCAAGTTGTGCAAACATTCTTGACAAACATTTTTTAACAAACAACTCTTCATACAAGCTAAAGTCTTGGTCCTTGCTCCATTCTGTGTTGTTGTTGGTTGTTAGGTGCCACCAAGTCAGTTCCAACTCACAGTGACCCCATAAACAACAGAACGAAACACTTTCTGGTTCTGCACCATCCTCATGATCTTTGCTATGCTTGAGCCCACTGTTGCAGCCGCTGAGTCAATCCATCTCATTGAGGGTCTTCTTCTTTTTCACTGAAGCTGTTCTTTACCAACATGGTGTCCGTCTCCAGGGACTGGTCCCTCCTGGTAACATGTCCAAAGTACATGAGATGAAATCTTGTCATCCTCACCTCTAAGGAGTATTCTGGTTGTATTTCTTCCAAGGTAGATTTGTTTGTTCTTCTGGCAGTCCTGGTGGTGTAGTGGTTAAGAGCTATGGCTGCTAACCAAAAGGTCGGCAGTTCAAATCCACCAGGTGCTCCTTGGAAACTTAACGGGGGAGTTCTACACTGTCCTATAGGGTCACTGTGAGTTGGAATCGACTTGACAGTAACAGGTTTGGTTTTTTTGTTTGTTTCTTTGCTTGCTTTTTGGTTCTGGCAGTCCACAGTATATTCAATATTTTTCACCAACACTATAATTCAAAGGCATCAATTCTTCTTTGGTCTTCCTTATTCATTGTCAGCTTTCACATGCATATGAGGCAGTTGAAAATACCATGGCTTGGGTCAGGTGCACCTTAGTCATGAAAGTGACATTTTTTCTTTCTTTAGCACTTTAAATAGGTATTTTGCAGCAGATTGCCCAATGCAATACATCTTTTGATTTCTTGACTGCTGCTTCCATAGGTGTCATGGATTGAATTGTGTCACCCCAAAAAGTGTGTATCAATTTGACTGAGCCATGATTCCTGGTATTGTGTGATTGTCCACTATTTTGTCATCTGATATGATTTTCCTATGTGTTGTAAATCCTGCCTTCATGATGTTAAATGAGGGGGAATGGTGGCAGTTGTGTTGATAAGGCAGAACTCAATCTATGGGATTGGATTGTATCTTGAGCCAGTTTCTTTCGGGATATAAAAGAGAGAAGTGAGCAGAGAGGCAGGGGGACCTCATACCACCAAAAAAGCAATGCCAGGAGCAGAGCGCATCCTTTGGACCTAGGGTTCCTGAGCGGAGAAGCTCCTAGTCCAGCAGAAGATTGATGAGAAGGACCTTCCTCCAGAGCCAACAGAGAGAGAAAACCTTCCCCTGGAGCTGACATCCTTAATTTGGACTTTTAGCCTGCTAGACTGTGAGAAAATAAATTTCTTTGTTAAAGCCATTCATTTGTGGTATTTCTGTTACAGCAGCACTAGATGACTAAGACAATAGGTGTTGACTGTGGATCCAAGTAAAATGAAATCCTTGACAACTTCAATCTTTTCTCCATTTATCATGATGTTGCTTATTGGTCCAGTTGTGAGGATTTTTGTTTTCTTTATGGTGAGGTGTAATCCATATTGAAGACTGTAGTCTTTGATTTTCATCAGTAAGTGCTTCAAATCCTCTTTGCTTTCAGCAAGCAAGATTGTGTCATCTGCATATCTCAAATTGTTAATGAGTCTCCCTCCAATCCTGATGCCACATTCTTCTCCATATAGAACTAGATAAGGCCCCTTCCAGCAATGTTCTAAAAAATCTTTTAATTGATGTCTTTTCCAGTGAACATAATAACCTGGGTTAATATTAAGTAGAGGAGGAGAGCCAGGTTTTTGCTCCTCAGATGCTTCTTTAATAAGTGAAAAATATTTCTTAGAGTATTGCATTACAGATTGACAATATTTTAATATTTCAGGTTGTACTGAGTTAGGGTCAGTAGAGGCAATGTAAGGAAGGATCACAGGCCTTCCAGTAACAATTTCATAAGGAGTGAGTGAGTTTATGAGATCCAAAAGGAATGCTTCTTAAATTTAAAAGGACTAAAGGGAGAACTTTAGTCCAAGACAAACCTAAGGATTCAGAAAGTTTAGCAAGTTGAGTTTGTATTATGCCATTAATTCTTTCTACAAGTCCTCTGATATATGGGGAAGGCACAGCATAATTCTTGAATTATTTGTCCAGTAAAATGGGTTCCCTGATCACTACAAAGAATTTTTGGTGCTCCCCAAGTGGGTATTATGCTTTCAAGGAGATTTTTTGCTACGAAAGAAGCACTGGCACATCGGCAAGGGAAAGCCTCTACCCAATGTGAAAATCTATAAATCATAACTAAGACATGTTTATAACCAGGGAGGTTTTAAGATATTTCCTAGGGTTAAAAAGAAGGTAAATAGAATGAGAGGCTACATGTTCAGCTTCATCATAAAATTTTCCCCACCAGTATTTCTTTAAAATTGTCATCATTTTCTCTCTCCCTACATGACTGTTCTCACGTAGAGTCCTCAATGTTAAAAAAAAAAAAAAAGCTTCTGCCATCAAGTCAATTCTGATTCATAGTGACCCTATAAGACAGGGTAGACCTGCCCCATATGGTTTCCAAGGAGTGGCTAGTGAATTTGAACTGCCAAACTTTTGGTTATCAGCTGAACTCTTAACCACAGCACCCCCAAGGCTTCCATAATTTAGTGGTTAGCATGTTCGTCTCCTCATCATAGGGACACGCAGAAGTTTAGGAAGAACAATTTTAGCATTAGGCTCTAACCATAATTTAGTGTTAGGGTCTTGGTAACAGCCTGACTTTTCCTATGTTTCATTTTCATCTAATTGAGTCAATTGCTGATGTTTCAATAGCTTTTCTTTGGTTGGTGCAAAAATACTATTTCATGAAAATAGCTCTCTATCAATTTTTCCAGAGGCCCCTCTATAAACTCCCTGTCTATAACAGGGGCAACAATAATTTGGGAAGCAGCCAGTTTAGCAGCTCCATCGGCAAGGTTATTTCCTCTAATTTCTTTAATTTGGGGAACTCCTTTCAGCTTATGTGCCTGTATTTTCATTACAGCAATTTCAGAAAGGAGCAGTAAAGCATCCAAGAGGTCTGCTACTAAAGCCCCGTTTTTAATAGTGTTACCAGAAGAGGGTAAAAAGCCCTCTCTGTTTCCATAATATTCTAAAATCATTAATAACTCCAAGAGCATATGTAGAATCTGTAGAAATAGTCATGGACTTCCCTTTAGCAAGTTTACAGGCTCTGGTAAGAGCAATTAATTCAGTCTGTTGGGATGAAGTGGATTTGGGGAGAGCCTGACTTTTGAGGACTTCAGTAGAAGTTGTAACAGCATAACCTGCCTGATAATGAGAGTCAGAAGTTAGTTTTCAGGTAAGATGGGACTACAAATAAAACCACATCAGGGCTAAAGGAGTTGCCCTTAAATCACTACAGGGAGTCAGAAGTTGCTCAGTTAGGTCTACACAGTCGTGGGAAGGAAAATTATCTTCATTGGTTACAGGGAGAAGAGCGGCTGGGTTTAAAGTAATCCACTGTATGTAGTCTAATATTTGAAGCTGCCAGAAGAAGGACCTCACAGGATGTGAGTCTGCTGGCAGATAAACGTTGGGTTAAAGCAGAATTAAGTAAAGCAGACACAGCTTGGGGTACATATATATCTAAAAAGTTTCCCAAAACTATATCTGCAGTGTTTTCTACTAATTTTTCAGTAGCAGCTATAGCCCTGAGGCAAGAGGGGTAAGGTCTAGCCACAAGTCCAGCTTCAGGCTATAATAATCTACAGGCCTATTTTGTCCTCCCTGTTCCTGTGTAAGGACACCTAAAGCATTATCAGAAACTTCATGTACAAATAAAGAAAAGTCCAAACGATAGTCAGGGAACCCTAAAGCAGGCGTGTTAGTCAAAGCCTATTTTAATTTAGTTAATGTCCCTTGATCTTCTTGGGTAAAATAGAATGGATCAGGCTCAAAGGTTTCAAATATTTGAATAAGGGTTGAGCCATAAGGTAAAAGTTAGGAATCTAGACAACAATAGCCACAATCTCCTAAAAATCCCCTTAATTGTTTCTTTGTTTGAGGTAAAGGAAAGGCTTCAATGGCTTCTTTTCTCTTGGAGTCAATAGAAATGCCTTCTGTAGAAATAAAATGACCTGAGTATTTGACAAAAGGCTGGGCTAATTGCAATTTTTCTTTTGAAACTTTATGTCCTCCAGCAGCTAAATGCTTTAACAAAGTGACGCTGTCTTCTAGGCAAGCTTGTCTAGAGGTGGAGCACACAAGTCATCGATAAACTGTAACAAGGGAGATTCATTTGGAAAATGCAAAGGTTGCAAATGTGCATGTAAAGTTTGAGAAAAGTACATGGGAGATTCTGTGAACGCTTGCAGCATGACAGTCCATATAAATTGTTGGTTGTCCCAGGTAAAAACAAATACATATTCGCTTTCAGGGCCTACCAGATACTGGAAAATGCACTACAGAGGTCAATCACTGTAAAATATGTCACATCAGGGGGATGTTAAAAAGTAACAAGTGTGGGTTAGGAACAACTGGGAATCTAAGGATAATAATGGGGTTAATTACAGCCAGGTCCCGAACAAATCTCCAACCGCGATTGTGTGGCTTCTTAACTAGAAGGACAGGAGTGCTGCAAGGACCAGTGCAGGGGGACGATTAACCCCTTAGAAAGAAAACCGTGTATAATAGGAGATAGTCCTTCCTTTGCTTCTTGTTTTAGAGGGTACTGGGGAACTTCTGGCAAAAGTTTAGATGTGTCCACTTGAATTTTAATAGGTTCAGTGGACGAAACTCAGCCAGCATCTATAGAAGTTGTGGCCCACAAGGTTTAAGATCTGAGAAATAACTTCAGGGGAAGGGAACCTGAAGAAGCAGAATTCAGAAGGGGCATAGTAAGGGCTTGCATATGGCAAAGGGCCTCTTCCTTCTGAATGTGATCTATCCCTAATTTCTGATTCACATGCAAGATTAATAATATTTCCTTCTTTTCATTAAGTTGTAAATGGTAATTCCATTTAGATAAAATAGCTCTTCCTGTTAAATTAACTGGATTGTCAGGGATAAGCAGAAAAGGATGTAGATCCTCTATGGGATCAAGAGATATTGGCACAAGTTGAGAATGAACAAGTGTTTGTTCTTTATTAGTCAAACCCATTGTTTTGAAATCAATTCTGACTCATAGTGACCCTATAGGACAGAGGAATGAGTCAGAATTGACTTGATGGCAACGAGTTTCTTTATTAGTAATCCCCACTATTTTTGAGGTCTTTTTACTCCAGGACGGGGCTTTCATAAGTAAGTGGAGTTTGTTGTGGAAAGGGTAACTCCTGTATCAATTAAAAATTAGCAGGGTTCATGTATATTTTCACCAAAAAAAAAAAAAAAAAAGGTCAAGAAGGGAGAGAGTTGACATGTCATGGGGTTGTTAACCAATGTCATAAAACAATATGTGTACTACTGTTTAATGAGAAACTATTTGTTTTAAACTTTCACCTGAAGTACAATTAAAAAAAAAAAATTAGCAGGGTTCTCCATTAATGTAAATAGTTGCTTTTCCCTGAGGGTTTAGAAATACTACAGTAAAAGTCCCTCTTTTGCCCCTGGAGCCCCTTTATTCTAAATCAGGGACCGGAGGGGCTGTTAGTGTGGACACTTTCTGTTTATTCTTTAGCTTAAATCATTCATTTTTCCAATGGCCAGTTTTTTTTAGAATAGTGGCTGAGACCAGCTTTAGGTCCATTGGAAGGTTTCAAGTTTCTTTTCTGGGTAGGCCCTTGTAGCTGTTGTAATTGAAGGGCTAATTTGTTAGCCTTAGCTGTCTGCTTTGTTTCTAAGGTTTGGGCAAGCTCATGAGCTAAATGAGTCAATTCTACAGTTGGAGAGACTTTCCAATCTAAACGATGTCTTTTAACTAAGGCTGAAATTTCAGGTTTGAGGCCAGATATAAATATTGCATTAAAAGTCCCTGTAATTCCTTCATCTAAAGAATCTACACCTGAATGTTCCAAAAATTTCTGGAATAATCAAGACTGATAGTTATATACACTTTCATCTCAATTTTGAATACAAGAATGGTTTTTTGTCCAATCAATTATTGACAGGAAAGCCTTAGGGATCACTTCAAGTAAATTTTGGCCTCTTTCTCGAGCATCTGTGAGAAGGGCTTTGGCAGTTTTGCGTGTACAACACTAAACTATCTTTGGGATCTTTCCATTCAGTAAATTCTAACCACAATTTGGCTTCCCCAGGGCCAACTAACATATGGACTAATTGATACAAATCATGCAATCTGGGCTGGTAAGCATTAATAAGGACTTTTTCTTTAGCAAATCTGTAAGGGTCCTCACATAAATTTGGAAAATCTTTTTTATAATTTTTTTTATTGTTGTAGTTTAAATGAAGTTTACATTTCAAGTTAGTCTCCCATACAAAAATTTATACATACATTGTTATGTGATTCTAATTGCTCTCCCCTTACTGTGACAGCACACTCCTACTTTCCACCTGATTCCCCATGTCCATTCAACCAGCTTTTAACCGTCTCTGCCTTCCCATCTCACCTCCTGACAGTAGCTGCCCGTGTATTCCCTTGTATCTACTTGAGCTAAGAGGCACACTCCTCACAAGTATCACTTTATGTCCCACTGTCCTGTCCAATCCTTGTCTGAAGAGTTGGCCTCAGAAATTGTTTTAGTTTTGGGCTGGTAGAGAATCCGGGGGCCACGATTTCCAGAGTTCCTCCAGTCTCAGTCAGACCATTAAGTCTGGTCTTCTTACTAGAATTTTAGTTCTGCACCCCAACTTTCTCCTGCTCCACCTGGGACTTTCTGTTGTGTTCCCTGTCAGCACGGACATTGGTGGTAGCTGGGCACCATCTAGTTCTTCTGGTCTCAGGTTGATGAAGTCTCTGGTTTATGTGGCCCTTTCTGTCTCTTGGGCTACTACTTGCCTTGTATCTTTGGTGTTCTTCATTCTCCTTTTCTTCAGGTGGTTGGGACCAATTGATGCATCTTAGATGGCCGCGCAAGCTTTTAAGACGCCACTCACCAAAGTGCGATGCAGAAAATTTTCTTAATAAGCTTTGTTGACCTAGCCAGTTAACCTAGATGTCCCCCAAAAGCATGGTCCCCAGACCCCTACCCCTGCTACTCTGTCCCTCAAAGTGTTTGACTGTATTCAGGAAATGTCTTAACTTTGGTTTAGTCCAGTTGTGCTGACTTCCCCTGTAGTGTGTGCTGTCCTTCCCTTCACATAATATTTATCTCCTATCTAGTTAGTGAATAACCCTCACCCTCCCTCCCCACCCTTGTAACAAAGAATATGTCTTCTGTGTTTAAACCTTTTCTTGAGTTCTCATAATAGTGGTCTTATACAATATTTGTTCTTCTGTGACTAACTAAATTCACTCAGCATAATGACCTACAGATTCCTCCATGCTATGTTTCACAGATTCATCATTGTTCTTTATCGTTGCATAGTATTCCATTGTGTGGATATACCATAATTTATCTATTCGTCTGTTGATGGGCACCTAGATTGTTTCCATCTTTTTGCTCTTGTGAACAGTGCTGCAATGAACATGGGTGTGCATATATCTATTTGTGTGATGGCTCTTATTTCTCTAGGATATATTCCAGGAGTGGGATAGCAGGATCGTATGGTACTTCTGTTTCTAGCTTTTTAAGGAAGTGCCAAATCGATTTCCAAAGTGATTGTACCATTTTACATTCCCACCAACAGTGTGTAAGTGTTCCAGTCTCTCCACAACTTCTCCAGCATTTATTATTTTGTGTTTTTTGGATTAATGCTAGCCTTGTTGGAGTGAGATGGTATCTCATTGTAGTTTTAATCTGCATTTCTCTAATGGCTAATGATCATGTCTATTCATCTGTCTGTTAGCCACCTGAATATCTTCTTTGGTGAAGTGCCTGTTCATATCCTTTGCCCATTTTTTAATTGGGTTATTTGTCTTTTCGTTGCTGAGGTTTTGCAGTATTTGAAGATTTTGCAGATTAGACACTGATCGGATTTGTCGTAGCCAAAATTTTTTTCCCAGTCTGTAGGTTATCTTTTGACTCTTTTTTGTGAAGTCTTTTTATGAGCATAAATGTTTGATTTTTAGGAGCTCCCATTTATCTAGTCTCTCTTCTGGTGCTTCTGCATTGTTACTTATGGTTAGTACTGTGTCTATGCCATGTATTAGGGCACCTAGTGTTGTCCATATTTTTTCTTCCATGATCTTTATCGTTTTCAATTTTATATATAAGTCTTTGATCCATTTTGAGTTAGTTTCTGTGCATGGTGTGAGGTATGGGTCTTGTTTCAGTTTTTTGCAAATGGATATCCAGTTATGCCAGCACTATTTGTTAAAGAAATTGTCTTTTCCCTAGTTAATGGACTTTGGGCCTTTGTCAAATATCAGCTGCTCATAGGTGGATGAATTTATGTCCGGATTCTCAATTCTGTTCCATTAGTCTATGTACCTGTTGTTGTATCAGTACCAGGCTGTTTTGACTACTGTGGCAGTATAATAGGTTCTAAAATCAGGTAGTGTGAGGCCTCCCACTTTGTTCTTCTTCTTGAGTAATGCTTTACTTATTGGGGGCCTCTTTCCTTTCCATACGAAGCTGGTGATTTGTTTCTCCATCTCATTAAAAAATGTCATTGGAATTTGGATTGGGATTGCATTCTGTCTGTAGATCACTTTTGGTAGAATTGACATTTTCACAATGTTGAGTCTTCCTATCCATGAGCAAGGTATGTTTTTCCACTTATGTAGGTCTCTTTTGGTTTCTTGCAGTAGTGTCTTGTAGTTTTCATTGTACAGGTCTTTTACATCTCTGGTTAGATTTATTCCTAAGTATTTTATCTTCTTGGGGGCTATTGTAAATGGTATTTATTTGGTGATTTCCTCTTTGAGGTTCTTTTTGTTGGTGTAGAGGAATCCAACTGATTTTTGTATGTTTCTCTTGTATCTTGAAACTTTTCTGAAACCTTCTATTAGTTCCAGTAGTTTTCTTGTGGATTCTTTGGGATTTTCTGTGTATAAGACCATATCATCTGCAAATAGAGATACTCTGACTTCTTCCCTACAAATTTGGATGCGCTTTATTTCTTTTTCTAGCCTAATTGCTCTGGCTAGGACCTCCAGCACAATGTTGAATAAGAGTGGTGATAAAGGGCATCCTTGTCTGGTTCCCATTCTCAAGGCTGTTGGCTTTATATAAATGTCCTTAATTATATTGAGGAATTCCCTTCTATTTCTATTTTGTTGAGAGTTGTTATCATGAATAGGTGTTGGACTTTGTCAAATGCTTTTTCTGCATTGATTGATAAAATCATGGGTTTCTCGTCTTTTGTTTTATGTGTGTGATGAATTACATTGATTGTTTTTTTAATGTTGAACTATCCCTGCATACCTTGTAATGAATCCCACTTGACCATGGTGAATTATTTTTTTGATATGTTGCTGAATTCTATTGGCTAGAATTTTGTTGAGGATTTTTGCATCAATGTTCATGAGGGATACTTGTCTGTAATTTTCTTTTTTTGTGGCGTCTTTACCTGGTTTTGGTATCAGGGTTGAGCTGGCTTCATAGAATGAGTTTGGGAGTATTGCATCCTTTTCTTTTCTATGCTCTGAAATACCTTTAGTAGTAGTGGTGTTAACTCTTCTCTGAAAGTTTGGTAGAATTCTCCAGTGAAGCCATCTGGGCCAGGGCTTTGTTTTGTTGGGAGTTGTTTAATCACCTTTTCAATCTCTTCTTTTGTTATGGGTTTATTTAGTTGTTCTACTTCTGTTTGTGTTAGTTTAGGTAGGTAGTGAGTTTCTAGAAATTTGTCCATTTCCTCTAGATTTTCAAATTTGTTAGAGTACATTTTTTTTATAGTATTCTTTTACGATTCTTTTAATTTCTGTTGGGTCTGTGGTGATATCACCCATCTCATTCTTACATGGGTTATTTGCTTCCTCTCCTGTTTTTCTTTTGTCAGTTTGGCCAATGGTTTATCAATTTTGTTGATCTTTTCAAAGAACCATCTTTGGTCTTGTTAACTCTTTCAATTGTTTTTCTAGTCTCTATTTCATTTAATTCTGCTCTAATTCTTATTATTTCCTTTCTTCTGGCACCTGAGGGCTTCTTTTGCTTCTCTCTTTCTACTTGTTCGAGTTGTAGGGTTAATGTTTTGATTACGGCCCTTTCTTCTTTTTGGATGTGTGCATTTATTGCTATAAACTGACCTCTGAGCACTGCTTTTGCTGTGTCCCAAAGGTTCTGGTAGGATGTGTTTTCATTCTCGTTTGATTCTATGAATTTCTTTATTCCATCCTTAATTTCTTCTGTAACCCAGTAGTTTTTGAGCAAGGTGTTGATCAGTTTCCATGTGTTTGATTTTTTTTCTTGCTTTTTCTGTTGTTGATTTCTACTTTAATGGCTTTACGGTCGGAAAAGATGCTTTGTAATATTTCGATGCTTTGGATTTTGTTAAGGCTTGCTTTACAGCCTAATATGTGGTCTATTTTGGAGAATGTTGCATGTGCGTTGGAAAAGAAAGTATACTTGGCTGCTGTTGGGTGATGTGTTCAGTATATCTATGGGATCAAGTTGGTTGATTGTAGCATTTAGCTCTTCCATGTCTTTGTTGAGCTTCTTTCTGGACATTCTGTGCTTCACTGAAAGTGGTGTGTCAAAGTTTCCTACTACTATTGTGGAGCTGTCTATCTTTTTACTGCTGTTAGAGTTTATGTATTTTGGAGCCCTGTTGTTTGGTGCATAAATATTTATCTATAGTTATGTCCTCCTGTGTATTGACCCTTTAATCATTATATAGTGTCATAGATTAAGCTGTGTCCCCAAAAAATGTGTGTATCAATTTGGCTGGGCCATGATTCCCAGAATTGTGTGGTTGGCCTCCATTTTGTGATTGTAATTTTATGTTAAAGAAGATTAGGGTGGGATTGTAACACCACCTTTACCCAGGTCACATCCAATGTAAAGGGAGTTTCCCTGGGGTGTGGCCTGCACCACCTTTTATCTCTCAAGAGATAAAAGGAAAGGGAAGCAAGCAGAGAGTGGGGGACCTCATACCATCAAAAAAGCAGTGCCGGGAGCAGAGTGCATCCTTTGGACTGGGGTCCCTGCGCAGCGAAGCTCCTAGTCTAAGGGAACACCGAAGAGAAGAAGGCCAACAGAGAGAAAAAGCCTTCCCCTGGAGCTGATGCCCTGAGTTTGGACTTTTAGCCTACTTTAACTGTGAGGAAATAAATTTCTCTTTGTTAAAGCCATCCACTTGTGGTGTTTCTGTTATAGCAGCGCTAGATGACTAAGACATATAGTGTCCTTCCCTATCGTTTGTGGTGGATTTTACTTTAAAGTCTATTTCATCAGAGATTAATATTGCCACTCCTGCTCTTTTTTGAGTGTTGTTTGCTTGATACATTTTTTTCCATCCTTTGAGTTTTAGTTTGTTTGTGTCTTTAAGTCTAAGGTGTGTCTCTTGTAGGCAGCATATAGACGGATTGTGTTTTTTATCCAATATGCCACTCTCTGTCTATTTATTGGTGCATTTAGTCCATTTACATTCAGCATAATTATTGATAGGTATGAGTTTAGTGCTGCCATTTTGATGTCTTTTTTTGCATGTTGTTCACAGTTTCTTTGTTCCACTTAATTTTCTGTGCTAAGTCACTTTTCTTTATGTATTTTCTTTTCATCTTTTTCATTGTTGATGATTTTGTGTTTGCTGAGTGTTTGTATTTTTCTAGTTTTTTATTTTGACTTGTAGGATTGTTAGTTTCCTTTGTGGTTACCTTAATATTTACCCATATTTTTCTAAGTTTCATACTAGCCTTTTATTTCTTTATATTGCCTTGACTTCTTCTCCATATGCAAAATCTATGTCTACATTTTTTAAGCCCCTCTTTTTTGTTTTAATGTTGTCATCTTTTACTTGTTGACATCTGTTTCCCTATTTTCAGTGTTTTAGCTTTGATTTATTTTTGTGACGTCCCTATCTGGGTTGATATCTGGTTGCTCTGTCCTGTATACTAGTCTTAGGTTGTTATCTGATGTTACTGATTTTCTAACCAGAGGACTCCCTTTAGTATTTCTTGTAATTTTTCTTTGGTTGTTGCAAATTCCCTAAACTTCTGTTTATCTGGAAATGCCTTAATTTCACCATCATATTTGAGAGACAGTTTTGCTGGATATATAATTCTTGGCTGGCAGTTTTTTTCCTTCAAGGCTTTATATATGTCATCCCCTTGCCTTCTTGCCTGCATGGTTTCTGCTGAGTAGTCTGAGCTTATTGTTATTGACTCTCCCTTGTAGATGACTTTTCGTTTATCCCTAGCTGCTCTTAAAATCCTCTTTATCTTTGGTTTTGGCAAGCTTGAATTTGGTGACTTTATTTTGGGATCTACCTTATGTGGGGTTCAATAAGCATCTTGGATAGATATCGTGTCATCTTTCATGAAATCAGGGACGTTTTCTACCAACAAATCTTCAACGATTCTCTCTGTGTTTTCTGTTTTCCCCCCAGTTCTGGTACTCCAGTCACTCGTAGGTTATTCCTCTTGATAGAGTCCCACATAATTCTTAGGGTTTCTTCATTTTTTTCAATCCTTTTATCTGATTTTTTTCTCAAATAAATTGGTGTCAAGTGCTTTATCTTCAATCTCACTAATTCTGACTTCTATTGCCTCAACTCTGCTCCTATGACTTTCTATTGAGTTGTCTAATTCTTAAATTTTATTGTTAATCATCTGGATTTCTGATTGCTGTCTCTCTATGGATTCTTGCAGCCTGTTAAATTTATCATTATGCTCTTCTCTAATCTTTTTAATTTCCTCTATTGCGTGTTCTGCGTTTTGCTTAATTTCCTTCCTAATTTCTTGAAGAGTTCTGTATATTAACCTTTTGCATTCTGCCTCTGGTAATTCCAAGAAATTTTCCTCTTCTGGAAAATTTCTAGATTCTTTATTTTGGGAGATAGCTGAAGCCATCATGCATTGCCTCTTTACATGATTTGATATTGACTGTTTTCTCCAAGCCATCAATAAGTTATTAATTTATTTTATGTTTGCTTACTGTGTCCTAGCTTCTTGTTTTGTTTTGATATGCCCAAACAGGCTGCTCATATAAGCTAGTTTGATTATTGGCACCTTTGAAGCTCTAATGTCCTGTCACCAGGTGGTTAGATCTGTTACTAGGTATGTGAGCTCAGGAATCTGCCCACTCCTCCTGTATGGATTCAGCTCAGGCACCCAGGTAGATAGCTACCAAGTGTGTGGTGTAGACTCTCCCCTACAGTCCTAGACAGGCATGGGTGATTGGTGTAGGCATGGGCATCTGGTTGCAGCAGGGGGACACACTCTGAGCAAGGCAGGGGGCTGATGGCTGCCCCTGAGTGTCCAGGAGGAAGGTATGCCCCTGTTCCCTAGAGCACATTGGTGGGTGAGTTTTGCAGCCAGACTATGAGCACCCAGTGCTGTTGGCTGTAAGGACTGGGGGGCACCTCTTATTCTTGGGCCCCTATTACAGGTAACTAGGTGGCATGGGTTGAGCCAGCAGTCCTCAGGCCCCTGATGTGGGTAGGTGAAGACCCTGCTTAATGAGCAGAGCAGTGTCAAATGTCATGAACCTGCCACTTCACAGCTGAACCTGTTCAAGTTAGACTTCAGGTATATAGCTTGTTGTACTGTGGTAATGAGGGCCTACACTGTTGAAATGGGCCCACACAAGTCTATGCAGGGGGAAAGGCACTCAGAGTCCGTGAATCCCTTATGCCTGTCCCTAGGCAAAGGAGCTGTGCCTACCCTGGGTTCCTGGCTTAGGGGAGCTGGCAGTTTATTATTTTCCCGTTTGTTAATTTGTTCATTCTCCAAGGCCGGGAGAATGGCTCAGGGCATGTGAGAGATCCTACTTCCAGCCCAGGGGACTCGGAAATTGCTGAAGCTGGTCGGGGACCCAGTGCAGAGCAGGGAGTGAGGAGGTAAATGTGAAAGAGGCTTTTCCCTAAGGGGGGATGTTTTTGATCCGTGCAGTAGGCCATACACAAGTACTTATCTTTCACTGATGAGTGCTGCTTCTCCCTGGTTCTGGGTGGCGGAGTAGACTCTCTGGTGCTGGGTCTCTCCAGTGCGGAAAACACACCTCCTGAACATGGCTGCTTGCCTGCCTCACCGCTTACGCATGAGTTGATCAGGCCTGAAGGGCTCAGGCTCTTGCCAGGTCAGGTCTGGCAACTCCTCCACTGCTTCCGAACCATCTCTCCCTCCCCTGCCAGTCATTCCGGTTCCTCAACTTTGTCTTAGATGTTCAGGGCTCCCGTACTGTCATATATAATTGATTCACTTGTTTTTTCGGGTCTTTGTCATAAGATGGTCCACCGGAAGCGTCTGACTACTCTGCCATCTTGGCCCCACCTCCTGGAAAATCTTTAACAACGCTATGTAATTCTCTGCGAGTCCAAGGAATAAAATAAATACTAGCGTTCTTTGGATTTTCCTTGGTACTCTGACCTGATTCTGTGGGACAAATCTTAAAAGACATTTCAGGAATGGGCTTTGGACTCTCTGGCTTTGAATTTTTAGCAGATTCTTTACGGAAGAAAAGAAGTTCAGTTAAAGTGTTAGTGTTTTCAGAGGAGTAAGAAAGTAGAGGAGGATACAGAGGAGCAGCTGCTGGTAAAGAGGCAGAGGAGGCTGCAGCAAGGGGTATGAGTATAGTAGAGCTCTGACTTTGTATTTTCTTAGCTTGCTTAGTTATTTTAGAAACTGCATTCTGCAATTCTTTATTTTTTTTGGCCAACAACAACAGCCTGCAGAGAGGTTATTTTGCTGTTTTGATGTCTTTTAGAGGCCTCAAAAAACCAGTCAAGAAAAATGTCCCATTGTAACGGTTTCATTCAGGACCCTTTCTGCTCTAATTTACTGCACAGAAAAATTAATTTAGAAAGATCAAAGATTCTCCAAAGTGGCCACTGATCCTCAAAACTGCAATTAATCATGCCAAGCAGACAAAAACAAACATGCTGAAGAAGTGAAATGCTTGTTCATGTAATGGGTGGGAGTTCCCAAAGGAGGCTCAGTGTTGCTCTTAGATTTGGCATTCTTCATATTCCAAAGGCAGCATAAGGTTAGCTTCAGAAGCTTTTAACAAAAAATCAGAGCTTTTAGTTTCTCAGAACTAGATAAGGTTCTGAGATCCTTAAGCAACAACAGTACAGAATCTAGAAACCCAAAGGAACTTTGTTCCATTTATAGAAACAGAAAGAAAAAAGAAAAGCAAATCCCACAATAAAACTCACGGAGCTTCTGCGCAAAGAAAAGTGGACACTCAGAGCTGAGATGTATTTACCTTGCCACAACTCCCAAGTCCACTGTGGAAAGAGAAGGCCCAAAAATGGCCCAGTCTAGTACCATTAGCCCAAGTCCCTGACGTCTTCAGAGGCTGCAGAAGTTAATTCACCTTCAGATTCCTTTGTGGTTGCCAACAAATATCATAGCAAAGCACCAGTCTTACACTCTGTTAGAAGTGAAAGCAAAAAAAAAAAAAAAAGAGAGAGATTCATGAATTGGGACACACCATAGCATCCAGGCAGGATACAATGATGTTCTAAAATGTGAGATGATGGTGAGGTTTTTATTAGGTGGAGTGAACAAAGGCTACGTGCTCACAGGCAGGATGGGGGTACATGGCAAAGTTACAAGAGGGTTGTTAAGCTACAGACTTTCTCAGCTTTATTGATTCTATTTTCTAACCTCCTGGAACATGTTGACTAAGACATTCCTCCTGGATCAAGCTGCACAAACATTCTTGACAAACATATTTTAACAAACAATTTCTCATGCAAGCTAAAGTCTTGACCCTTGCTCCTTTCTATGTTATAAGCAGTTAAACTTTTCCAAGAAACTGAATTGTCTTTTCAGTACATCAGGAGCAAAGACTTTTTGGCCAACCTGCAGTTTAATTCAAAATAGAATTTAATTTAGGCCTGAGGTCAGTCATCTTAGTCATGCCAAGCACCTTAGTTTTGGAGACCGCAGACACACTCAAAATACACAGTAGCCACAACAATGGACTCGAGCATACCAATGACTGTGAAGACTGTACAGGACCAGACAATGTTTTGTTCTGTTGTGCATGGGCTTGCCTTGATTTGGAGCCAATTGTATGACAACTAACAACAACAACCTGTCTTTCACCAGTGCACCCACACACAACCCATGAGTCATCAAAGAGAACCTTACCTGCAAGCTTTGGCAGATCTGATGCCACCTTCAAGACAAAGAAACTCACTCCCCACACACTTAAGATCCATCCCTGGAATTACCCTCAGCTGTACCCAAAGTTACACCCCCCTCCATTAGCCCACATCAAATGGCCGGTTGGTGAAAGGTACAAAGGCCTGGCCTCCTTGCTCACTTCAGGATATCTCTGAAGAGTCAACTCAGCTTCAGGGTCTCCTGTGAGATCAGCTGAAACCTTGGCTGCACCTCCATCACAGTCCAACTTTCCCATCTGCCCAGTCTTGCTAACCTCTCTCCACACAGGTTTTGTTCCTGAGAAGCCTCCCCAATAAACTGCTTCCCAGTAGCAGCCCATGGTCAACAACAGGTGGTGGTGGGGATTTAAAGACCTTGCACCTTTGCCTCAATTTGGGACAACTCTTAAGGGCTTCTGTTGCAACTACATGGCCCTTCAATTCTCCCTCTGCCCAATCTGCTTCCCTCACTCCCTCCCAGGTGTTGTTTCCAAAAGCACTCTCAAATAAACTTCCCATACACACATCTTCATCTCAGAACCTGTTTCCTGCATAACACAGGCTAAGGCAAGGAGCAGCCTCCAACCAAAGCTAAAACTCATCCAGGATCCAGGAGACCAAACCATGAAAAGTCTTGAGAGCCTTGAGATAAATCCACACATGATACCATCTCCACGAGGGGGAAGAAAAACAGGACTGATTTTGGTTGAATATTTATTATATGCCAGAAATTGTGCTAGGTCGTTCACATCAAGAAAATATAATTTGAGTTTTACAATCCTCCAGTGATGTGGCTATCATTAAACTCATTTCACAGATGGTGAAACTGAGGGTCAGAGAAAATAAGCAATTTGTCCACAGTCACACAGGAAGGAGATGCCAGAGTTAGCATTTGAACCTACAACAATCAGTTCCGAAGTTGGATAGTCTTTCTACTATATCACAGCCCAGTAGAAAAAAATAATAAAGCATGAACACAAAACCATGATGGTTAAGACACAGAGAGAAGAACCAGTTGAGGTCTGGCCAGAGAAGATAGTCAGCCATGGGCATAAATTCAAGATTTAGATTTTTCTCCTCCTCTTAAATGGTCCAAACCAGTGCCAACACTAAGGTGAGATGAGTGAGGACTTGCCTGGGGGCAAAATGTAGGGGGGTCACCAAACTGAGTGATCAAGATAAATAACATTTTAATGCGGTATTTTAGAAAATTCTAAAGCAATGCCAAAATATCCATGATGAACAAAATAGCACAATTTTTAATAAAGACAGAATGGGATCCTGTGCTCATAGGACTCACCACCCTAGCCTCACCCCAGTCCCAGCCCTGGTCCACACCATCTCAGCACACATCTGAACAGAAAATAGTATGTGACAGAAAACTGGATCCTGCTGATGTCACATCTACTAACCTGGGCATTTCTTCTATTTATCAACATACAGTAGATTCTCATTATTTGAAGACCCCATCTATGTGAATTCACTTACTTGCTAAAATTTATTTGTAACCCCAAAACCAATACTTGCAGCACTTTCATGGTTATTTGGGGACATGCGCAGAGCACTGAGAAACCTGAGTCACCTGACGTGCATGTTCTCAGCTGAGGTCAAAGAAGGCTATTGACTAATGCAGTATTCACAGTGTCTTTATAGAACATAACCACCATGAATAAGGAGAATCAGCTGTCTATTATGTTATGAGGCAATTAAAGTGAGTGGTTAAGAGATGACTTTTGGAGAGAACCAGTTTGGTATCTGTTTCAGTTTCCTAGTGCTGCTATAACACAAATACCACAGGTGGGTGGCTGTAAAGAACAGAAATTTTCTCACAGTTCTGGAAACTAAATTCCAAATCAAGGTCTTGACCATGTCTATTCCTTCCTCCTCAGTAGCCATGGGGATTCCTTGGTTCCTTGACAGCTGTCCCTGTGTGTACATGTCTCTGTGTCTAATTTTTTCTTTTTATAACTCAGAAGTGATTAGGTTTAGGATCTACCCTACACTGGTACGGCCTAATAAACATAACAAAGAAAACCCTATTTCCAAACAGGGCCACATCCATAGGTATAGGAGTAGGATCCCAACACATATTTAGGGGGACACAATCCAATCCATAACAGAACTCAAATCCTGACTCCAGAACTAATGGATTGTATAGTCTTGGGTGAGTTTCTTCACCTTTCTGAGGCTCAGGACATCCCCTGTGTAATTGGGATAATAATGCTCAACTGCCACCTTGTTGAGGACTATGTGCATATGAGCATGTTTGCACAATGCCACTCATGCAGTAAGGACACATTGTAGTGAGACAGACACACAGAGAAATGTGTGCAAATGTGTTAAGAAATGGCTCCAACCCTCTAGTTCCCCTTCCCCTTTCTTCTACGTTCCTGCCAGATAAAAGTTATCCTTGCAACTCCAGACAGTGAACACTCAATAAAAATCCAGACTGTCCTATTGTTGATGTGTTGTGAGATTGTTAAGCATTGTCATAGAGCAAGATGTGTAGTAACTGTTAAATGAGAAACTATTTTGTTCTGTAAGCCTTCATCTTAAGTGAGAATAGCAGCACAATTGGAAGAGCGTAGTCAATGTCACTGAATTGTGCATGTAGAAATTTTTGCAATGGTGTATCTTCGGCTATGTGTATTTTCACCAAAAAAAAAGGTTGAGAAGTTAGAGGGTTGACATGTTGTGGGGTTGTTAACCAATGTCATAAAACAGTATGTGTACTACTGTTTCATGAGAAACTATTTGTTCTGTAAGCTTTCACCTGAAGTACAGTTAAAAAAAAAAAAAAATCCAGACTGTCTTGAAGGAAAGAGGCTTCCCCAAGGGGCTTTGTATATTAATCAGGAGAGCTTATGAAGTCAGATTGTTGGAGTGGATATTTTTAAAGCTGGCTTGTGGTGTGCACACACTCTAATTCTTTCAGAAAGCTTGGCCTTAGAGAATTCAGCGGCCTCTCCTAGAGCTCTGCTCGGTGTCTGCTGAACCAACAAACATCTCTTCACTTGTACACAGTGAAGATGAGACAGCCCAACTCTGACCCATCTCTGCTGCTTCCAAAATTACCTGGTAAGCTCACTGGCATCTGTTCGTGTTCTTTCAGGTTTCAGCGGGGGCTGAAGTTGAAAATTGGCCTCTTGAAACACCCTTAGCTGAACCAAGTAAGTTCATGGAAAGAAAAAAATCTGTGGAACTACAGCTCCAAAAAAATTCTCATTGGGTTCCAGTTGTGTCACTCAATCTGATGTTTTCCAAATTAGAGGAACCATCCAAGGAGAATAAAATGCCTCAAAGAAAGGGCACACCACGTGGTGTAGTGGAAAGTACACAGGCTTTAGCAACATTAGGAGCCATATTCAGATCCTCTCTCTGCCTCTGTGTGGCCGGCCTTGAGGTATCCAATTAACCACCAGACCCTTGATTTCCACATCTATAAAATGGGTGTACAAATTGAATCCTCAGATCCCTAGATAACACAAACAGTTAACATGCTTAGGTGCTAACTGAAAGGTTGGAGGTTTGAGTCGACCCAGAGGCGTCTCAGAAGAAAGGCCTGCTGATCTACTTCCGAAAAATCAGCCATTAAAAACTCTATGGAGCAGAGTTCTACTCTGACACACATTGGGTCGTCATGAGTTGGAGTCGACTGAACGGCAACTGGTTAATTTGAATCTTCACGTAGATCAAAGGAGAGAGTGGTGGTGAGGTACCCAGCACAGCACAGATGCTCTTGGAGTCTCCTTACCATAATCGGATCAGCTTTCACAGAACTAGAGTTTGTCATATTTGGAAAGGGCCGGAGAGAGCATCTTGTCCAAGTTTCAGTTGAATATTCACTGCTTACAGCCCCTGGACTCCTGTCTTATGGCTGACCTCATCCAAAATGGGTAGAGAGGTCTCAAAAAAGACATTTTATTAAAAAGAAAAATATTAGAAAGGATATGCCCCACCCGAATTTCTGAGATTTCCCTACCATCCATGGTTGCTGTGCTGGTCTGATATATGAACCATGGCAGAGGTGAGGAATGGAGGGATGGAGAAGCCGGTCCTTGGCAGCCATATGGGGACCCGTGACCTCCCCACATGTTGTCCCCTGGGCCCAGTGCAGGGGTATAACTCAGAGGCTGCATCTGCAAGATAGCCTGCAAATGCTTCCAAGAAGAACACTGAGGAACAGCACAGCCCCCAAGTAACACAAAACCAATGCAATTAAGAAAGCTTATTGGCCCCCTGCAACTGAGAAGTCTGGAGGTAGGAGGCGTTTAGGCAAGGCTTGGTTAGCCGCTCAGTGGAGTCTCCGAGAACACAGCTTCTTCCCATCTTCTTCTCCCCTACTCTGCCTTCTGCCAACAACTGCCTCATCCCAAGGCTGCCTCTCCTATTGGTTAAAAGATGCTTCCAGCAGCAACAAGGGCTTCCTAGTCTAGTGGGAAAAGAGAGCTCCTCCAAAATAGCTTCCATGAAAGAACAAAAAAGAGCTTCCTTTTCAGAAAAAAAAGAGTTGCCATCAAGTTGATTCTGATGCATAGCGACCCCATGTATGTCAGAGTTGAACTGTGCTCCAGAGGGTTTTCAATGGCTGATTTTTCAGAAGTAGATCACCAGGTCTTTCTTCTGAAGCACCTCTGGCTGGACTTGAACCAGCAACCTTTTGGTTAACAGCTGAGCACATTAACCATTTGCACCACTCAGGGACTCCTTCTTAGAAGTCCCCAGCAAATACTTCCCCAGGACACTTTCCAATCACTGTGGCCAGGGCATTCAGCTGTGAGCACAAGCTTACCCCAACCAGAGTCCACCTCTTGGAGCTAGGGCTCGGGACTGCTTCCCCTTGAAGCACAAGGACTATGTGGGGAACAGCACCCAAATAAAACTGGAGTGCCGATACCAAGATAAAGGGGGAGTAGATGTTGAATGAAATCCCTGGGTGGTAAAACGGTTAACAGTTCTTGGTTACTAACCAAAAGGTTGGAAGTTGAAGTCCACCCAGATGTGCCTTGGAAGAAAAGCCTTGTGATCTACTTCCAAGAATTCAGCCATTGAACCCTATGCAGCACAGTTCTACTCTGTACACATGGGGTCGCCATGAGTCGGAATCAACTCCACAGCAACTAACAACGGTAACAACTACATCCTTTGCAAATGCCAAATCCTTCCAGCTTCTGCCTTCAAAAGCTCTCTTCGTGCTTGTGAGTGACCTCAGTCCTCAGATCACTTCCCTGAGGTTTGCTTCCCTCCTGGCCCTGAGAAGACTCCTAGACCCTCTACCTTGGAAGGGCACCACCCGCACACAAATGGTCAGCCTAGAACTAGCCTGCCTTGGCCACTTCCTATCTGTGTGACCTTGAGGATAATACTTCACTTCTCCCAGCCTCCATTCTCTTCTCTATTAACTTGAAAGAACAATCCACAAATTAGACCAATAAAAATGCTGGCTATTGGGGCACTCATATTTGCTGAGTCCCTCTTTTTATTATCAGTAATGGCTGGAACTGTTTACCCTGCTGCAATATGAATGCTTACAGTATGCAGACTCCATTAAAAAGGAGGGGAAAAAAAGCTCTTTATAAAGGGAATCGAAGGCCCCAAAAGACAACACTTGCATTAAGTGGGCTGTGAGTGGCCTCAGGCTGGTTCCCCAGAGCTCTATAACTTTCTAGAGCCTCTGCAGATAGGACACTTAAAACTGGAGTCTCCACCCCAAAGCTGAATCCGTTTACAAACATCGATCCTGCCCCTCCGAACTGCTCTTTGTCACTACCGGTGAAAGCAATTTTAAATCTGACTGAGATGTGTAGGTCTGTCTTCTGATCACTGCCCCACCCCTCCTGCCTCTGAAAGCCCAGCCGCTAGTCTCACCCCAGGCCCTAAGAGTGAGCAGAAAGCTGCATCAAGGAAAGGCACCCATTCATTCATTCATTCATCCACAACTTGTTGACACTTAATCGGTTCAGCCTGAGGTTGAGGTGAGGTAGATGAGGAACTATTTGATGGTGTTACCATCTGGAACCCAAAAATACCTGGATCCTGCCTTTTACCATCACCACCACCCTCCCTCCCAGAGAACCCAAGAAGCAAGGACAGAACAGGAACCAGAGGAACTGTTTTAAAAATAGCATCCAAAGTGATCCTTATAAAAAATACAGACCACCAGTTGCACAGAATCAGCTCTGACTCATGGCAACCCATGTGTGTCAGAGCAGAAGTTTACTCAATAGGGTTTTTAGTGGCTGATTTTTTGGAAGTAGAGGGTAACCTTCCAAGGTAACCTTGCTCTTCCAAGGCACCTCTGGGTGAACTTGAACTTCCAATCTCTCCATTAGCACTTGAGCACATTAACTATTTGTACCACCCAGGGACTCCAAAAAATACAGACATTAGACACTAAATGCACTCTAGACAGGTGGACAAAGTTCAAAGTCAAAGTAGGTCCACCTATCTCTACTCCAAATCTTAAAGTCATCATGCTGATGCATGCTGAGAACAAGAGAGAGAGTGAGAGCAAGAGAGAACATATCTGTGACAGAGAACCAGGCACCAAGAGTGGCCCTGAGTCCCCTTAGGCCACACAGAGGTGTGAAGAAGACAAGGAAGACAAATGAGAACGTCCACCTTGACCCTTGAAGCCAGGCCTTGCTTAGTCAGGAATGCTATGAATGGGTTGACCAGGTGACTGTGACAGGGAAGAGTATTCTAGGTCCATGGAATACATGTTTGCAGACATGCAGTGTGAAAGATTATGGCATGTCCAGGAACACAAGTAGTCTTGTGTGGCTAGAACAGAGGTGCCAGGTGAGAAGAAGAAATAGATGAGGCAGACAAGGTCTGCAGATCACAGAGGATCTTGGACATCCCTGCCTTTGCCATGGCCTCAAAGTGCACTTTTCTGCCCTTTGACTTTGAGTGTAGCCACCTGACTTGTTTTGGCTATGAATACAAGCAGACATGAGGCCAGCAAAGGCTAGACATGTGCCTCCAAGTTTGGGATTGCCTTCTTGTACTCCTGCCTTTGGCCATGAATTGAAAATGCTTTGAGCAGCCAGTGACCCAAGAAGAATGAGAAAGACACATGGGGCAGTCCTGGGACTCAACACACAGCCTGGAGCCAAGCCCAGCTGAGCCCAGCCAAGATCAGCCATACCCTAGCCAAACCACAGATGCATGAGCAAGAACAACAAATGCTTATTGTTGTATGCCACTGATATTTTGAACAGCAAATGCTAACTGATTCAGTCTTGTATGCTTAGACACGACATTTGGAATTTATCCTGGAAGTAAAAGAAAATAATTCAATGATTTTATGCACAAGACCGAGATAATCCTCTCACAACCTTCCCAGCTAAAATCTGGGGTGTGAAATCCACCCGCAGGCAGTCCCTGGTGCAGTTCTGGACAAGTTAAAAAGAAAGAAAAAAAACAGTTGCCATCGAGTCAACTCAACTCATGTCGACCCCATGTGCTCCACAGAATGTTCAATGGTTGAGTTTTTGGAAGTAAATTGCCCTATCTTTCTTCTGAGGCACCTCTGGGTGGACTCGAACTTCAGACCTTTCAGTTAGCAGCCAAGCACGTTAACCATTTGCACCACGTAGGGACTCCAACTGGACACTTAGAACACATACACTAAGTCCTTGCTGATAAACTGACAGAATAATGTGACTGTGCTCTCCTGAAAAAACTCTCCCCACTCAACCACCTAACACATTCATTTTTTCTACTTCAAGCCTTCTCTTCAAACCCTTCTCAGAACCCTCCCCAGGCTGGATTAAGAGATTCCACAGATATCACGCTGTTGTCTTGGCTTCTCTTCTTGACTGTGATCTCCTTGAAAGCAAGGGCAATGTCTCCTTTATCTTGCGTTCCCAATGCCCAGCATAGTGCCTGGCATACAGTAGGTGCCTGGTAATTGTTTGCTGAATGAATGAACAAATGAACTCTCCCAGCTCCCAAAGCCAGGCGAGTGGTACTCACGCCATGAAGACTTGGTTGCTTGGCAGCCAATATTTGTCCTAATTAACCTTCTCACCTGTTATTCCCTTCTTCTCCCATTTGGAATCACAAAATGTCTCCCATTTGCTACTCAGCCTCTGCTACAGTAACCTCTTTATTCCATTTTAATAATACCTAGACTATGGGCAGAGTGACATCAAGGAAACCCGTGAGTCAAAACATCTAGGGTAGGAAAAATACAGGTGACCTATAAAGTCCTCCACCAACTTCCCCAAAAACTTCATGTTTGGACCTTATAAATCATAGGCGCCTGTCCCAGGCTCGCCAGCCGCACAGAAGCACGCTGCCCATCTTTAAGAGGCCTGGTGGCACAATGGCTTGTTGATGCAGGGTATTTATGCAGAATTTCCCACATCAATCTTGGTGTAAAAAAGGAGGTGATGTCATTAAGCGGTGAAACAACTATCATCTGTAGAAAGACCTTCGCAGCCTCCGGGGCAGAGTCACACTTGTTTACTTACTCAAAGGTGGGTGGATTATAAGAGAAACACCAAAGCTGTGCTCCAAAGGCTGGGAGGGTTAAAAATATTCATGCCCTCTGACCCAGGACTCATCCCACTTCTAGGAATCTGTCCTGATAAAATCATCAGGGAGGTGCACAGAGAGAGATGTACAGAGGTTTACGTGCACTGTTTGATTCCGGGAATGGTTTTCAGAAAAGGAAACAAATAAACTACCTCTACTTCATACAGCCAGAAGGTGGTTAAGCAAACTAGACTGTATCAACATAATGCAGTTGTCTTAGTGTCCTAGGGCTGCTGTAACACAGATACCACGAGTGGGTGGCTTTGAGGAACAGACATTTACTTTTTCACAGTTCTAGAGGCTAGAAGTCCAAATCAGGCTCTCCACCATGTCAACTCCTTCCCTGTCGGTAGCGCTGGGCATTCCTTGGTTCCTTGTAGACAATCCTCACATGTTGTCTGCCTTCCCCCTTATGTCTCTGTGTCTGTTCTGGTCTTTTTATAACTCAGAAGTTGAGAATCCACCCTACAAAGGCATGACCTTATTAACACAACAAAGAAACCCATATTTCCAAACAGCATCACATCCACAGGCACAAGGGCTAGGAATTCAACACAAACACTGGGGGACACAATTTAATCCATAGCAACAGTTCTTTGCAACCATTAAAAATGGTTTACAGATCCTTTCCCCATCCCTTCCGATTGGTGTTGTTGGGTGCTGTCGATTCAGTTCCGACTCATAGGAACCCCATGTGACAGAGTAGAACTGCCCCGTAGGATTTTCCAGGTTTTAACTTTTAAGGGAACAGATCACCAGATCTTTCTCCCACAGAGCCACTAGGTAGGTTTGAACCACCAACGTTTTGGTTAGCAGCCAAACGTTTAACTGTTTGCACCACTGAGGCTTCTCCTTTCCTGATTAATCTCATCTAAAGCGTCGCTATGAGTCGGAATCAACTCGACGGCGATGGGTTTGGTTTGGTTTTTTTTAAAAGTTATTAACCCAAACCAAACCCATTGCTGTCTAGTCAATTCTGACTCAAAGCAACCCTACAGGACAGAGTAGAAGTGCCCCATAGGATTTCCAAGAAGCAGCTGGTGGATTTGAACTGCCGACCTTTTGGTTAGCAACCTGAGCTCTTAACCACTTTGCCACCAGGGCTCCAAAAGTCATTAAGCGTGGCTAAATAAAGTACGGACTTGTAAGGGTGGGCAGTAGGGGTGGGGGTTTTGGAGCCTGAGTGAGATGAAGAGTGTGTTCATATAGGGTGGTAGCAGGGTGACCCAGTCCAGGGTGTTGAAGCGTGAGTGTCCCTGCAGGAGGTTGGCCTTGGCCAGGGTGAGAAGGGAACCCAAGCAGGGAGGTAGTGGTGGAGGCAGCCTGGCACAGGGCCGCAGAGCCTGAGCAGAGTGAGGAGGGTGTCCACGTGGAGCAGCAGTGGCAGCTGCAGTGGCTCAGCACAGTGTGCTGGAGCCTGACCGGGGTGAGGAGGACCTCCATACAAGGGGAGGAAAATGCATCCCAGCACATCAGGTCAGAACCCCAGCGGAGTTAGGGCGTTGTTCATGTGATTGGCCGGTGGGTAGCAGTGGCAGTGACAAGAGCTTGGTCACCTGCAGGAGGATTAAACAAATTGGTAAATATATTTTGAATTTCTCATTGTTGGAGAAGAGTGTTATAGATATGGAAAGGCAGAGAACTAGAATGAACCTGCGGTATGAGTGTGAACTCATGGTGTTAGGTCGGTAGGTAGATGATATATAGACACACTTAGACACAGAAATGAGCATAAGTGTGTGTGTATGTGTGTGTGTGGTATGTGTATAGTGTTCGTACATATATTCCCTAGCTCTGTTCACTGGCACCTGTGTCCCTAGCACCTGGGAGCAGCATAGCTCAGTAGCAATTAACACACCTAGCAAGTAGATTTTGATTTCTAATTACCATCCTCCACTAAAAGGAACCAGCGGTCCTTGGAAAAATGGCTGTTGGAAGCAACAGTTAGCTATAAGACAAGCGTCCCTGCGTACTCTTGCTTGGTGCACCAAGAATGCAAGTTTCTGACTCCTCTTTCTTGGGCCTGTCTCAGAGTTGTGTTTGCAGAGAACCACCTTGTAGAATGAGTAATGTGCTCACTGCTTGCTAAAAAGTGGTGGATTCCCCAAACTCAGCGTTCTTCAGCGGCAGTGCAAAACCACTGCATGCCCACGGTGTCTAAGTGTGTCCATAGGACCCAGGAGCAACAAAACTGATGCAATCCTGCATGAGTTCTGTAGATGTTCATGTTACTTGTTGTGTCATAAGTAACAAGGTCCTTTGTCTCTAACTCAGGACACTCATGTATTCTGCCAGCCTCCATGAAATAGTAAGCTCTTATTAGCTTGTAAGTAGGGTAAGTTCAAATTTCATATCCAATGATGGCTAATTCCAGAGCAGGGGCAGGGAAAGTATAAGACAAGTCTGGAATATCTTTTGCCATAAAACAAGCAGTGATCATTGAAAGATGGGGACACGTCAAAAGGATATAGCTTGAAGGGACTCTCACTGGCCAAATCTGGGACAATTTGATTATCAAAATAAATATAGTAACAGGTTAACTTGTTGAATAAAATAGGAACCCATGACTTTATACCGACATAAATAAATAAATGAATAAACTGAAAGAAAATTGATCAATCGATCAATTTTCTACTGTGACAAAAGAAAATACTCAGATGGAACACAAGTGTTGGCAAGGATGTGGAGAAATCGGAACACTTATCCTTTGCTGATGGGAATGTAAAATGGTACAGCTGCTGTGGAAAACAGTTTGACAGTTCCTGAAAAAGTTAAACATCGAATTACCATATGACCCAGCAATTTCACTCCTAGGTATATACCCAAAAAACTTGAAACAGGAACACAAACAGATACTTGTACAATGTTCACTGCAGCATTATTCACAATAGCCAAAAGATGGAAACAATCCAAATATCCATCAACAGACGAATGTATAAACAAAATCTGCTATATGCATACAATAGAATATTACTCAGTCATAAAGAAAAATGAAGCTATGATACACGCTACAACAGGGAAGAACCTGAAAAGCATGCCGAGGAAAATAAGTCAAACACAGAAGGACAAATATTGTGTGATCTCACTTACATGAAATATCTAAAATAAACAAATGCATAGAGACCAAAGGGAAAGGTGGGAGGGGGAAATGAGTAGGTATTGCTTAAGGGGCACTGGGTTTCTGTTTAGGGTGATGGAAAAAAACATTTGGAAATGGATAGGGTTGATGGTTACACACCATGGTGAACATAGTAAATGTCACTGAATTTTACATATAAAAATGTTGAAATGGCAAATGTGTTTGTTTTGGTTTGGTTTTATTTAATCATCGAATTATTTAACCATTTGCTTCTAGTTAGACATGGTTTTTCTTTTCCTTTTTATTTTGGTAAATATATATGTAACAAAACATTTGCTATTTGCTATATCAACATTCTTTACATGTACAATTCAGTGACATTGTGCTCATCATGTTGGGCAACCATAACCATTGTCCATTTCCAAATTTTTCCATCACCCCCAACAGCATCCCCTAAGCAATTAGTTGTCCTTTCACCCTCACACCCTCACACCTCTCCCTCCTACCCCTGGTAACCACTAATAAACTTAGATCTGTATCCCCTTGTTTATTCTAGAGAGGAGCCAAGTCTGAAGTCATAAAGACAGGATCTCTATTACATTTTTGAAGGATAGATATTTCCAAACCAATCTGAGCCTGGCCTGTTATAGCCTGTGACTTTAAAACCCTAAATATGATCCCTGGGGGCCAACCTTGTACCAAGAACAAATGGGCTGCTAAAGCTGTGCAGCCACCAGAAAAGACACCCACCCCAAGATCTATCTCAGATGTAGCTAAGGAGGCTAACAGACAAGCAGGAACCCTCCCACAACTGAATCTGATAGCGTGGACTGCACACACATCATTCAGAGATCCTGACTTCAAGACAGATACAGTCATTGACTTTGGGCAAGTCTTCTTGGCAAAGGGATGAACACATTTCATGTAATATATGTACAGAGAGAAAGGCAGTATAGATGTTGAGTAATAAAAGGGGTGAACTATGGCAGATATTTTTAACTGGTTGTCCATAAGCCGTTCACAGTCCCCTTCTTCCTTGCTTTCCTCTACTAACCAGTTGCCACGGAATCAATTCTGACTCATGGTGGCCCCGTGTGTGTCAGAGAAGAACTGTGCTCCACAGAGGTTTCAATGACTGATTTTCAGAAATAGCTCTTCAGGTCTTTCTTCCAAGATGCCTCTGGATGGACTCAAACCACCACCAACCTTTCAGGTAGCAGCTGAGCACTTACCCCTTTGTACCACTAGGGACTCCTCCCTCTACTAGCAGAGCTCAAAAATATTCACCTTCCCAGACTCCTTTGCAGCTAAGTGTGGTCATGTGACCAGTTCTAGCCAAGATGATGTAAGGGAAATCACTGAGTGGGGCTTCCAGGAACTTTTTAAAAGAAACAGGCTCAGCTGATGAACACTTTCAGTTTTGTGCCCTGCCCCAATTCCTGCCAGGAAAGCAGACCGCAATAGCCTTCTCATAACCAAGAGGCAACAAGCATGAAGAATCCTAGAACCACACAGCACACGTGGATCAAAAAAAGGCTCCAAGAGAACCGTCACTTTCTGGTCAAAGATCTTGAAAGGGGTCCCCTATAGAAAGGGGAGTGTGCAGAAATCCCTGGACTTTTTTCTCTTCCAGCCCTGGTCGGAGATGAGCCCCAGCCCTTAAACCGAACTTCTGAAGTAATAGTGGTGGCAGCAGCTGCACAGGAACCTTCACTGACGGCAAAGGCAAACACGAGAGAGTTCTGGGGGTGATGGAGATGTTCTGAGTCCTGATTGTCATGGTGGTTACACGAATCTCTGCATGTATTAAAACTCATTGAACTATAAACCAAGCAAACCCACTGCCGTGGAGTCAATCCCAACTCATAGCGACCTTGTAGGACAGAGTAGAACTGCCCTGTAGGGTATCCAAGGCTGTAACCTTTATGGAAGCAGACTGCCACATCTTTCTCCCACAGAGCCACTGGTGGGTTCAAACTGCTGACCTTTAAGTTAGCAGCTAAGCACTTTGACCACTGTGCCACCAGGGCTCCTCATCAAACTATACACACCCTAAAATAGTGAATTTCACTATGTGTAAATTTAAAATTAAAAAATTTTAATTACGTATGGCAATTAACATTTTTTCTTTTAAAAATATCAAAAGTATTACATACAATGCTGAAGTCTCCTTTGACTACCCCTCAACTCCAGTCTCTCACCCTCTTCTTCTCTTGCTATCAATTCACCCTTCCAGACCCTTTCCATGCATTGCAATATATACATATATATATATAGGTAGACAAAAAAGATATATAATGTTATTGTGGTTACATAAATGGCATCATACCAAGGGTATCATCCTGTCATTGTTTTATTTCATTTAACAGTAGGTTTTGGAGATATTTCTATACCATACTTGTAGATCCTGGTTCAGTGGTACAATTCTTGTCGTCTATGCAGGAGACCTAGGTTGAATTCCCAGCCAGTGCACCTCAGGCACAGCCACCATCTGTCTGTCAGTGGAGGCTTACGTGTTGCTATGATGCTGAACAGGTTCCAGCGGAGCTTCCAGACTAAAAACAGACTAGGAAGAAAGGCCTGGTGATCTACTTCTGAAAGACCAGGAAGCGTTGCATTCTATTGTGCAAGGGGTCACCATGAGTTCGTGGCCAACTCAATGGCAGCTAAGACCAATAATAACTTATAGATCTACTTCATTCTCTTTTTCTGCTGCCCAGTAGGATGGATGCACCACAATTTATTTAGCTGTTTTTTTATTGATGGGCATTTAGGCTGTTTCCAATTTTACTATTTACTCTTAGAAATAATGCTTCAATGAAAATTCTTGTTCATGGCTCTTCATGCACATGTGCAAGTATTTCTCTAGGGCAGGTACTCCAAAGTGTAACTGCTAGGTCATAGGCTATGCACATTTTTGTTTTTATGTCCTTTTGAAATTTTAATAGATCCTGCCAAATTTCCCTCCAAAGTGGCAGTACAAATTTATAGTCTCTCAGCAGTGGATGAGAATTCCCCACACTCTCACCAACTCCCCCTCTCCCCCCCAATCTCATGGGGAAGAAATGGCTTCTGGTTGTGTTCATTTACAATTTTCTGATGCAGAGTGAGTTTAGCATCATTTTTCCAACTCCTGTCTCATGGGCAGGAAATGCATCGGTTCAGGTCTGCTCTTGTAGAGGGAGGGTCTCTGGAGTTGAGCCCTAATGTCTTTGCCACAGTGACTCAGGGAAGTGTAGGAACCCTGGTTCAGAGAGCCACATGGAGATTAAATGAGACAATGCATATGAGGGAGTTAGCCCAGTGCCCAACACACTGAAAGCACCAATAAATGCTCGCTATTGTCATCAGCCTTGTTATTATTATTATGACTCCACAATCTCCACTTTTATGATGTGTGATAGGCAGCTTCTAACTAACCCTCAGTGATCCCAGCCTCCTGATGTTCATACCAGTAAACCAGTTGCTACTGAGTTAGCGCTGACTCATGGTGACACTACGTATGTCAGAGTAGAACTGTGCTCCATAGGTTTTTCAATGGTTGATTTTTCGTAAGTAGAAGCCAGGCCTTTCTTCTGAGGCACCTCCAGGTAGACTCAAACCTCCAACCTTTTGGTTAGCAGCCAAGCATATTAACCATCTGCACCACCTAGGGACTCCTCGCCCCTCTGGTGGTCATGCCCTCATGTAATCTCCTCCCCTTGAGGGTAGGTTAGACCTACTGACTTGCTTCTAATGAACAGGATATGAAAAGAGTGATGGAATATCACTTCCAGTATTAGGCTATAAAAGACTGACTCCCATCTTTCTGACATATTCCTATTACCTTCTTGGCTTGCACACTTTGATGAACAAGCAGCCGTGTTGGAGAGGCCCACACAGCAAGGGACTGAGGGCAGCCTCCAGCCATCAGCCAGTGAGGAACAGAGGCCCTCAGTGCAACACCCCACCAGGAAGTGCCTCTTGTCAACAAATATGTGGATGAGCTTGGAAGCAAATCCTTCCTCTGTCGAGCCTTGAGATGACTACCGCCCTGGATGATACCTTGATTGCAGCCTGAGAGAGACCCTGAAGCAGCAGGTCCAGCTCAGTCACATTTGGATTCCCGTGAGATAATAAATGTTGGTGCTTCAAGATACTGTGAGAAACCATGAGCTAATAAATATTATTTTGTCAAGAAACTAAGTCTTGGGGTCATTTGTTACACAGCAATAGATAGCTAATACATGTTGTAAGTTTCTGGAGCAAATAGGCTCCATTGACCATGGTCTTTCCGATCACCTCATATGCATGCAAAAGCTTGACAATGAAAAAGGAAGACCAAAGAAGAACTGATGCATTCGAACTGTGGTGATGGCAAAGAATACTGAAAATACCACGCACTGCCAGAAGAACAAATCTGTCTTAAAAGAAATAACAACCAGAATGCTCCTTAGAAGTGAGGATGGTGAGACTTCAGCTCACTTTGGGCTCATCATCAGGAAAGATCAATTGCTTGAAAAGGACATCATGATTGGTAAAGTAGAGAGGGTCAGCAAAAACAAGGAAAATACCTGCAACAATACCTGCAACAATGGGTTCAAACATAGCAAAGATCATGAAGATGGTGCAGGACTGGGCAACATTTCATTCTGTTATACCAAGGGTTGCCATGAGTAGGAGCCAACTAACAACAACAAACACAAAACTCAGAATTCCTCCCCTAAAAACATAATAATGTGTATTTTACAGCAAGTAAACCTGTTGAATAGTTCTCTAATATTTATAGATGTTGTGAGTTCTTTGGAAGAAAAGTGCTGGGTGACTTCTGGGCATTTTCATGGCTATTGGCTTGATTGCCACAGAGGGACAACGGCTTGACAATCAGACTGGCGTTCAAGTCCAACTCTGCTTCTTCCTACCTCTGACCCTTGGGCATGCCACTTCTCCTCTCTGAGCCCCCACTGCCTCAACCATCAAAACAGGATTAATAAAAGAAAACAACCTCATCAAGCTGACGTGTTTCTCTTGTGAGATTCAGAGATACATGACAGTACACAGCATATGTGTTAGCATATGTGAGTTAGGTACATGACCTAACATATTGAAAAGAGGAGTCCCTGGCTGGTGCAAAAGGTTAATGCTCTCAGCTACAACAGAAAGGTTGGCAGTTCGAGTCCACCCAGAGGTGCCTCAGAAGAAAGTCCTGGTGATCTAATTCCAAAAGATCACAGCCATTGAAAACCAAATAAAGTACAGTACTACTATGAAACACATGAGTTGGAATGGATTCCATGGCAACTGGTGTGGGGAAATTTCTGACTCTTCACAATCAGATAGAACACTACCAAAAAAAAAAAAAAAGCCACTGAAATGGTAAAGAAAAAATGCCAACTCTGTTGAGCTTGTATGAAAAGAGGGGGGCAGCACAGGGTTTTCTTCTCGGTGTTAAGAATTAAAGCAAATGAGGTGTGTGATCCCACTCAGGAACAGATAGCCCGATAAGTCTTATAAGGGAACACTATCAAAATTGCGCTATGAGTTTGCCCTCTCAGCAGCTTTAATAAGGTGGGGTGGTGGGCTTGGAGTGTTACCTGGAAGGAGGAGAATTGGTTTTTACCAGTCAATCTTTTCAATCACCTTCTAAATAATTAAGAGCTGAAAAGCAAAGGTCTGCTGGCTTTGGAGGGACCTTATCTGGGCATTTTTCCTTCTTTTTTCCAAAACACTCTCTCTAAACCACAAACCTGCACCTGTTTCCCTTGGTGTGAAGGGCCCCAAAAATGATGTTTTCAATTAGTATATGCCTCTCTTTCTAAAAAATTATTTCAGGCCAAGGACTTATAGCTAAAGTATTAATTATTTCTCACTGCTTCCCCCAACCTCCAAAAAAATAAACAAATAAAAGAGAATGAAGCATCCCATTACTTAACTCTTTCATTCAATCTTTCAGTGTAAAAATGCAAGCATTTGTTCGGTGAAAGCACCAATCCTTTGAAACTGGAGCGAGAAACAGCCCCAGGCCAGTTTGGCCCAAACAGCTTAGCCTGGTGAAGGCTTGAGTTTCAGCTTTGGCCAAAGCCCGCTTCTGTCTGCTCTCCTCCCCATCCCGGGAACCGAGCCTTGTCTAGACAGCCAGCTCCATAGGTTATTTCCATTTCAGCTCAGCAGCTTCTTTCATCTGTAAGCAGGTGGTAAGGTCTCCTTGGTGTGGACATCGTGGCCCTTCCCAAGAAGAGCCTTAAATTCTTTGCCTCCAAGATGACCCGAAGGGTGAGGAGAGAGGGAGGGAGAAGAAGCATCATTTGTGTGAAGAAAATCTGGCACAGAATAGGAATGCCAATATGGGTTATTCCTACCATCCGGGCCCTCTCTGGGTGGAAGACAGCTCTGAAAACAAATCAGGCAAGTGACTTAAAGAAAAAGGGAGTTCCCATTTATATGAAATATCTTGTATAGGCAAATGCATAGAGACCAAGGTTTATTAGTGGTTGTCAGGGGCAGGAGGGAGGTGGAAAGAGGGAGCCATTGTTTAGGAAATATTGAGTATCTGCTTATGGTGATGGAAAATTTGGCAACGGATACCGGTGATGGCAGCACAACATGATTGATTAATTAGTGTCATTGAATTGTATACATAAAAAATGTTGAACTGGCAAAATGTTGTTATACATATTTTTACTACAATAAAAAAAGGAAGAAAGAAAAAGGGGTCTAATGGATTGAATTGTGCCCAAAAAAAATATGTGTTATAAATCCTAACTTCTATACCTGGTGGCAAAACAGTTAAGCACTAGGCTGCTAACTGAAAGGTTGGCAATTCAAACCCACCTGGTGACTCTGTAGGAGAAAGACCCAGCAATCTGCTTCCATAAATTTAGACTACAGCAAAGAAAACCCTATGGGGCAGTTCTACTCTGTCACATGGGGTCACTATGAGTCAGAATCTACTGGACGGCACCGACGACAACACCCCTGTGGATATAATCCCATTTGGGAATAGAGTTTTCTTTGTTATGTTAAGGAGGTCTCATTAATGTAGGGTGTGCTTTAAACTAATCACTTTTGAGAGATACAAAGAGCAGATTAGAGACCAAAACCAAAACCCGATTGCGACTCATAGCAACCCTATAAGGCAGAGTATAACTGCTCCATAGGGTTTCCAAGGAGCACCTGATGGATTCAAACTGCCGACCGACCGTTTGGTTAGCAGCCCAACGCTTAATTGCTATGCCACCAGGGTTTCCAGATTAGGAACAGAAGCAAGAAACACAGACGGGGAAGATCGATGCCATTCCACATGAAGATCACCAAGGAACCAAGGAAGAGAAGCTGAAACAAGAATTTTCCCCAGAGCAGAGAGAGAGACTTCCCCTAGAGCTGGCGCCCTGAATTCCAACTTCTAGCCTCCTAAACTCTGAGAAAAAGAGCCTTGGTGGCACAGTGGTTAAGCATTCGGCTGCTAACTGAAAGGTCGGCAGTCGGAACCCACCAGGCACTCCACAGGAGAAAGATATGGCGATCTGCTCCCTTAAAGATTACAGCCTTGGAAACTCTATGGGGAAGTTGTGCTCTGTCCTATAGGGTCTCAATAAGTCAGAACTGACTCGATGCCAATGGGTAAACTGTGAGAAAATAAATTTCTGTTCATTAAAGCCACCCACCTGTGGGATCTCTGTTATAGCAGCAGTAGGAAACTAAGACAGGCGGTTTTAAAGAATTGTAGTTGACTTTTGCCTTTTTGGCTATCGTACATCCAAACAATGCGATCAATCCAATTCCCCTAAGACTGGTATTCTCACCACAGGTGGGAGGGGCAGCTGTTCCCTTAGTGGCCAACCACTAAAGCATGGTCACATGTCCAGACCATGGTCTTCTGGGTAGGGCTGCCATATTTAACAAACAAAAGTACAGGACACCCAGTTAAATTTGAATTTCAGATAGATAAGAATTTTTTTCTACTAAAATTTTTTTCATTTATTCAAGTTAACTGGGCATCCTCTATTTTATCTGGCACTGCAACGGCTACAGTGGGCTCAAGAGTCCAGGGGGCACAGCATGGCCCAGAGCTGGCAGTGCCGGGAGTGGTGTCCCACAGCTATGGAGCAGTAGCAGCAGGTCATTGGTGCAGGGTCTTAGCTGTGCCTAGTTGTCCTGAGTTCTTGCCTAAGGCAGATTCTCCCACCTTCTTCTTGAGAGCTACCTGATAACCACCCAAGAAATTCCTTTCCTAAGGCAGGGCTGAGATAGTAGAGTAGTCAGACGGTTCCAGTGGATGCTCTTACAACGAAGAGCCGAAAAAAAAAGTGAATCAATTCTATATGGCAATCTGGAAGCCCTGAACATCAAAGGCAGAGTTGAGGAATCAGACTGAGTGGCAGGGGGAGAGAAAAACAGTTCAGAAGCAGTGAGGAGTTGCCAGACCTGACCCAGCGAGAGCCTGAGCCCTTCAGGCCTGAGCAGCTCATGGGTGAGCAGTGAGGCAGGCAAGCAGCGGTGCTCGGGAGGCTTGTTTTCCGCACTGGGAGAGACCCAGTGGCAGAGAGTCTACACAGCCACCCAGAACCAGTGAGAAGCAGTCCTAGATTGGCAAAAGATAAGTATTTGCATACGGCCTACTGTGCAGATCAAAAACACCCCCCTTAGGGAAAAACCTCTCTCCCATTTACCTCCCTGCTCCCTGCTCTGCACTGGCTCCCGGACTGGCATCAACAATTGCCAAGTCCCCTGGGCCAGAAGTAGGATCTGTCACACACCTGGAGCCATTCTCCCTGCCTTGGAGAGTGAACAAATAAACATGGGAAAAAAACAAACTGCCAGCTCCCCTAAGCCAGGAACCCAGGGTAGGCACAGCTCCTTTGCCTAGGCACAGACATAAGGGATCCACAGACTTTGGGTGCCTTTCCCCCTGCATAGACTTGTGTGAGCCCATTTCAACAGCGTAGGTCCTCCTTACTGCAGTACAACAGGATATATACCTGAAGTCTAACTTTGACTTTTAGCTGTGAAGTGGTAGGTTCTTGACATTTGACACTGCTCTGCCACTTAAGCAGGGTCTTCACCTACCCACATCAGGGGCCTGAGGACTGCTGGCTCCACCCATGCCACCTAGCCACCTGTGACAGGGGCCCATGAATAAGAGGTGCCCCCAGTCCTTACAGCCAACAGCAGTGGGTGCTCATAGTCTGGCTACAAAACCTACCCACCTACACGCTCTAGGGAACAGGGGCATGCCTTCCTCCTGGACACTCAGGGGTGGCCGTCAGCGCCCTGCCTTGCTCGGAGTGTGTCCCCCTGCTGCAGCCAGATGCCTGTGCCTATACCAATCACCCATGCCTGTCTAGGACTGTGAGAGCCTACACCACACACTTGGTGGCTATCTACCTGGGCATCTGAGCTGAATCCATACAGGAGGAGTGGGCAGACTCCTGAGCTCACATACCTAGTAACAGATCTAACCACCTAGTGACAGGACATTAATGAGATTCAAAGCTGCCAATAATCAAACTAGCTCATATGAGCAGCCTATTTGGGCATATCAAAACAAAACAAGAAGCTAGAGCACAGTAAGCAAACATAAAATAAATAAATATAATAACTTACTGATGGCTCAGAGACAACAGTCAATATCAAACCACATAAAGAGGCAATCCATGATGGCTTCAGCAAGCTCCCAGAATAAAGAATCTAGAAATTTTCCAGAGAAGGAAAATTTCTTGGAATTACTGGAGGCAGAATACAAAAGGTTAATATACAGAACTCTTCAAGAAATTAGGAAGGAAATTAAGTAAAACGCAGAACACGCAATAGAGGAAATTAAAAACATTAGAGAAGAGCATAATGACAAATTTAACAGGCTGCAAGAATCCATAGAGAGACAGCAATCAGAAATCCAGAAGATTAACAATAAAATGTCAGAATTAGACAACTCAACAGAAAGTCATAGGAGTGGAACTGAGGCAATGAAAGACAGAATTAGTGAGATCGAAGATAAAGCACTTGACACCAGTTTATTTGAGGAAAAATCAGATAAAAGGATTTAAAAAAATGAAGAAACCCTAAGAATTATATGGGACTCTATCAAGAGGAATAATCTACGAGTGATTGGAGTACCAGAACAGGGGGAAGAAATTCCTTTCCTGATAATGTTTGTTTGTTTTTTATTTATTACATGTTTTATTTTGAGATAATTGTAGGTTCACATCCGGGTAAAAGAAATAATACAGAGAAATCTTATACACCCTTTAACCAATTTTCCACAATAGTAACATTTGTGAAAAGGCAACCATGATATTGACATTGATACTATTAAGATGGAGTCCCTGGGTGGTGCAAACGGTTAACAAGTTAGCCGTTGTTAACTGAAAAGTTCAAGTAAACCCAGAGGCACCTTGGAAGAAAGTCCTGGGAATCTACTTCCCAAAAATTAGACATTGAAAACCTTATGGAGCACAGTTCTACTCTGACACACATGGGGGTGCCATGAGACAGAGTTGACTTGACAGTAACTAGTTACAGTCAAGATACAAACCAGTTCCTTCACCACAAGGATCTTTTGTGTTGTCTTTTTATAGCCACGCTCACCTCCCTCCTTGCTCCCTTTCCCCTACCACCTGAACCCTGCTACCCACCAACCATTCTCCATTGCTATAACGTCATTTCAAGAATGATATATAACTAGAATCATACAATATGAGACCTTTTGGGTGACCTTTTCTCAGGCTTAATCCCCCAGAGATCCATCCAAGTTGTTGTGAGTATGAATCATTCATTCCTTTTTATTGTGAGTAGTATCCCATACTATGAACGTACCAGAGTTCATTTAAACGTTCACCCATTGAAGGACATCTGCATTATTTCCAGATTTTGGCTGTTACGACTAAAGTTGTGTGAATACTGTATTAGTGTATAGGTTTGAGAATGCTTTTTTTTTTTTTAACTTTTTTTATTGTGGTGAAAATATACACAACAAAATATTCACCAATTCAACAATTTCTACATGTATAATTCAGTGACTTTGATTAAATTCTTCATGTTGTGCAACCATTCTTGCTATCCTTTTCCAGATCACTCCACTACCATTAGCAGAAACTCAATGCCCCCTGTCATGGATTGAATTGTGTCCCCCAAAATATGTGTCAATTCGGCTAGGCCATGATTCCCACTATTGTGTGGCTGTCCACCATTTTATCATCTGGTGTGATTTTCCTATGTGTTGTAAATCCTAACTACTTGATGTTAATGAGGCAGGATTAGAAGCAGTTATGTTAATAAGGCAGGACTCAATCTACAAGATTAGATTGCATATTAAGTCAATCTCTTTTGAGATATAAAAGAGAGAAGCAAGTAGAGAGACATGGGGACCTCATACACCAAGAAATAAGAGCCAGGAGAATACTGCATCCTTTGGACCCAGGGTCCCTGTGCTGAGAAGCTCCTCGATCAGGGAAGATTGATGACAAGGAGCTTCCTCCAGAGCCAAAAACAGAGAGAGGAAGCCTTCCCCTGGAGCTGGCACCCTGAATTTGGACTTTTAGCCTCCTAGACTCTGAGAGAATAAATTTCTTTGTTAAAGCCATCCACTTGTGTTATTTCTATCATAGCAGCACTAGATAACCAAGACACCCCTCAAGCAAAAGTTACCCCTTTTTCCCTCCCTCTCACCCGATAACCACTAATAATCCTTGATTTCTACATATTTGCTGATTTCATGTAAGTGACATCATCTACTATTTGTTCTTTTGCAACTGACTAATTTCACTCAGCATGTTTTCTAGGTTCATCCATCTTGTTGCAGGCTTCAGGACTTCATTTCTCCTTACGACTGGGTAGTATTCCACTGTATGTATGTACCACATTTTGTCTACCCATTCATCTCCTGATGGACGTTTTGGTTGTTCCCACATTTTGGCTATTGTAAAAACGGCTGCAATGAAGAGAATGCATTTTAATGGTAGTTAAATGGAAATAGACCAAAAGGAAATAGATGTTGAACTCCCTCCACATCCCTTTTTACAGGGAAGAAAAAAGATAAAATAAAGACGAGGTATGAGGAAAACCGCCATTGCCTCTCAGGTCTCCCAGAGGCTGAGGCTCGCCTGCTTCCCTGGACAGTCCTAGCACAAGGCAGAAGCCAGAACTCCCCACTCCCACCCCAGTCTCTTTCAAAAGGCCAGGCCTTGTCCCTGTGAGGAGAGAATACCAGGAGGCAGCTCTTCAGATGGATATGAGGCTGCTCTTCTTGCCCTTGGTCTTAGGGATCTCGGCCGCACTGCAGAAACACTTCTGGTTGGCCTCCGCCTTCTTGCTGTTGTGAGTTCACAAGGAAAGGGCTGTTTATTAGGTGGATTTTAGTGCAACCCAGGTGCTGCCATCACAAGGCCAGCGGTGTTTTATTCGCCTCCGAAGGCTGGTGCTGGCAGGGGCAGGGCAGTTTCTGCGCTCCCTCCTCAGCCGGTGGAAATTAAACAGTCCCTTAGGGCCTCTTTCAACTCGGCTCACAGTAGGTCTCATCAAGCCACTTGCTAGAGAATTCAGCGGGCAAGGAGCAGCCGGGCACAGCTGAAAGTGAAGGGGCCCCTGCCCTTGTGGCTCATTCCTGATGGACCCTCCTGAGCCGGCCCAGGACCTACCCTCCACCCGGTGACTCCGTCCCTCCATCTTTCCTTCAGCCATTTCCGCCATACATCATGCTGTTTACAAACAAGGGTTTTGGCACAGTACAGATTCAGGTTAGAACCCTGACTGTGCCACTCTCTCGTAGAATGAGCTCAGTCACCGTCCTCTCTGAATCTCAACTTTCTCATCTGTAAGATGGGGGTAGTCTGACTGTAACGGATGGGGTGTGGATGAGGATGCAGTGAAATGATGAAAGTGAGGTGTTTAAACAGTGTGGATGTCATCCTCTAGCTTTCACTTGGCACCCTTTCTTGCAGAATTGAACCTTATCCCATCCCAGGAAGCAGAGCTGGTTAAGTGTGCCAGCCATTCTGGTCTTGTCTTCCCCACCTGGACCACAGGCCACAGGCAGCTCCTAGAGGATGCCACCCAGAACCATTAGTCTCAGTCAATGCCAGCTGACAATGAATCATAGTAACAATAACCATTATTGCTTCCATTTACTTAGTGCCCTTATGTCCCAGGAACTGCAGTGGGAATAAAAATAAAATAAAATGCCAAAAAAAATTCAAAAAAAAAAAAACCCTGACCTCATGAAGTCTGCATGCATTATCTTAGTCATTCCTCATATTGACCCCAAGAGATAAATACTATTGTTATGCCCATTTTACAGATTAGGAAACTGAGGCTCAGAGAGAGTAGGTGACTTACCCACGGTCACCCAACTTATTAAGTAAATAAACATATTCGAACCCATACTCCAGAACCTGTCTCTTTGTTGCTGCTTCGTTTCATTTAAGCTTCATGAGAAGACCATGAGGTTGAGGTTACTGGTACCATTTTGCCAATGGTGAGGTTCAGTCCCAAGGGGCTCTGGTGGCACAGTGGTTAAGCACTCAACTGCTAACTGAAAGATCGGTGATTTGAACCCACTAGCCACTCCATGGAAGAAAGATGTGGCAGTCTGCTTCCATAAAGGTTACAGTCTTGGAAACCCTATGGGGCAATTAAGTCCCTTGCCCCCAGTCACCAGATTGGTTGGGTACAGTGCTATGAGTGAATGCTGGTGGGTCTGATTCCACAAGGCAGTGGTACCCTCGTCTTACCATCAGAAGGACCACCCCTGAACATCTCTGGAGGACACCAGCAGAGCACCGAGCCCAGGGCTAAGTATATAGCAGGTCCTCAAACACCATTCACCAAAAGAGACTCTGAATTTGATTCATCTGCAGTGAGAATAGCAGCTGTACACCTAACGGCAGCTCCTCTTTTAGACACGACCAACTGTGGGGAATGCCCGAGATAAAAGCCATGGAAAAGTCAGGGCATCCACTTCAAGACCAAAAGGATATTGTATGATCCCACCTATATGAAATAATCTAGAAAAGGCAAATGCATAGAGACCGAAGTTCATTAGTGGTCACCAGGCACAGAAGGGAGGGGAGATTAGGGAGGTATTGCTTAAGGGGCACCCAGTGTCTGTTAAGGATGGTAGAAAAATGTGAAAACAGATAGTGGTGATGGTTGCACAACATGATGAACATAATCAGTGTCACTGAATTGCACATGTAAAAATGGGTGAAATGGAAAATGTTTTGTTATATATATTTTATCACAGTAAAAATTTAAAAAAAAAAAGATCAAAAGGGAACAAATGCTGAGCTCACTCCTCACCTCTTTTCTAATTCTTTCTCCCTGTTTTTGTGTGGCTGATGGCGACTGCCTCTGCCTGCGCCCCTCCTTGCTAAGCCCCCTACATGGGTCTCAGAAATCCACGTCCTGTGGTCTGCTGGAATGATTCCTGTTGCTTCTCTGCATCCCTTTTCAAGCATCTCTCAGCAACACCTGTCTGCCTGTGGGATGACATCCTGAGCTGGTTCTTCACAACCTCACCCAAAGCTTTTCAAAATGTTTTCTTCTCTTCTTGAAAGCCTTTTAAAACTGCTGTTTTAAGGTCATGGAAGCTTCACAGACACATCCAAACTCCCTGAGGGACCAAATTACAGGGCTGAAGGCTGGGGACTAGGGGCTCGGGGGATAGATAGCTCAATTAGCATAACACAGTTTATAAAGAAAACGTTCTACATTCTTTCTACTCTGGTGAGTAGTGTCTGGGGTCTTAAAAGCTTGTGAGCGGCCATCTAAGATACTCCACTGGTCTCACCCAGTCAGGAGCAAGGGAAAATGAAGAAACCAAAGACACAAGGGAAAGATTAGTCTAAAGGACTAATGGACCACATCTACCACAGCCTCCACCAGACTGAGTCCAGTACAACTAGATGGTGCCCGGCTACCACCACCAACTTCTCTGACAGGGATCACAATACAGGGTCCCGGACAGAGCTGGAGAAAAATGTAAAACAAAATTCTAACTCACAAAAAAAGACCAGACTTACTGCTCTGACAGAGACTGGAGAAACCCCAAGCGTATGACCCCTGGACACCCTTTTAACTCAGTACTGAAGTCACTCCTGAGGTTCACCCTTCAGTCGAAGATTAGACAGGCCCATGAAACAAAACAAGACTAAATGGGCACACCCTCCCAGGGGCAAGGATGAGAAGCCAGGAGGGGACAGGAAAGCTGGTAATGGGGAACCCAAGGTTAAAAAGGGGAGTGTGTTGACATGTCCTGGTGTTGGCAACCAACATCACAAAACAATATGTGTATTAATTGTTTAATGAGAAACTAATTTGCTATGTAAATCTTCATCTAAAGCACAATTTTTTTAAAAACTGCTGTTTTATTTTTCCCTCCCAGCACCCCAGCCTGCTCTACACATTAGGAATGTGGGTGGTAAAGGGGTTTATCTGGCTCTGTCCTGTGTAGCTTCAGAGCTAACGTGGGAAGTCTTACCTAAGCAGGAAGAGGCTGGAGCCACCTCTGTTCTTCTTTTTCTGTATTTGCTATCTCTAGATATTGCAGGTGGACAGACCTGGGTGCAAATACAAGCTCTATCCTTACAAGTGGTAATTTAATTAGGGGTGTTGTTGTTAGTTACTGTCAAGTGGGCTCTGACTCACAGCAACCCCACGTACAACAAAACAAAATGTTGCCTGGTCCCATACCATCCTAATGATAACTGTTGTCTATTGTTGAGACCACTGTGTATTTTGAATGCCTTCCAACTTAGGGGACTCATCTTCCAGCACTATGTTGGACAATATTCTATTGTGATCCACGGGGTTTTCGTTGGTTAATTTTTGGAAGTAGATTGCCAGGCCTTTCTTCCTAGTCTGTGTTAATCTGGAAGCTCCACTGGAAACTGTCCACCATGGGTGACCCTGCTGGTATTTGACATACCAGTGACACAGCTTTCAGCCTCATAGCAACACACAAGCCACTAGGGTACAACGAACTTACAGACTGGTGGTGATTAATTAGGGGTTGTTGTTGTTGTATGCTGTCAAATCAATTCCAGCTAGCAATGACCCTATATGACAGAGTAGAATGGTTTCATAGGGATTCCTAGGCTATAATCTTTATGGAAGCAGATAGCTGGGTCTTTTTTCCCACAGAGCTGCTGGGTGGGTCTGAACTGCTGACCTTTTGGTTAGCAGCCTAGCTCTTAACCATTGTGCCACCAGGGCTCCTTTAATTAGGGGTTGACAATCTTAATAGTTGGAGCCCTGGTGGCACAGTGGTTAAGAGCTACGGCAGCTAACCAAAATATCAGCAGTTCAAATACACCAGCTGCTCCTTGGAAACCCTATGGGGCAGTTCTACTCTCTCCTATAGGGTTGCTATGAGTCAGAACTGACTCAACGGCAAAGAGTTTTTTTTTAATCTTAATCATTTACTAACTAGTTCCTCTGTGTACTACTCAGGAATTTTAGCTGTAAGTGACACAAACCCAACTCAAACTAGTTTAAGAAAACAAAACAGGGGAGCAGGGTAAATATTTGTTGGCTCATGAAACTCAAGAGTCTAGGATAATATTAGCTTCAGCTTCAGGCACAGCCAGAACCAGGAGCTCAAACAAGGTCTCTCACCAGATCTCTGTTATGTTATGTTATCTTCTGTGTTGGCTTCATTTTAGGCAGGCTGTTCACACATAGTGACAATATAGCCCCCTGTAGTTCCAGGTTGACATCTCCCAATTAGCAACCTCAGTAGGGAGAGTCTCTTTTCCTCAGCAGGGCCAACAACAATCCCAGAGTTGAGTCTCATTGGTCTGACTTGGGTCACAGGTACTCTCACTCCTGAGCCAATCCTTGTGGCCCGGGGGATGGAATAGACCAATGGGACATACCTGAGTCATGTGCCCATGCCTCAGGTCTAGATAGGAGTCTTTGCCACTCAAACCACATGGCAAGTGAGGGGTGGTTCCCCAGGGAAGATCAGGGCCAAGGGGGGAATGCGTGCCAGGAGGCTGAAACAGCATGTCCATTCTCCTCTGTCTCTAATCTCCCCCCATCCCACATCCATCCTTCACTTTGCTGCCAGAGAGCTCTTTCTTCATTTCAAATCAGACCATCCTACCCCCTCCTTCGATAAAGTGTCATTATCTGGCCCTGCCTGCCTCTACTCCATTTCCCTTCTCAGCGCACACCCATCCCTTATGGCTTTTGGCATGTGGCAGACTCCCTCAACTACTGTCTACTGGGGCCTTATGTTGCTGCTTCCTCTACCTCAAAAACTTCCCTGTTTCCTCCTCAAGACCCAGATTAAACATCACTCTCTCTGTGAACTCTCCCTTTTTGAGGCCACTTCATTTCCAAGGCTGAGCTGGATTGCATGGTGGTGAAAAGCTAGACAGACCACCTGGGTGCAAATCTAGTTTTGTCACTTGCTTGCTCTGTGACCTTGGGTGAGTTATTTAATATTTCTGTCTTCTTTTCTCAGTACCTTAAAAAAACACTCTGTTGCCATTGAGTCATCTCTGACTCATGATGACCCTATATGTGCCAGAGTGCTCCATAGGGTTTGCAATGTCTGATTTTTCAGAAGTAGATTGCCAGAGCTTTCTTCCAAGGTACCTCTGGTGGACACAAACTTCCAGCCTTTGGGTTAGCAGCCAACCGAGTTAACCGGTTGCACCACCCAGGGGTTCCTCAGTACCTAGCTCCTAGGATTGTTGAGAGAAATGAACACGTTAACACATGAAAAGCACTTGGAACAGTGTCTAGTACTTGGTAAATGCCTAGTAAGTGTTAGCTATTATTACTTCTTGTCATTTGAACACATTATCTATTTGTCTGTCTGTCTCTCCTATTGAGACTGGGCTCTCCTCTGAAGGAGGGAATGCCTTTTCATCACTGGATCTCCAGAGCTTAGTAAACCAAAAAACCAAACCCGCTGCTATAGAGTCGATTCTGACTTATGGCAACCCCACGTGTTACAGAGTAAAACTGTGCTCCATAGTGTCTTTTTTACTGTAATGTTTACAGAAGCACATCACGAGGCCTTTCTTCCACGGTGCACTGGGCAGGTTCACACCACCAACCTTTAGGTTAGCAGCCAAGTTCAAATTGTTTGCGCCACCCAGGGTCCTTCAGAGTTTAGTATGTATGCTATACCCTCAGAGAAGGTACTCAGCAGTTTGTCAGATTCATGCACTGAGGAATGAGTGAGTGAAGAAATGAGTGAATGAGTAAGCAAACAAGTGAATGAACACAGAGAAAGGGTCTTGGACAATGGATGGAACAATATCCTCCCTCCATCTGCACTAACCTCCAGCTGTCCTTGAAACCTCTGTCATCCCTGAGCCAACCCTACCCTGTCTCCCCCTCCTCCCACTTCATTCAGCTAAAGTTCAAGTGCAAACCACCAGGAAAACCCCAAGAACGTTCATCAGATAAATCACCCGAATTACTAATCAGGTCCATCCCACCCCACCGTTAACCACTATTTTCCCTGTGGAAAGTAAACATGCCTCCTCACCGCCTGACAGTGAAGGTCATTAAATCCAGGAAGGGCGTGTCTCCACAGCAGCCCAGAAACAACTCGAAAGTGGAAAAATACGGTGGATTTGGTGATTCAGTGGTCGCTAAGAACGCCCAAATTGTTGGTTTCAGCTTTGACGGAACCCACGTCTCTCCGATTTCATCTCTTCCAAGATTAGCGAGGGCAGAGTCTGATAAGGCACCTCAACCGGGCTGATACCTTTGTGTTCCCTCAGGTGAGTGTGCCAAGCACCTGAACGGCTTTCTGATTTGCCCCCTACCCATCTGACTGGGCCTGGAGGTGCCGCGAGGTTCCGGCACCAGGCAGATGATTCTGAACAGCGCCCCCCGGAGGAAGCAGAGAGGTGCTGCAGAAACCCCGGAGCACTGCCCCCAGCACTTGGGCGACACATTTGGCTCTGACTTCTGGCAGCTAAGGCAGAAAGAGAAACACATCGGGTTGCATAGTTTTCATTTTCCGACAACAGAAAGCATGTTCAAACCTCGGCAGAGACAACATTATTACTGGAATCAGGCTCCAGAAGGAACGTATCAGGGCACTTGGCGGACAAAGGACACCAGGTGACAGGACGGATGATTCCTGCAGCTGCAGCTTCACTTGTCTCCACACTGGTTCCTTCATTAGTGGAACAAACACCGACCGAGCCCACATGCAGTGCCTGGCCTGGCTGGGGCCTAGACCAAAGAAGATAAGGAAACAGTGCCTGCTTCCCAAGGCTTTGGGTTCCTTCCCTCCTCCTTCAGCGCTATGATCTCCACCTCTTATTTTATTACATCCATCCATCCATCAATAGCAACCACAACGACAGTGTTACTTCACCCCTGTTGTTAGCTGCTATCAAATCGGTCCCTGACTCACGGGGGCCCCAGGCACAATGGAACAAAACCCTGCCCAGTCCTGTGCCATCTCCATGATCAGTTGCAGATCGGACTACTGTGATCCATAGGGTTTCCACTGGTTTATTTTCAGAAGTAGATCACCAGGCCTTTCTTCCTAACTCAATTCCTGTTGTTATTGCTGTTGTCAGTTGCTGTCAAAACAATTCTGGCTCATGGCAGCCCCATGTATGCAGAGAAGAATTTCTCCATAGGGTTTTCAAGGTTGTAACCCTTTGGAAGCAGCTTGCCAGGTTTGTCTTCTGAGACACCTCTGCGTGGGTTTGAAAAGCCAACCTTTCAGCTAGTAGTCGAGAGCTTAACAGGTTGTGCCACCCAGAGACTCAGCCCTATCATGTGCAAAACAACTCTTAAGTGCTGGATCAGACTCCTGCCCTCACCTTCAGAGTAACCTATGGAGAGAAGATGGGGGCCTGGAGTAGCGAAGACACCTATGTGCCTTCCAACTGTCAAGCCCACACTTGGCCTTTGCTAACAGAATCCCGGTCTTGGTAGGGTATGCCCAGCCCTGAGGGATAAGTGATTGATCTAAGAAAGCCAGGGTATTCCCATTCCACTTTGCTGGTAGAGTCAAAGGACAAAAAGCCAGGTCTGTCTGATGCTGAGCCCTGGCCTCTCCCCACTGCTCTGCGGGGAGAAATGGCTAAAGTGGTGTAGATGAAGGCAGGGACCCCAGGCCTCTCCTTCCAGGAAGCTCTTCTCTGCGATGAGCCTCTGCCATCACCTGCCCCTCCCAGTCCTGCAAGGCCTGCTCTAATTATACACGCTTCCTGACACACACATTGTTAGGGACTGAATTGCGTCCCCCCAAAATGTGTTGGAGTTCTAACCCCTATACCTGTGGATGTAATCCCTTTTGGGAATAGGGTTTTCTTTGTTACATTAATGAGAACATATCAGTGCAGGGTGTGTTTTAAACCTAATCACTTCTGAGTGATATAAGGAGCAGCACAGACACAGAAATGGATTCTGTTCATGGCGAAAACTGTTAAGCACTCAATTACTAGCTGAAACGTTGGTGTTTGAACCCATCCAGAGCCAAGGCCTGGCAATCTGCTCCCGAATCACAACCTTGAAAGCCCTATGGAGCAGCTCTACTCTGAGAATATGGGGTTGCCATGAGTCAGAATGGATTCAATGTCAATGTTATGGATTGAACTGTGTCCCCAAAAAATATGTGTTGTAAATACTGACCTCTGTGCCTGTGGTTATAATCTCATTTGAGAATGGGTTGTCTTTGTTATGTTAATGGGACAGGATTAGTGTAGGGTGTGTCTTAAATCAACCTCTTTTGTAATATAAAAGAGATTAAACAAGTGAGCAAAAGAAGCAGAGATGGGGGAAGAGAGATGCCAAGCCACATGAAGATTGTCCAGGAGCAGAAGCTCAAAGAGATAAGAACCTTCTCTAGAGCCGACAGAGAGAGAAAGCCTTCCACAAGAGCCAGCTCCCTGAATTCAGACTTAGCCTCCTCAACAGTGAGAAAGTAAATTTCTGTTTGTTAAAGCCACCCACTTGTGGTATTTCTGTTATAGCAGCACTAGATGACTAAGACAGGCAACTAACAACAACAACATTGGCACAGAGATAAGCGAGCACACACATCATACCACTTAAGTCCCAGCACTTTTGATTGTGTCCGCTGCCAGGAATACCCTTCCCTTGCTCCTCCATGCCATCCTCCATGTCTTTTGAGGCCCCAGAAGCACTTACACTCCCTTTCTCTGTAATCTCAATGACTTTAATGAGTTTAAATTGTCTGGGCGGGTAATGCCCCCCCACCCCACAGGACCAGGAGCATTTCCTGTTCACTCTGAGTCCCTGGGTGGTGCAAAAAGTTAATGCACTCAGCTGCTAACTGAAAGGTTGAAGGTTTAAGTACACCCTGAGGCACCTCAGAAGAAAGGCCTGGTGATCTACTTTCAAAAAATGAGCCATTGAAAACCTTACGGAGCACAGTTCTACTCTGACACACATGGGTCACCATGAATCAAAATCAACTTGTCGGCCACTGGTTACTGGTTTTGTATCCTCAGCCCCTGACATGGGGTTTGGCACAGCATTGCTGCTCGGAGAATATTGATCTGAGCTGACTTGGAGCCCACAGAGAGAACTGGTAGCCTGTTCCCCATGTGGAGGGAATGTTTCGAAAGAGTAGTTTTTTTAGAGTTTGAGGGAAGGAAGTTAACTGAGGTGATAAAATTGCAAGCCTAGGAAAAGGAATTGTAGACAGAGGCTGTGGGGGAGGCGTTATGGATTGAATTGTGTCCACTCAAAATTTATGTTGACGTCCTAACCCCTGGTCCCTGTGAATATGACCTTGTTTGGAAACAGGGTCTTTGAAGATGTTATCAGTTAAGTTAACATGAGGTCATACTGGAATACGATGAATCCTGATCCATCTGAGCAACGTCCTTTAAAAGAAAAGAAGCACAGAGAGACAGACAGAAACCGCCATGTGACGACGGAGTTATGCTGCAGCTGCAAGTCAAGGAATGGCCAGGGTTTCCAGAAGCTGAGAGAGACAAGAAAAGAATCTTCCCCTAGAGCCTTCAGAGAGAGCACGGCCCTGCTGACACCCTGAATTCAGACTCACAGCCTCCAGAACTGTGAGAGAATACATTTCTGTTCTCATAAGCCACCCAGTTTGTGGCACTTTGTTAGGTCAGCCCTAGGAAACCGAGACAGGAGGGGCTTGTGAGAGTGAAGAAAAGTCATGGTGGGCACAGGCCTCCAGGAGGGATGGAGCTCAGCGTATGCGCAGAACTTCCCACCCTGGAGCAACAAGAAGCCGGCTTTGCCTCCTGTCTTTGAGCCAAAGGAGAGCCAGCCACCACCTGAGCATCCATATACTACTTTCTTGCCAGGGACTGGGAAATTGGATTTTACTGCCAAGGAGGAGGCCCGTCTGGCTTTGGTAGAGAAATAATGACATCCAGTGGACATCCGTGTCATCCCCGGACTCGGGCAACAGCTCCCCCACCAAGAGGCCTTCTAGGCCTGTGAGGAGAAGGGGCAGTGGATCAAGCCCTGGAAAGTTGAGTTCAAAGCCTGACTTTGCCTCTTACTATGTGATCTTGAGTAAGTCACTTCCCCGCCCCGGCCTCTGTGTTCTACCTATAGAACAGAGAAACTCTGAAAGTGTCTTTGTGAGCTGTTAAGCAGACAAGGGTTTTTCCTACCACCAGAACTTGCCAAGAGTAGGTTCAAGGCAGTGTTTTGAAGTAGAAGGAGCACATGCTTGGGAATCAGACAAGCCTGTTGGAAAGCGGAGTGCCTGTCTGAATGGCCTGAAGCAAAGAGCCATCCCCCCAACAGCAGCATCACTACAGCTGGTGTCACCCAGTGTGGTAACTCATGGTGTCACCCTCCCAGGGCCCTCCTCCTCTACCAGACCAGACAGGTTCACAACTACTAACTACCACAATATTGTAGCTAAAACACCAGAAGATTTGACAAAATCAGCAACTATAAAACCACCAGCAGCAACGAAAACAGCATGTGCTTGTAGACGTACAGACGAAACCACGTTTCGAAGCATCACTGTAATTGGATAATAATGACAGCTCTGAGAAGAGCACATTAGAAAGTTCAGAAAGTGAATGAGCATGGAGTTTTAGCCTTGTAGGTATATCGATACACGTAAGCTGGGCTTACAAAAAATATTTTTGTTATTATAACTACAGGAATATTTTTATAAAAATAAATTTCTGCTGAAACACTACACAAAAATTTTATAGATGGTCATTTTGGTGTCACCTCCCCTGACAGTGTCACCCGGTGTGGTCTGCACCCCCATACCCCTCTAGTGACGCCACTGCCCCCTGAGCACTTAGCTCTGCCAAACGGGTTCATGGTAGCTTCCAACCCAGAGGGTTGTTGCCAATATAGGATAAGACCCTATTGTGAGTGAACAGGTAACAGCATTCCTGGAATATGGGAAGGCAGGCGTGTCCACACCCTGGGAGCATGGGGAGGGCTATGCAGATGCCAGGGCCTGGGAAAACCAGAGAAGATTCTCAAGTCTCTGAACTTCCTTAAGCAATAGCTGAGGGAGCCAGCAACCCATGAAGACCTCCCGCTGGGTCCAAAGGAGGGCACAGCTGAGACCTCAAAGGTCTAAGGCCATCGCCAGCCAGAGGTCAAGTCCATGGTTTGATAAAATAGTCACCCCCTCGCCATAGGAAGCCAAGTGGGAGAGAAGTGGAGGGGGCCACGGGAGAAGTGAACCCCCCTCCACCATCCCGACCCCCTTTCCTGAGAGGGAGGGAGAAACCTGAGAAGGACCATGCTGAATTGTAAACCCAAATCCACAGGGTTTAAATCTCAGAATCAGACCAAGGCAAACTGGAAAATGACTAGATAAAGCAGTCTGCCTTGAGGCACACGGGGGAGCTCTGAAACAGAGAGCAAGCCTGTGTTCTAGAAACAGAGTTGCATTTTTGCATGCCTGCGTTTGTGACGGTGGAATCAATACTCTTGATTTAGGCAAAGCATCTGGACATAGCAGGCCGTCAGGAGAGGCAGCCTGCCTTTCTGGTTCCTTTTCGCTCCAACAAATTAGCTCCCAATTGTGGAGAACCCCGCTCCTTAAAGGCCCCCCCCATGCCCCAACTGTACAGATCTGCATGTGAGTTAGTCGTCCAGGTCACTCCATATTCCTTGAGGAATGGAAATGTGTGCATAAACCTAACCCCTAGGAGCTTAGCCCCAGCCTAGGCATGAGACATGTTCTCAATACTAATGAGCCTGTTGAGCACCTATGGTGTGCTGGGTACTTAAAATGCAGCATCTCTCATACCCCAACAACAGAGTCCCTGGGTGGCATAAATAATTAAGCACTCAGCTACTAATCAAAAGGATGGGCGTTCAAGTCCACCCAGAGGTGCCTTGGAAGAAAGGTCTGGTGATCTGTTTCAAAAAAATCAGCCACTGAAAACTCTGCAGAGCACACTTCTACTCTGGCATGCACAGGGTCACCATCAGTCTGAATCAACTCCACAGCAACTGTTTTTTTGTGTTGTTTTTTAATCCTCCAACAAACCCATAAGGGAAGTATTACCTCACCCCTAGGCAGCTGGAGGCTCATGAGGGGATGTGATGGTACCTAAGTTACACAGGTAGGAAACTGAGGGGCTAGAATTTGAACTGGCTTCTGGCCACAGCCTCCCAATAAGGATTGTATTAGTCATGTTCACTGAGGCCCACGGTGCACAAGGCTGCATGCCGAGGCTTCCTGGTGAAACAGAAAAGGTTCACATTTGTTCAGCAAGTTCCACCCTCAAACACCATGCTCTATGCTTCTCGTACATTATCTCATTTATGCCTCACAAAGTCCTCTTTCCTCCCATTTTGCAGATGAAGGAAACTGAGGTTCTCAGAGATGATGCAACTCACCGACAGTGGCAAGGCCAGGACTCAGTTCCAGGTCTCTTCTGATTCCAGCATCTTCACTTTTTTTTTTTTTTTTTAATTGTGTGTAAATACACACAACAAAACATCTGCCAATTCAACGGTTCCTACATGCACAATCAACGACATTGATTACACTCTTTATGTTTCACAACCCTTATCCCGAACTTTTTTCTAATTATTCCACCACCGTTATTAATGTCCTCACTCTTCACCACTCTGCAATCCCAGGTGAGGAAGTCCTGCTGTATAAAGATCCAGGTAACACCTTGACCAGTTACAACGTCCGCACTCCAGAAGATCTGTAAGGATCTATGAGGCTTTAACTGTGCTGTCTTAGTTAGCTACTGTTTCTATAACAGAAATACCACAAACTGGTGGCTTTAAAGAGCAGAAATTTATTTTTTCACAGTTCTGGGGGCTTAAGAGGAGCCCTATTGGCACAGTGGTTAAAGCGCTTGACTGATACAAAAGGTTGGCGGTTCAAACCCTTCCACAGTTCTGTCCGCAGCAGAAAGATGTGGCAGTCTGCCTCCATAAAGATTATAGCCTTTGATACCTTATCAGGCAGTTCTACTCTGTTTTATAGGGTCATTAAGAGTCAGAATCCACTCGACAGCAGTGGGTTTGGGTTTTTCTGGAGGCTAACAAGTCCAGATCAGGGTCTTGGCCATGAGCTCTGAGGCCTCTTGCCATTCCTTACACCTTGTAGCTGCGTCACTCCAATTTTGCCCCCATCTTCACATGGCCTTCTTCTTCTTCAGTGGGTGCGTGCATGTCTCTGTGTCTGTGCTGCTCTTTATACCACTCGGAAATCGTTAGGTTTGGGATCCACCCTGCACTAGTATGACCCCAGCTGACTGATTAGTTGATCACATTACATTAGATTGTATACTGCATTATGGGAAGTGATTACATTACATTATGTCAATTACATTACGTTCCATTACGTCACATCACATCACATTACATTACATCCACAGGTGTAGGGGCTAGGATTCCAACACATCTTTTGGGGAGACACAATTCAATCCATATATGTGCCTTTAAGCTCCTCACATCATCATCATCATCAACACCTAATGCCTGAAATTTAGCATATCTTTATGCTGTAAAGAATATAAAATATTCCATTTCTCTTTCCATCTCTAACTAGTTCTGTGACCTTGGACAAGTGACTCCACCTCTCTAAGTCTCAGTGTTTTGACACATAAAATGGGGCCGTTTCATCTCCCAAATGCACAAGTTCTCTGAGCTGTTGTTTTCATTCTAAGTCCCTCTCTCCCAGAGCACACCTGTGAGGTGACCTCCCCAGCCCCACATCCTGGATTCCAGCCACCAGCTCACTTGTCTTAGCTTCTCACATGGGTCCCTGCACAGGCCAGAACCTGTGCCTGAGAATGCCATGAGCTGGGGTCCTGCCAGCAAAGAGTTTAAACAAACAGAACTGGGCAGAAATAAAATGGTCCATCGGTTGCAAAGGGCTGTGCTTCATGCTCACGCACTCAGGTTTCACGATAATCCTAGTGATGGTTCTCTTGAGGAGGATTAGGAAGAAAATGGTAGGGGACTCTGAGGGGAGCAAGAAAAAACGGTCATGTACCCAAGGCAAACACTGCCAAGAAAGTGGCCCCAAATGGCCAATAAACCCAAGACTGAGGAGGGGGGCAGTGGGGCACTGGAGGAGAGGAAAACTGGAGCTCTTTCCAACTCCTCTAGTGCCCAAGTCAGACCTTCACCAGTGGAACACCTTTCCACTGAATTTGTGGAGACTACCAGTAACCCCAAAAACACTGTGGTCAGAAGCTGGGAGGAATACCTTGAAGGGTAGGTAGGGCAACAAGCTCAAATTTCCTCTGAGGCCAGGCAAATAAAGTATGACAAACATAAGGAAAACAGCAGAATGGACAAGATGAGCAAATGACACTCAGCTTCAGTGCTGGGAAGGCAATAGGGAGTGGTGGGGATTGCGGCAAGTTGGAACAAACACGCCCTACCCAAAGAGGTCAGCTGGGAGTACGCTGTCAGCTCCAGCCAACCTCTGCCAGGCAGGAATGCAGGCCAAGTGCTGCCAATCTTCTGAGTTCTTTGTTTTGTTTTCAAGAGAAGCAGGAAATAATGGATTTTGTTTTTTAATGTGCAGGGTCCCAATTTTTAAACATAGGCAACTACTTCAAATGTTTTTAAAATACTCTGTGAGCCAAACAAAATATATCTGTAAGCCAGACTTGACTTAAGGCGGTTTATAAGGTTATGTGTAAAAGCAATGAGAGTGACCTGGATTCAAATCCCAGTTGCCCTATCTGCTGGCTGGGTGACCTTGGGCAAGTCACTTAGCAACTCTAAGTCTCAGATGCTTCATCTGTTAAATGGGGATAATAGTAGCATGTATTTCATATGATATTTGAGAAAATTAAATGAAATTATGTCATATAAATTCCTTGGCACAATGCCAAGTACATGGTAAATCCTCTAGAAATGTTAGTTATTATTATTAATGGACACCTCCAGAGGGCCCCCAGGGGGATGGAAAAACATAATAACAGCAGTGGGCAAAGAAGGAGGCCAGCAAAACAGATCAAGTAGGAGAAATAGGCCAAGCCTGAAAATGCCAACTAAGCGTTTCCAGTCAGTCCTGCAGTGTCAGAAATGACCCTCAAGGGGTTGTTGTCACAAACTGGCATCAAGTTGACAGGGGAGTCTCGAACACATTGAGCAATGGCCTGAACAGCTGTCCTCCACTATCTCTGTACCTCCTTCCAGAATATCACTAAAGAGACTCTGTGAAACCTTCTGGGCTCTGTTCTGATTGTTCCACAGAAAAATGTAGTTAGGGAGAATGCCCTGCAGGGGGCAAAGTGGTGCCCCAGGCCTTTGGCTCAGCAGCTGCCTCTCTGTGTGACTTTGGCCAAGTCATTCCATCTCCCTCTGATACTCCACTTACCCATCCATAAGATGGAATGACAATCGCTGCCTTTTGGGATACTGGTGGTAATTAAGAATAATGTAGTGTAGGGTCTGGTAGAGAGCTGGTGTCCCACAAATGGGAGACCCATCATTGGTTATTGTTTCTCGGTTGCTATTAACGGGGCCATAAAAGTGCTTGCCTGATGAGCATCTGCTGACCTCTCTTGAGGTAACTGGCCCCATTTTCCTCTGGGGAATCATTCCTCCTCCCCATTTCCAATTGAGAGGTTCAGTTGATGTTGGCTCCTCCCCAGGCTCCAGGGATAAGTATGTGAATCAGGCGTAGCTAATGAGAATAGCATAGTCTCCCGGGCCAATGGGAAATCAGATCCAGGACTTCCATGGGGGAAGAAAAGCTCTGTTTTCCAAGCAGACCGGTGGTAGTGAGTAGTAGACCAGAGCTGCTGGCAGCCATCTCACCAGCACATAAGAAGAGCCTGTCAAAGGATGCAGCCAATATTGAGGAAATCAGAAGAAAGAGTTGGAACAATTATGGCTAAAATTATTTAAGCACCTGGATCCAGCTGTGCCTGAAGTTAGCCATGTGCTGGACTATTCTGTTACACAAGTAGAAAAAAATATATATATGTATCCCCCCTTCTTCTTTTTTTTTTTTTTTTTTTTTTTGCTTAGACCATTTTAAATTGGGTTTTCTGTTACTTGTAACCAAGATACTGAACCTTAAGTATGAGTTAAGAAAATACTCAAAAGGGAGAGTTTAATTCACTGGTAGGTCTTGTAGGCTCTCAGACCATGCTCTGAGCATGACAGCTCTATTTTCCTCCTTCCAAGAACATAGTAATATATTCAGAAAGCCTTTCACAGATCTCAGTCAAGCATCTCTTAAAGCAGTAGTTCTCAACCTGGGATGATTTTGCCCCTCAAAGGACATTTGGCAATGGCTGGAGACATTGTTGCTTGTCACAACTAACGGGTTTCTCCCTACATCTAGTGGGTAGAAGCCAGGGATGCTGCTAAACATCCTGCAATGCACAGGACAGCCCCCTACAACAAACAATTATCCCACTCAAAATGTCAATAGTGCTGAGGCTGAGAAACCCTAATTTTAAAAATTTCTGAAGGAAAGGAGAAGTAATATGTCATCACCTATGTTACCCCTACAGCCCCTCCTTTAGCAATCATAGGTTCCCTGACGTCTTAACATATTACATACTTGAAGATAAAAACAAGACTGCTTTGTAGAAGGAGTTAAGGAACATTATATACTCCATGGTGTTTGCCCAGAGCAGGCACTACTATGATTCAAGCCTAATTCAAAGAAATAAACTTTACCCAAAGTTTATATCCAGGTTCTTATACAATCCCTTCCCAGTTCTGCAGTCTCACTCCCATCACCATAACAACCACATCCCATAACTACTGGACCAACAGAAAAAGCAAGCAGCCTCTCTGAAGACAAGACAGTCTCATCCAGTAATACATACATGTCCTCCCCATGTCCAGCAATAATGGACTGAATAAGCAATTTATGTAAATAAGCAAATATATAAATCCCACATATCCAATAAGAGGAAAGATAACATTTCTTTCTGTCAGTGTGTTGCTCCTCAGAACACCAGGCCTGTGAGATGCTCATAGGGAAAAAATGATTCCAAGGTTAAATAAGTGTGGGAAACAAGAAAGCCTCCATCACTGTCTTAGTCATCTAGTGCTGCTGTAACAGAAATACCACAAGTGGATGGCTTCAACAAACAGAAATTTGTTCTCTCACAGTCTAGGAGGCTAGAAGTCTGAACACAGGGCACCAGCTCCAAAGGAAGGCTTTCTCTCTCTGTCGGCCCTGGGGGAAGGTCCTCGTCTAGGAGCTGGTCTAGGAGCTGCTCAGCGTAGGGACCCTGAGTCTAAAGGACACACTCCACTCTGGCACTTCTTTCTTGGTGGCATGCTGTCCCTCTCCTCCCTGTTCACTTCTCTCTTTTATATCTCAACAGAGATTGACTCAAAATACAACCTAATCCCGTAGATTGGTTCCTGCCTTATTAACATAACTGCCTCTAATCCTGCCTCATTAACGTCATAGAGGTTAGGATTTACAACACATAGGATAATCACATCAGTCACAAAATGGTGGACAACCACACAATACCAGGAATCATGACCTAGCCAAGTTGACATATATTTTGGGGGGACACAATTCAATCCATAACAATTACCTTCTTGGACTGTAACAACACACATTAGCACATTAAAGGCTCTGATAAATCCCACAGTAAATAAATCTGTTTAACTTTCTTTAACATGTCATCTCCCAAAGAATGCTTTTTCACTTATAATACTTATTAACATACCATGGTAATACTGTCCCCCAAGACACACATTGGGAAGCATTCCAAGGGAACTACAGAGAAAGGAAATATGAGATGTTACTGAGATGTAAAAACTGATCCAGGGAAACTGAGAGATCATGGAACTAGACCAAGGCCATTTGTCCAGAGAAGTCTTAAGTTTCTAGGTATTGCTTACCCTAATTTCATTTGAGCATCCCTCCATTTTTATGGCTACTCCAAAAAAATTATCTCAAGGGCCAATTAAGTGCCAAGCATTGTGCTAGATGTTTAGAATGAATACGGACTCCAGTAGAGATGGCAATGATGGGTAGGGTTTGGAGAAACCGCTGAAGAACTGATGATGTTGCTCTCGGAATGCAAGCCTTCCTGGCGAGCCTTCACACTCGGCCAGGAGCAATGGAGAATGGGAGCATTTCCCCCTTTAATCTCAAAACCTCCAAATAAATTCAGGGGCATGACATACCCATGCATCAGTCAGTTACATTAACCTTATCAAAAGCTTATCTACCCAGGACACTCTTTTAACTCAGTACTCAAGTCACTTCCTAGGTTCACCCTTCAGCCAACAATTAGATAGTTGGAGTAGTGGTTAAGAGCTACAGCTGCTAACCAAAAGCTTGGCAGTTCAAATCCACCAGGCCCTCCTTGGAAACCCTATGGGGCAGTTAGTTCTGCTCTGTCTACAGAGTCGCTATGAGTTGGCATTGACTTGACAGCAATGGGTTTGGGTTTTTTGTTGTTGTTGTATATATACAGAGCCAACAACAAACAACACACGTGAGGAACATACCTGTAGTTCAACCATGTATATGAAACTGAATGGACACACCAGCCCAAAAACAAAGAGAAGGCAGGAAAACCAGAAGAATGGAAATGGGGAACCCAGTAGAGAAGAGGAGAGTGTTGACACATCCCAGGCTTGGCAACCAGTGTCACGAAATAATTTGTGTACTAATTGTTTAATGAGAAACTAATTTGCTCTGTAAACTTTCACCTGAAGCACAATAAAAAATAAATACAAAGCTTACCTAGGGCTGGGAGAGGGGCATAACCCTCCTGGCAGGGTTTGTGCACTGGCCATGTGCATGATGGTGCCAGCCACACCTAAGAACCCTCCCGAAAGAAACCACCTGACCCAAGGCCACTGAGGAGTGAAAGGGCTTTAGGCTATGCTGGAACTAGGGATGGCCTTGATTGGAGAAAAGGTAGACACCTGACTCGAGGATGGCTCATCCATTGGCTGATTATTGACCTATGAGGAGCCAGGGACCAGAAACTCTGCCCAGTAGTTTCGTGTAGTGGAGTTGATCAGGTTCTTGTCTCTGCAATTTGTACGGGGAAGTGTGGAGTGACTTAGCGAGTTGGTGGCTGCACCAGAAAAAGATGCAGAAGAAATAAAAGCTGAAACTGGAGTGACGGAGTGAAGATTGGTGAATTCCGGCTGTTGAGGGGTCTGATAGCAAAAAAACCTGCCCAAATCCCTGACGTCATAGCACAGGGCAGAGCCAGGAGTGAGACCCCAGGCTGTTGCCCCGAAGTCCGCCTACGAACCTCTGGGTGACACAGGGAGCCGGGAATTCCGTCCCAGGCCGAACCGGTGCCGCGTGGCCCCACCGAAGGAAAGCCGTAGCTTGGAGTAAGGCTGGTTTGTCCCGTAGTCAGGAGAGCCGCCCGAGACCTTGATAGTAGTGACGGTTGAGCGCCCAAGTGCCGGCTGGGATGGGCCTGGGCTTCAGAAGGAAGAGGCAGCCTCTTGGAGCTTCTTTTTTCACAACGGAGAAGTCATATGACACATGACTTAAGTCACAGCCAAAAGTTGTGACACGGCTCCCCCAAAAATCACATGAAGGCCATTTGCAAAAAACACAAGAGGAAACCTAGTCCATGTAATAATAATGCAACATCGGTGTACCCAACAGCCTCTTGACTGATTGTTTTTGTTTGTGTTGGGGGTGGGGGAATGATGGTCAAGGTTATGTTCTTGAAAATGAAATTAAGCTATGAAACCCACTGCTGTGGAGTCGATTATGACTCTATAAACCAAGAAAACCAAACCCATTGTCATCGAGTCCATTCGGCTCATAGCGACCCTATAAGACTGGGCAGAACTGCCCCATAGGGTTTCCAAGGCTGTAATCTTCACAGAAGCTGACTCCCACATCTTTCTCCCATAGAGCAGCTGGTGGATTTGAACCGCCAACCTTTTGTTTAGCAGTCAGCTTCTGTGAAGATTACAGCCTTGTGCTTTAGCTACTATGCTACCAGGGCTCCTAAACTATGCTGCAATGGAATATTACTCAGTCATAAAGAGAAATGAAGTTCTGATACATGCTGTGACATGGATGAACCTTAAAAATATGCTGAGTGAAATAACCCAAACAAAAAAGAAAACATTGTGTGATCCCACTTATATAAAATATCTAGAATAGGCAAATGCATAGAGACCAAAGTTTATTAGTGGTTACCAGGGACTAGGGGGAGGGAGAAACAAGTCTTTATTGCTGAAGGGGTACTGAGTTTCTGTTTGGAGTGATGAAAACTTTTGGAAATAGTGATGATTGTTGTACAACATGGTGAATATAATTAGCATACTGAATTGTACACTTAGAAATGATTAGAATGGTAAATATTTTGTTATATGTATATTTTACTACAGTAAAGTTTAAAAACTATATAAGTACCTGGCACATGGCAGGTACTCTGTGAATGAAAAAAAAAAAAAAAAAAGACTATGCTAACCAAGACTCACAAAAACGGGGCCATCTCTGCCTGAATTCTGCTCCTAACCCAACAGGGTTACAGAAGCAGCAGCAACAGCAGAACCACATCACACATGCACCTTGAATTTCATTCTGGCTTTAGGACCTGAAAGGAGCCCTGGTGGCACAGTGGTTAAAGCACTCGGCTGCTAACCAGCCGCTCCACAGGAGAAAGACGTGGCAGTCTGCTTTCATAAAGATTTACAGCCTTGGAAACCTTATGGCAATGGATTTTAGGGCTTAAGCATCTGTGAGGGCAATGACCAATGTCTCGGAGCATGAGAGTCAGAGCCAACAGGGAGGCGCAGTGTCCCAGGGAATCATGTGTATCATCAAGCAAGACCTGGACTCAAATCGTGCCATAGTCACTGAGCCCCCACTTCACGCTACACACTGTCCTAAGGGCATTTATATGTCACATTTGCCCACCCTATAACCAGCAAGTCTCTTAACACATATTCAAGCTATAGAATAAGGCTTCATATTAGGCCCGAATGGAGTGAACCTTGCTGGCTTGCAGGCAGTTTACAGTTTGGAATTTAGAATTCTCTTCTCATTTTCCCTCTCTCCTTCCTATCCCTCTCAATAGTTATCTTAAAAGCAAAATCATTTCAGTGACCCAGTGTCTGCATTTAGACTTTTCTCTTGTTTCCTTTGCCCCATTTGGGGGTCCTCAAACTCTGAATGGGTGTAAGAATTACCTCACTGGGTCAGATAGCACACACCTGGTGGACGATACTGAATTCGCATTGTAAAGGTTTTTCAAGAGTCCTTGATGCTACGATTTTTCATGAAGTGCTCACTTTTGAACCTGAGTGCCCCAAAAGAGGTGACTCCATTGCACCCTGACAGTTCTGGAACCCCTTGGCTTGTCCATTCAACACACACTTATTTGAGTATCTGCAGTCAGGGCTGGGGACACAGAGATGGCCACGGCATGGGTCCTGGTGTGAAGGCAATCCAAGGCTTCCAAGAAGCCAGGCTTAGCTCGCTTTATCTCACTGAATACTCAGAACAGGCCTGGGAGACAGGAACGATTAGAAAGGGGAAGTGCCCTGTCCTCAGTCGTTCCACCAGTGAGAGTAAAGATGAGGTTTGATCGCAAACCCCTCTGACCCCGTATTAGTTTCCTAGGGCTGTCAAACAAACCACCACAAAGTGAGTGGCTTAAAACAACAGAAATTTATCCTCTCACCATTCTGGAGGCTAACCCAGGTACCCTCTGGTCAATTCTGACTAATGAGCAAATGGTTAATGTGCTAGGCTGCTAACCAAAAAGTTGGCAATTTATCCACCCAGAGGCAACTCGGAGAAAGGCCTGGTGATCTACTTTCAAAAGAATTAGCTATTGAAAACCCTATGGAGCACAGTTCAACTCTGACACACATGGGATTGATATGAGTCTGAAGGCTAGAAGTCCAAAATGAAGGTGTCAGCAGGGCCATGCTTCCTCTGAAGGCTCTAGGGAAGAATCCTTCTTTGCCTACTCTGGTTTCTAGTGGTTGCCAGCAATCCTTGGCATCCCTTGGCTTGTGGCAGCATCACTCCGATCTCCACCTCTGTCTTCACAAGGTGTTCTCTCATCTGTGTGTGTCTGTCTCCAATTTTCCCTTGTTTTGTAAGGATACCAGTCATTGGATTAGGGATTCAATATGACCTCATCTTAACTTGATTACGTCTGCAAAGACCCTTTTTCAAACAAGATCACTTTCACAGGTACCAAGGGTTAGGACTTTAACCTATCTTTTTGTCGGGCACAGTTCAACCTATAACAGACCCCAAAGGCAAACCCAAATAGGGCCTCAAATGTGCACGTTATTAGCTGTAATACCAAGGAGAAAGTGATAAAGGCATAAGAGGAGTTCAGGGGCTGGAAGATCTAGCCCCTGCTAAGTGGACTGAAGAGGCCGTCACATTGGAGCTGAGCTTTGAAGAATGTGCAACGTTAGTCACAGGCCATGTGGAAAAAGCACACATACTGGCAGGAGCAGTGGACACTGGGATTTGTCTGCCCAGCCTCCAGTCCCCCCTCTCTTCAGATCTCAGCACCTTGATCTTCCTTTAGGGATCTAACTCTCTTCCATTCACAGTCCATGTGGTTTGTGGGGATCCCAACCCCTGCCTCCAGGGTGGCCATGTGACCTGTTGTTGTTAGCTACTGTCGAGTCAGCCTCCAACTCATGGTGACCCCCGACTAATGGTGACCCAATATGTTACAGAGTAGAACTGCTCCATAGGGGTTTCTTGGCTGTAATCTTAAGCAGATCACCGGACCTTTCTTCTCAGGTACCACTGGGTGGGTTCAAAGAGCCAACCTTTAGGTTAGCAGCCAATTACAAACCACTTGTACCACCCATCTAGGCCTGGACCATCAGAGCATCACATTCCTCTGACCCTGGTAATCAGAGTAAGGGTGGGCACATGATCCAATCTGAGACAAGGATACTTAATTCTAGGACCGTCTGAGCCTGCTAGGAAGAGAGAATTTGCTCCCCTGAGGACGCTCAGAGGATAAAATGTGCTCCTGGGGCTGCTGGCAGACACCTGGCCACCATGCAAGGAAACAAACTGTAAGAGAGGAGAGAAGGAGGCAAGAGCAAGAGGCAGAGAGAGTGAGCCCAAGAGCTGATGACATAGCTTCAGCCTCTGGATCCAGCCATGCCTGAATCGAATAAATCCATGCCTGGGTTTATGTGTAATATGTGCCAATAATCCCTTGATCAATGGAGTGGGTAGAAGTGCAGGGCTAGAGATACTAGTCTGAGAACAATTAGCAGCTGCGACTACACTGGACATTACTATTCAGGTGGGGATGTAGAAATCAAAATTAGTTTGTAACCTCTTATTAAACACGATCTACAGATTAGCTGACCAGAAGGCAGGATACTAGAATCTTAAGTGCTTTAGCACATCTACTGTGGTTCAAACTCATTTTACAGATGAGGAAAATTAAGCTCAGAGAGCTGAAGGACATCACCCAAGGTGACACCGAGAGCTAGCAGCCCCAGAGAGAGTGAGATGCTGAGGGAACAGGTTATGGGCTAGGGCGGCTTGTGTGTGGAGAGTGGAGAGGACTTAGACATTGGGCTGTGGAGAAGGAAGCAGTGGGGAAGGCACCTAGCCATGGCCTTGGCCTGGGCTGGTGGTCATGAGGCCCCAACTTCAGAGCCACACAGAACTGGGTTCAGATCCTTGCTCCACCGTTTTACTAGCTAAGCAATCTTTTTTTTTTTTTATTTTTTTTTTATTTATTTATTTTTTTTTATATTTTATTGTACTTCAGGTGAAAGCTAACAGAGCAAATAGTTTCTCATGAAATAGTAGTACACATGTTGTTCTATGACATTGGTTAACAACCCCACAACGTATTAAGCCTCTAAATTCTCAACCTTTTTTTTCTGATGAAAATTACAGATGGCCAAAGATACACCGTTTCAAAAATTTCTACATTCACAGTTCAGTGACATTGACTACTCTCTTCCAACTGTGCTGTTATTCTCACTTAAGATGAAGTCTTACAGAACAAAATAGTTTTTCATTTAACAGTTACTACACATGTTGCCCTATGACAATGGTTAACAATCTCACAGCACATCAAGAATATCCTTACTCCACCTTGTGTTCCCTATCACCAGGGGGCTTCCTTGTCCCCTTCTGTCTTCTGGACCTTGTCAGTGGACTATTGTACCTCTTTAGTCTCATTTGTTTATTTATTTATTTATTTATTATTTTAATTTTATTTAAACACCATTTCAAAACTTTTTACTTACACATTTAAGTGATATTGACTATGCTCTTCCAATTGTGCTGCCATTCTCGCCCAAGATGAAGGCTTACAGGACAAAACAGCCTTCCATTTAATAGTTACTACAAATGTTGCCCTATAGCAGTAGTCAACAATCTCACAATACATCGACAGTGTCCTTATTCAATTTGTGTTCCTTATCATCAGTTTCCTACTCTCACTCTGCCTTCTGGCCCTTGTTACCGGACTCCTGTACCTCGTTAGTCCCATTTAGTTTTACTGGGCTGTCCATTCCCAGGCTTAACATCGAACCTCGAAGGTAACTTCACCTCTGAGCTGAAAGGGTGTCTGGGGGCCACACTCTCGAGGTTTCTCTAGTATTCTTTAGGCCAGTAAATCTGGTCTTCTTTTTTTTTTTTGGGGAGTTAAAATTATGCTCTACATCCTACTCCAGCTCTGCCCAGAACCCTCGGTTGTGATCCTGGTCAGAGGAGTCATTGGTGGTAGCCGGGCACCATCCAGCTGTACTGGGCTCAGTCCCGTGGAGGCCTTGGTAGCTGTGGACCATTAGTCCTTCGGACTAATCTTTTCCTTGTATCCTGTTCTCTTCGTTCTCCCTTGTTCCCGAAGGGATGAGATCAGTGGAGTATCTTAGATGGCCGCTCATAGGCTTTTAAGACCCCAGACACTACTCACCAAGGTAGAATGTAGAGCATTATCTTTATAAGTAGTGTCATGCCAATTGAGCTAGATGTTCCCCGAGATCATGGTCCCCAGAGCCCTCCGTCCAACAACTCAGTCCCTCGGGGGGTTTGGATGTGTCTATAGGGCCTCCATGACCTTTCCTTGTGCAGGTTGTGTTAGTTTCCCCTGTACTATGTACTATCTCACCTCTCACCCAAGTTACCACTTACCTATTACCTATTTAGTATTTCCCCCTCCTCCCATCCCTGGCAACCAACAAGGATTGTTACATTTTGCATGTGAATTTTTTCATGGGTTTTTACAATAGAGGTCTCATACAATATTTGTCCTTTTGTGATTGACTTATTTCACTCAGCATGATGTCCTCCAGTTTCATCCATGTTATGAGATGGTTCACAGATTCATTGTTGTTCTTTCTCGTTGCATAGTACTCCATTGTGTGTATGTACCATAGTTTGTGTATCCATTCATCTGTTGATGGACATCGAGGTTGTTTCCATCGTTTTGCTATTGTGAATAATGCTGCCATGAACATAGGTGTGCATATGTCTATTCGAGTGATGACTCTTATTTCTCTAGGGTATATTCCTAGGAGTGGGATTGCTGGATCGAATGGTACGTCTATTTCTAGCTTTCTGAGGAAACGCCATATCATTTTCCAAAATGGTTGTATCATTTTGCATTCCCACCACCAGTGTATAAGAGTTCCCGTCTCCCCGCAGCCCCTCCAACATTTGTTATTTCCAGTGTTTTTGATTCGTGCCAGTAATGCCGGGGTGAGATGGTATCTCATTGTGGTTTTAATTTGCATTTCTCTAATGGCTAGTGATCGCATTTCCTCATGTGTCTGTTGGCCATTTGAATGTCTTCCTTGGTGAAGTGTCTGTTCATTTCCTTTGCCCATTTTTTGATAGGATTGGTTGTCTTTTTGTTGTAGAGGTGTTGGATTTTCTTGTAGATTATGGAGATTAGACCTTTGTCTGACTTGTACTGTCCAAAAATTTTTTCCCAGTCTGTAGGTTCTCTTTTAACTCTTTTGGTGAAATATTTTGAAGAGCATAGATGTTTGATTTTTAGAAGATCCCAATTATCTAGTTTATCTGTTGGGTTTTTTGTGTTGATGTTTATGGTTTGTATCCTGTTAATGCCATGTATTAAGGCCTGAAGTGTTGGTCCTATTTTTTCTTCTATGAATTTTATAGTTTGAGGCTTTATATTCAGGTCTTTGATCAATTTTGAAGTAGTTTTTGTATATGGTGTGAGGTATGGGTCCTGTTTCATTTTTCTACAAATGGATATCCAGTTTTGCCAGCACCATTTGTTAAAAAGACTGTCTTTTCCCCATTTGATGTATTTTGGGCCCTTGTCAAAAATCAGGTGACCGTAGGTGGATGGATTTACATCTGAGTTCTCAATTCTGTTCCATTGGTCAATGTCTCTGTTGTTGTACCAGTACCAGGCTGTTTTGAGTACTGTAGCTGTATAGTAGGTTCTCAAGTCAGGTAGTGTGAGTCCTCCAACTTTATTCTTCTTCTTCAGTAGTGCTTTACTTATTCGGGGTTTCTTCCCTTTCCATATAAAGTTAATAATTAGTTTTTCCATCTCTTTGAAGAATGTTGTTGGTATTTGTATCGGGATTGCATTGTATTTGTAGATTGCTTTAGGTAGAATTGCCATTTTCACAATGTTGAGTCTGCCTATCCATGAGCATGGTATGTTTTTCCATTTATGTAGATCCCTTTGGATTTCATGCAGCAGTGTTTTGTAGTTTTCTTTGTATAGGTCTTTTATATTCCTGGTCAGATTTATTCCTAAGTATTTTATCTTTTTAGGGGCTATTGAAAATGGTATTGATTTCCTGATCTCCTTTTCATCGTTCTCTTTACTGGTGTATAGGAATCCAACTGATTTTTGATGTTTATCTTGTATCCTGCTACTCTGCTGAATCTTTCTATTAGTTCCAGTAAATTTCTCGTGGAGTCTTTAGGGTTTTCTATGTATAGTATCATATCATCTGCAAACAGGGAGAGTTTAACTTCTTCATTACCAATTTGGATGCCCTTTATTTCTTTCTCTTGCCTTACTGCTCTAGCTAGAACTTCCAGCACAATGTTAAATAGGAGTGGTGATAAAGGGCATCCTTGTCTTGTTCCTGTTTTCAGGGGGAATGTTTTCAGCCTTTCTCCATTAAGAATGATGTTGGCTGTAGGTTTTGCATAGATGCCCTTTATTATGTTGAGAAATTTCCCTTCTATACCTATTTTATTGAGAGCTTTTATCAGGAATGGGTGTTGGACTTTGTCAGATGCCTTTTCTGCATCAATTGAGATAATCATGTGATTTTTTTCTTTCCTTTTATTTATGTGGTGGATTACGTTGATGGATTTTCTAATGTTAAACCATCCTTGCATACCTGGTATGAATCCTACTTGGTCGTGGTGTATTATTTTTTTGATATGATACTGAATTCTATTGGCTAGAATTTTGTTCAGAATTTTTGCATCTATATTCATGAGAGATATTGGTCTCTAATTTTCTTTTTTTGTGATGTCTTTGCCTGGTTTTGGTATCAGCGTTATGCTGGCTTCATAGACTGAATTTGGAAGTTTTGCTTCCTCTTCTATGCTCTGAAATAACTTGAGTAGAACTGGTACGAGCTCTTCTGTAAATGTTTTGTAGAATTCTCCAGTGAAGCCATCTGGGCCAGGGCTTTTTTTGGTTGGGAGTTTTTTTATTACCTTTTCAATCTCTTCTCTTGTTATGGGTCTGTTCAGATTTTCAATATCACTTTGTTGTAGTTTTGGTAGGCCGTATGTTTCTAGAAATTTATCCATTTCCTCTAGGTTTTCAAATTTGTTGGAATATAGTTTTTCATAATATTCTGTTATAATCCTTTTTATTTCAGTTGGATCTGTTGTAATGTCCCCCATTTCATTTCTTATTTGGGTTATTTGTGCCCTCTGCTGTTTTTCTTTTGTCAGTCTGGCCAGTGGTTTGTCGATTTTGTTGATTCTTTCAAAGAACCAACTTTTGGTTTTGTTGATTCTTTCTATTGTTTTTCTGTTCTCTATTTCATTGATTTCTGCTCTGATCTTTACTATTTCCTTTCTTCCGGTGGTTGTAGGCTTTTTTTGTTGTTCTCTTTCTATTTGTTTGAGTTCTGTAGTTAATGTTTTGATTTTGTCCCTTTCTTCTTTTTTGATATGTGCATCTATTGCTATAAATTGTCCTCTGAGGACTGCCTTTGCTGTGTCCCAAAGGTTTTGGTATGATGTGTTTTCATTTTCATTTGATTCTAGGAATTTTTTAATTCCATCTCTGATTTCTTCTATTACCCATTGATGTGTAAGTAGATTATTATTCAGTTTCCATGTGTTTGATTTTTTTTCCTTGCTCTTTCTAGTGTTAATTTCTACCTTGATGGCATTGTGGTCAGAGAAGATACTCTGAATTATCTCAGCATTTTGGATCTTGTTGAGGATTGCTCTGTGGCCTAAGATGTGGTCTATTCTGGAGAACGTTCCATGTGCATTGGAAAAGAATGTGTACTTTGCAGCGGTTGGATGGATTGTTCTATATATGTCTATGAGGTCCAGTTGGCTGATTGTGTCCTTTAGGTCTTCTGTATCTTTGCTGAGTTTCTTTTTAGTTGTTCTGTCCTTTACTGAGAGTGGTGTGTTGAAGTCTCCTACTATTATTGTGGAACTGTCAATTTCTCTTTTCAGTGCTGTTAGAGTTTTTTTTATGTATTTTGGAGCCCTGTCATTGGGTGCATAGATATTTATTATGGTTATGTCTTCATGATGGATCATCCCCTTAATCATTATATAGTGTCCTTCTTTGTCTTTTATGGTAGATTTTGTTTTAAAGTCTATTTTATCTGAGATTAGAATTGCCACTCCTGCTCTTTTTTGATAGTTGTTAGCTTGATATATTTTTTTCCAACCTTTGATTTTTAATAAATTCACATCTTTGTTTCTAAGGTGTGTCTCTTGTAGACAGCAAATTGATGGATCCTGTTTTCTTATCCATTCTGCCACTCTCCGTCGCTTTATGGGTGCATTGAGTCCATTTACGTTCAGTGTAATTATTGATAGATGTGAGTTTGTTGCTGGCATTTTGTAGTGCTTTTTTTTGTGATGCTGAAGTTTTTTTTGTTCTTCTTACTCTCTTGTGCTGAGTTACTTTTGTTTGTGGATTTTGTGTTCATTTCTTTTGTTTTTGTAGGTTTTGTTTTTGTTGAGACTTTATGTTTTTCGTCTTTATTTTTATGAGTTGGTTTGTTAACTTTTTTTGTGGTTACCATGAATTTTACCCTTATCTTTATAATTTTGAAGCAGTCTACCGTTACTTGGTATCGCCTTGCCTTCCTCTCCTTTAGAAGGTTCTATACCTATGCTGTTTGTTCCCTCTTTCATTGTTTTGATGTTGTTGTCATCCTTTGATGGATTTCTCTGATTCCCTGTTGTATATCTTTTGTTTTTGGAAAGTCCTCTGTAGTTCAGTTCTTAGAATGGTATCTGGTTCATGTGAACCTGCGTCCTAGGTCCTAGGTCCTGCCTGAGGGCTGAAGCTGTTTGTCCTCAGATCGAAGAACTCCCTTTAATAATTCTTGTAAGTTTGGTTTGACTTTTGCATATTCCTTTAGTTTCTGTTTATCTGGAAATGACCTAATTTCACCATCAAATCTGAATGAGTGTTTTGCAGGATATATTATTCTTGGCTGACAATTTTTTTCTTTCAAGATTTTATATATGTCATCCCATTGCCTTCTTGCCTGCATGGTTTCTGCTGAATAATCTGAGCTTAGTCTTATTGTTTCTCCTCTGTATGTGACTACTTGTTTTTCATGAGCTGCTCTCAGGATTCTTTGTTTGTCTTTAGTTTTAGCGAGTGTGAGTATGATATGCCTCGGTGATTTTCTTTTGGGGTCTCTTCTATATGGGGTTCGTTGAGCTTCTTGGATGGCCAGCTTTTCATCTTTCATGATATTGGGAAAGTTTTCTGTCAGCAGTTCCTCAATGATCCTCTCTGTGTTTTCTGTTTCTCCCCCTGTTCTGGTATGCCAATCACTCGTAAGTTTTTGCTTTTAATTGTGTCCCACATAACTCTCAGGGTCTCTTCATTTTTCTTTGTTCTTTTTTCTGAGTTTTCCTGAAACAGAGTTGTATCCAAGTGTTTGTCTTCAGTTCCACTGATCCTGTCTTCCATGGTTTCAAATCTACTTCTCAGCCCTTCTATGACACCGTCCATTTCTGAAATCTTGTTGTTTATCTTTTGGATTTCTAATTGTTGTTTTTGTATAATTTCGAGTTGTGAATTTATTTTGGCATTTTGTTCCTGCATCATCTTCCTGAATTCTTCCAATTTTTTGTCTGTATTTTCCATAAATTTGTCTATTTTTTCCTCATGTTTGTCAGCTTTTTGCCTCAGTTCTTAGAAAATTCCGAGTATTAGTGATTTGAGTTCCGTATCAGGTACTTCTAGTGCATTTTCTTCCACAGGAGAGTTATCTGGTGTTTTAATTTGGACGCCTATTGGAGCCATCTTGTCTTGTTTTTGTAAATGTTTTGATATTGTTTGCTGTTTTCGGGGCATTCAGTAGATATTTCTCTCATTTATTGATTGTAGATTTTTTTGTTTGTTTGTTTCGTTCTTGGGGTACAGCTGGGCAGATCTAGCTGAGGAGGAGCCACTGGGACGGGTTGCTTGTGGCACTCACCACAGCCACCAGGACGGTCGGTAGTCAGTGCTGGGCAGGTTCCAATAGGGCGTGCCTGCACCGCTTGGTGATGTGATGTCTAGTGCACGGTGCAGGTAGGTAGGGTGCAGTGGGAAGATGGTTATGTGTGAAGCTAAGCTGGATATGGGAGAGAGGAGAGAGGAGGAGGAGCAAAAAGCATACAAACATAAAAGAATGCTAGGGGAGCTTGTCGTTGGAATGTACAGATGAGAGACTATGGGATGGAGGAAACCAGAAGGGGGAAGAGAAAGAAAAGGAAAGAATGACCAAATAAAAATCAGAAAAGTTAAAGAACTGCAAAGTTCCCAGGGATCCCACCGATGCAGCTATGAGGTCTGGGGGAGTCGGTCTCAATTTTCACAGCTCAGCCTGGCCAGAAGGTACAGAGGCATACATCACCTGGTATTCAGGGATCAGAAAGAGAAGGAAGAGATAGAGAGACGAGAAATTAAGCAATGAAGAAAAACAAAAGGGAAAAAGAGGTAAAAGATGACAAAACTAATCAAAAAAGGAAGAAAAATAAAATTGAAAAAAAAGGGCAACACCAGCAGTCAGTGCCTACAAATGGGACCCAGAGAGCCCCCACTCAGTGGCGCGAATTCCAAGAAGCCGGTAGTCTCGGGGTTAAGAGACCTTGGCCATGGGAAGCAGAGGGGCCAACGAACAAAGGCCCTGGGATCCCACCCGCGCGGGAGCCCAGACCTAGAAACAGCCACACGCCCGAACGCAGCCCCACAGCCCCGCAGGAGAGAGCAGAGACGGCACTCGGAACCAGGCACCCAGGCCAAAGGAGGGGGAGGCGGCAGAAAAAGGTTCGCTAGCTGCCAGCAAACGGGTCCCAGAAAGCCGCCAGCCCGGGCTCGCGGAATCCAAGCACCAGCACCCCCCAGCCCAGGGACCCTGGCCAAGGAAAGCAGGGGATCCCCAGCTGAGGCGGAGAGGGGTGGGTGGTGGGAGAACACGCACCGCAGTTTACCGGTCGTTCTGTCTCCTACTAGATGCTCTGCAAGGCTGCTCTCCCGTTCGCTGGTCTCCGATAGGAATCCAAGATGGTGGATCCGCGCTGCGTTAGCTGGTAAGGAATCTCTGCCTGAGTCTCTCCTCGCCCTCCGTTCTCTTTTAGTATTCTCACTCCGTTTGGTGTTTGGCTGAGTTCTTTATCTCTTCATTTGGTGTTCTAGGGTTTCAGGATTGTTGATTTTCTGTTAGGCTTAGTTTTTCGGATCTTTGCTGTGGAGGGACGGCGTGGTGTTTCTGCCTAGAGCGCCATCTTGCCCCCTCTCTCAAGCTAAGCAATCTTGAAAGCCATTTCCTTTTCTATGCCTCAGTATCGTTGCTTATAACTCAGTCTTTCATTTAAATACAGTTCCCTGAGCTCAGTGATTACCACACCCCTGAATGGCCTGTGATCTGGGCATTCAAGGTTCTGGTCCTTGGGAAGGTCACACGTCTGGTGAGCGAAGTCAGAAAATACACAACTTGTTTATCATATGCCTTCCTGTCTTAGTCATCTAGTGCTGCTGTAACAGAAATACCACAAGTGGATGGTTTTAACAAAGAGAAATTTATTCTCTCACAGTCCAGTAAGCTACAAGTCCAAATTCTGGGCATTAGCTCCAGGAGGCTTTCTCTCTCTGTCAGCTCTGGAGAAAGGTCCTTGTGATGCATTGGTCTTCCCTTGGTCTGGGAGCATCTTGGCGCAAGAACCTCAGGTCCAAAGGACACACTCTGCTCCTGGCACTGCTTTCTTGGTGGCATGAGGTTCCCGTGTGTCTCTGCTCACTTCTCTCTTTTATATCTCAAAAGAGATTGGCTTAAAACACTATCCAGTCTTGTATACCTCATCAGTATAACTGGAGCTAAATCCATCTTATTAGATCATAGTGATGGAATTTACAACACATAAGGGAATCACATCAGACTACAAAATGGTACACAGTTATACAATACTGGGAATCATGACCCAGCCAAGTTGACAGGTATTTTGGGGGGACATAATTCAGTCCGTGACACTCCCCATCATTATGTAGGCTTCATGAGCAGGAACATTTGTCTGTTTTTTCACTGCTGTGTCTCCAGTGCCATGTTGGTGCATAAGAGGTCCTCAATAAATATGTTTTGAATTAATGCCAAAAACACATATAGTAATAAAGTGATAAGTACTACAGAGTAAATAAAACACAGGATGTGATAGAAAATAACCAAAACCAAAGCAGTTACAAGTTGACCTCAACTCATGGCGACCCCATGTGCATCAGAGTAAAACTGTACTCCATAAGGTTTTCAATGACTCATTTTTCAGAAGTAGATCACCAGGCCTTTCTTCTGAGGTGCCTCTACATGGATTCAAACTGCCAAACTCTCAATTAGCAGTTGAATGCTTAACCATTTGCACCACCCAGGGACTCACAATAAAGAATAGCATGGAATAAACTAGATTTCCTGGCCAGAGACACCTTCTCTGAGAAGCAGGTTCTTGAGCTGAGACCTGAATGACAGAAGCATTTGGGGGAAAGGCATTCCAGGCGGAGGGAACAGCACATGTAAAGGCCCTGAGGCAGAAACAAAGAATAGAAAGGAAACTCGTGTGACTGAAATAGAGGTGACAGAGGGGAAGCATGATATGAAATGACATTGGAGAGGTAGGCAGGGGCTAGATCGCTGCAGATCATAATAAGGAGTTTCAATATGATTCTTAGGACAATGCACAGCCTTGGACACTGTTAGGGCAGTGATGTGATCTGACTCTGTCTGCTGTGTGGTAGATGGGCTTCAGAAGGAAAGACAATAATGTATGTCACACACACCATCTGGCACATAATAGGTGCTCAATGAACAAAAGCATTTATCACCATCTCTGATAGCACGCACACAAATGCTTAGCAAAGTCTGTTCCAGCCAAGAAATGTGTGCATATTTCTCTGACTTTGAGCTCTTTCTGGGTATTGTAATGGTCATAGTAAAGCCAATAGGCTAAGCTTTGGCAAAAATCCCTCCCTCTCTTTTTGGTCACAGTCATAACGCAGGAGAGATGGCAGGGCAGTGGGCGGGGGTAGTGGGAGCCTTCTGTTAAATGTTGAGTTGCTCCCGACATACTTTTCAAACATTCACTTGCTTTTGCCCAGTCTCCTCCATAAGAGACATGCTTCCGGATGTGTTTTGAAAAATATTCCATATGCTAATGGAATGTCACCATCTGCCAAAGAAGGCAGAGCTGTTTTTAAAGGAAAAACTATTACAGAAATGAGGTATTCACAGAGGGGCACTAAAGAGCCCAAACGTCGCTGACCTGAGGCTGACCTGGGCTGCCTCGTGTTACCGACATGAAAAGGGAGGGAGAAAATCTGAAGCCAATTAACTTCACTCCTCTCTCTCTCTCTCTCTTCTTCCCCTCTCCTTCTTGGAGACATGATGAAATTTCCTGAAACAAAAACTCACAGCCCATTCTATAAAATGCTTTCGCCTTTGGTGGAAAGAGCCCTGATGGTCCCTTTTATCTCCTCATTCCTGAGGCACAGACCTGGCCCCTGTCTGTTTGTGCAGATGGACTGCAGGGAACTCTCCCAAGGAGGAGCCAAGGGCCGAGGCTCGGGGAGACTCTGCGTGGGCGCCTATTTGTTTTTGCTGCCAGAGCCCTCGCCATTACTATCTTGGAAGAAGTGTGAAATGGGATTAGGTGTCCTGCAGTGTGATTAGTGGACAGGCATTGTTCCCTGGGAGGCCCAAGCAACTTGGAGACAAGCGTTTGGAAAAGAAGGTTGTCCAAGTTCTGGGAGCATCAAATGTCCCCTGAAAAGACTGCTTGTCATCACGCCTGGCCTTTCTGGCTGTTCCTTCTCAGCCTTTGTCACCACTTGTCCTCCTTTGCCCCTTTTCTTAAATGGGGATATTCCCAGGGCTCATCATTAGGCCTTCCCCCTTCTGAAGCCACCCACTTGCCTCTCTCGTCTGGGAGCCCACATCGGTTCCACTGGAGTATCTGTCAGACACCTCCAATGTCCAAAACCAGAAGTGTCACCCCAAACCTCTTCCTTCTCTGGGAGAGTGTATGTCCTCCCCTACAACCACCACACCCTACCTTACCACCCTCTTCCGGGCCAGCTGCCTCCACCAAGGGCATTCCTACCTCAAGGCCTTTGGGTATGTTTTCCCTCAGCTTGGAATCTCTTTCCCCAGCTCATTGCTCCACTAGCTCCTGCTTATCGTTCAGGTCTTTATGCAAACATCCCCCAGACCCCTCCAGCCCACTGCCCGTTTTAATCTCTTTACAGCATTTATCACAATCTGAAATTATCTTGTTAATTCATGTATTGATGGGCACTATATATTGTCTGTTTCTTCTGCTAGAATGTAAGCTTCCTGAGGGCAGGGACTGTGTGCATGTGTGCGGGGGTGAGGCGTTTCCACTATAGCCCCATCTAGTGGCATATAGGAGACATGCAATAAACATGGATGCCATTCTCAACCCCTCTCCCTCCACAACTAAGTCCTCCGTACTTCTCAAAACCATCCTCTTCTCATCTCCTCAGTGTTCTACTTTATTCTGACCTCAACATTTCTCCTGTAAATCTTTTTTTTTTTTTAGTGTGACAACATATATACAACATAAAATTTGCCATTTTAACTATTTTTAAGTGTACAATTGAGTGGCATTAATTACATTCAGTGGTGCACAACCATCACCACTATTTCCAAAACTTTTCTATCACCCCAAACAGAAACTCTGTACACATTAGGCAATGACTCCTCATTCCTTCTTTCTCCCAGCCCATGGTAAACACTGCTTTCTGTCTCTATGCACTTATATATTCTAGATATTTCATATAAATGGGATCATACAATATTTGTCCTTTGGCGTCTGGCTTATTTCACTTAGCATAGTGTTTTCAAGGTTCATCAATGTTGTAACATGTATAAAGACTTCATTTCTCTTTGTGGTTGAAAAATATTGTATGCTGTCATGGATTAAATTGTGTCCCCAGAAATGTGTCATCTTGGCTAGGCCATGATTCCCAGTATTGTGTGGTTATCCTCCATTTTGTGATCTAATTATCCTATGTGTTGTAAATCCTAGTCTCTATGCCTGTGGTTATGATCCTATTTGGGAGTGAGCTGTCCATTATGTTAATGAGGCAGGATTAGGGGCAGCTATTTTAATGAGGCAAGACAATCTACGGGATTAGGTTGTATTTTGAGTCAATCTCTTTTGAGATATAAAGGAGAGAAGTGAGCAGAGAGGAGAGAAACCTTATCACCATCAGGTAAGAAGAGCAGGGAGCACAGCATGTCCTTTGGACCCGGGGTCCCTGTGCTGAGAAGCTCCTAGGCCAGGGGAAGACTGATGACAAGGACATTAACCCAGAGCCAAGACAGAAAGGTGTCCCCTGGAGTTGGCACCCCGAATTCGGACTTCTAGCCTCCTAAACTGTGAGAGAATAAATTTCTGTACATTAGAGCCATTCACCTGTGGTATTTCTGTCATAGCAGCACTAGATAACTAAGACACGGATATGTCACTTTTTGTTTATTCACTTATCTGTTGATGGGCACTTGTGTTGTTTCTATCTTTTGGCTATTGTGAATAGTGCTGCAATGAACACTGGCATACAAGTATTTGTTTGAGTCCCTGTTTTCAATTCTTTTGGGTATACATCTAGGAGTGGAATTGCTGGGTCTTATCCTGGGTTCAATTCTTTGCCAATGCACCTCAAGTGCAGCTACCACCTATCTGTCAGCGGGGGTTTGCATTTTGCTATGATGCTGAACAGGTTTCAGTGGAACTTTCAGACTAAGAAGGAAGACCTGGTGAACTACTTCTGAAAAATCAGCCAGTGATAATCCTATGGATCACCACAGTCCAATCTTATTGCGCATGGGGTTGCCATGAGTTGGGGGCCAACTTGATGGCAGGTAAAACAACATGGTAGTTCTGTGTTTAACTTGCTGAGGAGCTGCCAGTTTTCTTCCCTTGAATCTTGAAAATAGCCTTCTAACTGGTCACACCCCAGCTTAAAACCCTCAATGGCTGCCCACTGATCTTAAGATAAAGCCTAGACAACTCAGCATAGCCCAACACCCATCCTATCCAGCTCCTTGCACTTCGCTCCACTTTGCACATTGTTGAAGCCACACTGTGCACAGTTATTAGTGACTGAGGAACACCGGCCAGGAACACAGCAGTGGAAGAGCAAAGACATGTGCATGGGGTCTGTTAGTACACAAGGACTGCACAGGATGGGGCCTGGCTCTGCAGGGAGAAACCACTGGCAAAGCAGACCAGAATCTGAGCTAAGTTCAGGTGAGCCTCATTTTCTTCAAATATAAAATGGTAATAATATATACCATACAGGGTTACGTGAGGATTACAGTATGCATAAAGCCTTACCACTCACTAAATGATTTTTCATCAGTTGCCATTGAGTCAGTTCTGACTCATGGTGACCCCATGTGTGTCAGAGTAAAACTGTGTTCCATAGGGTTTTCAATGTCTAATTTTTCAGAAACAGATCACCAGGGCTTTCTTCCAAAGCACTCCTGGGTGGACTGGAACCTCCAACCTTTTGGTTAGCAGTCAAGCTCATTAACCGCAGGGACTAACTAGATGGTAGATATCTTTATTCCTGTTGCTGTAGTTGGTGTTAACTGCCCCTTCCTCTCCTGCCCACTACCACCACCTACACACACACACACACACACACTTAAACACGGGCACCAAGGACATGAAATTCTCCCGTCCATTTTGGAGATGTTGCAGTTCCCTAAGCATATTGGCATATTTGATGTAGAATTTAGGTCTTATTCTCTTCCCAGAAACACTCCCTAGGGGGGGATATTATAGGTTGACTCCCTTTAAAGCTGAATTATTCTTAATAACAAAATTTTAAAAATAACTTGGTATAAACACTATCGCCCTGGTCCAGCTCCCTCTCTTCCAACCACCTAACAGCCCAGGCCCTGGGTACAAATTCAAGTCCTCTCTGGGACCAGCCCTCACTGGTGGCTACCAGCACTCTTGCCAAGAACGTCAGCTTTTGAGTCTCGCTCCGAGCAGGCCAGACCTCACTAACTCCTACTTTCTAAATGAGGACACTCAGGTTCAGGGGAGTAAATGCCCTTGCCCCATTAGGTGGCAGAGCTTGTATCCTGAGCTAGATTTGCTAGGCCCCAAGGCTCACGCTCCTTCCTCTCTACCATCCAATAGACCAGAGATCCCCTTAGGAAGGTCCAGATGATGTGGTATTGTAAGAAAATTCCCTACCAACCCCTAGAGCTGTAGGAGATTTGGGAGTGCAAATACAGCCCACAAGAATGTAAAGGTCCATTGGATCCAAAGATGGTGGTGAAGGGGAGAAAGAGCTTAAGTTGTACTCACTGAGATCTCACAGAACATCAAGCTCAAAGCTGTTACTAAAGCATGTCCTCACTACAGATCAAATCCTTGGCTTCATACCTCCCAGGTTCTCCCATCCCAGTCCAGCAATAACTCATGTACCTGGAGCAATAAGAACAAGCAATTCCGGGAAACAGGATGAGTAGATGACCACAAAGTTGAAAGCAACAAAACAATACAATCCCATTTACAGGACTCTGCTTTCCAAGTTACCCTGCATGCACTAAGAAAAAAATTACTTATGATTTGCACAATTCTTTCACCTGGCTACACCTAACCAATGCAATTATTAAAACCCTAAATTAGAATTTCAGTGCATTTGGTGTGTGGGATCTATGGCCCCATCTTTGGGCATATGAAGACGACCATATACTCAGCCACCCCACAGACGTTTATTGAGTCCCTGGGTGGTGCAAACGGTTAATGTGCTCAACTGTTAACCTAAAGATTGGAGGTTCAAATCTACCCAGAGGTACCCTGGAAGAAAGGCCTGGTAATCTACTTTTGGAAAGGAAATCAACCACTGACAACCCTATGGAGCACAGTTTTACTCTGACACACATGTGGCCACCATGAGTCAGTCAATTGGACGGCAACTGTTTTTTACGAAGTATTAGACTCAGCATTGTGCAATGAACAAGTCGGGTACCCAAACTTCTTTTTGGACCTCTCCAGAGACAGCTCTCAGAGGCTTCCTCAGATAGAAGACCAAGATAATCTTAAGCCTAAATCCAGCCTTGCTTTAATGTGAACTCCATCTCCGCACAAAAGTAGGCAGCTGGTCACCATGTCAGCCCTTAGCATCTTCCTCCTCCTCTTTTCAAACACCTCCCTTTTTTGATCATTTTAAACTGTGACCCCAAAAAATATGTGTTGTAAACCCTAACCTCTATGCCTGTGGTTATAACCCCATTTTGGAATGGGTTGTCTTTGTTATGTTAATGAGGCAGGATTACTGTAGGGTGTGTCTTGAGTTAATCTAAGGGAGATTAAACAAGCGAGTTAAAGAAGCAGAGATGGGGGAAGACACGCCAAGCCACGTGGAGATTGCCCAAGAGCAGAAACTCAAAAGAGACAAGAACCTTCCCCCCGAGCCAACAGAGAAACGCCTCCCCTAATGCTGGCACCCTAAATTAGGACTTCTGGCCTCCTGAACTGTGCAAAATGAAAACAGAACTTAAAATATTTGGAAAATTCTGTGGTACAAACTAAGGACACGTGTCCTAGGATGTTCACCAGGGACATGGATACACTAAACTTTGAGAAAATACATTTGTTGGTTAAAGATACCCACTTGTGGTATTTCTGTTACAGCAGCACTAGATAACTAAGACGGTAGTGTTGCGTGATTACTGTATGCTGGCTGCTTTGCCAAATGACATTTATCTCTTTTCTCTGGAACTTCTTCAGTTACTCCAGACTGCAGGTGCCAAACTTGAACACAATGTTCAACAGGTCACTAACACCAGTGCTTAAAATCATACTCGCTCAGAGATGGCAAATAGGTGACGGGGTGATGTATTAAAAAAAAAGTTTCCAACTTTTAGAAGTTGGGTCTCTACATAGTCTGGATTTCCAGCTTTCTTGGAAACTATGATCTAACATCACTGGGCCAAAGGCAAGAGATTGTCCAGAGCTGCTGAGATGGGGCAAGTGTACTCCAGGACTTCAGCTAGTGAAACCCTCTTCTCTTATACATGGGGAAGCTAAGGTTCAAGAGGGAGTACTGCCACATGGCTAACTAGTAACAGGATTATTACCCAGATAGTCCAACTTCCTTTCTTCTCATTACCTGGGAAACAAATAGACTGGAATGACTCGGCACCACTCTAGCCTGATTATATATCCTAGTTATACAAAACCTATCTCAGAATCTCCATCATGAAGGTGGGGCACATTCATAGCTGTTCCTATGCAGGGAGAGAGAAACTAGCATTTACTGAGAACCACCTATCATAGGGGAGGACACAGGACTGTAGAAGTTAAGATCCAGCTCGACATACCTGTGCTCCTGTTTTTCCCACTCTTGCAGTGATGCTCAGGTTCAAAGCTGCTGTTCGTGACTAGCTAACCAATAGTTCATTATGTTTAGCACAAACAGGGATAGAAAGAACTATGTAGAAGATAGGCACTATAAGGAAAAGATAAGGAACAACCTAAAACTGCACCATCAAAAAGACTACAGTACGCCCTTACACCCAAATACTACACAGCCAACGAATGAAATAGAATCACCTGCACTGATACGATCTCCCAAAGAGTATTAGATGAAAAGACAAGGAGTGGTACAGCATGTATAGTACACTACCACTCATGTTAAAAGGGGCAATATATGTACACATACATGCATCCATACAGAGTGTTATCTATTGAAAGATATGCAAAGCTCTCACAGGCCAAAAGCAGTTTGCCTTTGACCTCCTTTTACAGAGAAGTTGTTTTTATTTAAAAAAAAAAAAAAACTGTGAACTTTAATTGTATGTCACTGAATTACTGATAGCACATAACAGTTTTCTGAAAAATTCCTTAACAGAACATTGGAGTATTGCAACACTTTATTAAGAGAATTGGCTTTGAATTAGTAGCTGAAGTAACAATTGCATGAAGCCAGATTAGGTGTACTGCATAATATTCATACTTGATTTATTGACATTACTTAGCAATTTATTAGACAAAGGTCAAACTTTCTTTTTTTTATTCAGCACATTCCACAGTACAAAGCTGTCATGAATAATATCTGTACAATGTAACAGTTTCAATAGCTGTTCAGACACAAATTTATCTCAAACAGATAATTGGCAAACATAATTAATTACAAGTTAGAATTAGACTATCCCAGTGCTTTAAAACATTAATATAGCAGTAATTTACAGTTGCTCAATTATGGTTAGCAAAATAAAGTCCAGAGTACAGCTGGGAATTACTATTATAATCCCAGAATGTCAGAATTCCTTGGTGTCAAAGTCCCCTGTTCTAATTTAGTAGGCACAATTCAAAGGCTGTGTGCATATTCCAAGGCCATGATCTCCCAAGGAACAAGAGGAACTTCTATATTAAACATGCAAAAACATCAGAAAATCTATTCTTTCAGAAGAACTGCCTCTCCCTCCCTCCCCTCCCCGGGCTTTCCTAACCAGTTTGATACGAGAGCTGTAAGATGAAGAGTGGGAAAAGTTCAATCACTTTCACAGCCACCGTCAAGCTTACAACATCCACCTTACGAACGGAGGTTTATTTTTTACACTTTGAGATGCAAACTCTCAAAAACAGAAATTAATTTAGTAACATATGGGAGGGAAGGATGTATTAAAAAAACAAAAGGGAGGGGGGAACTAAAAGGCAGTGCTAACCCAATAAACAAATCACATCCGCACACATTGATCCCCACACCATTCTCAATGCAAAGGACAAAACACAGCCCAGTAACCTTCCCTTTAGTAATACAAGTGTGCTTCCACGGTAAGAGGCTTAATTAACAGGAGGTGGCTTATTGGTCCTTTAAAATGTTACTGACATTCCTTGACCTTTGGAAACAATGCAAGGGGCAAATCAAAATCTAGTACTGAACGAGGCAAGAGGAGAGCTGACTGGAAGCCAGGGTCCTCTCCACGCATGGTCAGTGTCACTCAGACGTCTGACGTGCAGAGCAGTCTAGGGCTCAAAGAACCTGCAGGGGCCACAGCCAGGTGACACCAGAGATGACTGGGATGGGACTCACGAGCTTGAGGCTTTGTCACCACTTAGGAGTACGCTTCACCCCAAGATGGTCCAAGGCTGACCTAGCAAATAGGCTCAAACATGCACGTAGGCCCTGCTGACCCCTGACCAGATTTAGCCTGTGGTTCCTGCAGGTCAGCCAGAATACACTGATTCTAGACCTAGAATATCTAGTCAATGTGGCCTTCTTGTTCTGTCCCTCCCAGGTTACTAACACACAGAATAATGACTGTTGGCAGTGAAGCCAAATGAATACTATGGGAAGTGACCACTAATACTCAAGAGTACTTATGAGGAAAAGAACACCCACCCCAAAAAAAAATTTTTTTAAGGTACCTCTCTATTGTATATACTGCACAACAAATAAAACATTTTAATTTTGTGTTAAACTTTAGAAATTACATTTTAAAACAAGATTCTCATTAAAAAACACAGATACACACAATGATGACAACAAAATAAAAATGCCATATGAATACTGCAGGAAGGGTTTAAGGTAATCCACACAAACCCCAGTAACAGGTTATCGAGCCCAGCCCATGGCTAAGTGCAAACACACTCCGTATTAGTGTCTCAGGCACAGGGGACCCTGACTCCAGCAACCTTGAGGTTAAACTGTTATGTACATTATATCTACATGCAGATACGGCATTTTAAATTAGGAGGCAAGCACACATGTAAAGCTGTTAACTCTACCAAATTTCAGGAGATGGTACAGAGAACAGTTAAAAGAAAGGAGCTATATTACCTACTGGGAGATAATATAACCTGGCTTACAGTTCTTTAAATTAAAAAGAAATTGGTACAGAAAGTAAGTGTAATCCAAAAAATATTACTAAAACAATCCAGAGAGATTTTTCCGTCGTCCATCATGCTCCTAATACAACAAGTCAGGACGGTCAGAAGGAGAATGCTGACTTCTGAAAAGGAAAGCCCTGGACATTCTGGGTAGGTGTTTGGCACCCAAAATTTCACCAAAGAAGAAAGCTGTTCCTTAATATGAGACCAAGGTGCAAAGCAATATAAATTAGGGGTCAAGTCTTCTCTTGACGGTCGATTTACTTATGTAAAACAGACTGTACATTCCTTTTATACGAACAATTTACATTTGAAGCATTAGATTTTTTTCATTGATGGGGGAAGGAAAACGGGCTTCTTTCTGTCCTACTTGAAGTTGATGAAGCTAAGGTATCCTTCTCAAAATAGAGGCCAGGAATCGGAGGTGAGAAATGTCGGTACTTGAAGAGTTAGGCTGCTTTGCATCTACCCAGCATCTAGAACAAATTCCAGCTTCATAGCTCAGCTGTGAATGAACTCTCATAGGCATCTGGTAGCCATGTAGCCAGTAGTTCAAGACTAGGAAACCCTGAAAGAAAAAAAAAAGGTGTGAATGGTTAGACAGGCATATATACACCACACCTCATCCACATCCACAGACTCCTATATATGCGCACATATAACAGATGACCAATTTTCAAATTATTAGCACCGAAAATAGAAGTGCAAAGTGTTTTGCATACTACATACCAGGCATCATATTTACTTAAACCTCACAACAACCTTATGAAGTAGAAACTGTTATTATACCTACCTCACAAATAAGAGAACTAGGGCTCAGAAAGGTCTCATGCTTAGTTCAAAGCATCAGCCAGTAAGTGACAGGGAGGGAATTCAGAGAGGTCCGACCTAGTAGCCTATCATCTTTCAGTGCTGCTGCAAATAAGTATGCATGTAACAAAACATGCTTAGTATCAGTTTTTGTATTTAGCATAATCTTTTGACGTTCAGAGTATACAAGGGATCTGTCTCACATCCTCCTGAGAGCCCTCATCTATCCCTGTGAAACAAAAGTATGCAAAGCTACTAAATAAATTATTCCTTCTAAATCGAATGCTAATAATCATAAAACACTTCTTTTTTAAATAAATCGTATGTAAAAGTACAACACAGTGTAGGGGAGATCACTGAACATTCCATATTTTTCTGACCATGGCCTTGAGTCAAAACCACATTTTAATCACTATTTCTACACTCATCCATATATGTAAATATGTTTACACACATGTGCACACATCTAAAATAGAACATTCATCCAAACAAAGTCAAAATCCATTAAAATCATTTCACAATCACGACACTAAACCACTGGCCTAGAAGATCTAAAGTCACCTTTAGGTTTAAATTTCTATGGTTAAAAAAAAGGGGGAGGGGAGTTATATAGTTTGCTTTTTTTTTTTTTAAGGCACCTTTCCTACAGGACTGTCAATTTTCCCAAAGACCAAGAATCCTAATAAGCCTTCTCAATGAATTTAAGAAAGATTAAATTTCATTCACTATTGTTTTCCTATTAAGGATACTTAACAGTATGAAAATTATTTTAAAACTACAAATACCCGGAGATGAGAAATAGGCGATCAAATGCTGCTGGTGGGAGAGTACACTGATTTAACTCTTCTGGAGGGTAACAAGTAACCCTGATGGCACAGCGGTTAAAGTGCTCTGGTACTAACCCAAAGGTCAGCAGTTCAAACCCACCAGCCGCTCCACAGGAGAAAAGAAGTGGCAGTCTGCTTCCATAAAGATTTACAGCCTTGGAAACCACATGGAGCAGTTCTTATCTACCCTATCCTATAAGGTCACTATGAGTTGGAATCAACTCGACAGCAGTGGGTTTGATTGTCTGATTGTGGACTGTAATTACATGACCTAATGCATGTTAAATGTGAGACCTTTTAGCCCAGACACTCCAGACATTTCTAAAAGTCTATCCAAAAATAATCAAAGGTTGGACAAAAATGAATCTAAAAGAATGACGATTGCATGGTTTCTGATAATAGCTAAAAGCTGGGGGGTTGGGGGGCATACGTAACAGTAGAGCATATCCAAACAATAGAACACTATTTGGCCATTAGGAATGACAATTTAGATAAATGATTACTGACATTAATGACATGTAGCAATTTCACAATAAAGAGGGGAAAAAAGGATTTTAAAAACAACATATACAGTTATAAACCACCATTTTAAAAACTTAAAAGGATAAATATAAGAGTTAACAGTAATGAACCATGAGTAAAAGTTTATTTCCTTCTTTTGTCTCATCTATTTCTAATTCTTAATATACTTAATGATGTTATCTTGTCTTGTAGTACGAAAAAAGAATAGGAAATTTTGCGCTACTATACATATATAGCTCTTAGAAGTTAGTAACTTAAAAAAAAGACTTGGCAAATAAATCTATTGTCACCATTCCTGATATTTTGGGGTGAATATTTTACAAGGTTAAATTATCATTAGGATAGTTTTTCTTATTATGCATAAATCTTACAATATCACATGGTAATAATTTTTTTCATGATACAATAGAAGAAAAGAATTTGGAAAGGAGCAATAAAATCCATAAAGCTGACTGCCAAGGTTGTCAGAAGTAATTCACTTTGAAGAGAGAAACACATTTGGGGTTCATGGTAGTGGTTCATAGGCTCCCAAAAAGGGGGTGGGAAAGAAAGCCCACAGTTTGGTTTCCAACACACCCAATGAGAGAAATGGCACTGGTGATCATTACTATATCTCTCAACCAAAGGAATCTTCTTTCAGAAATTTTTAGGTAATATAAAAGTTGCCCAATTTGTGAAAATTTACTATGTCCTATAATTCATCTACTAAATACGTCAGCAAAAAAAAATACTATGTATGTCTTGGATTTTCCCATACGCCTCTTTAAACAGAGTGTAAAGACACAAATACATATCAAAAATACCAAAGAGGTACATTTAAGTCATTCATGAAACACCCACATACCCAAGTCTACTCATTCCAGAAGTCCAGCTACAACTGTAGTTGTTCATATTCTATCGTATGTGCTTCTCTTATGCGGAAAACAAAGCACAAGTAAGATTCAGCTAAAGCAACACAATGAGGGAAATGTATAGCTTTCAAACGTTCCGTTAGAAAGGCTGAGAATGAAATAGACTTTGGAGGCGGGGCCAAGATGGCAGAGTAATCAGATGCTTCTAGTGGACCCTCTTACAACAAAGACCCGAAACAACAAGTGAATCCATTATCTGTGGCAATGTGGGAGCCGTGAACATTAAAGGCAGGACTGAGTGGCAGGGGAGGGAGAGACGGTTCAGAAGCAGCGAGGAGTTGCCAGACCTGACTAGGCGAGAGCCTGAGCCCTTCAGGCCTGATCAGCTCGGGGGTGAGTGGTGAGGCAGGCAAGCAGTGGTGATCCGGGGGCATGTTTTCTGCAGTGGGAGAGACTCAGTGGCAGAGACTCTACACAGCCACCCAGAACCAGTGAGAAGCAGCCCTAGATTGGCAAAAGATTAAGTACTTGCATACAGCCTACTGTGCGGATCAAAAACACCCCCTTAGGGAAAAACCTCTCTCCCATTTACCTCCCCGCTCCCTGCTCTGCACTGGCTCCCAGACCAGCTTCAGCCAACTGCCAAGCCCCTGGGCCAGAACTAGGATCTGTCATACGCCTGGAGCCGTTCTCCCTGCCTTGGAGAGTGAACAAATTAACAAACGGGAAAAAATAAACTGCTGGCTCCCCTAAGCCAGGAACACAGGATAGGCACAGCTAATTTGCCTAGGCACCGGCATAAGGGATCCATGGACTTTGACTGCCTGTTCCCCTGCACAGAACTGTGTGGGCCCATTTCAACAGCATACGCCCTCATTATCGCAGTACAACAGGGTGTATACCAGAACTCTAACTTCAACTGTTTCAGCTGTGAAGTGGCAGGTTCTTGACATTTGACACTGCTCTGCCCATTAAGCAGGGTCTTCACCTACCCACATCAGGGGCCTGAGGACTGGTGGCTCCACCCATGCCACCTAGCCACCTGCAACAGGGGCCCATGAATAAGAGGTGCCCCCAGTCCTTACAGCCAACAGCAGTGGGTGCTCATAGACTGGCTACAAAACCTACCCACCTACACGCTCTAGGGAACAGGGACATGCCTTCTTCCTGGACACTCGGGGGTGGCCGTCAGCACCATGCCTTGCTCGGAGTGTGTCCCCCTGCTGCAGCCAGATGCCTGTGCCTATACCAATCACCCATGCCTGTCTAGGACTGTAAGTCAGAGCCTACACCACACACGTGGTGGTTATCAACCTGGGAACCTGAGCTGAACCCATATAGGAGGAGTGGGCGGACACCTGAGCTCACATACCTAATAACAGATCTAACCACCTGGTGACAGGAAATTAGAGCTTCAAAGGTGCCAATAATCAAACTAGCTCATACGAGCAGCCTATTTGGGCATATCAGAACAAAACAAAAAGCTAGGACACAATAAGCAAACATAAAATAAATAAATATAATAACATACTGATGGCTCGGAGACAACAGTCAATATCAAATCACATAAAGGGCAATCCCTGATGGATTCAGCAAGCTCCCAAAATAAAGAATCTAGAAATTTTCCAGAGGAGGAAAATTTCTTGGTATTACCAGAGGCAGAATACAAAAGATTAATATACAGAACTCTTTAAGAAATTAGGAAGGAAATTAAGCAAAACGCAGAACACGCAATACAGGAAATTAAAAAGATTAGAGAAGAGCATAATGACAAATTTAACAGGCTGCAAGAATCCACAGAGAGACAGCAATCAGAAATCCAGAGGGTTAACAATAAAATTTCAGAATTAGACAACTCAACAGAAAGTCACAGGAGTAGCACTGAGGCAATGGAAGTCAGAATTAGTGAGAATGAATATAAAGCACTTGACACCAACTTATTTGAGGAAAAATCAGATAAAAGGATTTTAAAAAAGAAAGAAACCCTAAGAATTATGTGGGACTCTATCAAGAGGAATAACCTATGAGCGATTGGAGTACCAGAAAGGAGGGAGGAGGAGACAGAAAATACAGAGAAAATTGTTCAAGATTTGTTGGCAGAAAAGTTACCTGATATCATGAAAAGATGACAAGATATCTATCCAAGATGCTCGTCGAACCCCACATAAGGTAGATCCCAAAAGAAAGTCACCAAGACATATTATAATCAAACTTGCCAAAACCAAAGATAAAGAATTTTAAGAGCAGCTAGGGATAAATGAAAAGTCATCTACAAAGGAGAGTCAGTAAGTATAAACTCAGACTACTCAGCAGAAACCATGGAAGTAAGAAGGCAATGGGATGACATATGTAAAGCTTTGAAGGAAAAAAACTGCCAGCCAAAAATTATATATCCAGCAAAACTGTATCTCAAATATGATGGTGAAATTAGGGCATTTCCAGATAAATAGAAGTTTAGGGAATTTGCAAAAACCAAACCAAAATTACAAGAAATAAATAAAGGGAGTCCTCTGGTTAGAAAATCACTAACATCAGATAACAACCCAAGACTAGAACACAGGACAGAGCAACCAGATATCAACTCAGACAGAGAAGTTACAAAAACAAATCAAAGCTAAAACACTGAAAATAGGGAAACAGATGTCAATATATAAAAGATGACAACATTAAAACAAAAAAGAGGGACTTAAAAAATGTAGACATAGATTTCTCATATGGAGAGGAAGTCACGGTGATATAAAGAAATAAAAGATTGGTATAAACTGAGAAACATAGCGGTAAATATTACAGTAATCACAAAGGAAACTAACAATCCTAACAGTCAAAATAAAAAACTAGAAAAATATGAAGAGTCAGCAAACACAAAATCAACAACAATGAAAAAGATGAAAAGAAAATTATAAAGAAAAATGACTCAGCACAGAAAATTAAGTGGTAACAAAGAAACTGTTAACAACACATCAAAATGACAGCACTAAACTCATACCTATTAATAATTACACTGATTGCAAATGGACTAAATGCAGCAATAAAGAGACAGAAGAGCGGCAGATTGGATAAAAAAACATTATCTGTCTATATGCTGCCTACAAGAGACACACCTTAGAAGTCAAGACAAAAACTAAAACTCAAAGGATGGAAAAAAATACATCAAGTAAACAAAACTCAGAAAAGAGCAAGAGTGGCAATATTAATCTCTGACAAAACAGATTTTAAAGTAAAATCCACCACAAAGGATAAAGAAGGACACTACATAATGATTAAAGTGTCAGTACACCTGGAGGACATAACTATAGTAAGTATTTAGGCATACAATGACAGGGCTCCAAATTACATAAAACAAACTCTAATACCACTGAAAAGATAGACAGCTCCACAATAGTAGTACAAGATTTCAAAACGCCACTTTTGGTGAAGGACAGAACATGCAGAAAGAAGCTCAACAAACACACGAACAGCTGAACGCTACAATCAACCAACTTGATCTCACAGACATATACTGAACACTCCACCAAAGAGCAGCCAAGTATACTTTCTTTTCCAATGCACATGCAGCATTCTCAGGAAAAGACCACATATTAGGCCATAAAGCAAGCCTTAACAAAATCCAAAGCATCGAAATATTACAAAGCATCTTTTCTGACCATAAAACCATTAATGTAGAAATCAACAACAGAAAAAGCAAGAAAAAAAATCAAACACATGGAAACGGAACAACACCTTGGTCAAAAACTACTGGGTTATAGAAGAAATTAAGGATGGAATAAAGAAATTCATAGAATCAAACGAGAATGAAAACACATCCTACCAGAACCTTTGGGACACAGCAAAAGCAGTGCTCAGAGGTTAGTTTACAGCAATAAATGCACACATCCAAAAAGTAGAAAGGGCCATAATCAAAACATTAACCCTACAACTCGAACAAGTAGAAAGAGAGCAGCAAAAGAAGCCCTCAAGCACCAGAAGACAGGAGATAAGAATTAGAGCAGAATTAAATGAAATAGAGAACAGAAAAACAATTGAAAGCGTTAACAAAACCAAAAGCTGGTTCTTTGAAAAGATCAACAAAACTGATAAACCACTGGCCTAACTGACAAAACAAAAACAGGAGAGGAAGCAAATAACCTGTATAAGAAATGAGATGGGTGATATCACAACAGACTCAACTGAAATTAAAAGAATTGTAACAGAATACTATGAAAAACTACAACAAATTTGAAAACCTAGAGGAAATGGACGAATTTCTAGAAACTCACTACCTACCTAAACTAACACAAACAGAGGTAGAACAACTCAATAAACCCATAACAAAAGAAGAGATTGAAAGGGTAATTAAAAAACTCCCAAAAAAAAAAAAAGCACAAGCCCAGATGGCTTCACTGGAGAATTCTACCAAACTTTCAGAAGAGTTAACACCACTTCTACAAAAGGTATTTCAGAGGATAGAAAAGGATGGAATACTCCCAAACTCATTCTATGAAGCCAGCATAACCCTGATACCAAAACCAGATAAAGATACCACAAAGAAAATTACAGACCAATATCCCTCACGAACATTGACACAAAAATCCTCAACAACATTCTAGCCAATAGAATTCAGCAACATATCAAAAAAATAATTCACCATGATCAAGTGGGATTTATACCAGGTATGCAGGGATGGTTCAACATTAGAAAAACAATCAATGTAATCCATCACATAAATAAAACAAAAGACAAGAACCACATGATCTTATCAATCGATGCAGAAAAGGCATTTGACAAAGTCCAACACCCATTCGTATAACAACTCTCAACAAAATAGGAATGGAAGGGAAATTCCTCAGTATAATTAAGGGCATTTATACAAAGCCAATGGCCAACATCATCCTAAATGGAGAGACTTTGAAAGCATTCCCTTTGAGAACGGGAATCAGACAAGGATGCCCTTTATCACCACTCTTATTCAACATTGTGCTGGAGGTCCTAGCCAGGGCAATTAGGCTAGAAAAAGAAAGAAAGCGCACATAAATTGTTAAGGGAAGAAGTCAAAGTAGCTCTACTTGAAGATGGTATGATCTTCTACACAGTAAACCCCATGAAATCTACAAGAAAACTACCGTAACTAATAGAAGATTTCAGCAAAGTTTCAAGATACAAGATAAACATACAAAAATCAGTTGCAGGGAGTTCCGGCAAAATGGCACTCTAAGCATAAGCACCAGCCGTCCCTCCACAGCAAAGATCTGAAAAACTAAGTCGAACCGAAAATACGACAATCCTGAAACCCTAAAACATCAAATGAAGAGATAAAGAACTCAGACAAGCACCAAATGGAGAAGACTCACAGAGAATGGAGAGCGAGGAGAGATTCATGCAGAGGTCCCCTACCAGCTAATGCACCGTGGATCTGCCATCTTGGACTCCTATTGGAGACCAGCAAACGGGGTACGAGAAAGCAGCCTCACGGAGCGTCCAGCAGGGGACAAAATAACCGGTAATTTGCGATATACGCTTTCCCACCCCCCAACCCTCTTCACCCCAACACGGCCTCCTCTGCTTCCCGTGGCCACAGTCTCTTGACCAGGAAATACTGGCTGCTTGGATTCCACACACCCAAATGGGCAGCTCTCTGAGTGCCATTTGTTGCCTGCTGGCGTTGCTTTTTTCCACTTCTTTTGATTTCTTCCTTGCCTCTTGCCACCTCCCACTCCTTTCGCTCGATACCTTGCTCTGTGCGCCACCTTTGCTTCTTCCTGAGGGGCTGCAGAGCGCCAGTAATTTGTGATATACACTTTCCCACTCTCTACCCTTCTTCTCCCACACTTGGCCCCCTCTGTTTCCCGTGGACAAAGTCTCTTGTCCAGAAACACCAGCCCACACTAGCTGGCTCTCTGAGTGCCATCCGTTGGCTGCTAGTGTTGGTTTTTGTTTTTTTTTTTCCTACTTCTTTTGATTTCGTACTTGCCTCTCACCACCTCCCCCTCCATTCGCTCAAGTACCTGGCTCCCTGTGCCATCTTTGCTTCTTCCTGAGGGGCTGCGGAGCTACATTCGAGTGTGGAGCTGCTTCCCGGTCTGCGCTACCACGCTAGTGGGATCCCGGGGCTTTTGTTCGTTCGTTTGTTTTGAATTGTTTCTTTGTTTTCTTTTCCTTTTCTTGAGTTGGGAGCCCTTTCTGGCCAGGCGGAGCTGCTTGGCAGGGAGACTCCCCTTCCACAGATGTGCAGAGGGATCCCTGAGAACATTTCTTTTTTCGTTGATTTTTTTTTTCCTGTTTTTTGGGGCGCCTTTATGATCTTTTTTTTTTTTTTTTTTTTTTGTTTTCTTTTCCCTATTTTTCCCTTTTTGTCTTTCTTCATTGCTCAGTTTCTCATCTCTCTATATATCTTCCTTCTCTGTCTGTTCCCTGAATACCTGGCGTTGTATACCTCTACGCCTTCTAGCCAGGATGTACTGAAACACCTGAGAGCGACTTCCCCAGACTTCATAGCTGCACCGGTGCGATCCCTGTGAACTTTGCGATTCTTTAACCTTTCTGATTTTTATTTATTCATTCTTTTCTTCTCTTCCTCTTCCCCCTTCTGTTTTTCTCCATTTCATAGTCTCTCATCTCTCCACTCCAACGGCAAGCTCCCCTAGCGTTCTTTTTTGTTTGTATGTTTTTGGCTCCTGTTTCTCTCTCCTCTCTCCCATATCCATCTTAGCTCCACACATAACAATCTCCCCACTGCATCCTACCTATCTGCACCGTGCGCTTGACATCACACCCCCAAGCACCACGGGCACAGCCTACTGGAACCTGCCCTGCACTGATTACCGACCTGCTCTGGTGGCTGTAGTAAGTGCCACAAACAACCCGTCCCAGTAACTCCTCTTCAGCTAGACCTGCCCTGCCATACCACATCTGAGTGACTGACCCTGCCAGTTGCAGAAGGAGACAAGAAATATTGTGCCCACAGACAAGCAAACAACAAAGAACACACAATCCACCTGCTCATATGCAAATTTTTCTTTAAAAAAAGGGACGAAACAAACAAATCTACAATCAATAAATGAGAAAAATAACTACTCAATGCCCCAAAAACAGCAGACAATATCAAAACATTTACAAAAACAGGACAGGATGCTTCCAGTAGGCTTCCAAAATAAAACACCAGATGACTCTCCTCTGGAAGAAAATGCACTAGAACTACCTGATAGGAAATTCAAATCTCTAATACTCAGAATTCTCCAAGAACTAAGGCAAAAAGCTGAAAAACATGAGGAAAAAATAGACAAATTCATGGAAAATACAGACAAAAAATTGGAAGAATTCAGGAAAATAATGCAGGAACAAAATGCCAAAATAAATTCACAACTAAAAATTATACAAAGACAACAATTAGAAATCCAAAAGATAAACAAGATTTCAGAAACGGACAGCGTCATAGAAGGGCTGAGAAGCAGATTTGAAACGGTGGAAGACAGGATCAGTGGAATTGAACACAAACACTTGGATACAACTCTGTTTGAGGAAAACTCAGAAAAAAGAAAAAGAAAAATGAAGAGACCCTGAGAGTTATGTGGGACACAATCAAAAGCAAAAATCTGCAAGTGATTGGAATTCCAGAACAGGGGGAGAAAACAGAAAACACACAGAAGATCACTGAGGAACTGCTGACAGAAAACTTCCCCAATATCATGAAAGATGAAAAGCTGGCCATCCAAGAAGCTCAACAAACCCCATACAGAAGAGACCCCATAAGAAAATCACCAAGGCATATCATACTCACACTCGACAAAACCAAAGACAAACAAAGAATCCTGAGAGCAGCTCGTGAAAAACAAGAAGTCACATACAGAGGAGAAACAATATGACTAAGCTCAGATTATTCAGCAGAAACCATGCAGGCGAGAAGGCAATGGGATGACATATATAAAATCTTGAAAGAAAAAAATTGTCAGCCAAGAATAATATATCCTACAAAACTCTCGTTCAACTTTCATGGTGAAATTAGGTCATTTCCAGATAAACAGAAATTAAGGGAATATGTAAAAGTCAGACCAAACTTACAAGAATTATTAAAGGGAGTTCTTTGATCTGAAGACAAACAACTTCAGCTCACAGGCAGAACCTAGGATGCAGGATTGTACCAGCCAGATACCAATCTAGGAAATGAACTCTCGAGGACTATCCAAAACCAAAAGAAATACACCAAAGAATCAGAGCAGTTAATCAATAAATGACAACATCATCAAAACAATAAAAAAGGGAATAAATGGCATAGGTATAGAACCTTCTAATGGAGAGGAAGGCAAGGCGATACCAAGTAATGGTAGACTGTTTCAAACTTAGAAAGATAAGGGTAAAATTCATGGTAACTACAAAGAAATTTAAGAGACATACTCATAAAAAAAAAGAGGAAAACCATAAAGCCTCAGCAAAAACAAAACCTACAAAAACAAAAGAAATAAAAAAAAAATACACAAACAAAAGTAACTCAGCACAAGAGAGTAAGAACAAAGAAAACTTCAGCACCACAAAAAAAAGCACTAGAAAATGCCAGCAACAAACTCACATCTATCAATAATTACACTGAAGGTAAATGGACTCAATGCACCCATAAAGAGATGGAAAGTGACAGAATGGATAAGAAAACAGGATCCATCAATATGCTGCTTACAAGAGACACACCTCAGAAACAAAGATGTGAACTTATTAAAAGTCAAAGGTTGGAAAAAAATACATCAAGCTAACAACTACCAAAAAAGAGCAGCAGTGGCAATTCTAATCTCAGATAAAATAGACTTTAAAACAAAATCTACCATAAAAGACAAAGAAGGACACTATATAATGATTAAGGGGATGATCCATCATGAAGACATAACCATAATAAACATCTACGCACCCAATGACAGGGCTCCAAAATACATAAAAAAAACTCTAACAGCACTGAAAAGAGAAATTGACAGTTCCACAATAATAGTAGGAGACTTCAAAACACCACTCTCAGTAAAAGACAGAACAACTAAGAAGAAACTCAGCAAAGATACAGAAGACCTAAAGGGCACAATCAGCCAACTGGACCTCATAGACATATATAGAACACTCCATCCAACCGCTGCGAAGTACACATTCTTTTCCAATGCACATGGGAACGTTCTCCAGAATAGACAACATCTTAGGCCACAGAGCAATCCTCAACAAGATCCAAAACGTTGAGATAATTCCAAGTATCTTCTCTGACCACAGTGCCATCAAGGTAGAAATTAACAATAGAAAGAGCAAGGAAAAAAAATCAACTACATGGAAACGGAATAATATCCTGCTTACACATCACTGGGTAATAGAAGAAATCAGAGATGGAATCAAGAAATTCCTACAATCAAATGAGAATGAAAACACATCATACCAAAACCTTTGGGATACAGCAAAGGCAGTCCTCAGAGGACAATTTATAGCAATAGATGCATAGATCAAAAAAGAAGAAATGGACAAAATCAAAACATTAACTACAGAACTTAAATAGAAAGAGAACAGCAAAAAAAGCCTACAACCACCGGAAGAAAGGAAATAGTAAAGATCAGAGCAGAAATCAATGAAATAGAGAACAGAAAAACAATAGAAAGAATCAACAAAAAAAGTTGGTTCTTTGAAAAGAATCAACAAAATCAACAAACCACTCACCAGACTGACAAAAGAAAAACAGGAGAGGACACAAATAACCCAAATTAAGAAATGAAATGGGGGAAATTACAACAGATCCAACTGAAATAAAAAGGATTAAAACAGAATATTATAAAAAACTATACTCCAACAAATTTGAAAACCTAGAGGAAATGGATAAATTTCTAGAAACACACGGCCTGCCCAAACTACAACAAAGTGATGTTGAAAATCTGAACAGACCCATAACAACAGAAGGGATTGAAAAGGTAATAAAAAAACTCCCAACCAAAAAAAATCCCTGGCCCAGATGACTTCACTGGAGAATTCTACAAAACATTTACAGAAGAGCTTATACCAGTACTACTCAAACTATTTCAGAGCATAGAAGAGGAAGCAACACTTCCAAATTCACACTATGAAACCTGCATAACGCTGATACCAAAACCAGGCAAAGACACCACAAAAAAAGAAAATTACAGACCAATATCTCTCATGAATATAGAGGCAAAAATTCTCAACAAAATTCTAGCCAAGAGAATTCAGCATCATATCAAAAACATAATACACCATGACCAAGTAGGATTCATACCAGGTATGCAAGGATGGTTCAACATTAGAAAATCAATCAACGTAATCCACCACATAAATAAAAGGAAAGAAAAGAATCACATGATCGTCTCAATTGACACAGAAAGGGCATTTGACAAAGTCCAGCACCCATTCCTGATAAAAACTCTCAAGAAAATAGGTATAGAAAGTAAATTTCTCAACATAATAAAGGGCATCTATGCAAAACCAACGGCCAACATTATTCTTAATGGAGAGAGGCTGAAAACATTCCCCTTGAAAACAGGAACAAGACAAGGATGCCCTTTACTACCACTCCTATTTAACACTGTGCTGGAAGTTCTAGCTAGAGCAATAAGGCAAGAAGAAGAAATAAAGGGCATCCAAATTGGTAATGAAGACGTTAAACTGTCCCTGTTTGCAGATGATATGATACTATACATAGAAAACCCTAAAGACTCCATGAGAAATCTACTGGAACTAATAGAAAGATTCAGCAGAGTAGCAGGATACAAGATAAACATTCAAAAATCAGTTGGATTCCTATACACCAATAATGAGAACGATGAAAAGGAAATCAGGAAAACAATACCATTTTCAATAGCCCCTAAAAAGATGAAATACTTAGGAATAAATCTGACCAGGGATGTAAAAGACCTATACAAAGAAAACTACAAAACACTACTGCATGAAACCCAAAGGGATCTACATAAATGGAAAAACATACCATGCTCATGGATAAGCAGACTCAACATTGTGAAAATGACAATTCTACCCAAAGCAGTTTACAAATACAACGCAATCCTGATCCAAATACCAACAACATTCTTCAAAGAGATGGAAAAACTAATCATTAACTTTCTATGGAAAGGGAAGAAGCCCCAAATAAGTAAAGCACTACTGAAGAAGAAGAATGAAGCTGGAGGACTCACACTACCTGACTTCAGAACCTACTACACAGCTATAGTAGTCAAAACAGCCTGATACTGGTACAATGACAGATAAATTGACCAATGGAACAGAATTGAGAACCCAGATGTAAATCCATCCACCTAAAGTCACCAGATTTTCGAAAAGGGCCCAAAGCCCATCAAATGGGGAAAAGACAGTCTTTTTAACAAATGGTGCAGGCAAAACTGGATATCCATTTGCAGAAAAATGAAACAGGACCCATACCTCACACTGTATACAAAAACTACTTCAAAATGGATCAAAGAGCTGAATATAAAGCCTAAAACTATAAAGTTCATAGAAGAAAAAATAGGACCAACACTTCAGGCCATAATACATGGCATTAACAGGATACAAACCATAAACATAAACACACAAAACCCAACAGATAAACTAGATAACTGGGATCTTCTAAAAATCAAACACCTATGCTCTTCAAAAGACTTCACCAAAAGAGTAAAAAGAGAACCTACAGACTGGGAAAAAATATTTGGACAGTACAAGTCAGACAAAGGTCTAATCTCCATAATCTACAAGAAAATCCAACACCTCTACAAAAGACAAATAATCCTATTAAAAAATGGGCAAAGGAAATGAACAAACACTTCACCAAAGAAGACATTCAAATGGCCAACAGACACATGAGGAAATGCTCGCGATCACTAGCCATTAGAGAAATGCAAATTAAAACCACAATGAGATACCATCTCACCCCAGCATTACTGGCACGAATCAAAAACACTGGAAATAACAAATGTTGGAGGGGCTGCAGGGAGATCGGAACACTTATGCACTGGTGGTGGGAATGCAAAATGATACAACCATTTTGGAAAATGATATGGTGCTTCCTCAGAAAGCTAGAAATAGACATACCATTCGATCCAGCAATCCCACTCCTAGGAATATAGCCTAGAGAAATAAGAGTCGTCACTCGAATAGACATATGCACACCTATGTTCATGGCAGCATTGTTCACAATAGCAAAACGATGGAAACAACCTAGATGCCCATCAACAGATGAATGGATAAACAAACTATGGTACATACACACAATGGAGTACTATGCAACGAGAAAGAACAACAATGAATCTGTGAACCATCTCATAACATGGATGAAACTGGAGAACATTTTGCTGAGTGAAATAAGTCAATCACAAAAGCACAAATATTATATGAGACCTCTGTTGTAAAAACCCATGAAAAAGTTCACACATAAAATGTAACAATCTTTGTTGGTTACCAGGGATGGGAGGGGTGGGGGGGGAGGAAATACTAAATAGGCAATAGATAAGTGGTATCTTGGGTGAAGGGTGAGACAGTACACAATACAGGGGAAACTAGCACAACTTGGACAAGGAAAGGTCATGGAAGCCCCAGAGACACATCCAAACTTCCTGAGGGACTGAATTGCTGGACGGAGGGCTGTGGGGACCATGGTCTCGGGGAACATCTAGCTCAATTGGCATGACACAGCTTATAAAGACAATGCTCTACATTCTACCTTGGTGAGTAGTGTCTGGGGTCTTAAAAGCCTGTGAGCGGCCATCTAAGATACTCCACTTGTCTCATCCCTTCGGGAGCAAGGGAGAATGAAGACAACAGGATACAAGGAAAAGATTAGTCCAAAGGACTAATTGTCCACAGCTACCAAGGCCTCCACCAGACTGAGTCCAGTACAGCTAGATGGTGCCCGGCTACCACCACTGACGGCTCTGACCAGGATCACAACAGAGTATTCTGGACAGAGCTGGAGAAGGATGTAGAGCATAATTCTAACTCACAAAAAAAAGACTCTCTCTGGCCTAAAGGAGACTGGAAAAAACTCGAGAGTATGGCCCCCAGACACCCTTTTAGCTCAGTGGTGAAGTTACCTCCGAGGTTCACTGTTCAGCCTGGGAGTGGACAGCCCCGTAAAACCAAATGAGACTAACGAGGTAAAGGAGACCAGTGACAAGGGCCAGAGGCAGAAGGGGACAAGGAAGCTGGTGATAGGGAACCCAAGGCTGAATAAGGATATTGTTGATGTGCTGTGAGATTGTTAACCATTGTCATAGGCAACATTTGTAGTAACTGTTAAATGGGAAACTATTTTGTTCTGTAAGCCTTCATCTTAAGTGAGAATAACAGCACAATTTGAAGATCGTAGTCAATGTCACTGAACTGTCTGTGTATGTAGAAATTTTTGAAATGGTGTATCTTTGGCTATGTGTATTTTCACCAAAAAAAAAAAAGGTTGAGAAGTTAGAGGGTTGATATGTCGTGGGGTTGTTAACCAATGTCATAAAGCAACATGTGTACTACTGTTTCATGAGAAACTATTTGTTCTGTAAGCCTTCACCTGAAGTACAATTAAAAAAAAAAGAAAAAATCAGTTGGATTCCTTTACATCAACAAAGAGAACCTCGAAGAGGAAGTCACCAAATCAATACCATTTACAATAGCCCCCGAGAAAATAAAATACTTAGGGATAAATCTAACCAGAGATGTAAGAGACCTATACAAAGAAAACTATAAGATATTACTGCAAGAAAGCAAAAGAGACCTGCGTAAGTGGAAAAACATACCTTGCTTATGGATAAATAGACTCAACATGGTGAAAATGTCAATTCTACCCAGAGCGATCTACAGATAGGATGCAATGCTGATCCAAATTCCAGCAACATTTTTTAATGAGATGGAGAAACAAATCAGCAACTTCATATGGAAAAGGGAAGAGTCCCCGAATAAGTAAAGCATTACTCAAGAAGAAGAACAAAGTGGGAGACCTCACATTACCTGATTTTAGAACCTATTATACCACCACGGTAGTCATAACATCCTGGTACTGGTACAGCAACAGATACATAGACCAATGGAACAGAATTGAGAATCCAGACATAAATTCATCCACCTATGAGCAGCTGATATTTGACAAAGGCCGAAAGTCTGTTAACTGGGGAAAAGACAGTCTCTTTAATAAATGGTGCTGGCATAACTGGATATCCATCTGCAAAAATCTGAAAACAAGACCCATACCTCACACCATGCACCAAAACTAACTCAAAATGGATCAAAGACTTAAATATAAAACCAAAAACGATAAAGATCATGGAAGAAAAAACAGGGACAATGCACAAGCGTCAGAAGAGAGACTAGATAACTGGGAGCTCTTAAAAATCAAAACACTTAACGCTCATCAAAAGACTTCACCAAAAGAGTAAAAAGACAACCTACAGACTGGGAAAAAAAATTTGGCTATGACAAATCTGATCAGTGTCTAATCTCTACAATCTACAAGATATTGCAAAACCTAAACAACAAAAAGACAAATAACCCAATTGAAAAATGGATAAAGGATATGAACAGGCACTTCGCCAAAGAAGATATTCAGGCTGCTAACAGACACATGAAGAAATGCTCACGATCATTAGCCATCAGAGAAATGCAGATCAAAACTACAATGAGATATCATCTCACCCCAACAACACTAACAATAGCCCAGAAAACATAAAACAATAAATGCTGGTGAGGTTGTGGAGTTGCGGAGACACTGGAAGACTTATACACTGTTGGTGGGATTGTAAAATTGTACAACTCCTTTGGAATTCGATTTGGCACTTCCTTAAAAAGCTAGAAATAGAAATACCATAAGATCCAGCTATCCCACTCCTTGGAATATATCCTAGAGAAGTAAGAGCCATCACACGAACAGATATATGCACACCCATGTTCACTGCAGCACTGTTCACAATAGCAAAAAGATGCAAACAATCTAGGTGCCCATCAATGGACGAATGGATATACAAATTATAGTATATCCACACAATGGAATACTACGCAACGATAAAGAACAACGGTGAAGCCGTGAAACATAACATGGAGGAAGCTGGAGGTCATCATGCTGAGTGAATTTAGTCAGTCACAGAAGGACAAATACTGCATAAGACCACTATTATAAGAACTCAAGAAAAGGTTTAAACACCAAAGAAAACATTCTTTGATGGTTATGAGGGTGGGGAGGGAGGGGGACAGTTATTTACTAACTAGATAGTAGGTAAGAACTATCTTAGGTGAAGGGAAGGACAGCACACACTACAGGGGAAGCCAGCACAAACGGACTAAACCAAAGCTAAGAAGTTTCCTGAATACAATTAAACACTTTGAGGGACAGAATAGCAGCGGTAGGGGTCTGGGGACCATGCTTTCAGGGGACATCTAGGTCAACTGGCATAACAAAGCTTATTAAGAAAATGTTCTGCATCCTACTTTGGTGAGTGGCATCTGGGGTCTTAAAAGCTTGCAAGTGGCCATCTGAGATGCATCAATTGGTCCCAACCACCTGAAGAAAACGAGAATGAAGAACACCAAAGACACAAGGAAAGTAGTAGCCCAAGAGACAGAAAGGGCCACATGAACCAGAGACTTCATCAACCTGAGACCAGAAGAACTAGATGGTGCCCAGCTACCAACAATGACCGCCCTGACAAGGAACACAACAGAGAGTCCTTGATGGAGCAGGAGAAAGGTAGGGTGCAGAACTCCAGTTCTAGTAAGAAGACCAGACTTAATCGTCTGACTGAGACTGGAGGTACCCCGGAAAGCATGACCCCCGGATTCTCTATCAGCCCAGAACTAAAAAAATTTCCGAGGCCAACTCTTCAGACAGGGAATGGACTGGACTGTGGGATATAAAGTGATACTTGTGAGGAGTGTGCCTCTTAGCTCAAGTAGATATAAGAGACTAAATGGGCAGCTTCTGTCCAGAGGTGAGATTGGAAGGCAGAGAGGGTTAGGAACTGTTTGAATAGACATGGGGGATCAGGGGTGGAAAGCAGGTGTGTGCTGTCACAGTATTCGGAAGGCAATTATAGTCACATGATAATCTATGTATAAATTTTTGTATAGGGAAAAAAAAAAATTCAGCTCCTCAGTTACACCAATCACATTTTAAGAGCTCAATACCCACACGTTACAAGTGACTACCATACTGGACAGTGCGGCTCTAGGAAATGCAAACTAATCTAGTGCTAGAAAGCAGGTCAGGGGTTGCCAAGGCTGGGGTGGGGGCAAGCTTTGACTAATAACGGACATTAGGGAACTTTTAGGGGTGACAAAATTGTTCTGTTATCTTGACTTTGAAGTGGTTACTGGTGTGATTACATTTGTAAAAACTCATCAAACAGCACACTTTTAAATGGTAACAATCTATTTCATGAAATTATACTTCAATAAAGTTGATTAAAAACAACAACAACAGGAGGCCCCTGGGTGACACAAATAGTTTGCACTCAGCTGGTAACCAAAAAGTTGGCAGTTTGAACCCACCCAGCAGCACCGTGGAAGAAAATGCCTGGTGATTTGCCTCAGTAAAAATTACAGCCAAGAAAACTCTATGGAGCAGTTCTACTCTGTAACACGTAGGGTCAGTGAGTCAGAATCAACTTCATGGCAAAACAACTACCAGGGTGTATGACGTTATCTTAACACTGGCTTAAAAAAAAAAAATAAGGCCCAATGAAGGTGAAGGAGACAGGGCAAACGGAGACAAATATATTTAGTTCTATGCCAGTTTAGATAATTTATTTTGACTTTTTACTGAGTTGTTTTATTTATATTTGATGAAGGTGATGCATGAATGATGACAGTTTCAGAAACATTTACTGATTTATGGGCAAATTCTTGTTTGGCCTAGAAAAAAGAGCACAAATACATTACGTTGGCCCTGGGTGCCACTTGCCCAACAAACATCAACGAGTGCTTATAATGCACTAGGCTCTATACTAGACAATGGGCTCTGTGATAAAGGGAGCTCCTAAGATTTGTGAGGGAGACAGGCACGCAAACAATTTTATTACCAAATAACAAACTACACCAGATGAAATGGGGGGAGGAAGGGTGTCTACAGAGCCATAATAATAATATAAGCAAGGGGAGGTTTGTACTACTGAAGTGTGATTAGGGAAATTAAACAGAATTCAGTTTGGCTGGAGCACTGGATTTTTGGAAGGGGGTAATGGAAGACTGGGGTGAGGGTGGGAGAGGGTGGAGTAGAAAGGAAAGATGATACTAGCTAGATGTCGGATAATCTAAGTAATTAAGGCTTGATCTTGAAGGCAACAGGGAGACAGTGAAGCAGAAGAATGGCAGAGCTAGGGAAGATTGCCCTAAATGGGAGCAGGATGCAGGGTAGGCTGAAGAGGAGAGGAAAAGACCAGGAGGGAAAACCAGTTTTCCTTCCCTATACAGTTTTCCTTAGACTGTTTCTGGGAGGTGGAGAGTGGGGGCAGCAATCATTCAAGAGATCCTTGCTTTCTTCCTCTGTAATTCCCTCTAATGTCTATTTTAAAAACAAAAAACCAAACCCATTGCCATCGAGTCGATTCCGACTCATAGCAACCCTACAGTCTATTTTAAGACTCCACAAATGTAGTAATTCTACCATGTGGATTTTCCAACTGACTTATGAAGACTCCATCCAGAGAGAAAGCATCAAGATGGCTCCCATCACAAAAGATAGTATGAACACACTTGGGACTGGCAACAGCAAGCATATATGTGGTTTACGGGTCACCTCGGCTCACCTCCCACCCAAGGCAGACATGGCCAACCATCATGGCACTCGTTCTTTGGAGTCCACCTGGGCCCCAGGAACCCTTCTGAAGGCAGCACTCCAGCCAGTCACTACTGATGATCCAGCTGAAATGTCATCAAGAAGAAACTTACTCAGAAAAAAAATTGAAAAAAAAGAAGAAACTTACTCAACATTCCTGATGCAGACCCTCGGCTTATCACTAATACACAGAGCAGGGGCAAGACTAGAGGTTAGCAAATGTTTTCTTACATGACATTATAGTAAATATTTTAGATGTTGTGGGCCATATGGTCTCCGTCACAACTACCCCACTCTGTTGTTGAAGCATAAAAACAACTATGGCTAATATGTAAATGAATGAGTGTGGTTGTGTTCTAAAAAAACTTATTTATGGACACTGGAATTAGAATTTCATGTAATTATCACACACGTCACAAAATATTATTATTCTTTTAATTTTTTCAACCATTTCAAAATGTAAAAACCATTCTTAGTATGCGTGCAGTTAAAAAAAAACACACCAAACTCACTGCCACTGAGTAGACTTCAACTCATAGCGACCCTACAAGACAAAGTAGAATTGCCCCATAGAGTTTCCAAGGAGCTGCTGGTAAATTCAAACCGCCGACTTTTTGGTTAGCAGCAGAGTTCTTAAACAGTGTGCCACCAAAGCTCCAGAAAAAAAAAAAAAGTGGGGGAAGAAAAAGAGTCAGGCACTGGTATGCTGTAGTCTGCTAACCCCTGGGTAAGACAAACTTCCTGAAGGAGATTTACTGAATCTTACAGTCTTGAAAAAAGAGTATCTGGAAAGGCAGCAACTTGGTGATCGAGGTATCAGTGGTTCTCAATCTTTCCATAAAAAAAATAATAATAATCACAGTTCTGCAAATGGACTTTCTTTATACTCTTAACATTCAATGAACAGAAAAATATGTATGAGAAAAAGCCACTAATTAAGTAATGTTTTTAAGTAAATATGAATTTTATTAATCACAAAAATGTCTACATATATATACATATATATATACACACACATACACACACACATACACACAGCAGTACAAATATATATAGCAGTAGAAATGGGTGCAAGCAAATTCTCCAGAGTTGGGAAATACTGCTCTAGATGAACATGGTCATCGTTCTAGGTAGGACACAGCCAAGTAAGGCTTCCATCCTCCTGACTGGATACCCTTAGTAATCAAAACATTCCATCATCAATGGTTATAATGGCCCTAAGTCTTCCTGCAACCAGAGAAAAGGACTTTGCTTCTCAGGGTACCTGCTGTATCTAATGGATGAAGAAGGGGTTTTAGGAGGCCTCTTAACAAACACTCTTCTTTTGATTTACCTTCTAAAGAATGGTGACGGTAGTTGGATTTGGGCGGGGGTGGGGGGTAAAGTTTTCTTGTGGTAATTTTCTTTTTTTTTTTTTAATAAAAGATAGAACTGAAGGACAGGAAAGAAAATTCCTGTACCCCAGAACAGAATTCAGGAAACTTACTGATATTAACCACCACGTGTCTGTCAGTCTGTCATACCATGTTGGCTTGTGTGTTGCTGTGATACTGAAAGCTTTGCCAGTGGTATTCAAATACCAGCAGGGTCACCTTTGGTAGACAGGCTTCAGGTGAGCTTCCAGACTAAGACAACAAGGACCTGGCAGTCTACTTCCAAAGAAACTGGCCAGTGAAAACCTTATGAATAGCAGAAGAGCACTAAGAAGAATGCAGCATCAGGACTGGAGGAAGACTCATTAACAACCTGCAATATGCAGATGATACAATCTTGCTTGCTGAAAGTGAGGAGGACTTGAAGTACTTACTGATGAAGATCAAAGACCACAGCCTTCAGTATGGATTACACTTCAACATAAAACAAAAATCCTCACAACTGGACCAATAAGCAACATCATGATAAATGGAGAAAAGATTGAAGTTGTCAGGGATTTCACTTTACTTGGATCCACAATCAACGCCTATGCAAGCAGCAGTCAAGAAATCAAAAGACGCATTGCACTGGGCAAATCTGCTGCAAAAGACCTCTTTAAAGTTTTAAAAAGCGAAGATGTCACTTTGAGGACTAGGGTGTGCCTGACCCAAGCCATGGTGTTTTCAATCGCCTCCTATGCATGTGAAAGCTGGACAACGAATAAGGAAGACCAAAGAAGAACTGATACCTTTGAATTGTGGTGTTGGCAAAGAATATTGAATACAACACGGACTGCCAGAAGAATGAACAAATCTGTCTTGGAAGAAGTACAGCCAGAACGTTCCTTAGATGCAAGGATGGCAAGACTTCGTCTCACATACTTTGGATGTGTTATCGGGGGGATCAGTCCCTGGAGAACGACATCATGCTTGGTAAAGTAGAGGGTCAGCAAAAAAGAGGAAGACCCTCAACGAGATGGACTGACACAGTGGCTGCAACGATGGGCTCAAGCATAACAATGATTGTGAGGATGGCGCAGGACCAGTCACAGTGCTTTATTCTGTTGTACATAGGATCACTATGAGTAGAACTGACTCAACGGCACCTAACAACAACAACACTGATGCTAAATTGATATGCCCTGGGAAATCACTTAGGAAAATTGTTTTAAAAAACAGGAATCATGTTGTCTTTCACTGTGAAATCCCACAAAATGCACGATTCCAATTTAGACCGTATTTTGATGTGCCTACAAAGATTTCTGAAGTCCCTGGGTGGGGCAAATGGTTAATGCTAACTGAAAGGTTGGCAGTTTAACTCCACCCAGAGACACCTCAAAAAAAAGGACTGGTGATCTATTTCTGAACAATCAATCACTGAAAACCCTATGCAGCACAGTTCTGCTCATACACCCACGGGGTGTCCATGAGTCAGAATAGACTCAATCCGCAACCAGTGCTGGTATAAAGATCTAGACTTACACTAGAACTCTACAAAAGCTGACTCATCTAATAGAGACTAACCACCTTGGATCACATCGCCGAGATACCCAAACCACAAAATTTCTCCCAAAGGGAACATGAATGCAATCGGCGAAATTAAACGGGCAAGAAGTACTCACCTGAAATGGGTAAAAGTGCAGACTGTTATCTGGAGATGTAAGTATATGTTCTGGAGGGGGAACGGGTCTCATTCTGGGCACTGGGAGGCACATTTAAGAAATCCCAAATCAAAATAGTGTCATCATGGGAGCTGCTGATGATTTGAAACTCATCAAACTGTAGCCGAAACACACGTCCAGAATGTTCCTAAGAAATATAGCAGCTTAATGAATGAAATGAGAGCTTTATAATCCCTCCTATCTCATCATGAGGGATTTAATATAGGCTTCCTAAACAATTTTCCAGAACTTACTGAGCTTTGTCTTTTACCCCAGGAAGAAATATTTTTCCTTTCCTTTTATATCTTTTCTTTTACTAAGTTTATATCCCAGATCTTGGCCCATTAATATGTCAAAGAAGAAAAATTACGTGATCATCTCACAAAGAGCCTTAAGAAGGTAAACAATAATATTTAATATCCACTCTAGATACACAGTAAAAACTAGAAGAATAGCTTTTTTTTTTAACTTGATCAAGAATACCTATCTCAAGCCACAGCCAACATCAAAATTAATAGTGAAACTTAAGAAGCATTACCATTAAAATCAAGAAGAAAACAAGAATGGCCCTAACTATAGTTCTCCATGTTCTAGTCAATGCAAGCAGCAATGAAATAGAAAAAGTAAAACTAACGAAAAAACAAATTTATCAATATTTTCAAATGACTGTCACCTCAAAAATACCACAGAATCAACCAGACTATCAGAAATAATAAATTTAACAAAATCACTAAAAACAAAATTAATATATAAAAATAAAGCATTCCTATGTGCCAAAGCAATAATTCATGGAATACAGATTGGAGGAAATTCTATCATACCAGTATAAAAATATAATCTAAAAATATAACATAACCACAGATATCCATTATTAAGGAATCTTCCAAACCCATAGGAAGGGAGTACCGTGAGCTCTAGGAGGAAACCTGTGCACCTACAAATGACAATGTCTGCTTTCATATTTTAAACTGCAGCACTACTCCTTAGGAAAGAGTTCACAATAGTGTAAATGTCAAATATTCTCTGATTTTAACTAGACAAAATTAACAGAAAATGAATCTCTTTGAAGGTGTGTTGTGAGATACACAAGCTTTCGTGTGATATACCCAGGCAGGTCTAACTGCAATGGTCATCCTCTAGCCCAGGGAACCAATACCCATTTCAACAGATCACATACCACTAAGGTGCGCAAACACAATGTGCTCGCCGGGGCTCGAGGGTCAAGAGCAGCTTGCAAGTCCCAAACTTTAATTTTCCTGGAAAGGAAACGAGACTGCAATGAGTGGAAAAGTTGGTTAGTTGCATCTCCTTGACAGAAAAGAGTAGCGCTGTACCGCCTATTATAAAAGCTAACGGGGGAACATGCTTATGTTTTTATAAATTATTTGAACAAATTACACTTGACTGGGGGGGTGCGCTACACATTCTCAGAATTGCTGAAATTTTGAAGAAATATTATTTTAAGGGAGACAACAAAACAACTTCAGGTTATCTGCATTCAATTCCTGACTGGATAATCTACGTCACCAAATTCATTAATCAGGGGGCTCTGTGAGGCTGAGTAAGTGCTGCTGACAGAGGCTACGACTCTGTGTGAAATTCCAAGGATACCTTTCTCCAAACTAAGCAAATGCTGAAAGTTAATAATAGGACTATAAACAGATTAACTAAAGCATTTGTGAGGTATATATAAGGTCATCTTGAAAGTTTTACAGTTGCCATTTGCTCATTTAAAAGGTCATGAGTCTTTTTAGAGGATTCATTTAACTTACACACACACACACACACACACACACACACACACACACACACACACACACACACACACACACACACACACACACACACACACACACACACACACACACACACACACACACAGAGCCTGGTTTAATTTAGGGCTAAGGCAAAGAACTGAATTCCCCTGCAGCCTAAGCTACTCCCTGAATTTACAACGGTCAATAGCTAACACTTAGGAGCCACAGTGGCTCTGCTACTGTGTGATTTTGGGCAAAACAGTGCATCATTTGGGCCCGGGTGTCCTTACCTGATTAACTGAGTGTAATAATACCTGCCATCCACCATTTACACAGACAGTACCTAGCACAGGATCTGGCCTGTGTACAGCTGCTTAATATACAGCACTCCTCTTTCCTCCCAATATAGTTACAACAATGCATCTTAAAGTTGGAAACACATACCCATCATAGGCCCCACTGACAATCCTCTTGTTATCAAACCGTATGCAGCGGACCAATTCTTCATGTCCCTCTAGGACTCTTAAACAGGCGCCACATTCAATATCCCATAGCCTTGAATAAAAATCAGATCTCTGTGAAGCAACTTCCCACAAGACTCACACCATCCTCAACTTCTTTATATATGCCCTAAACTATTTTCACTATCCTAGAATTCTTTATTTTTATCTCACTCCCAGTCCACACTATACATATACAAAGCTACATACATACATTTGCAGCACTTATGAGTTTTTAAGTACTAACTTGGGAGGAAACCTTACTTTTCATTGTATTTCATTTTACACAGCTTGAAACTTTTTTTAATCATGTGCATGTAATTACTACAAGAAACTTTGATTATATTTAACTCCTAGGCATTCTCTTGATATCTAGTCCCTGAGTGGTACAAACAGTTTGCGCTCCAATACTAACTGAAAGGTTGGCAGTTTGAACCCACCCTGTGGCACCATGGAAGAAAGGCTTGGAGATCTGCTTCTGTAAAGATCATAGCCAAGAAAACCCTATGGAGCAGTCTACTCTACACAGGGTCACCATGAGTTAGAATCAACTTGATGGCAATGAGTTTGGGTTTTTTTGTTTTCTCTTTATGTCTGAGTTGTTAAAGCCATGTAGCCAAATGGTCTAGGAAGGACTTTTCGGGGGGAGATAGGGATTGCAGGTAGTGAAGAAGAAAGAGCATGTACACGTGTTGGGTGGGGTGGGGTGGGGTGGGGGAGATACTATATACAGCCAGGGGGTCAGGCTTCCACTCCAGGCACTTCTAGCCTGGAGTCTGAAGTCCACTGAGATGAGAACTAGTGGACCAGCATGGTGGGGCCCCATTTCCTGATGTGGCTTAGGGACACCCCTTCCTTGATGGTAGGTTGCCCAGTTTTCAAGGTCAGAGTGAGAGGCTCTCATTAGGTATATGCAGTGTCTTGGAAATATAATCCCAGTGGCTATATCCAGCCTTTCTTTCTGCATATGATTTGTATAACAATTCTGGAATTGGAGACTTTTTTCTTTTTCCTATTACCATTGCTTTCTACATTACTTGCAAAAATAAATCACAGCAACTAGCATGTACAAAACAAAGTTGGCAAACTAATTCTGTAATGACCTCTTCTTGGCCTCTCCACCAGTAGCTCCTATCATACATCCAATGAACATTACCCAGTCATCCTTAGCAAATCTAATCCGTGTCAGCGATGATGGTTTCTTGAATCTACTGTGAACAGACTCATTCAGCACTGCCAATATGACTATAAAGTGGTTCCCTTCTATAAACTGTAAAGTCATACTCATTTTTTTTAAAATCTCAGACTCCAGTGAGGAAGTGAAGGACTGTTTATTGCTGAAACAGTAAGTAACACCACAAAGCATGATGAATACAAAAGAACCAAGAGTCAAGTTCTAAACTGACTTTTAAGGTATCTTAAAACTTAAAATGATAAAACTTGCAGCAGTTAAAGCTTTTTTTTAATCTTCAACTCAATCTTTATTTTGCCCCTACATTAGGCTAGCTGGTTGTAAACCCCAAAGTTACAGTTACTTATATAAATATACTACCATGTGTTGAAATAGAAGAAAAATGACTTGGGATAATTAAATAGATATCTAAGAGAAACTCTTAGTACGAAATACAATGTTTAAAGATGATCATAATTATTAGAAAGCAAGGAGACTGAGTGCTAGGAAGAGAAAGTGAGGTAAAACAAATGACCAAACAGGAGTGGATGATTTTGCAGTGCAGCCTTGGGAGAGAGAAATGAAGTGTATACCCATCTGTTAGCAGAGTTTAAGTCAGGCTAGAGTGTCTTACTGCGTTCTGAGATGGTATTAAGTGATCCTGGCTGGAGTATAGATTATAAAACCTATGTACTGAGGGAATCTTGGAAGAGCACCCAGGGTGTACAATTTTCTCCCTTTAATATAGAGCCAGACAGATTAATAAAAGTTACCTAAAGTTTTCTTATCTGAAATAATCCCATTTACTCTGAGTCTTTTGAGCATTAGGATTGGGAAGTAAGTCAACACTGATTTAAAAAAAAACCTTGCTCTGTTGGCACAGTGATTTCTACCCACCTAATGGTATTATCTGATGATCCACTAACAACCAGTCGATCCCTGTACTGGAGACAGGCAATGCCTCGCTTGTGCCCATTCAAAGTACGAACAAATTCACAGGTACTCGTGCTCCAGACCTGTATAACAAATTAGCATTATTTTTACTTTTAAGAATGAATACAGAAAAGTCTTCCCATAATACACCTTTTAAAAAAAAATTAGAGCTTCGGAGAAGGACCCAAATACTTGATTATGAAATACAGCTCTCTTATAACTCAAAGCTGGGAAGCTGGGGGACAGATTATACAGCATAAAATTTTCTTGGCTGCTGAGTAATAATAAAACTAGAATAAAATAGAGGGGGAAATTGTGAAGTCTCCAAACCTTGAGATCTTCGAAATGAGACCATCTCCTGGATGGTTCAGACACTCACTTGCTTAGAGGGAAGAGTTTGAGCCAGATGTTCTATTTTTATGCCAGGAGGCATGTCAAACCCAATGTAGCTGATGTAAAAAAACTTCACCTTTCATATCCTTCTCTTTTACAGCACAGTTTCTTAAACAGCTCCACTTGTTTTGACATATCACTCCTAATACCACATATGTGGAACAAATAATCCCCTTTTGTGAAATCATCTGCAAGACTTAGATGTTCACAGACACACTTAATATACCACAAGCCAAATGGGGAGATGCAAAGAGTGCCATGAATTATTTTACCAGTTGCATCTGTAGCTCTATTAACATGAACAGGAAAACTGGAAATCCATATGCAAAAGAAGGACACAGGACCCTTCCCTTACATCATTTAAAAAAAACTAACTCAAAATGGATCAAAGACCTAAATGTAAGAGCTAAAACTATAAAACTCTTAAGAAGAAAACATAGGAGTAAATCTTTGTGACCTTGGATTAGGCAATGGTTTCTTAGATATGACAACAAAAGCATAAGCAACTAAAGAAAAATTTTAGATAAATTCAAGTTAATATAAAAAATTAAAATATTCTGTGCTTCAAAGGACACAGGACACCATCAAGGAAGTGAAAAGACAACCAACAGAATGCGAGAAAAGTTGCAAAATCATATTATGTGACAAGGAACTCGTATCTATAATACATAAACAACTTTCATAACTGAACAATAAAGAAACAAATGACCCGATTTTAAAAAGGGCAAAGGAATGGAACAGGCATTTTTCCAAAGAAGATATACAAATGATCAATAAGCACATCAAAGAGACAATAACAAGCATTGGCAAGGATGTGCAGAAATTGGAACCCTCATACACTGTTGGGATTATAAAATGGTGCATCCACCTTGGAAAACAGTTTGGCAGTTCCTTAAAATGTTAAACATAAAGTTACCCTATGACCCAGCAATTGCACTCCCAGATATATATACAAGAGAATTTAAAACATATGCCAATACAAAAACTTGTACTCAAACGTTCACAGCAGTATTATTCACATAGCCAGAAAATGGAAACAACCCAAATGTCAAAAAAACTGATGAGTGAACAAACAAAACGGTATATTCATACAGTGGAATATTCTTCAGCCCTAAAAAGGAATGAAGTATTGATACATGTTACAACATGAATGAACCTTGAAATCATTATGCTAAGTGAAAAAAAGCCAGACACAAAAGGTCACATATTGTATGATTCCATTTATACGAAACATCCAGAATGGGCAAATCCATAAAGACAGAAAGTAGACTTGTGGTTGCCAGGAACGGGGAGAAGAGAATAAGGACTGAGTGCTAATGGGTATGGAGTTGGTTTTTTGTTGTTGTTTTGTTTGTTTGTTTGGTTGGCTTTTTTTGGGGGGGGAGGTGGTTGATGAAAATGTTCTGGAATTAGATAGTAAGAACAGTTACACAACATTGTGAATATACTAAATGCCACTGAACTGTATACTTTAAAAGGGTGAATTTTATGGCTTGTGAATTATATATCAATAAAGCTGTCATAAAAATATAAGAAAGCTAAAATTTTAAAAAGTTAATATGGACATTAGAATCAGAACTGTATTTACCACATCCTACCAATCACCCTACACTACAAATGCTCATCGCATGTTTGCCTCCCCACACTGCTGAGCTTCTTGAAGACAAGGACATGTCCTGTTCATCATATCTCCAACAGCTAGCTTAGTGCGTATGGCATGGCAGGCTCCCAAAATTAGGTTCACTAGATGAATGAATCCTATCTCAGCTCTACCCCTAACTAGCTGTGTAGTCTCCAGCACTGTCTTCACCTCTCCAAGCAACATCTGTAATATGAGGCAATACCTACCTCACAAGAGTGCTGTGAAGGGTTAAGTGAGATGGTAATGTAAAGCTCCTAGCACACAGTAAATGCTCAATATGTTAGTTCTCTTCCCCTTAAAAAAATGTTATCAGTAATGTCATGGGATATAGGACTGTTCTCTATCCTGGACCTGAGAACCCTTTCCCCCTATCTTGCCTGTGAGAATGGGAACATGAGGAGTGGGGTAGCCTCAAGGGCTCGTGGACACAAAAGAGGAGGAGGAGAATAAAGATCTTGCCAGGTAGCAGGCTGCTTTCTCTCTATTCTAAAAGGGACAGCAGCAAGCAAGGTTATGGCAGCAGACAAACTTACTTTGATGGTCCTATCGCCAGAGGCAGACACAATGTATTTATCATCAAAGTCTACTACATTCACAGCAGCGCGGTGGCCAACTAGGACACGACGTAAAGTGATATCGGTGGCAGACGCCATGTCCCATACAGCGATGGATCGGTCCTTCGAACAGGTCACCATCAGTCCATTGCTGAAGCGTAAGTGCAGTACAGCCTCATTGTGGTGGATCAGCGTGTTCAGAACTTCACCCGTGTTCACATCCCAGACTCTGGATGAGGACAGAAGAGTAGGATGCTTAATTGTTGAGACAACCAAGAAAAGAGTGTGATGTCTGAGCTCTGGGCCCATTATTCACAGTAGGCCAGGTGCTGTGGACTCTATTTATGTTTGGTGATTGGGACCTGACACCTAAGTACATGCTCAAAAGGAGCCCCTAGAAGCAATTTTTATATTTACTGAGAAGTGCTTGAGATAGTTTCAAAGAAAGTGAATTCTGGCTCTGCCGAGGTTTAGGTTTATTTGACGGTCAGGTGTTCAGAGATAGTGTTTGCAGGCTTGTGTTGATGGCAAAAAAATGATTCCTTAAGTGAGTGGGCTTTGCAGTGAGTTTGAGATGACAGGAAATAGGAGGCTTGGAGGCTGGAGAATTGGAGACCATTCCAAGCTTAAGGTTCTTTTCTACTTTTGACAGGCCTCTGAGCCTATTATTTATCCACTGAAAACTGGAGATTGTAAGTCATGATGTCTCATCATCCCCTACACCCATTTATTTACCCAACTCTTTATGGACAAAGCCAAAACCCAAATGCACTGCCATCAAGTCAATTCCGACTGATGGTGAACCTACAGGACAGGGTAGAATTGCCCCATAGCGCTTTCAAGGCTGTAATCTTTACAGAAGCAGACTGCCACATCTTTCTCCCATGGAGTGGCTGGTGGGTTAGAACCGCCAATCTTTCAGTTAGCAACCAAGCTCTTAGCTGCTGCGCCACCAGGGCTCCCTATGGACAAAGCCATTCCAATTGTCTCACCCTTGGGACACACAGTTCTTAGAAGGGAGCCCTTTCACATCACAGCTTTCAGTAACCTGTCTCCTAAAAAGACAGTTTCACATGGAGCAGAGGAGGAAAGACTCAGGCTTCTGAGACTGAGACACGATCCATGAGAGAAACAGCAGCCTAGAGCACTGAGTCAGCGAAAGGATACTAGGTGTGCTGAGAGGCAGGGTGGGAAAGGAGTCCCAGGAGTGTGGCAAGGGACAAGTAACAAAAATTAACACAGGAGACGAGTGAAAGGAGGAGAATGTGGGAACCCAAGGACAGGCTGGGTACTATTCCAATTTCTTAGAAGCTCCTGTAAAACACTCCTCTTCAATATCTGACTCAGTGCAGAAGAGGCCTCTCCTTCTCCTCCATGCTGCAGGCCTTCCCCAAGCCGCCAGCAGTCCAGATGAGGTATTACTGATGATCCCTAGGCTCTGAGGCTCAACAGTACACCCAACTCCAAAGCCCATACTGTGTGGAAAATGTCCTTACCCCAGTGGTTCCAGAGTAAATTTCAGCAATGTTCCCTTTCCTCTCCCTCAACTCCCAACCAGCAGACATTGCTTCCCTTCTACTATGGAGCATAGTAGAAGCTTCATCACTCTGCCTCTGGGGTGGCAACTGACAACCAGTGTCTCCATTACTGGAAAAGCTACATAATTTGAAGACAGCCTTGACTGATAAAAATTCGAGGCTCAAATTTACTACTTGACTCTGAGCAAATTATTTAACCTCTCTGGTCTTGGGTTCCTAATACATCTATTTTAAAAAGGAGGTAATACTTACCTACTCTGAAAGGTTGTTGTGAGAATTCAATAGGACAGCATTATGCAAACCACCCAGCACACTATCCGGCTCTCAAGTTTTACTTTCCCTGCATGCCTCAAAAGGTTCTGCATTTTACCAAAAAAAAGGTTCTGCAAACATCTGCTTCCAATTCTTTCAGTATTTGTAAGTTGCTGCCCACCACTCTGCTAGCACACCTGCCTTCTTTTTCTCTGCTCTGGACCACACTATCTCAGGAGGAGAAAGCTAGCCTATTACCAGGCAATATGATTTTATAGGAAAGCATGTCACCAATCTTCTAATGTATGGCAATGGGAACGTTACTGTCGTTAGATGCCGTCAAATCGATTTCAATTCATGACGACCCCAAGTGTACAGAGTAAAACTGCTCCTTAGGGTTCTTAAAGCTGTGACTTTTCAGAAGTAGATCACCAGACATGTCTTCTAAGGCACCTCTGAGTGGGCTCAAACCGCCTATCTTTTGGCTAGTTGGCCAGTACTTAACTGTTTGTGCCACCCAGGGCCTCCCACAATGGGAACAGGACCCACTTAATCAAAATGAACCTTCCTGCTTACTTTGCTCAAATGAAGTGATTTTGAAATACAGCATATGAAAACAAATACAAAGTATGTGCATGCCAATACCAGAAAAGGGTGTGATGCTCAGGTTCCTCACACAAGGCACACAAGTTCAGATCAGTGAAGCCTCACCTCACTGTAGAATCTGAAGAGCCAGTTACAATGACACGTTCATCATACTGGAGACAAAGGACAGAGCCTGTGTGACCCGTTAACACTTTCAAACATTCCAGGCTGGTTTTATCCCAAATCTATTGAGACAAGATTAACAAAAATATAGTGATTTAGTATACCACATTTTGATAAATGTTACTGTCTGACCTTATTTTCTGAAAATAAAACATACCTCTGTTAAGTAAATAAGAGGAGTTAAATATCAAACAGGTGGGGAATGACAAGAAGGAAAAGGAGCAAATATTGAGTAACTGCCAGAAAAGACTTACGATTTTTTTTACTTTGTACTTTCAGCTATTGTACCCCCTATACTTATCAACAGCCTTATAAAGGGAATTTTTTTTATAAGATCTGTGAAAAGAGATGGCTCATCCTCTGGAAAACAACTTGGCAAGATCTATCAAGAGACTTTAAAAACTCATATCCCTTAATCTATCATGTTGGTGATATAGAGGGTCAGAGAAAAAGAGGAAGACCCTCAACTAGGTAGACTGACACAGTGGCTGCAATAATGGGCTCAAATGTAACAACGATTGTGAGGATGGCGCGGGATCAGACAGTGTTTCATTCTGTTGTACACAGGGTCGCTAGGAGTTGGAATCAACTCAACGGCACATAACAACAGCAGCCATCTACCATGCTTGTTTACCAAAAAAAAAGAAAGAAAACTGAGATGCTCAACATTACAGAAAATTTTCAAAGTAAATTATGAAGACTTTTAAATGAGAAAGCATGATGCTTATATCAGTGTTAAGCTTTTAAAAAAAAAAAAAAGCAGAATAAAAATTGTCTCCATAGTGGCATCACTGCTATTTATTTTTAGAAAGAGAAAAACTGATTAAAAGTAAAACAATAATAACTGTTTTTGTACTTTCAGTGCTCTTTTTCTCCCTTCTTTTTGTTGTTCTAGTCTTTTCCAAATTTCAGTATTGTTCATATATAAGGGGAGATAAGAACTGATTTTTTCAAAGACTTGATTGCTAAGAATAAACTCTAAGCATCTACTTCTTCACTTAAAAAATAATATTATCATAATTTTCAGTGTTCCTGAAGTTTATTGCAAATGGAAAACATTTTTATAAGTGCTATAGACACTGACGTGTCTTTCTATAGTAACAAGGCTTGCTTTTAATTTCTAACCTAGTAGAACCTGAGTTGTTCTGAAAGAGTGATTAGTGACCCAGGACTGGTAGAGAATAAAGTACAAAGGTTTCCAACCACTGAACTAGGTAATCCCTCTAAAGTGCATTTCTGTTCTACTGTTCTATGCCTTATAAATCAAATGAATAAGTCAAATCATTTCTATGTCTTCGAAGCCTAATTTAAACACAGGTGTGCTTCCATTAAGAGAATTCTTTAGAAACACACTCGGTGTAAGTGGACTGCAAGCCTGGGGCCAGCCTGTGCTTTGATAAGGTCATTATAACCCATTCTTATCTATACCTTAAAGTGGAACTACTAAAATAGTAACATATATCAGTCTTTCTAGAGTATATTAGTGGCTAGGTTAGGGCTATCAATAAATATTACATAAGAATAGAGTTCTGTAGTCAAATAAGTTTGGTAAAACGGGATGTCTCTGCTGTAGGCCTTCTTAGAGCCTTTACATGCTACTGAATCAGCATGCAGTGTTTTCTAAACTTCTCGAAGGGAATTATTCTTTGCCCAGAATGTCTATTACCATCTTTTAGATTCACATCCACAGAATACCTTTTGGGTATGTGCTTGACAAAACTCACAGAACTTTACACTAAAAAAGAGTGAATTTTCCTGTATGTAAATTAAACCTCAATAAAAGGAAAAATTTTAAAAAAAAAGTCAATGTTTTCTTAAATATGAGAAAATAAACTACAATATGTAACAAAATTAGTTAAGTCAGCCACAAAATAGATTATTTTAACACGGACAAATAATTCGTTTATCTGCTATTGAAAAGTGAATGAAAACAATATAGATTGTTCTATCATTCTTTCGTGTTATCATCTAAGTCCTTCCCAGAAACCATAAAAGGTAATGACTTTGACTTACAGGCAAGCAGGCAACACTTTCATCAGCTAGCAAAGTAATCAAGAGCTCTATGATACCGGGATATTTTCTATTTGCACCTGAATACAGAATGTGAATGTGCTTAGAGCAGGATAAGGAGTGAGATAATCCAGGGGTCTTGTGTTAGTTATAAGCAAATGCTCTGGCTCTAGTTCTTTAGATCCACACTGAGAGCTGCCAAGATTGAGTGAAATAGATAAAAACCAATCTGGAGTAAATGGAGAGATTGTCACATCTGGTGTCTAACACTTAACTGTGATTTCTAAAAATACTGCACACAAAATACAGTCACTCACCTTAATTGAATTATCTCGTAGGCCACTGATAATTTTTTCATCATCATACTGTAAACAGTAGACACCTTTACTATTTTCAGAGCGGCACTGAATCCTCTGCAAGTTGTGTCGTCCACACCGCCAGTTAGATTCTATGGTCTTAAGGAAAAAAAGAGGCAACAGATGAGTTTTTGTGAATTGACTATTCTATTAGACTTCAGACTTTGGTCTTGCTTCCAGAAACAGCATACCAGTGATACCCCAATCTTGGTTTGCATAACTGTCTGTGGACAGGAATAGTGCACTTTTCCAAGTAAGACATTAGTGCAACAATGTTTTTTCTCAAACTTTCCCTGCGCGTCTGGCAACTATCTATCATACGCTTTCCAATGGATTTTGGGTTGGGTTTGAGAAAAATGGTCCAGCCAGAATTCAGTATATTTGAAGAATGCCATTAGCACCCAAAACACACAAATAAATAATAACTCATTGGGTCACTCCCTAACACCAATTAAAATATTTGGCAAAAGACCACCACCATCATCAACCATATACCGACAACCGATATACTCATCCAAAACATTGTCTTGATCACTGAGAAAAGATACTGAGCAACTATTACGTGCCAACTACTGTAAAAAGAATTTTGTTATCACTCTCAATCTCCCACCAGACTAACAGTTACTTTAGAGTAAGAACGATACATTTCAACCCTGGACTCTCATTCTTTCATCGCTCATGCAACATTTACTGAGATGCTAGTATATTACAGGTACTGTGCAAGGCCCAGGAAAGATCCTAGATCCACAGAAGAGCAACAGGAAGCACACCAGATTCAAAGGAGGCATTACTCTATTACCCAGGCACACAGTATCTGGAACCAAACATACTCTAAACTTAAGTATACCTGGTTAAATAACCCACACAATAACCTTGGGAAGAAGGTCTAATTATTTCCCTTTTACAAACAAGGAAACAGAGTTTAATTTGACTAAGGCCACAAAGCTAGTAATTGGATGAGCTAAAAATCAAACCCAGTTCTTTTGGACCCTGAGCCCATGCTTTTTCTAAACTATGCAGTGCCTATACAGAAGTACAGGCATTTGAGTCCTAGCTCATGAGGCAGTGAACATAGAACATAAAAAGGTCAGTAATAACTCCAGATATAATATACTACTAAATGAGTGACAAAAAACTGTAAGTACTGCAGGGCTTGAAGGTGAGAACAAGCACTATGGACTAGGACCACTGGGAAAAGTTTAATGAGGAAGGGGGTCAAGTCTAGAGCACCAGAAGACCTAACCTTTGATAAAAGATATGGAGGATTTTGCAAGATCAAAACACATAGTGCTTCCACTAAGAACAATCAAACTCTAAATTCCTGATCCTTGAAATTAGGAGACAATAAGGGCTACAGTAACTGGTTACACTCAGTTCAGGATATAGTTTGAAACATTATCTCTGAGAAGCTTTTAGTTTAATTGCTTACTCTGTTGAAGAAAGAAGACAAATCTCATCTTTATTTACAACAAGCACTTAATTACTGGCTCTGATGACATCTAACAAACAGTTTTTCCTCTTATTTTGAAGGCAGTATGCTTCTGTATGTTCTGAAATGTTAACATCTACTAAATGCTATGCATCAGGTACTATGCTATCATAACACTCTGCTATGTGTTTCATATATGGTATAGCTTGTTTAATTTAATCATCATAACTCTGAAGCAGGAATTACTGTTCTCCCTTTACATAAAAAGAAATGAAGCGTTGGAGATATTGATATACATATATATATATACACTTTAAAAGGGTAATGTCCATCATCTGTGGCCCCCATACTTAACACAGGGTCCTGGAAATACAATCCCTGCCCTCAAAGAGCTTTCACACACACAGTCTTGAGAGAGGGCAGGATGGCATATTTCTAACACCCAGAGATGCCAAGGGCAAGAAAATGCTCATCTGCCCATCTGCTGCCAAGCTGGGAAATCCTAGCCAATGTCATCATCTCTAGTGAGCTTGGAAAATGTCACACATGTAAAACCACATTTCAAAACCAAAAAAATCCTTTCACTTCACCTCTGCTACCTCTATTCAAGCAGACAACAGATACGTCTGTATAAGAATTTTTTTAAAAAGGGATCCAGAACGCTTATACGTTGCTGGTAGGATTGTAAAATGGTGCAATCACTGTGGAAAACAGTACGGTGCTTCCTCAAAAAGCTAGAAATAGAAATACCTTATGATCCAGCAACACTACTCTTAGGTATATACCCTAGAGATACAAGAGCAGTGACACAAACAGAAATATGCACACCTACATTTATTGCAGCATCATTCACAACAGCAAAAAGATGGAAATTAAGTGCCCATCAACAGGTGAATGGATAAACAAACTGTGGTACACATATACAATGGCATACTATTCAACTATAAATAACAATGAGAAGTGTGTAAAACATCTTATGATATGGATGAATCTGGAGGACATTATGCTCAGTGAAATAAGTCAATGACAAAACAACAAATATTGTACAGTATCACTTTTATAAAAAACCAAATATAGGTATACACGCAGAAAGTAACATTCTCTGATGGTTACCAGGGACGGAAGGGGAAATCACTTTCTAGATAGTAGACACTTGTTACTTTTGGTGTTGGTAAAGGCAATCCCCAATATATGTGAAGTCTGTATAACTTGCCCAAGGTAAATGAAGACACTAAGAAGTACGCAAGAACAAGGGACAATCTCAGTAAAAGTTATATAACATACAATTTCGTAACAATGATAACAACCAAAAAATGTGTGTGGTTACATAGGTAGACATGTACACATATGCATATAGGAAGGCACATGTGAGTATATGGGTGTGCATGTACAAGTGTATACGTAGGCATATGTAAATACATGTTTATGTGTGATGCATATATATTCATATATATAATAAACCACATAGAGGACACAGTTACAGATACTTCCTAGACATAACCAAACACCTCAAGGGATAAGTTTACTGGGTTTGAAGGCCTGGAACCACAGTCTCATGGGACAACTCGGTCAATTGGCATAATACAGTTCATAAAGATAATGTTCTACATCATAGTTTGGTGAGTAGCATCTGGGGTCTTAAAAGCTTACGAGCAGCCACCTAAGATACAACTAGTGGTTTCTACTCATCTGGAACAAAAGAGAATGAAGGAAATAAAAGACTCAAAGAAGAAACTAGTCCATAGGACTAACAGCCCACATGAACCACAGCCTCATCTAGCCTGAGGCCAGAAAAACTAGATGGCACCCAGCTACCACTATCAACCATCTGACCAGGGATTCAACAGAAGGTCCTTGATAGAAAGGGAGATAAAAGTAGAACAAAACTCAAATTCCTAAAAAAGGCCAGACTTACCAGACCAACAGAGACTACAGGAATCCCTGAAACTATCCCCTAAGATATCCATATGAACTTAGAACTGAAGCCACTCCTGATAGTCACTCTTCATCCAACTATTAGACTGGCTTATAAAATAAAAAATATCACCCGTGAATAACTGTGCTCCCTAAAATAATCAACTATAAGAGACCAAACGGTCAATATTTACCCTAAAACAAAGATGAGAAGCTAAGGAGGAGCAGGGAAGCTAGATTAATGGAAACAGAACAAAAAGAATAGAAATAATGAGAATGTTGACACATTAGGAAGAATGTAACCAATGTCATGGAGTAAGCTGTATAAAAATTGTTAAATGGGAACCTAATTTGCTGTATAAACCGTCACCTAAAACACAGTAAAAATAATTTAAAAAAAGATAATGAGATGGTTGTATAACATGATGAACATATGAACATAGTAATAAATGTCACTGAATTATACACATAAAAATTGCTGAATTGGCAAATGTTTTGTTATATCTATTTTACCACATATACACACACAAGATATTGAGTAGCATACAGAACTCATCGGAAAGCTTCAGAATAAGCTTTTGGTACGCAGCCTCCAAGATAGCCCCAACAATCCTCACCTCCTGGTATTCACAGCCTTGTATGGTTTCCTCCCCTTTAGCAACATGCTTCTAACCAGTAGTAACTTGCTTCCACAAGCAACACTGAGGGAATGTCACTTCCATGATTAGGTTACAAACGATTGTTACTTCTGTGTCACTAGCAGACTCTCACATGCTGGTTTTGATAAAACAAGCTGCCATGTTGGGGAAGCGCACGTGGCAAGGAACTGAGGGTGACCTCTAGCCAATAGCCAGCAAAGAACTGAGGCCCTCAGTCCAACATCTCTCAAGGAACTGAATCCTACTAACAACCACGTAAGTGAACGTGGAAGCAGCTCCTTCCCAGTCAAGCCTTTAGACAAGACCTCAGTCCTGGCCAACACCTTGACTAGAGCCTCTTGAGAAACACTGAAGCAGGGGACCGAGCTAAGCTGTACCTGGATTCCTATTTTCCCGAAACTATGAGATAATAAATGTATGTTGTTTTAAGCTGCTAAGTCTGGGGGTAATTTGTTATGTAGCTATAGATAACTAATACAAGGCTCATGCAGGAACCAAGGGAAGGAAAGTACCGTTTAAATCTTAATTTAAGAACAGTTTGTCATCTAGGGCTGGAGGGTGGTAGAAATAAGAGGAATGACTGCTAATGGGTATGGGGATTTCTGTGGGGAGAGGTGATGAAAATATTCTAAAACTGATTGTGCTGATGATTGCACAACTCTGTGAATATACTGTAAAAACTGTACACTTTAAATAGATGAATGTCATAGTATGTGAATTATATCTCAATAAAGCTAATTTTTTTTAAAAAGGGAGGGGGGAGGCCAGAATATAAAGAATCTCTTAAACTGAACTCAATGCTTGGAATCATTTACAGAAATAATTTATGTTTAGATAGTGACTGAGCCACCTCAACATGCTAAGCATACCAGGAAAATGCTGACTTAGAAGGCAGATGTACCGGTAACAAGTTTTATTCCTGGCCAGTGACTCTTGGCAGTGGTTACCAGTGTTCAGACTACACCCTGTGGGGGCACAGAGAGTTGCTGCAGAATTTATGACTCCATATGAACCCAAAATATTACAAAAATGAAATATAACAAGTCTTATGTGTATATCAAGTGTTATTTTTTTAAATCATAATTGTTCTTACATTTAAAACACATACAATTGCTTCAAAATGTTACTGAACCAACAAGTAGCTTTGTTACTCTGTATATTTCAGTGAATAAAAAAGGCACACTTACTATCACATGGGAGTTAGCAAAAAATTATTACTTTTTTTTTAAATTTAAAAAGAGGGAGTGGGGGATCTTCATACCAAAAAAATTCTATATGCTATCCCACTCCTCTAAAATGTTTTCTAGAACTGAGTGACATGGTTACAATCTCTTACTGTAGAGAGCCTGCATATAAAGCCCTGAAACCACGGCAGAGAACACTACAGGAAAAGGGGGCTGGGATGGCCACACTGTTGGCCTGGGGTACATCAGCCCCTGAGATCTTGGACAGACAACCACCATGTGACACGGAAGGCTGAGACATACCTTCTATTCCCAATCCTCAAACAGGAGCTAGAGAACAGGACCTCTCAAAAGCTCCACTAGACTTCAGGCTATCATTCCACTCCAAGTTAAATGAAGTTAGCAGGATGAGGCTTAGCTTCTCAACACTTAGAAAGATCATAATTTTCTAAAGCACATTTCCAAATTTTAAAAGAAAAAAGTCTGCCAAATTATTCTTGAAGAGTCATTTTAGGAAGTTCCACTTAAGGCTGTTTTAAAAAATACATTAGGTTCCTGAATCCCAAGAAAGTGTAGCTTGTTTTTAAATGCCATGAAAGCTACACTGAACCCGATGACCAGGAAGTGAATCGCTTTGCTGCACACCAACCCCATGCTTCTCCTGAGATTTCACTCTTCTCAATCCCAAGGCCACCCACAAGAAAAAGCAGTACTTCCTGCTGACTCTGCCTGCCCAAGAAACTACCACCATGTTTGACAACCTCAACTCTTACTTGAATGCTTGTAAGCCAGGTCTTTTTTAGAAAAACTCGACCTAAAAATGGAAGACAGACCACTGTGGTGGCAAGTACCTAGGTCAATTAGCAGCTCTGGCAAATGACTTACACTGTCTGAGCTGTAGCTTCCTACTCTATAAAGATGGAAATAATAGCTACCCCTTTCCAAAAATAAATATTTTATAAAGACTAAATGAGATGACATATGTAGAGTGCTCACCATAGTACATACAAATGCGAGCAGTAATGTCCCTGCTTGTTTGTTGAGAACACTGACCAAAAAGAGTGGGCTGTGACTACCCCCTCCCCAAATAAAAAAAAATTCCTCTCACCAACTTGCCAGAAATTGTTGTTGTCTTAGTCTAGGCTGATGTTTAATGCTGATAGCCTGAGTCTACCCTAAACATTCCCAGGAAGGGGCTCAGCCTTCAAATGGAATTTAGCTATTATCTTAACTTCAGCAGCAGGAATACAGGTCGCACACAGGTGCACCTCTGTAATTATGTGGATACCTGCCATTTCACTTAGACATCATGTGGTGTGGCTACTGTAAAGGAATATTTCATGTTTTTGAGAACTTGTAAAATCCCCTTACCCTGCGTAAATTTTCAAAATACTGGGAAAGTAGCCATTATACACAGAGTATACAGCAGCATTTAAATTGGCAACAGAGTGAAAACAGATGTCTGACTAAGGAGAAATAACATTATTTAAAGAAGCCTAAACACAACTGGGTGGGTGGGCAAGTTTCAGCATTTTCTGGTCAGGACAATGTTAATATCAAGTCTGCAAACCACAAAAAAGCTCCCCACCTTCCCTGAATAAAATGGTGCATTAAAAGGTGTGATACAACACACCGTCATTTTACCAGTGGTCTATTCCAAGGAGAGCACTTCAAAGGCTTAAGTCCAGTGAATAAAAAGAGGAAAAAGGCAAATCACACAAAGTAGCTTGCCACTACTCTGAAACAGCAAGAGAGAATAATCCACACGCAGGACTTCAGGACTCTGACTGGTTAAGTCTGTTCCAATAACTCCCATCTCTCTGTTGAAGGGCAGCTGGGGACAGGATAGAGTGAAAGTGCACAGATTTTGGAGTAAGAATGTCAGTTTTGACAATCTGAGGATTAAATTAAATGACTGTAGCAAAGTACCTAGCAGTAAGCTCACCATTAACAATAATGGTAGCTAAGAATCAAGATAGCAAAGAAGAATATGCCTGCTTCTTTAAGAAATGGGTTTCAGGCTTTCCAGGAATTTCCCCCTCAGTTCAGAGGCTCTGTAAACTCAATCTCTCTACGTGTGGCAAGAACAACCATGAGAAATGAAGCTTTGCAGAAAGTTAGCAATTCTTATTTATTCTTCCCAGCCTTCATTTCTCATATCCATCCTCATCTCCTGAACAACAGGAGTCAACCAAACAAAGTTGGGTTCTCTCTTAAAAATTAGCTAATTTCTGGTGGGTCAATATGCAAGGGCAAGTTCAGAGATGGACACTTCCTTTCTGCTTGTCAGAGCCACATCTGGATGACAGGAGCCAGCACATGAACCAGAGCTGTCAAGGTAGAGCAAGAAGGAAAGAAAGGAAAAGATGTTGTGAACAAGCAACCGTGCAAAGCATTGAGGAAAAAAAACATGGAGACTCTGCAGCTGTGCATGGGCAACTAGGGAGGGGAGACACATACAGCCACTTGACATTCATGCTGTAATTTATCTTTTGGCAATGTGTTTAAAGCCCTTTAAAGTACTACCTTTCCTGTAACTGGACTGAAACAGGGCCAGAGAATCTTATCTTAACTCATACTCTCTTTTCAACTAACAGTCAGGGACATTGAGTACTCACACAATTGGAGAAAGATGGGAAGACCACCTTGAGCTGTCTGTAGACATATAACAACATACCTTTCTCCTAAGGTCTTGACTTTTCCACTAAGAAAATGACAAACAACAACTCTAAGCCTAGAGCTAGACAGACCTCAGTTAAAATTCTCTCTCTTCTACTTAACAATGTGGCAAGTTCTAAAACTTCTCTTAGTCTCAGTTTCCCCATATTACAGATGGAGACAATAATACATACCTTGTTGTAATAATTAAATACAATAATTGATGTAAATCATCCAATATAGTTCATGGTATACCTCAGAGGCTCAAAAGACAGTACTGTAATTATTATATTCTGCTTATGAGGACTCCATACCAGCCATATGGGTTAGAGTAGAGCCTGTGAGTCTCTTGGGGGTTTTTTTGATCCATAAATTACTGAAAGAACTCTTTACAGCATGTCTACCCTTGACAGAACAAAACACATTCCCAAAACAGAGGTAAAGAACTCTGCTACTCTGATGAGGTACCCGTGATCTATATTACAAAAAAGTTTTATTAACTGCAGAAGAGTCTAATGGTGATCACAAACTCCATTACTCACTAGCTGTGTGATCGTGGCCAAGTCATTTAGTCTTTTTGAGCCTCAGTTTAAATAAGGACATTACCTATCTTTCAGGTCTTATCCAGAGTATTAAATGAGAAAATGTATTATATAAAGGGCTTAACAAAGTTTCTGGCACAAGTTAACTGCTCTATATTTGGTATATTACTTTTATTATTATTATTACTATTAATGAATATACCAAAATATAAACATCATCTCTTACATTAAGAGATCTAGCCCACAAAAATCTGGAGGAGACTCTTGTGGCCATCTAGTGGGTTTCCCGAAATCACACATTAAGAACCACTGGGTAGACCACCATGATGTAGAGGTTTTCTGTCAAACAGGGTTTTTCCTCATAGCCGTCTTCTCTCAAATCTGCCTCCTCTACTAACTTTAAAATATTATTTCAGCCTGAGGAAATGGTTATAGTAGGTGGTGTCGCATACTGTCATGCCACAGAACATGAGTTCGTGCTGCTGATTATAATAGAAATCATGAGGATTAAATAATCTACGTCACCACCAATCTTCAACCTGATCAAAGTTCTTCCGAAGTTCCTGTTTATTAATGATTAGCTTTAAAATATAGTCCTTCTTACAATAAAGATTTGATAAAATTTTTCAAGGAAATTGGAGACGATTCGTAAAGAATAGTTGTGGGGAAAAAACAGAAGGTAATATAGTTTCTAAGATATGCATACAAGCAATGTCTCAGTATGCCCCACCTAGGGGTAAGAGAGAGTCCAGACAGCCACTGTCCCTTGAAACACACACACACACCAATGTAAGATTAAAGTTAACAGTATGTCTCAGCTATTACCACTACAGGGGCAATTTATTCTAAGGTTTTAACTAACAATGAATCAATTAATTCCTTAAGTTTATGATTTGTCTGGCAGAAGTTTTAAATTATTTAATTCTCCCTGAAAGGTTACTTTATAGCTCATTTTAGAGAACAGAATACTCAAGACAAGATTGTGTTTTAAATACTGATATTCCAGTCACATTCAGATTTACTATTAATGGAAGGATTCCATTAGTTCACATCTGCCTGAAAAAAAAGAAAGGAAAAAGAAATAACTGCAAAAGAGCACATGTTTCTCCATTAATGAATTCTGGCATAATAACTTTTATGTCTATCACCTGGGGGAGAGGATTACTTCACATTTGGGAAACTGAGTGTAACTTTATGGGTGATACAGCATTGCCTAGCTAAGGTTAAATTTTTCTGCCAAAGAGGAAACAGTGAAGTAACTAAGACCTGCCAAGAACACATGTGAAAGAGTTAATGAGAAATGCCTGTGCATGTCTTTCCTGGTTCAAGGAAAGGGGCTAAATAATAAAATTGAACTAATTAGAACACATGAACAATATCAAACATCTCCAATGTTTCTCATCAAGTTTACAGAGTTTTACTGGTCTGGTGAAGTTACACTCAAATGCCAAATAGTCCAGGAGCATAATTTGCTCTATAAAACCCATTTAACTATTGCTTAGAATCATATCTGAGTCATTTTTATGAAAAACTGTAAGTTCTAGAGGAAACTGAGATTGTTACTTCTTTAGTTCTCTAGAGATGGCTCAAAACATAAAACTACGCTTACCTGATAAACTGAGCCTTGAATTTTGGAAAACTTATCAAATTAAAATAAGAGTTGATTTTGAATTAAGGTTTTGATTAACTGGCAGCCTTGCAGGCACACTTCATCTTTTAGAAAAGGCAGTTTGTTTTTTGCAAAAAAGGCATTATCTACTCTGGAGAATAGGTGCTGATTATACATTGGTTGTGACACATTTGTTCTAAGAGTGCAACTTAAAAAAAAAAAAAATTACCAGCTCCATGATTTTAGAACAAAAGAATACTCTAAGGTAACATAAAAAGTTGAGAACAAGACACAAAGAACCCATAAAATAGATAACTCATAAAATTACCTCTATATCCTGGATAATCTTTGGGTATAATGACCTGTAAAATGAATTGGGAGGGCCATCTGTGGGTCTGTTTTTAAACAGGTACTGATCCCTGGCAAATAAAAATAAACACATTACATTTTTGCACATAAAAGGGTGAATTTTATTCAAACATGATGCTTACAAAGATATTGTATCTTTCATGTCTTTTGACTTGCACTGAACTTGAAGAGTTCAAAAGCAGTTTCTGACAACTAAATTTACTTGTTAGGAGCAAATATACTTCAATTCACAGATCTCTAATGAGATCCTGGCCTTTTCTTTCCTGAGTGAATCTAAAATACTATTATTCTAGTCTTTCATTCTATACAGTTTAATAAAAAAGAGGTATACAGTGCTAATGTGCCTTTGTGAAAAAAATCTAACAGTACTCGTCAAACTCCCTCCAATAAAGAAAGCACAGCCCTAACCCTCACTCACACCACCACCAAGTGCTTGTCTGTAGCTCTCTCCTCTGTGCTAACTGGGCAAGGTCAGTGCCATGCATGTTATACGCACTGCTATATAAAGGTGCTTCTAAACTAATTGTTTTTCTCTTAAAAAAAAAAAAAAAAAACACTGACCACCATGCCCCCCATATCCTCAAGCAGGAGCAGTAACAAATAGCAAAATGGCTTTATTTGACTTTCTCATATTTCCTTTTGTCTTATCTAAGAAAAATACGAAAGGAAAAGCATAAATGTACAGCTCTGAAAAGCCAAAGCACCCATTCAAACTACACAATACTTTCTAACAATTAATAAATACAAAAAAAAAATTCATTTTAAAAGGGAAAATGGAGAAATTTCTAACAATTTTAACTTTTTTTCCCCCAAGTCTTGAGCACTCATCTTTTTCCACTAGTTTAAAATAGACCAATATGTTTTGCAAGTATAATTGCCTTTTTGGGTAATCAATCCTACCCTATGTCAACAAAACTTTTCAAGGGAACAAGCAACCCAAGTACTTACCACCCTCTTCTTTCTGAAAGTCCCTTCCATAGAGGATCAGTGCGTACCATTCGTTCAATTAGCTTCTTCCAAAGCATTCCTTCTGAGATCACTCGCTGCCATTCTTTACATACCAGCTCTGCTGCACACAGAGACCTGGCATCCAGGTAGGAAAGAATGTTTTCCGCTATGTGATCTAAGCCTTGCTCTACAAAATAGAAAAGGCAATGAAGGAATGGGAAGGGTAGATGGAAATATGTTAGCCAACATTTCCTTAAAGATCAAAGGAATAAAGAAATCCTGAACCAGGTAAAATATTTTAAGTAATACCAGAAGTTCTACAGATATGCAAACGCATGAGTTCATAAGCAAATACACTTTTACTTAGCTAGGATTTTTTAACATGAAACAACTAATGGCAACTGTTCTCTGTGTAAAAGTTGACCATGGGCAGTTCTACATTTGTCAGGTACCATGATAAAAGGCTTTCTTTCATGTAACTCTTACAAAATCCCTATGGATTTGGGATTACAAGAGCTCCAAATTTTCCAGACAAGGCACAAAGAAGTACTCAAGGTTTCACGACTGTTGAGTGGTAAAGCCAACAATGGAACCAGATCTCTCACTTGAAAGTTTGTGATCTTTCTTTCCCCTTCTCATTCATTATTTCCTGTAACAAATCATATCCCATTAACCCATGCCCTATGTGAATTCCTGGGAGCTAAGGAGACCAAGAAGGTAAAACACTAACACATCTTTAAAAGCTCATGAAAAGTTAAACAACAATCCAAGAATTAAAGTCAGTTATACTTAGATATATTTTTGTCAGTCTTTTCTTCATATCCTTCCTGTGGGTATTCATTTTCTATTCCTGAATAGATGGTAAAAATCCTCAAAAACAAGAGCCACATGTCTACAAATTCTAGAACCTTAGAGGTTACTGGGTTCAACTTTCATGTAATACAAGGGTCCTCTCAAAGATAAGCACTTGAAATTCAGCCTCTGCCTGACATTCACAATGGTAAGATCACTATGGTCAGCACTACTGTCCCTGTAAACGCCCATCCTGTGATCCCAGTCATGTCCTCTGTAGCTACCAGAAATAAAGCTCATCCCCAATTCTATTCTGTGTAGTGGAGAGAGCACTGTACATTTTGTCAGAAAATTCCAATTTCAAGTCCTAGCTTCCCCACTTCCTAGTTCTATGACATGAAGGAAATACTGAAACATCCCTGCATCTTGATGTTCTATCTTATAAAATGGTAATCATGAGTAGTACTGTCCTTTCTCATATCAAATCAAACAATTTTATGAAAAAAATTTAAAGATAATAAACCACTATGCAAGGTTAATATCTGTTCTCTTTTTCAAGATAGTAGAACAGTATAGTAGCACTAAACTTTGGTGTTAAAACACCAGGGTGTAGGTAAATCATTAAACTTTCAAAGCCTCAGTTTCCTCATCTGGGGTAATACTCTGCCCTATTTTGAAAACATCAAAATGAGATGATGCATAAAAAATGCTTTACATCTAAGGTTTCATTCAACTCTAAGAATGACTACTGCTACACTGCTGATTATGGTTTCCCAGCCCTTCCTATACTAATTCTCCTACTCTGGACTAGATCTAATCCCCAAACTATAATCTGATAATAAAGACTACACTGGAACTACTATTTTTTCTTCCACTTGTCATTTATTACAGTTAATGCAGTCAAAGACTGCACTACCTTCATCTAATAGTCATATCACAGCCAACTCATAAGGTGGCAGCAACTTAAAATCCTAGGCCTTTCCCCAAAAAACATCTACTAAAACAAATCCCCCTAATTCTGTATTTCTACAGCTGGTTGGGGAGGTGAGGGTAGCTTTGTGCAGTTTATATTTTCCTTATTATAATTCACCTTCAAAGTTTTATCTGACCCATCCACGACAGCCTCTAGAATTCTGATTCTGTCATCTAAAAGACTGGATATTCCACACCAGATCTGAACAATGGGCAAATGCAGAAAGTCTTTATCCGAAGCTGTTGGCAAACAGGTTAAATGGGTCAGAACCAAGGACAGCACCCGTGATACTACATATTTCCCTCCAGGCTATCACTGATCCATTCATTAATACTCACAGGGTACCAACACTGAACCACAAGCTTGGTAACCATCTGGGTGAACTATCGTCCAGCCTACATCTCTCTATTCGGTCCTCAAGGATATTTGGAGAAACTATGCGCTGTGGAGACATAACCATCTTTTCATCATTTTTCTGAACTACAAGTCTGGTAACTTTACCCAAAAAGAAAATCAGGTGAATTTGGTTATGATTATGCTGTGTTCCCTTGCTGGTGCTAACTATGTAAAGTTGGTATTGCAATTTTTTGGTTACATGTTGGCACTAGCTGCTTTGTGTCCCTTTTAAACATACATAATCCATTTGTAACATGGAGTCCCTGGGTGGCTCAAATGTTTAAGCGCTTGACTACTAGCTGATAGCAGTTAGAACTGATCTACATGTGCCTGGGAAGAAAAGCCTGGCAATCTGCTTCTGAAAGGTAAAAAGCCTTAAAACCCCTATGGAGCAGTTCTACTCTGCACACATGGGTTCACCAGCAGTCAAAATCAAATAACAACATAAATCCATTTTCACTGTAGAAAAATTATAAAATGCATAAAGCAAAAAATGTTTTAATCCCTAAATCCCATCTCCCAAAGATAAGCACTTTTAACGTTCTATATACATCCTTCTGGGTTTGTCCCTTTCAAGACTCAATTATTTTCTCCTTTGACTTTTTTATTGATACCATGTGTTTTCATTAATGGAATGCAGACTGAATTGTTGGGTGTGCTTGAATTTTTGGTAGGTATTATGAATTTTTTTCTTGCCTCATCCCACCAATCCTACCCTGAATCCCGGGGGACATATGTGTCCTACTAATTCTACCCGAGTCCAGCAGGATACATGTGTCCCAAAAAACTTTTTGTCAAAATCCGTATTTTTCATTCCAAAATCACTGATTCAGCACCACCTCATGCAATACCCTGTAAAAACAGTAATTTGCAGCACATGCCTATTTTTTCCATTTCAGACTGTCATACAGGCAGCACACACTATCAATGGGGAAGCAACTTCCCAATAAACCCCAGAGGTGGAAAATATAAGTGGGCAACCATATACCCCAACAGTCATGAAACAGATTTATACAACTCTACATAATCTTTCAGATGCTGATTAATTTTCGCTAATCCATCTAAGAATTCTGCTAGAGTGCAACATCAAATTTAACAGCCAATCATCCCCCAAATATACACTTTTGTTCTTAAAACCATGAAGTCTGCTTAGCAATCATCTCTGGTACTATCATGCAGGACTACCAAATGCAGCTGTACAAGTTGCACAGGGCACAACTGTACCCAGCAGCTCTGTTACTTGTTTTCAGTAACTTCTCAATGATAAAGATAATGAGATACATAACAAATACTCAATAAATGTCAGTCTGTTCTCTACCCTCTCCCCCAAGCCCCCTTAGGTCAAGGCGGCTAAACAGTATTCCTCTTTTTTGTTGTTTTCTGCAGAGAAAACGCTATACACCTCCCCTAGCAAAACATTAAGCCCTGTCTAATATCTTATCCCTTTAAATGTTTTCAGAAGAATAGGAATCATACAACCTCTATTTGGGCACCTTAGAGTAGCTACACCAGGGACCCATGGAAACCCTGTGACTTTCTGGTTTCAAGCCCATTTGGGACAAAGAGATTACTGAATAAGGTGATCCATTTGCCCAGGCTAAAAAAATGCTTTGAGGTGTTAAAAAACTAAGCATTTTCTTAAGTACCAACGTCTGGCTCTCATTCTATCATGGTACGACTCCCCCATCTTCCACCACCACCCCCCTTCCCAAGGCAACAAGAGGACATTACGGCTTCAGAAAATGAGGCCAGAATCCTGCACACACAGTGCTAAAGAAATGCTGCTGTTGCTAATTATAGGCACCAGATGAAGGTCTGGAAAAATTTTTCAGTAATAAATTAAAACAATTAAAAGGCACAAATTTCAAAGCTCAATATGTAAATAACACTGTATCACAATGAAACTCAAATGTGTAATGTCAGTTCAATGCCCTTGACTACAGCCAGTTTTAACACAGCCGCTTAGATCATACAATTACAGAAACTTTTATTATTTTAGAAACTCATTTCAAAGAGCAGCTGCAAAGAAACTTCCTTCCCCACCCACATCAGCCGTCCTTTCCCCCTTCCTAGTCACAGCTCTAGCTGTAAATGTAAAGTTAGAAACCTTTTCAAAGAAAAACAATTCAATTGCTGACAGAACAGTCTGTCACTGGGTGCATTTAACTTGGAATACACTAACCTAAGGATTCCGATAGAAACAAAGTAAAAAGATGCTCAGGTCACAAAGTCCAAAATCTCTTCCCAAAAAACATCCAGGAAACAAAACAACAAAGTGGCACACACACCTATATGATGTCAGGATGAATCAGTTTGGAAATTAGTGGGTGAATAATTAAAACTTCCTAGCAATAAGTCTTATTAGCTCTGGAGAAGCAGGTGTTTCCTGCCTCTCTGGGCCTTTTTGTTTTTTTTTTTTTTTTTAAAGCTGCCATCCGACATAAAGTGATACATGTGAAGAATGTGCCTCTTAGTCAAGTAGAACAAGAGACCAAAGGGGCAGCTTCTTTCCAGAGGTGAGATGGGAAGGCAGAGAGAGTTAGGAGCTGGTTGAATGTTCATGGGGAATCAGAGGTGGAAAGGAGGAGTGTGCTGTCGCAGAATGGGGTGAGCGGTTGGGGTCTCATAACAATGTTAGTAAAAAAGCAAAAAAGAAGAAAAAAAATTCTGTATGGGAGACTAACTTGAAATGTAAACTTCATTTTATTACAACAATAAAAAAAAATTTTAAAAAAAGAAAAATAAATAAAGCTGCCATCCTCATAGTATCCACTAGATGCCAGGCATATGACATACACTGTCTTTAAGCCTCACAATATCCCCTCAAAACCAAACCTGTTGCCACCAGTCAATTCCAATTCACAGTGACCCTACAGGACAGTGCAGAACTGCCCCATAGGGTTTCCAAAGCTGTAATCTTTATGGAAGCAGACTGCCACATCTTTCTCCTGCAAAGCAGCTTGTGGGTTTGAACCACCAGCCTTTCAGTTAGCAGCCAAGTGTTTAACCATATCCCCATGAAGTATTACTATTATTCCCACACAGATCAAGAAACTGAGGCTCCAAAAAGTGAGTCACAGAGCTCTTAAGTGCAAGGGCTGGGATCCAAACCTAGGGGCTGTCTGTATCTAACACCCATGCCCATCCCACACAGTCATGCTAGGTCTTTGACCCCGCATCCAGCCTGAAGCCCTCCATCTAATAAGTCTCTGTCACATCTACAGTTATAATGGTTTACCATCCTTACTTGAAGATAAGACAAATGAATATATATGGCCAGGATGCTTCAAAACTTTTACTTGCTCAGATACCTCGCCAAACTGACCGCCAAAGTGTATCATCCTTTTTGAAGTACGATCTGCCTCTACTTTAAATCATATACATTTTCCCTTTAACACCAATTCTTACAAACCACAAACTTAGCCTGCAGAAATTGACATTGCAGACTAAACATTTACTATGATTTTTAGAAAAGCATATCATAATTATCAGTTTTTTCCACTGAACCAAAAGGAGCCAGAGACCACAAACATTTTCCATTTTCCCTACACTGACAGGTACAATATTCAGAGTAAGCATTAAAAAGTCAAAACTACAGACAACTTTTATAGAATTAATAATGGCTTTTGTGATCAAACGAAGTCAGGTTAACTATTAATTTCAAAAGAGTAAAAATTCAAAATCAAGATCATCTACAGTAAAAGTTAAACACCAAACTAAACAATGATTAGAAAGTCACTCCACACAATGTTAAATCGAAGTATGAACTTATACACAGACCTGTTTTTCCCCTAATGTTCCTAAGGCAAGGTCTGTGTTAAGGAACTAATGCCAGGTTTAATCCAAGTCTACTAGACACTAACACAATCAACTTGGCCAGCTTGTCCCCAGCTATTAGATTCAAATGTATGATATACACTGACATATGTATATATGTTCAGATCAAATCCTGTTAAAACAAATACCATTTTAACAAAAATATTTCCACGTCCCAGCCAATGGTCCATTCGTTTCATGTAATGTTCAATACCACAAAATTCCACTTTAACAGAGATATGGACAATGCCTTAAAATTCGCTGTAATGAAAACTGAATTGTATGCAATTATACTAACCATATTTATATACATAACACATGTTCATCTGTTCTGTCTCTTCTCCAAGACTGTACACTCCCCAAGAGAAGGAGCTGCCTCTAATCTATACTCTGCAAATCAAGAGAACTTCAACAGTGCCACCTCGTGGATATTCTATAAATATAAAGTGAGTTCCCTGGCACTCTAAAATGTTTGAGAAGCAAATTATGGGGGGGGGGGGGGGGGGGGGGGGGAATAAATCCAGAAGAGTAGAAAGCAAACAATGAAACAATAAACAGATTTGCTTCAGTAGGAAAGGAGGTATAGTCTCATTTAGTTAAAAGCACTCAAGAGGAACAAGTATAATTGCTGGCTTAAAAAAAAATTATCCTGTCTTTTTGTGGCATGAGATGCAGCCTAATTCAATAGAAAGCCTTGGATAATTTGGGTTCTGGGTTCTGGGCAAACGATGTACAGAGGAGATGCATTACAGGTGCACTCCTCTTACTTACATTCACCTATAATTCTCTCTTAAACAATTAAAAGCATGTCTGCCTGTCTCTCCTCTCTCTTATAATTAAAAGAGAATATTACTGAATTGGGGTGTAAGCCATGTGTTCTATGCTTAGGGCCAATTTCAGGCATTTTCCAGAGTAATCTTAACTATAAGTGATTTTAGCCATTGCAATAACTTTTGAGTCAACCTCACCTCCTCCCTGCCCACCCCACCATCACCACAATGACCAAGATGTGTGACCTTAGACATTTCACCTAATTTCTCTTACCCTCACCTTCCTAATCAGTACAACAAGAAACACAACTAAGTGATGGCTAAGGTCCCTTTCAGCAATTAAGCACTATGATTCTAGAAAGAGGGGTCACATTTTGCTTTTCTAGAGATACTAATGGAAGATACTGAGCAAGTCGTGCTACATTTCAGCACAAAAATAACAGAAGAGTCAAAATTTTTGAAGCTAACTCTCAAATATCCTTCCCCACTCCTGTTGTAGAAAGTTAACTTAGAAGTTTCGGAAGGGGGATTAGAAATCAGAAGGTGGTGTGTCAGTCTGCAGCCCCAGGTTGCAGGTCTGAGACGTGAGCGAAGTCCTATTTGCTGTGGTAGTACCGAGAACACGGAGTCCTGCTGCACCGCAAACCGCAGTCAAGCTAAGGAAAGAACTACTCTGAAGGGCCAACCTATAGCTCTGAAAAGGGGTAGGGCTGGTGGGAATGGCACTGGTTTTCCCTGGCTACTTCCAGGCCAACCCTAGCATGGCAATGTAACCTCCAGACTACACACTGATCATAGCAGAGGCAAATGTTCTGACAAGCATTCTCTTCAGGAGTACAATCTCTCTATCTAACCTAACCAGCTGCCACTGAGTCGACCTTAACTCATGGCAACCCCATGTGTGTCAGAGTAAAACTGTGCTCCGTAGGGTTTTCAATGGCTGATTTTTCAGAAATAGATTACCAGGCTTTTCTCCTGAGGCACCTCTGGATGAACTTGAACCTCCAACATTTCTTTGGTTAGTAATCAAGCATGTGTTAACCATTGGCACCACACAGGGACTCGCTGTCTAACCCAGTCAACTTTAAATTGAAAAAGGAGGAGGAGGAGGGAGGAGATAGGAGAAGGAAAAGAGAAGACAGAGAGACAGAGAGAGAAGGGGAAAAGAAAGAATTAACAAGCAATCAAAAATCAAAGTAAACTTAACAAAAAACAAAGTGTATGTGTGTGAGTGTGCCTATGTATTTGAGAAAGAGATTGGGAGAGGGTGGTGAGGGAGAGGATATAAAACAAGCCTCAAGAAATGTAATAAAGGCATGCTACTGGTTTCCCCAATGCATTTATGCCATTCCCTTAAGTGTGAACTTCAGACATAAATGAACTTCCTAAACTTTGGGATACTTCCTGAACATAAGCACTGCAGGAAAAAGAGTCCCATATTTTTTTTTAATTACATGTAAAGTCAAAGTGCAGACTGCATACAGACTACATCAAAATAAAAAGCATTCAGTGTTCAACACTATTAATCCCAGAAACTGCCTACATTTCCTAGGTAGCTGCTAAATTATTAATTCTTCCTCAATTAACACATATTAAAATGTCATATGTGTACAAAGAAATGCTGCCTCACACAGTACGCAGCCATTCACTTCACAAATACCTACTCAGTTCCGCCTAGGCTCTTGAGATTGGCATTCTTCCACCACTTAGCTTTTAAAAGACAGATGTAGTTACCTGGTAAAGCAGTAATAAAGTCCCGCTGCAACATGGGCTTCAGGTAAGAGTTAATATGTCCATGCTGATAATGACACATTCGTGAAATAAGATGTTCCACAAATTCCACTTGATCTGATTCAGACCACTGGTCAAAATACTTAATACACAAGTCTTTTTCTTTTTGATAGTTTCCTTCTGATGGCCTCTTTCTGGAGACGATCACAGATGATGTTCCATTGCTTATCTATTTTAGAAAAAACAAACAAAAAAATAGTTAGACATGGGAAATAAACCTAAGTAACATTTCATTAGAAACATTTTTCTAAAAATACCAATCTCAAAATACCAGTTTTACCCTAAAGTCAAATTCACTCCTTTATTAATTTGTTCAGTAGTAATTAAAAATATATTCAGGGCCCATGTCCTCAAATCAGTCACTAAAGTAGATGCTGAAGTTAAATGGTGCCGTAAGTCATCATTCTCCAGTGCTTATTCCAGAACTATGCTGTTATTATATAGCTAATGCTGGAGATGAGCATCTTTGAGGAAATGCTAAACTTGGCAAAGTGGCAACTAATTGACTATTAATTGTTTTGTTTCCTCAAAATTGAAGGTTAATGTTATATACAGTCTAAGTCAATGGTTCTCAGTCTTGCGTGTACATCAGAATCACAGACAGGGTTTGTTAACACAGACTGCTGGGCCCCACCCCTACAGGTTCTGGTTCTGTCCACGTGCATTTCTAACAAGCTCCCAGATGATGCTGATGCTGATGCTGCTGGTGTTGGCACCACACTCTGAAGAACCACTGATCTATCTAGCAGAAGAGATTAAAAAAAAACCTGTGAGCTGAAACCTGAAGGCAATTCCATCAAAAAGCTTCATTTTACCTAACAGTTTCAATCTCCTCCATAGTTTCGCAGTGTGACTAAACTGCTGGCAAAACATTTTAAGCTTTCTCTCCCTTCTTTTGATCACTTTCTCTGAAAATGACCCAAGGTAAATCATGAATGCCTTAAGTTCCTCATCTTGGCGTAGTTCAATTGTGGCTAATCCACAGATTTCCATACTAATAATGCATTTCTCACCAAATCCACCTACATATATATATATATATATATATATATATATATATAAAATTTTTTTGAAACTCCATACACTGCATCAGGACAACAGCATCAAAAATCAAGCCACAACTACTACTAATGCTATGAGGCTCAGGAACTTCCCTGTTCAAAAACAAAACAGCCTCAACACTTCCATCAAACGTTTGCTAAGCCATCTATCCATCACTCCTCTGATAGCCCTTTAGTGTATAATATCAGAAGGAAGACCATATAGGAGAATTCTGAGAACTGAAGAATTCCACTATAAATTTCCATTAATTCCATTAGGAACCTATCACATAAGTCTTATGGAGAAAGAACCAAGAGCTTTTGTTATCAATAGGTCCCTTAACTTAAAGTGAACTGAACCTATCCCAGAAAGAAGGTATCCTTTATAAATATCCAAAGAAGTCTATAGGCTTCCTTGATAAAAATCTTTCATGTCCAAGGCAAGTTCTCATGTTCACATTTACAGGTACAAAGCAGGAAGGCATTTATCTCTCATCCTATTTATCTTACCACCCCATTATGTACATGTGTTTTTCCCCCCTTGTACCTTGGGCCAGAGAAGCCCTGGTGGTGCAGTGGTTAAGTGCTTGGTTGCTAACCAAAAGGTCAGCAGTTCGAACCCACCAGCCACTCCACAGGAGAAAGATGTGGCAATCTGTTTCTGTAAAGATTACTGCCTTGAAAACCCTATGGGACAGTGTGACTCTGTCCTCCTATAGGGTCGCTCACTGTGAGTCTGAATCAACAGCAACGGGTTTTGGTGTATCTTGGGTCAGGGAGAGTGCACTGACACCAGGTACCACCAGGGGGTAGCAGTGAATAGAAATCAGAATTCAACGTTGCTTGTAGTAACACGTTCATATCTAACAGACCCCAAAATTAAAAGAGTTCAACACAGTCGGAGCTGAAATGAAATTTTTTGCTGTGGTAAATATTGGAAGGTATAAAGTACATCTCTGCTGCTTAAGCATAAGGATGTTCACCATGTTACAAAAGAGAAAAATCAGAAATAACTCTTAACTGCCCAGTTATAGGCAACTTGCTAAAGCAAATTATATTATTATCACATCTCACAGTGCTATAATGTAGCCATTAAAATTAGATTTATAAAGTATGATTGTAAGTACAAGAGTATATGCTTATGAATTAACATTAGGGAACAAAAGGCAAGATTCAGGATTTCATATAGCATTGTGATCACAATAATTTGCGTGAAGAGAAGAAGTACACCAACACAGAGTGAAGAATGCACATCACAATGATCTTGAGAAAGAAGACTGTATGTTTTCCTCCTCCCTTTCTTTCTATATTTTTTTCACAATAACTTGCCAAAATAAATGCTTTCATAACAAGTTTAAAACACTCTAAAAAGAAAGCCAGTAAAAATTACCAAACGGTAACAGCTTGCATTTGTGTACTGCTTTATAATTTACAAAGCACTTTTACACCCCTTATCATATTTGATCAGCAAAGGAGTCATTATTTCATTTACAGAAGGGTTCCTAACCACCTAGCCTCCCTAGAGCATTTGTAAACCAATAACTACTTGACTGGAAGACAGACGAAAGAAAAACTGAAAGCTAAAGTGTTAAGAACCACTGTAAACTGAAAAATCAATAGTAAATTAAGAGAATCCTATTATAAAAAAAAAATACACAAGAAGAAAAGAACAAAATTCACTTTGAACAAAATGTTCAAAAAAACTAGCCATATATGCACTGCTGTTTAGCACATTTTCAACATTCTATTTCCAACCACCTACCTGGCCTAGAAAGAACCTCCTGGCATTGTTTTGCTTTGTTTCATTTCATCTTAAATTTGTTGGGGGCACTTTATTCTTGCTAAGTAAGTAACCTGCCTCTTCAGTTTCAAATCAAATGAACCAAGAAGTTTTTTTTACATTATTCTCTTCAGTGTATATTGCTTTGCCTTTAACTGTGTCTTCATGAAAGGAAAGACTGTGTGCCATAATGGTTAATGAAAACCCCAAATCATTAAAATTTACATGCCCACCTCCCGAAAAAAACTGGAGAGAGGGAGAGGAAAGCTGGCAAACTAAAACAGAGCCAGGAAAGAAGGAAATTGAGATTACAAAGCAAAAGCAAACCAACAGTTAATGGAAGAGAAGGGCAGAGGTGGGGGGCAAAAACAGGAAAAAATGGTTATGTGGCATGGTGCCATTCTGGTGACAAAGGATGCCACCATTCTCCACCTTTGGCTTAGACCAGGGCCACAAACAGAACATTTCAGGCCACAGCCACTTCGGAATCTTTGTAAATTTTGGAGAAAACTCCAAAATGCTTTATTCTTTACTATTTGTAACCACACTTCCCTAAGGAAAAGAAGATAAATTAGGGTGGATTATAAAAACTAGTAAAACTGCACACAAGAAAAGAAAAATGCTTGGCTCTTGTTTTCATTGAGGACATCAGCTGAGGGAGCGTCTTATCTATATTAACTCGACTGCTATCTTATCTTGCGCCGTCATTCCTACCTGCCAAAGAGTATTTTTCTTTGGGGACTCATCTTCATTTTGATCCTCCATAACTGAAGTGTTCTAAGGGGGGAAAAACAGGTTATTTGAATTATGCCAAGTTTTGCAAATCCTAAATAACTATACCAAGATATAATTTTGAAAACCTAAACTAGAGTCTATCAACACAAACACACGAGCTACTTGGCTTCTGGCTAACACATGCCATTTTGGGTCAAGAGGGCTGTGATCATCTTTCATAAATCAACATATTTAGTGGCTGGACAAAAGTAAGCATAAAATCTTTATTTATGAAGGTTGCACATAACTTGTGGGAAAACAGGCTAAATTGCCAGAGTGGGCCTGAAGGTCTACCTCATTCATCATTGTTATTCTTTAACTTGTGGCAAGAAGCCCCAGAGACCCTCTTAAGTTCCCGATGATTGCACAAAATGTTTACTAGAATGTCTGCTATTCGGTAATCCACCCCAACCATCAGCAATTAGAACTGACAAAGCCTTGGAAGCCCCCCTGCCTTTCTCTTTCCTCCCTAGATAACCTCGTTTTTCTGGAATGCCTTTGCAATCTCCTTCAGCAAGCATGGTGGGTGCCCCAACCTTTTCCCTGAAGAGGAGGATGCTGTTAACCAATAACAATCTGGAATGCCTTGGGAATGCATTAGCTTTTGATTTTTGTGTTTACTGCACAAAGAGGCACTGTGTAATTATTCTTTCTGGTGACCTAGTCGCTCAATAGATGCCCATTAACTGGAGATTATACATGATTGGATTTTCTTTTGAAGCTCCTACCTAATGGCTAAATGCAAACTTAATAAAAAGGGGAAGTGGCAGAGTTGTGCTCCAAAAGGAATAACAACTCACTCATGGATAGCAGTCTCTCCAAGATTATCTTCCAGCATAATGTGAAGATTAGGGTACAAAATTTAAACCACTATATTTGTCCCACAGCATTATTCAACAGGATCCTATAGATCTGCCTAAGTTACCAGTGTTTACAAAATCCTGTGTATTGCCCTTAGGGGATAAGCCCACCTCTCAAAAGTTTTCCTATTTTTTCTTTATGTTCTTCAAGTCCTAAAATGTTTGGACTTACACAGTATTTCCAAACAATCCATTTGAAAATACCCAATGTAGGTAATGGCAGAAGAATCATCACTGAACACTGGTAACTCTAAAGTTCATACAGCTAGCTCTGATCAGGGATGTAGTACAACACAGGAAAGATAAAGGCTTTGAAACCAAAGAGGGGTATGAATCTTGATTTGTTCATTTACTCAATGTGTCTATGTGACCTTGAGTAAGTCATTTTACTCAGGGAATGAATACAAACTATATAGAGTTGCTGTGGGCATTGAGATCGCCTAGCATAACACTTGATGTATAACAGGTATTCAAAAAATAATTAGTTTACTCCCTGCTTTGGAGATGCTACTTTCCCCTAAGTGTTATCTTCTCCCACTTTTCTAACCTCAGACATTTTGACAGAATGGCTCCACATGGCTAGCTACAGGGAAAACCAACTGGCTTCCTGAGTAAAATCTTATAATCCCATAGCTCCAAAGCCTGCAATGGGGAGGCAGCAGGTGTCTGTATGTGAAAGCCAACCACCAGGTAGAGGAGGGCAGCATGTATACAGGAGATAAACTGTACTTTATAAGCCAGACTCCACATTGCTTGATATTTATTTCCCTTTGCTATTCCCAAGTACTTTAGTAAAATATTGTTTAAACATTTCTGCTGGGACTTCACTAAACTAACAAGGAATTAAGCAGACAGAATGCTATAAGAACCCAGCATCCAAAGCAGGGCTAGAGTAGTGGCAGCAGTAAATAATCCTGAATAGGAAGAGGGAAACAAAAGTATTATTTCTGAAGGTGTATCCCTGCAATTTTCCTTTTACTTCTAACTTGAGGAATCTAGGGATTAATAAAGCTGGCAGTGTTCTTTAGGGGGACGAACAAAGTGGGAATAGTGACTCAAGATACCATTTCCTGGGTTCAACTGGTACAGTTACAAAGCTATCCTTGCAATGTCACAATGTCCTGGTTTCTAAGAAGGTGGCAAAGAGAGAAAGAAGAACGGCTGAGAGCATGAAAGGTGAACATGTACAGGAAGCGGGAATTAAGTGGAAGAAAGGTGGGAAAGCAGGCCCCATCCTCATGTCTCCAGGTACCCCAGGAAATGTATGAGGGATGACAGGCGTTTTGAACTAAAAAACTTTTTAAAAATAGGAGCCTGAATCCTCCAAAGCTATTCTCAACACTTCCCTCACTCAGGAAAGAAGTTAAAAAGTCAGAAGTCCCTGTAGACTACGCAAGAAGCAACTGTCTTTACAGTGAGAAAATTTAGTTCTTTCTTTCATTCATTCCAAAAGGGAGAAAGTGTTTACTTGTACGGTTGAGAAGGAAATGCATAACCCTTTCTGATAAAAATAGCTATTGTCCTCTTAAGGCTTGGTGAAAGTGGATAAAGATACACAATTTAATAAAATTGTATTAATGAAACCCTGTGGGGGTTGGAATAGCTCCCCAATCATACGTATTTTTCCAACTTGTCTTAGAAAGCCTTCAGAAGATGCCAAAGGGAAAATTCTGCTATTAAGCTACAATGATGACAAGATCATTTCCAAGGAGTATTCCAGGTGATACTAATCCCAAAAGATGCTAATTAAGTTTGAGAAATGCTGCACACTCTAGATTGCTCTCGTTCTGTCTCTCTCTCTCTCTCTCAGAGGCTATAACACACTGCATTAAGATACCAAAGGTTCTGTAATGTTCTACAAGTAAAAACATTAGACTGGTTTAGCTTAATCCAACTTTCCCAAGCTTGCTCGACACTGACCCTCTCACCTTTTATAATAAAATCTATTCATAATGTTGTTGCTATTTGCAGTTGAAGCAGCACCAACTCATGGCAACCCCATGTACAACATGGTCCTGAGCCACCTTCACAATCACCAGTATGCTAGGCCCCTATGTAGTCTGAGTGCCTTCCAACCTAGGCGGCTCATCTTCTAGCACTATATCAGACAATATTCTGTTGTGATCCACAGGGTTCTCACTGACTAATTTTCAGAAGTAGATCACCAGGCCTTTCTTCCTAGTCTGTCTTATTCTGGAAGTTCTGCTGAAACTTGTCCACCATGGGTGACCCTGCTGGTATTTGAAATACAGGTGGCATAGCTTCCAGCATCACAGAAATATGCAAATCACCACAGAATGACAAACTAATAGATGGGTGATGGCTATTAATAAGAGTTCAATTCATATTGGCAAACATTAGAATAGGGCAATAACACAGCATAATTCCTTCCTCCTCTCACTTTACCAGACAAATCCTTCTGGGAGACAAAGGAAATGCCCACTTGGTAAGTACAATACATTCCTCTCCTCTTCCCTATCATATTTCTCAGCCTGCTATACAGGGCTAGGTCCGAGGGATGGGTAAAAATAGAAAATTCTCTTATAGGAGCTATAAAACTTTTTTAAAAAAATCATTTTGATTTTTAATCCTTAAAGGCAACAGACAAAAGGTCACAGGTTCAAGAGTGAGGTAGGAAAAAAACAATGAGTCTCCCAAGGGAAAAGGAAGGTAGTTTCCCATATTCAAATTCTTAGGTGAAACCATGAGGTAAGCCAATTGGAGAGTTGAAATCCTCTTTGAGCCTCCAACACTTCTGGGAAAGTTCTTTGAAATACCAAATTGGCTTACTCACTTCATACCCTTCTCATCGTCATCTCTTTCCTCCTAAACCCACCAAGAAACATCACACATATATAGATAAAAATGCAGGCTCTCCCACTGTGATACTACTACCAATGAAAAACACAATCTAGGAAGAAGCAGCTGGACTCTAGGACAAGTCAACCTTGGTACTGCTGACATTTTGGGCTGGACACTGCCATGTGCACTGTAGGATATTTAGCAGCATATTCCCCCTACCCTGCATTATGACAACCAAAAATGTCTCCAGGGTAATAGATGTCCTGGATGGGGTGGGGTGGGGGGCTTAAAATTGCCCCCACCCCTTGAGAATTACTGCTCTAGAGGGGATGAGCTCCTAAAGTGAACTCTTCTGAAAGATACACTAAATTACAGCCATCTCAGGCCTGGCCTTTCTCTTTGGGCTTCTTTCCTTGGCACCTGTGACAGTATGTGATCTTCTTCAAATACAGCCTGATCTCACCACGGCCAAGTAACTCATGGAGTATGCCCAGTTATCTAAATCCTGGGGTAAATCCTGTATGCTGTTAAATTCATATTTGGGAAACTTTCATATCACGGGTTCTTTACTAGAGGTCCATGCATTTCTCCAAAGAGAAGATCCACATTAGATTCTCAAAGGTGTCCCAAATGCAATAAAACAGCAAAGCATGTCTTTGACCAAATAGCTGACCACAGAGCAGATGGAGACTCAGGCAGTATGTGTTCTGTTTTGTTTTTTCAAGTTCCCCCAGGTAACCATGTCTCTTCTAAAAAATCACTGCTATGGAGAAATTATGTGGCCCATGGAATAGGACCAACCTCAAGTAAGAAACTGCACTAATATCATCAAGACAGACTCCATCCGGTATGTGGTATTTCAGAACTACCGAATACCACTAAAATCTAATGTCTATTCCTGGGTATCTTCTCCAGGTCACATTTATGAAACCAGTCAATTATATCAAAAATACAATCAACTGTATATTATATCTAATAACTCCACAGAGGAATAAAAATGACAATAATTGATACGCCATATGCCAAGCACTGTTTTAGAAACTTTATAAATGATCTTAAATCTTTTCAATCACCCTGCAAGACAGTACACATTATCCCCATTTTACAGTTGAGAAACCATGGCTTAAATATATTTTGCAACTCACCTACGGTCATGCTGCAAGTATGTGCAAGGATTCCAAGCTAGACTCTACCTACACTGCCTCCTCCCATACATGGCGTGTATGGCTATTTGCAGTTGATGAAGATCCCAATCTTGTTTTACAGACCCTTTTCCAGCCATAGGAAAAGAGGACACAGGCAGTTGCTCTGTCTTCATAAATAGCATTCTGAGCATAACTGATAGTATAACCTTCCAACCTAAGGACAACTGGTTGGTTGGTTAGTTCAGTTAGTCAGGTCTCCATTACCCTCAGAGTCAGACTTTGAGAAATTTTATGCCACTGATCACAAATGTGTTTAATGAAAGAGGATGGGAAAAATAACCAAATTCAACACTGCTATTAAAAGTAATAACTGAAAATACATGTAGTATAGTCTTTGAGAATGATAAACAGCTAGGCAAAAATAACTTTCCTTTTTATCTGTGCACTTTAAATAACACTGCTACACCGGGCTAGTAACGGCAAAAATTCCTCACCTTAATAAATAAATGCATTCCAGGTAGCCTCGATGTAAAATACATTTCTTAAAACAAAATCTTGAAAAGTTTACCCTACCGCACCATCATTTAAAAAAAGAAAATCTCATAATATTATGAGTTGAAAAGTTGTCAGGAAAGAGAGAAGCAAACCAGTATTTTGAGCAGCTGTGTTATTAAAGTATTAACACCCGTGAAAGCATTACATCTGGATGGAATCTCAGCTACCACCTCGATTTCCTTTTTCTCTAGTGTTTCACTAATCTTAGAATCTCTTTTTCACATTCCACCTTCTCACTGTCATGCCAATCAATGGAAGGGGCAGGTTGGTTCCAATGACCTATCTCCCATTTTCTTTTAGTGTATGTACAAGCACAGCAGGCTCTGAGCAGTGATATATCTTTGCCAGTAGGTGCCACCATCTAACACAGAATGTATTTCACTTGGAAAATTCCCTACCTTTGAGAGTTATATAAGAGCAATCAATTCCCTACTTCAAAAATGCTGCAACTTCTGCATTTTCAGTTTTATGATGAGAAATACTTACAGTGTAAAATTTTAATACAAACCAAAAAAAACACACCAAACCCGTTGCCACTGAGTCAATTCCAACTCACAGCAACCCTACAGGACACAGTAGAACTGCCACGTAGGGCTTCCAAGGAGTGGCTGGTAGATTCAAGCTGCCAACCTTTTTGTTAGCAGCCTGAGCTCTTAACCACTGCGCCACCAGGACATCTTTATTCCTGAGAAGAGGCAAAGAAAACTCACAAAAGATCTGAAAAACATGGCATTCTGCCATTTTCTCTTATGTTTTAAGATTTTTCGACTTAAGACACTGATGATGACAAAAACATAATGCAAAATGATACTAGCAAAATTCACTGAGTCTTTGTGCTAGGCAAGTTTCATACACTGTCTTTTAATCATCAGAAAAAGATATCAAGTAGATATTCCAATTTTATAGAAAAAACAGAGAACCAGAGAAGCAACTAGTTAAGCGTCACACAACTAGGAAAAGAGAGATGCAGGACTCAGATCTAGGTCATTCTACTCAGAATTCAGTGTACTTTCCATACAGAAAAATATATCTTGGGTGTTTTCCAACTGCTGGTTGTGACCCATAAAATCAACTTAATGGGTTGCAACCAGCATTTTTAAATAAAATAAAGTTGAACTCGGGTATTCCCCTGCCCATAGAGGGAGGCACAATAACGTCTCTCTCTCTCTCACACACACACACACACACACACACACACGCACAAACTAAAAGGAATGAGCAAAAAAATAATAATAATAAATCAAATAAAAAGGAAACCAAGAGTCTTTATCACTAAGACAGCAATATTCAGGTCAAACCATTGAATAACAGAGTTTTTCTAAATTTCTAAAAGCAAAATTTATAAAGAGGATATGTGCTTTTATATACTAAACAAAATTCTACAGAGTACACCAAGGAAAAGAGAAATATTTTTAATTTTTTAAACAGTTTTTCATTTTTGATAGATCATGTAAACAAATAAAAATAAACTTGATTTACTCAATATATCTCAAACATTCCACCCTATAAAAGAAGACTATGCATTGTTTACGATTTTGCATGAAATACTTTTTTAAAAAACTGATAGAGCATTTTAGGCCACAAGAGAAATCTCAAATACAGTAAGAAATCAGGAAGAGATTATTATATGTTTAACATTAAGTCAAGCAGAAAAGTCTAAAACCACTCTGCCAATCACTACTTGCCATAAATTCTAAATACACAGAGCAATGACTGGTTAAGGTAAACCAAGCACCTTTTGGTTGTTACTGTTAACTCTGCCTAGGCTCTTAATCCCTACTCTAGGGCAACACAACACCATTTACATTGGTACCAAAAATCATGAAATACTTAGGTATAAATCTAACAAGGAATCTCTGAATGGCACAAATGGATAAGGACTCAAATACTAGCTGAAAGGTTGGTGCTTCAAACCCACTCAGAGCCACCTCAGAAGACAGGCTTAGTGAACTGCTTCTGAAAGGTCACACCCTTGAAAACCCTATGGAGCAGTTCTACTCTGCACCCATAGGGTTGTCATGAGTCGGAACGGTCTCAATAGCAACAAACAACAATAAATCTAACAAAATATACATAAGATCTCTAAGAGGAAAACTACAAAACTCTGTGAAAGAAACCAAAGAAAAATCAAAATAATTGGAGAGAGATTTCATTTTCATGGATAAAAAGACTCATCATTACTAAAATGTTGATTCTTCCCAATTTGATGTATAGATTCAATGCAATCCCACTCAAACTCCAGTAAGTTATCTTGTGAATATCAATATTATACATGATGATACTAAAGTTTCCGGAAGAATGAACACAAGTACTTCTTCTTTGCTTCCTTACCAACTTTTTTAAAAAGGGGGTGTGCTCATGTTATTAGATAATGAAACTTACTCTTAAAAGCTACAATAATTAAAGCAGTGTGGCCCTGGGAAAGAAAGACAGATTAATGAAACAACAGGAAGTCTGGAAACAGATTCATTCACATTTATGAATTTGTGTATGATCAAGTCAGAACTTCAAACTAGTGGAAAAAGGATAAATAATTCAATAATTAGTGTTCAAAATAAAAGTTAAATGCTACCTCATACCACATACCAAAATATACTGTGGATAAAAAGAATCAAGTATGAAAAACAAAATCATAAAACCCCTGAAAGAAAACATAGAAGAACATTTAAAATTTTGTGAACTAGGGAGAAAGCTGTCTAAGCCATGACACCAAACACAGAAAAATATTTATATTTGGCTAAATAAAAAAAAACTAACTCCTAAATATTCAAAAATAGCAAAAATTTAAAGGCAAATACATTGGGGGAAATACTGCGACATATGATAAATAACTTAGCATATAAAGATCTCTTGTAAATTAATTATAAAACAAAAACTAATACCTTGATAGGAAAATAAACAAAGGTACAAACATTTCAAAAAAGAAATTTAAATGGTGGCCAAAAATGAGCACCTACAGTAACAAAAAGGATGCAATCTTTCACCTATCGAATTAGCAACTTTTATACAACATATAGGAATCAGGCTCTCTGATAGCATTATAAATTGTTACCTTCCCAGATAATATGTATCAACACGTAACTTTAAAAAGTACTACGTAACATCTGACATAATCTAATTTACAACAATTTGTCCTAAGGAATTATAGACTTAGTAGCCACAATTTATAACACGGAAAAATTGAAGACAATGTAAACATCCAACGTGTAGCTAGCACTCAAACCAACATAATTAACATTACCAGGGCCCCAAATGTCTCCCTCATATTACCTCCCAGTCATTAACCTCCTCAAAGGCAACCACTATTTTTTTAATATCACCATAGATTCATTTTGCCTGTTTTTGAACTTTACATAAATGGAATCATATAGTATATATTCTTTCTAGTCTGATTCTTTTGGCTGATATTATGTTTTTGATGTTCTTAAGAGCAGAGGCAGTTCATTCTCTTTCACTGCTGTATGCTATTTCAAAAATTATTTACTCATTCTACTGTTGATGAACACGTGGGTTGCTTCAGCTTTTGACATTTAAAAATAATTCTGCCATTTGTTTGGTGTACATGGGTATACATTTCTGTTAGGTCTATATCTAGGAGTAGAATTACTAGGTCACTGAGTATACACTGCCACTTTTCCAGAGTAATTCTATCAATAACCACTCCCACCAGCAGTGTATATGAATTTCAGTTGCTCATCAGCTATGTGTTTTTTTCTTTTTAATTTTACCACTTTGCTTGGTGTATAGTGGTATCTCTCTGTGGTTTTAACGTGCATTTTCCTGATGACTAATGGTGTTGAGTACCTTTTCATAACTTTATTAGCCATTTGTATACTGTCTTTGGGGAAGTGATGGTTCAAAGCTTTGACCATTTTTTAACTGGATTGTCTTTTTCTTACTCATCTATAGAAATTTGTTATACATTCTGGAATGCAGTCCTTCGTCAAGTATATTTATTGCAAGGGTCTTCTCTCAAACTGTGGTTTAACTTTTCTTTCTCTTAATGGTGTCTTTTGATGAACAGATGTAATTAGTTTTAACAAGTTCTAATTTATCAATTGTTTCCTTTATTGTTTCTGCTCTCTCTGTCTTGTGTCTTCTCCTAAGGTCATAAAGACATTCTCCCGTGTATACCCTACAAGTTTTATTTTATCTTTCACAGTTACATCTAAAACCCATCTACAATGATTTTTATGTAAGGTAGAAATCAAGATTCATGTTTTTTCAATTTGTAGTTCATGTTTTTCAAATTGTAGGTTCTAATCCATTATGGATTATGATATCAATTTAGTAGATAGCCATTAAAAAAAAAACTGAAATAGAAAAGAACACACAGCATTTTTCTTCTCATCAATTCTAAAATGCATTTTTTTTTTTTCACATTTTCACATCTCTGAAATGGGGATGTTTCTTACAATGTCATTTTACAATTAAAACTGGCAGCACTTTTTCTGATTGCTGCATAAAATAATGGTAAATTTTATAATCGATGTTGTCTTACATTTGATAATGAAATACAGTAACTGGGGAAAAGCAGTGTGTGGAAGCATATATATGTGAGATATATGCACACACAGATACACATATATAAATTATACATAATACATACACATAAATACATAACTGTGCATGTAGATGGTAGGTAGGTAGGTAGATGGGAGACAGACAGACATGAATTACACACAAACATATAAACACACAGGCTAGTGTGTACTAGGTCTAAATGTAAAATGTGTTTCTTACTGAAAACAATCAAAAACATTTGAAAGCTACTGGTCAACATGTTAAGCGTACAATGAATTCCACAGGGCAAAAGTTACTACCTTGTTAGTTTTCTTTCAACTCTTCTAATTATACAAAGAGATTTTCACATATCGCTAATACTCACAGTTGTCTGTTTTTAACAAAAAGAGCTGAGCTCCTGTTCAGTCTTCTATAAAAAAAGAACACTATCTGGCTAGATTTCATACGGATTTTCTTTTTACAGTATTTATTTTCACAACAACCTATCTTAAGAAGTGCCATTGATTTTCCAATTACGCACTGATACACAGTTTCCTTTTCTGATTTATTAAGAAAGCAGATTTAAAAATATGTGAAGTAGATTTAAAAAATGGTATGCACATATGTCAAAAACTGTGACGACTGCATTCAACTCTCTAAAGCTAGGGAAATACTATTTTAGAATAATAAAGACATGGAAAAAGGTTCAAATTATATTTTAAGTGGAACAAAAAGCAGGCATATGATCCCATTTTGACAAATAAAATCTATTTAAGTATTTATTTAGAAAAGCAATTAGAAAATGCTAAACAATATTCTCCGTAATTTTTATTTTTTGTTTGTTTACATGTATAGTGAAACCTGTGACAGCTAGAACTCAGTGGGACTGCCTTGTTTTTCCGGGTCTCTCAAGTTTTCCACCTTTGACAGGGTACGGTCTTACCACTTTTCTATCACTCTTTATTTAGGGGAAAATATCTGAGCTTTCCTTCTGACAGGTTTCCACCTTATACAGGTTCCAGCTTTCACAGGTTTTATTGTACTATCTAACTTCTCTTCATCCATAAATTGAGATGAAAATAGAGCCTTCTTTACATGGTAAGGGAAAAAATTAAATTTAAAAATCCTGGCACTTAACAAGGGCTCCCTTAACCACATTTAATATCCACAGGGCAGACACGTCTGGCTGTTTTGTTCATTCTGCATCCTTACCACTTAGAACAATTCCTGGTACACTACAGAAGTATATGTGTTGATAATGAATATTAGCTATAGTTATTCTAATCCTATTAACTGTAGTGACAAAAATGGTAATTATGTTTCTGCTTACTCCTTTCCCGTATTTTCCAAATTGTCTACAATGAGCAAGAATTTAAAATGTGGGAGAAAAAACCCATGCAACATCATTTGTGCTCCATACAAAAGGTGATAAGAAACAAAGTCTATTTTCAGAAAGGCAGTCACCCTTATCATCCACAAAGTATTCGGTTACCTAGATAAAAGAACACCTCATTAATTATTTGAATGTTTAAAAAGTTCCAAAAGAAGGGTAGATACAAATCCACTAGGGTCTCCCTGAGAAAGCAGACAAGGGGTGGCAGAATGTACACCCGAATGCTTCCTAGTGCTTAAGACCTGGAAGACAGCTTTAAAAGTAAAACTTTCAAAGCTTGTAAAGGCATTAAACCAAAACCAAACCAAACCTGTTGCCATCGAATCGATTCCGATGCACAGTGACTCTACAAGAAGACAGAAAAGAAGATTGGCTAGAAGTGGTAATAGAAAAATAGCCAAAGAACACTGAGTCATGAAGAATAGCAACAAAGAGAAAGTCAGTCAGCTGAAGTATAAAGAACAGGCCCTGAGAGCCAGCCATGCCCAGTGCAAGTCCCAGGCTCTCCAGATCACAAACTGTGTGACTTCGGGGAAGTCACCTGACCACTCTCTCAGATTCATTTCTTCTTTTATAAAACAGGCATAGTATTGCCTATGTTGAAGGAATAGAAATAATTTATGCAGAGCACCCAAAGCATAACATTGTTCAGAACAAGAAAAAAATAATAAAAATGGAAAAACATTTTACTTTTTTGCCTCTACTGTACATCATTTTAAAAGAAACATAAAACATCTATATCAAAGATGCCTGCAAAGCTAGAGAAAATCATGCCACATTACAACCACTTCTTGTGTTATTGTGTTCAAATAACTTGGAAGGCTGATCTAAGATTCATACATACAATCTATCCAAGATATTACAAAGCAATTAATTATATTTATAATAATAGTAGCTAACACTTACTGAGCATGTTAGTGATTGTATCATTTAATGAAAATGGAAAAGAAAACTAAACCAACCAAAACTTACTAAAATATAAGAGATTGTAAATTCGACACAATCCAAATCAAAATCCAAGCAGGCTTTCCCTACAAAAAATTGAGAAGCTGATTTTAAAAATTCACATGGAAATATAAAGGGCCAAGAAGAACCTAGAGCCAATCTGGAAGAACAAAGCTACAGGATTTTACACTGTGAGATATCAATTATCTATTATACAGCTATAGTAACTAAGACCATATGAACTAAGACCTTTCTTACAGGGACAAAATACATATTTGTTTATTTTTTTGCACAAAGGCAACCCTTTATTGAGGTTTAATTTGACCCAGGACTGTAATACCTATGAGGATTTGGTTTTCCAGTAGTGATATCCTTTTTTTTTTTTTTTTTTAAATTGTGCTTTAGGTGAGAGCTTACAGCTCAAGTTAATTTCTCATTCAAAAGTTTATACACGTTGTTTTTTAACACTGGTTGCAATCACCATAATGTGACAACACACTCCCCCTTGCCAACCTGGATTCCCTGTGTCCTTTCATTCAGTTCCTGTCCGTTCCTGCCTTCTCATGCTGCCTTTGAACAGGAGGTGCCCATTTGGTCTCGTATATTTGATTGAACCAAGAAGCAGGTTCCTCACATGTACTGATTTTCTGTTTTATAGGCCTCCCTAATCTTTGACTGAATAGTGGGCTTCAGCGAATGGTTTCAGTTCTGGGTTAGCAGAACATCTGGGGCCATAGTTGCGGAGGTTCCTCTAGACTCTGTTAAGAACTATTAAGTCTTGTCTTTTTACATGAATTTGAATTCTGTTCTACATTTTTCTCTTACTCTGTCCGGGACTCTCTGTTGTGTTCCCTGTCAGGGTGGTCATCGGTAGGCAGGCACCATCTAGTTATTCTGGTCTCAGGCGGATGGAGTCTCTGATTCATGTAATCCTTTAGTTCTTTGGGCAAGTATTTTCCTTGTGTCTTTGGTTTTCTTCATTCTCCTTTGCTCCAGGTGGGATGGGACCAACAGATGTATCTTGGATGGTCACTAGCAAGCTTTTAAGACTCCAGACGCTACTCACCAAAGCGGGATGTAGAACATTTTCTTTACAAACTATATTATGCCAGTGGACCTAGACGTCCCCTGAGACTATGGCCCCCAGGCCCCAGCCCCAGCTACTTGGTCCCTCAAAGTGTTTGGATGGGTCTAGGAAGCTTCTATGCTTTTGCTTTGGTCCAGTTGTGCTGACTTCCCCTGTATTGTGTGTGGTCCTTCCCTTCACTGAGGTTCACCCTTGTCTACTATTTGGTTAGTGACTTCTCCTCCTCCTTTCCCACCCTCGTAACCATCAAGGCATGCTTTTTTCTGTGTTTAAACCTTATCTTGAGTTCTTATAATAGTGGTCAGATACAATATCTGTCCTTTTGTGACTGACTTATGTCACTCAGTATAACGCCCTCCAGATTCATCCATGTTGTTAGATGTTTCAGGGATTCATCATTGTTCTTTATGGTTGTATAGTATTCCATTGTGCGTATGTATCATAACTTGTTTATTCATTTATCTGTTGATGGGCATTTAGGTTGTTTCCATCTTTATGCTATTCTGAATAGTGCTGCAATGAACATAGGTGTGCTTATGTCTATTTGCGTGATGGCTCTTATTTCTCTAGGGTGTATTTCTCAAAGTGGGATTGCTGGATCATATGGTATTTCTATTTCTAGCTTTTTAAGGAAGTGCCATATCGTTTACCAAAATGGTTGTACCATTTTGCATTCCCACCAGCAGTGTATAAGAGTTCCAATCTCCCCACAACCTCTCCAACATTTGTTATTTTGTGTTGTTTGGATTGGTGAGATGATATCTCAATGTAGGTTTGATTTGAATTTCTCTAATGGCTAATGATCATGAGCATTTCCTCATGTGTCTGTTAGCAGCCTGAATGTCTTCTTTGGTGAAGCATCTGTTCATATCCTTTGCCCATTTTTTAACTAGATTATTTGTCGTTCCGTTGTTGAGGTATTGCAGTATCTTGTAAATTTTAGAGATTAGACCCTTATCTATTGTATGTCGAAATTTTTTACCAGTCTGTTTGAGAGTTACCCTCTCATTCATACATACAGACAAACACACACACACACACACACACACACACACACACACAGCCACACATACACATCGATTCTAGTAGACTGCAGACCTAAATGTAAAAGGTAATATAGTAAAGCTTTTAGAAGAAATCATAGAATATCTTCATGACCTTGGAATGGGCAAAGCTTTCTTAAAAACAGGACACAACAAATGCTAACAATAAAGACAAATTTGATAAATCAGACCATATGAAATAAAGAACCTTCTATTAAGAGACTGAAATGGCAACCCACATTATTAGGGGGAAGAAAATGTTCTAAAACTGACTTATGGTGATGGTTCATCATTGAACTATACACTTGAAATAGGTGAATTTTATAATGTGCAAAATATACCTCAATATTTTTTAATAATTAATTTTTTTCAAAGTCAATCCATAGAGTAAGAGAAGATTGGCAATACATCCAGAAAATCAAGGGAGGGAAAAAAACACTTCAAATCAATACGGAAAAAACAAACACTCACACATACACCCCCACAAAAAAAATGGGTAAAAGATTTGTACTGGCACTTCACAAGAGAAAATATCCAAATGAAGTTGAAAAAAGAAAGATCACCAAAATATTGCTACCCCACTATAATCATTATTGGTATTCTGCTATCTAGACTGAAAGGAAAATATATATATACGCACATACAACATATACACAGAGAGAGACACACATTATTTCAAACATACTCTTCAGTAGTTGCTTTTTCCATGTGTCATGGGCATCTTTCCATGTCACTGAAGATCTACATCTTCGTTTTTAATAGCCACAGTTTACTTCATCCTATAATTTACTTACTCAACAGAGGTAATAATGGATATTAAATTTTTTACTTTACATTTATTATACTTTATTATACACAGCACTGCAATGAACCTTCATGTCTACTTTACAACTACCTCCTTTGGTCAAATTCCTAGAATTGCTGGGTCCAAGAGAATGTGCATTTAATAAATGGATGGCTGAACTGAATGTCATTTCTTTTGATTTATCATTTATTTTCATCACAACAGTCTTCATATTATAAGTTACTGAATCCAACAGTCAATTCTCATTCCTCAAACTGCTTGACCTATCAACAAGGTTGATATACTTCATTCACTTGCCTTCCAGCACTCTGCACTCACCTAGTTCTCCTCCTATCTCACTGCTTACAACACCTCCATAGGTACCACCCTGGTCCTAGCCACCACTGCTTCCACCAAATGCCCCCTTCAGTCTATTCCCAACACAGGAGCCAGTGCAATCCTTTTGATTTAAGTCAGAGCAAGTCACTTCTCACATCAAAATTCTCCAGTGGCTTTCTATCTTTCTAATAAAAGCCAAAGACATACAAAGTCCTAGAGTATCTGCCCACCAACCCTCCTCATCTCCCACTCTCCCTTTCACTCACTCTGCTCTCTGCTATAGCCACCCTGACCTTCTTGCTGTCCCTAACACTGATGGTATGCTCCCATCTCAGGGCCTCTGCATTTGCTGTTTCCGCCACCTGGAATATTGTTCTCCCAAATATGCCCAAGGCTCACTCCTTCATTTTCTTCAAGTCTTGCTCAAATGTTACTCTACAATAAGGTCTTCCCATATAAAATTGAAACCTCAAACTGGCAATCCCTATCTCCTATTTCTGCTTTATTTTTCTCTATAATATTTATTCTCATCACCTGACATATTATGCAGTTTACTTATTTTTATTATTTATTGTCTGTCTTCCCTGCTAGAAATATAAGCTCTGTGAAGACAGAAATTGTTATTTGTTTTGTGTACTATGCCCCAACACAAACAACAGTGCCTAGCAAAAAGTAAGCATTTAATACTTACTGAAATTATGAATTATACATGATCATCTGCATGATACTGGGTCTCAGACCAAAAAAGCTGGGGAGAGTACTGTTAGACAGGATAAGACAAATGTCCAAGGCAACTTATTCTGGAAATGGTAGACCAGGACTCAAACTTACATCTCCCATTCCAGGGCTCTCTCCAGCATACCACTGTAATTTATAAGTCAGGGAATCCAATGGATAAACTTCAAATAAGCTTAAGGCTCTTAGAAGTAGTAGTTTGCACAGTAAAAAGAAAAGGGAAATTTTTTTATTACATAATAAAAGACTTGAGCACAGTGCCTGGCACATAATAGGCATTTAAAAATGTTAGGTCACTCTTTCCCCCTTACCTTTGGAAGTAACCAAAGAAAAGCAGGGAGAAAAAAGGCTTCTAAACAGGTTAAAATAAACAGTGACCATAGCGTGGATATTGGCTATTTCAAAAGTAGAGGAGGGTCTGTATAAGAACTGAGAAAGCGTATCTATAAACAATATCACAACATAATTTTAATTTTATCTATGTTGGTTTTGAAAATAAAATTAGAAGAGAGTCACTATGATCTTCCTTATACTGTTTTAGAAATAATCTCTTTTTCAATGTTCTAATGATTAAGTTAAGGAAGCCTGGGTGGCACAGTGGTTAAGTGCCCAGCTGCTAACCCAAAGGTTGACAGTTCAAACCATCAGCCACTCCACAGGAAAAAGATGTGGCACTTTGCTTCCATAAAGATTACAGTCTTAGAAACCCTATGGGGCAGTTCTACTCTGTCCTATAGGGTCAGTCTGAGTCAGAATCAACTCAACAGCAACAGGTTTGTTGAGGTTTTTTTTGTTTTGTGGGGGAGGGGATAATGATTACATTACATACTTTGATTTCCTACACTTCTACATTCTTCCAGTTTTCTACCAGTACCATTTTGGGGAAGATTTAAGAGGGAAAGAATAGAACAAATCCTGAGACCAGTCAAGCCAAGAAATCAGCACCAAGAGATACCCTATAAATATGTGATTTAGGAAATACAAAATACATGCTTTATGGAATCTAAGACTACACCAACCTAACTTGCAAAGTCCCTGACGGACTGTGGGAAGAAGAAAAAAAGGGAAGTAGATAAGACTGTCAGACCAGTGTTATGGCCTCTAAGCAAAAATAGATGGATGAAAGAAGATTATAAGATGAAGGGAGAGGGGCTTTGGACTTATCTCCCATTAGGCAAACAAATCAGTGGGTGACAAATCAGTGGTCAGACAGGAGAGCCTAGAGCCTAACTTCAGCACTCACAGCTATCTGAGGCTAGTAAGATCACCAAAGGAGTAAGTCATCACACAGGATCAGAGGTCAGAGATCAACAAGAGTTGAAGCCAACTATCAGAAGGCTCCACAGCTCCATCGAGAACCAAGGTAGTTAACAGCCCCAACTCCACCAAAATAGAGGAGACATAAGTTCACCAGGAGACGCCAGCAACAACCAGGACACCTGAGAACAGTACTGAAACTTTCAAGTATGGATGGCAGCCCTCCAGCCCAACTCATTTCCTCAGCTCTGCACAGACTCTGTCAAACAACCTGCCCCATCTTGGAGATTGAGGGGAGCGGGGAGAGAGGAGGGATGGACAACAGAAAGGAGAGGAAATTTGAAAGGCTGACCATTAACTTAAAAAGAGGCTGACTTATCAGAGACTACATATATAATTAAACAGAAGTGGCTTTACTAGATTGGATTAAATTCACCCAGCAGGGAGTTTTATGAGGAAGATCTGATCAGCTTAGAAAAATGAAGATATACTTTCTTTATAAATGTAATGCATATAAATTACTAACTGCAGAGTCGGTGTAACATCCATCTTTTGTGCTGCTAAAATCAAAAGAGGCAAGGATTCTATTTGTTTTAATGTACTGTATTATCCGAATACATACACCATGCCTGGTCCCTGATAATATGTAATAAACATTTGTCAGGCTAATTAACAATTATTATGTCTTTCAAATTTAGTTAGGTTGAAGAGGCAAAGGCCAAAAACCTATGAAGAGCAAGTAAAAATTAAAATGTTGATAATAATGCTTGTGAAAATTATTGATTTTTGAATACTATTGGAGCCCTGGTAGCATAGTGGTTAAGAGCTCGGCTGTTAACCAAAAGGTTAGCAGTTCAAATCCACCAGTTGCTCCTTGGAAACCCTATGGGGCACTTCTACTCTGTCCTATAGGGTCGCTATGAGTTGGAATCAACTTGATGGCAACGGGCTTGGTTTTGTTGTTGTTGTTTAGTATTTTTAAAAACTGAACTTTTTCCAGTTCTTAGAAAAACTTAGTTTTTACCTCATGAAAAAGTTAATCAGTCTTTCATGTCCAGACATGAAAAAGTAACTAGGACTGTCTACAAAACTAGATAAATGGAAATATTAATGTATGAAACAACTCTTTTTAAACACAGGAAACCAGTAGCAGAAGACTGTGCTCCCCGAGAGCAGGGGAATAAGGTGAGCCCCACGATCACAATGGACTTCTGCCCAAAGGAACTGTCTAGATTGTGATGTAGGGAAGAGAACCTCAAGCAGATCATATGGGTCTCACTCAATTCAGGAGACAGAGATCAAAATTCAGAAGAGGTAGGCAGCTGGAATTTGTAGGGCAGAGAACTTGAGAGAAGAAAGCTTTGCAGAAAGCTCCAAAAATCTTCATAATGATGTCTTGAGTCTAGTGCTGAATACCAAACTGAGCATATGTAGTGTGATGTCCCACAAGGCCAAAGAACAACCAGGAAGCTGTAACCTGAAGAATCCCCAGAGAGTACAAAGAGCTGGATGATATTCAAGTTCCACCCATCCAAGGTGGAGAGCTCTTATTGGACATGTGGGACATTCAATACAGACCTTTAGAGAGTCATGCATTAGTAAGAGAATAAACTAGTCCTATTTTAAAGTAAGATAAAGATGCCATAACAAAAGATTAAAGCAAGCTGGAAAGGATCAAGCTGATCCTAAAGTAACATAACTGTCTACCACAACAATGTCTAATACGCTTTAATATGAGACAACAAAATTCAGCATTCAGTAGTATAAAATTCACAATGTGCTTCACAAAAATTTACTAGACATGCAAAGAAGCAGGAAAATAGGACCCTTAACTAGGAGAAAAATCAATCAATAGAAAAGACCCAAAAATGACAGGTTACGCTTTAGGAGCCAAGAACCTTAAAATAATGATTATAAATAGGCTCCACAAGCTCAAGTATTTGAAGGAAAACAAACATAATGGAGAGAGAAAAGGATGATAAACAACAGCACACACGCACACACACACAAAAACCTAAGTAGAACTTCTAAAATGGAAAACAAAAAAAAATTTTTTTTTTCTTAAATCTCACAGGATAATATAACACCAACAAGCTATATAGTGTAGAATAAAAGATCAGCAAATTAGAAAATACAGTGATAGAAATGATCCAAAAGGAAGCAAAGAAGGAAAAGCTTGGAAAAAATAAAGCGTATCAGTGATCTAACATATGTACAAGTGTAATTACAGAAAAAGGAGGAGAAAGAAAAAATATTAGAAGAACTAGTGGCTAAATATTTTCAAAATTTTATAAAAAACCATAAACCCATAGATTCAAGAAGCTTGATGAAGCTCAAATAGGATAAATGTCAAGAAAACCACATTAAGGCACATCACAATTAAACTGTTAAAAAACAATAATAAAGAGAAAATCTTAAAAGCAGTCAGAGAAGTATATCATGTATGTGTAATGTATGTGTAATAAAGATAAGGATGACAACAGATTTCTCATCAGAAACTATGCAATCCAGAAGGCAATGAAACAAAATCCTCAGAGCGCTGGGAAAAAAGGGTCAACCTAAAAGTTCAACAACCCATTACTGTCGAGTCAATTCCAACTTGTAGTGACCCTGTAGTACACAGCCCTGTAGAGTTTCCAAGGAGCGGCTGGTGAATTCAAACTGGCGACCTCTTGGTTAGCAGCTGAGCTGTTAACCACTGTGCCACCAGGGCTCCAAAGAGTTCAACACCCGTTGCCGTAGAGTTGATTCCGACTCATAGCTACCTTATGGGACAGAGTAGAACTGCCTCATAGGGTTTCCAAGGAGCTGTTGGTGGATTCAAACTGCCAACCTTTTGGTGAGCAGCCAAACACTTAACCACTGTGCAACCAGGTCCCCAAGAGTTCAACAGACAGCAAAAACATCATTCAAAAAGGAAAGTAAAATACTTTTTCTAACAACAACAAAAAAGGCAGGAGACTACATCAGCAGCAGACCTCTACTACAAGAAATGTTAGTTTTTCTTCAAACAAGAAGGCAACTTGGATCTAAAGAAGGAATTAATGAGGGAATAGTAAACACGAGAGTAAAAATAAAATATTTACTTCTCACTTATTTATTTAAACTGATTGACCAGTTAAAGTAAATATAATAACAATATTACTTATAGTCTTTGTAGTGGTAAAATGTAAGACAACAACAGCATAAAGAACGGGAGGAGGAAACAAACATATACTGTTGTAAAGTCTTTCTTCCAGTATATGAAGCAGTATCACATTATTTTAAGATAGACTGTGACAAATTAAAGACACAAACTGTAAATCCTACAGCAACCATGGGGGGAGAAAAAAGCAAAGAGGTTTAGCTAATAAGCCAATAGTAGAGACAAAAATGGAATCATTAAAAACTGAATTAATCCAAAAGAAGAGAGAAAAGGAGAACAAAGAGCAGAAAGACCAATAGAAAACAAATAACAAGATATTAGATTTAAAATCAGGAGCCTGGGTGGCGTAAGTGGCTTGTGATCAGCTGCTAACCAAAAGGCTAGCCAGTGGCTCTGCAGGAGAAAAGGCCTGGCGATTTGCTTCCATAAAGAAAACGCTATGAAGCAGTTCTACTCTGTAACACATGGGGTCACCATGAGCTGGGACTGACTCAAAGGCAGCTAACAACAACAGATTTAAAGTCAAACATATTAATAATTAAATGTAAGTGGTCAAAACTCCCCAACTAAAAGGCAGAGATTCTGAAGTTGTATAACTATATGCTATCTACAAGACACCCATTTTAAATACAAAGGCACATTGATTAAAAGTAAAAGGATGGAAAAAGATACACCACACAATCACTAATCAAAGGAAATCTAAGATGGCTATATTAATATTAGACAAAGTTGATTTTACAACAAGGACTATTACCAGGGATAAAGTGAGATATTTTACAATGATAAAGGAATCAATTCATCAACAGGACATAACCATCCTAAATGTGTACATCCATACTAACAGAGCTTCCAAATACATGAGGGAAAAAAATGACAATTCATAGGAAAAACAGACGAATCCAAATTTATAACTGGACACTTTAACACTGTTCTCTTAGTTATGGACGAACCAGTAGATAGAAAAAAGTAAAGATATGGAAGAACTGAACAACACTATCAACCAACCTGGCCTAATTGACATTTATAGAACACTCTACCCAACAACAGAAGAATACACATTCTTTCCAAGTACACACCAAACAGTTACCAAGATCAATATTATTCTGGGCCATAAAACAAGTTCCAAAAAATTTTAAAGGACTGAAATCATACAAAGTATGTTCTATGACATAACTAAAAGTTAGTAATAGAAAAATATCTGGAAAGAAGACAGTCCTCAAATCAACAATCTAGGTTTTCAACCTAAATTTCTAGAAAATTAGTAAATTAAATCTAAAATAAGCAGAAGGAAGGAAATAATAAAGATGAGAGCCAAAACTAACAGAAAACAGAAAAATCAATGAAACCAAAAGCTGTGTCTTTGAAACAATCAATAAACTGATCAGGAAAATATGAGACACAAATTACCAATATCAGGAATAAAAGAGGGAACATCAGTAAAGATCCCACAGACATAAAAGGAAAACAAAAGAAAATTACAGACATTATACTTAAAATTCCACAACTCAGTTGAAAGGCACAAATTATTTGAAAAATATACAGATTCAGTGCTCACACATAAGAAATGGATAACCAAAACAGCCATGTATCTGTTAAAAGAAATTGGCTTCACCGGTGAATTTTATTTAGCATTTAAGGAAGATCTGCCGTATTTTTATGGAAATAGCATATGCCTTCTACGTTCGTTTGCCAACGGCACCCTCCCCCTGCAAGGTATTTTAGTAAGGGTGCTATGCTAATTTTTTTTTTACAGCAACATGTAAAACAACTGGCATAGCAATGCTTATAAAAATACCTCATGAGGGTAGGGCACGGTTGGCAAACAAACATAGAAGGTGCATGTTATTTGCATAAAGATACAGTAATACCAATTCTGTACAAACTTTTCCAGAAAATAGAAAAGAACAGCTCCAACTCATCACTTGTCAAACTCACTGAATTGTAAACTTACAATTGATGAATTTTATTGTATATAAATTATACCTCAATAAAGTTGTTTTTTTTTTTTAAATTACACTATTACACAAAAATAAAATGTTTCTCAAAAAAGCAAACTCAAGGTTCAAATGGTTCTGGTACATAGTATCAAACATTTACGGAAGAAATACCACCAATCTTTCCCAAACTCATTAAAAAAAGAAGAAAAGATCATTTATTTTATGAAGCCAGCATAATCCCGATGTCTAAACCTAAGAAAAGACATTATCAGAAAAGAAAATTAACAACTAATTACCTTTACGTACACAGACATAAAAATCCTCAACACAATGATAGCAAGTCAAACCCAAAAATATATAAAAAGAATAATATATCATGACGAACTGCAATTTTTCCCAAGAATTGGTTCAGCATTAAAAAAAAAAGATTGGTTCAGCATCTAAAAAAAAAAAAAATCAATGTAATGTACCATGTTAGCAGAATAAAGAGATTAAGTCATGAGGATTTCAACAGATGCATTTAAAGCATCTGACAAAGTTCAACACTGATTCATGATTTAAACTCTCAAATAACTTCATCAATCTGATTAAGGACATACATAAAAAACCTATAGCTAACATAATGCTTAATGGTCCAAGATGGAACACTTTCTTTTTGTGCCCAAGAACAAGGCTAGAACGTCCATTCTCACACTTCTATTCAATACAAATTTCACTAGTCATAGCCAGTGCAATACAGCAAGAAAAAGAAATAAAGAGCATAAGCATCAGAAGGGATCCAGACGGTATGACTGTCTACATAAAAAATTCTAAGGAGTTTACAAAACCATTAGAATATGTGAATTTAGCAAAGTCATAGGATACAAAGAATAAAAAGGACAAATGAAGCTTCACAAAGTTCAAGTCCTCAGCCTAACTAAAAGGCACAGAATGTAAATTAAAAAATAACCATTTAAATCCTGTCACACCCTCATGCTTCTGCCATAAGCCTTCACAAAGAACAAGGGCGGTCCAGGACAAACCACACAGAAGAAAAAGAGAGTAAACTAGCAGCAGATCTAATACTGACATAAAAATCACACTAAGTGTGAAAATACTGAAAGAGTCCTGCTAGATCAGAGTTGATTACAGGTAAGAAATGAAAAAAGATGGTGCAAGATGCACAGGGGGAGTCTTCGAAAGGCCACTCTAAGGGAAAAGAAGGTAAAAAGGAAAGGAAAGGCATCCTTTGGAAACCGTACAATTAAGGGAAAAAGAAGTGGTAGGGGAGACATTTTAGGATTCTGCAAGACAAAGGAATTTATTTTAAAAAAATTCAAAGGCACAAAGTCCTTCTCCTACTTCGTCCCCTCTCATCCAAAATAAAGCCATCAAGTAAAGAAAGTATACTTTGCTACTTGGAAAAAGGATGCTCTTGAACTAGGAATCTTGTAAACTTAAACAATCTCAAGCTACTAGCCCTGTCCCAAGAAATGCAGCGACACAAGTAATCATCATCTACACAAAAAGAAAACAGAAAGGAGAAAATTTAGCTAAACACCTCACAAAAGGAAGGGAAAAAGGGAGGGAGACAAAATAAAAAGGCAGAAAACTGAACTACAGCACCACCCCAACCAGCTGTTCTCAACTCAGGTTCTGCAAGATTATTAAGCCCTAATGAAGGTGATTTGAGTGACTATTTTCTTATTTATCTTTCGGATGGTACATAGACAGCACCATTCTAGTTACGTATGAGAGAAGTTAATCATTCATTACATACAATTCATGCATTAGGGGTGTAATGCTCTTATGCAACCCAGATGAAAAGAGTCTAAACTGAATTAAACAGTCTCAAACAAGTATTTGACGTTATTAAAATAAAAAATAAAAAAGCCCTCCTTAAATCATAAATTCAGAAATTAAGAACACAAATGCACTAAAGTCAGAAACAAATGAGTTGATGGAATTCAGAAAAGAAATAAAAGAAAAAGACAAAAATGACAGGTAAATTACAATGCTCAAAAAGAGTAAATTCCAACTAAAAATGTGTAAGGGACGTTGAAGAGAAAAGAATAAAAACAAGATACAGAAAGTAGCAAAATGGAACAGAGAAAAAGTAGGTGAAATGGAAGACAAAGATCCACCCCCAATCAAATATTTTTCTAAAAAAAATAAATGAATAATGGAACAGACATAATATTGAAAACTATAATCCAAATGGTTGTCTGATACTAGGTGAGTGAAGAGAAATGGTGAGTGACACCTAAAGGGTATGGGGATTTCTTTATGGGGCAATGAAAATGTTCTAAATTTATTTGTGGTGATGATCACACAACTCTGCAAATATGCTAGAAATCATTGTGTTGTACACTTTCAATGGGTAAACTGTACAGTATGTAAATCATAGCTCAATAAAGCAGTTACTCTAAAAAAAATTTTTATAAGACTATAATCCAAGAAAACTTTACAAGTATAAATGCAAACCTGAACTGCAAGCAGAAAGGGCCTCCACGTACCAGGGAAAACTGGCTCATAGCCAATTCCAGGGATATCCTGGGAAAACTATTAGAATTAAAAGATTAAAAATTCCTCACAGGCCAGGGCAAAAATAATTTAAAAAAAAAAAAAATTTTACAAAAGAAAGAGAATTAATTAGACTGGCATTGCACTTCTCAAAAACAATACACCAAGCAAGCTATCAATGGAGCAGCATTTACCAAAAGCTTTAGAAAAGAAAAGCGTAAAGCAAATACTTCTATCCAAAGAATAAGTTTTTAACATTCTGTATCCAGGAGCTCTCCTGAGTAACCAAGAGACGACTTGGAAAACTTTAGCAAAAAGATTGATAGTGAACATTTAAGATATTTAATTGTGAATCGAGGAACAAAACAAAGATGAAGATGAGTAGAAGAATAATATGTTACACATTCTGACAAAGTAGAAATAATGCAACTAAAAAAATGGAAGCAGAACAAATAGAGAAAGAGGAAAAAACAAGTGCTGATTGTTGGACAGACAATAGGTGGGAGTTAAAGAATACCAATAAAGGCTGACAAACTTGCTCATAAAACATTAAAAGAGAAACAAGGAATCAGAGGCATTTAAAAGCTATCAAAGGTAGGCAACAGACCAGAAATACAAACCTTACTAACTTTTTAAAAATTTTTACATACGAAAACACGTCATGAAAAGAAACCAGAAGAAATGCACAGGAACATGGACAGAACAAAAATACACACTATTCTCCGTACAGGACAGATCAAGAGGACAAAAAACTAAAATACAAAAGAATAAACAATAAGGTATATACATCTTACAGACATGAAACTTTACACCGTGAATATAGAGACTACATCTGTTTTTCAAACGTATGTGGAAAATTTAGGTAAACTGGATCACAAAGAAATAATAAGTTCGATAAAGGAAAAAATTAGAAAATAATAATGTCTGATCAAAATATAATAAAACTAGAAATAATTCCTATAAAAAGAATTAAGTTTTCCTTCAAAATCAGTGCTCTGGAACAATTTATGGAGCTTCTGGCCTATATGGTCTTTGAAGGCTTAGTACTCTCCTGTGAAACCATATTGGTTTGAAGCACTTTTGTGGGTTAATTCTTAAATAAGTTTCTCTATTTTTCTCTTCAGAACTTGTTCTTGGATAAGAGAATTTAACATTATAAAGATGATGATTTTCCCCTAATTTATAAGTTTAACACAATCCCAATAAAAACACAAAAAGCTTCTTTATGAAGCTAGACAAGTTGATACTAAGTTCTTATGAAAAAAAACAAACTTGTAAGAATACTCAGAAAAAAAACATGGACAAAGAAAAGCTACAAGGGGGGACTAGAGCCACGAGACACTAAAACACACTATAAAGTCTCTTTAATCAGAAAGTGAGGTACTGGTATATGAATGCACATTTAGTCTAGTGCAAAGGTCAGCATGTTTTTCTATAAAATGGCAGACAGTAAACATTTTAAGTTTTGCAGACCTCATAATCACTGTCACAACTACTGAACTCTAAAGCAGCCATTTACAATACATAAATGAATAAGCTTGGCTATGCTCCAATAAAACTTTATTTAGAAAAACAGAGTTGGATTTGGCCTGGGACTATAGTTTGCCAACTCTTAGTCTAATAAAATAGAAAGTCCAGAAATAGGCCCAAAACATGTAGAAATTTAGTACATAGTAAAAGTGGCATCAAGTCAATGGGTAACTTTTCAATAAACAGTGCTGGGACACCTGGTTAGACATCTGGAAAAAGATAAAATCAGATCCATATCTCAGAATATATATGATATATATATCGAACAGATCAAAAATCTAAATTTAAGGAATGAAACCATACAAGTACTAGAAGAAAACACGGGTGAATTCCTTTAAAACCTGAGTGTAAGGAAAGGTTATCTAACTATTACTCAAAATCCAGATGTAATTAAAAAAAAAAAAAAAGATAGAAAATTCGACTAAGTAAAAATCAGTAACTTTTGCACAGCGATTTTTTTTTTTATATATATATTTTATTGTACTTCAGGTGAAAGCTTACAGAGCAAATAGTTTCTCATGAAATAGTAGTACACATGTTGTTCTATGACATTGGTTAACAACCCCACAACGTATTAAGTCTCTAAATTCTCAACCTTTTTTTTTTTGATGAAAATTACAGATGGCCAAAAGATACACCATTTCAAAAATTTCTACATTCACAGTTCAGTGACATTGACTACGCTCTTCCAACTGTGCTGTTATTCTCACTTAAGATGAAGGCTTACAGAACAAAATAGTTTTTCATTTAACAGTTACTACACATGTTGCCCTATGACAATGGTTAACAATCTCACAGCACATCAAGAATATCCGTACTCCACCTTGTTGCACAGCAATTTTAAAAAACTATACACAAAGTCAAAAGAAAAGTGACAAATTGGGGAGGGGGAGAGAAAATTACAACATGTCATGAGCTAATATCCCTAAAATTCTCCTTTAAAATGAGGTGGGAAAGGAAGGTCAAAATTCCAATAGTAAAATAGGGGAAATACACAAAGAGGCTTTTTAGAAGATATAAAAATTATCCTTAAATAACATGTTCAAACTCACACATGCTTAAAGAAATGCAGTTAAAGCTACACATTTCTCACCTAACAGAATGGCAAATGTTCAGGTGCATGACAACATGTCTGTCAGTGAAGCAGTGAGGAAGGAGGCACTCACATTTCCAGAGGGAAGGCAAACTGGTACAATACTTTTGGAGGAGAACTTCGCAATACCTAACAAAACTATGTGTGCAGTCACCCTTTGATCTGGCAACCTCACATCTAGGAATTTTCCCTGAAGATATACTTTCAATAATAATATGAAAATATATATGTACAAGGTTATTGACTGCAGTACTGTTTATATAGTAAAACCTGCAAGAGCCGGAACCTGTGTAAGGCAGAAACCTGTCAGAGAAGGAAAACGCAAACATTTTCCATTAAAACAAGAGATAGAAAAAAGGTTAAATTAAAACTGCACCTTGTCAAAGGTGAAAAACTGAGACCAGAAAAACAAGGCAGTCCCATCAAGTTCCAGCTCTCACAGGTTTCACTGTCATTTCCAAAAAAAAAAAAAAAAAACTGGAAACAACCTACAGTCTTCCATACAAATGAGACTGGCTGAATTAACCATAGCGTATCAATATAATGGAATACTATGCAGCTGTAAGAAATAAAGAAGACCTCTATGGATTAGATATAGAGTAATTTCAGGACACATATATAGGGTCACTATGAGTCAGAATCAACTCAGTGGCAATGGGTTTGGTTTGGTTTTATTTAGGTGAAAAAACCGAAGTGCAAAAGAGTATTATATGCTACCTTTGGCGTAAGAAAGAAGAAGATATAAGAAAATATACGTGGACCTGCTCATTAGTGCATAAAGAAACTCAGGAAGAATACACTAGACACTGTTAAGATTGGTTATCTAGGGGGGATGAATGTGAACAAGATGGAAAGATGAAGGAATGGGAACAAGATAGAAAGAATGAGAGGTACTCACATTTTTACAAGTATACCTTTTGTAGCGTACTGTTTTGACTTTTAGAATCATGTCAAATGCTTAAATACTCAAAAAATAAAATCAACAAAGACTGGGAGAAAGGAATAGAATATCAGCAGAAACAAATGAACCTAAATATATTTCAAATGAATAACGTAACTACTAATAGTGAGGGGGGGAGGGGAAACTAGCCCAAGTGACTCATGAACTCAGTAGTCAGACAATACGGCCCTGGGCCAAAGATTTGGGGGGGGAAAAAAAAGTAGGCACAAAATAAAATAATCTTTCAATGACTTGGAGCCCTGGTGGCGCAGTGGTTAACAGATCAACTGCTAACCAAAAGGTCAGCAGTTCGAATCCACCAGCCGTTCTCTGGAAATCGTATGGGGCAGTGCTACTCCGTCCTACAGGGTCACTATGAGTCAGAATCTACTTGAGGGCAACGGGTTTGGTTTTTTGTTGTTGTTGTTTTCTTTTCAATAACTTGCTTACATTAATATCCAACACTTCGAGTTGTGGGATCATATCCCGAGAATAAATGTCTTTGTTTTCACCACCTCTGTCAGATGACCTTAGTAAACATCTCAAACTAGTCTTGACTGAGGATACTACAGACTCACGTGTCTTTCCCAAGTCATTTACTACTAGTCAATAATAAGAGGTTCAACCATCTATCTTTTTCTGTGAACTCTAAGAGAACCTTCCTGGCAACATTTCTTCTGGCAGTCTTTTCATTTGAAATCAATTAGGTGATAGTTTCTTCCTATCTATCATCACAGATAGCATTACTCTAATCCTTAATTTTTCATTTCCTGTTGTCTTAAATGGGAGCCCTGGTGGTACAGTGGTTAACAGCCCGGCTGCTAACCAAAAGGTTGGCAGTTCGAATCCAGCAACCCCTTCCTGGAAACCCTATGGGGCAGTTCTACTCTGTCCTATACGGTTGCTATGAGTCAGAATCAACTCGATGGCAACGGGTTTGGGTTTTTTTTTGTTTGGTTGTCTTAAAGATGAAGAATTTAACATTTGTGTTTTACTCCAGATTATGTAACTAAAATGCATTCTATAATATGAGAGATTTTGGAAAGACTCCTGGTTTTCTAAAGGAGAGAAGGGGTATATCAAGAACCTTCCTTATAAATAGGGTAAAGAGTATATACACTCTTATCTATGGAGATTGGCAGCTGTTTCTTTGTACTACCAGGGCGCATGGCACACAGCAGGTACTCAGTTAATATGTACAAGGTGTATGCATGATTCTACGCTTTCTTAAAGATTATGTTAACTGAATGATGCAGTTTTGAACTCTGGCCACAGCCCTCAGGTAATTCAATAGGGAGGCATGGGCTAAAACTGGAAACATGGACTGTAACAGTTGTTAGGTGTTTGAAAATGTCTCTTGGAGTTTTTTCTGGGCCAAGCATATCCAGCAGTAGATCTTCTTTTAGTAGGCCAGGACTCAGCTGACTCAACACATACTCAAATTGCTCAGTGTGAGGAGTTGCCACTTGTGAAGAAGTTCGTGGATACAAATTCAGAGTATGCTACTAAATTACGCAGAGCAACAGGCTTCCTAAAACTTTTCAAATTAATAACATTCAACTCTAGTGAAGGTACAATAAGACGTGAACCATCTGGAAAACAATGTGACAAAACATATATAGTACATCTTCTTCTAGAAATATATCCTAAGTAAATAACCCAAATTAAAGGCAAAGATTTATGGATAAAGATGGTGATTTGTTCTTTTAATAACTGAGAATGAAGATTCTAACCAAGAGAAATGACAAATAAATTATGGAATGTTCATGAAACATACTTTATGGACATTTCAAATTAGTTACCACAAACTTTTAATAACAGGAAAACATTAATACAATCATCCAAATAAGCACATAAAACATAAAAAGTAAAATAAGCATACAAAATTATATATATTCTTAACTATGCATAAATTAAAAAAGAAAATATGCCAAAATATTAAGAACGGCACTCCCTAAATTGAGGATTATTTCTCTATTATTCTTTCCACACTATGCCCCAACATTCTACAATACGTGTGTACTGTTTTTATAATCAGAAAAGAGTATTTTCTTTAGGCAAAACAAAGATACAAGGAGCTGGTCTTCAAAGCAAAATCAATTTTTACTCAAGATAATCTTTCAACTCATGTGAATACTTGGTATACACAGAACTCAACAAACTAGGTCCAAAACAGTCTGGCTATGATAGAAAATAATACTATATATACTGTATAATCCTATGTTTTTGTTATAATACTGTAACAAAGCTTAGAGACAGCCATTCCTTCACATCCCAGGTTATTTTGCCTATTTGTCATTCAACAAACAACTACGAAGTACCTACTACCTGTCAGGAACTATTCTAGAAACTGGTGTGTTTACCAAGCGGTGAACAAGAAGACACGACCCTTTTTCTCATGGAACTTGCATTCTGGTGGTAAAAAAAGACGACAGGAAAATAAATAAATAAACATGAAATACAATTTCAAGCAATGCTAAGTGCTATGAAGGGAAAAATAAAGTAGCATCAAGGAAGAGAGTGGAAAGCTGGAAACTATTTTAGACTGGGTGGTCAGAGAAAGCCTCTATAAACAGGTGACATTTGATAACGTAAGCTACAGGTATAATAATATAAATACTGGTATAATAACCCATTATCTTTTTTTTTTAACCCTTTCATCTTTTGCTGAGTTCTCTGTGTTCTTAGATAATACAAAATCGGAGCATAATGGGAGTCCCTGGGTGGTATAAACAGTTAAGGTGCTCAGCTACTAACCAAAAGATTAGAGGTTCATGTCCACACAGCGGCACCTTGGAAGAAAGGCATGGCGATCTACTTCTAAAAAATCAGTTATAGAAAACCCTGTGGAACACAGTTCTACTCTGACACACATGGGGTTGCCATGAGTTGGAATCAACTTGACGGCAACTGGTAGTGGTATTATATACCTGTCCTAAGATTTAGAAAAGTCTATTTACAACTTACATTACAAATATTCATCTTACAGAAACAGTTTCTACTTTAAGAGGTAGTAGCTATATTGGAACTAGAAAGACTAGGTTGGAATCCTGGCTCTATCACTCACTAGTATGGCCTTAGGCAAGTCACAAGCACGCACATGGGCACGCTTTCTCTCTCTCTTTAGGTTTCAATTTTCTCATATATAAAACAGACACAATACCACCTAGTTTATAAGGTTGTTAAAGAATATAATTTCTTAAATACAATGTTAAAAAATGTAATATAATGTAAGCAGTACAACATGTCTGGTATTAAAGTGATCATTAACTATGAATTCCCCACACATTTATGCTTTTTCCACAAAATGAGTGCCAGATATTGAATGAGTCTTCATGAAGTGCTAATTTAGTATTGCAAATTGACACATATCATCATTTTTATCTTCTGATCTTACTAGAGGCTCCAAAGTCCAAATCATCTCATGAATAAATATTTGTTAGGTATTGGTGATATAAAAGATATTACTGGCTTGAGAAAACTGATTATCATTTTTACTAATGTCAGTCACCTCCTTTTCTCTCCACATTTTGTCATGAACTGTCTCTTTCCATTTGGAATCCCTAACTACAAAATCCGGCCTCTTCCCAGTCACCAAGCAGTCAACCTTGGAGTAGTATTAAAACTATTCTTAAAGCAAATAAGACTGTTCTATTCAAATGTTTATACCCTCTAAATTGACACATGAGCTTCTAAGAACTCACCTCAAGGAAATTATTTGGGGAAAAGGTTAAAAAGCAGGCCAAAAAATTTTTTTTTAAGTTCACTTTTTTTTTTAATAAGAAAAAAAGGCTGGAAACAAAGAGCGAAAAGTCGTATCAAATATGGTTCAATCGGAGTATGACGTTATACAGCCACATTTAAAACCTCTTTTATGAAAAGGGAAATGTTAAGAAGCAGAAAAAAAGGCAGCTAAATTACTATCAAGACTATATTTGTTATGAATGGAAATCTGCGGAAGGAAGTGCATCAGAGTAATAGTATCACCTCAGGAAATCTTTACAGTTCTACCTTTAAAATATACCCAGAATTTGACTACTACTCTCTCTACCTGCACTGCTACCACCCTGGTCCAAGCCACCATGTTCTCTCATCTTGATTATTACGAAAGTTTACAACTGGTCTCTCCGTTTCCACCTCTTCCTTCATTCTATTGACTGCAGAGCAGACAGAGTGATTCTGTTAGAATGTTAATCAGACAGACAACTCTTCTGGTCAAAATCCTCCAGTGGCTTCTCATATCACACAGAATAAAAGCCAAAGTCCAGTAAGGTCTACAACCCTACACAACTTGTCCCACCTTCTCTCCTGATCACTCCGACTTTATCTGCTACTACTCTCTCCTTCATTCCACACTCCAGTCACACATTAGCGCCCTCCCGCCCCCCCCCCCCCACCCCCAACTTGCTGGTCTAATATGCCAGGAATATTCCTGCCTCTGGGTCCTTACACACGCTGTTCCCTCTATCTGGAATTCTTTCCCCCCAGATACCTGCACAGCTCATTTCCTTCAGGTCTTGCTCAAATGCCATCTTCTCAGGGAGGCTTTCCCTGATCATCATATTTAAAATTGAAGTCTTCCCCCAAACCTTAATGTACTCTCTTCCCCTTTATCTCCATAGCACTCATTACCATTTAACATATTCTTTCCCCACGAAAATGTAGGTTCCAAGACAGCATAGCTTTTATGTCTCTCATGCACTCCTATATTCCAGCACCTACAATAATGCTTGGTACATACTATGAACATAGTATATAGCTGATGATTGAAGAAAAAAATAAATTGTGAACAAAAGATTATTTTTAATTTATTCTTTGTGTCTGCCTATATTTTCCTATTTTCTACATTGTGCATTTATTTTCATTATAATCATACATTGCTGATGACACTGTAAATTCTAATAAGCTTTCTGGAAAGCAACTTGGTAGAAGTTAAAAAGCCTTAAAAAAGTTCATATCCTCTCTGACCAGGATCACAACAGAGGGTTCTGGACAGAGCTGGAGAAGGACGTACAGCATAATTCTAACTCACAAAAAAAAGACCAGATTTACTGGCCTAAAGGAGACTGGAAAAACCCCGAGAGTATGGCCCCCAGACACCGTTTTAGCTCAGTGGTGAAGTTACCTCCGAGGTTCACTGTTCAGCCTGGGAGTGGACAGCCTTGTAAAACCAAATGAAACTAACGAGATACAGGAGTCCGGTGACAAGGGCCAGAAAGCAGAAGGGGAGAAGGAAGCTGGTGATAGGGAACCCAAGGTTGAGTAAGGACATTGTTGATATGTTGTGAGATTGTTAACCATTGTCATAGGGCAACGTTTGTAGCAACTGTTAAATGAGAAACTATTTTGTTCTGTAAGCCTTCATCTTAAGTGAGAATAACAGCACCATTGGAAGAGCGTAGTCAATGTCACTGAACTGTGCATGTAGAAATTTTTGAAATGGTGTATCTTTGGCTATGTGTATTTTCACCAAAAAAAAAAAATAGAGGTTGAGAAGTTAGAGGGTTGATATGTTGTGGGGTTGTTAACCAATGTCATAAAATAACGTGTACTTCTGTTTCATGAGAAACTATTTGTTCTGTAAGCCTTCACCTGAAGCACAATTAAAAAAAAAGAAAAAATTCTATGCTAACTAAAATTAGTATGCAGATCAAAAAAAGAACAGTTCATATCCTTAGATTCAGAATTTTTCCACTGAATAATATAACCTAAGAAATTAAACATGAATATACACTAAAATGTAATGACCTCAAAGTCCATCAATAAGAAACTGATTAAATTCTTGTATACCCAGACAATGAAACTCTACAGTTATTAAAATGCAGACCTACATTTACGTATGTATGTATACATATACACATACATACATATACAGAAATAAAATGTCAAGAGAGACAAGAATGGACACCAAAATGAAGTGAGATTATGGCTGATGGGTTAATTTTATTCTTTATACTTCTCTACTGTCTAAAAGTTTTACAATGAAATAGTGTTAGCTTGATAAACACAATAAACAGTAAATATTAATCAACAGAAATAAATAAAACTATCATTTTTACAATCAAAATAATAAACGTCCATGGTATGTGACATCGTTTTTTTTCCAAAAAATAAAAAGACACTTTTTTCATATGCCCTGAATTCCATTTACCTGCTTCCCTATCCTCAAAGTAACTGCTAAACCTTACCCATTGTATACATTGTTTTGGAAACCATAAATTACAACTGTTAATAAAGCAAGGTGTACTTTAATTTTCCCAGAGCAGAGGTTCTCTTCCATATGAAATGTATGTGATTTTCTGACTGCCAGTATTATATACCAGGCATTGTGCTATCATTAGAACTTTCTCCAAAATATTAAATTACTTGCTGCTCTTCCGCTACTTCAAATTCTTAGATCACTAAATCACTCTTACTGTTTCCAAAAAACATGACATGGAAACAATAAAACAATTTCAATTAATAACAGTAAGAACATTTAAAAAAATCAATCTTTTAGGAAAATATTAAAAGAAATCTTTTTGTTTGGCACTGAACTTTCAAAGCCCATCATCAACATGCCACTTTCAACTAGCACTACATGTACAAGACAGCATGGACCATGAGCCCTACAGATGATGTCTGATGACTGATGATGATAATAGGGAAGTGAAGAACAAAAGCTTGAAAGAGACTTCTGTGTGTGGGCGTCACAGGAAACAATGAAGTGAAATATATGCATACAATTTTAAACCAAGAGGAAAAAGCTAGATCAGTAAATAGTATATAGAACACCCACTGGACGTTTAGAAAGAAATCAGATTCTTAGTTCACAGCATATAGTAAAATAAATTACAGAGGCTGAAAGATTTAAATACAAAACACAATGCCAAAAGCACAAAAGGAATATATAATCTTGGGATGAAAACAACCTTTCTAAACATGACACTATAAACGAAAGGAATAAGTATTGTGAAAGCGAAATTTTCTTTCAAAAGTTTCTTCATGGCAGAAAGTATTATAAATAAAACTGAAAGGCAAATGTCAAACCAGGGAAACTATCTGCAAAAAATGGTTGAGTTATCATACTTAATGTATAAAAACAGTTCCTACAAATCAGCTTTAAAAACAAATGAAGCCATCAATAGAAAAATAGAGAAAGGGTATGAGGCGGTAACTCATAAAACAAGAAACAGAAATGGTAAATAAATAAATTCCATCTCACTAGCAATCAAGAAATTCACATTACAATGACAAGATATCATTTTCACCTTTCAAAATGGCAAAGAACACAAAATTAAAATATCCAGGGTCAGCCCGGACATACGAAAACGGAATATCTCATACACTGCTTTTAGGAGAATAATTTGGTCCAGTGTCTAAAAAGTGCAATTTAGCAACCTAAAGTTTTTAAATGTACATACCTTTGTACCTAAGGAAATAATCACAGAAGTACACAAAGATTTAGCTACAATGATGTTCAACTCAACATAGCTTAAAATGTCTCAAAAAGTGGAAACATTCTTACTATAGAAGGGAGCACTTATTTAAATCAAAACTACATCTATTACATGGAATATTATGCAATGACTTAAAATGACAGTATAAAGTCTTAATTCATCATATTACTATTTGTCATTTTTTTATTTGTTGGTTTGATTTTGAGCAAGCATATGTTACTCTTAACATTTTTAAAGTAAACCTTAAATATCTGCAAAAGATACCCAGAACTTAAGGGAGTGACTGGAATATAAACAGGTTCACTCTCCGCGATGCCAAGTTCTTCTTCATATAGTTCAGCTTCTCGGATTATTTGCTCAGCACATAGATTGAATAAATATGGTGAAAGGATACAACCCTGATGCACACCTTTCCTAATTTTAAACCACACAGTATCCCCTTGTTCTGTTTGAGGATGGCGAGACTTTGTCTCATGTACTTTGGACATGTTACCAGAAAGGATCAGTCCCTGGAGAGAGACATCATGCTTGGTAAAGCAGAGGGTCAGCGAAAAAAAGGAAGACCCCTGACAAGATGGACTGACACAGTGGCTGCAACAATGGACTCAAACATACCAACGACTGTGAGGACGGCAGTGTTTTGTTCTGTTGTACATAGGATCGCTATGAGTTGGAACTAACTTGACAGCACCTAACAACAATAACAACTCTCCATGAAAGCAATCTGGCCATGCCTATCAAAATAAAGCATTGTCCACTTTGTGATAAATCATTGAGCTGTACAATTAAGATGTCTCCACTTTTCTATATGTATGTTATACTTCAAAAATGAAAAAAATTATACTCCACCGCTTCCCCAACAACAACAAAATCAGTGGATGATAAAAGTTATCACTGGTGAAGGGTTAGACCTTTATGTACTGACCTGGAGACAGATCTATAATTTAAAGTAAATAAAGCAAGTAAAAGAATCTGCAATGTGATTTTTCAAGGGAAAGCCCATCTTCCCTATTTAAAAAATGGGAAAATCTTCATAACTGTATGGTTATTTACCCTCATCTGAATAAGAAAACAGATATGCAAGGCTAGACAACAAATGTTAGCATTTGTTTCTTCAGGAGAGTGAGACTGAAAGAAGGGAAAGGTTAGTAAACATCTCTGTATATACATAATTTAATTAATAATAAAACACTGAAATTCTTTGACCAAGCAATTGTACTTCTAGGAGTTTGTTCTACAAACATAATTATTCAAGTCTAGAGTCCGGGTGGCACCATGGTTAAGCACTCAGCTGCTAACCAAAAGGTCAGAGGTTCAAACCCACTCAGCGGCTTCGTGGGAGAAAAGACCTGGAGATCCACTCCCATAAAGATTTACAGCCTAGGAAACCCTATGGGGTAATTCTACTCTGTCATATAGAGTCACTGTGAGTCGGAATCAACTCAACAGCTCACAACAAGAAAGACATATGTACAATGAAACTGATGAACTGCTTATCATAATTTAAAAAAAAATGGAGCCTAAAGTTCCATCAATAGGGAACTGGCTACATTTTTTATTAAATGATAAAGCCACACCATGGAATACTATTACAACTGTAAAAAGAAAATGAGCAGATTTTTACATGCTGATATGGAAAGATAATCAATGTATATTATTAACTGAAAAATAAAATGGGTAGTATGTTTCTTTTTTTTTTTTTAGTTTTACTCTAAAAGGCTCATAAGAAACAGATAAATAATACTCTAAAAGTGAGGCTTAGAGTCAAAGGAAGCTTTACATCTCCTTTTATAACCTTCAGTAACAATTGTTACCTTTAATTTTTTGAACCTTGTTTAAAAATTTTTAGATGATGACATAAAACAATGATATGTCAAACTCTTTTTTTAAACTGGAAATAACAGCACAATTGGAAGAGTGTAGTCAATGTCACTGAACTGTGCATGCAGACATTTTTGAAATGGTGTATCTTTGGCTATGTGTATTTTCACCAAAAAAAAAAAGGTTGAGAAGTTAGAGGGTTGACATGTTGTGGGGTTCTTAATCAATGTCATAAAACAATATGTGTACTATTGTTTCGTGAAAAACTATTTGTTCTGTAAGCCTTCACCTGAAGTACAATTAAAAAAAAAAAAACTGTTTGGAAATTTCCACAGTAGAAAGTTTTTAAACTTACACTTACTAAGAGCCCCAGATAAATCCAGAGCTGTTCTGGGTGAGGTAGAAGGAGGAGAGGAACTATGCCAGGCTATCCTTTATCCCTCTAGTGATCCCAGAGCCAAACTTCAGTGTTCCATGGAACATTTAAAACACCACTGCAGTCATCATCTTCATCATCACCATAATCACACAGAAAACCTGCACAATGCGTTGGATTCCTCCCCGCCAAAAAGCAGGAGGAAGACAGACCCTAAAATAGCAACTAATGCTCTTTCTAGATGGTGAGGTTATTAGTTTTCTGTCTTTTTTAGTAACTATATTTTGCAACTGTTCTTATAAAGAGAAAAAAAAAACGTTTTTTAATATCCATAAAATATTACAGACTCAACAGGTGAGCAACCCAGAGTGCAACAGGATAATCAACAAGGGATGACAAATCCCCGTTGCTCATTACAAAAGAGAAAATGAGACAAAGGCAGTGAGTTGGAACAACCAAGTTTGACCTAAGGAGACAAGCCCTGAACAAAAAGAGAACATCAGACAGTAGGAGCCAGATTATATGCACCATCTTTTAGCTTATCCTTACTCTGCCCAATCTGAACGCTAGAATCTAAGCCTATAAAATTAGAATTCCTTCTTCCTGAATAGGGTACCAACAACAAGTAAAGACAAGACATGGCATTTTATCCTGCAACAGTAGGTAATCAGTAAGAGGGAGCAGTTATTTTCCTCTATTTTACAAAAACCTTGTACCTCAAAACAACTACATTCACTTTTTTAAAGATGAGGAAATGGAGGTTCAGGAAAGTAAAGGAACTTGCTTAATGTCACAGAGCTATTAAGTAGTGGGAACAGCACTAGAATTGAGGTTTGTCTACTCCAAAGTCAGGGTTCTTTCTACCAAGCTATCTCTATTTTCTAGAAAATATCCTTTTATGTTGGTAGCTACGATAGGTCTCGACCATAATGTTCTCAGACCACTGTGGCTCACTACACCCTAGTGAACACTGAAAGTAAGAAGAAAGGCAAGTGTCAAGAAAAATTAGCATTATTGCCCAGCCCTATACACACTGGCGCTAGGAAACCAAAAAACCAAACCAAACCCATTACTTTTGAGTCGATTCCAACTCACAGCAACCCTATAGGAGAGAGAACTGCCCCCACAGAGTTTCCAAGGAGTGGCAGGTGGATTCAAACTGCCAAACTTTTGGTTAGCAGCCAAATTCTTAACCACCGCGCCACCAAGGCTCTGGAGTTTTGAGGGAGACACTAAAACTTGATTCACAAGGTCCTCACTATCATTCCAAGTAATCAATCTTACCCTTGATAAACCTTATCATTAACACTTTCCCCCAGCTGAGAAGTTGCAAAAGGCATTCCCAAGGATACTTGCCAGCGTACTACATAAAACCTCAACATTCCACATTCTGGATGCATTAGCTTTAAACGTTTTAACACTAAAAATTAAAGAGAACTTGTTTCAACCCTAAAATTGGCCACTACCAAGTTAAATGTCATTATAGCACAGTGATTAAAGCAATGACTTTGTGGTTACCCAGACCTAGGTTCATAACCCAGTTGTGCACTTAAATAAATGTGTAACCTGAGGTAAGTCAATTTAATTCTATGACTTCATGTACAAAAATGGTATGACAGATAACTTCTACATGAAGGATTAGATGAGATGACCTAGTGCATATAGGGCCTAACATACAGAAGGTGGAAAATAAATGATATATACAGTAAAACCTGCAAAAGTCGGAACGTGTAAGGTGGAAACCTATCAGAGAAGGAAAATGCCAAGTAATTTCCACTGAGAGAGGGAAAGAAAAATGGTAAGACTGCACCCTGTTAAAGGAGGAAAACTTGCAAAACCCAGAAAAACAAGGCAGTCCCAACAAGTTTGAACTGTCATAGGTTTCACTGTACTTTTTTTTTTTTAATTGTGCTTTAGGTGAAAGTTTACAGAACAAATTAGTTTCTCATTCAAAAATTTATACACAAACTGTTCTGAGACACTGGTTGAAATCCCTGCAATGTGTCAGCACTCTCCCCTTTTCCCTTTACACCCCGGGTTCCTCATATCCATTCATCCAGTTTTCCTGTCCCTTCTCGCCTTCACTTTTGGGCAGGTGTTGCCCACTTGGTCTCCTATACTTGATTGAACTAAGAAGCATGTTCCTCACGTGTGTTATTGTTTGTTTTATAGGCCTGGCTAATCTTTGGCTGAAAGGTGGGCTTCGGGAGTGGCTTCGGTTCTGAGTTGGCAGGATGTCCAGGGGCCATAGTCTCAGGGGTTCTTCCAATCTCTAAACAGTAAGTCTGGGGGTGGGGTGTGCGTGTGCGTGTGTGTGTGTGTGTGTGTGTGTGTGTGGTGTGTGTGTGGTTGGTGTGTGTGTGTGTGGTTGGGGTGTGTGTGTGTGGTTGGGGTGGGTGTGTGTGTGTGTGTGTGTGTGTGTGTGTGTGTGTGTGTGTACACGTACTTGAATTTTGTTCTACATTTTTCTCCCGGTCTGTCCAGAACTCTCTATCAGATCCCTGTCTATCAGATCTCTATCTGATCCCTGTCAGAGCAGTTGGTGGTGGTAGCCAGGCACCATCTAGTTCTTCCAAGCTCAGGCTGGTGGAGGCTGTGGTTCATGTGGTCCATTAGTCCTATGTACTAATATTTTCTTTGTGTCTTTGCTTTTCTTCATTCTCCTTTGCTCTGGATGGGATGGGATCAATAGATGTATCTTAGATGGCCACTCACGAGATTTTAAGACCCCAGACTATGCACCAAAGTAGGATGCGAAACATCTTCTTTATGAACAATGTTATGCCAATTGACCTAAATGTCCCCCAAGACCATGGTCCCCAGCCCTCAGCCACAGCAACTCGGCCACCAAGGTATTTGGATGTGTCGAGGAAGCTTCTATGACTTTGCCTTGGTCAAGCTGTGCTGACTTCCCCTATACTGTGTGCTTTCTTCCCCTTCACCAAAGTTAACGCCTGCCTACTATCTACTTAGTGATTTCCCCTCCCAACTCCTCCCTCCCTCGTAACCATCAAAGATTGGTTTTTTTCTGTGTATAAACCTTCTGTTGGTTTTTTATAATAGTGGTCTCATACAATATTTGTCCTTTTGTGATTGACTTACTACACTCAGCATAATGCCCTCCAGATTTATCTATGTTGTGTGATGTTTCTCAGAATCATCACTGTTCTTTATCATTGCGTAGTATTCCACTGTGTGTATGTACCATAGTTTGTTTATCCATTCACCTGTTGATGGGCACTTAGGTTGTTTCCATCTTTTTGCTATTGTGAATAATGCTGCAATGAACATGGGTGTACATATGGCTATTTGTGTGACGGTTCTTGTTTCTCCAGGATATATTCCTAGGAGTGGGATTGCTGGATTGTATGGTATTTCTATCCAAAAAAACCCATTGCCATCAAGTCGCTTCTGACTCATAGTGACCCTATACTATTTCTATCACTGTATAATTATTAATATTGGTATTCCACAGGAGTTTTGGCAAATCAATATTCTACATGGTGTAAACTCTTGATTATCTGATATAACAATCAACTGGTTGATATGGGTATCTGACCAAATAAAATTTTTATTCAATTCAGCTTTTTCAGAGAGAGCCAGATATTCCAGTTTAACTATTACCAAAAAAAAAAAAAAAAAAAATGTAGAGGGTTAGTTCTAATTTAAACTGGTTCATTATTTTTTTAAAAGCACATATAAAACTCATTGCCACAGAGTTGATTCCAACTCATAGGACCCTTCCATAGGGTTTCCAAGGAGCAGCTGGTGGATTCATACTGCCGACCTTTTGGTTAGCAGCTGAGCTCTTAACCACTGCACCACCAGGGCTCCCAATTATATACCAGGGAAAATAAAAACCTAAGTATACAAAATCACCTACACACCTCTAAAGACAATATTGCTCCATTCACTGAAATAAGGTCCAATCAAGGCAAAGTTCCAATTTTCTCTTAAGTGACTTTCACTGGCAGTCAAAGAAATTTTAACACATCTGGATTTCCATCTTCAACAAGGTAGAAACTGAACCAATACTTCCTCCCACTCATCCCACCTCCAGAGAATTCACAATACTCAGTTAACTAAAACAAATTGAATAATGCCTTCCATTGGTCAATTAATTTTAACTGAACGCAACAAAAAGAATCTGCACTCCCAGACCTCATTAAGAACTACGATACTTCCTCTACTTAAATTTCCAGTTCTAGAAAAAAACTGGGTCAGTCCACTAATCTCAGCAGCTCTAACATACAAATAAGTATTTTCAGAAAAACAGAGGAAAAGAGAAGCACTATTACTATATGCAAATGTCCATTATATAGCAACAAGGAGAGCACATGCAGTAATGTCTGCCATTTCAAGAACATTTTGTTAAAGTCACACTGCATTCAGGGAAGCTGTTTGTTCAAAGATAAATAAATATTCATTATACTGAACATCAATGAAACATCCATTACTGGACTCTAAGAGTTGTTAGCCCATCTTTTTATACATCTATGACAGCTCAGCCTTATACTGAATTTGCTCTACAGGTATTTATAGTGAGGTTCCAGTACAGTTTTCTAAATAAAGCAATTTGAATCAATAATCACACCAACACTACTCAGAACGTTTGCCAACAAATAAGTAAATAATAAAATGCATGAACCCAATATGAAGGAAATTTTCCTTTCTGGCTCCCCAGCTCCATTTAAAGATTGCAAACATGAATAGAAAGATAACCCTCAGAACAGTAAAGTCATCCATGCCATCAATAATATCCTTCTACTCATTTCCTAATTATACACTGTTTTCCTAAAACAGGCAGTCTCAACAGGATGTCAGGAATTTAATATTGCTTTTTAAAGACATATCAAACTGTCTGGAATATGCAGAGTGATGAAAACCAAATACTGCTACTGAAACCATAGTTAATTAAACACAGGCTTTCTCTAAACTGAGTGTCCCAAATAAACCCACAATGTTTTCTGCCTTGGCTTTCTTAGAACCCATCCCAACAAGTGAGGTCAGTTCAGCTGCACTCCTACTAACAGTTTTCTCTGAGTAATCCCGCACCCCCACCCCCCACCCCTCATCCCCCCAAACTTTTACTTTTATCTGTGGAATTCTCTGCCGGCCTCGGCCTGGAAAATTGGGAGAACCTGAGGAGAGGTGTCAGAATTGACCTTTGGGAAGTGGCTCAAACTGACTATTATCGGCAGCATAAAGCTGTGATCTTTATAAACTTCAGTTTGAGGTTTTTATACCATTAGTGATTCCCTCCTCCCTTTTTAAAAGAGAGGAGAGAAAGCAAGCCAAAAGGATGAGTTTCAAAACAGAAAAATCATCGCTTAAATTATGAAACCCTCCCAACTCAACAAAGAACTGTTAAAGGTAGCCAAATAGAAAATGTCAGGTTTTTTTGGCACACGCACAACTATTAAACATGAGAATCACAACTTCAAGGTGGAGAGTGGGAGGGGGGATAAAAAGCAGGAGCAGAAAAGAGGAGGGAGGATAGGGCCCAGCCAAAGATGCATTTTGCTCAGAAAGGCCCCTCTTGGTACTAACTCCTCCATATGGGGCACCCAGGCTGGAGGAAAGCAGAGGGTTACACAGAACATTTAGCAGACTTAACATTGGATAAAACACACTACTGCAAGTTTCAACAAATGTTTCATGGCATACGTAAAAAACACATTTACAACAAGAAAGAAGAGAGGCACCTGGAGACATCTGACACTGGGCATGCTCTGCAGGCAACTCAGTGCGCACATGCTCTCTACCAGGTTGGCGCAGCCTAGCCACAAAGACCTTGGCACAGAACACTGCAGGATGACAAAAAGGAAGGAAGAGAAGAAGCAGTTAGAGGCCGCAACAAATCACTCCTTCACACAGGCAACTTGAAGGTTAGTTGGGACGGGGGGTGTGTACCCTTGACAGTCTGGAGGTCAGGGATGGTCCTAGATAATAGCTTACAGGAAACCTTTGGAGAGGGGCCCACCTTCTGTCCTCTAGAAAGGAAGTTTCTGTAGCCAACCACTAATTTCTTAGAATACAGTGGACAGAGTAAGAGAGAGAGAGAGAATGTTTAAATGAAAAACCATTACAGGGAGCTGTGGATGTCTGAGTGCAAAACAAGATTAGTGGTGAGATTGTGACTATAACTTCATAAAAGTAATGATTTCTGGTCTATTTCATATAATCATAACTGCCATTATTGCTTAAGAACCTACTACATGCTGGGCACTTTACATGTGTGCTCTACAGTGTAAGGAAACTGAGCTCTGAGGGTAAGTGACTTGCACAAGGACACACAGCAAATGAAGGCAGAGCCAGAATTTAAACCCTGATTTGTCTGCTACCAAAATTCACATTCTTTCCACAAACTATAATGCCTCTGTTGCAAAAACTCTGATTACCCCAACTTTTATCATATGAATACAGTTTTGTACTTCCCTAAAATAAAATCACAGGAGACCTAGAAACATAAGGCAAAATGAACAAGAAAGATAAGTGATAGATTGATAGATACAGATAAATAAAAGCTGATTAAAACACATCTGATTTTCAGTGTCATCCACACCTTTGCTTTTTCAAAGAAAAAACTCTGGAATGGCATGGTTTTCATTTTGGACCCTGCTTACAAAGTTCACCTGGCATGACTAAAAATTTGAAGCTTACTTCATTTATCCTTTCCCATCCTCTTTTAGAAGTTTGCTGGGTTTAAGGAAATTAAGAAAAAAGTAAAATATAGAAATGAATATATGCACTACGAATAGTATTTAACAAACATTAGATTATTTACGGTATTCAAAAAATACTCTTTCAGATCTAATGAATTAATTTATTATAGCAACGTCAATAATCTTCAAAAAAGTTGAAAGTGGGTGTCTGGGTTCAACCAAAATACTCTAGGAGTCTTAGATCCGACCTTATAAACTTCTTGTTCATTCTAGCTATAATCAGGATGACCAAACATCCTCATTTGCCTGGGACAGTCCTGGTTAGCACTTGTCCTGGCAAAACTTTCACTCTCAAAAATGTTCTGGTCTGGTGGGTAAATTCTATAGTCACCCCAAGTGTAATATTTAAAAAGACAGCAGATCTAAGCTACTATTCCAGCATCTGCCACTTACTAGTTGCATCTCTCCTATAATGTAACTGGAGTCTTGATTATTTAGAAAAAGCATTTAAAGAATATATAATCAGAGGGACCCAGTAACAAATTGAGCGGCTTTCTGGTAACAATGAAAATATCATTTATTTCCAATTTGTGCCTTTATTCCAATGCTTATCATAGCCAATATACTAGAAGTGTATCACCAATACTCCAGGAATACACATTTTGTCACTCCAACACTTACAGAGAGGGCCAAGCACAGAAGATGCAAAATAAATGTTTGTATAACATAATAAAAGTACCTGCCATTTATCAAGCTCCTGTTATGTGCTAGATAGCTGACATAATAAACTCTCACAACAATACTTGAAAACCAGTTGCCATCAAGTCAACTCTAACTCGCGGCAATCCGACATGTGTCAGAGTACCAACCAACCAACCAACCCACTGCCATAGAGTCGATTCCGACTCATAGCGACCTTACTGGGTTTTCAATGGCTATAGTCTTTCAGAAGTAGATTGACAGGCCTTTCTTCCAAGGCGCCACTGGGTGGATTCCAACCACTAATCTTTCGATTAGCAGTCAAGCACTTAACTGTTTGCACTACCTTGAAACTCCCAATAACACTTGAAGATAAGTATTATTCTCATTTTACAGATAAAGAAACCAAGGATCAGGAAAGAAGAGCTTGGTTTGTTAAAACAGCAACTTGTCCAAGGTGCAAGGAAACAAGAATTTATTGATGGCAGAACTAGAACCAGAAGTTCATCTTATCTGATTCTAAATAAACTGATTTTTTTCCACTACAACAACCTCTATCCATAGAGATACTCTACTATAAGCTTATTAAAAGAATATTTGTATCAGCATGTATCAGAAGTGGACGGACAGTGAAAGGTTCAAATACATTACATACTTTATTACATGAATTATTTAATTTAAGTAAACTTACAGCACTCTCATGGTTAAATTTAATGTTTGTTTTGTTTGAAATCTTTGTAGTTATCCAAATCACAGAATCGTTCAGATGCAAGGATAGAGTTTAAGGATTATATCTGCGTTCAACCATTAATACCATATTAACACCAAAGCTCACCTGCTGATCAGTTTTCATTTATTCTGTAAAAACAGGTTTCCTCTGCAAAAATTAATATTTTCCTAAAAGGGTAAAAACCATAGAGCCATCAGATACTGAGCAAATTCTGCTAATTACCTGGGATCTAAAGCCTTAAAAAAAAAAAAATTTTCACATTCAAGAAATCAAAGAACTCAGAGTATAAAAACTGAAAGGAACCTTAAAGACCAACCTCCACCCCTGATTTTAGAAGAAACTAAAGCCCAAAGAAGAAAAATAATGAATTTTCCCATTTTCCTAACCATCTAATGAAATAATACTTATAAAAATATGCAAAACAATTAACAAATTAAATTTTCAAATTATTAACTTCAAAGTATCAATAGTTTATTACAAATGTATTTTAAAGCTTGATATTGAGCTTGTATAATAAGGAGAGGATGTTTACATTTATATTCTGAGGGTCTGATTTCCAGGAATTTATCTTTACAATATCTATGGAAGATACTGTGGGGTAAAGAGAATAATGCCAGTACTTATTAAGGATCTACAAGGTGCCAGGTCTCTGCTAAATACTTTACAATGATACTCATTTTCACAATAATGCTACACAATCAGTATTACTTTACTTTTCCCAGCATTCAGAAGAAGAAATGCAGGCTCACAGAGATGAAGTAATTTACTTGTCCAAAGTCACGGACTGATTAAGTGCTGGGCTGCAGGTGGGAGTTAAACCTAGGGCTGGGGCCAGAGTCACTCTTCACAATGTCCCATAGCTTCACTATTTGCTTCAGAATAGAATATAGGAAAAAACAGCTTGATCCTGGACATCACCCAAGCTGGTGTGTGACACAACTGCCAAAATCCATCAAACAGAAGTCTCAATTATCAGGTCATTCCAGGACTGGGACCTTTCGGCTTCAAGACCAGCGTTGTTATTCATTTGGTAAGAGTAAAGTCAGTGCCCGTTAAAAGGTATTAGAACTGCCCTACTTTCATACACAATTACCTTGGAGCTAAGTAACCAGCCATATTCTGAGAAATAGTCTTTACTAAATAGAAGACGCCTCTCTAGGAAATACATCCATCTTTTAGTGAGGAAGTCTGTCCCTGGTCTAAGCGAGGTTCCTGTAAGGTCTAATAAATGATTAGGACATTGGTCCAATTCGAAAATAATGGATTAAAAATAAAAGTTTCACATTCATCAACCCAACAGCATTATTAACATGCAGCTAGGACCACAGCAGTAATTGATTTTTTGAAGCTTCTAATTTTAAATTTAGGGGCCTGGTTGGAACTCTGTCTTGACCATTCTGGAATAACTATTTTCCATCATTCTTTAACTGAATGATGTGAAGATTCCTTCATATTAGCTACATTCACAATGAAGACTATTTGGCTCTCTTTTTTAAAACTAACAGTATTCCAAGTTACTGGAACATTAATTGTTAAAATATGTTTGAATACCTTAACCTGAAACCCATGGATATTTACCAATTTTAACAAATACTTATTGACCTACTTATTGAGCTAACAACAATACAACCAAAGCCTCTTTCCTCTTGAGACTTCAGCTTTGAGCTCAAGAGAAACCCAGGAGGAGCACAATGAAGATATTTAAGAGAGGCCTTTTGGGGGCAGAAAAATCCCAAGATATGTTTGTAATAATTTTCATATTTAGCTTCTTCTAATGACCAGTGTTCTCATTTAGGACTGCTCGTAGTAAAGAGGAAATGATTCACACTGGCTTCTGATATTAACAGCAAATACCCAATTAGATGGATTATATTTGTAGGTCCTATAGCCAAGGAAAATAACATTAGCCATGGAAGCTCATCAAAAGTATTTATAAATCTTATCATATCCACTGTACAATCAAAAATCAAAATCAGGGCCAATACACTGAGAAACGTTAATTCAGTAAAGACAAGAAGAACAATAACTTATGGCATTTTTCAAAAGAAAATAAGTTATTAACAGAAACAGAAGAGAGAAGTTCTAGGCTCTCTTCCTACTGATATAAAACCGTTGCTGTCCAATCATAGCGACCCTGTAGGGCAGAGCAGAACTGCCCCATAGGATTTCCAAGGAGCAGCTGGTGGATTCCAACTGCCTTTCCTTTTGGTTAGCAGCCAAGCTCTAAACCACTGTGCCACCAGGGCTCCTCTTATTCATACAGGAACCTCAAATCAAAAGGAAAACGTGGTTGCAGGCACCCTGTCTTTTGATTGGCTGGCTTGAAGAAGAACCCACAAAAGTTAACTTCCGTCTGTTTTCAGATGGGATTATTTTGAACCTCCTGCCCTGATTTTTCTCAAAGAGGTAATTCTTTTAAAAGCTACCCAAAGAGGTACTTATGTTAATCATCTCTCTAACATTCCAACATCACTCTGATTTAGAAATCTGCCTTATTACAGGTTTTCTAAAAGCTCAACTTTTTTTTCTTTAAAGCAGTTCCCACAGAATTATTAACAGCCTCTTTTAACTCCTATTATATCATGCACTGAGATAACTGAGTTGAGTGGTTTAAATACCTGAACTTATATCTGCAGAGAGAAAAGCAATGACGAGTTACTTTCTATACTCCAGGAGCACACAGGAGGGAAGCTGGAGAATGTGCAATGTAAATACACACACACACATAGAATTAACCCATCCAAAGGAGGAGGAAGACATAATCCATGAAGGATGAGTAGGAGGCCGCCAGGGGAAAAGGAGCAAGACATTTCAGGCAGAATAAATAGCATAAGCAAAGCCAAAGAGCTATGTATGAAGTGGCATATCCTATGCAAGGATCTACAATTATCATTACTAAAGTATTAACTGTTAGATGAGGTATGCTTAGAGAGACAGGGAGACCAAAGAGGTCTCTCCTATACTCCTCCATGGAACTTGGGACTTCCTCCTGTAGGACAACAGCTCTTAAACTATGTGCTATAGACTACCCATAAGATGCCAATCCTTCCCATACATGCCATCCAATTTTTTATTAATGTGCACAAGATTTTTTTTTTTTTTTTTTTTTGCAATTCAGCATACATACTGTTTCAACAGTATCTGCCGGGGCAGAATGGAAGCAGGTCATGCAACACACAGACGGGGGTGGGGAGGAGTTCTTAAACTGAGGTAAGAGTGAAGCATAATATCAAGACAAAGCCAAGCCAATTCAAGTTAATATCAAAGGAAGATTCCAAGTTTTCTAGAACATGTGGGAAACGACCGCCACAAGCAAGGTCAAGATAGAAGTCTGCTCAACAGTAACCCAAAGATAAAGGGGGGAAGTAACAGTACACAAACCATGAATGTTTTCATAGATACAGTGAAACTTTGTTATTCTTAAACACTAATAAGAAGGCTTTGAATCTTTAAATTCCTTCAACTGAGGGATCAAAAACTTTAATATTCCAACCACTGCTAGAGGCAATGATGCGACAGCTATTAATCTGTTTTAAGCAGAGGAATGACCCTTTGGCAGCTGGACTGAAGCATGATTTGAAAACAAGTGAGAAAGGTAAGTCCTTAGAGAACCTACAGGACTTCCTCTCATGTTTGTTTTATAACCAATGCAAATGTCTTTGTTTCGCTACAAAGGCCACAAGGGCCAGAACTTACCTTTGGAAGCACATATGTAAAGCCAATAAACTTTCATCATCAGTCTAGGTCCTTATTTTCCCCACCAAACCTTCAACAGGCCCTACTGATAGGATATAAAACAAAGAGCTTCATGATAATTAAATGAGGGCTATTAGAAAATGAGTGGAATAAAACAACCATTTTATGGCAACTGGTAGTAAGACCAACCCCACCAGGAATCACAAGCCTGGAGTGAGGATTCAGTCCTGAAGAATCATATAGTAGGTGTGCTCAGGGAGAGTATATAAGCCCAGCTCTCTAACTAAACCTAGGTTTGAGAGCTACAGAGTCCCTGAATGGGACTGTTGGAGGCTGTCCTCACCTCAAGGCAAACAAAACAAGCATTTAAAAAGTTAGTACAAATTAGGAACTATCCTATTGTACCTAATTTCTCAGACTGTTGCTTTTCAAGAAGTTGTAGTATTTATAAGAAAAACAGGGCCACAAAGCTTTAGAAGAGGCTTCTAAGATTCAGAACCTAGGATTCTGCTGTTAAAATGTTTGATGGTATCCTGTAAAGAAACAGCACACTCACTAAAATAAATGCATTTTTTTTTAAACCAGATACATTATAATACAATGATCGGGTTGTAGAATAAAAGTTAATTCAGTTTAAAGGCATTTTCCGAAGCTTTTTAAAGAACTGAGTATTTATTAGTCCTCTGCCTTAACATGTAAAAGACTTTATTTTCCTTATAATGGTATTTTACTATAATAGAATTTGACAGTGAAATGTGACATATAACCTAGAAAGTTGATACTTCAATTCTTAGCAACTATATCTTCGATTAAAAATTTACCGCTCAGAGATAATATACGACAGGGTATTTTCAGGCAGGATTATATATAAAGGAAAGAAAAGGGGACAGGGGGAAGGAGAGAGAAAAAAAGGGAGGACAAGAATATGGAAAACCAAAATTTAGTATCTGCCAAGTTTTAGAGATTTAAACACAGCCAAACAGTAGTGGAATCAGGAGTCAAAGTCAGAGCCCAAACTTTCCTATAATTTTCTTTTTTCTTAATGTTCAGACAGTTATCTTAAATGATTATCAGAACCAAAAACCAACTAAATTAAAATGGATCTTCATGGTCATCTCTGGTAAGGGGATAAAAGATAATCTTTTTTAAAATTTTATTCTTCCATATTTTCTGATTTCTTTCCAACAGACATTTAGTACTTGTGTAATATTTTCATACTATCTTGAGTAATTTTAAATGAGTATTTTTGCTTAATTAGCAATAGTAACTTGACAATTTAAAGTAATTAAAAACAAATTATTTTCCCCAAAATTAATTTTGAGACCATCTTAAACATCCCTCGTTTAAAATGTGTTAAAATGCTAAGCACTAGAAAGATATATTACCTGGTGACCCTAAGAACCAGCAATGAACATCAAAATGGTAATAGTTTATTCCTGAGGAAATCCAAAGGGGGGAAAAAATCATCCTTATCCACTTCACAACTACCACCCATAATTTTAAAATGTCACCAGGTTTTTCAGAGCTCACAGAAGTAACAGAGGGGAAGAATTAGATGTATCTGGGGGAAGAAGAATCTATTCTAAGCAGCATAACAGAGAACAGGATGTAACAAAATAATCTATTTCCGGCATAGCCACATGGGTTCTTAGTCTACTAGGACCAGTGTGAGATTCAGTTGCCAAGGAGAAACAGATTCCCACAGCAAGCTCCAGGTCAGATCAATCTCACCCAACCCCAGCAGGATTTATTCAAGATCCACAAATTCCAAGACTAGCGAGAATTTAACAACAGTTAAATTAGGTACATCTGGCCTTTCGCCAGTTAGCATCTGTGGTCCAGTTAGGAACGTTCTTCAGGACTAGGGAAGACCACTAAACTCTAAGTTTAATCTCATTTTCAATAAAACTGATAAACAACATCTAAATTTACCACCACCCCCCCAAAAAAAGGATAAATTGGGAAGGGAATGTAAACTATTTCCTGAGTGCTTATACGAGCCAGGCACTGTACTAGCGGCTATCAACTGTTGTGATCTGATTAACTCTCGTACCATCTCTGCGTTACCTTAATTTCACAGAGGAGGAAACCGAGGATCAGAGACATCAAGTAACTTACCAGAGGTCAAAAACAGCAAAGCTGCAATTCTACTAATTTCAAAATCTCCTTCTTCTCTAAACTATACTGCCTGTCACTTCCTTTGCTTGACATTAAACTCTTAGAGCCGCTTATTTTCAAATATTATCTACTGGTCACTCATCTGATTGGAGTAGAGTTGGTACAACCTCTCTGAAGTGCAACTTCACAATACATATTCAAAAGCCTTTGAGAAATGTGCACATCACTTGACTCAGTGATTTTACTTGTAGGAAATTACACTACGAAAAAAGAAAGATATGCCCAAAAAATGGCTACACAGATGTTCATCACGTCACTGCTCACAGGAGCAAAGGAAAAATATGCCCAACAATAGGGACTGGTTAAGTAAATTACAGATCATCCATAAGACAGAATATTATTTGGCCACCAATAAAAATCATGTTGTAGGAGTGTAGGTGTTCCTGTTAATACAGAAAGAAGTTAACAATATACAGAAAGAAATCCACAATACACTGAAAAAGTTCAAGAAACAGTAAGTGCTTTTTGATGGTTAGGGCGGTGGGGAGGGAGGGTGAGGGTTATTCACTAACTAGATAGTAGAGAAGAATCATCTTAGGTGAAGGGAAGGACAGCACACACTACAGGGGAAGCCAGCACAACTGGACTAAACCAAAGCTAAGAAGCTTCCTCAATACAATCAAATACTCTGAGAGACAAAGTAGAAGGGATACGGAATCTGGGGACCATGCTTTCAGGGAACATCTATGTCAATTGGCATAACAAACCTTATTAAGAAAATGTTCTGCATCCTACTTTGGTGAGTGCCATCTGGGGTCTTAAAAGCTTAAAAGTGGCCATCTAAGATGCATCAATTGGTCCCAACCACTTGGAGTAAAGGAGAACGAAGAACACCAAAGACACAAGGAAAGTAGTAGCCCAAGAGACAGAATGGGCCACATAAACCAGAGACTTCATGAGCCTGAGACCAGAAGAACCAGATGGTACCCAGCTACCACCAATGAACGTACATACTGACAGGGAACACAACAGAGGGTCCCCGATGGAGCAGAAGAACGATGGGATGCAGAATGCAAATTCTAGTAAGAAAATCAGACTTAATGGTCTGACTAAGACTGGAGGTGCCCCAGAAAGCATGGCCCCTGGACTCTCTATCACCCCAGAACTAAAACAAGGCCAACTCTTCAGACAGGGATTGGACCAGACTGTGGGACATAAAGTGATACTTGTGAAGAATGTGCCACTTAATCAAGTAGATGCAAGAGGCCAAAGGGGCAGCTTCTGTCCAGAGGTGAGATGCGAAGGCAGAGAGAGTTAGGAGCTGGTTGAATGTTCATGGGGAATCAGGGGCGGAGGGGAGGAGTGTGCTGTCACAGAATAGGGTGAGCGGCTGGGGTCTCATAAGAATGTATGTTAAAAAAAAAAAAAATTCTGTATGGGACACTAACTTGAAATGTAAACTTCATTTAATCACAACAACAACAAAAAAAAGAAACAGTAAGTGAATGAAGACTACTAATCAGAACTTACATTATGATTCCATTTTTATTTAATAACTATAAAACACATATAAAATATCCAGAATTAAATACAGGGGGGTTTTTTTTGTTTTTTTTTAATTCTTTGTTTTGTTGTTTACCATATTTTTTCAGATGCAGTCAATATACAATTGGCAGTATGGTACTCAAGCTTCGGCCACCTCAAAACAGAATAACTGGCATTCCTCAGTTTCTTAGGGACCTGGTCAACTTGCCCCTTGTTTCTAGGCCACTCTCCCCCAATGATGTTGGAGAGCAGGCCAGGTTAAGATAGCCATCAGAGGCTAGCTGCACTCAGCGGTGATAAAGACACTACCCTAAATTCATACCAATGCCTGTGACTTCTAGATAGCTAACTGAGGGTACCCAGGCAAAAAGCTCTTAAGTAATGGTGTTTTGTCTTAACAAGCTACCACTTCTAAATGTTTGACAATCCATGTTCCATATTGCATGACACCTGAGAGGACTTTGAGGAGAGAGAACTAAAAACCCACTGCAGTGTGATGAGTTACTTAGTACGGCCTTTCTCACCATGGCCTTGTAACTCAAACCGAGGTGATCGGGCGGGGCTGTGCAAATAAGATAATTGCGGCCACCAAGGGGACTGCTCAGTTTTGCCTTAAAAGAAAGCCAATTCCAGAGCAGGGAAAAGAGCCCACCACCACCAAGGAAGGAGAGACCAGCAGCAGAGACCTGGCAGCAGGAGACCGGCATGGTGAGCTTCCAGGCACATGGAGAGAGAAAGCTGAGTGCCTTTGGGCAGAACTGAAAGCCAGGGAGAGGCGTGCTCAGGCTGGGGAGAGACTATCCTGATGGAAGAACTGTATCCTAAGTGTTCCTGAGCCTGAATTGTAACTGTTAATTCCCTAATAAACCCCATAATTGTAAGTAGGGTTTGTGAGTTCAGTGTGGCCACTACAATGAATTATCGAACCCAGCAGAGAAGTATAGAGTGCTGTGTAAGGGGCAGTTGGTGTCAGAATTAGTCAAGATGGCACAGAAAGGGGGTTTGTCTGACCTCCACCTGATGGGAGTCAGCCTTGCACGGTTGATCTTGGCTCTCCTTTCCCTTGGTGGTGTTGGAGGAGGTCAGACATTGCCCCCATGCTGTTACACCCACCATGTTTTTTTTTTGACATCATCTGAGAACTGAAACATTTGCTCTCATCTATATCAGGGCCCCTGCCACCATCTTTAGTCCAACTTCTGCTTCTTTACCATCCCAGACACAGGTGCTGGCTGCCTCCCTTCCTGGTCCCTCTAACTACCTCACAAGTCCCAAAACATTCATTAGAAAATTTCTAGAAGTGTCTGCACAACAAAATCTGATTGACCTACAATATACCAAGCCAAAATCCTTACCCCACCTTCATGTAAGGGAGTGCAAAGTTTACCATGTTTTAAAAACAATATTAGAACATAGAAAAAGTGAAAACTTTTTTTTTTTTTTAGAAAGAGATATCACTTTCAGGAAAACATGTCTTGAGGAATATTATTACATCACTCTTAATACAGGTTTGACTCAATTATATTCAGACCATATCACAATGCTATTGAACTTTTTCATTGTAAACTGCTCATTCATTTAAAAAGTTTAGTGAAAATGATACTAAATGCTTCAATAGACAATACAAGAATTCTCAAAAGCAAAAATTCTAGTATCAAAAATTTTTCTACAAATAAAACTATATTATTTCACAATTCCTAAAGGGAGAAAGATGACTGAATTCCTGGAGAAGTATAAAATACTGTAAACAAATGCCATTTCACTATTTTCAAGAGTATTATAATGAGGAGGTGGGGCCAAGATGGTGGAGTAGTCAGATACTTCCGGTGGTCCCTCTTACAATGAACACCAAAAAAACAAGTGAATCGATTATACATGACAACCTAGGAGCCCTGAACATCAAAGGCAAAGTTGAGGAATCGGAATGAGCGGCAGCAGGAGGGAGAGATGGCTCAGAAGCAACAAGGAGTTGCCAGACCTGACACAGCAGAAGCCGGCACCCTGTGGGCCGGATCGGCTGGCGCGCACAGTGAGGCAAGCAGTGGCATTCAGGATGCATTTTCCACGTCGGGAGAGGCCAAGCAGCGGAGAGTCTGCTCAGGCCTCCAGAGCCAGTGAAAAGCAGTCCTCAACTGACAAAAGGAAAGCACACGTGTCTAACCTACCCTGAGGATCAAGAAAACACCCTATTTGTGAAGAACCTCTCTCCCATTTATCTGCTCCCTCCCTACTCTGCACTGGGTCCTGGGCCTCAGGATTGCCACGTCCCCTGGGCCAGAAGTAAGACCCATCACGTGCCCTGAGCCATTCTCCCAGCCTTGGAGAGGAAACAAATTAACAAACAGGGAAAAAATAATCTGCCAGCTCCCCTAAACCAGGAACTCAGGGCAGGAAGAACTCCTTTGCCTAGGCATGGGCGGGCATAAGGGGTCCACGGACTCTGAATGCCTTTCACCCCTGCATAGACCTGTGTGGGCACATTTCAACAGCATAGGCTCTCATTAGCACAGTACAACAGGGTATATACCTGAAACCTAACTGCTGTATCAGCTATATGGTGGAGTGGCAGGTTTGTGACATTTGAAACCGCTCTGCCCATTAAGCACGGTGCTCACCTACCCACACTGGGGACCTGAGGACTGGTGGCTCCACCCACGCCACCTAGCCACCTGCGACAGGTGTCCAAGAATAAGTGGTGCCTTCCAGTTCTTATAGCCAACAGCATTGGGTGCCCATAGTCCAGATGCAAAACCCACCCACCTACGCACTCTAGGGAACAGGGACACACTTTCCTCCCAGACACTCAGGGGCAGCTGTCAGCCCCCGCCTTACTCAGTGCATGACCCCCTACTGCAGCCAGATACCTGTGCCTACTCCAATCACCCCTGCCCATCTAGGACTGTAGGTGAGAGCCTGCACCACACACTTGGTGACTGACTAACTGGACACCTGAGCTGAATCCATACAGGAAAGGAAAACAGACTTCTGGGCTCACATACCTAGTAACAAATCTAACCACCTGGTGACAGGACGTTAGAGCATCAAAGGTGCCAATAATCAAACTAGTTTACAAGACCAGCCTATCTGGGCATATGAAAACAAAATAAAACAACAAGCTAGGACACAGTAAGCAAACATAAAATAAATAAATATAATAACTTATTGATGGCTCGGAGACAACAGTCAATATCAAATCACATAAAGAGGCAGACCATGATGGCTTCAGCAAGTTCCCAAAACAAAGAATCAAGAAATTTTCCAGAGGAAGAGAACTTCTTGAAATTACTGGAGGCAGACTACAAGATTAATATACAGAACTCTTCAAGAGATCAAGAAGGAGATCATGCAAAACGCAGAACAAGCCAAGGAACACAAACACAAAGCAGTAGAGGAACTTAAGATTATAGAAGAGCACAGTGACAAATTTAACAGGCTGCAAGAATCCACCACTGGCTACCACCAATGACTGCCCTGACAGGGAACACAACAGAGAGTCCCTGATGGAGCAGGAGAAAAGTTGGGTGCAGAACTCAAATTCTAGTAAAAAGACCAGACTTAATGGTCGGACTGAGACTAGAGAGACCCCAGACTCTCCATGAGCCCAGAACTGAAACCACTCCCAAAACCAACTCTTCAGACAAATATTAGATTGGACTGTGAGACATAAAATGATACTCATGAAGAGAGTGCTTCTTAGCTAAAGTAGATACATGAGACTAAATGGCAGCTCCTGTCCGGAGGCAAGATGAGAAGGAAAAAAGGTACAGGAGCTGGTTGAATGGTCACAGGAAATCCGGAGTGGAAAGGAGGACTGCAAGGTCACATTATAGGGACAACAACTAGGGTCATATAGCAATGTGTGCATAAATTTTTGTATGAGAAACTGACTTGAACTGTAAACTTTCACTTAAAGCACAATTTAAAAAAAAAAAGAGTATTATAACTTAAACTGAACTAATGATATTTAGAAAAATCCTTCATAGACTTATTGCTTCCAAAGACTTCCAAAGCTTCCACCACCTAACATGCTCCCTGTCTCATTACGAGCTCTGAATAAGCACCTGTAGAAAGTAAGCTGGTCCTGTTTCTTCTTAAGAAAGCTTTTGAATTCAAATTTACAACATTTAAACAAGCCCTGTACTATTTTCTAAACACTGTTCATGTCTTGAATACCTATTTTTCAGAGACCTAATGAGCCCCTGGAGCCCTGGTGGCGCAGTGGTTAAGAGTTACAGCTGCTAACCAAAAGGTCGGCAGTTCAAATCTAGCAGCCGCTTCCTGGAAACCCTATGGGACAGTTCTACTCCGTCCTACAGGGTCGCTATAAGTTAAATCAACTCGATGGCATCGGGTTTGGTTTGGTTTTTTGGTAACCAGCCCCTATTCCAAATAAACATAACTCCAAGTTGTGGGGGTTTCAATGTTTAAAATTTTATAAACAAACATAGATTTAAAAAAACAGTGGTAATCAAAATTTTGTTCCTTTAGCTAAGGAACAGCTGTCAAAGCTTCTGGACGTAGTCACATTTTATCATTCCTTAAAGAAATTTATAGTACACTTTATGCTTGCTCTTCCTTCTCATATGGTCCATTGTTCTTAGTATCCTAAGCTGACCTTGGTCTGAAATGAGAATGAAGCTGTGTCCCTTACAGTCCACTGGGCTTTAAGAACAAATGGATTTGTCTTTAGGCCAGGGGTAAGGGCCGCCTTAGTAAGGGATTCCTGCTGCCTGCTGCACAGTAAGGATGTCTTTGATTCCCTTCACATTCACTGTTTCCTCCAGGCACTGGATAAGGGGAATTTTCACCTCTTGAAGTCAGAGATTTTACTAACTCCTGGATCTGAAAAAAAAAACTTACAGACTGTTTTGTCCACGTTTTAAGAACAGTTTTAATATCCCAGCTCCTCTAAATCTCTCACATGGTGCTTTTGCTATGTACCCCCTTGAAAGCACCTGGACTCAACAGCAGGTAATTATCGCTGAACACATGCTATAATAAAGTCAACCTATACATTTATGGACTCTTTTTTGTACGTGTACATGCAAATATGGGTAGAATACAATACTCTGGAACATCTCACACAAAGGAAATGATGAAATCATGATGTAAAAGTTCCAATATAAATTTAACAGATAGCAGACTGCTAATCAACTTTATCAAAAACCCTGTTCAATGCCACTGTTTTAAATGTTATGAATGAGTTGAATATAAGCAATTAGTCAAGATGGTCTACAAAGCACAGAGAACAGATGTCACCATCATAATAAATATTTCATTAACTCTGGAAACCTTGGTGGCATAGTGGTTTAGAGTTCAGCTGCTAACCAAAAGGTCGGCAGCTCGAATCCACCAGGCACTCCTTGGAAACCCTATGAAGCAGTTCTACTCTGTCCTATAAGGTTTCTTTGAGTCAAAATCGACTCAATGGCAACGGGTTTCTTTCTTCTGGGAGAACACAGAATTGAAAGGCGGATCAGAACACAAATCTCATGAGTACCTTCCTGCTGCATTTAAGAGGGAAAAAAAATCCATAACCCACGCTTGTTTTAATTGATGAGTTAGAAATCTATAGGGAAACAACAGAAATAGTGACCAAGACTGAGAAGTTGGGGAGAGTGGGTTGACAGGGTGGCATTACTCTTACTTTGAAAATAAATTCAAATATCAAAAATTAGTCTATAAACCCCAGAAAAATACTTAAAGTAATAAATTATCCTGTAAAATTGTACGTACTTGTCTTAACTGGGTGTTTTATTTCCAAAGTAAGTTATAAGAAATAAAGCAACATACAACCAACTGGTAAAGCAATTTACCAATCTACAATTTAATGTTTTCATGTCCTTATAGTGTCTGTACACAGTAAAGCAAACCAAACCCACTGCCATCAAGTCGACAGCAACTCATAGCAACCTTACAGGACAGGGTAGAACTGCCCCACAGAGCTTCCAAGGCTGTAAATCTTTACAGAAGCAGACTGCCACATCTTTCTCCCACACAGCCTCTGGTGGGTTCGAACCATGGACTACTAGGTTAGCAGCTGAGTGCCTGACCACTGCACCACCAGGGCTCGTCCCTGTGCACCACAGGAGCTCTATAAATATTTGCTGAATTACTAATTAACATGTAAAGTCCAGAAAAGTCTACATGTATAAAAAAAATCTGATTAGGAGATTATAAAAAAGTATAATGTTATAGCTTTAAGGAGTTTATGGTGGACACTTGCTTTCTGGCCACATCCCCTAATAACAGTGATTGATTCTCAGGGATAGGTACATATTCTAAGTTGAATCTCACGAGGAACAAAATCTCCCCACTGAGCTTGAACACTAGAAAATGAAAGCTGGAGTTACTGACGCCATCATGCTAGCACAAGGGAGAGCCTGGAGCTACCTCTGGATATTTCAAATTATAAATTCTCTTTTTTTTTGGCTTACGCCAGTTTTGAGTGGGGTTTTCTGTCACTTCCAACTAGGAAAATAACCTAACAAACCTTATTTACTTCAAATAAATTAGGTGAAATCCAAAAATGGTACTCAACATGGCCTGAGGTCATAAAGAAACAGTATTCTGTGCTTGAAGCATTCTTAAATGTTTATTTACTCTCCTGTGAAGTCATTTCATTCCACTAATAAATAAAAGTGTTCAAAGCTAAATGTGCCAAGAATATCCCATTCATGCTAAAAGCATGGATACTACAGAAAGAAAAAATATCTAGAAGGGTAAACCAACCAACACTCTAAGGAGACTGGAGAAAGCACAACAGAATAAAACCAAGTGTGGAGGCGGGGCCAAGATGGCAGAGTAGTCACACGCTTCCGGTTGACCCTCTTACAACAAAGACCCGAAAAAACAAGAGATTCAATTATATATGGCAATCTGGGAGCCCTGAACATCAAAGGAATAGCTGAGGAACCAGACTGAGTGGCAGGGGGAGGGAGAGACAGTTTGGAAGCAGCGAGGAGTTGCCAGACCTGACCCTGCAAGAGCCTGAGCCCTTAAGGCCTGATCAGCTCAGGGGTGAGCAGTGAGGCACACAAGCAGCCGTGCTCTGAAGGCGCTTCTTCCACACTGGGAGAGACTCAGCACCACAGGCTCTACACGGCCACCCAGAACCAGGGAGAAGCAGCCCTCCACGAAAGAAAAGTACTTCCATACAGCTTACCACACTGATCAAAAACACCACCCTCAGGGAAAACCTCTCTCCCATTTTCCTCCCCGCTCCCTGCTCTGCACTGGGTCCCAGACAGACTTCAGCAACTGCCGAGTTCCCTGGGCTAGAAGTAGGATCCGTCACACACCCGGAGCCATTCTCCCTGCCTTGGAGAGTGAACAAATTAACAAACGGGAAAAAAATAAACTGCCAGCTCCCCTAAGCTAGGAACCCAGGGTAGGCACAGCTCCTCCACCTAAGCACAGGCATAAGAGATCCACAGACTTTGAGTGCCTTTCCCCCTGCATAGACTTGTGGAGGCCCATCTCAACAGCGTAGGCCCTCATTACCCCAGTACAACAGGGTATATACCAGAACACTCAATTCAATTTTTTCAACTGTGAAGTGGCAGGTTCTTGACATTTGACACTGCTCTGCCCATTAAGCAGGGTCTTCACCTACCCACATCAGGGGCCTGAGGACTGCTGGCTCCACCCACCCCACTTAGCCACCTGTGAGAAGAGCCCATGAATATGTGGTGCCCCCAGTCCTTACAGCCAACAGCATTAGGTGCTCATAGTCTGCCTGCAAAACCCACCCACCTACGCGCTCTAGGGAACAGGGACACGCCTTCCTCCTGGACACTCGGGGGTGGCCATCAGCCCCCTTTCTTGCTCAGAGTGTGTCCCCCAGCTGCACCCAGATGCCTCTGCCTACACGAATCACCCATGCCTGTCTACAACTGTAAGTGAAAGCCTACACCACACACTTGGTGGCTATCTACCTGGGAACCTGAGCTGAATCTGCACAGGAGGAATGGGCAGACTCCTGGGCTCACATACCTAGTAACAGATCTAACCACCTGGGCAGGCCATTAGAGCTTCAAAGGTGCCAATAATCAAACTAGCTCATACGAGCAGCCTTTTGGGCATATCAAAACAAGAAGCTAGGACACAGTACACAAACATAAAATAAATAAATATAATAACTTATTGGTGGCTCTGAGACAACAGTAAATATCAAACCACATAAAGAGGCAATCCATGATGGTTTCAGCAAGCTCCCAAAATAAAGAATCTAGAAATTTTACAGAGAAGGAAAATTTCTTGGAATTACTGGAGGTAGAATACAAAAGATTAATATACAGAACTCTTCAAGAAATTAGGAAGGAAATTAAGCAAAACGCAGAACACGCAATAGATAAAATTAAAAAGATTAGCGAAGAGCATAATGACAAACTTAACAGACTGCAAAAATCCAAAGAAACAGCAATCAGAAATCCAGAAGATTACCAATAAAATTTCAGAATTAGATAACTTAATAGAAAGTCATATGAGCAGAACTGAGGCAATAGAAGTCAGAATTAGTGAGACTGAAGATAAAGCACTTGACACCAACTTATTTGAGAAAAAATCAGATAAAAGGATTTAAAAAATGAAGAAACCCTAAGAATTATGTGGAACTCTATCCAGAGGAATAACTTACGAGTGACTGGAGTACCAGAAACGGGGTATAACAGAAAATACAGAGAGAATTGTTGAAAATTTGTTTGCAGAAAACTTTCCTGGTATAGTGAAAGATGACAAGATATCTATCCAAGATGCTCATCAAACCCCACATAAGGTAGATCCCAAAAGAAAGTCACCAAGACATATTATAATCAAATTTGCCAAAACCAAAGATAAAAAAGAGAATTTTTAAGAGCGACTAGGGATGTGAAAAGTAATCTAGAAAGGAGAGTCAGTAAGAATAAGCTTGGATGACTCAGCAGAAACCATGCAGGCAAGAAGGCAATGGGATGACATATATAAAGCCTTGAAGGAAAAAAACTGCCAGCCAAGAATTAGATATCCAGCAAAACTGTCTCTCAAATATGATGGCAAAATTAGGGCATTTCCAGATAAACTGAAATTTAGGGAATTTGCAAAAACCAAACCAAAAGTATAAGAAATACTAAAGCGAGTCCTCTGGTTAGAAAATCAAGAATATCAGATAACAATCCAAGACTAGAACACAGAACAGAGCAACCAGATATCAACCCAGACAGGGAAGTCACAAAAGTAAATCAAAGCTAAAAAAATATCTAGAAGGGTAAAGTAATCAAAACTCTAACAGGGAAACAGATGTCAATATGTAAAAGATGACATTAAAACAAAAAAGAGGGACTTAAAAAATGTAGACACAGACTTTTCATATGGAGAGGAAGACGAGGCTATATAAAGAAATAAAAGACTGGCATAAACTTAGAAAAATAGGTGTAAATATTAAGGTAACCAGAAAGGAAACTAACGATCCTACAAGTCAAAATAAAAAACTAGAAAAATATAAAGACTCAGCAAACACAAAATCAACAGTGCAAAAGATGAAAAGAAAATACATAAAGAAAAACAACTCAGCATAGAAAATTAAGTGGAACAAAGAAACTGTGAACACACCAAAAAAGACATCAAAATGACAGCACTAAACTCCTACCTATCAATAATTACACTGAGTGAAAATGGACTAAATGCACCAATAAAGAGACAGAGTGACAGACTGGACAAAAAAACACAATCCATCTACATGCTGCCTACAAGAGACACACCTCAGACTTAAAGACACAAACAAACTGAAACTCAAAGGATGGAAAAAAACATATCAAGCAAACAACACTCAAAAAAGAGCAGGAGTGGCAATATTAATCTCTGACAAAACAGATTTTCAAGTAAAATCCACCACAAAGGATAAGGAAGGACACCATATAATGATTAAAAGGTCAATACATCAGGAGGAGGACATAACTATAATAAATATTTATGCACCCAACAACAGGGCTCCAAAATACATAAAACAAACTCTAACAGCATTGAAAAGAGAGATAGACAGCTCCACAATAGTTGTAGGAGACTTCAACACACAGCTTTCAGTGAAGGGCAGAACATCCAGAAAGAAGCTCAAGACATGAACAGCTAAATGCTACAATCAGCCAACTTAATCTCACAGACATATACCGAACACTCCACCCAACAGCCGCCAAGTATACTTTCTTTTCCAATGCACATACAACATTCTCCAGAATAGATCACATAATAGGCCATAAAGCAAGCCTTAACAAAATCCAAAGCATCGAAATATTACAAAGCATCTTTTCTGATCATAAAGCCATTAAGGTAGAAATCAACACCAGAAAAAGCAAGAAAAGAAAATCAAACACATGGAAACTGAACAACACTTTGCTCAAAAACTACTGGGTTACAGAAGAAATTAAGGATGGAATAAAGAAATTCATAGAATCAAATGAAAATGAAAACACACCCTACCGGAACCTTTGGGACACAGAAAAAGCAGTGCTAAGAGACCAGTTTATAGCAATAAATGCACACATCCAAAAAGAAGAAAGGGCCATAATCAAAACATTAACCCTACAATTCGAACAAGCAGAAAGAGAGAAGCAAAAGAAGCCCTCAGGCACCAGAAGAAAGGAAATAATAAGAATCAGAGCAGAATTAAATGAAATAGAGAACAGAAAAACAATTGAAAGAGTTAACAAGACCAAAAGCTGGTTCTTTGAAAAGATCAACAAAATTGACAAACCACAGGCCAAACTGACAAAAGCAAAACAGGAGAGGAAGCAGATAACCCGTATAATAAATAAGATGGGTGATATCACAACAGACTCAACTGAAATTAAAAGAATCATAACAGAATACTATGAAAAATTGCACTCTAACAAATTTAAAAATCTAGAGGAAATGGACAAATGTCTAGAAACTGACTACCTACCTAAACTAACACAAACAGAGGTAAAACTAAATAAACCCGTAACAAAAGAAGAGATTGAAAAGGTAATTAAAAACTCCCAACAAAAAAAAAAAAGCCCTGGCCCAGATGGCTTCACTGGAGAATTCTACCAAACTTTCAGAGAAGAGTTAACACCACTACTACTAAAGGTATCTCAGAGCACAGAAAAGGATGCAATACTCCCAAACTCACTCTATGAAGCCAGCATAACCCTGATACCAAAACCAGGTAAAGACCCCACACAAAAAGAAAATTACAGACCAATATCCCTCACGAACATTGACGCAAAAATCCTCAACAACATTCTAGCCAATAGAATTCAGCAACATATCAAAAAAAATAATTCACCATGATCAAGTGGGATTTATACCAGGTATGCAGGGATGGTTCAACATTAGAAAAACAATCAATGTAATCCATCACATAAATAAAACAAAAGACAACAACCACACGATCTTATCAATCGATGCAGAAAAAGCATTTGACAAAGTCCAACAACCATTCATGATAACAACTCTCAACAAAATAGGAAAAGACGGGAAATTCCTCAATATAATTACGGGCATTTATATAAAGCCAACGGCCAACATCATCCCAAATGGAGAGACTTTGAAAGCATTCCCCTTGAGGACAGGAACCAGACAAGGATGTCCTTTATCACCACTCTTATTCAACATTGTGCTGGAGGTCCTCGCCAGAGCAATTAGGCTAGAAAAAGAAATAAAGGGCATACAAATTGGTAGGGAAGAAGTCAAAGTATCTCTATTTGCAGATGATATGATCTTATACACAGTAAACCCCAAAGAATCCACAAGAAAACTACTGGAACTAATAGAAGATTTCAGCAAAGTTTCAGGATACAAGATAAACATACAAGAATCAGTTGGACTCCTTTACACCAACAAAGAGAATTTCGAAGAGGAAATCACCAAATCAATACCATTTACAATAGCCTCCAAGAAGATAAAATACTTAGGAATAAATCTAACCAGAGACATAAAAGATCTATACAATGAAAACTACAAGACACTACTGCAAGAAACCAAAAGAGACCTACATAAGTTGAAAAACATACCTTGCTCATGGATAGGTAGACTCAACATTGTGAAAATGTCAATTCTACCCAAAGCGATCTACAGATACAATGCAATCCCGATCCAAATTCCAACGACATTTTTTAATGAGATGGAGAAACAAATCACCAGCTTTGTATGGAAAGGGGAGAGGCCCCCAACAAGTAAAGCATTACTGAAGAAGAACAAAGTGGGAGGCCTCACACTACCTGATTTTAGAACCTATTATACTGCCACGGTAGTCAAAACAGCCTGGTACTGGTACAACAGATACACAGACTAATGGAACAGAATTGAGAATACAGACATAAATTCATCCACCTATGAGCAGCTGATATTTGACAAAGGCCCAAAGTCCGTCAACCGGGGAAAAGACAGTCTCTTTAGCAAATGGTGCTGGCATAACTGAATACCGATCCGCAAAAAACTGGAACAAGACCCATACCTCACACCATGCACAAAAAGTAAACCAACTCGAAATGGATCAAAGACTTAAATATAAAATCGAAAATGATAAAAATCATGGAAGAAAAAATAGGGACAACGCTAGGAGCCCTAATACATGGCATAAACACAATACAAACCATATGTAACAATGCACAAGCACCAGAAGAGAGACCAGATAAATGGGAGTTCCTAAAAAACAAACTCTTATCACCAAAAGAGTAAAAAGACAACCTACAGACTGGGAAAAAAATTTTGGCTACGACATATCCGATCAGTGTCTAATCTCTAAAATCTACAAAATACTGCAAAATCTCAACAACAAAAAGATGACCCAATTAAAAAACAGACAAAGGATATGAACAGGCACTTTGCCGAAGAAGATATTCAGGCGGCTAACAGACACATGAAGAAATGCTCACGATCATTAGCCATTAGAGAAATGCAGATCAAAACTACAATGAGACATCATCTCACCCCAACAAGGCTAGCACTAATCCAGAAAACACAAAACAGTAAATGCTGGAGAGGTTGTGGAGGGAATGGAACACTCATACCCTGTTAGTGGGATTGTAAAATGGTACAACCACTTTGGAAATCTATTTGGTGCTTCCTTAAAATGTTAGAAATACAAGTACCATATGATCCAGCTATCCCGCTCTTGGAATATGTCCTAGAGAAATAAGAGCCGTCACAAGAATAGATATATGCACACCCATGTTCATTGCAGCACTGTTCACAATAGCAAAAAGATGGAAACAACCTAGGTGCCTGTCAACAGACGAATGGATAAACAAATTATGTTATATCCACACAATAGAATACTACCCAACGATACAGAACAGCTACGAAGCCGTGAAACATAACGTGGAGGAAGCTGGAGGTCATTATGCTGAGTGAATTTAGTCAGTCACAGAGGACAAATACTGTTTAAGACCACTATTATAAGAACTCAAGAAAAGGTTTAAACACAGAAGAAAACATTCTTTGATGGTTATGAGGGTGGGGAGGGAGGGGGACGGTTATTTACTAACTAGATAGTAGATAAGAATTATCTTAGGTGATGGGAAGGACAGCACACACTACAGGGGAAGCCAGCACAACTGGACTAAACCAAAGCTAAGAAGTTTCCTGAATACAATCAAACACTTTGAGGGACAGAGTAGCAGGGGTAGGGATCTGGGGACCATGCTTGCAGGGGACATCTAGGTCAACCGGCATAGCAAAGCTTATTAAGAAAATGTTCTGCATCCTACGTTGGTGAGTGGCGTCTGGGGTCGTAAAAGCTTGCAAGCGGCCATCTAAGATGCATCAATCGGTCCCTGACAGGAAACACAACAGAGAGTCCCTGATGGAGCAAGAGAAAGGTGGGGTGCAGAACTCAAATTCTAGTAAGAAGACCAGACTTAATGGTCTGACTGAGACTGGAGGTACCCCGGAAAGCATGGCCCCTGGATTCTCTATCAGCCCAGAACTAAAACAATTTCCGAGGCCAACTCTTCAGACAGGATTGGACTGGACTGTGGGACATAAAGTGATACTCGTGAGGAGTGTGCCTCTTAGCTTAAGTAGATACAAGAGACTAAATGGGCAGCTTCTGTCCGGAGGTGAGATGGGAAGGCAGAGAGGGTTAGGAGGTGGTTGAACGGACATGGGGAATCATGGGTGGAAAAAGGAGTGTGCTGTCACATTATGGGGAAAGCAACAAGAGTCACATAACAATGTATGTATTAATTTTTGTATGGGAAAAAAGAAAAGAAAAAAACGAGTGTCCTGATTTTCCAAAGAGCTCTGAAATCCAATACTAAGAAATCTGACCCGTATCTTTCTTAAAAGGCACTGCATTCCAATTAAGCAATGAGACTACCAAGTCCAAATACCAAATAAATAAATAAATAAATAACCTTACAGAAAGGAATATATTCATCACCTAAGATTACAACAGTCCTGAAAACTACTGCAGACACTGAATATCACCAACCCACTACAAGCAGAGCCTAACCTGTGCCCTCCTCTAAAAACTAACCTTGTTTGATACATTTTGTATGGACTTTACTCCTGACTACATTTTATCTTCCTACATTTATTTGTCCCTTCATCTCATTTTCCCACTTACTTTATCTTCCTATATTTTATGTGTCACTATAATCACTCAAATTTTTTCTTTTTTTTTTTTAAATAAAGTAAGGTTTAAGTACATACTAACAGTAATAAAAGTCATCATCACATTTCTGGGCTGAGAAAAAGGAAATGGTTGAAAATTTTAAAAAATTACAGGACTAATACTCTAATACTGATTGTCAGTGTCAGCAAAATGTGTCATTGTCCTTGGCAAAAGTGACAACCACATATGGGCATTCCTGCAGCTAGGCTATTACTTCACTGTCTACTACTATAAATTGTGCAGTTTTTAACTCAAAAAATTCACTTGCCATAGTACAGCGGAAACTAACACAACCTGCACAAGGAAAGGTCATGAAGGCCCTATAGACACATCCAAACCCCCCGAGGGACTGAGTTGTTGGACGGAGGGCTCTGGGGACCATGATCTCGGGGAACATCTAGCTCAATTGGCATGACACTACTTATAAAGATAATGCTCTACATTCTACCTTGGTGAGTAGTGTCTGGGGTCTTAAAAGCCTATGAGCGGCCATCTAAGATACTCCACTGATCTCATCCCTTCGGGAACAAGGGAGAATGAAGAGAACAGGATACAAGGAAAAGATTAGTCCGAAGGACTAATGGTCCACAGCTACCAAGGCCTCCACGGGACTGAGCCCAGTACAGCTGGATGGTGCCCGGCTACCACCAATGACTCCTTTGACCAGGATCACAACAGAGGGTTCTGGGCAGAGCTGGAGTAGGATGTAGAGCATAATTTTAACTCCCCCAAAAAAAAAAAAAGAAGACCAGATATACTGGCCTAAAGAATACTAGAGAAACCTCGAGAGTGTGGCCCCCAGACACCCTTTCAGCTCAGAGGGGAAGTTACCTTCAAGGTTCGATGTTAAGCCTGGGAATGGACACCCCAGTAAAACTAAATGGGACTAACGATGTACAGGAGTCCGGTGACAAGGGCCAGAAGGCAGAGGGAGAGTAGGAAACTGATGATAAGGAACACAAATTGAATAAGGACACTGTCGACGTATTGTGAGATTGTTGACCACTGCTATAGGGCAACATTTGTAGTAACTATTAAATGGGAGGCTGTTTTGTCCTGTAAGCCTTCATCTTGGGCGAGAATGGCAGCACAATTGGAAGAGCATAGTCAATATCACTTAAATGTGTAAGTAAAAAGTTTTGAAATGGTGTTTAAATAAAATAAAAATAAATAAATAAATAAATAAATAAATTTCACTTGCATAGAATTACTATATTTCTTCAAGGATCACTTACTTGGAAAGGATAGGAAATATAACAAAAGTAAGAAAGCACAACAGCACAGTAGAAAGAACATAGGTTTATTTTTTGTACTGCTGTCTTTTTAATTCAGACAGAAACACACTGAACCGGAATCCAACAAACCTCTAGATCTAGCTACTGATTTACAAGATATACAAAGGGCAATGGAATATACAGACCTAATGGGAATACAATCGGCAAAATTCAGAATGTGGGAAGTAATACCAAATAACCAATCCAGTTTCTTCAGTAAATAAATGGCAAAAAAAAAAAAAGATGGAGAGGGAATTTTTATTTATTAAAAGGTCACAAAAGGACAAATACTGTATGATCTAATTTATATAAGACAGGCAAACGCATAGAGATCAAAGCTTATTACTGGTTACCGGAGTGGGAAGGAGGGGAAATGGGAAGTCATTGCTTAGGAGGCCCTGAGTTTCTTTTAATGGTGGTAGAATAATTTGAAAAAGGATAGTGTGGTAATGATTGCACAACAATGATAAACGTGATCAACATCACTGCATTATATATGTAAAAATTGTTGAAATGGCAAATGTTTTGTTATTTTTTTTTTTTTTTACCACAATTAAAAAGAGAGAGAGAGAGAATGAGATTTAAGAGACTCTCAACTATATGCAATGTGTGAACAAGTTTGGATCCTGAGCTGAAAAAAAACAACTATAAAAAAATTTTACGGGGGAAAAAAATAGATTTTAAGGTTGTATATCTCCTGTCTCAGAAATGAAAAAATAAAAAGTTTATCTCAGAAAAAAAAAAAAAATTATGAGAAAAACATCAGACAAATTCCAAAAGAGGTCATCCTATAATATACCTGACTAGTACTCCTCAAAACTGCCAAGGGTCTTTCCAGATTTACTAGCCTAAAGAAGACTGGAGAAACCTCGAGAGTATGGCCCCCAGACACCCTTTTAGCTCAGTGGTGAAGTTATCTCCGAGGTTCACTGTTCAGCCTGGGAGTGGACAGCCCCGTAAAACCAAATGAGACTAATGAGGTACAGGAGTCCAGTGACAAGGGCCAGAAGGCAGAAGGGGACAAGGAAGCTGGTGATAGGGAACCCAAGGTTGAGTAAGGATACTATTGATGTGTTTTGAGATTGTTAACCATTGTCATAGGGCAACATGTGTAGTAACTGTTAAATGAGAAACTATTTTGTTCTGTAAGCCTTCATCTTAAGTGAGAATAATAGCACAATTGGAAGAGCGTAGTCAGTGTCACTGAACTGTGCATGTAGAAATTTTTGTAATGGTGTATCTTTGGCTATGTGTATTTTCACCAAAAAAAAAAAAAAGATTGAGAAGTTAGAGGGCTGATATGTTGTGGGGTTGTTAACCAATGTCATAAAACAGTATTTGTACTACTGTTTCATGAGAAACTATTTGTTCTGTAAGCCTTCACCTGAAGTACAATTAAAAAAATTAAATTTAATTTAAAAAAAAAAACTGCTAAGGGTCTTCAAAAACAAGAAAGTCTGAGCAACTGTCACAGTTAAGAGAAGCCTAACGACAAATAATAGCTAAATGTAATGTCGTATCCTGGATGAGAGTTTGGAACAGAAGAAGAACATTAGGTAAAAACTAAAGAAATCTGAATAAACTATGAACTTTAGTTAATAATATATTAATGTAAGACACTAATTAGAGCAAAAATTAAGTGCAGGGAGTGAAGGGGGATATAACACAACTCCATAGTATCTGACCAATTTTTGTGTAAGTCTAAAACTATTCTAAAAAAAATAAATATTACTAAAAATATATATATATTGAGACAATCAGCCAAGTTTGAACACTGACTATTTGATATTAAGGAATTACTGTTAATTTTTTAGGTACAATAATGGAATTTTGTGTGTGTGTGTTTAAGAGTCTTTTGTTTTTGAGTCCTTACCTTTTACAGATATATACTATTTATGGATGGATGAATGAACAGATAAAAGTTAAGGGGCAAACTAGAACAATGTTTCCCAAGGACTGGTACTCAAGGTGATTTCTGGAGGCTTTCTTTAGTTTAATGATTATATGTTTATTTAAATCTATATTACAAAAAAACACATAACTAGCACATCAAATCTATAATTTCATAGATTTTAATTGCTTAAGTTTCCTTTACATGTAGGATTCCTTTATATTTAATGAGATTGGAAAAACCAGGTAGAGGTAGGTTCGGATCCCAAGGCCAACACTATGTGACCTTAAACAAGTTACATAACTTATGAGTCATCTGTTAGAGGGTCAGAGAGATACAACACCTACTACATTCAAAGCAGGTACCCAATAAATAATAGCTACCACATTACTGAAAACTCTAACAAAGGAGCCATATACCAGTAGAAAAGACCGGCATTAGGAAGACTGAGTTAAGCCTGGAATAAGGGAGGGATGGAAACCTGAGAGTTTACAGAGCAGTTTCGGCAGAGCCAGACAAGGCTTCCCACTTTTCTTCTTAATGTCTTATGGCTGCCAACCCAGACTTGGAGACCCTGCTGCTCCTGAGCCTTTGGCTCTCTGAGAGTCCCAAGCCATCGCTCACCACTCCTCATGCTAAGGTGATGGCTAGGGGTGCTACCTCTAAAATAATCAGAAGAGATCTGCTTCTCTTTCTTACCCTACTTTGGGTGAGAAAGAGGATCAGCTTCCTAGCAGAACAGAAAAAAAAAAAAATTCTATCACTTTGCTAGCTCTGTGACTTAGAGTAAAAATATAAATCTCTTCTCCAGTCCTCATATGCTCACACGTTAAACGTGGAAAATAAGCCTCCCTTTCAAGGATATAGTGAAAAGTTAAAAGAAATCATGAAAGTTAAAAGTTAAATGTAAATCTGGCAAACAGTAGTCATCTGACAAGTGCTAGTTTCCTCCTCCCTACTTTGGCAGGGTGATCCAGAAAAATCTTGGTGAATAAAATGATTTGCGATGAAATGCACACAAATAGTAAAAAAGAGCATTTCCCAAAACATGTGACTTGGACTGCACTGGTTTTGAACCAAGATAAAAGGGGAGAAGAATTGTGGGGTCAGAAAGTTTGGGAAATGCTGGGAAATACATTATTAAAATGACAATGTATCGACTGAATCTCCAAAAGGAGGAGATTATATACAACATTCACTAAACTTAATTGACCACAGGAAGCAACTGACAGGAACAGTGATCCTATTTATCACTGATACACAGAGAGAGAGACAAAGAAAGGGAAGGAAAAACAGCAGTTCGTGGCAGTTGACAACTCCTTCAAAGGACAGCTGAAGGGTAAAGTGACATAAGACTATCTGGACAGTTTAGAAGTCAATAACAGTTTAAAAATCTAGTTTAGAGGTAAAGAAGGAGAAAAACAACTTTTTTGATCTTCTGAAAGGAGTTTCTGGTATCAACTGTTTAACTTTCAGGACCAAGTAAATTAAGATTAAGGGATGATATTGAAACAGAAAACGCTGCTTAAGGAGAGAGGGTTTCATAAATTTTAAAAGTGCATACACCACTTCACGCCCACTAAGATGGCTATTATCAGAAAAATAGAAAATAACAAGTGCTGGAGAGGATATGAAGAAACTGGAACACTCATACATAGCTGGTGGGATATAAAATGGTGCAGCCATTGTGGAAAATAGTTTGTCAGTTCCTCACAAAGTTAAACATAAAATTACAATATGACCCAGTAATATCACTCCTACATATATACCCAAAAGAACTGAATGCAGGGACTCAAACAGTACAGTACACCAGGGTTCACTGCAGCATTATTCACAACAGCCAAAAGGCGCAAACAACCTGCCAAGTGTTCATCAACAGATGAACAGATAAGCAAAATGTGGTATTATCCATACAATGGGATATTATTCAGCCAGAAACAGAAATGAAGTTCTGATACACACACGCTACAACACGCATAAACCTTGAAAATATTATCCTGAGTAAAATAAACACGAAAGGACAAATACTGTACAATCCTGCATACATAAAATATCTAGAATAGGCAAATGCACGGAGACAAAAGTTTATTAGTTTAAAAAAAAAAGTTTATTAGTAGTTACTAGGGAATGGGGCAATAGGAAGTTATTGCTTAAGAAGTACTGAATTTCCATTTCCGGTAATAAAAAAACATGGAAATGGACAGTGGTGATGGTTGTACAACACTGTGAATATAATTAATGTCAATGGACTATACACTTAAAAATGGTTAAAATAGCAACTATTTGTTATCTATTTTACAATAAAATTTAAAATAAAAAATAAAGTACAATACAGACTTTTAGTACAAGATGGTAATCCCCATCTGCTCTCCTAAATGTATTCCCTCATTCAACCGGGCAAATGTACAGCCGTGACTGCTAGATGCTGTGAACATGCTATGAACTAAATATGACGTGAAAGGCCTGATCCTTGTCTCCGTGAAGACTACATTCTAGTAAAGGAGACTACTATCTACAGGGAGATAATACAATACATTTATCAATTACAATTATGTTAACAGTTGTGAAGAAACAGAACTAAGTGTTGTAAGAGTATAACAAGGGAACCTACCCTGGAGGGGTACCTAGGGGACTCCGACACATCCTGAGGAAGTGATTCTTGAGCTCAGCTCTAAAGGACAAGTAGAGAGGTTAACTAGGTAAGCAAGGAGGAAGCAGTAAAGCCTCTTTGATAAGGATGATGGTAACTGATGATAATGCTTGCTAGGTTCCTAAGGCAAGAACAGGAGGGAAAAAAGAAAAATCACTATGATTAAAGTCCAGAAAGCTAGGGTGAAGAAGAACGAAAACAGACAAGATTTAGAAGGTATCAGGAGGTGTCAAGGTTGGAATTTCTGACCAGTGCAACTGAAATCAAAGGATAGCAAAATAAAAGGTGATCTACATTGGCATTGGAAACCTAGCAAGGATAGCCTCCACATATACATGACATTTCAAGGAATTCCTATAAAATACAATACAGGAAAGAACTGGATAGGAAATAGGGTTCAGTGGATGTAAACAATGAAAAGCCTGTGTGGGAAGTGCAGAATTCCCAGCAGAATACCACCTCCTAGTTCAAAGCAGCAAAGGCTAGTGGTAGGGAGTGAGGGTTCTTGAAGCTGTCAGTGAAGGCCAAACACAACTGATCCTAGAGCATCAAGAGTCAGGGTCTACAAACAGCAGGGACCTGGCTTGTGCTGGACATGGACAGCATGCTGAGTAAAGCAAGGCCATTTCTGTATCTATCTTCTAACAAAAATGGACATTTCAATCATAAAAGGGTGGCACTGCCCCAGCCACAACAAATTCAGAAGTTTCTCACCCTCCTTATTTCCTTCCACCACACTCCCCAAATGCACCTGGATACAGAATCGCAAAGCAGAACTTCAGCCAATCTAAGCATTTCCCTTTCTTCACAAAAGAAATACACATAACCAAAAACATAAGAAGAAAATGTTCAGTATCACTTAAAGAAACACATTCCTTAAAAATTCTTTAATCAAATTGCTAGGTTTTTTTAATTGTTCATAACCTAAAATGGAAAAAACAGCATTTTCACAGATAATATGATCTGTCATGTCATGTTCCTATAGACAACATTAAAAAATAGGAGAAACCTTTGGCTATATAAAATACACATGCTCTTAAAACTGGGCTCACCCTTTGACCCAACAATTCCGCCTCTTAGAGCTTATCCCAAGATAATATTCATGGATTTGCTAAAGATAAAGCTAAAAGAATGAGCACCTCAGCTTTTTTATGATTGCTATAAATCAGAAATAAATATGCAATTAAAAAAAAAAAACAAAAAACCCAAACCCATTGCCATCAAGTCGATTCCAACTCATAGTGACCCCACAGGACAGAGTACAACTGCCCCACAGGGTTTCCAAGGAGCACCTGGTGGATTTGAACCAGCAACCTTTTCATTAGCAGCCGTAACTCTTAACCACTACGCCACCAGCGTTTCCAAATGTGTAATAAAGAATGTCTAATAAAGAAATGGATTTGGTTTTTATTTTGGTGGGTTCATTAAAAGACAATATTAAACCAAAAAAAACCAAACCCATTTGCCGTTGAGTCAATTTCTACTCACAGAGACCCTACAGGACAGAGTAGAACTGTGCCCACGGGGTTTCCATGTAGCAGCTGGTAGATTCGAACGGCTGACCTCCTGGTTAGCAGCCAAACGCTTAAAGATAATATTAAGACGGTGAAAAATCAAGGTACAGAATGGAAGAAGATATCTGCAATACATGTAGCTGACAAAAGACTCCAAACTCCCACAAATCAATAAGAAAAGAACAACTCAATTTTTAAAAAGCAGCAAAAGTTTTGAACAGGCACTTCTCTAAAAAGGATATCCAAATGACCAATAAGTACATGAAAAGATGCTCAACATCATTAGTCATTAGGGAAACGTAAATTAAAACCACAATGAGACACCACTACAAATTTATCAGAATGGCTAAAATTAAAGAGGCTGACAGTACCAAGTGCTGATGAACATAAAGAGCAACTGGACTCTCATATATTGCTGAAGGAGTGTAAGAATATACAATCACTTTGGTAAAATATCTAGCAGTTTCTTAAAAAATTAAACATATATCCACCCTATATCCCAGTAAAGATATAGGTTAGATATACTTAATATGCAGATATACTCCTAAATATACTCAAAAGAAAAGAAATATCCACACAAAATCTGAACACAAATGTTCACAGAAGTTTATTCATAACAGTCAAACACTGCAAACAACCCAAATGTCCATTAGCAGGAGAATAAACATACCGTTGTACACTCATAAAAAAGTAATACTACTCAGCAATAAAAAGGAACAAACAACTGATACACACAAGGATGAATCTCAAAAATATTATGCTGAACAAAATAAGACAAACATAAAAGAACAAAGAGGAATAAGGGAAGTTTTTGGGGGGATGGAAACGTTTTATATCTTGATTGTCGTAGTAAGTAATCACATGAGTGTACACATTTCTCAAAACTCAAACAGTATACATAAATTGAGTGCATTTGATTCTATGTAAACTATACCTCAAAAATTGAATAAATACCACGACACAGAATGACTAAAATTAAAAAGACTGACAATACTAGGTGATGACTGGAACTCTCAACATTAAGGTGGGAGTGTAAATCGGTACAAACACTTGGAAAACAGTTTAGCAGTATCTACTAAAGCTGAACTACGACCCAGTAATTCCACTCTTGGGTTTTTATACTCAATAGAAATCAGTGCTATGTCCATCTTGGAATTTTCATTCATAATAGCCAAAAACTTAAGAAAAAAAAAAAAAACACTACTCATAAACAGTAAAATGAACCAACTGTGGATTATATATACAAGGAATAATGCACAGAAAAAAAAATACTGCTACATACCACAAAATGGATGAATCTCACGGACATAATAATAAGTGGGGAAAAAACACCATAGGAGTATATGCTGCATGATTCTGTTTATACTAAAATTCAAAAGCAAACATAACTAACTTATAGTGAAAGGTCAGAATAGACATTTGGGTGGGTTCATTGACTGGTGAGGCACAGGCACAAGGGAGTCTTCAGGGGTGCTCTGGAAATGTTCTATATCTTGATCTGGGCAGTTGTTTACTTAGTGTGGTGTACACATTTGTAAAATCTCACTGAGATATACACTTAAGATGTGTTCTTTACTGTATATAAGTTATACACAATAAAAAAAACATACAAATGCTCTTTTAACCAATCTTTGTTCATCCCTGCAGCTAGAAGTTTATTGCAGAATAGCCAGGTGTGGCTTCTGTCAGTGTGAGTCAATCTCATTTCCAGTCCACTCATCTGCATGTTCTTCATGTCTGTCTCCCTCAGACTGTCTGAGCTGGGGTCTCTGCTAAATATCTGCAGTAATGGCATTAGCGATGGGGCTGGATAAAGTCATGCCCCATAAAGTCTCTGTTAGGGAAGATTTCTAACAAAACGCTTATTAACAGTACAGACAGTCTTAACATAGGTGTAATTTTAAGTATATGGCAGCAAGACCTTCTCAATTCACTGTCCTTCTGGTTAACTTCTTGCAAAGATTGTGGGCAAATGAAATACAAGCAGTGAGTGCTCTGAAAATGAGTATATATGGCATTGCTAAGATTTTTATGTTTGAAAATATAGCTCCATAATTAAAAGGAAAGTGATTTAAAAGAGTCATAATACAAATATTCACTTTATACACAACTTTCAGAAAAAAAGCCAGGTCTGGGTTACATTCTTTGCAATGACATGTTATTTGCACATTGCAAAGGTAAACTTTACATAGTGACAACAATGCATGACACTGTATCTACTGTCTTCCAAAATTAACCAAGAGATGATAAAAACAAGTAGTTAGCTTCCAGAAGCCCGTTTATAAATGCACAGCTTTTTCAGAACTCCATGTTTTAGTTGAGCATGATTTACATTCACGTCAATACATACACACACACACTCACATCTATCAATATAATCCATCCATTCTACATTTAAAATGTCTCATTTCCTCCTCTTCATACCATCTGTTACTACCTGCCATCTCTTCTCTGGTATATTCCAACAGTCTACTAATTGGTCTCCCTGCTCCAATTTCTCCTGGTTTAATGCATCCTCCAAACTGACCACCAAGCACAGATCTTGCTCAAACACTTTCATAATCACCTCCCCTCTCAAACCATCTCCACCACCCTCACCCCTCCTCCAACCCCTGGAGGGGTCACAAACTCAAAAGCTTCTAGGGCCAAGTGAGGATAGCCTGCATAGGGACTACAGTAAACAGGAAAGTACAAGTCCTAACTCAAAAGTGCAGGCACTATTCAAATCCAATTCTCAAGCAAAATCAGAAATTTAATTGGATACGAAATGTCCCAATTTTTAAAATCTGTACAGGCCAAATAAAACATGTCTGTGGAGCTCTATCTCTCCACAGGCTATTAGTCTGAATAACCTGTGGCCTAATAGATTTGGTTAAAATCTGTCTTTCCAAATTTATTTAACTCAGACGCTTCACACAAGCTATATTCCAACAATCCACAGAACTAGTTGTTCCTCCCGACAGGCGATCCACACCACTGCCTGGCAGCCTTTATTCACTCGGTTACCTCTGCCTATGAAAGCCCTCCCCCACCCCAATACATCCATGTCTAATTTCTGCTTGGCCTCAAAGGATAACAAAAAGTGTCCCTTATAAAATCTCCTCTCTTTTCAGAAGGTTCTGGCCAGAGCTGAAGAAGGATGTAGAACAAAATTCTAATACACAAAAAAAAGACCGGACTTACTGGCCTGAAAGAGACTGGAGAAACCCCGAGAGTATGGCCCCCAGACACCCTTTTAGCTCAGTGGCGAAGTCACTCCCGAGGTTCACCGTTCAGCCGGGGATTGGACAGCCCCATAAAACAAAACAGGACTAATGGACACAGCAGTCCAGGAACAAGGACTAGAAGGCAGGAGGGGACAGGAAAGTTGGTGATAGGGAACCCAAGGTTGAGTAAGGACAGTGTTGACAAGTAGTAGGATTCTTAACCATTGTCACAGGGCAATATGTGTACTAACTGGTTAATGAGAAACTATTTTGTTCTGTAAACCTTCATCTAAAGTGAGAACAGCAGCACAACTAGAAGAACGTAATCAACGTCACTGAATTGTACATGTAGAAATTTTTGAAATGGTGTATCTTTGGCTACATATATTTTCACAAAAAGAAAAAAGGGTCCTCCAAGGCCAAGTAGGGAGCATGTTGACATGTTGTGGGGTTGCTAACCAATGTCATAAAACAATATGTGTACTGACTCTTTAATGAGAAAATATGTGTTCCATAAACCTTCACCTAAAGTACAATTTAAAAAAAAATTAAAAGTAAATAAAATAAAAAAATTTCCTCCCTTTTCTACCTCCCACAACACTGTCTACCTTTCATGATCCTTACCAGTTTCTACTTTGTACAAGTTAGAATTTATGTAAAAGGCTGCAAGTTTCTGGAAGCAAGGCAGGAATCTGATTCTGTTCTGCATTCCCCACACTACCAAACAGGGCTAGAACAGAACAGGTGCTCACTAATGAATGAATGAAGTTATTTACCTGCCTATTTATATAACGATTTGCCACAATTTGATTTTGAAAATCAAAAGGCTATCAGGTTAAGAAAAAAAATCCCTGTAATGTTATATCTGAATCAGAAATAACATGAACTCATGGTTTTTAAAAAATACATATTTCTTAGCTCTGTCCACTGAAGGGCCTAGCAGCAATGACAACCCAACAGCAATGATTTTGGTTTCTAAATATCATTCTCCACTAAAAGGAACCAGACTTCTTGGAGAATTCCTGATCTGCAAGGAAAGTATAAGGCGAGCCTGGGACATCTTGTGCTAAAAAAGCAAAGAACCATGCAAAGACTAATGGAATCATGTCAAAAGGAAGCAACAGCTAGCTTGAAGGGGCTCTCCCCGGCCGAATATAGGAGGACAATTTGACAATAAAGACTGTGTTTGGTAGTTATGACACTGAATAAACAAAAGCCTATAAGAAGGGTGATACACACAGGGAAAAAGACGATACACAAAAGGAGGACTACAAAAAATAGGGCGGAGGGATGGAGGGGTCTTCACGAATGCTAGCTAATATGCAGTAGGAACGAGAGAATTAGAAAAACACAATTTGGTAACCCTTACTGTAATAACTGATTTCAGGATCAGGATGCTAAAATCACAGGGTGAAAGGCTATAATGGAACAGGATATTTACAAGGTGCCAAAATTTCGTCCCATAGATTACTTTCTAACAGCAGAGGAGAAAACTACTTTCATAGCGGCAAGGTGTGGCTGTTGCCACCTTAGCCAAAGGATCAAATTTAGCATCACTCATAATGGGACAGCCTGTCATTAAGTGCTTCCTGATGTGACTCAATGTGAAGTACACTTCATGTCTGAAGTATTTTTGTCAAAAATGTTTAAACTGTACGCAATCAAGCCTCTCACCTAACTTCCAGTTTACAGGAAGTAGACGAGCTAGAGAAATAAGTTAAATGACACCATGAGAAAATACTTGAACAAATACAGAATGCTGCATATCCTACAAAACAACTAACTGAGCTGGACTTCTCAAAGAAGTCAATGCCAGGAGTGGGGGAGAAAAAGGCAGAGGGACTGTTCTAAATTAAGAGATTAAAGAGACATAACAACCAAATACAAAGAGTGTACTTTGTTTGGATCCTGGTTTGTTTGTTTGTGTTTTTAAAGAGGAAGGGGTATAAAAGATATTCTTACACAAGTGAGGAAACTTAAATTTAACCGACTAATATTATATTATCGAATTAATTTTTTTAGATGTGAAAACAGTATTGTGGAGATATATACACACACACACACATATGTAAAAAATATATGTGGATATATATATATTATATATATAATGTGGTTATACGTGTGTGTGTGTGTGTGTGTGTGTGTGTCTGTGTGTGAGATTTTACATATACACACACACAGAAAGAGGGAGGGAGGGAAAGAGACCGTCCTTACTCTTAGAAGAGGTGCTGAAATACGTAGGGATGAAGTATCATGATGTTTGCAACTTACTTTCAAATTATTTAACAACAAAAAAGGGGGATGTGTATCGGGGAAAGGAAGCCAGGAGGAGAAATGACCCTAGGATGGCAAAATGTTAACAATTGCTGAAATCTAAGAGGGAGGGAGTAAACAGACATTTGTTGTACCGGGTTTGTTTTGTTGTGTCTTTCCAACTTTGTATATATATGAAAATTTTCATTATAAAAAATGGAAAAAAAGAAAAGAGAAGAACAATTTTAAAAAGCAATCAGCTCAAAATCCATATAACATATACTAGCAAGAGTCAGGACATAAGCATTCTCATGCAAAGCCTATGAGAGTAAAATGTTAAACTGACTAAAGAACAACGTGGCAATGTCTATCAGATTTTTAAAAGCACCTGTCCTGCATGCCTACTCCTAGGAATCTGTCCTGAAGGTACAGACCTATCTATGTGAAATGACAATTGCATAAAGTTATTCTTTATAGCATTTTGTGTAATAGCAAAATACTGGAAATAACCTCTGCGTGCTTCAGTCAGGACTGGTTACACAAATTATGGCACATTTGTACACTAAATCAGCTTAAATTATCTGCTTAAAAAATTATGAGAATTCTTTGAGAACTGATATGAAAGATCACCAAGTTATAGTTTACATAAGAAAATCAAAGTATGGAACAATGTATACAACACACACACAATGTATACAATGTACACACACACACATATAGGAGAAGTACACAAGAATTTGGTTGGGAGGCTGGAGCTAGAAGGAATGGGAGACTGTTTTTTTTTTAACTGCATATTCCCCTTTGTACCTTATGAATTTTGTACCACAGACATGCATAACTATTCAAAAAACTTGTTTTGCTAAGTACTGATAGACTGTAGCTATAATCAACTATTCATATCTCCATGCTTTCATTACCAAAATTGAATTACAGTACAGTTTCAGCTTACCTGGAAGTTAGTGTCTAAAGTCAGCATATAAGGTGAAAATAGCATATAGTAAAAATATGCTTTTAAAATCCCTTAAGGATATGCCACACTAAAGACCAACACGCCATCTCAATAATGCCAACACAGCTAATTTTTACTCCAGCACTGTTTCTTCAATCGACTACTAGATAAAACAGTTGGCTGGTATTTATGCTTCATGTTAGAATGTTAAAAATGTGTGTCTTTAAAATACCAAAATCGCACTCATCACAGCTGGATAAAAAGCATTCAAGAATTGAGACAGGTTGAGAGAGGAGCTGATTTCCATTTCCCATCTCACACTCACTCCTCATTCCAGAATCTTCACTGTTTAGGTTATTTTTCTCTTGTTTTTGTTGCCAGATAAAGCTGAATTTGTGTAAATGTACATAAGATATGAAGTGAAAACACTGAGTTTTAAAAACACATTTCAAAACCTGTGCCCCTATTAATTAAACAAACCATTAGAATGGAAGAGAAAAATCACACCCCAAACGGAATGGCCGATTTACTGAGAATAGGTACTAGCTGGTTATAACAGAATTCCCAGGTCAAGTGAAAAGGAGAGAGTGGTAACACCTTTTGGTCAATATTACATGACCTCAGGTTCTGACCTTAGGTGTGGCCCATTCCTTTATGTTGGTATTCCCATACACCTACATACAGATTCTTTAAATCTATACTCTGGGTAATCTTCTAACTCTACTGAAGTCAGCTACCCCCAAAGCTAAAAACTCCCAAATCTTTCTAACTCTAACCTTTCTAGTGAGCTCCAGGCCAATATGCGTACTAGATACTCCTCTTGGATGACTCACCCATAGTCAACTCAAACTCTTTATAACTCAAATTGAACTCATTCCCTCCCGCAAACCTGCTCTCCTTCCAGTATTCCCTATCTTGGAAAACAGAACAAGCATCTATCCAGATGTCTATGGCAAAAACCTAAAATTCATACCAGATTGCTTCCCTTTCTCACTCCTATAATAAATTCTCAAGTTCTGTACATGCTACCACTTACATCTCTTTTAAATCCACCCACCCCCATCATCTCCTTGGTTTGCCTTCATCACTGCTCATGTGGTCTAACTGGCCTCCTTGTCTTGGGTCTCTTCAATCCATCCTGCTGAAGTTAACTTCCTAAATACAAATTTGGTTATGTCACTCTTTCCACTCCAAGAACAGAAAGAGTAAGAACAAGAACCAAAGTAACGATATAGGAAAGTAAAAGCCAGCTCCATTTAATAATATGATGGAATGCAATAAGAACGTACCACCAGGTACATGTTCCTACTGCACATCTATGCTCCTATTCTACCGCACACTATATGACCAAAGTAAAGAGGCTAATGCATGTGTTTTCAGTAGAAAGAGGCCACAAGGGAAGCAAGGAAAATTCATCTGCTTTCTTGGAGTTGAAAATGAACACAAAATGGACCATAACAGTGATGAAAGCACCTTAAGGAAAACAAAGGGGCTCCCAGCCCTATAAATCAAGAGTGCATTCAAACTGAAATGCACTACTGTGTCTAAAAATGAATGCCTTAATCAGAAAGGGATGTGGGAAGCAAGCAGAGAAGCTGAAGAAGTTTTGCAAAGGGAGAAACCATCCACCCCTAAATTAAGCTGAATGAAGTTGTCTCAATCCATCAGATATCTGACTTCCCTGGTTGAGTACAGGCTAACCAAGCCACTTGATAATGATCTGACCTGATAGGTAAAGTTTACCCACATGAAGAGAATGTTCCAGTCATTTGCTTGATTATTCAGGCCCCTCTGACTCTTGCTTCTTATTTAAAAAAAAAAAAAAAAAATGCATATTAATTAGGACCTAGTATGCAAATATGCCTATCAGAAAAGAATATACCTATCATGTCAACAGGTATATATCACTGTAAATTAACAAGCTGGCATTCTGGTTTTATACATCAGTTTTGTAAACCTGGTTAATGTGAGTCCAGCTCTGGGATAAGGAGATACTTTTAACATGCTGACCACATTAGATTCTGAAAGTGCTAAACCAAAGGTCAGACCTAGGATGATGGTAAATTCTAAAACTGTACTATATAATAATACAGCGGCTATTTAAATGTAAATTTAAATTAAGTAAAATTAAAAATTCACTTCGTCTCAGAGCCACATTTCAAAATAGCCACATGTGGCTAGTAGCTACCATACTGAACAGCACTGATACTGTACATGTCCATCACTGCAGAAAGTTCCATTAGGCAATGTTATTCTGGAGGGTAGCCTTAATTAACACTGTGAGACCTCTTAAGAAACAGTCTGATAGACAGCCCTGGACAGCAAACACAGAACTTGAGGCTAGACGACTTTTCTACAAACCAAAAAAACCAAACTCATTGCCTTCGAATCGATTCCGACTCATAGCAACCCAATAAGACAGAGTAGAACCGCCCCATAGGGTTTCCAAGGAGCGGCTGGTGGATTCAAAGTGCCAACCTCTTGGCTAGCAGCCATAGCTCTTAATAACTAGAAACAGATACTTAACAGCTGTTTCCTTTCCCTTTGCAATAATTTCTTGAAATAAGAACATACAATATTAGCTTTCAGAATTTCTGCTCCTCTACTAGATGGTACAAACAGTTAATGCATTCGGCTGCTAACTAAAAGGCTGGCAGTTCAAGTCCACCCAAAGTAATCTTGGAAGAAAGGCCTGGCAATCTACTTCTGACAAAGCAGTCACTGAATACCCTACGGAGCACAGTTCTACTCTGACACATGTGGTTGCCATGAGTCAAGATCAACTCGATGGCAACTGGTTCATTTATTACTAGACGATACTCTAAAGGCAGTTAGCACAGAGGTTAGAAGCACATTTTCTGAAGCCAGACTGCCCGGGCTCATATCCCATCTTTGTCCCTTACTACCTCACTGAGTTACTATGAGGATAAGATGAGTTTATACGTATCAGTGCCTACAATAATGCATGATAAACAGTAAGTGCCCAATAAAGTTTAGCTGTTATTACTTTCACTACTGCCACCACCACTGCCACCCCCACTGCCACCCCGATAATCCTTCAGATGATTAAGTGTGAAAAATGCTCACCTAGGATATTAGCAAATGTAAAGGAACAAAGCTAAAACAAGGATCAGAAAATCTGAGTAGTAGTCTGATTTAAAAAACAAAAATTAACTTTAAAGGGAATGCATAATCTGGACAGAATATTAAATACCAAAAAGTCATATTTTCAAAGAGAATTGGTTGACAATGTCTTACATCTAAGGCTGACAAATCACAAATCAAAAAAAGTCTACATGATGAGCTACTGAGCTATTTAAATAACAAAACTAAGGAGGAACTGAGAAGATACAGATCTGAGTTCACCAGACCAAATGAGACTTCCCTGTAGTAGAAAAAGTATGTTTTGACATTTAAATACTTTGCCTCTCTAGTACTCCTTAAATTACCTTTATGTTCACATGATAAACTGACTAAAGATCTTCTGGTTTTTAAGCAGGCAGAGCACCAGACATAACTAAAATACCATGCCAAACAATAGCGCTCCATGTGGTCTTTGTGTGGAAACCTGTTTTAGTTAACTGCACATTGCTCTTGCAGACAGGCAGACAAACTTCAGCATATGTAGTAAGATGAAAAGAGCCAGAACTTTGGGGACACGCAAAGCCAAGCTTAAAGTTTGGCTTTGCGATTTACTCGCTGTATGACCCTGGACAACCTGCACTTACTTAACGCTTATGAGCTTCATTTCACTCATCTGTAAAGTGCAGGTAAAGCACTGTGCCAATTAAATAAGAAATACTGGTAAGGTGCCTACCACAGTGCCTGTCAATTAGCAGATGCTCAATAAACACTTGCTACAGTCAAGAATTCTTCCTGAGAAGACCTGCCAATAGTCCTAAGAATAAAAGACCACTATTTTACATAATAGCTACAAAAAATATTTTGACCAGATATGAACTATAAATCATGTGAGGTAATACCTCAAAATTACCATTTGCTTTCCATACTTTACAAGTTGTCCCCAAAGAAACTATCCTTGTTTACTGTATTCCCTGTTAGACTATGACTATAAACCGTTTGGGCCTACAATAAAAATAACTGCACTTCTTACACTGAAACGAAGTTTTTACTAGCAATTCTGCCACGTATGCCTTCACATCCAAATGAGGGACAAATATCTAACACTCCTTCCTTTCCCTATTAATGGAAAAAGAAGTAAAGAATTTTTTTTTAAGTTTCTTTCAGTGAGTTGAGTTCCACAAAACAAAACAATACAGGGTAATTGCTTACCTGGAAAATATTTTGTACTTCAGATCCACCAATCCAGAATGAATGGGAGTATTCCCTTTCAGACTAGTCTGAGAAAAGACAGCAGTCAAGCATCTTCCAAGATTCTTTCCGTTTACTGTATCCAGCTTTCTTCAATAAAATCCCAAACATGCACTTCGGTAACTGTTAAAAGACAGAAAGCAATCCATACACCCACCATGGCACCAGTGGCAAAGGACAGCCACCAAGAAAAGGAAGGGTCAATGGAGTGGTGGATCTGAGGCACAGAAAAGTTACAACCCAAGTCAGCTATTTGGCATAAAATGTCTGCATGAACATTCCTCACCCATGTGTTAAGAAAAGGATAAGAAAAGCTACACTGCAAAGAATGAAACATCCCTAATATTAATATTTACTCATGATGAATAGCCTGACGGTAGCTAAAAACTTACCCTACCATCCACATAAATCATCCCAGACCATTCAGCTACAATGAACTTCCTTACTCACTTTCTAAGACAGCTCCATCATTACAAAAAGTTTCTCAGCCAAAATTAATGATACGGGAAGACTAAAATATCTTCCAATAAAGCCATTTATTGAAGCACCTAAGAAATCTTTTGATTTGCTACATAAGACATCAAATATACATTGCCCAAATCCTCTACCCTGAGCTGAAATAACATTTTTAAACACATGACATCATTTAAGAGCAAACTTCTGATCCAATAAAGGTCAATTCCCCACTACAGCCAGTCATTTCCCAACTAGGCAAGACAACAAATACTAATAAACAATTTACTAGGTGACACGTTTAAATACATAAGCCCAGTCCATATTAATATCAATGTTCTTTCTCTACCGTACCAATTTTATCATGAAACAGCAAATTCTAAGCAAACCGTAAGGGCAGGCAAAAAAAGGCATTCAACAGGATGACACAAATTAAAAACTTAAAAATCAAAAGACTGTGAACTTACTTGCACATTAATTTGCTACTTCCTCAATTGCCACACTATTGCCAAAATGCTCCTACAGTAATTATAACTACTATTATGAAAGGGCTACTAATGACCCATGCCCTTTACATTTATTACCTCTATTTAATTCTCAGAAAAGTTGAGGAGAAAGAAAGAATGCCCACAGTCCTACATCAACTATGCAGTAGAGCCCCATGACCTCTTCACAGAGCACTGCTGTCTCCGAAGCCCAAGGGCCAGAAAGGGCATGATTCCTGGGACAGACGAAGAAACCAAGCTTCACTCTAAAGGTCCTAAGTTAATTTACATTAAAATGGAGAACTACAAAAATACAGAAGAGCAACTATTTCAGCCTACCTGAACTAAAACACAATGGAACCAGTTGAGCCATCTTTAAAGGGCTAACTCCCTAGATCTTGCCACTTAAAGTATTTTGTTAACGAAGAGCCAAGCAATTCTAAGGCCCACAATATTAATGTTAAAACAAAACACATTATAATGGTGCTCAAAGAGTCTTTAGTGTTTAGCAGCAAAGACTTCCTCTACGACAAAGAATCTTAAATCCAGTTGAAACCAACCAAGTCATTTTAAAATTCCAAGACTGGTTAACAGTCCACAGACACTGCCTACAGATGCTGATTTTTCACATTGTAGGCAAAGCAAGTGAAGTGGCCAAAATACCAGTCTATGATTAATCTTAGACAATCGAATAGAAATGTTTTAACATACAAAACTTAAAAAGAGATCTCATAAGTAAAATCTCAAGCAAATTATGAGTGCTCAAGTTTTTCCCATAAGTGATATTACTCTGGAGCCTGAGAATAAACAGGGAACCTAATTTTCATAAGAGTAGCTAGTGAGCTATATGGCTAGTAGCTAACTGCTAAAGCAATACTCTGCTTTTCAAAGTATAACTTACTCTTAAAACCAAAATGCAGAACAAGTTATAGCAAAATGTAACAACTACCTCACTAACAAACTCATTTCCAGACCTCTTGAATTCTCAGGCCCTTTCTCTGTACTGTTATTAGCTGCCATTGAGTCACCACGACTCATGGTGCCCCCCCTGCACAAACTGCTGCCCAGTCTTGCCTCATCCCCATGATCAATTGTAGATCAGACCACTGCGATCAATAGGGTTTTTACTGCTAATTTTTGGAAGTAGATCACCAGGCCTTTCTTCCTAATGCATCCTTAGTCTTAGAAGCTCCGCTGAAACTCATTCAGCACCATAGCAACATGCAAGCTTCCACTGACAGACAGGCAGTGGCTGCATATGAGGTGCACTGGCTGTGATTTGAACCCCGGTCTCCCACATCGAAGGCAAGAATTCTATCACTGAGTACTAGGGATTTAATTTTTCCCCTTCCTTCAAATAAACAAGTATTGAATAACTCATAGGTGGCAGGCCTTATGCTAGAGATACAAAAATTAATAGACGCCAGACTAGTGTCAGGACAGAGTTCTTCCTCTCCTTTGCCCCTTTCATTTTGAGTTTTTTAAGTGGTCATTTCACAAAACCAACATATATTTTATTATTAGTTCCCAAAACTGGTTAAATGTTCTCAATTTAACTCTTGAAAATAAAAAATTACTCAAGTTCCTTTTTATCAAGAGTAGCGCCCTCACTTGATTTTTCTTTTCCTTCTATGGATCAGAGGCTTTCTGTTAGAGAATGACTTCCTAAATTCATTATACTTACATTTGCACACCTCTCTACTCACAAGCAGAGGCTATTTTTTTCCATTTTTCAAGTTAATGTCCCACTGTTTCTAGTTTACAGCTTTCCATTCTGTGAAGGTCTTCATTACTGACTAACCCTGGGAGGGAATTTCCTATAAAGGCTTCATGCTGACATCACAAAACTCTGTAATCTTTGAGTTTTGTTCAAACAATAATAAGATATAGGTTAGAGACACCCTACTGGATTGTCAGGTCTTCCTGGTCTGTCTCTCATTTGCCTACAAAGATGAACTTCCTGTTAAGCAATTACGATCAGCAGAAACTTAACAGAGGGTAACATGTACACTCTTGACCAACAGGTTTTTCCCCCTTTGTCTACTAATTCAATGAAAACAATACAGCTCAGGAGGAAATTCTGTATTGATACTTACTGGTTATTCTGTTAAAGCTCAAAATCATCAGCTTTGCTACAAGAATAAGACTCAAAGGTCATCATTTCCCAGTCTAAACTTAACCAAACATAAATCACAATGCTCAAGGTCAATACGAACTAATCACCAGTCTTCTTCTACCAGGATACTTCAAACAGGGCACAGGTTTAATTATGCCAAATTGGTAGTTCACGGTAACTGTTAACACTATCTCCTGGATTTTCCAAGACAGTGCTGATTCTATATGATTTCATCATTTCTCCCAAAGATGGCTCATTAAATATGTGGCTAAAAGCAATTGAATTTTAGGCCTCTGTAAAGCTACACAAACAAATACATCTAAGAATTCAATTCAGGGGGAAAAATTAAAACCTTTTTCACACCATCTGTCTTGATGCTGCTTCACAAAACATGGTCCTTGTACCTGTGGGGAAAAGTTCACATGGCAAGCACTTGCTGGGAGACAAGTCTCTGCAAGGTCCTTTCATACATCTCTCATACAATCATCCCAACAACCCAAAGCAACACCTGCGTTTGCTTATTTTTACAGGTAATGAAACCGTATCTCAATATGCCACAGCTAGCAAGTGACAGAGCTGGGATATAAACTCACTCTACATCCCATGCCCTTTCTGCCAAATCATGTTCTTCTAAAGTATAGAACCCTTAGAACCTACTTGCCAAATTCACACCAACAGCTATAAAAGAAATTTGATTTCCTAAGTATATATAAGTATATATATAAGTTAATCTGTATGTACGTAAAAGTCTCTAAATAATAGTTAAAATGTCTATCGGTGTCCTGTGTGCCATATATCACTTCTCCCTCTTCTTCTCCCTCATCAGTCTTTCTATTTATTCATCTCCACCACTGTCTTAAAGTTATCAGAGTGAAATTTTAAAAAGGTTCACAGCATTAAAAAAACTAACATTAATTTAATCAATAAATATCTATTGAGCACCCAAGAGCAAGGCACTGTGAAGGGGTCAAAGGACAATCAGATACAGCCTCTGGAAAGGAAGCTTAGACACGATCACAAGATTTTATAATATACAGGGAGAGATAGCAAGTTCTACATGAGTTAGGACCAGAGTGTTGTAAGAGATAGGAGTGTGAGTGAGAATTTCCAGAAAACAGAATGGTTAAGATGCAGGTAGAAGGCAATAATGTGTGAAAACAAGTAACAGGAAAATTCAACTCAGCATTTACTGAACACCTAATACAAGAAGGCACTGCGTGTGTGAAGAAGTTATGTGTCATATGAAGAGGAATAAGGCCCCATCCCTTCCCTCAAGGAGTTTATCATTTAATAGGGGAGAAAAACAGGTAACCATAATAAAAGCCTGGAATGTGTCAAATGCCAAAGAGAAATGCAAAGTGCCAGAATTCATTCATTTCATTTAACAATAATTACCACGTAGACAGTGCTACACATATAAAAACAAAATGGTATCTGCCACCATGATATAAAAAGACATCAAAAGAGGTGGCATCTGAATTGTTTTAATGCTGGATAGGACTTTATCAGGCACAGTGAAAGAGAGGATTGCTGAGCTATGACCTAAGCCAATTTGGCCAGAGAGCCAGCTATTAGATCCATTTGGTAAATATCAGTAGCCTTCAATAAACAGGCTTAGCCAGTTCATATTAGTGATGGCAGAGAAAATAGTGTAAACAGAATTTGGAGAACCATGGTCCTCCATGTTTTGGTTGGAATGCAGAATAAGTGAAGAAAGTGGGAGGAAAAGCCAGAAGGGAGGCTGAAACCGGAATCACTAAGACTTGAAATGCTTTGTTTCTCTTGAAGCTGGGCTTCGAACCGGTTCAGTCATAGCTAAAGAAGCGAAACCTGGGCAGACCCAAATTTCTGCAATTTGGGTGCTCAAGAATGGTAACCAGAATGGGGAAAATGACAGGTCAGAGCTCTAAAATGGAAGACTCAGAAAAGGCATCGTAAGCCCTTTCAGTAGCCTGATGCATGAGACTGAATTATTGGCAGGACTCTGGAGAGCAACACACATTCAAAGCAGCCATCTTTGAGTGAGGCACCATTGTCTCCGACTCTGCTCAAAATCCTGCAGGTCAGAGATTCGGTTGCTTGTTTTCTAAGAGGGAGATTAGGTTTCTAGCAGGACTTTGACCTGTAATTCTTCCCATTCCAGTTACCGTTGCAGCTCAGTCAATTTTTATTAATTCGGGGCTGCTCTGGTTTCACTTCCTTGGCCATGACTGAACCAGGAACAACTGGTTCAAAGCCCTGTCTTGAAGTGCAAATATCACAAGGCAGAACCCAGGATCCCAGGGATCTCACAGAGCAGAAACTCGCCAGGGATTTATGCGCTGTTCTGTGGAGCTATATAATGGGCTAGTGATTCTCCTGTGCTAGTGCTCTTGGTTTTCAGAATACAAACTACAGCAGTCAGGGGCCAAGAGTGCCAAGACTGTATGCAGGAACATGTTTATCCTTGTCAAATCTGAAAGGACATCCAACTTACTCCAAAATCAGTTGGCACTGAGCCGATTCTGACTCATGGCAACCCCTTATGTTGCAGAGTAGAACTATGCTCCATAGGGTTTTGAAGACTATGACTTTTCAGAAGCAGATCACCAGACCTTTCTTCCTAGGCACATCTCAGTAGATTCAAACCACCAACCTTTCGGTTAGCAGCTGAGCACTGAACCATGTGCACACTACCCAGGGACTCCTACTCCAAAATCAGGGGCAAAAATTGAGGCAGGTCAATCAAGTCTATAAGCATGTAGGTGGTTTATTTCATTTGGATCCTATTTAAAACAGTGTCTATTTAATCTGCATTTGGTAAACTAACACACCATTAGAGGTAGATGAGGACAAGTAATGGTGGCAAATTAAGATCCAATTTCTTGAGGAGTCACTAAACAATTCCACTTATCTGGCTTAGAAAGTCAATGACAGGAAGGGGGGGAAAAAAAAAGATTCAAAAGGAGAAAAAATATCCAATAAACTTCATTTGTCAGTTTTTCTCATCTCCTTGGCCTTGCGGCCTATCTATGCTTTAATAGCTCTAAAAATAACATTTATACCACACCTTCTTAATAAGGTCCAATGTATTGTACCTATATTCATTCAACAAGTAATATACCCACTTAGTGATCACACAAGAAGGGAAATGACTCATGCAAGGCCACTTAGCAAAGAAGAGAATCATTCAACAACTAACAACAGAGTATAAACTACACATTAATTAATTAATTAATGAGGGAGAAGATGTGCTCACATCCATAGGGGTCAAGATTACCTTTTCTAAGCTTTTAACATCAACTCCTGTTATCTTCTAACAGCAGGGACTAGCCATCTTTCTCTTCCACTCAGTAGCTCTGTAAATGCTTCCTAGTGATGAGTGGCTGAGCATCAACTCATATCTTACCTCACAAATGAATAAATACTGTGCGATATAAAATGTACAATTTTAATTCTTTCCAGTGAAGTCGACTGCACTAGACATGGCCTGGTGAACTTTGTATATTTCCAAAATGGATTACTGTTTTTCTACCTCATTAATAATAAAGCTGATTTCACCAAAGTCAGAGGTTTAAAAACCAGGCCCACAAACTAGGTACAGTATCTGGCCAATACAAGGCCATGAATGCCATTTGGTAGTAAAATTATTCACCATCAGCAACTGTAAAGTCAGCCGCCTCAATCAAGAGTTTATAGTCTTTATTATTCTAAACCCTATGAAGTAGGTCAGTTGGAGAAGCACCCTATGTGAGTACATGCCTCACACAGGGGCAGGAGTCACAACAGGGGTTGTATTCTAAAGATTTAATTATTCTGCTATCACTGGCTTTATTTGCTAGTCAATTTATCAAAAGTGCAAGAAAAAAGTCAAAGAAAGTAGAGGGATGAAAATTAAGAAATGGAGAGATCCAAAAAGTCTGTCTCCTCCTTTCAGTATAACATGTTCTGGAATATCAAATGGAAGTTACCTTGTTAACCATTATATACTAAACTGGTACAGGCAGCACAATCACAAATATGAGTACTGAAGCTGACTCATAAAATCTGTTTCATGCTTTAGGCTTTCAAAATATCACCACTTTAACTCCTTCCCCTCCGTCAATCATGTTATTTTGAGACCAATGTAAAAAATGTTTTTAACCTAATTCTAGAAGCTGTTATTCAGATGCAGTGAATACAGAAAGCCATGTGCAATTAGATTTTAAGGCACTATCACTCCTACATCTGATCCTGGGTTTACTCAAATCAGTGGTTAAACACTTTGTGCTATCTACTATACTAAAATACACACATACATGTTTATGTGAAGGGTTGTTTAAGTCTTAACTGATACCCGCTTCAGGGAATATCAAAATCCTTACACGAAAAGCTATTTTAAAATTGACCATAACTACTAAACTCTCTGTTAAATTTTCTGAGAATTCCAGCTTATAGTGTCCTTGAAATGCTGGAATCTCTTTTCAGATCAGAGACAAGTACTATCACACAATATCAAAACTTTTTATATTATGAGCATAGGAAGGGAATAAATTTAGGACAAGGATTTTTTTTTTTTTAAACCATGCACTCAAAGACAATGAATGGGGTTTCACTGTATTTCTTCTAATTCCTTTGAAAATAAAGATATTTTAGTTATCTTTTAAGTGAATGGAAATGGAAGGAGCTCAGAATAGCCAATTTCAAAGAGATATCAAGTTATAATTTTTCAATATGAAGTATTCCTCCAGCTGTAGGTACATGTATTGTGTAAGTGCATCCTTAAAAATACGTACTATACATGTAATTTCAATTAAGATATTTTACCAAAATAATCTACCACAAAATTCACAGGATATCAAAGGCTTGACTACAATAATTTGATAAATTATGCTGAAAAGGAAAAATCACTCCATAAGTGAAAATAAAATAAAAACATATAATTGACAGTATCCCTTTGAAAACAACCATACACACACAAAAGTCAGAAACTACCTGAGTTTGGTTTCTCTAGTTTTCAAGAACGCTGGGGAAGTCTAGTTTTGTGAATTATGCAAACGACAGTAAATACTAAGCTGCCTCTGTATTTATGTTACTGTACTTCCATTTTTAAAACATGCATCTCAATTCCCCAGATACCATCATCCACAGAAACCACGCAGCTATCCAACAGACTTTCAGTGTCACCATTCATTATTTATAGCATTAAACCGGGGAAGTGGCTCTGACGTCACTGACGCTACCCAGTGGAATCACTGACTCAGTAAACACTTCCACATTGGAGAAAATCTGGCTAGGAAAACATTTTGCTGGGTTAAGTAGATTCTTTCACCTTTCTTCCCAACCTTGGAGTAGAAATTGTTACTATGTTAGGAGAGATACAAAGAAACTGTCAACGTTTCCAAAGGAAAAAACACTGGGCATGTCCATTTGCTGAGGCAAAGACTTCCTCCCCCCAACTCTCCAGAGCCCAGTTTGATTTCCCTAATGTTCAAATCGGTAGGTAATACCTGCCATGTTTTATTTCTTCCACCAAGTCATCCACCAATTAGCAAATTCCTCACTTTTACTAGCCACTCTCTCGTAGTCCTGTTTCTAAAAGGCCCTTCTGGCACCAAGTCCTAAGGTGGAAGGGGACTGGGGGTATCCGCGGGTCAAGCAGTCTGGCCTGGCTGCCAATGGTTTCCAACAGAAGAGTGATCACTTCCCCAGGGGCCAAGGATTTTTTTTTTTGAAGAAGAAGAAGAAGAAAGAACTAGCGACAGTGATAAGGACGACCCCTCCTCCCTAATTTCACAAAGCAGCCCTTGGAAAACGTGAAGTTCTGGTTTCCCTTTCCTGGGGGATGGAATCCGGAGTACCTGGGGCCGGGCTACGCAAACGTTTTCCTCTCGGCCGGGTAGGAAACCCTTTGTCCGAGAAGCCGGACACCACAGGGGCCCGGGAAAGAGGCCGCCTATTCGTCACAGCCTCAAACCCGAGAGCTCCTCACTCCCCGGCCCTGAAAGGCCTATCCGAGCATCCACACAGCCCCAGGTTGGAAAGAGGGTGCTTGAGACCCCTCCTGGGACGCGGAGGCCGAGGCAGCCCTGACCATCTCCTCTGTACCCCCTCCCACCACCACCTCACTCGGCCACAGTGGGGCTTAGCAAGCGCGGTGCGGGCCTGGGCCAGAGAAACAGAGGTGGAAAAAAAATTCCCTTCTAAGAAGAGAACGAGATGCTAGAACGAGTAGTGTGATCTAAGGCCAAAGCATAAACGAGAGAGGGTCGTCCCAGAGAAGGGCCCGGAGACAGGACGGGACAAGAGGAAGGGGAGAAATGAGGGGAATGGAGTGGCCCGGGCCAGGTCCGGCCTTAGATCTCGACGGATCCAGAGGAGCCGCGCCGGGCCCGAGGCCAGGGAAGGCGGGAGGCCCAGGTTGGGGCCGAGGCTGCGGGGAAAGGCCACGGCCGGCCTTACGCCGTAGGTTGAGGTAGGCAGGCCCGCCCTGGAGCCGGACGGATGGAAGAACGGACGGTCCAGCGGGCCGCACTCACCATGAGCTCGATGGTCTTGTCCTCAATTACCGAGTCAGGCTCCATGGCGGCCCCGGCGGCCCCGCCTCGCTCTCCCCGCGCAGCAGCGAACGGCCCCGGCGGAGGAGGCGACAGCGGAGGCGGCAGAGGCGGAGGCGGTTATCGCACCCACTCTAGCTGCCAGCCCGCCCGGGCCGCCGGCAGCTTCGCCCTCCCCCTCGGCGAACGCAGTACGCAGAGCGGGGACTACAGCTCCCAGCAGGCGCCGCGGCCCCCACAGAGCGTTGTGGGAACGGGAAGCCGACACCAGGTCAATCTTTCCCGGCAGCCCGAAGCTAAATTCTGTGCTGAAAGTAGCACTCGACTGTGAATGCAGTATGTACAGACCTGAAGAATTAAAGCATCGCTCAGGGTAGGGCCTCGGGAGCGCCACGACTACATGTCCCAGAAAGCCCTGCGCGCGGGCTCTTCTTCCGGCTACTTTCTCCCGACTTCCTAACAGCCCAAGGCTGCCCAGACCCGGACGGAAACTCCGAGGCAACTCCTCACTTGCCAGAGATCCTGCGTGTGCGGCCGGTTTCCGCACATGCGCGGTCGATGGCCGTAGTGCCCACTCGACGCCTAGGCAGAGGCGCGGACGGTGCATGGGTGTGTGTGGTGTTAGGGGCAAAGACTGGAGACAAATGGGTTCTAGAATGCATTAGGAAAGGATAGTCTTGGGGCTCAGGTATGGGAATGGGCCAGTTTGCAAGAGAAACTTGGTCAAGGGAGGAGGCTGTGAGAGAGTGGGCATCCCAGGAGCGAGGAGTTTGAAGATTTAATTAGGGAAGAGGGAGTTGATGCCGATGTGCTATGCACTGTCGATGTGCAGCCTGAACTGGGAGGAGCTGAGAAATGAAAAGGAACCTGTGTATATTGAGCCCTTCTTATTCACTCGTTCCAAAAATATTTGTTTTTCAAGCATCCCAGGCACTGCTCTCGGCACTGGGAATCAGCTCTGAGCATGACAGACAAGTCCCCTGTTCTCATTATGAAACTTAATTCTTAGTGAGGGGAAGACAGATATTAACTAGAAGAGTGACAGGTGCTAAAAAGGAACACAACTAGAAACCCGGAGACTCGTAGTGAAATCTGCCTCCTACTCGGTGTGAACTTGGTCGGGTCCGTCAATGCCCTCGAGCCACAGACGACCAAGAACACAATCGTTGAACAAGTTGTGTTTACTACTTGTTGCAGTGGGGAAGATAGCACACCACAGGAAACCGTGGGGCATCTCAGTAAGAACTGGGTTAGGTGATTGTTTAAGGAAGTGAGTGCTTTTCTCTGGATTGGTTGCTGTCAGGAAATGCGGGTAATTCTATGGTTAGGCATCCCACATCTTATCTGGAAGGAGGGAAGGCCTAGACTGAGGCTAAAGCTGTAATTGGTAAGGAAGCAACAGTCCCTTAGCCAGGACAAGGGATATTTAGTCATTTTTGTGGTTTGGACAATGTTCATGTTTTATCTGTATTCAGACACGATTGTGGAGTGGTTTTGTTTTTGTCTTGATTTATCATGGTCACAGAATGGCCTTGTCTGAAGTTTCTGCTCTGTGAAATTGTTTTTATTCAACAGAACACAAGGCCTAGCTGAGAGTGTCGGGTTATCATCTAGTAACGTCATGGCCTGATTGTACCAGACCAGCTTCCAAATGGAAGAGGCTGCTTTTCTCTTAAGTGTTTTTGCATTTTCTGCACCTGTAAAGTGAGGGGACTGCAAGACCTAGGAATCTTTCCATTTCCAAGGATAAAGTTATTAAAGTAATTTTTATGCATGTATATATATACGACAGTGGGCTTAAGCATAACAATGATTGTGAGGATGGCGCAGGACTGGGCAATGTTTTGTTCTATTGTACGTGAGGTCGCTATCAGTTGGAATCAACTCGACAGCACCTAACAACAACAATGTATATATTTAAAAAAAAAAAAAAACCATTGCTGTCAAGTTGATTCCGACTCATAGCAACCCTATAGGACAATGTAGAAATGTCCCATAGGGTTTCCAAGGAGTGGCTGTTAGATTCAAACTGCCAACCTTCCGACTCATAGCAACCCTATAGGACAATGTAGAAATGTCCCATAGGGTTTCCAAGGAGTGGCTGGTAGATTCAAACTGCCAACCTTTTGGTTACCAGCCAAGCTCTTAACCACTGCACTACCAGGGCTCCATGCATGTATAAAATAATGTTTTATGCAGGTAGGACACAGTGTAAGTTCCTTGCAGGTCGGGTTTGAAGTTTCATAGTCTTTATCTGGTGCATTCCACCAACAGAATTGAAAGAAAAGCAATAGGAAGAAAGATCATAGAAATAGAAAGTTACTGCCATTAACTTGCTATATGAATTTCACCAGGTCCTTTCCCTCTCTGGGCCTTGGGACCTTTGTTAGTAAAACAAAGGGATTAGAATAAATAACCTCTGTTTCCATTACCGATTGCTGCTTAAAATAAAAACTAGCTGCCATGGAGTTTATTCTGACTCATGACGACCCCATGTCTGTCAGAGTAAAACTGTGCTCCATAGGGTTTTCAACGGCTGATTTTTCAGAAGTAGATCACCAGACCGTCCAAGGTGCCTCTGGGTGGACATGAATTGTCAACCTTTCAGTTAACAGAGGAGCACATTAACTGTTTACACCACCCAGGGACTCCTACTGGTTTAAAATAACAATGGTTTATTATTTTTTACAATTGTGTGGGTTGACTGGGCAGTGCTTCTACATCACGTGGTGTAAGCAGAGATTATTCATGTGACTGCATTGCATTCAGCTGGAAGCTCATTCAGAATGACTTCTTATCCTCAAGGGCCTTCTCCACTTGGCTTTTTTCCATTCATTATCTAGCCCAAGCTTCTTTATTGGATGCTGACTAGCTTCCAAGAGGAAGGAAGCCCCAAGGAGCAAAGGCTAATCAAACTTGTTTGCACCAGACCTGCTAATGCCTCACTGGCCAAAGAAAGTCATATGCCCAACCCCGAAGTCAATGTAGAAAGGGGCTCTACAAGGATATGAATATAGAGAAGTATGGTTTATTGGCGTCCACCAATGTAACAAAGACCCCCAAGGTTCCAGCTCCTGCCACAGGACCTAACCCTAAGGATTAGGATAGGAGTCACAAGCTGAATAAAATCGTAACATATTGTTTGTTTTAGGAGCCCTGGTGGCACAGTGGTTAAAGTGCTTGGCTGCTAACCGAAAGGTCAGTGGTTTGAACCCAACAGCTCCTCCACGGGAGAAAAATGTGGCAGTCTGCTTCTGTAATTATTACAGCCTTGGAAGCCCTAAGGGGCAGTTCTACTCTGTCCTATAGGGTTGCGTTGAGTCAGAATCGGCTTAATGGCCTCATATTGGGTCAGATTTTAACCACCAAATGAATTTTGGTGCCAGACGTAACAAACAAACAACAACAGCAAAAATCAGTTCTCAAAGCATTTTGGATTTGGGAGTTGTGGATAAGGGATTGGGAATCTGAACCCTATTTCCTTTTATTATTGTTGTTCTTTATTAATCTGTGGTAGTTTTAAAATATATCCACAAATTCTTTCATTTTAATATGTTTGTTTATCCTACAGTCTTTGTTGTTTCAAAATTTGACAGCATTTTAAAAATCTGAATTTCCAGCTTCTCTTAAAAAATTAGAACATCTGACTATGTTGGTTCTGCATGGTAATCTGCAGGGGCTAAGTAGCAACTGCCTTCTTCATACGAAGCACATATTTATTATAGTTTTCCATAGTCACCATCACTCCCTGTTTTCTTATATCTATATGCTTCACTCATTTAAGTTACATGCCTAACCCATATACATATTAGAGTTCAGAACGATAAAGAGATAGCAGAAGGATTCTGTCCTTTTATTGAAAGCATATCCTACCTTAAAATACTAATTTGGTCAAACTCCAGGAGCTCATTTGGGTCAAAAGGGCATGCATGTAATAGATTCTTACCCAAGCTATGTGAGAAGGAAGCCGAGCCAAGGCTTATCACCTTGTTCTCTCTTCTCACACTAGAACATAGGTGCTCAGGTATTCTTACTGCTTCATGCTTGATACCAGCTGGTGATTAGATATGATGATAGACAAAAGACAGAAGACCTTGAGGCATATTTTCCCCTATTTTTTTCAGATAGCCCTGCAGTGGGATTTATAAGACAAGCTAACAACAAAGTAGAACAGGTTCACAAACCCTTAACTGAAACCCTGCAAGCCAGAGATGTTTCCAAATTTTTTTAAAAGATGTTTCAGAATTTTTTTAGATTGTAAAAAGGCAGTGTGGTACATATACCATACATATAATGTAACACTCCCAATGGGGGTCTAGGGCAGTACTAGTTAATCACATGTATTGATTTTTCTGTAGCAGAATATATGTGTGTGTGTTATCAATTTATAGCTGCTCAGCTCCGTATCCACTCTTTGTCATGCTTTGATATACTGAGCTGGACCCTGAAAACATTTCTCGTCTGCCAGCTGACATAGTGTTAAACTTTGTCAGTAGGGAGCCCTAGAGGAACACGGCAGAGTGAAGGGACTTCTCTTCCTTGTTCCAGCATGTTTTCTTTTCCTTCTTGCCTCTGTGGCACAGAGCAGTGAATGGCTTGTGGGACCACCCCCCCACGCCACCCCTACACACACAGGTGGCTGGAATATCCAGAGGGTGGCTTCCCAGTTAATTCAGTAGCACCTAAGTGGGCAGTTTCCTGCTTTCCAGCCCCAATCTGTAGCACCTCAGCAGACTTCACCTTCCAGTGGGACATAATCACACTCAGTCCAATGAGGTCTGACCCTCAGCCTTGTGGTAGGGGCTGGGTATGAGGGCTTTTCCAAGCTGTTCCTTTCTGGGATACTCTACCTCAGTCCCAAAGGTAGTGAGTGTTCCCTATTACTGCTATTTCTGTATTCTTTACAGTTGTCTTTACTCCTTAGTACTTAGTCCCTGGTTACTAGTTAAAAATTCTTTAGTTAAATTTTCCCTATTCAAATTACTGGGGTGGTTTCTGGACCCTGACTTATATAATATGAATATTCACACTGAGAAGGATAAAGAATATAATTAGCCTCATGTTGGGTCAGATTTTAACCACCAAATGAATTTTGGTGCCAGACTTAACAAACAACAACAAAAATCAGTTCTCAAAGCATTTTGGATTTGGGAGTTGTGGATAAGGGATTGGGAACCTGAACCCTATTTCCTTTTATTATTGTTGTTCTTTATTAATCTGTGGTGGTTTTAAAATATATGCACGAATTCTCTGACATTTCTCCCTTCAAAAGATGTAGCCTTATTCCTCTCCCCTTGATTATGGGCTGAACTTATTGACACCTTTCTAACAAAAAACAATACGGTAGAAGTGACAGTGTGTAGCTTCCAAGACTAGGTCATAAGAGACATTGTGGCTTCCTCCTTGCTCGCTCGTTCTCTCGGATCATTTACTTTGGGGGAAGCAAGCTGACATGTCATCAGGACAATCAAGCAGCCTGTGGAGAAGTCCATGTGGTGGGGGACTGAGGCCACCTTCCAACAACTAGCACAACTTGCCAGCCTATGAGTGAACTACCTTGGAAGTGGATCCTCCTGCCCCAGTCAAGCCTTCAGGTGGCTACAGCCCCATTCCACATCAACCTCCTGATAGTCCTTGAACCAGAACCACTCATCTAAGCCACTCCTGGGTCCCTGATAACATTTGTGATTTTAAGATATTAAGTTTTGAGGTAGTTTATTACACAGCAAGAGATAACTGCTAAAACAAACAAACAAAAAACCATTGCCATCAAGTCGATTCCAACTCTTGGCGACCCTATAGGACAGAGTAGAACTGCCCTATAGAGTTTCCAAGGAGCAGGTGGTGGATTTGAACTGCTGACCTTTTGGTTAGCAGTCGTATCATTTAACCACTGACAACTAATAGAGACAGTAAAAAAAGGAGCTAGTTCAAAATACTGAACTCAATAAGGTCTCCTTTAATCAAGATACCATAAACCTTCATATCTTTCCCTCTCTGATGAATCCTGTTGAGGGCAAAGGGTGGCATTTTAAAACAGTATATTTTGACCTGTAGTGAATTTTCTGAATTCAGATACATTATAGAGAGGAAGAAGGATAGTGTAGTGAAATTTTGACTTAATGAACTGACTTCCAGCTAACGTCAAAGAATGCAATGCTCTGGAGGGAGAATCTTATGAAACCATAGTAAAGAGAATGTTGGTAAGAAGTACTGAAGGTAGCAGCACCCTGTCTATCCACATGACAAGACTCCATGCATTATCCATCTACCTACAGAATCCAAAAGAAAGTTATTGTGAAGTACATATTAGCACATTTATTTGAACTGAAAAACAAAGCCAGACTTTTTCTGACAAAGAGTAAGTTGGCTGATTGGTTTTATCAAAGAGAAAAATTAATAACAGACATCTTACTTAGATGTAAAGATTTTTTCTTACTCATGAAACCAAGTATAAAAACAAAAGGAAACAAACCCACTGCCGTGGAGTTGATGCCAACTCATAGCAACCCTATAGGGCAAAATAAAACTGTCCCATAGGGTTTCCAAGGCTGTAAATCTTTACAGAAGCAGACTGCCACAGCTTTCTCCCATGGATTCAAACTACTGACCTTTTGGTTAGTAGCCAAGCACTTTCAACCACTCCGCCACCAGGGCTCCAGGAAACTAAATATTAACTGTAAAAAAACAGAGCCAAACTGCAAAGGCATTGATCACCCCCCACCCTATCTCCCAGCCAGAAGCTGCTCTACAGCAACGTAAATTTGCCTTTTCCTGCTAGAAAAGGCTTGTCGCTAGGTGCCATAGAGTCGGTTCCGACTCATAGCGACCCTGTGTACAACAGAATGAAGCACTGCCCAGTCCTGTGCCATCCTTACAATCATTGTTATGCCTGAACCCATTGTTGCAGCCGTTCTGTCAATCCATCTCATTGAGGTCTTCCTTTTTTTCGCTGACCTGCTACTTTACCAAGTATGATGTCCTTCCCCAGGAACTGATCCTTCCTGATAACACGTCCAAAGTATGTGAAACTAGTCCCGCCATCCTTGCTTCTAAGGAGATTTCTGGTTGTACCGCTTCCAAGATAGATTTATTTGTTCTTTTGGCAGTCCATGGTATATTCAATATTCTTCACCAACACCACAATTCAAAGGCATCAATTCTTCTTCAGTCTTTCTTATTCATTGTCCAGCTTTCGCATGCGTATGAGGTGATTAAAAACACCATGGCTTGTGTCAGGCCCACCTTAGTCTTCAAGGTGACATCTTTGCTTTTTAACCCTTTAAAAAGGTCTTTTGCAGCAGATTTGTGAAGAACACACTTGGCATTTCTTAAGCTGAAAGAACCGAAAAAAAAAATTCAAGCCTCAAGTTGCAATACTGAAGGATTCTATCGGGAAAATATTAAATGACACAGGAAGCATCAAAAGAAGATGGAAGGAATACACAGAGTCACTATACCAAAAAGAATTGGTTGACATTCAGCCGTTTCAGGAGGCAGCATATGATCAGGAACCAGTGGTACTGAAGGAAGAATCCCAAGCTGCACTGAAGGCATTGGCGAAAAACAAGGCTCCAGGAACTGATGGAATACCAACTGAGATGTTTCAACAAATGAATGCGGTACTGGAAGTGCTCACTTGTCTATGCCAAGAAATTTGGAAAACAGCTACATGGCCAACCAACTGGAAGAGATTCATATTTATGCTTATTCCCAAGAAGGGTGATGCAACCGAATGTGGAAATTCTCCAACAATATCATGAATATCACACATAAGAAAAGGGTCGTCAATAGCAAAACCATTACCTCGTGATTTAATGAAAAAGACTCTAGACTTACTTAAATTTCAAAAAGGTCTCATGGCTACAGGTAGGTGGAGGGCCAAATTTTTAGCAGCCAGACCAGAGAACACCTTGTGACCTAATACAGACTGATTTCAGTAAAAGCAGGAAGGCAGGGTTCAGTCAATCACTTTAAGATTAGCCAATGGTTGATCCTCTATTCTTCCTCCTCTTCTCTTTATAAGCTTCATTGCAACATGCGTACAGAATAACTGCTCAGAGTAAACCTTATGTTTCAGTTCTATTGAGTTTTGATTGGTTTAACAGTTTGATAGTGAGAATTGACTCTATCAATAGCAGGTATTAGATAAGTTAAATCTTTAGTTCCACAATTTTTAGGAAAACACATTTAAAGCACGTAAGTAATAATATTTCACCAATTTATTGGCAAACGTATTGAAATTAACAATATTTTTATTTTCCAACCTTTTTGAGTTTATCAGGTTAAATAAGATACCTCCAAGTATAAGAGTAATAGATTGTATTAGGATAGAATACACTATGTGCAGTAGCAAATTAACCCTGTGTATCAGGCCAAATTCAGTCAGAGAAGCAGAGCCACTGGGAATATTAAGGGATTTTTTTTTTTTAAAAAAACAGGGATTTGACTTTATATAATTGCAAAATCTAGTTAAGCAGTCTCTGTAGGCCTGTTTCTTTGAATCTGCTACTGGAGCTTAACACCCACAGGGCAGGCAGGCAGGGAAGATGGATGTAATATGGGAGAGAGCCAAGAACAAGCTGGAACCTATAAGCACAAGCTAGAGCCCACGAGGACAGACTGAAACTTGTGTCAGTTCTTACTGCCACTGATCTTGGTGGCATGGGTATCATGCTGAGGCTGGAGCCCTTCATCACAAAGCTAAACACACACGCGACCCAGGAATCAAAGAATCTGAAGGAGAATCTAGAGGAAGGTGGAGCAATTGCAGATCCAGCCACTGCCTTACACCAAGGAGGTGAGTCAGCAGTCAACAACATATGTGGGCTGCAAAATGACTACTGCTTCACTTCTACCCTTTACATCCAGCACAAGAAATCTCTTGTGGCCCACCCTAATCAGAAACATATAGGAATGGATTCAGGGGAATGTAGCTCAGCCTAGCCAAGTTGACACGTCACTAAGTTTCCACACCCTGGAAACATAGTGACTTAATGCACATCTATATCTTGTTTGGAGCCCTTGTGGTGCTGTGGTTAAGAGCTAAGGCTGCTAACAAAAAGGTCAGCATTTCGAATCCAGAATCCACCAGGTGCTCCTTGGAACCCCCATGGGGCAGTTCTACTCTGTCCTATAGGGTTGCTATGAGTAGGAATTGACTTGACAATGGGTTTGGTTTTTGGTTTTATATCTTGTTTGTGCAAAATCCAGTCTGGGTCAGATAGCCCTTCATCTTATAGTTACACCAACTGGAGTGCTTGATCTCCAAGGTTGCTGGTGAAGAGAGAAAGCATAGGGAAGACTCACCAGCTATTAACTGTCTTGTCTCAGAAACACATCATTCCTGCTCACTATTCATCCATCAGTACTTAATCACATGGTCCTAAGAAGCTGCAAGGGAGGCTGAACAATGTATTCTTCCTGTATCCTAGAAAAAGGAAAATGAATCTAGTGAGCACATAGGGTTGTTTCTTTGCTACACCGGTGTAATTAACAGTCATTTAATAAATCTTGGTGAAGACTTTTTGATATGCTTCCCAGAAACTGAGAAAGTGAATTTTTCTCTAGTGTCTATATGAAAAAAATCCTTTCCCTAGTCAGGTGATTTCCAATACTTTGCTCTCAAAATTGAAGAAGGATTGAATTAAGTTTTAATGATCATTAAATGATCACTATGTGTATTTTGGAAGCCCTGGTGGCGCAGTGGTTAAGAGTTCTGCTGCTAACCAAAAGGTCAGCAGTTCGAATCTACCAGAGGCTCCTTGGAAACCCTATGTGGCAGTTCTACTCTGTCCTATAGGGTCACTATGAGTTGGAATCAACTTGGCAGCAACGGGTTTGGTTTTGATTTATGTATATTTTGGCATATAACTTGGAAAGAATTTAAAAAATGTTGCATAACATTTCTGTAAGACAACTTTCATTCTTATATGAACAAGGCTTCTCAGTACTAACATCTATAAAATAAAACCTAAAAATAAATTTGATGCTGAATCCTATCTCATTCTAGCAGCAAGTAGTATTTGTGCACAGACATGCAAACTAACCATCTATCCATTTAAAAGATACTGCTCTAATAAAAGTCTACTTTTATGTTTAATAATTATTTATCAAAATGTTAATATACTTACTGTCTGACAAATTTTGTTTAATAATTATTATAATGATTCAATAGAGAAGGATTTTTTTTTTTCTGCTGTTATTTCGAGCCTGTGAGTACAGGAAATAAAAATTATAACACAACATACAGAAGAGAAGTATGATGAGTGATCAGTAAAAGACTTTCAAACATAAAAAATCTTTTTCTTCGAATAAAGTTTCTTGGGGAAGTGGAATGGGAATGTGAATTCAGGTAGGAAAAAAGAATGACATAAAATTTCTGCCTATTAGAAAAGGGCTTGTTCATATACATTTTAAATGGATGGTGGTATAACATTGCATTTAGAATTCACTGAAAAGAACAACAGAATAATTTTATTTTTAAATGTTAATGTTTATAATACACAGGAAGTTATATTCTTTTCAACTGTTTAAAGTTATGCTGAAAAATTTGAGATGTCAGTTTAAGAAATAAGTACATATATATTTTGCAACTGTTTCAAAATTCTTGCCTGGAGGTGAGGGAGAGATACACAAGCAAAACAGTTCACAGATCTGTACTCTAGAACACAAAGGTGAATTCTGCCCTAATAAAAACACCATAGGTGGATGGCTTTCAAGAACAGAAATATATCTTCTTTTTCTATCTTTAGTTCTGGAGGCTAGAAGTCCAAATTAGGACATTGGCTCTAGGGGAGGGTTCTTCTTTGTTGGTAGCCCTGGGCATTTCTGAGGATTTCTTGACTTGTAGACGGCTCTTCACATGGTTTCTTCTCCCTATGTGTCTCTCAGTATCTGTAGTCCCCTTTGTAAGCTGCTGCTCAGAAGGGATTAGGTTTAGGACCCACCCTACTCTGGTGTGACCCTTTAACATAACAAAAGTAGGGTCACATTCATGGGTCCTGGAGTTAGGACTTCAGCATATCTTTTGGGGGACATAATTCAATCCATAATACTGCAGAAAGGACCTACAGTACCCTGGAATCTCAAGTGTGCAGTCTTAGATAAGATTAGACATCTGCCAAGAAGTCCTTGGCCTAGATGTGAAAGAACTGGATGTGGAAAAGACCTTCCCTCAGTAAGCAAAGACAGATCAGTTAAAATAACAATTAGATAGCCAATCCATTTACCCTACTTCGCCCACCTTGAGCCACTCCACACTACTCACCAGTAGCATTGAAGGCTGTTAACAGTGTAACTTCAATACACCTTTCTGACCTCATTTCTCACAACTTTTCCCCCTAGTGTTCTGGCTACTCATATTTCCCTGTACAGACCAGTCCCTCACAGTGCCATGCTTTTGCACTTGCTTGTTTTTCCTTTCAGCTCTTCTACCGTACTGGGGAGGATGAGATGGGTATTGCAAATAAGGTACAAAGTGAGAGTTAACAGGAGGCTGGGCAGTGCAAAATTCAGCAACCATAGTGTGATCCTTCTTGCCAGAGCCTGTCCCAGGCCCTCTTGGGAGGTCTGAGCCACTTGGAAGGTCCAAGCACTTGAGAAATTTATCCTACTCTGAGGAATGTCAAAGAAAAAATTGCACCGGACAATGTTAAAACATGGCAAGGATGATTTTTATTCAGAATAATTGGAAGGGAAAGGAATAAGGGGCACTGCAGTGGAGGGAGAGGGAGAGAGAAACCTAGACCTGAGTCTGAACTTCACTCCACTGAGATGCAGGGCTGTGAGCTTTTCAAAAGAAAGTTAAGGTGGGAGCCTGCTGAGTGATGTACTGAGGTTGCAGTTAGGGCCAGTTTGTTAGGAATGTTTCTTTTTTATGATAATACCACCTGGATCCTGGAAGACTAGAGAGGAAGGAGAGGGAGATAAGGAAGGGAAACTGAAGTTGTTCAAACAGTAAATCATTAAGTCTTGGTCAGTCCCTTGTGGTAAGCACTGCCGTTTTCCAAAACATAAAAGAGTGGGAGGATTTCCTTAACAAAGGGCTTGGGTAAAATTGAGCTTTCTCAGGAAATAGGCCAGCAGGGAATTGGCAAAGAGGGATGAAGTTATATAGCAATTTCCTGATGAGCTAGATTCTAGCTTCTAGACTGTAGACTTAATATGACTGAGGTTGCAGGTATTAATCCCAGTGAATTTTGCCTGTGTATTTAGGTCTGGTCCCCTGTCGATGGCCTTATTCTGCTCCCTCCCACCTTAATGAGAGAGCTGTTTGCTTGCCTTCTGTCCTTTTTCTCTCTGCTAGAGGATCTTTGTAGCCAGTCCAGACACAGATCAGACTCACTGCCGTCATGTCAATTCCGACTCATAGCGACGCTATAGGACAGAGTAGAGCTGCCCCGTAGGGTTTCCAAGGAGTGGCTGGTGAATTCGAACTGCTGACATTTTGGTTAGCAGCTGAGCTTTTAAGCACTGCACCACCAGGAGAATAAGGATCTAGAGATCCTTCCAAGAGGTCCCCGGTTAGCACAAAAGTTTGTACTCGGCTACTAACCAAAAGGTTGCTGGTTTGAACTCACCCGGCAGTGCCTCTAAAGAAAGTCCTGGTGATCTGCTTCCGTAAGGATTACTGTGAAGCTCAGTTCTACCCTGTAAGACATGAGGTTGCCACAAGTCAGAATAGACTTGACGACAAAGGGTTTGGTTTTTTTGGTTTTCCCTCCCAGTGGAGTCCCTGGGTGGCACGAACAGTTAAGCATTTAACTACCAACTTAAAGGTTGGCGATTTGAACCCATCCAGCAGCACTGTGGAAAAAAGACCTGGCAATCTGCTTCAGAAAGGGCATAGCAATGAAAACCCTACACAGCATAGTTCTACCATGCAGCACATAAGGTTGCCACGAGTCAGAATCAACTCCACGGTAACTGGTTTTCCCTTCCAGTACTGCTCAAATGGACCTAAAGGGGGCTTTGGAGATATTGATGTATGTCCCTGGAGTTTGGGGTCCATGAGGACTGACTCCTCATTCATGTGTGAAAAAGTCTGCAGGCCAAAGACAGTGGGCTAGCCTGAGGCCACGGAGAGAAAAGACCAGTCTTGGGAAGGGCCCCTATTATCAAAATGCTGAGGGGCAAAGGTGCCTGTTTTCTGTGGGCCAGATGTGGACAAAAAAATTAAAATATCAGGCGTATTCAAACAGTTATTCTATACGCACACAGAGAGACCACTCTGAAAAAAAGAATGTCTCAATGTAGGCTAGTTGCAATGAAGCTTATAAAGAGGAGGAAGTAGGACAGAAGATTGGCTTATCTTAACATGATTGATTGAACCATGCCCACCTTCCCCCATTCCTCCCCACTCTCTCTCTGCTTTACTGAGATCAGCTGGCATCAGGTCACCAGGTGGTCTCTGGCCTAGCATTCATTTGCACAAATCTTTGGAGGTAGTTTTTTTTTTTTTTTTTGCTTAATGAATACAAGTTTCCACGGTGACAAAGTACCTAAAGGTGATTGATTTAGCATTAAAAAGTAACTCTGGAAAGTTTGATTCTTTACCTATTTGTACCTATGAGACCTTTTGAAATTAAAATTAAGGGAGCACACAGTCTTTTTCATTAAATCACTAAGTAACAAATTTGTTTTTGACTACCCTTTTTAATACAAGTTAATAATGTTGCAAAGCAGATTAGCAGTTTTGGGTGAGGAACAACTTAATAGATTTACAGCTTTGGGGTCAGGCTTTTACAGTTAATCTTGAGTTCTTGGGTAAGAGAAACCCCTTGAATTCAAAGTAAAATATCTATTTTTAGTTTTATTTCACAGCCTTTGAAACAAAGCCCATCGGAGCCAGGGAAGAAAGTGAAAGAATTCATAAGCAAGGATCTGGGTGGAGCACTAACAGTTTTTCACTGCTCAGATCTGCTTGCATCTTACATTAAATTCACTCCATCCTGTCACAGCTTCTTCAAGATTGGGGTTGGTCACAATTTCTAGGGGAAAACCTGGAAAAGGAACGTTAGAGGGACATGCAGATATACAAACCCTCTCCTGTAGTTGATCCCAAGGCTGTAAATAATATTCATCATCTTCCTCTCTCAGTGTCCTAGATTCCTCTCACTCTTGACCAACACTTCTTCTGTTCTAGGTGGCTAGCCTTGAAAAGCTTGAAAGTCTGAAGCCCTGAGCTGGAGTTACTGTAATTGGCCATTCACAGTTACAACCTGGCATGGAAGTACAATGGCTCAGTGAGGCCAGTACCACCAAAGGAACATTGCATCAACTTTTCAACCTCACTCAGGAGAATTATGCAAAGTCCTACTCTAGCTCTTCTTTATAATGATGTATTATCACATCTATCTGATCTCCTCTATCTGAATTGTCTTTTTCCATTTCTGTTTTAAACCCTTCTGCAGTCTTAGTGGCTCAAATGGTTTGCGCTAGGCTGCTAATGAAAAGGTTGGTGGTTCAAACCAACCCAGTGGTGCTGTGGAAGAAAGGCCTGGCAGTCTACTTCCATAAAGATTACAGCCAAGAAAACCCAAATGGAGCAGTTCTACTCTGTAACACATGGGGTCACCATGAGTCGGAATCATCTGAACAACAACAGGTTTGGTTTGGGGTTTTTTGCAGTCTATGTCTGTATACATTTCTTGGGGCTTCTGCAACAAATTACCACAAATTTGGTGACTAAAAACAACAGAAACGTATTTTCTCACAGTTCTGGAGGCTAGATGTATGAAATCAAGGTGCCAGCAGGGCCATGCTCCTTCCAAAGACTCTAGAAGATAATCCTTCCTTGCCTCATCGAGCTTCTGGTGGTTCCTGGCATTCCTTGGGTTGTGGCAGCAACACTCCAACTTCTGCTTTCGTCTTCACATGGTCTTCTTCTCTGTGTCTCTGTGCTTCTCCTCTGTGTCTGTTTTATAAGGACACTCATCATTCGATTTAGGGCCCATCCTAATCCAGGATGATCTCAAGATCCTTACTTAATTACATCTACAAAAACCCTTATTCCAAATAAGGTCACATTCTGAGATTCTGGGTAGACACATTTTTTTGTGGGGGGGAGGGGGGCACTATTCCGCCCACTACAATGTCCATCCTAGTCTCCTTTGCCACAAACAATTTTATTACCAATCTGGTTCGTTTTCTTTAGAACAATATTTAGCGTTCTCTGCCACATCCTATTTAAAGCACTCCACTCAACCCAGTTAGCACCAAGGCCTTATCTATTAACTTTTTAGCTAAACTCTTTTCATTATCTTCTTTGTGGTTGCTGTAAAGATTGCAATATACATCCTTAACTTTTCACAGCCTACTTAGAATTAATACTGTAACACTTCACCTAAAATGTAGAAACCTTGCAACTATGTGGGTTTGTTAATCCCTTCCCATCTTTTATGCCAGAGATGTCATATGTATTACATCTACATACACATAACCTTCATAAGGCAAAGATACTTTGGCTATTATGTATTTCTTTTAAAAATCAGAGGGAAAAAATAGTCTTTTATATTTGCCCAGTTATTTACCATTTGCAGTGTTCTTTATTCTTTCAGGAGTATTCAATTTTCCATCTGGTATCACTTCCTTTCAGCCTGAAGAACTTCCTTTAGCATTTCTTGTAGTGCATCTCAGCTGGCAATGAATTATCTTAGTTTTCTTTTATTGGAAAAAACTCCATCATTATGGAAGAATTTCTCCATCACTCTGGAAAAATATTTTAGCTGGATTTAGAATTCCGGGTTGAGAAGTTTTTATCTCAACACTTTAAAGATGTAGGTCTTCTGTTATATTAGTTTCTTGGGGCTACTGTAACAAATAAACACAAACTTGGTGGCTTAGAACAACAGATATTTATTTTTTCACAATTCTGTAGGGCAGAAGTCCAAAATCAAGGTGTTGGCAGAGCCAAGCTCCCTCCAAAGGCTCTAAGGGGGAGAATCTCTCCTTGTCTCTTCTAGCTTCTGGAGGCTCCAGGTGTTCCTTGACTAGTAGCTCTGTAACTACAATCTCTGCCTCCATTTTTACATGGCCATGTTTTCTGTGTCTCTGAGTCTTCTGCCTTATGTCTCTGTGTTTCTCCTCTGCTTATAAATATACTTGTTGGTGGATTTAGGGTCCACCCAGTTAATCCAGGATGATCTCATTTTGAGATCCTTAATATAATTACATCTGCAAAGACCCCTTTTCCAAATAAGTTCATATTCACAGGTAGCAGGGATTAGGTTTTGGACATACCTTTTAGGGGCCACAATTCAACCCACTGCATCTGTTTTCTGGTGTCCGTGCTTTCAAATGAGAAGTTAGTAGTCATTTGAATTGTTGCTTGTCTGTATGTAATTTGTCATTTTTCACTGACTGCTTTTAAGATTTTATCTTTGGTTTCAGCAATTTGAATGTGCTTAGGCCTGGTTTTCTTCATATTTATCCTACTTAAGATTTGCCAACCTTGAACCTATAAATTTATGTCTTTCACCAAACTTGGGGAAATGTCAGTCATTTCTTCAAATATTTTTCTGCCCTATTCTTTCTTCTCCTTCTGGATATTGTCCCACAGGTCCCTGAGGTTCTGTTCATGTTTTTTCCCATGTATTTTTCTATCTCTTTTGCAGATTGGATAATGTCATTTGATAACTTTTTTCTCTGTCATCTCCATTGTGCTGGGGAATTTTTAATTTCAGATATTATTCAGTTTTAGAATTTCTATTTCATTCTATTTTTATAGCTTCTATTGCTCTGCTGTGATCTCCTAACTTTTTACCAATTGCAAACATTTTCCTTTATATCATTGAGTATAGTTATAATAACCTCTTAAAAATCTTTGTCTACAAATTCCAACATCTGGGTCATTTCAGAGATGGTCTGCATGGACTGTCTTTTCTCTGGAGAATGAGTTATATTTTCCTGTTTCTTTGTATGTTAGTTAATTTTGGACTGTGTCCTGGATTTTCTGAATGCCATGTTGTATTATATTTCTCTGAAAAGTGTAGCTTTTTGTTTTTAAAGCAGGAATTGGTTGGACTCAAACTGGAAACTCTGTCTCTGGGATATCAACTCAAATCTCAGTTCAGTTATTTCATCCTTAGCTGAGCTGCTTGCAAGGATCCTGGGGACACAGTGGTTAAGCGCTTGGCTGCTAACTGAAAGGTCAGCAGTTCAAACCCACCAGCCGCTCCATGGGAGAAAGATGTGGCAATATGCTTCTGTAAAGATTTATAGCCTCGGAAACCCTGTGGAGCAGTTCTACTCTGTTCTATAGGGTCACTATGAGTTGGCATTGACTCAATAGCAATGGGTTTGGGGCTGCTTGCAGTCTGCTCTGTGAATGTGTGGTTCATGAGTCAGCTGAAGTTTATATACACAATTTGGACCTCATTCTCTGTGGTTCTCTCCTTTCTGGGATATCCTTCTTAAGTTTGTAGCAACATCGTTGCCCTGAAGTGTGTCCTCTGGTTTTTCAGGCCAGAAGACTGAGAACTCTACATCAGAGTTTTAGCTGCTTTGCACAGCACCAAATGCAGCAACTGCAGTGGGGACTACCACCCTTGGATTCTTTAAGTCTTCAAGGTTAGCACACCGTTTCACCCAAGAGGCAGTATGATTTGTGATTTACTGTCTTGGCCAGATTTGGGCAAGGGGGGTAGGGGATATAGACTTTCTCTTGGCCTTTTCTACTACAATAGTCCTTATTCCATAGGTCAAGGAATTAATGTGAGGGTTTTCCCAGATTGCTAAGTATATACAATCTAATTACACAGTTGAGTACCAAGGAAATGATTGCCAGGTGTATCTGTAGAGACTTTGGACCCACTGTGAGAAAGACCTAGGTCAGGACTACATTGTTCGCCTGGCCTCCAAAACCTCTTCTCTAATGGTGAGTCTTTGATGGTTCTTTAGTTTTGAAACTTTTGGTTTGCTTCTCAGCACTTCGTCATGGTATTTCCTGCATATTACCTCATTAAATGTGGGCCATGATTTTTCTCAAGAATATAAGCACTATCCCACTATGAGGATCAGTTCCAAGGTGTTAAATATTGAGTTATAGGAGTGTGCCTCCATATCAACAAACACTCCTTTAACCAGACTAATATTTCGCCACCTCAACTCCTGGTTCAGCACCCTCAACATACATTTGCAAGCAAGCACCCCTGGTTCTTGCTGGCATGTGTTAGCCTGGTCCTGCAGCTCCTTGGGTTAGTAATCCTTCTCCACCTTTATCAGGACCAGTACTTCTCCAAGTGGGTCATGCTGAGACTTAATGCTACTTATTGGCCTAGTGGCCAGGAAGGGAAACAGGAAGAGCTTGAGTAAGGCAAGTATTGTTTTGCAGGGCATCTGCCTCAGTTGAGGCCTTTGTGTAGTTTTAGGCAAGGAGGAGGCTGCTGCTGCCTTCCAGCGTGGGGGAATGATTCACTTCTGTATGCTCAAGATGTTCAAGGGCATAAAGGAGCTAAGTGTTCTGAGTGCATCCTCCCAAATATCCCCATCCCACGTCTCAGAGTCCCACTTCTTCTCTATCAGGGAAGACTTGCTGAGGCTGAAAAGTTAGCCATCTTGATATTCTACTACTTTTACAATGAGTCCTCTGCCTGATCTTCAACACAATTTGCTTCCAGCTAGAGGAGACGACAGTCTTTTAAAAGCTGCTAAAAGGGCCTTCAGACTTTTACACCTCGCTTTAAATTGGTGACTGTCTGCCCTGAACCTGTCATTTTCTTTCTTCAATGCATCAACAGCATCCAGCAACAACAAACTAATTCCACAGTCCTTTAGATTATTATTTCCTCTACATTGCACAAGCCACTGCAACCCCTTTTGACTGTATTCAATTCCAATTTACCACAGGTGATTATTTTAGTAATTGCAATGCTAGAGCATACCAGGTGCTAACAACACCTCACTTACCATCAGTAATTGTTGTTGCTGTTGGCTGCCATGAGTTAGCCCCTGATTCATGGTGACCCGTGTCCTTCAGAGTAGAACTGCTCCATAGGGTTTTCTTGGCTGTAATCTTTACAAAAGCAGTTCTCTAGGCCTTTCTTACATGGAGCCGCTGGGTGGGTTCTAACCATCAACCTTTGTGTTAGCAGTCGATCGTAAATCGCTTGTACCAGCTAGGTTTCTCCGTCAGTAATTGTTGTTGTGTGTCGTTGAGTCGATTCCAACTCATAGAGACACTATACGACAGAACAGAACTGCTCCATAGGGTTTCCATCAGTAATAAACAAACAAACAAAAAAGCAAACAAATAACAAAAAAATTCAAAAAAACCCATTGTCGTCGAGTTGATTCTGCCTCATAATGACCCTATAGGACGGACTAGAACTGCCCCATAGGGTTTCTAAAGCTGTAATCTTTAGGAAAGCAGGCAGCCACATCTTTCTCCTGTGGAGCAGTTGGTGGATTCAAACCACTGACCTTTTGGTTAGTAGCCAAGCACTTAACCACTGTGCCACCGGGGTTCCTTAGCATTGGTAGTAGGGGTCCTTATTTCTATCTGACTAGCAAGTGATCAAACTCCAAAATCTCATCCTTAGAGTCTTCTTCCTAGGACCACTACCAGTTCCAAATGTCTTTGGTAGGGTTTCGTCAGAAGCAGACTCTGAAATGAGAATTTGTGTGCAAGGAATCTATTAAGGAAATGTTCCCAAGAGAAACTGGAAAATGACTAGGGGAAGCAGGACAGGGGAGGGGAAAAACAAAGCAAGGGTTTGTGATCTCAGGCAAAGTCCCATGGAGGGTAGCTTCAGTCAGATCCCACAGGGGAACTTTGGAATATAAATTATGCTAAAGTTTGTCTTGACTTGTTGCAAGGGAGCTGGGCTTTCATGCTCCCACACCAGTCAGTCACTGACTAAGACCCACCTCAGGGTGGGTAGATATAAATTCCTAGGCACTTTAGATCCCTAGGTGACACAAACGGTTTGCATTCAACTACTAACCTAAATGTTGTTGGTTCGAACATACCCAGTGGCACTATGGAAGACAAGCCTGGCAATTTGCTTCCATAAAGATTACAGCCAAGAAAACACTATGAAGCAGTTCTATTCTGTAACACATGCGGTCGCCATGAGTTGGAATTGACTCAACAGCAACTGGTTGTTTTTTTCTGACTCTCTGGGCCTGTGAACGAAGTGGCTGAATAGCCCAACAGCAGGCCTTTGAAGAGAGTCTCAGGTGTGGACTGTTAGAAGCAAAAGACACAGAAACTGGGGGAGGGGCAAACAGAAACCATAAAATTGGGCCTGGATGGAGCACCAACAATATCCACTACATGCCCCTTACCTTTCCTGCCCTCCTCACTCCCTTGCCTTTCTTTCTTGTCCCCATCTGTCTTAGTTATCTAGTGCTGCTATAACAGAAATACCATAAGCGGGTCGCTTTAACAAAGAAATTTATTTTCTCACTGTTTAAAACTAAAAAACCAAACCTGTTGCTGTTGAGTTGATTCCAACTCATAGTGACCCTATAGGACAGAGTAGAACTACCAACCTTTTGGTTAGCAGATGAGCTCCTAACCACTGAGCCAGGAAGCTAGAAGTCTGAAATCCAGGCACCAGCTCTAGGGAAAGGCTTTTTCTCTCTGTGCTCTGGGGAAGGTCTTTGTCTCTTCAGCTTCTATTCCTTGACTCCTTGGTCCTCTTCATGTGGTGTGGCATCTATCTTTCCCCATCTCTGCTTACTGGCCTCTTCTTAATCTGCTCCGTTTCTATCTCAAAAGAGATTGACTCAAGACACACCCTACACTAATGCTGCCTCATTGACATAACAAAGGAAAAACCAGTGGGATTATCACCATCGGTATAGCGGGTAAAATCTATAACATACTTTTGGGAGACACAGTTCAATCCGGAACGCTAGACTAGACAGAATAATTTTGGAAAAGCTATGAGATTTGTCAGAGATTTTATCACCACGGCAGGGAAAAAGACTTTACCTAGCACTGAGGCTAGGCACTATTCTGTTGTGATCCATGCGAAAGAGTAATGTTCCTAGCAAAAAAAAAATGAAAGTAGCCAAAATGCCTAACTGTATAGCAGCAGTTAATAGATTATGTATATTCATAAATCGGTCATTTTGAGGACTAAGGTGCCCCTGACCCAAACCATGGTATTTTCAAATGCTTCATATACATGCGAAAGCTGGGCAATGAATAAGGAAGACTGAAGAAGAATTGATGCCTTTGAATTATAGTGTTGGTGAAGAATATTGAATATACCATGGACTGCCAGAAGAAAGAACAAGACTGTCTTTGAAGAAGTACAGCAATAGTGCTCCTTAGAAGCAAGGATGGCGAGACCACGTTTCACATACTTTGGACATGTTATCAGGAGGGACCAGTTTCTGGAAAAGGACGTCATGGTTGGTAAGGTAGAGGGTCATCGAAAAAGAGGAAGACACTCAACGAGATGGATTGGCACAGTGTCTGCAACAATGGGCTTAAATATAGCAATGATTGTGAGGATGATGCAGGACTAGGCAGTGTTTTGTTCTGTTGCACATAGGGTTGCTATGAGTTGGAACTGACAGCCCCTAACAACAACAATGTAAGTTGGTAGGTTATTTAGCCCCTTAAAACTGTTTCCAGAGAACTTTAAGTGATATTGAAAAAATGCTCAGATTGTAATGTAAGTGAAAAAAAATCAGGATATAAAATTATATGAGAATTCCCATGTCTTACCTGCATTACTGTACAAGATTCTAATTATTATCATCTCTCCAGTCTCTGCCCCTCCAATCTGATCTCTACACTCCAGCTAATCACCTGTCTACACTATAAAGCCGATACTGCCCATTTCTCTCAGGATAAAATCCAAATTCCTTTTCAGGGTTTACATATCCCTCTCTCTGGTCATACTTATCTCTCCAATTACATTTTTCTCAGCTATCCACCTCATATCCTATTCTCAAATTTATATCCCCAACCCAGATATTTCCTCTAAGTTTCAGATGTATATAGACAACTGACATCTCTCCTTGGATATCTCATTGTTGTTAGTTGCCATTGAGTCATGGTGAGTCCATGGACAACAGAGCTAAATCTTGCCCGGTCCTGTGCCATCTTCAGGTTGTTGGTATGCTGGAGTCTATTGTTGCGGCCACTGTGTATTCTAAGTGCCTTCCAACCTAGGGGGCTCATCTTCCAACACTATGTCAGACAATATTCTGTTGTGATCTACAGGGTTTTCTTTGGCTAATTTTTGGAAGGAGATCGCGAGGCCTTTCTTCCTAGTCTGCCTTAGTCTGGAAGCTCTGCTGAAACCTGTCTACCAGGGGTGACACTGCTAGTGGCAAAACATCAAGCATCATAGCAACATATGAGTCACCACAACACAACAAACTGATGGTTGGTAGTCGCTGTCTCATAAAGCAAAATCAAACCCATTGCCATCGAGTTGATTCCAACTCATAGTGACCCTACAGGATAGGGTAGAAAGGCCCAATAGAGTTTTCAAGGATGTAATCTTTACAGAAGCAGACTGACACGTCTTTCTCCCGCCAAATGGCTGGTGGGTTTGAACTGCCAACCTTTTGCTTAGCAACAGAGAGCTTAACCACTGTGCCACCAGAGATCCTTGTATGTCTCATAGGCATCTGAAATTTAACATACGCAAAATGTTAAATTTTTTAGAGCTCTCACTTTAAAGTTGAACTTCTGATTTCTTCCCTTCACCACACAAAATTTTGTCCGATGCCAATCTTTCCTAATTCAGTAAATGATACCTCTACTTACCCATTCAGCAAAGCCAGAAATTTAGGTATCATTCTTTTGTTGTTGTTGTTGTTGAGAATATACACAGCAGAACATACACCAATTCAACAGTTTCTACATGTACAGTTCAGTAACATCAATGACATTCGTCAAGTTGTGCAATCATACTCACCCTCCTTTTCCAAATTGTTTCTCCCCCATTAACATAAACTCATGGCTGGGGGAATCATTCTTTTTTTTTTTGCATATATTTTTTTAAATATTTTTTTTATTGTACTTCAGGTGAAGGTTTACAGAACAAATAGTTTCTCATGAAACAGTAGTACACATATTGTTTTCTGACACTGGTTAACAACCCCACGACATGTCAGCCCTCTCCCTTCTCGACCTTTTTTTTGGTGAAAATATACATAGCCAAAGATACAGCATTTCAAAAATTTCTACACGCACAGTTTGGTGACATGGACTACGGTCTTCCAATTGTGCTGCTAGTCTCACTTTAGATGAAGGTTTACAGAACAAAATAGTTTCTCATTAAATAGTACACGTTACCCTATGACAATGGTTAACAACCTCACAACACATCAGCACTGTCCTTAGTCAACCTTGGGTTCCCTATCACCAGCTTTCCTGTCCCCTTCTGCCTTCTAGTCCTTGTCCCTGGACTGCTGTGCCTCATTAGTCCCATTTGGTTTTATGGGGCTGTCCACTCCCCGGGTGAACAGTGAACCTCGGAAGTGACTTCACCACTGAGCTAAAAGGGTGTCTAGGGGCCATACTCTTGGGGTTTCTCCAGTCTCCTTTAGGCCAGTAAATCTGGTCTTTTTTTTTTTTTGTGAGTTAGAATTTTGTTCTACATCCTTCTCCAGCTCTGTCCTGGCTGGGGGATCATTCTTGAGTTTCATCTCCTTCTTAACTTGAGCTTGCACTTGACCCCTCCTGGCTTCCCTGATGCCTCACTATGTCATGATATTTCAGCCTCTCAGCTTCCACTTCTAACTGGCCTTTCTCTGACTATAACCTAGTTCAAATTACCGAAAAAGAGAATCTGATCGATTCTGCTTTTTTCCTACTGGTTTCTTGATGTCCCGAAGGGAGATTTAACCGTCTTGTTGGTTCTACAGTTTCATCAGTTTCTCAACATGCCTCCTGTCCTTATGGAACTGGTAAAGAGAATGTTTTGCAAACTTTTTCAAAGCCTCATCGTCCCAGCCAAAGTGATAAGACACAGACAGGTAGAGGTAGGAAGTATAGAGCTCTAGGCTAATTTAAAGGTTGGTGGAGGGCTCTCAGTATGTTTGCTTTTGTGCCCATACACTGAGTACTTAAGTCAGCTATTTTTTTTTCACTTCTAAGCTTTTTACTTGATTCCTTTTTTTCGATAGCAGCTTTATTGAGATACCATGGAATTTACTTGTTTAAAGTATACAATTCAGTGTTTTTTTTGTATATCCAGAATTGTGCAAACATCACCACTAATTTTAGAACACTTGGTTCTTTTGAAAATTTTTGTTTTCAGCCATCTGCTGAAAATTTCAAATTATACTCTTTATCTCCTCAAACACAGTAAGCATAGTGAATTTAAAGTTGGAGTTAGATTACTCCAGTATCTGAAGCCCCTGCCGGTCTGTTTCTAACGTCTATTGTTTCTGCTGATTTTAGTTCATGTTATTTACTTGTGTGCCTAGTTATTTTTTTTAATTGTATGCTAGATACTTTATCTGTAAAATTGTTTGCAGAAAAAATTGAAGTCTAAGATGGTGTTGTCCTCCAGAGAGGATTTACCTTTGCTTTGCCAGGTGCCTGTGAGTACTAGCAATCCTGGATCACCCCAGCCTAATCTAGAAATTCTGATTATCTGAAGCAGAAGTACAATACCTATGGGGCATGTCAACATCAGACCTACTTTTATCTATGGGGTTTAATCCTTTGGGGGTCCCAACCCAAAGGGAGTGATTTTACCTGGGTCTCTTCAGCCTGCCCATGGCTGGCCTGGGTGCCAATCCCTCTGCTCTTAGCTGTGGGAGGCTGTCAAAAGCTCAGCTTCACATTTCTGTTACTCGCTCTGGGATAAACAAATGCTACTGGAGTAAAACACTAGTGTTGCCTCCCTGGGCCTCCATCCTCCTTTGAATCCTAGCCTGGTAATTCTTCACTATCTTATAGTTCTCACATGCTTCCAGCAGCTGTATTCAATGTTTTTGTCCAGCTTTTCCACTGTGTTAGGACCAGTCTCAATTACCTAATCTGCCATCACTGGAAGTTCATTCAGTTTTGTTTTTAACTAAAAATATACTTGTTAATCACACCTAGAGAACACCTCTGGTATCACAGTGGGTTAATATATATCCATCCAGTCTACAGCCCACATACCCCATGCTCCCTTTGAAGATCCTTTATGGCACGAGGAGCCCAGACTGGCCGTCTCAGGTGAGGCTACATGCTAAGTCTGGGTCAGCTAAATGGTCTTCCTCCCTGCCCTCATGGAGCTTGCCATCCTCCTTTTCCTTCCTAAAGCCTCAAACCTTTGTAGGCCAACATTCCCACTGAACACTCACTCGCCCAGTCCCTCTCAGCTTGTCTCTTGAATTACTAAGATCATCATTTCAACTGTTCTTCCCCTGACTAAACTCTTTCCCAGTCTTCTCACTGCCCTCATGGGAAAGGTCAGTCTTGGCCTGGCATGCATGGGCCTGCCCCGTCTGACCCTCTCCCTCTCTCCAGCTTTATGACCATAAGCCACTTGCTCTCAGCGATATCCCAGTCTCTGAATGCATGTGTTTGTGCACATACTAGTTTGTCCTTTAAGTCTCAACATCACCTCTTCTGGGAAGTCTTCCCTGATTCTCCCAGGCTATGTCCTCCTGAATTGGCACTCTGTTTCCAGGTCTGTTTCCCACTGGAGCAAGCATTTTGAAGGCAGTGTCAATGACTTATTCATTTCAGCATCCCTAGTGTTCGGTGCTTCATAGGTGTCAATTTATATGGAATGATCTCATTTCCCAAGTTCCATGCATCCCCCTAATGCATTGTCATTTTCACCACAGTCTCATGGATTCTTTTCCCCAGGAAACCCAGTCATTTTTCCAGGCCTTAATAAGAGGAAGCATGCCAACTGCTTAGTCATCTACATCCCTCAGACAGTAATCAATGCTGTGTCCTCACTGGTACCAAGCTCATTGACCTGTGTGACACTGTGACAGCAGGCTGCCACCTGCTGGTAGGAAGTTTTCTAAGAGCTAGTTTTGGGCTGGAGATAAGAGTAAACCGGTTGTCATGGAGTCTATGCTTACTCATGGTGACCCTATATGTGTCGGAGTAAAACTGCCCCATAGCATTTTCAATGGCTGCTTTTTTGGAAGAAGGTCACCAAGCCTTTCTTCTGCGGTGCCTCTGAGTGGACTTGAACCTTCAACCTTTAGGTTAGCAGCTGAGTGCATTAACTATTTGCACCACCAGGGACTTAGGAGATAGAGTAGGTTGTTTTCTTGTTTTTTTTTGTGCCATGGACTTCTTTGGAGTTCCACAAAGAATATGAACCTCTACTCAGAATATTTTCAAGTACATTAAATAAAGCACATAGGATTACAAAGGAAACCAATCATAATGAAATACAGGTATGAAAATAATGTTAAAACTATATTATTATATGTGACATATATATTGGATATAATACTAAAACAATATATATTATTATATGTGATTTATCATAAATTATATGTATATATGCATACACATATGTATCACATTTTATACACACAAACATACACACACAGAGCCCTGGTGGCACAGTGGTTAAGCACCTAGCTGCTAAGTCAGTGATTCGAACCAGTGTCTTAGCCATCATCCCACCAGGGCTCCCCCATAAAATTATAGCCTAGGAAACCTGAGGGGGCAGTTCTAGTCTGTCCTATACAGTTGCTATGCATTGGAATTGACTCGACAGCATATAACGACTACATATATATATATACGTTGTTGTTGGCTGCTGTCAAGTCGGCTCTGACTCATGGCAACCCTATGTATAACATAATGAAATGTTGTCTGGTCTAGCACTATATTGGAAAAATATTCTGTTGTGATCCATAGGGTTTTCATTGGTTACGTTTTGGAAAGAAATTGCCAGGCCTTTCTTCCTAGTCTGTCTTAGTCTGGCAGCTCTGCTGAAGCCTGTCCACCATGGATGACCCTGCTGGTATTTGAAATTCTGGTGGCATAACTTCCAGCATCATAGCAACATGTAAGCCACCATAGTACAACAAACTGACAGATGGGTGATGAATGCATATGACATTAAATAACAAGATGTGGCAATAGGTCTAATAACTTCCATGATTTCAAAGTGCTAAAGAACAAAACCGATGTTCTGCAGTCTGCAACAACTTTAATGTTATTTGAAATATCTGTGATTTCTATTGGTGGTGACATAGCCACAGGTACACCTAATGTCACCAGAATTTGTTGCCTACATTCATAGTGAAAGGAAATGTTTATTTCTGTTAGAGGTTACTAAAATGAAAGACCAAATCTTTTCCTATCCAAGTACAAATACACCCTGGCCCCTACCCATGGATCCAGGAAGGCCCATGGACTCCAGGTTAAGGACCCCTGAGTGGCGTTTCAGAGGCGTGGCCGACAGTCTTTTCAACAGGGCAGAGACAGCTAGTGGTGAAGTGTTTGTGTGACTCTTGATTAGTGTAATGGGCAGTGGTGGTGAAGGACAGGAGGTGTGGTGGGGACAGCACTTCTAGAAGGGTCTGAGTGTGGATCCCATAGGCATCGCTTTCCAGTGTTGTGAGATTTAGCCTGACACTTCACTTTGCCTGGTGTCCATTTCCTCATCTGTAAGATGCGGATGCCATTGCTTTCCTCATGGGGTTGTTGACAGATTTACTAAGTGTCATGGATTGAATTGTGTCCCCCAAAAATATGTGTATCAGTTTGGCTAGGCCATGTTTCCCAGTATTGTGTGTCATCTGGTTTTTGTCATCTGATGTGATTTTCCTATGTGCTGTAAATTCTACCTCTGTGATGTTAATGAGGCAGGATTAGCAGCAGTTATGTTAATGAGGCAGGACTCAATCTACAAGATTAGGTTGTGTCTTAAGTCAATCTCTTTTGAGATATAAAAGAGAGAAGCAAGCAGAGAGAGAGGGGGACCTCCTACTACCAAGAATGCAGAACCAGGGGGGAAGCGTGTCCTTTGGACCTGGGGTCCCTGCGCTGAGACGCTCCTAGACCAGGGGAAGATTGATGACAAGGACCTTCCCCCAGGGCCAACAGAGAGAAATAGCCTTCCCCTGGAGCTGACACCCTGGATTCGGACTTCTAGCCTTCTAGACTGTGTGAGAATAAACTTCTGTTTGTTAAAGCCATCCATGTGTGGTATTTCTGTTACAGCAGCACTAGATGACCAAGACAGTAAGTTAACATGTGAAAATTCTTAGAGGTCAATTAATATTTGTTGTTAAATGAGAATAATGTTAAATGTCTATAGAACACACACACACACACTCTCTCTCTCTCTCTCTCTCTGACCTGCTCTATGATCTGGGAGGCAGCCATGTCCTCAGAAGATAGTCAACCCTTTCTTACCAGGCAAATGTGGAGAAGTCTGCCCTGCTTTCCCCACCCCAAGTCCCCAAAGAACACCCAAAAATGCAAAAACGTTTCTCGCCTTGTTACTTTATTAGAAGCATACGTACATTCTCGCAGTTAACTTTGCGGAGCACATTTTACAAAAGATTCATAGAAAGTTTGGAAACTACATAAAAATAACTTCTATACTTCATAAAGGGAAAATATAAGTTAGTTATATTTAATCTGCTAAAAATGGACTAAAAATAAGAAACAGTTCTGCCTGTCCCTTACAGAGAAAACGTCAGCACTGGGCATGAGGAATACTGCGTGGGACCTCGCAGCAGGGGGTATTGCACATTGGCTCGGTGGTGAGGCTGGGAGAGCCGAGCAGACCCCATCCAAAAATGCCAGGGGGGCGATTAGGGCCCGGACAGCCCTGAGCAGGGAAGCAGCAACTCCTGGAAGGGGATTCCATGGGAATGACAAGCCAAATAAAGGAATGACTGAAGACTCGCCGGAACCATGAACCTGGCATCTCACCTCACACTCATCCTCACACCCCACGCTGCAAAAGGAGATATTAGAACCAAGACCCAGATCAGCCCTGCTGGTGTCACTTGGTGGAACTGGTTTATGCTCTATATTCACATTGCTACTGGCTCATGTTCTCCCAGCATCTGTGCACCAAAGAGAATAAAAGGGGGCTGTTGTTTAACTTGTCCCATTTGTGTGGGCCTGGAAAATATCCCATCTTGGCCAAATACTGAAGCAGGCAAGCTGAATGCTCACTAACCGAGGAGAAGCACTGCCCTCCCCTGCATCCCGAAAGCATCACTATTGCTTACTGAAGACTTGGGAACCCCAAATCCCCAAATCTCCTTTTCCTTGCTTCCCAAGGATCCAGTTACAACCAGTTCTGAAAAAACTTCCTGAGAATTGCTTTAGAAAGACAAAGAATTGACCTCAACTTTTAGGAATGAAGGGTAGAGTCCTCCTGGATTGTTTCAGCCACTTTTATCACCAGCAAAATAGCACCCAGACTCATGCCCACATGATTATTAAAGAGTATCATCACTTGTCTGTGTGTGTGAGTGTTTTAAGGGAAGTATCTTCCTGAAGAAGCCATACAGCTTATATTTATTTCAATGGACAATTAGAAATCAAGGTGGAAAAAGATTTTCTTTGTAAATAAACCAAATGCTGGTTTGAGCAGTTCCTGTTATTGGGGTAGACACACTCTGAGGCCTTTGGAGATCAGAATCTGTGGAGGCAAACTGAGTGATCTAAAAGCCCCAATATTCCATCTGAGATATAGAACCTTTGCTTCTGCCGTGTTCCTGGGGACAGGGAGCACTAAGCTCTCTTCCCTGATGCTTTTTCTTCCTGAGGAGAAATTCAGTTCATGGCCAGCCTCAGTCTGAAATGTAAGGCTGTACTCCTGAACAAGGAGGGGGCCCAGGGCAGAGGGAAACAGCTCTCCCAAATCATCGTGGGCAGGTGGGCAAGTGTGAGACAGGAGCCGGCTGCATCGTGAAAGTCTTGCATGGTAAGGGATTTATCCCTGAACAGAGGATCCTGTGTTGGGGCCAAACTGAGGCTGGAGTGCAGCCTGTGCCTTCTCTGTGCCTCTGGTGCCAAGGCCCACCACTCTCCATACCAACTGCTCCTCCCAATCCGCTCAGTAGCACAGGCTCAGGCAGCAAACGTGTTCCAACCACCTGCGTGCAAGAGACCCAGGGTGGAGGCAGGCCGTGTGTGTGTGTGTGTGTGTGTGTGCGTGTGTGTGTGCGTGCACACGTGTGTGTGCGTGCGTGTGTGCATGTGTGTGTTGGGGGAATGAACATTTCGGGCGTCCCTCCCCTAGATGCAGACACAGCCTCTTCTCAAGTGGAAGGCAAACCAGAGGAACTGGAGGGATAAGGGCACATCCTGAGCAGCTGGCTGCAGGCTGAGCTCCAGTAGGAACTGAAATGGCTGTTCAACACAGAGTGTCTTGTCTGACACTCTGCAGGTAAAGGCTGAAAACCATCTAGGATTAAAATATGGACAAGCCCTGATGACTTCAGCAGCAGCACTTTGGCCCCACAGACAGTGAATCTGGTGTTTTGGCAAACAGGAGGGGCCTTGAGGCCACAGAACACCCATTCCTCCTGGACCCTGACCACATCAACAGGCATTAGGGTCAGGCCGCATAGAACAAGACGTCCCCTTCCACAAGTGTGTGAGCATCAGGGACAATGGGATGGGCCTGGTGGGCACAGCTGGGAGACACAGGGCAAGGGACTGGGTTCGAGCTGGCACAGAAGCAAGAGGAAGGTGGGTCCTGAGTTATGTGTTCACAGACAACGGGAGGGCCGCAGAGGCCCACCCATCGGCCAGCCACAATCCCGGGTGGTTGTTAAGAAGCATCCGCGGAGCTGTAGGGGAAGAACTTGGTGGCCTTGTTTGGGGTGGGAGGGCTCAGGCACTCGGCTTCCTCACTCAGTTTGAAGAACATCTCCTGCTCCCGCTTCTTCTGGTTCAGCTCTTCTTCCAGAGCCTAGGACAGAGAGAGGCAGATGAAGCACGGTATGATCCCACAGAGCACAGGTCTCCCAACCACAGGACCCCACACCTACATGGCCATCTCCAGAAATCTCCCTCCCAAGCCTTAAAAAACAAAAAACAAAAAACTCAATGCTGTTGAGGTCATTCCAACTATCGGTGACCCTGTGTGATACAGACTAGAACTGTGCTCCACAGGGTTTTCTTAGCTGTAATCTTTACAGAAGCAGATCACCAGGACTTTCTTCCATAGTGCTGCTGGGTGGGTTTGGACCACCAACCTTGTGATTAGTAGCCAAGCACAAACCATTTGTGCCACCCAGGGACCTCCTAGAACTTAGCACTTGGGTAACTAAGTCTTCCCTGCTTCCTTTCTCTGAGCCCATCACCCAGAAGGTAAATACCACTTCCTCCTTCCTCCTCACAGGGATTTTCTGTGTGCCAAGGGATTCAGCTGGGGGAAGTGCCGGTCTAGATGGGGTGGAAAAAAAAAAAGCAGATGCAAATCTGCTGGCAGGAAAACAATCAAATTAATAAGAAAACCCCAGAGGTAGAGAATGAAGAGAGGTTTAACAGTGAGAGGGTTAGAGATATCAGAGTCACACAGTGCTTCCAAACCAGGGCACCTCTGTCCTGCAGAATCTCAGGAGGTTTTTTTTTTCAAAATAGATGTGCCTTTGCTGCACGTCTGAGATTCTGATTCTGGAGCTTTGTGGTAGGATCATGCCATGCCATACTGGTTGCTATCAAGTCAGTTCTGACTCATAGCGACCCCATGTGTGTCAGAGTAGAACTCTGCTCTATAGGGTTGTCAATGGCTGATTTTTCGGAAGTAGATCACCAGGACTTTTTTCAAAGGTGTCTCTGGGTGGAGTCGAACCTCCAGCCTTTTGGTTAGCAGCCGACCATGTTAACGGCACCACCCAGGGACTCTGTGGTATGACCACGGGTCTCTATTTTGTAAATGCTCATCAGGTAACTCTGAGAGGCGTGTCTCTTTGAAAAGCACTATGGGGGCTTCCCTTGGGCACATGTGAGTTTATATAGATGAAGTAGATCCTACCAGAACAATTTCTTAAGGATCTCTGATAATAAGCATTTGACTCAGAAAGGAAGCAGAGTGCAATAGAAACAACACAGGCTTTACAGGCTGACAGAAATCCAAGCTTTATTATTACCAGCCACGTGGCCTTTGTATGTTACCTTTCCTCTCCGAGTCTGTTTCCTCATCTGTAAAATGGCAATATCACTACCTGCCTTTCAGGGCTGTTGTGAGGATTAGGTTAAAAAAAGATGAGTCATAATTACTGAGCACTTCCTATGTGCCAGGCACTATGCTAAGTGCATGGTTGTTGTCGTTGTTGTTAGGTGCCATCGAGTCAGTTCCCAATCATAGCAACCCTATGTACTACAGAACAGAACACTGCCTGGACCTGTGCCCTGCTCACAATTGTTGTGCTTAAGCCCACTGTTGCAGCCATTGTGTCAATCCATTTTGTTGAGGGTCTTCCTCTTTTCGCTGACCCTCTACCTCACCAACCATGATGTCCTTTTCCAGGAACTGGCCCCTCCTTGATAACATGTCCAAAGTATGTGAAACGTGGTCTCGCCATCTTTGCTTCTAAGGAGCACTCTGGCTGTACTTCTTCAAAGACAGTCGTGTTCTTTCTTCTGGCAGTCCGTGGTATATTTAATATTCTTCACCAACACCGTAATTCAAAGGCATCAACTCTTCTTCGGTCTTCCTTATTCATTGTTCAGGTTTCACATGCATAGGGGGCGATTGAAAATACCACGGCTTGGGTCAGGCACACCTTAGTCCTCAAAGTGACATCTTGGCTTTTTAAAACTTTAAAGAGGTCTTTTGCAGCAGATTTGCCCAATGCAATGTGTCTTTTGATTTCTTGACTGCTGCTTCCATGGCCGTTGATCGTGGATCCAAGTAAATCCCTGACAACTTCAATCTTTTCTCCATTTATCATGATGTTGCTTATTGGTCCAGTTGTGAGGACTTTTGTTTTCTTTATGTTGAGGTGTAATCCATACTGAAGGCTGTGGTCTTTGATCTTCATCACTAAGCGCTTCAAATCCTCTACACTTTCAGCAAGCAAGGCTGTGTCATCTGCATAACACAGGTTGTTAATGAGTCTTCCTCCAATCCTGATGCCCCGTTCTTCTTCATATAGTCAAGCTTCGTGGATTATTTGCTCAGCAAACAGATTGAATAGGTATGGTGAAAGGATACAACCCTGACGCACACCTTTCCTGACTTTAAACCATGTGGTATCCCCTTGTTCTGTCTGAATAACTGCCTCTTGATCTAGGTACAGGTTCCTCATGAGCATAATTAAGTGTTCTGGAATTGCCATTCTTCGCAATGTTATCCACAATTTGTTATGATCCACACAGCCTTTGCATAGTCAATAAAACACAGGTAAACATCTTTCTGGTATTCTCTGCTTTCAGCCAAGATCTATCTGACATCAGCAATGATATCCCTGGTTCCACGTCCTCTTCTGAATGGCCTGAATTTCTGGCAGTTCCCTGTCGATATACTGCTGCAGCCGCTTTTGAATGATCTTCAGCAAAATTTTACTTGCATGTGATATTAAGGATATTGTTCGATAATTTCCACATTCGGTTGGATCACCTTTCTTGGGAATAGGCATAAATACGGGTCTCTTCCAGTTGGTTGGCCAGGTAGCTGTCTTCCAAATTTCTTGGTATAGACAAGTGAGTGCTTCCAGCACTGTGTCCGTTTGTTGAAACATCTCAATCGGTATTCCGTCAATTCCAGGAGCCTTGTTTTTCACCAACGCCTTCAGTGCAGCTTGGACTTCCTCCTTCAGTACCATCGGTTCCTGACCATATGCTACCTCTTGAAATGGATGAACGTTGACCAATTCTTTTTGGTATAATGACGCTGTGTATTCCTCCCATCTTCTTTTGATGCTTCCTGCATCATTTAATATTGCTAAGTGCAATATGCTAAGTGTATTACATCTTATTTAATCTTCACTCTGTGAAGCAGATATTATTATCATCCCCATCTGAGAAACTGAGTCTCAGGTTAGGTCACCTGCCCAAGGTCAGCCCAGCCACGGGCAGAGTTAAGATGGGAATTTGGCTCTAACTTCAGAGTTCAACCTCTGAAATGCTGGGCTCCACTATCTCTCAGCCAGTCAATGCCAGCAAAGCTGGGTACACAGGAGGTACCAGTAAATGTAGCTTCCATTACTAAGGGGCAGTTGACTGACAATCAGCCAGGGTTTAGTATCTGATTTCACAGGATATGACCAGAATTCTATTATGTCTCTTTCTAATACTATTCTTTGGATGCCCTGAAATAGTCTCAAGCTAACAAAGAACTTAATTACCAGATCCCCCCAAAAAGATCTTGTTTCTTCAGTGGTACTACCAAATTCTACTGAGTTTTCTTTAGATTTAAGAAAGATGGAGAAAGGACATTCAATCACAATGCCAATTTTTCAACCTATTATAGAACTTCCATGTAAGGAAAGGCAAGGTATTTGAAGCACGGCTTCAAACTCATGCTAAGAATTTGCATTTCTAACAAGTTCCCTGCTGAGAATTTACATTTCCAACCCAGAAATACTTAATCAGACTCTACATTTTAACAAGATCTCAGGTGATTCTTATGTATAATCTCCTGGAAACTTGTTAGAAATGCAAATTCTCAGCAGGGGTTCAAACCAGAAGGAACTGGTTAGAAGCCCTGATTTGAACTCATGCTTCATTATCTTGGACCTGACTGATTTGAAATTTATGGTAATTCACACAGATTCCTGGCTCAAGTTCTCCTTTGCTGGATATATTATAAAAGTATTTGTGGCAAACAAATATTTTATATAAACAAGATAAATTATGGCTGTTTAAGATTTTGTAACAGAGGTTACAAAATCCAGTACTCATGGGAGTCAACCAGGTGAATTAAATGAGAGACGAGCTGGGTGTGAGGTAATAGGGAGTGGTGGGGACTGTGGTGACCTGCTCTGTCTGGAGGGCATTTTTTTCCTCATCTCCAGCTGATGGTTGCCATGTGCTACAATGTACCCTGTATTGCCAGAGCAAGTGAGTTTTCAAAAGAAACTGGAAATCCAGATTTTTATGTAAAAATCTCTCTATACTTAAAGGTTGGCAATTTGCTATATAGGCCAAAAATAACACGTCTGTAGGCAATTGCAGCCCATGGGCCATCAGTTTGTGACTTCTGCTCTAGAAATACCAATTTAATAATAGTTGCTACCACTTTTTGAGCACAGAGAGGTTTAGTAACTTGCCCAAGGTCTCACAGCTAGTAGTGGAGCTAGGACTTTATCCCACATCTGTCTGACTCCAAATCCTGTGCTGTTAAGCACTACTCTATTCTACCCCGCATATATTATTTCTCTATATAAACTTCTAAGACAGGGGTCAGTAGTTATTTTTTCTGTAAAGGTACAGATAATAAGTATTCTCAGTTTTGTGCACCGTACATACAACCTCTGTTGCAACAACTCTGCCATTGCAGTACCAGAAACAGCCATAGACAATATGTAAATGAATGAACATGGCTGTGTTCCAATAAAACTTTATTTATCAAAACAGTGGACCAGATTTAGCCACAGGCAGGTTGGCAGTTCGAATCCACCAGGTACTCCTTGGAAACCCTTTAGGGCACTTCTACTCTGTCCTATAGGGTCGCGATGAGTCAGAATCAACTTGACAGCAACAGGTTTGTTTTGGTTTTTTAGTAGTTTGTCAAACCATTTCTCTAAGAGAAGAAATATTATCTACATTTTATAGCTCATAAAACCAAGGTTCAGAAGGGAAAACTTGACTTGTTTGAGGCCAGATTCCATGTTAACTATGACCCAAGCAACAATTTATTGATTCTATTAGCTATTCTGTACTTAAAAGAAATAGATCTGAATTTTTCTAAAAATACTCCACAATGTGTAATCATCTCCCCCACCCCCATACATGGGAGAGACTCAGGGTTGCTGACTGTAATGCAATGAGAACATTACAGAATAAAAATCGTCACCTCTGGGTCAATGTTCCAACAGCAATGCAGACAGCTGACTAATGACAGAAGAATTCTACAAAGAATTCTAAGAGGCAGCCCCCTTGGGCAAAATCCAATGCCAGCTCCCCAAACACACACTTGAGGTACCTCCCCTGAGTCAGGCACCCCCTTGAAGAAACCTGGGACATGAGGCACTTGCTAAGAGGCAACCTCATTACTCATTTTCAAACTCTCAGGACGTACCAAGGTTACAGAGCCCCCAGGTAAGAGAACCAGGTAAGCGTTTATTTTCTGAGGCTAGAGGCAACTGATGTCAGCAAAGCCTTATAGGTTTGAATATTGAGTATCAAAAGTCCCAGCAGGCTGTGGTTACAGAAACTGATGAGCATGTGCCTGCTAACAGGAAGGTCGGGGACCCTGGCCAGCTTCCAGCCAGAAAGCTCCATCAGCACAGGGAGGGAAGCCTCAATTCAAGGTCTTCCAAGGACATTACATAGTTGAGGTGGGCAGCTGCCTCTTGTGGAGACCACAGTTGCAGCAAGCAGGGCTGATGGATGATAGAAGAACAAACCTCAGGACCTCAGGACACGTGGGACATGTACCTGGTGAAGGATAGGGCAGGCTAGGAGTCCCTGGGTGACACAAACGGTTAAGTGCTTGACTAGTAGCCGAAGGGCTGGCAGTTCGAACCCACCCAAAGGTGCCTTGGAAGTCAGGCCTGGTGATCTGCTTTGAAAACCCTATGGAGCACAGTTCTACTCTTCAAACACAGGGTTGCCAAGAGCCGAATCAGCTTGACGGCAATTAATAACAACTCCTAAGAGTGTAGGGGGTGGAAGAGAATGAGTATGTCCTTGACCTGTAGTATGGGCTGGCAATTTTTTGTAAATATTATATGATATTGGTATTACCACCTCACAGATGAGGCGCAGATTGGTACAATGGCTTGCCCAAGGTCCTAAAGGTGGAGACCAGCAAGAACCTCCAGAGAAAACCATCCAAAGACATGTATGAGTCCACCCCACCTCGCTGATCCCATCCTAGTTCAAGCCACCATCATTTCTCACCAAGATTATTGCAATCATTTCCTTACTGGTCTCTCTGCTTCCAACCTTGCTCCTCCCTCTACAGACCATTCTCTACCCAGCAGCCAGAGGGCCCCTTTTTTTTTATATTGTGGTAAAATACATGTAATGTAAAATCTGCCATTTTAACTATTTTTAAATATATAATTCAGTGGCATTGGTTATATCTACAGTGTTGTACAGTCACTACTAATATTTGTTTCTGAAACTCTTCTATCACCCTAGACGGAAACTCGGTATCCTTTAAGTAATAACTCCCTTATCCCTTCCCCCCAGCCCCTGGTAACCTCTAATGTGCTTTCTGTCTCTATACATTTGTCTGTTCTAGGTATTTCATATATGTAGGGTCATACAATGTTTATCCTTTGTGTCTGACTTGTTTCACTCAGCATAATGTTTCCAAGGTTCATTTACGTCATCACATATATCAGAACTTCATTTCTTTTTATGGCTGAATAACATCCTTTATGTGTATATACTACATTTTGTTTATCCATTCACCTGTTATTGGGCACTTGGGTTATTTCCACCTTTTAGCTACTGTGAATAGCGCTGCAATGAACCTTGGTGTACTAGTGGGATCCTTTTTTCAAATACGAGTCAGATCAGATCCCTCTCTGCTCAAAACCCTCCAAAAGCTCCCATCTCAGGCAGAGTAAAAGCCAGACTTTAGACAGGCCCCTGCTTCCTCTTTGACTTCATGTCCTATTATTCCCCTACCCCCTCATCATCATTCCACCCTGGCCACACTGGCCTCCTTGTTGTGCCTTGAATGTAACAAGGACAGTCTTGTCTCAGGTCCTTTGCAGTTGCTCTTCCCTCTGCTGGGAATACTTCCCCCAGATATCTGCACGGCTCCCTCCGTCAGGTCCTGCAGGTCTTTGCTCAGTCATCCTCCCTCTGTGCCTTCTTGCCACACTGCCTCACCCCACCCCATCCCCATTCTCTCTCCCTTTCCTGATTCTTTTTTCTCCCTATCACTTGGCACAATCTGATACTGTTCACTTTCGAACTCCCTTCACTGGAATGTCAGCCCCCTGAGGGCAGGGACTTGCGTGTTTTGTTCACTGCAGTGTCTCCAGTGCCTATAACAGTGCGGGGCACTTACTGTGTGCTCAAAAGATACTGGTTGCATGAATACATGAATGAATGAAAAATGAATGAATGATCAAGCTAACAATGGCAGACAATGATTAACACCATGTGATGAGCACCATGATGGGGACCAGGACAGGGAGCAGAGCCCAGAGGCATCCACACCACCTAAGGAGGGAGGCTTCCTTGAGGGATGGCAGTTGGCCTGAGTCCTGAAGACATACAGAGTTGGCTGAGCAAAGGCTGGTGGGCACAGAATTTCTGGTAAATGGAACAGCCTGGGCAAAGGCCCAGTAGGAAACAAGGGAAGCACATGGTATGGAGAACTATGTGGGTACTAAAATCTGTTTGGGGCACGAGTAGGGGTGGTTTAAGAAGTGGTTCTCAAAACATAGTCTGTGGGCCCCTATCAGCCCCTGAGACCCTTTCAGTGGGGGGAGACGGGGCTGACAAGGTCAGAACTATTTTAATAATAATATTAAGATGTTATTTGACCTTTTCACTCTTTTGACATTGGTACTAACGGTGCAAAAGCAATGGTGGGTAAAATTTCTGGAGTTTTATTAATCATTCACTAAATTTAATTAATATAATCAATAAACAAAATTCATTAACTGACTTAATTAATTCAGTTAATTAATAAACTTAATTAAGACAATGGCACCAAACTGTATGAGTATTTTTTACCACCATGCACTTATCAAGGAAAAAAAAAAGCCAGTTTCACCTAAGAACATCTTTGATGAAACAGCACAAATGATAAATTTTATTAAATCGTGACCTTCAAGGACATACCTTTTTAATAGTCTGTGTGATGAAAAATGGGAAGTGCACGTAACATGCATGTGTGCTACATGTCCAAGTATGAGGGCTGTCTAGAGGAAAAGTACCTGTGCAATTGCTTGAGCTGTGAGCCTAACTAGCCTCTTTTTTCTATTCCAGTTAAGGATCATTTACTCTTTTTTTTGGTGGTGGGGGGGGAGATTTATTGCTGTGCTTTAAGTGAAAGTTTATAATTCAAGCCAGTCTCTCACGCAAAAATTTAAACACACATTGTTATGTGACCCTAGTTGCTCTCCCTATACTGTGACAGCACACTCCTCCTTTCCACCCCGGATTTCCTGTGTCCATTCGACCAGCTCCTGACCCTCTCTGCCTTCTCATCTCGCCTCTGGACAGGAGTTGCCCATTTAATCTCATGTATCTACTTGAGCTAAGAAGCACACCCTTCACATAGCCTCTTTTTTTATAGAACATCATTTTTACTTAGAAGAACAATTGATAGACAAACTGGGTACTTGGCAGATATTTTCTTGAAAATGAACACAGCCTCTCACCTCAGGAAAATAACTAACAATATTTATTGTCAATAACAAAATGTGAGCTTTCAAGAAAAATTAGAATTTTAGAAAACTGTGTCCACCCCATGAGCTTAATATTGTTGTTGTTAGGTGCTATCGAGTCAGTTCCGACCCCTAGTAACTCCCGATGTACAATAGAACAAAATACTGGCCAGTCCTGCGCCATCCTCACAATCGTTGCTATGTGTGAGCCCATTGCTTAATAGCTTCTCTATATTTAAAGATCATTCTCGTGAGACTGGTGATGATACCAATGGATGTGCTATTTTTTATGCTATACAATGAAAGGTGCCAGCATTTGGAAGATCTGCATGACTCTGTGAACCAGTATTTTCCAAATGACCAATGAATGTGTGATGTTACAGGTCATGGATAAAAGTCTATTCAAAATGCAAGTAGAGTTTTTTTTTTTAATGGCTGTAATCTTTTGGAAGTAGATCACCAGGCTTTTCTTCCGAGGTGCCTCTGGGTGGATTCAAACCACTAACTTTTCAGTTAGTAGCCAAGCTCTTAACCATTTACTCTTAACCAGGGATTTTTAGTATGGGCCTGGGAGTCCAGTATGATTAGTTCACTGATAAGGTTTCGGGTTCCACACTGCAACTAACCTTTAAGAAACTACCACTTATTGCGTTTTGGTGTAGTGTAGAGAAAAACATTCATAATTATCTAAAGAGGCTATAGAAATATTCCTCCCTTTTCTAAATACATATCTCTGTAGGAAACAAGGCCAGATTTTCTTCATAAACTTCAACTAAAATAACATAATGTAACAGATTGAATGCTGAAAAAGATATGACAATCCAGCTGTCTTCTTTTCAGCTAGAGATGAAATAGATTTGCTAAATGTTAAATAAAATTTGTTTTGGAAAATTTAGTCATTTTTCATAAAAATGTGTTATTTATCTAAACATGTAATGGGTAGATTATTTTCTCAGTTTAAATTTCTTGTATGGTAAATATTATAGACATGACCCACATAAATAAAAGCTCTTTGGGGTTCTCAGTAACTTTTAAAGTGTAAACAGGTCCTGAAGCCAAAACAATTGAGAACCAGTGGGCGAGAGAGTTAGCACGGTTGGATGTCCGAGGGCCATGGATTTGGCTGGCTGGGTGGGGCACAAGAGCAGGTGTAAGGAGCCCAGGTAGAAGGTAGTTCAAGTAAACCAGGCGGGCAGCAATGAGGGAGAGAGGGCAACAGCAATCAGGGAGAAGGGGGCAACCACTGAGGAGGGGCAACAGAGCTAAGTGACTGACAGAAGATGGCAGAAGGACAGGAAGGTGAGAAGGGAGTTGAGGATGTCACTCAGGTGGTTGCTTGTTGTCCAGGTGAATGGAGGTACCTTTCACCGAGGCGTGGAAGATGGAGGAGAAGGAGCTGTGGGGGAAGCTGAGACCCATTTTATGGCTACCACAAGGCAGGAGTCTAGCAAAGAAAGGATACCTAAGATGTCCCAGGCCGACCTGTGGCAAAGCATGGGGCAGAGCCCAGCAGCCCATACGTGGTTACCTTTTTGCGTGGCCGAAGCTTGTCCCGCCACTCCTTCAGGGTCTGGTTATGGCTCTCGTCCAGGGCCTTCAGCTTCTGGGTTTCGTGCTCTACCAAGAGGTGACATTTTTCATTCTGGAACAAATTCCAGGCAGAACAGGTGAGAAAATTGGAAGGCAGAGGCACCGAGGGCTGAGACACACCTCATAGTGTAGCCATGAAGGCACCAGCATCGATCAGGTATTCCTTCTTCTCCTTAATTACAAACCCCATTTATATAAAACTATACACGTAGCTACACATGCACTGGGGGAAACCCTGGTTGCTTAGTGGTTAAAAGCTACGGCTGCTAACCAAAAGGTCAGCACTTCAAATCCACTAGGCGCTCCTTGGAAACTCTATGGGGCAGTTCTACTCTGTCCTATACGGTCGCTATGAGTCGGAACCAACTTGACAGCAACGGGTAGGTGGGCGATGGGTGCACACGGGCAGCTTCCTCAGGTCCACAGAGGTTTGATCCGCCTCATCCTTCAGATCTGACAATACCTAGATCCACCACAAGGGGCCTCCAAGCACCAGCTCCTGGGGCCAGGACTCCAGGTGTGGAGCAAACCCGGGGGTCAGGGATCTCTACAGGTAAAGCAGTTATCAAGGGGCTCAGCAATACCTGGGACACCTCTTCCCAAGACACAGTGACTGAGAAATTCCACTGCATGCCCATTGCCAGGCCCCAGACAAAGCATTTTCAGCTCCATTACCTCATTTAGAAATCCTTACCCTAATCCTGCAAAATAGGAATTATCACCCTACCTCATGCTCATTTTGTGGATATGGGGCTTGGAAGGATAGGGTAACTTGCCCAAGGTTACATAGCTCAAGAGCAGCATGACAAGACTGGAACCAACCGGCCCTGGGCTGGTCTGAACAGGAGCCTTCCCTGCATGCAGTCTTTGGGCCCCTGAGTGCTGGTTGCCTTGGGAAACCAGCCATCTGGTGGAGATGAAGATTTCAGCCCTGCAAGGTGAGGGTGGGGGTGGGGCAGTACCTGTAGCTGCTGCAACTCGTTTGTGTTTCTCTCGCACTGGATCACCATGTCCCGCATCTGGTTCTCATGTTTTTGCTGCTGCTGCAGCCGCTCTGACTTTTGCCTCTTCTCCTCCTGCTGGGAGAACTGCAACAGAGAGAGGGTGGGTGCCTCAGGGGGCCACAGGTCTGGCTGGGGGGCAGGAGGGGGCTTCCTAGCGCTGCCCAGGGAGCCCCCATTAGAGAGTCTGGTTTGAGTAACAGTACCTAACAGCACCTTAAGCTGTGTCCCCAAGTTTAAGTTATCACCCTGAGCTAAGACCCAGCCCTCGCCCTCAAGGAGCCCCCAGTTGGTAGGCAACACAAGGACAGACACGACACTGATGTGAAAGGCTAGGACAGCCGTGTTTACCACGCGGGTATCATGGAAGCCACTGACTCCATGTATCCGGAGCCACATGGGTGCCCCGTGGGTGAGGTCTTGGTGGATGAGGAAGGGGTTTGTCAGCACAGGAAGTCACATGGATAAAAGCATGGAGCATGAAAGGGAATGGTGTGTAAGAAAGCAAACAAGTCCATAGCCACAACGCCAAGCTCCCTCATACGTCCAGTGGATTCACCACGAGGCTAATGAGGCTTCCGGCTGTGACATGCACATCTCCTTCCAAGGCCCTGTGCTATCATTTTTTTTTTAATGGTGGTGAAATATATATAACAAAACATTTGCCACTTCAGCCATTTTTATGTGTACAACTCAGTGACATTAATTACATTCACCATGTTGTATAACCATCACTACTATCCGATTCCAAATTTTTTCATCACCCTTAATAGAAGCTCAGTGCCCCCTAAGTAATGACTCCTGATTTCCTCTTCCCACCCACTCCTGGTAACCACTAATAAACTTTAGTCTCTATGCATCTGGATATTTCATATAAAGAAAGTCATACAATACTTGTCCTTCTGCATGTGTTGCATTTTATATTTTATATTCCTCTGCAGGGTGTAAGGTTCAGGCCCCACCAAGCCTGGATCTGCCGTGGGGTAAGCCTACCCCAACACCCCCACAGACCCACCCCACCAGCCCCCTACCTGCTTGATCTTCTCGCGCTGCTCCGAGGCGCTGCCCCCACCATTGATGTGGAGGCTCTTCTTGTACATGGCCATGCGCGTCTTGCCTTCACTCCTCTGGATCTTGGGCAGCCGCGCCTTCTCCTGCTGCTGCCGCACTTTCAGCTGCTCCATCATGCGCTGGTTGTAGCGCTGCATCTGCTCCCGCTCCTGAAGGGGAACGCCCCACAGGGCTGAGGTCAGCTGCACTCGGGTGTGGTCAGAGGCCAAACGCCACACTCAACTCAGGAGCCCAGGACCCCGTGGCCCAAAACGCTCAGTTGAGCCAGGCCTGTATTATTTCACTGTTCTATTGTTAAATGGGAGTCCCTGGGTGGCACAAAGGGTTAAGCACACAGCTACTAACCAAAAGTTTGGCGGTTCGAACCCACCCAGAGGCGCCTCAGGAGAAAGGCCTGATGGTCTACTTCTGAAAGATCACAGCCATTGAAAACCCTATGTGCAGTTCTACTCTGTACACATGGGGCTGCTGTAAGTCAGAACTGACTCAACGGCAACTGGTTTGGTTTGGTTTTTGGTTTACTGTTAAATCACATTTTCTGTTCTCACGTTAATGATTATTGTTAATAATATTTTGGATGCTTACCTTCTAAATGTCTGTCAACCATGATGGTGGCTTGCTGTCATTAGCTAATATCTCAAAGCAAAAATGTACACTAAGGGGATGGTTCATCATTATTGATGGAGGATGTAAATTCATATTATGAAAAGTCTTGATATACCTGAAGGTTTTTCCTTTACCTAATACCTATTTGTATTTCAAAACTTAGCACCTGCATTACCTCCTCCAAGAAGCCTCCTGTGACTTCCTAGCTGAGTTAGTCACCCTTATTCTGAGCCCCTTACAGTCTTCTGCCAACTTCCATCATAGCACTTAACTTAGGAATTATAATTACCCATACTTGCTATGTGTCCGTCTCTATCCCCACTCTGGGGACTGAACAAAGACAGACAATTGTCCCAGAAGTACAGGGTGCTCTGGCCATACGGAGCAGGGGCCCTCGTCTGGTCTAAGGAGTTAGGGATGGCTTCCTGGCAGAGGTGGTGTTTAGGCTAAGACTTAAAAGTATTCCAAGAGAATGCATGGGAAAGAGAGAAATAAAGAGAAAGTGGAAAGGGAAGACAAAAAAGGCAAAGAGAAAAAAGTATGAGAGAGACACACCTATCTGGTGTCACAGTCAGCTGAGGGAGCCTCCAGGCGCATGATACCCCTGCTCTTGGCCCCTCCATCAGAAGTGGTGAGGAGTCCAGCTCCAGGCCAAATTCCATGTGCGATCTCTCAGGCCCGACCATAGAAATTACAAGGCTTTGCCTGGCAGGGGGTAGGTGGACAGGAAGTTGCCTTCCTGAACCAGACTTCCTACAAGGTTTTCTGAAGGGAGTTGCTGTCTAAGACTCAGGCCCCCAACAGGGCCAGCATGCTCATATGTACCTCCAACCCTGGCATCTTTATTCACAGGCCTCCTTACAGAAGTGAGGGGACCTTCGGCTGAGGTACTTCCCAGGCACTTCCGTTGAGACCTTATCAATAACCTTAGCTGAGGCGCTTTTCTCCTCTCTGACTCAGCATTTTCCCACTCACAGTCCTTCCCTCTCTCTCTCACCCTGGCCCCCAGGCCCATAAAAAGGCAGAACCCTTTTGTTCAGGGCTCCCTGGCAGTGAGATGATTTCTCCTCTCTGTGCTGCAGTGGTTAAGAGCTCAGCTGCTAACCAAAAGGTCAGCAGTTTGAATCCACCAGCCGCCCCTTGGAAACCCTATGGGCAGTTCTACTCTGTCCTATAGGGTCCCTATGAGCTGGAATCGACTAGACGGCAGCGGGTTTATTTTTTTTTTGTGCTGCAGAAAACTGGAACACTGGGGAGCCAGCAGCTCTCTTTTTGCCTCTTGCTTGCCCTGTGGCTCACCATCCTACGTCGACACCTGGAAATTGGACAGGTAGGACATTCGTGGAAGAACCTCCCATGGCTTCACTGCAGCCACAATGGCACCTCTGGGGGGGCACAGACAATACCCAAGACCCCTCATCACGATGCAGCCTCATGGCTTATCCAGGTCTCCTTGGTGGCAGACCCCACCCCCTGCTTCGGGGCCTCACCTTCTCATGCTTGCGCAGGAGCTCATGCCGCTGCAGGAAGTACTGGTCTTTGAGCTGCTGCTTCACCAGCTGATGTCTCTCCTGTAGGTGGTGCTCCTCCATCTCCCACAGGGCTGCCTCCCGGTCTGCAGAGGACACATCACCAGGTGAGGCACTGACCAGCCGCAACACAGAAGGGTCCTCTCCTCGCCAGACCTCCTCACTCTGCAGCTGATAACCTGCTCAGCTCAGAGGAATCACTACATACCTGCTATCTCATTACTGTGTTTGCTGATCTGACTGGGACAACTCCTAGAAACTTCCTTCAAATTTATGACAGCTCTCAGCAGTGTGGTATAGCAGACAGTGTCCAGAGTCACAAGCTAGAGAAATTGAAATCGAGGCTGGAACCTAGCTCCATTGCTGTGCTTTAGGATGCGTAAATAATCTCTCTAGGCCTCAGCTTCCAATTCTGCCAAATGGGCACAACCATAACACGGAGGGGGGAATGTCCTTGGGAGACGTTTTAAAGTACTATACTGCAACTCTCCTTTTCCAATGGGGCAAGTGGGAATGCTTAGATAGAGAAGACAGGGTGGCCTCTTGTCACTATTTCCTTCTCCTTTGAAAAATGGGTGAGAAGATGCTTGTTTCCTGGGTGTCCCACACATGTGCTATGGAGACAATGAGATCTGGTGTTTTATTACAGTAGTCCCTGTTAACCAACCCTTGTGCACAGCAACAGGGCAGGGGAGCTGGTGTCAGACTGAGAACCTCATGCTTTGCAAGATACACAGCCAGTCATGCTTGGCTTACTACTGAAGTTCAGCGTATTTTAGCTTATTCCTGTTCTGTGAAAACTGGTATCATTATGACGCATCAGAACAGAGATTTTGTCTTCCAAACCAAAATCAGAACCACAGTCTAATAAGCAGGGTGGTTCTTAGGACACTATGGGATAGAAAAATGGAAACGAGGGCTTTCCTGAAACATCTGTGCTCTACCCAGGATATCTGGACATCGAAGACTCTGTTTTGCTGGTCTACACCAAAAAAGGGGTTTACGCTGTTTAACTGCACTGACCATCAAAGCACTGGATGAGACACTTGGAGGGGTTAAGAGTGTGGCCTTAAGATGAGATCTTCATTCAAGGTTCAGCTCTACCACTCATTAATTGTGTAATCTTGGCCAAAGAATATAAACCCTCCAAACCTCAGTTTTCTCATCTACAAAATGGGGATAAAAACAAGACCTGCCTTACAGGGTTAAGGTGAGGATTCAATGAGATTAAGGTATGGAAATTGGCTGGCACACGGCCTGGAGGAGCTTCTGTTCAATACGCGATAGCTGGTACGATGCAGCTCTTCACATTCCCTTCTCCCCCTCAACCCATTAACCCAGCTCACTTATTTATAATTTCTACTCACTCTACTTCTCCTCCTTTCTTGTTTTCCTTGCCGTACTATATTGACTAAGACTTTGGAATAATGCTAAAGAATGTTCGTGGTGGGGGCACTGGTAGCTCAGTGGCAGAATTCTCACCTTCCATGTGGGAGACCCAGGTTCCATTCCTGGCCAATGTACCTCATGCACAGCCACCACCCATCTGTCAGTGGAGGCTTGGGTGTTGCTATGATTTTGAACAGGTTTCAATGGAGTTTCCAGACTAAGACAGACTAGGAAGAAAGGTGTGGATATCTACAGCCAAAAATCACCAAATGAAAACCCTATGGATCATAAAGATCCAATTCTCGAATGATCATGTGGATGGTGCAGGACTGGGTAGCAATTAGTTCCACTGTGTGTGGTGTTGCTATGAGTCAGCAGCTGACCTGATGGCAGCGAACAACAATAACAATAACAAGTGCTGGTGATAACTGGTATCCTTGCCTCTTTCCTGAATTTAGTGGGTTTTTTTCTAATATTTCACCACTAAGGATGCTTAGTTTTTAGGATGGAGGGGACCTAGCAGTTCTTTCCTGCCCACCCACTTCCAAAGGCTAGGATGTCCATTCATGGAGATTCTGGGTCAAGAGGACGCCCCCCACTCAGGGCACCCACCTCGAAGGAGCTCCTGCTTCCTATTGAGACACTCGCGCTCCTTATCACAGATCTCCCGCCTGTTCTCCGCAGTGATCCTCTTCATCGCCAGCTCCAGGTCCTCCTTCTGCTTGGCTAGAAACTCCTGGTCCTGTGGGGGAGAGGTGGAGGGCAGACCTTTACCCAGTGCTGGCTTTGATGTCTCAGCTCTTCTCTCTTATTATTGAAGAAAAGCCACATGATTAGTAAGGAAAACTTGGGAAATAAAAAAAAAAGGAAATATATAGAGGAGAAATTAAGCGAGACTTAGAGACAGCTCAACAAATTGCAACTTGTGGGTCTTATTTGGATCCTGATTCAAACAACAAATCGAAGGGGAAAAAAAAAAGATGCCATTCATGAGATCATTGGAAGCTTGAATACTGACTTGACTGCTAATATGATGCTATTAAGCAATTATTGTTATGTTGTTCAATTCTTAGCTATATTTATGATATTATGATTTTTTTTTAGAGCTACGCACTAAAAATAGTTACAGGTAAAATGATATTATGTCTGAGATTTGCTTCAAAATAATAAGATGGGATGGGGTAGGGAGTTGATAATTATTAAGACTGGGTGACAGGCATATGGGGTTCATTGTAATATTACATCTATTTATGTCTTTTTTTTTTTAACTGTACTTCAGGTGAGGGCTTACAGAACAAATAGTTCTCATGAAACAGTAGTACACATATTGTCTTATGACGTTGGTTAACAACCCCACAACATGTCAACCTTCTCCCTTCTCAACCTTTTTTTTTTTTGGTGAAAATATACATAGCCAAAGACACAGCATTTCAAAAATTTCTACACGCACAGTTCAGTGACATCAAATACTCTCTTCCAATTGTGCTGCTATTCTCACTTTAGATGAAGGCTTACAGAACAAAATAGTTTCTCATTTAATAGTTAGTACACATGTTGCCCTATGACGATGGTTAACAACCTCACAACACATCAACACTATCCTTACTCAACCTTGGGTTCCCTATCACCAGCTTCCTTGTCCCCTTCTGCCTTCTGGCCCTTGTCCCTGGACTGCTGTACTTCATTAGTCCCATTTGGTTTTATGGGGCTGTCTACTCCCCGGCTGAACAGTGAACCTCGGAGATGACTTCACCACTGAGCTAAAAGGGTGTCTGGGGGCCATACTCTCAGAGTTTCTCCAGTCTCCTTTAGGCCAGTAAATCTGGTCTTTTTTGTGTGTGTTTGAATTTTGTTCTACATCCTTCTCCAGTTCCGTCCAGAACCCTCGGTTGTGATCCCGGTCAGAGCAGTCAGTGGTGGTAGCCGGGCACCATCTAGATGTACTGGACTCAGTCTGGTGGAGGCCTTGGTAGCTGCAGTCCATTAGTCCTTTGGACTAATCTTTTCCCTATATCCTGTTCTCTTCGTTCTCCCTTGCCCCTGAAGGGATGAGACCAGTGGAGTATCTTAGATGGCTGCTCACAGGCTTTTAAGACTCCAGATGCTACTCACCAAGGTAGAATGTAGAACATTGTCTTTATAAACTGTGTTATGCCAGTTGAGCTAGATGTTCCCCGAGACCATGGTCCCAACAGCCCTCCACCCAGCAATTCAGTCCCTCAGGGAGTTTGGATGTATCTATGGGGCTTCCATGACCTTTCCTTGTACAGGTTGTGCTGGTTTATTTATGTCTTTTTAATTTTCCATAATACAGAATAAAAAAAAAACATTAAAATAAAAAAATTTTAGGAAACACACAAGAAGAAACTAAAAATCCCTACTAATCCTACTACCCAGGGCTAGCAACCATTGGTGGTGTATGTGTATGATTGTATCTGTATCTGCCATTGTTGTTTCACAAAAAGTATTAAAAAGACCTTGCGAAGCAGCCATCCAAGGTACAACTGGTCTCTATTCGCCTGGAGCAACAGAGGAAGAAGGAGAGTCAGGAACAGGAGGAGAGGAAATAGAATGTATGCCTAATTGTCTCTATGAACAGCTGCTTCCTTTACCATGAAACTGGAATAACTGGATGGTGTTTGGCTACCATTGCCATTATAGAAGAATCCTGATCAAAAGGGGAAAAATGCAAAACAGAATTTCAAATTCTAATGGACTGCAGACTTTCTGGAGTCACAGAACCTGGGTGAATCCCTGAAATTATTCCCCTGAAATAATCTTTAAACCTTAAACCAAAAATATCCCCTGAGGTCTTCTTTCAATCAAACAATAGTTTAGCTTAACTAGTAAAGAATGTCTGCTTTGAGCATTGTGCTCTTTTAAAGAACTATCTATATGGGATCAAACTGACAATAGCAACTCAAAATATTAGACAGGAAACTTAGGGAACAGTGAGTTTATGTTAACAGGGGAGGAACCACTCAGAAAAGGAGGGTGAGAATGGCTGCACAACTTAAAGAATGTAATCAATGTCACTGAATTGTACATGTAGGTATTACTGAATTGGTGTATGTTCTGTGAATATTCTCAACAACAACAACAAAAATAAAATAAATGAAAAAAAAGAAGAAATTAAGATCCACCATAATCCTACTACCCAGGGCTAGCAACCGCTTGTGGTGTATGTGTATGAGTACGTCTATATCGATTTGTTTTGTCACAAAAATTATTAAAAAGACCTTGCCATGTCACAGTGTAGTCTTCTGTCATATGAGCTTTAATGGCTAAAAATATTTAATGATAGGAAGATACCTTAATTTATTTACCCAATAAATAACAGGTTGTGGCTTTTCTCTATTTTAGGTAGTGCTGCTTTTCACACTCTGGTAGCTAAATATTTGTGAACTGCTGTGATAACTTCCTTAGGATTGGTCTCTAAAAGCAGAGACACTTAAGGATGTGCCCATTTTTAAGGCTCTTGACACAACTGCCAGATTGCCCTCCTAAACCAAACTCATTGCCATTGAGTCAATTCCAACTCATAGTGACACTACAGAACAGAGTAGAACTGCCCCATGGGGTTTCCAAGGAGCGGCTGGTGGATTTGAACCGCCGACCACTTAGTTAGCAACTGAGCTCTTAACCACTCCATCACCGGGCTTCTGCCCTCCTAAAGGGCCACACAATCTGCTCTCCCTCTGCAGGGGTGTGAGCCTGTGTCCCACCCTCACCACCCCTGCATTCTTTTTCTAATCACAGTATCAAGGGCCAGGTTGTAGGAAAGTATGATGGTGTGCTGGAGAGAACATGAGGTCTGGGGTCAGAGTGAGTTTGAGGCCTTGGCCTACACTGTTAACCCTGTAATGTTACCTCCTCGAGCCTTGGTTTCCTCCTCTGCAAATGGGAAAACCAACAGCACCAACCTTGTTAAGCTATGAATGCCAAGTCAGATGATATACATAGAAGCTTTGTAAATGTGGACTGGCTGGCCCTACAGGCTCTAATAATCTGGTCATTTTGGGGCAGCAGATACAGAACGTGCAAAGGCCCTGTGGTGGGAAATATTGGGGCACGGACCAACAAGGGTGAAAAGAAGTCTGGTAAGGCTGAGGCAGTGGACACAAACGAGTCAGAAGCAGGCAGGGGCCAGGCCACAGGGCCTCGAAAGCATAGTGAAGAGGCTGGTCTTATCTTATGGACAAAGGTGAACCACATGGGGTCGCCATGAGCCAAAATTGACTCGATGGCATCAAGTTCGGTTTGGCTTTGGTACTGGAGTACTAAGGCACAGCTGTGGAGGAAGGAGTGATGTGATCAGATTTGGAATTTGTATTGATCATACCTGCTGGTGTGAGAGAGAGAAAGAGCTGCAGGGGAGCAAAAGAAGAAGTAGGGAGACTAGTTGGTGGCAGGTTACTACAGCTGTTCAGGCAAAGATGATGATGGCTAGGGGGTCTCAGAGGTGTTGACAAGTTGATGGATCAAGAGATAACAAGGAGATAAAAAAAAATATGAGGTTTCAGGAGGCAATGAAGGATTTGAGTGGGGGAGAGGTATCAGGAATCTGGCCTGACAACAGGATGGATGGAGGATGGTGCCCACTCAGAACATGAGAACAAGACCAGGCCTGGGAGATCTCAGGTTTGATGTCTTTGAGACTCCAAAAGATATCTAATGTGCAGATGGGTACACTGGGTTGATCAAGGAGATGAGATGTACAAATAAATGACCCTACAACAAGGCAGGAAGTCCTCAGGGCTTAAGGAGGTGGGTGACGTAAAGGGCTGGAAAGTCTAGAGAAGGGAGAGCTCACTTCTAGCTGGAGTGATGGCAATCAGGGAAGGCTGCATAGGGGAGGTGATAAGTGGGGAGAGGGCATGAAGGATGGGCAGGATTTACGCGTGCAGAACAAGAAATAGGCATTTGAGGGCTGGACACAGGCAAAGAGAGAGGAGGCTATGATGAGCTGCTGGGGGCCTGGTCACCATTCAGGATCTCAAACCTGCCCTCCTCCCTCCCCCCTGGCTCTTCCCCTCCCCAGCTGAGGGCTTGGGCTGTGGACTCACAAGAAGCTGCTTTTTCTGCACGTACTCCTCCATCTTCTGCTTCATGCTATCCTTTCGCTGTTGCCGGGGGAGCTTCTCCACCTCCGTCTTCACCTGTACCGGAGACAGCAGAGTTTCAGCCAGGGCACCTGGGTCGGTACCCCTTACTCTTTCAACAAAATAAGCCTTCAATTCCAGAACCAGACCAGGACACAGAGGACGAGGCTCAGCTTTGGAGGCACTTGCCCCCATACGCGGCTCTGCTCCAAGCCCCCTGGAAGGCTGCACCTCTGAATCCACTGTGTGGGCTGCCGCTACAGGGCAGCGAGTGCCGTGTGTGGTTGCTTGGCACCTCTCCATCTACTTCTGCCGATACACCAGCACCTCTGTTTCCTTTAGGACACTACTTTTCAACTTTTTTTTTTTTTTTTAAATTATTCTTGTCCTCTAAAAAACTTTTTAGACATTTTTTTGCCTAGCTACCCTTGCCCCCATAAAATACACTGATAGTTCAGTGATAGAATTCTTGCCTTCCATGAGTGAGACCCAGGTTTGATGCCCAGCCAATGAACCTCATGCACAGCCACCACCTGTGTGTTAGTGGAGGCTTGCACGTCGCTATGACGCTGAACAGGTTTCAGTGGAGCTTCCAGACTAAGATTAGGAAGAAAGGCATGGTGATCTATTTCCAAAAACCAGCCCAGTGAAAACCCTATGGATCACAATGGTTTGATTTGCCACTGATCATAGGGATGGTGTAGGACTGGGCAGCATTTCGTTCCATTGTGCATCAGGTCACCATGAGTCAAGAGCTGACTTGACGACAGCTAACAATAGTGTATCTGTTTATGTGCTGTGGCCCATTGAGGTAGCTAAGTTATTTCTCGTCCCTGTTGAGAATGCATGCTTTAAAAGGGAAGCATCCATCCCATTCTCAGTCCTTGAGATTTAAGTGTGGCTGACACACCCAAACCTCTAGCTGGGCATATGATCCTGGCCTGGTCAATCAGCGTAGTCCTTGCCCCCAGCATCAGGGGTTGGTTTAGAGATGTGCATGTGGCCATGGTTGGGCCAGTGAGAGCTGCAGGACATTTACCAGGGCCACTCTTTCCTCTGGGGTGGCTAAGCTGGGATGATGTAGGCCAAGAGCCAGTAGAGGTCCCCTTATAACCCTTGAAGGGGGACTGCCTGAGACAAAATACACACAAGGAAGAAATGCCAAGAGATGAGACAGGTTCCTGGTGACATTAGATGCCAACACATTTTCTTTCTTCTTTAAGCCATTTGGAATTGGCTATCTTTATAATAGCATCACTGACCGATCATGGTAAGATACCGATTTTCAGGTTTTATGGATGGGAAATCTAAGGCTCAGAGAGGTGAAGTGACTCACTCTGGGTTGCACAGTTGGTAAGTAGGAGAGTCAGGGTTCTAACCCAGGACATCTGACTCGAAAACCATGCCCTGCCCACTCTCCCACGGTGCTGGGGGCCCATGTCATAGGCTGCGGTTCCGCAGCCCTCAGTCACAGTCCTGGACTCTCACTCCAGCACAGCATGGTGGGAGCTTCTGAGGCCTGTGGGGAGGGGCTGACTGACTCCAAGCGCCTCACCTGCTTCAAACCAAGCTTCCGAGCACCCGTCAGAGGCATCTTTAGGCTGGCAAGGGCAGGCTAGGGGACGGGGAAGCAAGGGATGGGCTAAGCAGGGGCTTGTTCTTGGTGGGGGCACAGCCACAGGGTAGGTTTTTAGTCTTCCTTGGACTCTCGGATACCTGAAGAGGCATCTACACACTGAGATTCAGGCCCCAAGCAGTATGGGGAGGTATGTGCTATATCCACACCATGGAGGTGGCGAGGAGGGGGCAACGCGTATGCCTGTAAACCAGGACTCTGTTAACATCTCTGTTGGACAATCACTTGTTGACTTAGAGTAGTGGTTCTCAACCAGGGGTGATTTTGTCCCCCAGGGGGCATTTGGCAATGTCTGGAGACATTTTTAGTTGTCCCAACTAGGAGGGTACTGCTGGCATCTACTGGGTAGAGGCCAGGGAGGCTGCTAAACATCCTACAATGCACAGGACAGCCCCACAAGAAAGAATTATCTGGCCCAAAATACCAGTAGTGCCAAGGTCATGAAACCCTGATTTAGATTATGTCCTGTGGCCACGTCGGTTGTTACCAAATGAAGACAGAGCCCCAAGTGCTGCTGGGAGCTGCCAGATGGGTAAAATTTTATTTCTGTCTCTCTCACACATTAATTCTTCTTGTGGGAATTCAAGTTCATTCTCATTAATCAATGTCTTCCACAAGGTCAAGTCATCTTAAAATCAATGATAAAACTGGACAATAAAGGTGTCAACTGAGCCTCCATTAATGACATCTTTTTATCCTTCCAGTCCAACCATCTCAAAAAGCAGTTTGTATAAAAATAGTAAGAAAGGATAACAGAAAATCAGGAATACAGATAACAGCAAACACCTGCATATATCTATTAGTATGTGCCAGGCTATTCCAAGTGCTTCACATATAATACCTCATTTAATTTTTACTACAACCCTTTGGGGTAAGAACTATTAAGAAATAGAAGCAAAAACAGGTGAAGAGTAGAGGAGAGTACACAAAGCAGGCATGGGTTGTAAGGTACCTGGGAAGGTATGAGTTCCTCAACTATCTGAGGAGCTCTGGGTAGGGGTCAAGGGAGAGGGTGGGTGTGCTGGATAAAGCCTGGAGATGCTTTCCTTTGAGATAGAGCCCTTAATATCAAGTCAAAGCCCTTGCTTCTACATAGGTGAACTGAGGAACCCAAGCAGAACCCCAAGTACTAGATGGTACACACTGTCAGAGTTCAATGCCAGGCTTGGAAACCTGGCTGGAAACCTGCCAGCAGAGAGAAAATCCAACTTCGTCAAGGGCAGGTTCTCCTAAGGGTGAGGGGCCTTTATCCCCCTTACACATTCCCTATCCCAGGCGCCTCCTGTCTTTTCTACCCTTCCAGTTTCCCATGATTCCTTCACCCTTACACACACAAAAGGTATACATATGTGATGAGGTAGGGAGCCAAGGAGGGAGATGGCAACTACTGAGCAATTATTCTGTGGCAGACATTAGGTCTAATGCTGAACATAACCGCCCCCACCAAAAAACAAACAAACAAACAAACCCCCTGCCGTCCAATTGATTCCAACTCATAGCGCCCCTATAGGACAGGGTGGAATTGCCCCACAGGATTTCCAAGGCTGTAATCTCTACGGAAGCAGACTGCCACACCTTTCTCCTGTGGAGTGGCTAGCGAGTTCGAACTGCCAATTTTTTCATTAGCAGCTGAGCACTTTGTTAACTACTGCGCCCCCAGGGCTCCTTACACTCACCATACATCTAATTTAAGGCTCAAAACATCCATGTGAGGGATGTATGGTTAACAACAATTAATACAACAGCAAGCTTCTGGCCACAGACCACTACCCTACATGATCTGGTCCCTGTCTACTTCTCTAGTTTCACCTTGTGGTAATCTCCCCTTTGCTTCCTAAATTTCAGCCGCACTGATCATTTTTGCAACTCTGAACACTCCAAGTTCTTTCCATACCCCAGGACCTTTGCACATGCCATTCCACCTGCCTGGAATGCTCTTACCCTGGCAGCATCCTTCTGGTCTCCGCTTAAATGTCATATGCTGAGAGGCCTTCCCTGACACTCTAACACAGGTTTCTCCATATATTTTCTAGTTTATCAGCCTATTTGCTTTCACAGCACATATGCAGTTGGCAATTGTTTTATTTGTTTGATGGTATACTTGCTTTTCTGGCTTCCCTGGAGATTAATACCTCCTTGAGGGAGGTACTGTGTCTATTTTGTTCATTGCAGTATCCTTGGCGCCGAGCACAGTGCCACACATATAGACACTCAATAAAATAGCTGCTGAATAACTCTCATTTTGACAGAAGGCAAATGGGACTCAGGGAAGTAACTTGTCCAAAGCCAAACAGCTAGCAAGCCCCAGAGCCATAACCTGACACCAGGCCTGATGCCCAGGCCTGTGCTCCCTGCATGAGCTGGAGATGTGTTTGATGTCAGCTCCCCGATGGCCCCTAGCCCACTTGTCCATCTCTCAGCACCAGGGCCAGGACTAGGGTGAGGGGAGTGAGGCACTTGCCTTGGACACAAAATTTAAGGGATGCCAAAAAACTCAGTAATCAAGATGAATAATATTTTTATCAAATGAATAATATTTTTAAAAATCAAAGCTCATGCCAAAACATCCATGATGAACAAAATATCAAAGTAGTAAACAAAGACTTGCATACCAATGTTCATTACAGCATTATTCACAACAGCCAAAAGGCAGAAGCAACCCATGAGTCCATCAACAGATGAATGGGATAAACAAAATATGATATTATTCATATAATGGAATATTATTAAGCCATAAAAAAGAATGAAGTTCTGATACATGATACAATGTGGCTAAACCTAGAAAGCATTATGCTGAGTGAAATAAGCCAGACACAAAAGGCCAGAATATTGTCTGATCCCACTTACATGAAATGCCCAGAAAGATATGAGAATAGAGACAGAAAGTAGATTAGTGGTTACCAGGGGCTAGAGGGAGAGGAGGATAAGGAGTTACTGTTTTAAGGGGTACTGAGTTGCTGTTTGGGATGATGGAAAAGCTTTGGAAAGAGATAGTGGTGAAGGTTACACAACACGGTGAATGTAATTAATGTCACTGAACTGTACATTTTAAAGTGGTTAAAATGGCAAATTTTATGTTGTACATACTTTACTACAATAATTGTTTTTTAAAAAACCCACGATGAACAAAACACCAAAATGTTTCACCAGCCTGAGCCCAGAACAACTAGATGGTGCCTGGCTGTCACCACCGACCGCTCTGACAGGGATCACAATAGAGGGTTCTGGACAGAGTGGGAGAAAAATGTAGATCAAAATTCAAATTCACAAAAAAAGACCAGACTTACTGGTCTGACAGAGACTGGGAGGACCCGGAAGACGATGGCCCCTGGATACCTTGCTAACTCAGAACTGAAGCCACTCTCGAAAGTCTACCTTTCAGTCAAAGATTAGACAGGCCCATAAAATAAACAATAACACACTGTGAGGAATGTGCCTCTTAACTCAGTCAAGTATAGGAGACCAAATGGGCAACACCTGCCCCAAAGCAAAGATGAGAAGGCAGGAAGAGACAGAAAAACTGGATGAAAGGACACAGAGAACCCGGGGTAGAAAGGAAAAGGGGAAGAGTGTTGACACATTGCTGAGATTGCAGCTAATGTCACAAAACAATTTGTGTATAAAGTTTTGAATGAGAAACAAACTTGCATTGTACTTTTACCTAAAACACAATAAAATTTAAAAAAAAAAATCAAAATGTTAGATAAAGACAGGATCCAACCTGGTACTTGCACGGCTCAACCTCACTGCCTCACCCTGATTCTGGTCCTGTTACATAATGCCTTAATTTCAATTTTGATATGCATTCATCATGAATTTTTTCATTAATTTTTATTTTTACATGTTGCATCAAATTATTATTAAGTTTGATACTAAGTTTTTTGTTACCCTGTGAAGTTTTGTGCCTGAGGTGAGTGCCTCACCTGCTGTACCCTAGCCCCGCCCCTGCTCATCTGGCCAGTGGCCTGGCTCCCACAGGCAGCTGCCTGAGGCCTACTGGATGTACCAAACGTCAAGCCCATCATGGTAAAGTCTGGGAGCGGGGCTCTAACTGAAGGCCCCAGGTCTGTGGATCACCCTTGGAGGCAGTTCATCCACTGCTGTCATCTGGCGATCGGAAACACTAGACTGGTGCCCCTGCCTGGGGCTTCCCTGCTCCTCTGTCTACCTCCTTCCTCCTGAGAGTGTAGGAAGGAAAGCATGGCCCAGCCTCCGGGTTCTGGTTTCACAGAGGGAGGAGTGGGCTGTTCTTTGGGATCCGGATGCCCTTCCCAGGGCAGGCAGAGACTGCGCCTCCCTCCCCCTGTCTCAGGACCATTTGCCTCTTCCAGCTGGAAGGGACACAGGAAGAAGAGACGTGTGGATCCCAAGCAGGGACTGTTGTTCTGGGAGAAGAGGGGTGAGCATGTAGAGGACTTGCTGTGTTTGCACACCCAGCACGCATCCCCCTTCTGGCAACAGCACCTCAGATCCCCCTGGGCCACTGTCCCTTCCTTCTTCCCTGCCCTCTTTCAGCTCGTGTTGCTATGCTGGGAGGATGCAAAGGAAGCTGGCAGAGGCCACATGGCAAGGCCTACCAGGAATGAAGTCAACACAGGAAAGCAGAGTCCAATGGATGGAGAAGTGGCTCCTGATGACACAGCTGAACACCTGGCTCCAGCTCTGCCTGGACTTAGCTTTTCAGTTACACGAGCTCCCCAAAATTCCCCATCGTTGAGATAAGGTTTTGCTGGGGCTTCTATTACTTGCAAGTGAGAGAGTCCTAATACTCCTAGAGCCCCCCTGCCTCGGCCCAGCACGTACTCACCTCCTTCTTCATCAGTTTGAGCTGTTCCTGGAACCTGGCAGAGTCCCGCTCCTGTTCCAGGCGGATCCGCTTGGCCTCCTCCCGGCGGCGCACGGCATGTTCTTGCTCCATCTTCTCCACTTGCTGCTTTTGCTGACGCTCCAGGTTCTCCAGCTCTGTGTCAAAGTACTTCTTCTTGGTCTGAAAGGAACAGAAAGGGAAATTCAGCAAAGTCACTTTATACCTGGGAGAGAGGTGGGGAGAGATGAGAGCCTGTGCTTAAACTTGAGTTTGAGTCCCAGCTCCACCACTTCTTTGCTGTGTGACCTGGGTCAAGTGATTTAAATTTTCTGAGTCTCAATTTCATCATTTGCTAAAGGAAGAACAGACCATCTCCCTTACAGAGTTGTTTTGTGGTGCTCAGTAAAGGTTATTTCCCTTCTAGAAGCTCCTCCCATGTGACTCAGAGGATCACTGGGACCTTCGTGTGATTCTGTGTTTACAAGTCAATGCTTAATGAGATTTTGAAACCAGAGGAATTGGGCAAATGTTGTGAATTACTGTCCACTGCCCAATCATCCCCACTCTGCAGCCCCCACTTAAAAAAAAAAAAATGGAGGCAAGGAGCCCTGCAGGACCCATCTTTTCCCACTTACATTGATTTCTTGTTCGAAACGTTTATGCATCTGCTCCAGCTGCAGCTCATGCTTGCTGCTCAGCTGGGTCTGGTTCCGATGTTCTTCTTTCTGGAGCAGCCGGAGCTCTCGGAGTTCCTGGCGCCTGAAGGGTTAAAAGATGTGGACATTTCACAGCCAGAAAGGGGTCTCAGAGATCACATAACTCACGTAGGCAGACTAAGGGCTGGAGCATGGAGAAGAGTCATACAAGTCAGGGGCAGAGGTATGACTAGAACTCAGGCCTCATTTGACATTTAATGACAGACAAAACATTAATAATCTTAATATATAAGAAGCACTTACACATCAATAAGACAAAAAGAATCCTAATAAGAAAGTGCTTTAGAACATAGGCATGAAAACAAGAGATGAACAAAAATTTAAGTTAGGTATAAGTTATGCAACATTAAAAAGAATAACATTTTCTTTACTAAAGATGTAAGATTATAGTGGAAATTGATATTTTCATATACTACTGACAGGTATAAATTAGTACATCTCTGCAGGACAATGTAGAAATACGTTCATGCCTTTTGACAGGGTAGTTTCACTTCTGGATACTGAGTCTGAAGAAATATTCAGAAATGCACAACACAACTGAATAAGGATGTTTGTAACAATGTTACTTATAAAAAATTGGAAACAACTTAAATGTCCATCAGCACAGATCTAATTAAAGAAATTAAAATATATCCATATGATGGAATTCTATACAACCATTAAAAATCAAGTCTTAGACTATCTATGGGATCAAATTGACAACAGCAACTCGAAAGGCTAGATAGGAAGCTGAGAAGGTAGTGAGTTTGTTAATGGAGGAGGAACAACTCAGAAAAGGAGGGTGAGAATGGTCGTACAACTCAAAAATGTAATCAATGTCACTGACTTGAACATGTAAAGATCGTTGAACTGGTGTATGTTCTGCTGTGTATATTTTCAACAACAACAAAAATAAAATAAATTATTTTAAAAGATCAAGTCTTAGGTAAATATTTAATTACATTGGGAAAATGTCTATTAAAAACATAACGGCTCTTTATGAACAGATACGGAGTGATCTCTCTAAGTGAAAAAAGCAAGATGCTAAAGGGTGTCTAAACTGCTACCCTGCCATCTGTATAAAACACAAGACAGGCAATATATGTGTGTGATTAAGTACCTCTGGAAAGATACGCGAGACAATATTAACTCAGGGAGGGGAACAGGGTGGCTGGCTGGCAGGAAAGGGAGGGAGCGAGAGTTTTCATTGTTTACCTTTTTCTATTTTTGGAATTTTGAACCATGAGACTATATTACCTATACAAAAAACAAATACAATAAAAATTTGACCTACACTTTAATTTTATAAAATTACCTTAATCTTCCACTCACAGAAAGTATACTGGCAGGATAAACCCCAAAGTGTTAACTGGGCAATTCCATTAAAAATTAATATGTATCTTTTATGTAACCAGAAAAGAAAAACAAATTTAAATGCTGCATTAAGAACTGGGGCCTCCTGGCTGTGAACCAGGAGCTCCCTGGAGGCCTCTTGGGATTGGGTTGACGAGGCCTGGATTCTAGTCCAGCTCCCACAGCCTGCACTGTGGGGTGCCCACTCCCACCCCAGCTGGCCTTCCTCTCAGCCTTGAGTGAATATAACTGCCCCTGGAACTACCCTGCCACTAGGAGAGGCTGGGACACTCTCTGGGGTCCAGAGGAGCCTTGTTTGAACCTTTACTCTGTCAAATTTCCAGCTTCAGGCCTTGGGCAGTCACCAATCTTCGTGGGCCTCCACTGCCTCATCTGTAAAATGCGGACAGTAATCTCTATCTCTCAGGTCCTTTGGGCGTTCAAAGAGGTGATATATGTAAAGTGCCCTGCTTGATAAAATGCTCGGAGGACAATGAGGATGAGGAGGTAGCCAGGGCTGCTCCCATCTCTGGAGGAGCACTTTCTACACCATATAAAGAAGCTTCTATCTGCGTCTCTGCTTTGCTGGGAAGTGAGAAAGTAGGGGCACTTTATGCGAGTGTTAACAAAGAAATGGAAATTCTAACTCAAGAGAAACTAAGGTTTAGAGAACAATTGACAAATAAGCAAACAAACGAAGGAACACAGAGAGAAGGCAGGCAGCCAGGTTGTGACATCACCTCCCTGACCCACCCAAGTTCTCACAAGGGCAGCAGGCAGACCGGCAGGCTAATGACTTAAGAAAGAACTCACACAAGCAATTTTAGGGAAGAACAGGGGGCACTCTGGTCCAACAGCTTCAGTCTGGGACAGGGATGAACATGCTGTCACATGGTTCAAAAAACTACATGTGACCCTCTTCCTCAAAGAAAAAAAAAACAGTTGCCTTCAAGTTGACTCCAACTCATGGCGACCTCATGTGTGTCAGAGAACTGTGCTCCACAGGGTTTTCAGCAGATGATTTTTCTAAAACAAACTGCCAGACCTTTCTTCTGAGGTGCCTCTGGGGGGACTCGAGCCTCGACATGTGAGACAACCCTCTGGAAATGCTAGGATCCAGGCATTACAGGGGCATGGGCTGGCGGGGAAGGATCTAGGCCTCCACACCTCTGCAGACAGGCATCCAGTTTACAGGACACTCAGACCTCCAGGTCACGGCATACAAATAAGAAAAGGCTTGTTCTTCCTGAGCACCTCTCCTCCACCTGGGCTGGGTCTCACCTTTCCAACCTGAATGGCACACAGCTCCTCCTCTTTAAGAGGGGTCCAGAGCCATGGCCAGAGGGCATCACTTCTTGGTGGGGTGTGGGGAATCTGGAATTTCAACCCTGGAACCTGAACTGCCCAGAGGGGAGATGATAGAAACCCAGCTCCTGAGGTCTGAAGCTTGATGAATTCAGGGCACCTCCCAGGTGACTGTTAAATCAGAAGGTGGTGTCACTGGGCAAAAGCAAGCCTGCCCAGCCTCCCCAACCCTCACAGGTGAGGACACAAGTGTGTGCGTATATGATGTGTGTGTACATGTGCATGCTCCTGCAGAAACACTGCTAACTAACCAACCATCAAAAAATCTGCTCTCATCCTTCTGGCCCCTAGAGGGAAGAAGTGCTACACAGCGTCCTAAACTGCTACTATTTGGCTTTGGAATGTTTGTGCTTTTTTAAAAATACGAATGTGTGTGATGTTCTAAAAATCTGCTCCAAACCAATCATGAATATACACTGCAAAGGCCTGGCCCCAGTGGAGCTGGGTGGCTGCTCAGCCTCCCTGACTGGCATGCCCTCCCCTGCCACCCCCAGGAAGCACCTGGTCCAGTAGGAATTCAGTGAAATCCTCACACAAGCAAGTCTGCTGCAGTGGGTTGAATGGTGGCCCCCAAAGCTATGTCTACCTCCTATGCCCCAGAACTTTAGAGTGTGACCTCATTGGAAAAAGGGTCTTTGCGGATGTAATTAAGGGTCCATGATGAGATCATCCTGGGTTATCTGGGGGAGCCCTAAACCCAATGATGAGTGTCCTTGTAAGAGACACACATAGAAGACAGACAGAGGAGAAGAAGGTGATGTGACACTGCAGTGATGTGGCCACAAGCCAAGAAATGCCAGGAGCCACCAGAAGCTGGAAGAGGCAAGGAACGATTCTCCCCTGATGACTTTAGAAGGAGTGCAGCCCTGCTCACACCTTGATTTTAGACTTCTGGCCTCCAGAACTGTGAGAGAACAGATTTCTGTTGTGCTAAGCCACCAAGTTTGCAGTTATTTGTTGCGACAGCCACAGGAAACTAATACACCGAAACATAATCTCAGCTCTACCCCTTCCCAACTGAGTGACCTGCGGCAAGTAACTTAACTGCCAAAAAACAGCTTCCTCATTTACAAAATGGTGGAAACAGGGTCTCCCTAAGGAGTGCTGCAAGGAGTCCCTAGGTGGCACAAATGGTTAAACACTTTGCTGCGAACCAAAAGGTTGGCGGTTTGAGTCTGTCAGAGGTATGCTGGAAGAAAGGCCTGGTGACCTACTTCTGGAAAATCAGCTATTGAAAACCCCATGGAGCTCAGTACTACTCTGACACACACGGAGTCAGAATCTACCCACTAGCAACTGCTTTTTGTTGGTTGGCTGGCTGGTTTTTTTAGGGAGGGCTGTGAGGAGGGCAGTGGTGGTTCAGTGGAAGAATTCTCGCCTTCCATGCAGAAGACCCAGGTTCGATTCCTGGCCAATATGCCTCATGTGCAGCCACCACCCATCTGTCAGTGGAGGCTTGTTTGTCCCTATGATGCTGAACAGGTTTCAGTGGAGATTCCAGGCTAAGACGGACTAGGAAGAAAACCCTGGTCTTCTACTTCAGAAAATCAGCCCATGAAAACCCAATGGATCACAACAGTCTGATTCTGTTATACGTGAGGTCGCCATGAGTTTTGGGCTGACTTGACAGCAGTTAACAACAAGGAGGGCTATTAGACGAAAACAGCGACTGAAAAGTGCAGAGCACGGTTCCTGGCTCATAGGTTCCAGCTCACACCTTCCCGCCTGGTCTAATCCCTCAGCAAGGCTCATTGGTTTTGCCTCCAAAATGTATGTTGAACCCAATCACTTCTTCTCTTTTCTGTGGCCACTGCCCTAGCCCAAGCCCACAGCCTGACTGTCCTGGAAGAGGGCCCAGCCTCCTGGTCTCTCGTTTCCCTGCTCCCAGTCTTAACCCCTCTACAGCCCCCGCTTGCATAGCAGCCAAAGCCATTTTTAAAAAGGGACATCTGAGGTGGTCACTCTTCAGCTGTTAGCCCCCTCTCCACACACACTGTACCAGGAGTAAAAGCCACACTCTTTTTACGTCTTTCACTCCAGCCCACAGGCCTATGTGATCTGGGCCCTGCTGACCCCGCTGACCGCATCCCCTACGCTCTCCCTCTGACCTTTACACTCTAGCCCTGTCCTTTCGGTGCCTTAAACAAGCCAAGGGCCATTCCTCAGGACCTCAGCGACTGCAGCTCCCTCTGTGCTCCCCAGCTCTAAAAACAGCCGCTCACCTTTCAGGCTCAGCTCACAGGGTTTTCCTCAGAGCAGCCTCTCCCCACCCCCTGCCCAGCCCAGGCACTTGCTACCACATGACCTATTCATTACCCTCCTAGAATATGCCGCAATCAGAAATTATCTAGTATAGTGTGCATTGGCCCATTAGGTAGAAGTTCTATAAGGGCAAAGGCCTTATCTATCTGGGTCATTGCCATATCCCCCAAGCCCAGCATGATGCCTGTGCTGTTGTGGGAACTCAGTCAATATTTATGTTTGGGATGAACAGATGGGCAGACAGACAGATGCAGGGGTAGATGAATGGGTGGGTGGGAGGATGAGTGGATAGGTGGATGGATGGATAGATACATGGATGAGTAGATGCATGAACAGACAAACAGACAGATGGGTGGGTGACTGGATGGATGGGTAGATGGATGGGTGGATGGGTGGATGGGTGGATGGATGGATAGATACATGGATGAGTAGATGCATGAACGGACAGGCAGATGGGTGGGTGACTGGATGGATGGGTAGATGGATGGGTGGATGGGTGGATGGGTGGATGGATGGATAGATACATGGATGAGTAGATGCATGAACGGACAAACAGACAGATGGGTGGGTGACTGGATGGATGGGTAGATGGATGGGTGGATGAGTGGATGGGTGGATGGATGGATAGATACATGGATGAGTAGATGCATGAACGGACAAACAGACAGATGGGTGGGTGACTGGATGGATGGGTAGATGGATGGGTGGATGGGTGGACGGGTGGACGGATGGATGGATGAATGGATGGCTGCCTGGCAGGATGGATGCAGACGTGCAGGATCTCAATCAAAATCAGTTTCCTTTTGTCTCCTTGATCTCCCAGTTTATGCTGCAGACAGATAACCCTTATGCCCACCCTGCATACCACACCTCCACCCTATTACCACCATCAGTGGCCCTGCCCAGGCTCACCTGAGAAATCTCATCTCCTCATCCTTCTTTTCATCTTCGCTGATGATCTTGGAGGTGGTGATGCTCACCTCCAGGCCATCCACCACAAACTTGCGAGTCCGCTTGAGGGTCTTGTTGTGCAGCTTTGAGTCCTGGCCGGGAAAAATCATTAAGCAAAGCTCAGCATTTCAGCTAAGAATTCACAGCTGATACAGGGAGGTGGCCCTAGCCCTCCTGGCCCCCCAGACTCAGCCCAGCCCAGGGAGGACACGGCTGCCCATTGCCCCTCTCGTGTCAGCTTCTCAATCTGAGAGCCTGAGTGTCCAAGTGCACTCCTTTTCCTCTCCCTGATCTTGACCTTCAGACACTGCCGTGATGCCTGCACACCTCGCTGTTGGCACCCCACACACGTACACTGTGGTGGCAGAAAGAGCTTAGTTCTAATCCTGACTGTACCACTTATTCACTCTGTGACTTGGGCAAGTCCCTTGTCCTGTCTGAGCCTTAGTTTCCTCACCAGTCAAATGAGGACAGTAATAGTACTTGCCTCACAGGGTGGTTACAGCAAGTCAATGAGATCAAGTGTGGGTGTCACGCGGTGTAGCACCCAGCTCTTGGCAAGTGTGATTCCTGATGTTTATTATTACCAGACCAGAATCTCTTGTCAGAAATGCTAAAATACAACGTAGAAGACCAAAAGTTGTTTTGTAACTGATCTGGCAGGAAACCTGACCTGACCAGACCCGACCTCCTACTTGGAACTGCCACGAGATTACTCATAATCTTTGCCTTTGACTATGAATAATCGTGCATTTCACATGTGGTTGCTTACAGAGTGATGCCTGAATACCTGGAAGTATGAGATAATATATGGTGCCCTTTGAAAATCTGGATTCTGATTTGGGTGAGGACCTGTGGCCTGCAGTGGTCTCATCACGGCATCCTCCCTTGTGTCTGACCCCTTGGCTGGCTTCTGGGGACCCCCCTGGTGAAGCCCAGCCCTGCCTTTCCGAGAGAGGAGAGAGCCAGCCAGGGTGGCTCCAGGCAGTTGGTCTCTGCACCCTCAAATCTGCTCTGACCCCCACTCCCACTCCCACTCAGTGGAGACCAGCCCACCATTCTCGTTTGCTAATGGCTGGGCCCCATCCCTACACTCTTTTGCCTCCTCCCATGGCATCTTGCCCAGGACACCTTGAGAACAGGGCTGTCATGTCTGACTCTCTATTGTGCCCAACTCAGAAGTCCTAGGACCAAGATGGGTTAAATGAGCAGGGAGAAATAGAAGCTGGCAGGAGAGAACTGAAGTGGAAAAGGGAGGCCCTGGCAGCAGCCCTCAGAGAACTGCTCCTGGCTACGGGGCTTCATCCCTGAGGTAACAGGCTTCTCCTGCAGGCCAACAGGGCTGATGCAGCCAGCAGGGGCTTATCAGAACAGCCCGATCCACTCACAGGAACGTTCTCAACACCCTGCTCTGGGTGGGGCTGGCCTTTAGCACAGGAAAAAAAAAGGTAAAAACGACGTTTTTTTTTACATTTAGGGTCCTTTTTTTTTTTTTTTTTTTTTTAAAAAAAAAAAGACTGGGAAACTATACTAAAAGAGAAATGGATGAAGCTTATGGAAGTTCAAAAAATTATATAGCTGGTGTGCTACTCATTGTGTGATTTACAACAGAATAATTCAGGTTTGGCAACTATACTATTGTGTCTTAAGGTGGAAGTCCATAAGTAGTGAAAATGGTTAATGCACTCAGCTGCTAACACAAAGGTTGGAGGTTCTAATCCATCCAGAGGCACCTGGGAAGAAAGATATGGGGATCTACTTCTGAAAAATCAGCCACTGAAAATCCCATGGAGTACCGTTCTACTCTGACACACATGGGGTCATTAGGAGTTGGAACTGACGCCACAGAAACTGTGGTGGTGGTCTTGAGGTGGTTTTGGTGTTGGGTCTGTGGGTCAAGGCCATTCCCCGGGGAACACGGAATGGGGTTTTCCTGGAAGGGAGTTGCCTGCTAATTATACCAGAAAGAGACAGATCCTGTGACAGGAAGTAGGGACTTGGTAAAGGAAGAACATTTTCATCCGGACCTGGGCTCCAAGGAGGGCCGATATGCCTCGTGGCACTGTCTAGGGGTAGGCACATTGGTTCTGGGAAGCTGCTACCATAAGAAGTCCTGTCAGGATGGGCTTGGCAGGCAGATGCAGACTGAGACGACAGGGGTACTACTCTCTCACTGCCCTTAAGGTCTTTTCAAGACGAGAAGGGGCAAGACGCCTGTCCCTGGGAAGGTGCTGGGCCCCAGTGCTGCTTATACATAAGAGCTGCTGTCCACACTTCTCCTAGTGACCTGTAGAACTTTGTGTTCTTGAAGCTCATTGTTGGGCTAGCTGGCTGCTTCTCCTCCTTTCTCTCCCTTTCATTTAGTAAATATTTTTTGAGGATCTACTGTGTAGTTTTCACTGGAGAAATGATGAGAGGAAAGAAAAAAAAAAAGAAGTTACAGTACTTTCTCTAAAACCCACAGGAGAGTGAGGCCTCAGCATGGCCACAGTCAGGTGGTCACTGGTGAGTTCAGGAATGTTCTGTAATTATTGAAGTCAGCAGGGGAAGGAGTCAGCCCTTACAGTCAGTGGAAGAGGGGGAGGCTGTAGCTTCCCTGGAAAGGCAAGTGGAGTTGACAGTGTGGAGTTGGGGTCTGACTAGCAACTCCACTTCCTACCTCCATGGCCCACCTCCCAACTTCACTAAGCCTGTCTCCTCATCTGTAAATTGGAATGATGTTGCACATAACTGTGTTCATCACAGGCTGACCTCTCAGGCACAGCGGATATTGTCATCTGTTTAACATTATCTACGTCCAGGAAGGCCACTAAGCCGGGAAGAAAGCTGTGAGCCCTTTCCTCTCAGTGAATCTACCAGTCATCGGCTGAACCACAGAGCTGACCCCACAGGATAACCCCTGAAAGCCCCAAATAAAAGAACTTCTAGAATTCTCTCTCCTGAATTTTACCAAGGCCTTTAACCAAACTTTGAAATTTAAACCGGAACCAACTGCTTGACATTACTAAATCCCATATTGAATCAAAATACTCTGGAGATTGGAGATTAAACTATGAATTAAACTGTTGTTGTTAGTTGCCATCAAGTTGGCCCCCAACTCATGGCAACCCCATGTACCACAAGATCAGACCATTGTGATCTATAGGGTTTTCACTGGCTGATTTTTGGAAGTAGATCGCCAGGCCTTTCTTCCTAGTCCATCTTAGTCTGGAAGCTCCACTGAAACCTGTTCAGCATGATAGCAACACACAAGCCTCCACTGATAGGTGGTGACTGCACATGAGGTGCACTGGCTGGGAATCAAACCCAGGTCTCCTGCATGAAAGGTGAGAATTCTACCACTAAACCACCACTGTCCCCTCTATGAATTGAACTATAAGTTCCTTAAAGAAAAGAGCAATCCTCATGAACCACTTCAAATGGGAGACAGCTGCTAAATGCTTTCTAAAACCAAAGCTGGGCAGAAAATATCCTACAATAATCCTGCTCCAAGTCTCCAGGCGGGAGGTGGAGTTACCTTAATGGACAGAGAGCCCGTCTCTTTGTTCAGGGACAGGTCAGCAGAGAGGGAGGTGCTGTAGTCCGTGCTCTCGGAGACGGAGAGGCTGCCATAGTCTGAGTCGCTCTTGGATGGGCCTGGAGCCACCTGGGCAGGGGGCTCCAGGCTGCCATTGCCCAGCTTCTCGTCACCCAAAGTCTCCAGGGCGCTGCTGTTGGGCCGGCTCTGGCTTGCCTTTCGGGACCTATTGGCTACTGGACCGAGGTCCCCCCAGTCAGTGACTTGCTTCTCCTCGGCTATCTGAATCCTGGCATCCATCGATACTGGTCGGGACTTCCGGAGGGGAGCAGGCACAGCTAGGCCATTCTCATTTCCAGGGGCCACATCTGGGGGGCTGGTGGTTTGGAGGGATCTGTCCCCAGAGGGCTGGCTACAGGGCCCATTCACACTGTCCTGAGGCTGGCTGGGCGTTGGCAGGGTGGAAGATGATTCCTTGAGAGGCTTGTCGGCATTGAGGTTCAGCTGACTCACCTCAGAAGAGTCCTGAGTGTGGTTCCCCAGAGGCTAGGAAAAAAAAAAAGAGAGAGACAGTTAAGGCCGTGCTTCTGCATGTCTAAGGAAAGAGTCAGAGACACAGCAGGGTTGGAAAGTCAGACCCTGACAAGGTGATGTGGGTTAGGGCCAAAGCAACCCAGGCCAAACCTACTGCCATCGAGTTGACTCCAGCTCACAGCGACCCCACATGGTTTCCAAGGCTGTAAATCTCTACGGAAGCTGACCGCCACATCTTTCTTCTGCAGAGCCACTGGTGGTTTCAAACCGTTGACCTTTCAGTTAGCAATTACTTTAACCACTGCACCACCAGGGGAGTGAAACAGGTATCAGTCTTCAGTAAGCCAAAGTCCTCACCACTCCCTATTGCCTAACAAACAATAAAATTACTACTTTTTTTAAGGAATAGGAATCTGATTATCTCTAATCTTAGTTTCATTTAATAGTTATTATTCTACTTGGAGGAGTCCCTGGCTGTTGCAAATGGCTAATGTGCTTAGCTGCTTACTGAAAGGTTGGAGGTTCAAGCCTAACCAGAGGCACCTCAGAAGAAAGGCCTGGAGATCTACTTCTGAAAAATCAGCCATTGAAAACCCTATGGAGCATACTCTGACACTTAGAGGGTTGCCATTAGTTGGAGTTGACTCAACGACAACTGGTTAGTTGGTTGGTTGTGTCCGTTCTAGGAGTGGAGGTGATTGTGGCCAGTCTAAGGCCACAGTCTAAGCTCATGCCCCATTTAAGGGGGCAGCAGCTACTCTGCTCCAGCCAATTGTGACAAAGTAGGAGACTAGACCTTCTGTGACCAGATCTTCCAATTTTTCAACAGAAGCTGAAAATCTAGATTTTTACTGACATTTCCAGGCTTTTAGATGACATTTAATTCAAAAGTCTTAAAAATTGTATAAAGGCCAAACAAACCTATCTAGGGGTTGGATTCAATCTGCCAGCTATGAATGTTTTTTTAACATTTTATTGTGCTTTGGGTGAAAGTTTACAGAGCAAATTAGATTCCCATTCAATATTTATACACAAATTGTTCCTTGACATTGGTTGCAATTCTTACAGTGTGTCAGCCCTTCCCATTTCCACCCTGAGCTCCCTGCTTCCATTCGTCCTGTTTTCCTGTCTCTTCCTGCCTTCTCAAATCTTTGCTTTGGGGCAGATGTTGCCCTTTTGGTCTCGTTCCCTCACGGGCATTACTGTTTATTTCATAGGCCTGTCTATTATTTGGCTGAAAGGTAATCTCCAGGAGTGACTTCAGTTCCAAGTTAGAAGGGTGTCAAATGTCCATAGAGTTGGAGGTTGCTCCAGTCTCTATCAGACCAGTAAGTCAGGTCTTTTTTATGAATTTGAATTTTGTTCTGCATCTTTCTCCTACTCTTACTGGGAACACCTATTGTGCTCCTGGTCAGAGCGGTCGGTAGTGGTAGCTGGGCACCATCTAGTTCTTCTGGTCTCAGGCTTGTGGAGGATGTGGTTCCTGTGGGCCATTAGTCCTTTGGACTAATTGTTTCCTTGAGTCTTTTGTTTTCTTCACTCTCCTATGCTCCAGACCAGAAGAGACCAATAGTTGTATCTTAGATGGCTGCTTGCAAGCTTTTAAGGCCCCAGACACTTCTCACCAAAGTAAGATGCAGAACATTGCCTTTATGAATGTTATGCCAATTGACCTAGATGTCCCCCGAGACTATGCTCCCCAGCCTAAAGCCCAGTAACTCAGTCCTACGAGGTGTGTAGTTATGACTAAGAAGTTTCTATGACTGTGCCCCCTATGTGTTCTACTGAATATATGAATATACATGAAGCAATACAAATATGTATGTAGAAATATCCACAACCTAATCTATATATGCACATAGGTACGGCTATCACATTTTGAGTTTTGTTTCGTTTTTATTTGACAGAGCTTTTGGGGGCTAGAGAGTACCGGAAACATTGCTATTGTGAAACAGAATATCCATTTCTGTGGATGAAACACAAATGTGCAGCTTAATGAATAAAGTGAGAACCCATATAGGTACCCTCCGGGTTAGGAGTGGAACTTGCCACTTTCCGGGGCCCCACCTGCTCCTCTCCCAGTGACAACCCCCTCCCTCTCCTCAGCATGACTTTGCATCTAGGTTCGATCTCTAAGTGCTGTGTTGTTGAAAAAATCAGCCAATGACAACCCTGTGGAGTACAGTTCTACTCTGACACACATGGGACTGCCATGAGTTGGAGCTGACTCAGTGGCAACTAAGTGCTATAGGTTAGTTTTGCCTCTTTGAAAACTTTATATAAATGGAATCATACTGTTAAGTACTCTTTGGGGTCCTTCCGGCCCTGGTTTTTGACCTTGGATAAGGTAGTTACTAGAAGCAATTTCAATCCACCTTCTCTTCAGCACCAGAGAGATGGTTCTAATATTCAGATCTGATCTGCCATCCCCCCAACAAACACCCAGCCCCTGCCTGAAACCCTTCAGTGGCCCCCACTGCCCTCATGATGAAGATCAGCCTCCTGCCAGTGGAGAACGAGGCTGTGGTGACCACTTTCTGCTTCCCTCCCCACACCCTCTGCCTGCTGCCTCCTCCTGGATCCAGGCCCAGGCAAGCTGCCTCCCTCTTCCACCCTAGGTCTCCTATTCCCGCCTACACCTGGCTCTGCACCCATCCACCCAGCCAGCCAATTCACTTCTCAGACCTCAGTTTTCCCATCTGTAAAATGGAGCCTTGGTTCCTCTCTGTCATGGGCATCAAAAGAGATACTGGTATCGGGCTTACAGAATGCCCAGCACGCTCGGTGGGGCTCAGTAAATAGTTGCGGTTATTGTATTGAATCTGCTTGCCCTCCTCAGAGCTTCTTATCTTCACCCCGTGAGGATGTGCACCGGCCACAGGCTGCTTCCATGATTGAATTAAACTTGAGAAAGCCATTGAATGGGCCTGCATGGGACAACAATGTGGGCCGGCCAAGTCCAACCCCTGCTTCACTAGGTACACATGTTAGGATAGCAAACCCCCCTCCAAGAAGAGGCCCTTCCCAAGCAGCTAGACCAGAGGTTGAAAAGCAGCCTCTCAGGACAGAATCAGGCCCATAGATGTGCTTTGCTTGGTGCAATTTTTTTTTTTTTTAATTTAAATTAGCTCAGAACTGTTCAGCAACTGCTGCAGCTGCAAATGGGTTACTAATATGCAAGATAGGGTCCCCACGGCCCTCAGGGCGGCCACATGGGGTCTGGGGTGGCTGGAGCTCCTTGGCCTGCCGCCTCTGACTCTGTGTGGCCTCCTTCATTTATCTCAAAGCGTGGTGAAAAACAGTCTCATTTTGTATGTGAGTCAGTATGAAAAAGGTTGCGAAGCACTGAATTAACTGCCAACTTTTAAAAATTGGAAGATTCCATGTGAAAAATCTAGATTCCTGGTCTCTCCTGGAAACTTCTAGGCTCCGGCCAACAACCCCCACTGCTGTCACCCTGGTCCACACCCGTCTTATGTAATCTGTAACCTATGGCATGGGCGTCTGGACCCCTGAGCTGGAGAGAAACAGAAATCATCCTTCCTGGCCTCCCCGGAGCCCCGCCCTCCACACCCCCATTCCTTCTGGCCTTACAGAGGTCACATCCCCGGAGTCCTCCTCTTCCCCTTCATCCCGGCCATCTTCAATCTCCTCCATCACTTCGGCCTTGGCCTCCGCCACCAGTTCCCGCAGAGCCTTGTTACTGGTGATGCTGCTAACGAAGGGGTGCTGAGGGGGCAAGACACACTTGGGTTAGAGAACCACTTTAGGGTGGGGGTGTAGACGGACAGTCAGAACCGGGGAAGCCAATCCTCTGGGCTGAGGCCAGAGACAACACTCAGGGAAATGTGAACATGAACTTGGTAAGGGAGGCCCAGAGGCAGTTCTGAAAGTCCTGCGTATGTATAGGGCAGCGTGAATCCCAGCTCTGCCACTTACTGGCTGTGTGACACCGAACATGTCGCTTAACCTCTCTGAGCTACAGGCTCCTCCTGTCTGAAGTGGAAACAGTCATGCAGATTCCATAGGGAGGTCATGAGGATTAAATGAGATACTGCATGTGGAAGTGCTTAGCCCAAAAGAATGCTCTTTTACAGATCTTGCAAAATTTGAGCAGGGGCTCAAGCACCCTCTGAAGGTTTTGTTTGTGTATGTTTATTTTCCTTTTTAAAAGGCTTTAATGTATGGTTTTTAAAATATACTACCTATGTATTTTATTAATAGGTCAGCTCCTACCAGAAAGGTTCATGGTTTGAGTCCACCCAGAGGAGCCTCAGAAGAAAAGCCTGGTGATCTGAAAAATCGATATTTTATTGAGGTATAACTTAAATATAGTGAAGTTCACAAATCTTAATGGTACAGCTCAATGACTTTTAAAAAAATATTAATAATAGGTAGAAAAATAGGAAATTCATATCTGTTATCTTTTTTATTGCTTTTTAAAAACTATCAGTTATTGAGGGATTACTATGTGCTGGGCACTGAGCAAAGCTCTCGACATTATTTCATTTCTTTTTTTTTTTAGAGTAGATTTAGGTTTACAGAAAAATTGTGCAGAAAATACAGAGGGTTCCCACATACACTTTCTCCCCGCTGCATACGGTCTGCCCTATAATTAACGCCTTGCATTCTTTGGCACATTTGTTTCAATGACCTTTTAGATATATATACACCCAGTGTACCCACCACCCAGCTCAAAGTGCAGAACACTTCCATTACTCCAGAAAGTTCCCTTGTAGCCCCTTGCAGTCAATTCTCTCTCCCGATAGTTGCCTATGGTTCTGCCTGCACTTTGACTTCATCTAAACAGAGTTATATGGCGTGTAGTTTTTGGTGTTTGGCTTCATTTACTTAAATCTGGCATATCATCGTTGTTGTTGTTAGTTGCCGTCAATTCGACCCCATCTGTGCCAGAGCAGAACTGCTCCATAGGATCTTCAAGGCCGACCTTTCAGAAGTAGATCCCCAGGCCTGTCTGACGAGGCGCCTCTGGCTGGGTTTGAATCGCCAGCGTTTCAGCTGCTAGTTGAGTGCTTAACGGTTTGAGTAACCTAGAGACTCTATAGCTTCCTTTACTTAACCTACTGCCTGTGAGGTTCACCTGTGTTGCTGTGTGCATCAGTAACTTGTTTCTTTTCTATTCCTGTGCAGCACGAATGTGTCACAGTTTGTTCAGCCATTCTGATGTTGATGGACATTTGAGTTGCTCCCCATTTTTGGCAACTATGAATAAAGCTTCTATGAACATTTTTGTATTATGACGAACCATAAGTAATAATGCACAAGCACCAGAAGAGAGACTAGATAAATGGGAGCTCCTAAAAACCAAGCACTTATGCTCATCCAAAGACTTCACTAAAAGAGAAAAAGACAACCTACAGACTGGGAAAAAATTTTTGGCTATGACAAATCCGATCAGCGTTTAATCTCTAAAGTCTACAAGATACTGCAAAACCTCAACAGCAAAAAGACAAATAACTCAATCAAAAAATGGGCAAAGGATATGAACAGGCACTTCACCAAAGAAGATATGCAGGCAGCTAACAGACACATGAAGAAATGCTCACGATCATTAGCCATTAGAGAAATGCAGATCAAAACTACAATCAGATATCATCTCACCCCAACAAGGCTAGCATTAATCCAAAAAACACAAAATAACAAATGCTGGAGAGGTTGTGGAGAGACAGGAACACTTATACACTGTTGGCGGGAATGTAAAATGGTACAACCACTTTGGAAATCGATTTGGCGCTTCCTTAAAAAGCTAGAAATAGAAGTACCATACAATCTAGCTATCCCGCTCCTTGGACTATATCCTAGAGAAACAAGAGCTGTCACACGAATAGATATATGCACACCCATGTTCATCGCAGCACTGTTCACAATAGCCAAAAGATGGAAGCAACCTAAGTGCCCATCAATGGACGAATGGATAAACAAACTATCATATATCCACACAATGGAATATTACGCAACGATAAAGAACAATGATGAAGCTGTGAAACATCGTATAACTTGGTGGAAGCTACAACTTATTATGCTGAGTGAATTTAGTCAGTCACAGAAGGACAAATATTGTATAAGACCACTATTATAAGAACTTAAAAGGTTTAAACACAGAAGAAAACATTCTTTGATGGTTACAGGGGTAGGGAGGGAGGGTGAGGGTTATTTACTAACTAGATAGTAGATTAGAATCATCTTAGGTGAAGGGAAGGACAGCACACACTACAGGGGAAGTCAGCACAACTGGACTAAACCAAAGCTAAGAAGTTTCCTCAATACAATCAAATACTTTGAAAGACAGAGTAGCAGGGATGCGGGTTCTGGGGACCATGCTTTCAGGGGACATCTATGTCAATTGGCATAACAAACCTTATTAAGAAAATGTTCTGCATCCTACCTTGGTGAGTGTGTCTGGGGTCTTAAAAGCTTGCAAACGGCCATCTAAGATGCATCAATTTGTCCCAACCTCTTGGAGTAAAGGAGAACGAAGAACACCAAAGACACAAGGAAAATATTAGCCCAAGAGACAAAAGGGGCCACGTAAACCAGAGACTTCATCAGCCTGAGACCAGAAGAACCAGATGGTGCCCGGCTACCACCAATGAATGTCCTGACAGGGAACACAACAGAGGGTCCCTGATGGAGCAGTAGAACGATGGTATGCAGAACTCAAATTCTAGTAAGAAAACCAGACTTAAGGGTCTGACTAAGACTGGAGGTGCCCCAGAAAGCATGGCCCGGGTCTCTCCATCACCCCAGAACTAAAACAATTTCCGAGGCCAACTATTCAGACAGGGATTGGACTGGACTGTGGGACATAAAGTGATACTTGTGAAGATGTGCCTCTTAGACAAGCAGATACAAGAGACCAAAGGGGTGGCTTCTGTCCAGAGGTGAGATGGGAAGGCAGAGAGTTAGGAGATGGCTGAACGTTCATGGGGAATCAGGGGCAGAGGGGAGGAGTGTGCTGTCGCAGAATGGGGTGAGCGGTTGGGGTCTCATAACAATGTATGTAAAAAAAAAAAAATTCTGTATGGGAGACTAACTTGAAATGTAAACTTCATTTAATTACAACAATAAAGAAAAGACCTTCTTGTATTACGTCTTTTGGTGGACTTATGTGCTTGGTTTTAAGAAAGAAAATATGAAAGGACAAATATTGTATGAGACCACTATTATAAGAATTCAATAAAAAGTTTAAACACAGAAGAAAACATTCTTTGATGGTTACGAGGGTGGAGAGGGAGGGTGAGGAGAATTCACTAACTAGATAGTACACAAGAATTATCTTAGGTGAAGGAAGGACAATACACAATACAGAGGAAGTCAGCACCACTGGACTAAACCAAAAGCTAAGAAGTTTCCTGAACACAACCAAACACTTTGAAGGACAGTGTAGCAGGGGCAGGGGTCTGGGGACCATGATTTCAGGAGACATCTAGATCAATTGGCATAACAAAATTTATTAAGAAAATGTTCTGCATCCCACTTTGGTGAGTGGCATCTGGGGTCTTAAAAGCTAGCGAGCAGCCATCGAAGATACATCAGCCATCTAAGATACGTCTAAGATACAACCCACCTGGAGCAAAGGAGAATGAAGAACACCAAAGACACAAGGAAAATATTAGCCCAAGAGACAAAAGGGGCCACGTAAACCAGAGACTCCATCAGCCTGAGACCAGAAGAACTAGATGGTGTCCAGCTACCACCAATGACCACCCTGACAAGGAACACAACAGAGAGTCCCCGATGGAGCAGGAGAAAAGTGGGGTGCAGAACTCAAATTCTGGTAAAAAAAAAAAAAAAAAAAAGACTAGACTTAATGGTCTGAATGAGACTGGAGGAACCCCAGAAGACATGGCCCCCAGACTCTCTGTTAACCCAGAACTAAAACCATTCCTGAAGCCAACTCTTCAGACAAAGAATAGACTGGACTATAAGACATAAAATGATACTCGTGAGAGCGTGCTTCTTACTTCAAGTAGACACACAAGACTAAACGCGCAGCTCCTGTCTGGAGGCGAGAGGAGAAGGCAGAAAGGGATAGGAGCTGTTTGAATGGACATGTGAAATCTGAGGTGGAAAGGAGGAATGCGTGGTCACATTATAGGGATAGCAACTAGGGTCACATAACAATGTGTGTATACATTTTTGTATGAGAAACTAATTTGAGCTGTAAATTTTTACCTAAAGCACAATTAAAAAAAGAAAGAAAGAAAATACAAACTCTTGGGGCAGAGTAATGTATGTTTTATCCCAAAGCTTCTTTAGAAATATCACATTTAATTCACTTAAACGTGAATGCTCTTTTACAGATTTGGCAAAACTCCAAACCTTTTAAAGCCTCCCAGTACCAGATGCCATTGAGTCAGCTCCAAATCATGGCGACCCTGTGTGTGTCAGAGTAGAAATGTGCTCCATAGGGTTTTCAATGGCTAGTGTTTTGGAATTAGATTGCCAGGCCTTTCCTCTGAGGTGTCTGTGGGTCAACTTGAACCTCCAACCTTTCAGTTAGCAGCCAAGAGTGTTAACCATTTGCACCACCCAGGAACTCGTTTCTAAGGCCTCAAAAAACAAAAACCAAATCTGTTGCCATCAAGTCAATTCTGACTCAGTTACCCTATAGGACAGAGTAGAAGTGCCCCTTAGGGTTTCCAAGGGGCTGCTGCTGGATTTGAACTGCTGACCTTTTGGTTAGCAGCCGAGCTCTTAACCACTGTGCCACCATGGCTCTTCTAAGGCCTCAGCAAATGTTAAATAGTGAAACCTTGTCCTGCATTTTATCCCAATCACCAGGGTGTGGACAGGATCTGGGATTCCTCAATTCACCACTCACCCAGGGACCTCCACGGGCAATGTTGGAGGTGGGCAGACGTCACTAAGTTGGAATTTGTTCATTGGAAATTTATAGGAAGACTCTGATGAAATTCACTGTTCTTGCTATCAGAAAACTTATCAGCAGACCAACGGTGTCAACAAGATTTCCGGGAAAGTATTTAAACTACTAAAGAGAATAAATTTTCTAGCACCTTGAAAATCCATTTACAACTGATATGTTCACCACAAATCTTTCTTATCTGTTTGTTCAGGTAAACTGGCTCTTTTAGGGAAGGGCACCAGGCAATAAAAACTCCTTAGAAGCAAGGTCATCTCACATACTTTGGACATGTTATCAGGAGGGACCAGCCTCTGGAGAGGGACAGCGTGCTTGGTAAAGTAGAGGGTCAGCGAAAGACAGGAAGACCCTCAATGAGATGGATTGACACAGCGGCTGCAACAACGGGCTCAAACATAGCAAGGATTGTGAGGATGGCACAGGACATGGCAGTGTTTTGTTCTGTTGTCATAGGATAGTTAAGAGTCAGAACCTATTCAACTTGTTCCTGTGACTCTGTATACCTAAAAGCAACAAACTCCACTTCTTCTAAAGAGTGATATCATTTAGATTTTCTTAAACCAGCCTGACTTTCTCTAGTTAGTCCAAACTAGCAAAGATTTTTAAAATTTAACTTAAATGATTCCTTCCAGAGCCACATATTAGGGCCAGCAACATGCCAGGGGCTGACATAAGGCTGATCAACAACACCGACAAAGTCCCTGCTCTTGGAGGCCTCCAACTGCGTGGGAGAGACAATACCGTAGACATGTAACCAAAAGATAACTAAGGTCATTTCAGATCCTGCTAACAGGATAGTGCGAGACTGGGACAATGGGAGCTTGGCCAGGGTGGCGCAGGCTACTACGTACGGTCTGAGATTACAGAGGCCTCCCCAAGGAGGTAACGTTTGAGCTGAGACCTGAGAGAAGTGCAGGGGCCAGTGAGGGAAAGGCCTGGGCACAGACAACTCCAGGCAGAAGGAGCAGCATGTACAAAGGCCCTGAGGAGGGACCTGAGCTTCCTGTGCTGGAGGAATGGCTGGAAGGCCAGGGCAGTGGAATATACAGAATAGGAGGAGGGGAGCCGAAAAGCCGTGAGAGGAGAGGACAGGAGAGGGCAGGATGGGGGTGGTACATGCAGGGCCTTGGTGAGGAGGTGAGATTTAATTCTAGGTACAGTGGAGGTCATCAGAGGGCTGCAGCAGAGGAGGGATATTAACAGTACCCTTTAAAGGCGTCACTCTGATGCTGTGCAGTTCCAAAAGGCCTTGAGTAGGGTCTTAATAGGGTTTACTCATCATGGGAGGCAGCGCAGTGTAAGAGTTAAGAGTGTTGGCTCTAAGTTCTAGAGCCAGGCTGCTTGGGATAAAATCCAGATTCCACCACCATCTTGGCCAAGTCACTTAATGTCTCTGAGCCTGATTGCTCATCTGTATACTGGGAATAATAGTATGGTTGTACTATGCATTATAGTAAGTGCTCAAAATATGGTGGCTATCACCATCATCATCATCATCACCATAATTGTCATTATCACCATCATCACCCCCACCCCCACCAAAATCACCACTGTCAACATCACTACCATCACTATATCGCCATCACCATCACCACCACCACCATCATCACCACCATCATCACCACCACCACCATCACCACCACCATCATCACCACCACCACCATCACCACCACCACCATCATCACCACCACCACCATCATCACCACCATCATCATCACCACCACCATCAGCAACAGCAGCAGCACAATCAAGAAACCTTTAACCCACCAGTTTTGAGCTCCTAGCTGTTCCTACTCCCTCCTACAACCCCACAGAGCATAGCTTTTTGGAACAGAAGGTAGGAACTTGACATTGCACAACCTCACACATGTGAATTTGAACAAGAAGCCATGAGATGCTTTGCTGCAGTGGCTGAAGCAGATGGGGCAGAAATAAATCATGCAGGCACAGCCTCCTGGAAATACCAGGTTTTCATTAGGGCACATCACACATTGACTAAATCAGTGGCTTTTCAGCATGGTCAGGAACCTCGTTTTCTTGAGGCTAAATCATCTGTTCCATTGCCTCCCCTGAGCACCGAGGGCCCTAGGGAGGCAGAGAGGAAGCCAGGGGGTTCTAAGAAAGCCTTTGACAGAGGGGCAGGTGAGCAGGGCACTGCGCTGGAGGCCGAGCTCCTGGGACCCTAGGGAGAGAGGGGCTGGCAGATGGGGCAGCCCCTCCTGTGATGGCTCAGGCCCAGTACACTGTTTGGTAAACTGCCCTGGGACACAAAGCCCAGGCTGCCTCCCCAACTTCATCAGCTCCACTCCTCCAAGAATGTGTTTAGGAAAGGCTTTTCCTCAAGCCCCCAAACTGCCAAGTCCCATTAGAGAGACAAAGCCCCAGCTACGTTATCAGGGACAGCCCAGAACCTTCCCAGCATCGCCAAACAGGCTGTGTGCCTGCATGGAGGTAGGCCGTGGAAGGGTGCTTGGGCACCCCAGCAGAAGGCCCACGCTAGAGGGGGTTAGTCATCTGCTCCTTCAGGAAGAAAAGCAGTTGTTTGGGGCATCTCTGCAGGGATCCCGAGATGCCAAGACAGGTGGTATCACACAACTCACCAGCTGGCACCCACCCTTCTGGCGAGGGCCACCCCTGCAGTCCAAACAGAGGTCCTTTCCAAGAACTTCAGCCTATTCTCCCCTAAGCTAACCTCTGTGTGCTTAGAAACCATCAGCCCGGGGGTTCCACACTCAGAGACTGACTTTTAGAAAAGGCTTCCAAGTTTCCATGGATCAGCATGTTTCGGTCCTCCCTCCCTCCTCCCTTCCAGCCCTTCTCCTCCCACCCCCCGCCACCTTTCTCTTTCATTCATTCGGAGAGGCAGCTTACCAGAGGGGGTCAAGGGACTTTGAACCAGGCAACCAGGATCAAAATCCCAGCTCTGTCACTTACAAGATGTGTGACCCTCTACAGGCTACTTAACCTCTCTATATTTGAGTTTTGTCATCTGTTCAGTGGAGATGTGAATAGTACCTACTTCGTAGGGTTGTTATGAGGATAAAACTAGTTAACATTTACTAAGCATTTAGAATGGGGCCCTGGTGGTGCAGTGGTTAAGTGTTTGGCTGCTAACCAAAAAGTTGGCAGTTCGAATCCACCAGCCGCTTCTTAGAAACCCTATGGGGCAGTGCTACTCTGTCCTATAGGGTCACTATGAGTCGGAATCAACTCGGGTAAGCATTTCAAAAGGATGGAGAAAGAGCTACATAACAGTTTGTTAACTAAAACTAAAACCCAGTTGCCATCAAGTCAATTTTGACTCATGGAGACCCCATGTGCTTCCGAGTAGAATTGCACTCCATACTGTAGAGTTTTCATGGCTGTGACCTGTCAGAAGCAGATAGCCAGGCTTTTCTTCTGAGGTGCCTCTGGGTAGATTCAAACCATCAAACTTTCAGTTAGTAGCCAAGCACTTAACAGTTTGCGCCACCCAGGGGCTCCTAATTAAAACTAAGTAGGTGTGTTTAACAAATATTTGTTGGGGGTCCACTATGTACTGGGCACTCTTCTGGATGCTTGGGACACATCGGTGAATAAAACAAAGGTCACTGTCCTCAGGGAGCTGACATGCTAGCCAGGGGAAGATGAACAATAAATAATAAACATAATAAATAAGTAAGTCACATAGTAGAGTACTATGTGGGGAAAAGGAGGGCAAGAAAAGGGGAATTAGGAGTGTGGGGGTGTGGCAGGTTTGTAACTTAAAATAGGGTGGTTAAGGGACACTTCACTGAGAAGCTGACATTTGAGCAACAACTTGAAGGAAGGAGGGAATTAACCATGGAGGTATCTGGGGAAGAGCATTCCAGGGAAAGGGGACAGCCAGTGCAAAGGTCCTGTGGTGGGAGTGTGCTGGGTATGTTTGAAGAAAAGAAAGGAGGCAGAGGTGGCTGGAGCAGAGTGAAGAGGGGAGAGAGGAAGGGAGGGTGAGAGGGCTGGGGGTGAGGTGGGCAGATCATGCAATGCCTTGTAGGCCACCAAGCCTCTAGATTTTATCCTGAGTGACATGGGAGCCACTGGAGGGCTTAGATGGGGGGGGGGGGGCATGAGCTGATTTATGTTTTTAAAAGGATCCCTCTGGCTGCTGTGTTGAGAAGAGACTGACAGAGGCAGGAGACCAGTGAGGAAGCAATAATCCAAGAAAGAGATGATGACAGCTCAGATAGGTAGTTGCAATGGAGGTGTGAGAAGTGGTCAGATTCTGGATAACAGGACACAGAGGGAGACTGCTGACAGATTGGAGGGGAGCCAAAGATGCTTGCGAGGCTGGGGGCCTGAGCCACCGGAAGGTTGCTGTCCTCAGGGAGCTGATGGAGCACACGGGGGGGAAAGATCAAGATGCGCAGTTGCTGTTGTGTTCAGCTTGAGATGCCTATTGGACATCCGTGGGGAGATGGAAAGTCAGCAGCTGGACACAGGAGTCTGGTGCAGGGAGAGCAGTCTGGGCTGGAGGTATAAATTTGGGAGTTGTTGTGAACTGGGTGAGATCATCAAGGTGAGTGTAGAAGGAGGAGAAGGCCAAGTGCACATGAATTAGCTGGAGAAAGAGGAGCGAGTGAAGGAGTGACCAGGGAGAAGGAAGGTGAATCAGAGAGTGGGGCCCTGGAAGCCAAGAGCTCACGGTGAGGAAGGGGAGCAATCAGCAGTGGCTGCTGCTGCTGCTGGTCCAGTCAGATGAGCACTGAGGCCTGACCATTGAGTTCAACATCATGGAAGCCATTGATGACAAGAGCTGATGATGATGAAGTGGGCTGGGTTTAAGAACAAATTCAACAAGTATATAGACCAAGCTGGTTGCTGTAGAGTCGGTTCTGACTCATGGAGATCCGTGTGTGTCACAGTAGAACTGTGCTCCATAGGATTTTCAATGGCTGATTTTTTGAAAGCAGATTGTCAGACCTTTCTTCTGAGGCACCTCTGGGTGGATTCGAACCACAAATCTTTTGGTTAGAAGTCAAGTGCGTTAACAGTCTGCACCACCCAGGGATATTCAGTAAGTACATACTCTGCACCAAATACGTGGCAGCTGTTACGCTAAAAGTGTGAAATACCTTAGGGAGTTGATAGCGGTGATGGTTGCACACCGTTGTGAATATAATTAATGCCACTGAATTGTATACTTAAAAATGGCAAATTTACATCATACATTTTACCACAATAAAAAAATTAAACAGAAAAAAAAAAGTGACATACAGAATCTCATTCACACCCACGATTCTGTGACGTGTGTGAAAAACCCCAACCCATTGCTGTCAAGTGGATTCCGACTCATAGCAACACTACAGGACAGAGTAGAAAGGCCCCATAGGTTTTCCAAGACTGTAAATCTTTACGGAAGTAGACTGCCAGGTCTTTCTCCCGTAGAGTGGCTGGTGAGTTGAAACTGCAGACCTTTTGGTTAGCAGCCGAGCGCTTAACCACTGCACCACCAGGGCTCCTTGTGAAGCGAGCACTGTCCACATTTCACACATGAGGAAACTGCAGTGCAGAATGAGAATCACCTGGATTCCAGAGTGGGTCTGTCTGATTTCAGAGCCTCTGTTATTAACCATGACATACTATCCCAAAGAATGTCTCTGCAGGCAAATGAATGAATCATAAACCAAGGCGGCATGTCGGCCAGCCCATTGCAGGGCACAGGGAAAAATGAGAGGCCACGAGGTACCTCCTGGGAGCAGGCACGGCTGAGGTATGGGGCATGAACAGCTCTGGAGAGGAGGGCTGGAAAGCCAAGATTGGAGCCTACTTACGCCACTCAAAGCCAGGTGACAGAAGACAAGTCAAGCAAGACTTCCCTGCCCCAAGCCTTGGTGTCCTCATCTTGGGGGCATTGGTGGTTAAGTGACAGAATTCTTACCTACCCTGTGGGAGACCTAGGTTCAATTCCCAGCCAATGCACCTCATGCACAGCCACCACCATCTGTCAGTGAAAGCTTGCATATTGCTGTGGTGCTCAACAGGTTTCAATGGAGCTTCTAGACTAAGGTGAACTAGGAGGAAAGGCCTGTGATCTACTTCCAAAAATCAACCAATGCAACCCCTACAGATCACAGTGATTTGATCACAACTGATCATGGGGATGGCGCAGGACCGGGCAGTCTTTCACTTCATCACTTCACCGGGCATGGGGTCCCCTTGAGTCAGGGGCCCACTCAACAGCAGCTAACAACAACAATGCTCCTATTCTACCTAACCCAGACACAAAAAGGCACTGGAAAAAGCTAAGAGCAGTAGATCCTCTGTGAGATGCTTTATTTATCCTGAGAGAGCTCTCCTTTCTTTGCAATTCTTCTGTTGTACTCTAATACCCTCTGGCAGGACGGTCTTTCCAGCTATCTAACGGAAATTCCTGGCTCAGGCTAGGGCTCTGGGGCTGCTAAGTGGGGAAGCAGGACAGCTGGTCTCTTCCCGGTGGAATGTCCTGGAGGCCAGATGTGTCAGGGCAGAAGGTGCCTGCTTACAGAAAACACTTGGTCCCAAGTGGCTGGGGAGAATGTTGCAGCTGATAGTGACAGCAGCTCCCCAATCCCCCCTCTCCATCTGGCCCCAGCCCACTCCATTCCCCACACTATAACCCTACAATAACCAGAAAATGAAGCCTCCTGGTACTCCAGATATTTGCTTTAAAATATACTGCAGAAATTTAAAAGGAACAATCATGACCCGCTAGCAGACAGACCCCATTTGCATCCTGGTTTCTTCTCATTTTTTAATGATTCAATTCAACGTGTCAAACATTCATTCAGCACCATGCTTCACAGTATCTCCTGGGTGGAGCAAATGGCTAAGCGTACAGATACCAACAGAAAGGTTGGCAGTTCAAACCCTCAGAACAATGGCCTGGTGATCTGCTTCCAAAAGGTCACAGCCAGGAAAACCCTATGGAGCACAGTTCTACTCTGCACACATGGGATTGCCATGAGTTGGAATCAACTTTGTGGCAACTGGTTTTGTTTTTTTTTTTATCCTATTGGTGGGGAGATCATTATTACCTTCATTTCAGAGATGAGAAAAATGAGACAGAGAGGCAAAGCCACTCATCCAAGGTCTCACAGCCAGTAAATGATAGAGCTGGGATTTGAACCCAGGACTTTGCAGCCCCAGTCCACATTCTTCACCACTACGTTGCACGCCTAAATGTAGGCACTGGAGCTCAGAATGGTACTGCGGCCAAGTATATACAGTAGGTCCTCAGGAACATAAAGGACTCGAGTGCTTGGTGTGGCGTCTTCCTCCTTTCCTCCTACTCAGCATTAGAGGATGTCACCGTAGGTGAAAGGACCAAAGTGGCAGGGGAGTGGAAGGGAAGCCCCACCATCACCCAGTCCCACCATCTCCCTCTCTGTCAGCAGAGGCAGCGACGGGACAGAACAATGGATGTCTGGGCAGCTGGCAGGGCAGTGTGTGTGGCTTCAGACCACTGCGGGGATACCTCAACACTCACCCCGGCGGCTGCCAGCAGGTGGACACCCCTGACATGAGGCATCTGCCCTGATGAAGGATGGCTCACCCCCTGCCATCAGTGTTCTAAAAAGCTTCAAGGAAACCATCCACTTTCCCATGCTAAGCCTCTACAGTCGGCTAATAAGACACTTGCCGTCATCCAGGCTGATCTCCCCGATCATGCCCTTGCCCTGATTCCACTTACAACAGCCAGAGAGCCCTTTTAAAATGTAAGTCAGCAGGAGTCTCCCCTTCTTCACCCTTGCATAGGTGCCCACCTCACCCAGGCCCACGTCCTGGGAATAGTCGCGGGGCCCTTGCACGATTTGGCCCCTGGTGCAGAAAAGAGTTAACATCACAGGCCTGAGACTGCTGCCCTTGGAAAGGCCTGCTGGCAAGGCTGGTCCTTGGGTGGCGTCTGGGAACTTGGATTTCTGGATGTTTTCCACCATTAACTGACAGCGGTGGCTCACTGTGCCTAAACTGTTTTTACAAACAATGTAGTTTATGCTGAACACTTGCTTTCCTTCTGGGAGTCTGGAATTTGGGTACATGCCGGGATCAGCCCCCAGTAAAAACCCTGGTCACTGAGTCTCTAACAAGCTTTCATGGTAGACAATGTTTTACACACGTTGTCCAACTGTTGCTGGGAGATGAGGCTTGTCCTGTGTGACTCCATGGGGAGAGGGCTCTGGAAGCTTGTGCCTGGTTTCCCCAGACTTTTCCCTCTGCACCTTTTCCCTTTGCTGATTTTGCTTTGTATCCGTTTGCTATAATAATGTAGCTTTTCACTGTAATAAATCACAGCCTTGAGTTCAACAATATGCCGAGTCCTTTAAGTCCCTCTAGGGAGTCATCAAACCTGGGGGTGTTCTTGGGGGCCTCTGACACACTCTAGTACTATTCCAACTTCATCCCCAATTGGTCTACCTCACCCCTGTGCTCCCATGGCCCACCTCCTGGTTCCTCCAGGCACACGCCAACTGTGCTCCCAGGCCTTTGTGGCTGCCATATTCTGTGCCTCACTCCTGTGCCTCCTTTGGGTGTCTGCTCATACGTCACCCATCAGAGAGCCCTTCCCTGACAACCTATGCAGGAGATCAGCCCTCCCAGGCACCCCCATGCCTGTGCTGTTGTACTTTTCTCCATAGCACTCATCGGCACCGACATGCACATACACATGCTTGTTTGCTGCCTGTCCCCCTACTAGAGCACGAGGTCTGGGGTCTTGCCGGCTCCATTCACTGCAGCTCTCTCAGCACAAGAGCTGGCATTTCAGAGGTGCCTGCTGTGTGAATCAACGGTGGTTCATGCTGTCGTCTAATTCTCGGACAGCCTTCCCAACGTTCTTTGCCTGGATCTTACTTATTCTTCAAGGCTCATGGGTTGAGTTTTGTCCTCCCAAAAGATACGATGAAGTCCTAATCCTTGGTACCTGTGAATATGACTCTGTTTGGAAATAGGGTCTTGGAAGATGTTATCAGTTAACATGAGGTCACACTGGAGTGGCGTGAGTCCTAATCCAATCTGAGGCTGTTTTTTAAAAAGAGGAGAGACAGAGACAGACACAGAAAGAAGACAGCCATGTGAAGATGCAGGCAGAGATTGAAGTGATGCAGCTACAAGCCAAGGAATGCCAAGGATTTCCAGGAACCACCCGAAGCTAGGAAGAGGCAAAGAAGGATCTTTCCCTTCAAAGAAGCCAAGCTTTCAGAGAGTGTGGTCCTGCTGACCCCTTGATTCTGGACTTCCAGCCTCCAGAAATGTGAGAATAAATTTCTCTTGTTTTAAGCCACCCATACAAAGGTACTTTGTTATGGCAGCCCTAGTAACCTGATGGAGTCCCTGGGTGGTGCAAACAGTTAACACCCTAGTCTGCTAACTGAAAAGTTGGAGGTTCGAGTCCATCATTGGAAGAAACAGCTGGCGATCTACATCTGAAAAACCAGCCACTGGAAACCCTACGGTGCAGTTCTACTCTGACACACATGGGGTCACCATGAGTTGCAAGTGACTTGATGGCAACTGATTATGAAACTGATACAATACAGCTCAAAGGTCACCCTGCCAGGAGTTCCTGCTGAAGGGCCCCGCACTCCTTCTCTGGGTCCCTGATGCCTCTGATTGGGGTCTCCAGCACAGCATGTCCCCCTCTTCCATTACTGGTGGACAGGAGGGACTGACCTACCCACTGATGTGGGTGCCTTGAGGGCAGAGCCTGGCTCATACCCCCGGGTTTTTTTTCCCATCAACTCAGGACCTGGCACAGGAGAATGTCCTTAAATCTTTGCTGAACTGACATTTCTCTGCCTTTACTTGGAATGACATTCATTCAGTCTATTTCTGCAGATCCTCTCCTGTTCTTCAGCCCCTCTGGCTGGCAAAGGTTTGAGAAATTATTTTTTTATTTATTTTATTTTTTGTTTATTGTTGTAGTTTAAATGAAGTTTACATTTCAAGTTAGTCTCCCATATAAAAATTTATACATACATTGTTATGTGACCCTAACTGCTCTCCCCATACTGTGACAGCACACTCCTACTTTCCACCCATGATTCCCCATGTCCATTCAACCAGCTCCTAACCCTCTCTGCCTTCCCATTTCACTTCTGGACAGAAGCTGCCCATTTAGTCTCTCGTATCTACTTGAGCTAAGAGGCACACTCCTCATGAGTATCACTTTATGTCCCACAGTCCAGTCCAATCCCAGTCTGAAGAGTTGGCCTTGGAAATTGTTTTAGTTCTGGGCTGGTAGAGAATCCGGGGGCCTTGCTTTCTGGGGTTCCTCCAGTCTCAGTCAGGCCATTAAGTCTGGTCTTTTTTACTAGAATTTGAGTTCTGCACCCTACCCTTTTCCTGCTCCATCTGGGACTCTCTGTTGTGTTCCCTGTCAGGGTGGTCATTGGTGGTAGCCACGCACCATCTAGTTCTTCTGGTCTCAGGCTGATGAAGTCTCTGGTTTATGTGGTCCTTTCTGTCTCTTGGGCTACTACTTTCCTTGTGTCTTTGGTGTTCTTCATTCTCCTTTGCTCCAGGTGGGTTGTATCTTAGATGTATCTTAGATGGCTGATGTATCTTCGATGACTGCTCGCTAGCTTTTAAGACCCCAGATGCCACTCATCAAAGTGGGATGCAGAACGTTTTCTTAATAAACTTTGTTATGCCAACTGACCTAGATGTCTCCTGAAAGCATGGTCCCCAGATCTCTACCCCTGCTACTCTGTCCCTCAAATTGTTTGATTGTATTCAAGAAACTTCTTAGCTTTGGTTTAGTCCAGGTTTGAGAAATTAAAAGCTGTGGAAATAATTGCTATTTCATAAGCATTGTGTGTTGATGGAAAAATGTTTTAGAACATTAGAGGTAGGAATGGGAGAAGCCAGAGGCAAGAAAAAGTTGTCAAGAGGTTGTTTTTACTGCCTGTAGGTTTTATAAGATTTACTATCTCATATGTTTTTTGATAATGACGATAATGAGAATGGTGGACAAATTTATTGAGTGCTTTCCATGCGCTACACATTCTGCATGTACAATCTCATTTAATCCTCATAACCCTATGAGGTAGGCATATTGTTATCCTATTTTACAGATCTACCACTCATCTGTTAGTTTGTTGTACCATGGTGGCTTGTATGTGGTTATGATGCTGGAAACTATACCACTGGTATTTCAGATACTAGCAGGGTCACCCACGGGTGGACAGGTTTTAGCGGAGCTTCCAGACTACGACAGACTAGGAAGAAAGGCCTGGTGATCTACTTCAGAACAGTAGCCAATGAAAACCCTATGGATCACAACAGAACATTGGCCAGTATAGTACTGGAAGATGAGCCCCCAAGGTTGGAAGGCACTCAAAATATACAGTGGCTGTAACAATGGACTTGAGTATATCAACGATCGTTAAGCTGGCACAGGACCGGGCAACATCATGTTCTGCTGTACATGGGGCTACCATGAATTAGAGTGACTCAGTGACAACTAACAATACCAACAACTTTACAGATGAGGAAACTGAGGCCCAGACAGGCTAAGTCACGTGCTCAAGTTCACCAGCGAGTCCAGCCCAGCCCTGGCCCTGGAGCCAAGCCCTTAACCCCTATGCTATACTGCTCTGGGAAGAAACAACATTGCCTGGAATTCAGGCCTCATTTGTAAATGAATTACTGGAATAATTGTTCTAGTTCTTGGCTTCTCTGTGTCTGACCAGACCTGGCCTCAAGGATTTATGAAGGCCCAGCAGCTGAGGAGAGTGAAGAGAGAGATAACAGCTGCGGTGGTCCCTAGGGACTTTCCGTTCGCTTGTCAACAAACACGCACCAAATGTCCACCCCGTTCCAGCTTCAGCTCCTACATGGCTGGCTGATATGTGCTGCTGTAAGATGCCTCTAGGTATTTTCCATATCCTCCCCTTGGGCTGCACTAGGTTAAAGGAGTTTCTGTGCTTTGCAGCCATCCATTTGTTTAACCAGTATTTATTGAACATCTACTATTGCTATTTGCTGGAAACCCACAGTCAAGGCTCTGGCCGCTCACTCAAATCTGGACCCGCTTGAAGCCAAATTCCATGGCAAGCTGAGCCTCCAGGCCCAAAACGTCAGCACCCAGGAGATTCCTTAGGGCTGGGCCCTGAGATCAGTGCATTGCTGGGCTGTGCAGGGAGTGCATTCAGCTTCCAGGTCACTGATGACCTTGTCCATCTCCCACCCTCCAGGGTCCTCCCACCTCCAAAGGAAGGGTGGGGCAGAGGTCAGCATGGTAGCTGCACCCCGAAAGAGGGGAATCACTCACCTCTAGGAGCTGTGCAGCACTGGGCCGGGTTTCTGGGTTCTTATCCAGGGCCACCTTCAGGAAGTCTCGGAACTCCGCTGACCTGGAAGCAAAGGTGTCGGCAGCAAGCTCAGAGCAGGGTGAGAACTGGGGAATCCCCCACATCCAGACTCCACTCTCCTGGGCATGGTGTGCTTCCCAAACACGCCCATCCCAAGGGACAAAGGGCTCCTTCACAAGCTGAAAAGTGGAGGCCACAGGCCTTCACAGTGACCTTTTCCACCCAAGCACTGCACAGATGGGGAGACAAGAACTGGAGAGGGCAGGGACCTACTCAACGTCACATAGTGAATCACAGTGAAGCAATGTTGGAATCTAATCCTGAGCCCTCGATTCCCAGCCCAGGGTTGTGTCATGTGGCTGCTGGCCCTCAGGTTAGACTCTTATTCCTCAGTGGGTTCTGGCTTACTCGGGTTACCTGGTTTGCTTTCATGGGGAGCCCAGGTAGAGAGCACAACGGGGAGGAAAGAGGCTTGGAGGGCCCAGTGATGGGGGAAAGACCTGGAGAGTCCCGGCCCCAATCTCTCTCATGCTTTGAGGCCTCACAGTGACAGAAGAGTCCTAAACTCTAGTTCTCCCAATTCCACCGACCCCATCCCAGCCTGCTGACCCTGTCCCAGCCTGCTGACCCAATCCCGGCTTGCTGATCCTGTCCTGGCCTGCTGACCCCATTCCGGCCTGCTGATCCCTCCGGCAGGTCCCCTGACTCCTTACCACTTAGAAGGGGTGAGCAGTGTGGGCGGGTCTGACTTGGCGATCTTGAGCAGGACCCGCATGGGGTTGAGCTCGTGGTGTGGAGGCTCGATCTGGGCCATCTCAATCAGGGTGATGCCCAAGGACCAGATGTCGGCTTTGTAGTCATACGGGGTGTCTTTCATGGTCTCACACATCACCACCTCAGGCGCCATCCTGAACCAACCAAGGGACAACACAGGCTCAGAATCTGGCTTCCCCAGGCTCCTCTAGGAGATTCATCGTCAAGAAACACCACTAGACAATGCTAGGGTGTTGGAGGCATTCCTGAATCATTATTTGCATTACTTTACATCCCACTGTCTTCCTCACAGGCTTCAATTCACAGAGAAAAATGCCTTCCAAGTGGCTCCACCTCCGTGTCCTGCTGCAGTTCCCAATGCCTACCACAAGGTGGCAGCAACAATCCAGAACACAGCTCTAGGGAGAGGGGTGGGACAGATGGGAAGGGGTGAAGGAAAATGGGAGGGCAGGGGAAGTTGGAAAGCATATAGTGACATAGAAGAGAGGAGAAAGAAAAGGAGAAAGAGAAATAAAAGGGTAGAGAGAGAAATAAAGTGTAAGTAATAAGCAAGCAAGAAAGCTACCTAAACTCTATACTGGGAAAATGGAAGTAATGCACACGAAAAAATTATGAAAACAGGACAAAACAGAAAGTAGTTAGGCATGAAACTGAGTAGGAGTTGTTTTAAAAAGTAATATTATTGAAAAGAAAAAAAGAAAACACTAGAGAACTAGAGAAGTTCAGGGAGACTTCAGTAGGGTGGAAATCGAGCTTGTATTGTTCATCTTTGTACTCCCCACTCTCAGCCGAGTGCCTGACACTCAATAAATACCTGTTGAACGTATCAATAACTGAATCATTTTTAAAGACATTCCAGTTTAGTTATTATTAATGAAGCATTTTCTACATGCATCATCTCATTTAATTCTCACAACAATCCTATTAAATAGGTGCTATTCTCTCCCTATTTTACAGATGAGGAAACTGAGGAAACTTGTCCAAGGTCAAAACACTAGGAAGTGGTGGAAGTTGGCCTCCAACGCGGAATCCCTTGCCCTCTGGCCTTTCTCCCTCTATACCATCCGGAGGTCACCTGGGGGAGTGTTAGGTTTAAAGTTTGATCTATCACTCAATTTCCAGAAGCTCCGCAACTCACCAGTAAGGTGTTCCTATGAAGGAATCTCGTTTCTGCAGAGTTTTCAGATTCTTGGCAGACACACCAAAGTCAGCTGCAAGACACAATCTCAGGTAGAGTATTTGATGGACATTCCTCCACCCACGGCTCTGGGTTAAAAGCCCATGATGTAGACTCAGGTATATACAATCCAAATCAACTAACGGATGTCATTTTCTATCTAAGAAAATTAGCAATCATTAAAATATAATAATAAAAAATATATATACGAATAATAATCTCTACTGCTGCAAGGATGTGCTAAGATGGGTACTTGCCTATCTGCTAATGGAGTTGAGGAGCCCTGGTGGCGCAGTGGTTAAGAGCTCAGCTGCTAACCAAAAGGTCGGCAGTTCGAAACCACCAGCTGCTCCTTGGAAACCCCGTGGGGCACTTCTACTCTGTCCTATAGGATCACTATGAGTCAGAATCAACTCAGTGGCAACAGGTTAGGTTTAATGAGAGTTAAAACTGGTAAGAGACATTAGGACAGCAGTCTGGCAAAGAAATAGTGAAAACCTCTAAAATATCTATACTCTTTTGACCCAACCATTCCAAATCTAGCCTCTAATGCTAATGAAACAATCCTAAACACACACAAAAAATTGATGTATAAATATGCTCATCAAAAAAGTGCCATTTATACTACTGACAAATTAAAAACCATTATAACTGCTTAGCTATCAGGGAGTGATTTTAAAACTTTTTACATATAACATACAATAAATATATCCTTGCCTTTTCCAAAAAGTATTTAAGATGGTGTATCAACATGATTAATGTAATTGATACCACTAAATTCTACACCTGCAAAATGTTGAACTGGCAAATGTTGTGTTATATATACTTCTACAACAATTAAAAAAAAAAAAGGTGTATCAGACACACACACACAGAGCAGATAAATTCGAAGAGGTAAGAAAGACATGGTTAATGGGTAAACAATCGAACGGAATAATTAAAAGTTTGTAAGCCCCCAAGTAATGGAATACTTTGTAGTCATTAAAATTAGCTTTTGAGATATTTTTAAGGACATGTAAAATATTTACATTATAAAGTAGGAAAAACGAGGGTACACAGTTGATACATTGTATGGTCAGAATTATGCCTCCTCTCTCCTTTCCCCTCTCTCCACTGAAAAAGGCAAAAGTATACATTGAACTGCCTTGGAGGAAATACACCAAATTGCTTAAATGGTTGTCTGTGGGTAGTAAGACTAGGCAAGGTTTCTTTTACATTTCTGAATTCCATAAGTTTGCTATGATAAACATGTATTACTTTCAGGATTAACACAAAATAAATAAATAGAATTTATCTTTAAACACACATTCAACACTACCACCAGTTATCCTTCACACGCCTGCTGCTAAAAGAAGCGAAGAGAAATTTCCACCAGTGCTCCTGTCTGTGAGGAGCCCTGGCGGCACAGTGGTTAAGCGCTTGACTGCTAACCGAAAGGTCGGCAGTTCAAACCCACCTGCAGGATAAAGATGTGGCAGTCTGCTTCTGTAAAGATTTACAGCCTTGGAAACCCTATGGGGCAGTTCTACTCTGTGTACTCTGTCCTACAGGGTCGCTATCAGTCAGAATCGACTCAATAGCAATGGGCTCCTGTCTGCGGGGGCAATGCTCCATCTCAACTAAAAACTAACTTCAGGAGGAAATGACACTGTGAGAGAACCGGTGAGGCTCTGTTGAAGCAAGCACTTCTTTGCCCCAAGAAACCACCAGCCACTTTGGGAGCCTCTACCTGGTGGTGAAATGAGCTGGCCCCAACCACAGCAGGATGACGATGGCTGTGTTCAGGAGATTCTATCAGACTCAAAACTTGAAACCAGGATGTAGCATAACGTGAAGAGCATGGGTGTGAACATGAGAGAACTGGGTTCCAGTCTTTGCTCGATTTCATTGGTTCCCGCGTGTATTCATCTATTCATTCAAATACTCGTCAAGCACCACTGTGAGCAGGACAGGGGCTAGGAGCAGAGAATACAGTGGGGACCAAAGCAAACTAAGCCCTTGCCCTCAGGTAGCTCAGAGTTTAGTGAGGGAAGCAGGTAGGAATCAAATAAGCACAAATCAACATCTCTTCTTAACTGTGTTGTTGTTAGTGGCCACTGAATTAGCTCTGACTTACGTACGGCAGACGGAAACGTTGCCTGGCCCTGCATCATCCTTACGATCATTGGTATGTCTAAGTCCATTGTTGCAACTATTGTGTCAGTTCATATCATTGAGGCTTTCCCTCACCTTCACTGGCCCTCCACCAAACATGATGTCCTTCTCCAGTGATTGGTCCCTTCTGAGGACATGTCCAAAATAAGTGAGTCAAAGTCTCAGACAATATTCTGTGATCCACAGGGTTTTCATTGGCTAATTTTCAGAAGTAGATCTCCAGGCCTTTCTTCCTAGCTTGTCTTACTCTGGAAGCTCCGCTGAAACCTGTCCACGACGGGTAACCCTGCTCGTATTACAAATACTAGTGGCATAGCTCCCACCATCACAGCAACGTGCAAGCCACAACCGTACAACAAACTGTAAAGTGATGGAAGGATAGGCATGCAGAGCTATGAGAGTCTACATTAGGGGGAAAGAGGACAGTCTCGAAAGGAAAGGCCCCGAGGAAGTACAGCTAAGTGCCTCCAAGCTATTCGCTTATTCAACCAACACTAATTGAGCACCTATTTTGTCCCAGGCACTGTTCTAGGTGCCTACAATGAGAGATGAACCAGACTCTCCCACCACATGTGGACTGAATTCTAAGTGGGGTGGCAGGCACTCAACAAACACATACATAAACAATAGAATTCCTGGTTGTGAGAGGGGCTCTGAGGGGATGATACAGCCTTGCAAAGGGACAGAGTGATGGTGGTGGATGGAGGGTCAAGATCTGGGGGTAGATATTTCTAGGCAAACAAGACAGCAAGTACAGAGGCCCTGAGGTGGGAATGAAGTGCCTGAGGGGACCACGAGGAGGATCGCATGGCTGGACGGCAGAAGACAGGCAGGGGCCAGAACCACGACACACCTCTAACATTTGGTTTTCCCATGTGTGACGTGCAGATGATGATGGTGTAGAACTACTTTGTAGGGCTGTCACGAGCATTCATTATGTGACGCACATCAAGCATTTAGCTCCAATCCGGCTCATGGTAAATGTACCATAAATGGGATGATAGAGATTATTCCAGGGGCACGGGAGCCAGCCTAGCCGTTTAATTTTTAACCTGGGGCAAAGTTGAGGCAGAGTCCCTGGGTGGTGCAAACAGTTAACACACTTGGCTGCTAACCAAAAGGTTGGAAGTTCAAAAATAACCAAGGGGTGCCTTGGAAGAAAGGCCTGGAGATCTGCTTCCGAAAAATCAGCCACTAAAAACCCTATGGAGCATAGTTTTACTGTGACACAGCCGGGGTTGCCAGGCATCAGAATCAACTTGATGGCAACTGGTTTACGACTGAGGTTGTCCCGGGAACTCATCCTCTCCTGGGAGTGGTCAGGAAAGCTGGTCTCTGAGCCCGTTAGTTGTAACTAGATAGCAGTTGCTCCCTCAACTGACAAAAGCCCACATGGGGGCAGTCTGGCTGATGAGGGGGGAAAGGGTACCCTGTCACCTCTGTCATCTCACAGGTGGAACCCAGCAGCTGCCACAAGGTGAGGGGGAAACCAAGAAGCCCAAGTGAGAACCGGGCTCTGCTGCTGACAGCCCAGTGACCCTGGGCAGGGCACTGCTCCTTGGGCTTCCTGGTGAAAATGAGGATCACTCCTTCTTGCTGCGCAGACTGGCTCCCCGCTAACACCAACAGCTGGCACCTCATCCCAGGAAATCTTTTGGGAACAGGGACTGCCGCTTAGACCTAGGGTGAGGCTTCTAGAAGGCAGGCAGAAGGGCTACTCCCCAACACAGGGCCCGCTGATTCCCTCCCTGAGAAGTGAGGGGAAAAACAGAAACCATCAACTTTCACAATGACACACAGTTGGTCCCCACGCCCTCCCTGAGGCAAGCCCAGCCCGAGTTTGGGGAGCTGCTGCTTCCCCTTCCTCCCCAGCAACCCAGGACCTCCTGCTTTCCCTGGGCACGGGGCAGGGGGTTCTGAGCCTGTGGGCCCCCTGCATGGAGCTTACGAAGTGCTTCCCCTGGTGGGAGCATCACTGCCCTCAGACAATTTGAAAGGGACCTTCACCAGGCAGCATCGTCTGATTAAAAACATGTCCTGTCTCCTTCGTCCATTTTCAGACACAACCAGAGCCAGTGTCAGCAAGAAGGTAATGACTTTTCCCTGACAAGACTGCCATTTCCAGAAGGGCAGAGACGGTCTCTACTCTGTCCACAGCTGTATCCCCAGCATGGTATCTGCCACAGGAGATGCTCAACATGGTTTATAAATGAATACATGCACAGACAAACCTTGCCAGAATACCTCTACTCATACACGTTTAGAAAAAAAATGAAATGGGGTTGTAAAAAATATGTTTGACAGCAGTTCTATTTCTGGAAATGTTATTGTTAGCTGCCATCAAGTTGGTCTCTGATTCATGGTGACCACATGCTCAATGGAACAAAACACTATCTGGACCTGCACCAAATTCACAATCAGTTGGGGATCAGACCATTGTGATCCATAGGGTTTTCATTAGCTGATTTTTTGGAAAAGATCACCAGGCCTTTCTTACTAGTCTGTCTTAGTCTGGAAGCTCCACTGAAACCTGCTCAGCATCATAGCAACACACAAGCCTCGGCTGACAGACAAGTGGTGGCTGCACATAAGGGGCACTGGCTGGGAATCTAACCTGGGTCTCCTGCATGGAAGGCGTGAATTCTACCACTGAAGCACCAATGCCCTCTAAGAGGTCCTCCAAAATAGACTTATCAAATATATGGGTGCTCATAAAAGCATTAGGTTTAAACGGTGAAAAATTGGAAACAACCTAAACTGTGGCTGGAGCTTGGTTGGCAAATGGTTAGATACATTATGGTTCCCCCCAGCTATGGAATAATATGTACCCCTTAAAAAGAATGAGGTTGCGTCTGTGTGTACCAACTTGAAGGCCAACCATAACATGTCCCTAATGTGTTGCTGAGTGACTGGTGCATATTACAGGATGTACAATATGGTTCCAGTTGTATTTTTAAGAAATTATATACACATATTATGTGTGTGTGTGTGTGTGTGTGTGTGTGTGTGTGTGTGTGTGTGTGTGTGTGTGTCTGGGTACCCTGAAAAGGGTCTGGGAGGTTGCACATTAAACGTAATAGTGATCTCCTCCCTGAAAGTAGGATTGGGGAAGGAGGACAAGCCACAGAGGGGACCTTACATCTTTTACTTGATACATGTCCATTCTTTAAAATGTTTTTAATAAAGAGTATGTACTGCTTTTACGGAGTCCCTAGGTGGTACAAGTGCTTAACACACTTGGCTGCTAACTGAAAGGTTGGAGATTTGAGTCTACCTAGAGTCGTCTTAGAAAAAAAGTTCTGACAATCTGCTTGCGAAAACTCAACCGTTGAAAATCCTATGGAACGCAGTTCTGCTCTGACACACATGGGGTCGCCGTGAAACAGAACTGACTTAATGGCAACTGGTTGTTTTTTATACTGCTGTTATGGTTTTAAAAAGTTGAAATGCATATGGGGAAGTTTTTTGTTTTTGTGGGTTTTGGAATCTTCTGGCTTTTTTTGTTTGTTTGCTTTTTCTGTTTTTTTTTTTTTTTTTTTTTTTTTAAGTAAAACCCAGGGGGAGCTGGGATGTGGCAAAAGAGAACCTCACACTCTGGGGGCAAGACAGTAAACTGGTGCAACCCATCTGAAGGGCACAGTGGCCACAGGTATGAACGGAAACCCTTAACACTGTACATGCCCAACACCCTACTTCTGAGAAGTCCTCTTAAGGTATGATTACACAGAGACTCAAGGATCCACAAACAAGCACGCTTATCACAGCATTGTTTAATAGAGGAAACACTCATGCTAAACCTAAATATTCAACTTTCAGGGGTTTTAGAACGTAAATGATGGTTTGGGCCTGTAATGAAAGAAAAGAAAACCATGAAAGGAATCATGTTTTTGAAAAATAATTAAGGATAAAGGGGAAATATGCAGATTATTATTAAATTAAAAAAAAAAAAAGACCAGAAAACTACATATAATATGATCCTGGTTTAAAAAAATATATGTTTACCATCGAGTGGATTCTAACTCACGGCAACACAATGTGTGCAGAGTAGAACCGTGTTATGTAAGGTTTTCAATGGCTATGACTTTTTTGAAGCAGATTGCCAGGCCTTTCTTCTGAGGTGCCTTTGGGTGGGTTCCAACTGCCAACCTCTCAGTTAGTAGCCAAGTACTTTACTGTTTGCACCACCCTTGTTTAATCTAATAAAAGCTAATATTTACTGAGAATTTACCAGGGTGCAAGGTACTGAGCAAAGAACTTACTGCGTATCATTTATATTGCCTTCTGCGTATCATTTTGCATACAATCTGCATATACATTCCTATGCATATCATTTATAGCTATGACCCTCTTGGGCAGAAAATATTCTGTTCATTTTACAGATGATGAAATTGAAGTTTAAAGAAATTTAAGTAATTTACTGAAGGTCACTCAGCTCGAAGGAACAGATGTGATGTCAAGTCTGTGCTCTTTACCATTATATGTTCCCACCTTTCTGTGCACAGAAAAAACACTGGAAGAAAGCCCACAATGCCTCATTCTGGCAGGAGAAGAACTGTGTGTGTGTGTGTGTGTGTGTGTGTGTGTGTGTCTGTCTGTCTGTCTGTCTGCCTGATTACAATGGCAATGCTGCTCAATAAAAATCAAAACAATACAGATTAAATAAAAATTCCTCATAATTCTGACAAAACACTTATGAGTGTGCTGTATATGGTCCAGATTTATTTCTATATCTGCTACTTTTTAAAATTTTTTTATTGTGCTTTAGGTGAAAGTTTACAGTGCAAATTAGTTTCTCATTCAAAACTTTACACACGGATTGTTTTGTGACATTGGTTGCAGTCCCAGCAAAGTGTAAGCGCTCTCCCCCTTTCCACACCATTCGTCCAGTTTGCCTGTCCTTTCCTGCTTCTTGTCTTTGCTTTTGTGCAGGCGTTGCCCATTTGGTCCCGGATACTTGATCGAACTAAGAAGCATAAACTTCACATATGCTATTATTTGTTTAAAAGGCCTGTCTAATCTTTGGCTGAAAGATAGACTTCAGGAGTGGCTTTGGTTCTGAGTTAGCAGTATGTCTGGGGGCCATAGTCTTGGAGGTTCCTCCAGTCTCTGTTAGACCAGTAAATCTGGTCTTTTTTGCTAATTTGAATTTTGTTCTACATTTTTCTCCTGCTGTGTCCGGGACCCTCTATTGTGATCCCTGTCAGAGCGGTCGATGGTGGTAGCCAGGCACCATCTAGTTCTTCTGGGCTCAGGCTGGTGGAAGCTGTGGTTCACGTGGTCCACTAGTCCTTTGGACTAATATTTTCCTTGTGTCTTTGATTTTCTTAATTCTCCTTTGCTCTGGATGGGATAGGGCCAATAAATGTATCTTAGATGGCCGCTTGCAAGCTTTTAAGGCCCAAAAGCTACTCATCAAAGTAGGATGTAGAACATTTTCTTTATGAGCGACTTTATGCCAATTGACCTAGGTGTCCCCTGAGACCATGGTCCCAGTCCTCAGCCCCAGTAACTCAGTCCCTCGGGATGTTTAGATGTGTCTAGGAAGCTTCTATGACTTTGCCGTGGTCAAGTTGTGCTGAAATTCCCCTATATTGTGTGTCTTTCCCTTCACCAAAGTTAACACTTGTCTACTATCTAGTTAGCGATTTCCTTTCCCCACCCCTCCCCTTCCCCTCCCTCGTAACCATCAAAGATTGTTTTTTTTCTGTGTGTAAATCTTTTCTTTTTTTTTATTGTGCTTTTGGTGAAAGTTTACAGAGCAAATTAGTTTCCCACTCGATAGCTTGCACATAAAGTACTTCGTGACTCTGGTTTCATTCCCCACAATGTGTCAGCACCCTCTGCATTTCCGCCCTGGTTTCCCCATCGTGTTTCCTGCTAATTTTCTACCCCTTCCTGCCTTTTCGTCTTTGCTTTTGGGCAAATAATTCTCTCTCTCTCTCTCTCTTTTTTATTTTAGGTAACAAAGATAAGTTAATTTATTGAGAATTTAATCAAATATTCATTTCCCCTAAAGAAAATATTCTTTTTTTTTTAAATTGTGCTTTAAGTGAAAGTTTACAGTTCAAGTTAGTTCTCATACAAAAATTTATACACACTTTGTTATGTGACCCTAGTTGCTTTCCCTATAATGAGACAGCACACTCCTCCTTTCCACCTAGGATTTCCCGTATCCATTCAACCAGCTTCCTTTCCCTTTCTGCCTTCTCATCTCACCTCTGGACAGGAGCTCCCCATTTAGTCTCATGTATCTACTTGAGCTAAGAAGGACGCTCTTCACAAGTATCATTTTATGTCACATAGTCCAGTCTAATCTATGTCTGAAGAGTTGGCTTCAGGAATCTTCTTTCTATTTTGATGACATATTTACCACTTTTAAAAAAATGAAATCAGATTAAACATACTATTTTACAAACAATTTTTTTCCCCTTCACAGTATGTATTGTACGTCTTTACAAGAGATTATGTATTTTCTACAACTTAGTTTTCAATAGCTGAAAAGGATTCTATTGTACTATACTGTAGCTTATGTAATTAATCCTAACTCATGTAATTAATCTCTACTAGAGTACACTGGATCATTTCTGGTTTCTTGCTCTTACAAATATTGTTGCAATGAATATCTTTGTAGGTATCTTTCTATGCATGTATAAATACATTACTTTCATCATACATTACTTTTATAATCAGAAAATTACCTACACAGTATGATGCATTATATATTATACAGACAGGCACACACATGACAGCAGTGAATTTAGAATGTATGACGACGTACAAGAGAAGCTCTCATCTGTTCTCTTGACGGTAGGTGACCAAAAGAATCCAAAGTTAGAGGAGCCTTGTCCCAGATAATTCTATGCAAATTAAAGCCAACTCACTGTCCAATTGCAGTTCTGCACCCCACTCCTCCCCTACTCCCTGTCCTCACCCTGGTCACCCTCGAATCCTAGCTCTAAGAGATCTTCTAGGTGGTTCTTGATCAGGGTAGTACCGTGGGCCTCTGGAAGTGTTTGGAGGTGAGTGGGTGGGCTGGGGATCACAGTTGACCAGAGTGCTCCGGGTGTTTAGTGAACGAGAGCCAGGGAAGCTGCACGCTGAAAACCATTCTGCCCAAAAGGTCAACAGTGCCTTGTGGACAAACACTAGCCAGGCCCTCATAGTACAGACAGGGAAGCTGAGGCCTGGAGAGGGTATGGGCCCACCTGAAACTAGGGTGGTAGAGGAGAAAGCAAACCTTCCAGGCTGGCCTAGAATCCCAGGGGTCTCCTCCCATGGCAGCAGTGGCACTCCACCTCTGGGCTCATTAAGAGGGAGGCTCTCACCAGGGCCCTTGGGTGACTTCTGCTAATGATGGGATGATCCGCCTTCAGAGGCAGGGTGCCATGGAAACAGTACCAGGTAGGGAAATAAAGAGGATTCTAGTGTGACCTAAGACAAATCACTTCATCTTTCTGAGCCTCAGCTTCTTCATCTATTAAACGGGGCTCATATTAACCAGCAAATGTGAGACTGGAAGAAATGTACTACCATTATATGGTTTCTATTTTTCTTTCCTTTCCTTGTCTTTAATTGTGTTTTAGGTGGAAGTTTATAGTGCAAATTAGTTTCTCATTTAAAAATGTATACACAAATTGTTTCGTGGCATTGGTTGCAATCCCCGCAATGTGTCAGCACTCTCCCCCTTTCCCTTTGTTTTTTCAGGCAACTAGACAGATGTGACCATTCGGAAAGTAGTACTAGTAATGCCGGGAGCTACTAGTACCTGCCATGTGCTAGGCTCTGTGCTGGGTACTTGGACTTTCAGGGCGGTTCAAACCATATAGACATCCATGTCCTAAGTGACCTCTGCTTGGAAAACTTTTGGAAAGCTCCCAGAAGTGTGAAATTCGCCTCCCAGCTTCAGAAAAGGACCTCTGGTTGTCTGGAAGTACATAGGCTCTCTGGAGAAGGGGGACACTCTATCTTACAGCAACTACTTTCAAACATTACTCAGCCCGGGAAAGAAATCTAAATTTGCTGGGTCTCTGCTGTGCTGGGGAGTCCCTGTGCGGTGCAAATGGTTAATGCACTCAGCTGCTAACCAAAAGGGTGGAGGTTGAGTTCACCCAGAGATGCCTTGGGAGAAAGGCCTAATGACCTGCTTCTGAAAATCAGCCACTGAAAACCCTATGGAGCACAGTTCTACTCTGATACACATGGGGTCGCCGTGAGTTGGAGGCGATGTGATGGCAACTGGTATATGTGGCATACGGTGTGCTGCACACCTACTAGATGTACTGCATGTCTTATCACACTTATTCATTACACCAACTCCAAGAGGAGTTGAAGAAACTGAGGCTCAAAAAGATTAAGCTATTAATCTAAATTAGAGACAACAAACATTTTCTGTAAAGGGCCAGAAAATAAATAATTTAGGCTTTATGGGTCATATGGTCTCTGTCACAAATAATCAAGTCTGCTGTTGTACAAAAGCAGCCATAGACAATATATAAGCAAACAAATAACCATGGCTGTGTTCCAATAACACGTGATTTACGGACACTAAATAAATAAATAAAGGTTAAGCAATTTGTCCAAGGTCACCCAACTGCCAAGTAGCAGATCCCAGAGAAGAAAACAGAGCTTCGAACTTCAAGTCCACACCCCATTGAGCACTCCAACTGTCTCAAAAAACCCGTTGCTGTCGAGTAATTCGGTTCCTAGCCACCCTATGGTCTCAGAGCAGTAGATATTCTCCCTTTCTCTCTCTGCACAAACGGATTCCCACCAGCCAGTTGAAAACCGCTTCTCACCCATCCAGAGCTGCAACTCGGGCTTCATATGGCAACTCTCAAATAACTCTCAGAGGAAGTCTGAAACCCTACACAAAAGTAAACACTTAACACAAGGAAGAAGCAAATGCCCAGGAGCAGAGAGGGATTAACCCTGAGGACCTCTGAGTGACAGTGCTTTGTGTACTTCACCCCAATTATCAAAATAACCCTGTGAGGAAGGTCTATCATTAGCCCCATTGTAAAGACTAAACAATTGAGGTTTGAATGGTTAAACATATTTCTCTAGGCCATACAGCTCAGAAGTGGCAGGGCCAGGATTTGAACTGGGTCTGCCTGTATCTAGAAGCCCCGCTTCGCTCGGTGCACCCTGCTGCTTCTCATTGTAGACCCACTCTGCTCAGAACCACAGACACTGTCTCCCACAAGGTGGGGTACTTGCTTGGGAGAAAGATCTGCTGAAGCAATTCTCTGGTGGGTCCCTGGGTTGCATAAGGATATGAGGGGTGTGCCTCCAGGGACCCAAACTGGTCCCAGGAAGATAGGAAGAGGCAGAGAGGCAGACAGACTGCCACCCAGTCGTCTGGGTCCCCTCCACGGCTCTGCCAGCTGGCAGATTCAGGGCCCCAGGAGGGAGGAGGACTTTCCAAAACAGAACAACAGGCCTCTGCAGGCGTCCACACCACGGCTCCTAGGCCCAGCAGCGGCGGTTGTAAAAATACTCACACACTCAACTCCTGGTGAACTTTTCTTCTCCCTTCATTTGCCTTCCTGGTTTTCTCAACTGGATAAGCCAACTCATTTTGAAACTTGATGCCCCCATCTGCCTCGGTCCCACCCTCTGCTAGGTTCTGAGTGGTTTGAGATTCTGGTCAGCAGGTCAGCACCCTCCCGATTTAGGGTGTGTATGGGGTTAACATGGTTCCCTGGGTGGGACAATTGGTTAAGCACTCGACTACTAACCAAAAGGCTGGCAGTTCAAACCTACCGAGAAGGGACTAGTGATCTGCTTCTGAAGGGTCACAGCCTTGAAAACCGTATGGAGCATAGTTCTACCCTGGAGTGCATGGGGTCGCCATGAGTCAGAATCTACTTGACGGTAATTTTTATTTATTTATTTATTATGGGGTTAATGTGCTCGGCTACTAACCGAAAGGTTGGAGGTTTGAATCCACTCAGAGGCACTTCAGAAGAAAGGCCTGGCGATCTGCTTCTGAAAACTCAGCCACTGAAAACCCTATGGAGTACAGTTCTGCTCTGACACACATGGGGTCACCATGAGTAGGAATCGACTCCACAGCAACTGGTTTAGTTTTTGTTTTTTAATGTGTGTCAGGGGTGGGTGAGGGCACCATGGGAAATGAGATCTCCACTAGGCGCATCTCAGCCCAAAGCTGCTGAGGCCCTTCCTCCATCCCTGTCCACTCGTGGCTTCCTGCTCAGACCAGCCCTCAGCCCAGGCAGTCCTAACAAGCTCCCAGGTGATGCTGATGTTGCCACTGAGCACTTTGGGTACGAAGCATCTACAGCAGGGGTTCTCAGGGCATGGTCCCCAGACCAGCACCATCAACTGGGACCCTTGTTAAAAAAAAAAAAAAAAAACCCAAACCCATTGCCATTGAGCTGATTCCAACTCATAGCAACCCTACAGGACAGAGTAGAACTGCCCCATACAGTTTCCAAGGAGTGGCTGGTGGATTTGAACTGTTGACCTTTATGGTTAGCAGCCAAGCTCTTAACCACTGTGCCACCAGGGCTCTGGGACCCTTGTTAGACATGCAAATTCTCAGGTCTCCCCCTAGACCTAATGTCCCTGCAGGGCAATACTGCCCCCAGTTGAAAACCATGGGTTAGACTGAGCCTTGGGGATTATACATGACCTGTGGCCCAGGACTCTGAACCTCTGGAGATCAGGCCCAGCCATCTGTGTTAACAAGCCCTGAGACCCACTCATCCATCTTGTAAGCTCCCCAATCCCCAACCCGTCAGCTCAAAGCTCTTATGGAGTTGAGTGCAGTGATGTGGGAGACTTCTGGGCAGTGAAGGTCAGCCTGGCTCTGTCCTTGCTATGTGATCTGAAGCAAGTCCCCACCCGCCCTGAGCTTCAGAGCCCTCAGTGGGGATGTTGAGGGCCACCCCTCCTGCTACAGAGGATGTCTTTGCACTGTATGTTTGTTCCAACTCTTATTGCAGTCCCTGCAGCTCTCAATCATGGGGCTCAACAGTGCATGTAATTAAAATGTTCCTTAAAGATACACAGGTAACCACTAGAGGAGCTACAGTGTTGGCTTCGATGTTGGGAGGACAGAGTTAACGAAGTAGGGGCACAGATCAATTTCCTATTTAACTATCAGAGGACAATAACAGGTCATGGAATTGAGCACAGTCAAAGTGATACCCAAGAAAGAGAGGGAATCTCTCTGTTGTTTCTCTCTCTCTGAATCTCTCTCTCTACCTGTGTACCCTTCTACCCATGGCAATGCAAGCGGAGGCACCGGAGATGATAAGCAGGGCCGACACTGGATGTGCATTTCTGGGTAATGAGAGTGGAAGAAATTTCTGGCTTCCTTCTTTAAAACTCCCTGTACTAGGTGAGTTTTTTATAATGAGCATGTATTATTTTTCATCATACAATAAAAATCATTATTTGAAAAATAGCATTATGTGCATATTATTTAGGAATGTGGAAGTAAAAATGAGAAGAAACCGTAAAAGAGTTAAAAGTGATTGTCTCTGGGGTTGGATGGGGAAGGGAGCAGAGGACACTGGTGTGTTGTATTTTTTTTTCCCCTTTTTTTTTTTATTGCACTTCAGGTGAAGGCTTACAGAACAAATAGTTCTCATGAAACAGTAGTACACATATTGTTTTATGACATTGGTTAACAACCCCACAACATGTCAACCCTCTAACCTCTCAACCTTTATTTTTGGTGAAAATACACATAGCCAAAGATACACCATTTCAAAAATTTCTACATGCACAGTTCAGTGACATTGACTACGCTCTTCCAATTGTGCTGTTATTCTCACTTAAGATGAAGGCTTACAGAACAAAATAGTTTCTCATTTAACAGTTACTACAAATGTTGCCCTGTGACAATGGTTAACAATCTCACAACACATCAACAATATCCTTACTCAACCTTGGGTTCCCTATCACCAGCTTCCTTGTCCCCTTCTGCCTTCTGGCCCTTGTCACTGGACTCCTGTACCTCATTAGTCTCATTTGGTTTTACAGGGCTGTCCACTCCCAGGCTGAACGGTGAACCTCAGAGATAACTTCACCACTGAGCTAATAGGGTGTCTGGGGGCCATACTCTCGGGGTTTCTCCAGTCTCCTTTAGGCCAGTAAATCTGATCTTTTTTTTGTGAGTTAGAATTATGTTCTACATCGTTCTCCAGCTCTGTCCAGAACCCTCTGTTGTGATCCTGGTCAGAGCAGTCAGTGGTGGTAGCCGGGCACCATCTTGGTGTGTTGTATTTTGATTGAAAAAACAAACTTATTAAAAATAAAACAATGCCCACTGCAGCATTATTCACAATAGCCAAAAGGTGGAAACAACCTAAATATCCATCAACAGATGAATGGATGAACAAAAGGTGATATACCCATACAATGGAATATTATTCAGTCATAAAACAAAATGCAGTTCTAATACATGCTACGAAATGGATGAACCTTGAAAACTTGCTAAGTGAAATAAGATACAAAAGGACAAATATTATGTGATCTCATTTATATGAAGTATCAAGAATAGGAAAATATACAGAGACCAAAGTTTATCAGCAGTTGCCAGGGGCAGGTAGGAGGGGGAAAGAGTTGTTGCTTAAGGGGGACTGCGTGTCTGTTGAGGGTGATGGAAAAATTTGGAAACAGATAGTGGTGATGGTTGTTCAACACGGTGAATGTAATCTATGTCACTGAGTTTTACACGTGCAAATGGTTGAAGTGGCAAATGTTTTCTAACAAATGCTTTACTACAATAAAAAATATACAAAGAGAGAGCAGACATTAAAAAAATTAAGGTTTCAATCAATGTGACGAATTTACCATTTTACACATGCGGATGATGTAGGGTCATCTCCCCATCCCACCTCTCTCACTCGGATTCTCTTGATTGGAAGCAAGCACAGAGGGGCTAGACCCGGGTTTCCCCACCTTGGCACTAATGGCATTTTGGGTGGGATCCTTCTTTGTTTTAGAGTGTGGTCCTGTGCACTAGAAGATGTTGAGAAGCATCCTCAGTTTCTACCCACTAGATGCCAGGAGCACCTTGCCCCAGTTGTTACAACCAAGAATGTCTGCTAATATGGCCTGGCATCCCTGGAGGGCAACATCCCCTGGTCGAGAACCACTGGGTTAGACTGAACGATGGGGATTGTACATGACCTGTGGCCCAGGGCAGGGGTGGGAGAGGACAGTGAACATCCGGGGAAGCCCTGGGTGTCCCCTACCCCGGGTGCCCCTCACTCCTGCAGAAGCCACTTACCCAGCCTGATATCACCCTCGAGGGTCATCAGCACATTGCCAGCTTTCAGATCTCGGTGGATGATCTTCTTGCCATGGAGGAAGTCGAGGGCTTCCAGCATCTGGCGGCAAATTACCTGAATCTGGGGTTCAGTGAGGCCCCTGTCCAGCTCTGGAAAGAGACAGGAGGACCATTAGATATTTGTTGATTTAGCTAACACAAACTGCTGGCAACTGAACATCAACCTCAGCCAGGTACAAGAAATAAAAAAAGTTGCCAACATTGTTGAGCACTTGCTGTGTACCAGATTCACTTCTAAGCACTTTCCGTGTATTGACCCATTTAGTTCTCACAGTGACCCTATGAGGCAGGCACAAAGGGTTATCCCCATTTCACAGATGAGAAAACTGAGGCTCAGAGAGGTTAAGTAACTCACTCAAGGACACAGGTAGGAAGTCACAGATCTGAGATTCAAACCAGGCGATGTGGCTGCAGAGCTCAGGTTGGTAAACACCACTCAACTGAGATTCAAAAATTTATTCTGTCAGCAGGCTCCCTGGGTGGCATAGTTAAGCACTTAACTACTAACTGAAAGGTTGGTGGTTCGAACCCTCCCAGAGAAGCCTTGGAAGAAAGGCTTGACAATCTGCTTCTGAAAGGTCACAGCCTTGAAAACCCTATGGAACTGTTCTCTGCATATATGGGGTCGCCATGAGTTGGAATCAACTCAATAGCAACTTGTTTGGTTTTGGTTTCGTTCTGTCAGCAGGCATCGAGTGAGTGCTTACAATGTTCCAGGTTCCGCGCTTGGTGTAAGAGTGGACATGGAATGGTGATCAATGCTTGGGACAGAGAGGAGGACAGGTACATGAGAGCATGGGCAGAGTCCCTTATGTCTGGGGGAACTGCAAGGCTTCCCTGAGAAAAGCACACTTGAGCTGTACCTGGAAGGAAAAATAGGGCTTGAGAGGAGGAAATGATGGGCAAGGACATGCCACGTCAAGGCAGAAGCAAAGGCCTGGTGGCTGGGAAGAGCTGGTGTTCAAGAAATGATCAACTGGCTGGGGTGGTAGCACCCAGATGTGAGAGGGCTGGACAAGCCAGAAGGACCGGTCACTAGGGACTCTTGGGTGCTAGTCAGGAAGAACATACACACAGGTGCTCACAGCACTCAGTGCCCCTCAGAGACTGTGGGGCCTTCTCTGAGTAAGTGACACTCAGGCTGAGGTCTGAAAAATGAGCAGGAGAGAAGGGGGAGACGGGACGAGGGTATTCCATGCAAGGGGAGCAAAGTGTGCAAAGGACACTGGTGTGGCTGCAGGGGAAGTGGGAGGGGAAAGAGAGGTCAGAGGTCGGCAGGGCTGGATTCTGCAGGACCTCATGGGCCCCGGTATGGAGGCTGCATTTTACCTGAAATACAGCAGTCTGCAAGACGTTCTAAGCAAAGCAGAGACACATCTGATTTATGTTTTGAAAAACTCCCCTCTAGCTGCATAGAGTTAAGAGATTGCAGGGGAGCAGGAGGTCAGCCTGGACCAAATGGTGGCCAAGGTGGAGAGGAGGAAGGATTCCTGATCCCAGGGATCAACCTGTTGCTCTTGGGTTGACCCTGACTCATGGCTACCCCGTGTCTGTCAGAGTAGAACTGTGCTCCATAGGGTTTTCAGTGGCTGAGTTTTCAGAAGCTGATCACTAGGCCTTTCTTCCAAGGCACTTCGGGTGGACTCAAACCTCCAACCTTTCGGCTAACACCAAGTGTGTTAACCATCTGCACTACCCAGAGACTCTCGGTCCCAGGGATTTAGGAAGAAGAAATGACAGGATGTGGGGTCCCCTGGATGTGGTGGGAGAAGGGGGTGAGAAGATCAAAGATGACATCCTTGTGCTCAAGTGTCTGACATGATCATCATGATTACTTATTTTTGTGACCTAAGACCCCTATTCCGAGGCAGCTACCACCACTCTCCGCCTGCTGTGTTTTCGGGCCTCACACTCTGAAGCTGGTCATACAGGGTGCTGCTTTGAGGTCTCCCTCTGACTAGAACACTCAGAGAGATGGTACCTCCTGCATCTCCCCTGTAGGCACTGGGTCAGGAATCCACAAGGCTCATCTCCCCGCACCAGATCCCCCAGGGGTGATAAAAATAAACACACTTGCCAGGGCTGCAGGCACCAATTCCAGCACCTTGGGAAGCCAGACCACAGAGGACTGGAGCCTTGCTCTGGGATCTGCAAGCTCCTCCTTCACCCTGTGGCCTCATCCTTAACTTCCATGCCACCAGCCAGGGGCCAGGCTCAAAGCCTGCATGGACTTTGGGGGTCACACTGACTGAGCTTGAAGCCCGGCATTGCCTCTCACTAGCTGTGTATTTCCGGCAAGTCACTCAACTTCTCTGGGTCTTCATTTCCTGTAAAATGGGTATGACTATAACCACTGCAGGCAGCCCTCCAGCAATAAATGTTAAGTTTTCAGCATGGTCCCAAAAAAACCAGTTGCCATGAAGTTGACTGACTTACGGTGACCCTATGTGTGTGGGTGTAGAACTGTGCTCCACAGGGTTTTCAGTGACTGATTTTTCAGAAGTAGACTGCCTAGCCTTTCTTCCAGGGTGCCTCTGGATGGACTCAAACCTCCAACCTTTTAGTTAACAGCTGAGCGTGTTAGTTATTTGCACCACTCAGGGTCTCCTCAGCATGGTAAGTGGTCTATAAAAGTGATTATTGTTGTGTTTCCTCCAAGATGAGCCCAGGACTGAATTATCTGCAGTTATTTAAAAAGAATATCGAATATACCATGGACTACCAAAAGAACAAACAAATCTGTCTTGGAAGAAGTACAGCCAGAATGGTCCTTAGAAACAAGGATGGTGAGACTACGTCTCACATACTTTGGACATGTTATAAGGAGGGATTAGTTCCTGGAGAAGGACATCATGCTTGGTAAAGTAGAGGGTCAGAGAAAAAGAGGAAGACCCTCAACGAGACAGACGGACACAATGGCTGCAATAATGGGCTAAAACATGACAATGATTGTGAGGATGGCACAAGACTTGGCAGTGTTTCACCCTGTTGTACACAGGGTGACTTTAAGTTGGAACTGATTCGACAGCACCTAACAACAACAACATTTTAAATATGGCAAAATGGGTCTTGTTCAATTCTGATTTATTCATATAAACAAGATAGTAATATTAAAGGTGATGATGACAATGATAACCTAATAATCACCATATTTTGAGCCCTTTCAATGCACCAGGCACAGGCCTATGGACTTGGGTGCATCATTTTACTTAAACCTCACAACAACCCACTGTGGTAGGTATGTATTTTTTTTCTTAAAGTCAGGTTTATCAAGGTAGAATTTACATAGAGTCCAATTCAATCCTTCTATGGGGATAAAACGGAAAACTCAGAGAGCATCATTGAAGATTTGCTGACAGAAAACTTCCCCAATATCATGAAAGAGGAAAAGCCAACTATCCAAGAAGCTCAACAAACCCCATACAGGATAGACCCCAAAAGAAAAACACCAAGACATATCATAATCATACTCGCTAAAAGCAAAGACAAAGCAAGAATCCTGAGAAAAGCTCGAGAAAAACTGAAAGTCACATATAAAGGTGAAACAATAAGACTGAGCTCTGATTACTCAGCAGAAATCATGCAGGTAAGAAGGCAATGGGATGATATATAAAAAATATTGAAAGAAAAAAACCACCAGTCTAGAATAATATATCCTGCAAAACTCTCACTTAAAATATGATGCCAAAATTAAGACATTTCCAGATAAATAGAAATTAAGGGAATACACAAAAACCAAACCAAATTTACCAGAATCATTAAAGGGGGTCCTTCAGTTAGAGAACAAACAACATCAGACAACAACCTGAATCCAGCACATAGGACAGTATCAGCCAGATACCAACCTAGATAATGAACTCTTAAGGATAAAACAAAACTGAAAAATTTACTACAGGGAATCAGAGATGGCAATCTGTAAACAACAATGTCAGAACAATAAGAGAGTGAATAAATGGTATAAGTATAGAACTTCCAAATGGAGAGAAACTCAAGGTGATATCAAGTAATAAAAGGTTGGTTTAAACTTAGGAAGACGGGGTAAATTTCAAGGTAATCACAAAGAAAGTTAACAAACCTACTCATCAAAATAAAGAAGAAAAACATAAAGTCTCAGTAAACACAAAATCTACAAAAATGAAAGAAATGAAAACAAATACACAAGCAAAGAGAATTCAGCACAGAAGAGTAAAAGGAACAAAGAAAACGTCAGCACCATCAAAAAAAAAAAAAAAAGAAAAAAGGCACTACAAAATGACAGCAATAAACTCACACCTATCAATAATGACATTGAACATAAATGGCTTAAATACACCCATAAAGAGACAGAGAGTAACACAATGGATTAAAAAAACAGGACCTGTCAATATGCTGTCTACAACAGACACACCTTAGAAACAAAGACATAAACTTATTAAAAATAAAAGGAGGGAGGATGGAAAAAATATATCGAGCAAACAGCTACCAAAAAAGAGCAGGAGTGGCAATACTTATCTCAGATAAAACAGACTTTAAAACAAAATCCACCATAAAAGACAAAGAAGGTCGTTATATAATGATTAAAGGGACAATACACCATGAAGACACAACCATAATAAATATCTATGCACCCAATGACAAGGCTCCAAAATACATAAAACAAACTTTAACAGCATTGAAAAGAGAAACTGACAGTTCCACTATGACAGTAGGAGACTTCAACACACCACTCTCGGTAAAGGACAGAACATCTGGAAAGAAACTCAACAAAGATACAGAAGATCTAAAGGCCACAATCAGCCAACTTGAACTCATAAACATATATAGAACAGTCCACCCAACAGCTGCAAAGTACACATTCTTTTCCAATGCACATGGAACATTCTCCAGAACTGACCACATCTTAGGCCACAAAGCAACCCTCAAATAAATCTAAAACATCAAAATAATAGAAAACATTCTCTCTGCTCACAATGCCATCAAAGTAGAAATTAACAACAGGAAGAGCAAGGAAAAAAAATACGTGAAAACTGAGTAACACCCTGCTTAAAAATCACTGGGCTCGGAGAATCTGGCAAAATGGTGCTCTAGGCAGAAGCACCACGCCATCCCTCCACAGCAAAGATCCGGAAAACTAAGCTGAACAGAGAATACAATAATCCTGAAACCCTAAAACATCAAATGAAGAGATAAAGAACTCAGCCAAGTACCAAATGGAGTGAGAAAACTGACAGAGAACGGAGAGCGAGGACAGATTCATGCAGAGGTCCCCTACCAGCTAATGCAGCACGGATCCGCCATCTTGGACTCCTATCGGAGACCAGCAAACAGGGGGTACGAGAAAGCAGCCTCACGGAGCATCCAACGGGAGACAGAAACAACCGGTAATTTGCGATATATGCTTTCCCACTGCCCACCCTTTTTCACCCCAAATCAGCCTCCTCTGCTTCCCATGGCCACAATCTCTTGACTGGGAAATGCCAGATGCTTGGATTCCACACACCCAAACGGGCGGCTCTCTGAGTGCCATTTGTTGGCTGCTGCTGTTGCTTTTTTCCGCTTCTTTTGATTTCTTCCTTGCCTCTTGCCACCTCCCCCTACTTTCGCTCGAGCACCTGGCTCCATGTGCCATCCTTGCTTCTTCCTGAGGGGCTGCAGAGCTCCGGTAATTTGTGATATACGGTTTCCCACTCCCTACCCTTCTTCACCCACACTTGGTTCCCTCTGTGTCCCGCAGACACAGTCTCCTCTCCAGAAACACCAGCCCACACTAGCTGGCTCTCTGAGTGCCATTTATTGGCTGCTAGTGTTGCTTTTTTTTTTTCTGCTTCTTCTGATTTCTTACTTGCCTCTCGCCACCTCCCCATCCTTTCGCTAGAGTACCTGGCTCCATGCGAAATCTTTGCTTCTTCCTGAGGGGCTGCGGAGCTCTGTTAGAGTGTGGAGCTGCTTCCCGGTCTGGGCCGCCGTGCTGGTGGGATCCCGGGGCTTTTGCTCGTTTGTTTGTTTTGAATTGTTTCTTTGTTTTCTTTTCCTTGTCTTGAGTTGGGAGCCCTTTCTGGCCAGGCGGAGCTGCGTGGCAAGGAGACTCCCTCTCAGCTTGCACAGACGTGCAGAGGGATCCCTGAGAGCATTTCTTTCTTCATTGGGTTTTTTTTTCCTGTTTTTTGGGGGCCTTTCTTGTTTTTCTTATTTTTTTTTAATTTGTTTTGTTTTCTTTTCCCTTTTTGTCTTTCTTCATTGCTCAGTTTCTCATCTCTCTATATCTTCTTTCTCTTTCTGCTCCCTGAATACCTGGTGTCATATACCTCTACGCCTTCTAGCCAGGCTGTACTGCAACACCTGAGAGCGACTTCCCCAGACCTCATAGCTGCACTGGTGGGATCCCTGGGAACTCTGCGGTTCTTTAACCTTTCTGATTTTTATTTATTCATTCTTTTCTTTTCTTCCTCTTCCCCTTTCTGTTTTTCTCCATTACATAGCCTCTCATGTCTCCATTCCAACGGCAAGCTCCCCTAGCATTCTTTTTTGTTTGTTTGTATGTTTTGGGCTCCTGTTCCTCTCTGCTCTCTCCCATATCCATCTTAGCTCCACACATAACAATCTCCCCACTGAATCCTGCCTACCTGCATCGTGTGCTTGACATCACACCACCAAGCAGCACAGGCATGGCCTACTGGAACCTGCCCTGCACTGATTACCGACCCGCTCTGGTGGCTGTAGTAAGTGCCATAAGCAACCCGTCCCGTAACTCCTCTTCAGCTAGACCTGCCCTGCTGTACCATATCTGAGTGACTGACCCTGCCAATTGGAGAAGGAGGTGAAAAGTATTGTGCCCACAGACAAGCAAACAACAAAGAACACACAGTCCGCCTGCTCAGACATAGTCAAATTAAAAAAAAAGGGGACAAAACAAACAAATCTACAGTCAATAAACAAGAAAAATTACTACCGAATGTCCTGAAGACAGCAGACAGTATCAAAACATTTACAAAAACAGGACAGGATGGTTCCAGTAGGTGTCCAAAATAAAACACCATCTGACTCTCCTCTGGAAGAAAATGCACTAGAACTACCTGATAGGGAATTCAAATCTCTAATACTCAGAATTCTCCAAGAACTGAGGCAAAAAGCTGACAAACATGAGGAAAAAATAGACAAATTCATGGAAAATACAGACAAAAAATCGGAAGAATTCAGGAAAATAATGCAGGAACAAAATGCCAAAATAAATTCACAACTAGAAATTATAAAAAGACAAGAATTAGAAATCCAAAAGATAAACAACAAGATTTCAGAAATGGACGGTGTCATAGAAGGCTTGAGAAGCAGATTTGAAATGGTGGAAGACAGGATCAGTGGAATTGAATACAAACACTTGGATACAACTCTGTTTGAGGAAAACTCAGAAAAAAGAACAAAGAAATATGAAGAGACCCTGAGAGTTATGTGGGATACAATCAAAAGCAAAAATTTTCGAGTGATTGGAATTCCAGAACAGGGGGAGAAAACAGAAAACAGAGAGGATCATTGAAGAACTGCTGACAGAAAACTTCCCCAATATCATGAAAGACGAAAAGCTGGCCATCCAAGAAGCTCAACAAATCCCATATAGAAGAGATCCCACAAGAAAATCACCAAGGTATATCATAATCACACTCACCAAAACCAAAGACAAACAAAGAATCCTGAGAGAGCTCATGAAAAACAAGAAGCCACATACAGAGGAGAAACAATAAGACTAAGCTCAGATTATCTGGCAGAAAACATGCAGGCAAGAAGGCAATGGGATGGCATGTATAAAATCTTGAAAGAAAAAAACTGTCAGCCAAGAATAATATATCCTGCAAAACTCTCGTTCAACTTTCATGGTGAAATTAGGTCATTTCCAGATAAACAGAAATTAAGGGAATATGTAAAAGTCAAACCAAACTTACAAGAATTATTAAAGGGAGTTCTTCGATCTGAGGACAAACAGCTTCAGCTCACAGGCAGAACCAAGGATGCAGGATCGTACCAGCCAGATACCAATCTAGGAAATGAACTCTCGAGGACTATCCAAAACCAAAAGAAATACACCAAAGAATCAGAGCAGTTAATCAATAAATGACAACATCATCAAAACAATAAAAAAGGGAATAAACGACATAGGTATAGAACCTTCTAATGGAGAGGAAGGAAAGGCGATACCAAGTAATGTTAGACTGCTTCAAACTTAGCAAGATAAGGGTAAAATTCACGGTAACCACAAAGAAAGTTAACAGACATACTCATTAAAAAAAAGAGGAACAACATAAAGTCTCAGCAAAAACAAAACCTACAAAAACAAAAGAAATGAAAAAAAAATCCACAAACAAAAGGAACTCAGCACAAGAGAGTAAGAAGAACAAAGAAAACTTCAGCACCGCAAAGAAAAGCACTACAAAATGATAGTAACAAACTCACATCTATCAATAATTACACTGAATGTAAATGGACTCAATGCACCCATAAAGAGATGGAGAGTGACAGAATGGATAAGAAAACAGGATCTATCAATATGCTGTCTACAAGAGACTCACCTTAGAAACAAAGTTGTGAATTTATTAAAAGTCAAAGGTTGGAAAAAAATATATCAAGCTAACAACTACCAAAAAAGAGCAGGAATGGCAATTCTAATCTCAGATAAAATAGACTTTAAAACAAAATCTACCATAAAAGACAAAGAAGGACACTATATAATGATTAAGGGGAGGATCCATCATGAAGACATAACCATAATAAACATCTACGCACCCAATGACAGGGCTCAAAAATACATAAAACAAACTCTAACAACACTGAAAAGAGAAATTGACAGTTCCACAATAGTAGTAGGAGACTTCAACACACCACTCTCAGTAAAGGACAGAACAACTAAGAAGAAACTCAGCAAAGACACAGAAGACCTAAAGGGCACAATCAGCCAACCTGACCTCATAGACATATATAGAACACTCCATCCAACCGCTGCAAAGTACACATCCTTTTCCAATGCACATGTAACATTCTCCAGAATAGACCACATCTTAGGCCACAGAGCAATCCTCAATAAGATCCAAAACGTTGAGATAATTCCAAGTATCTTCTCTGATCACAATGCCATCAAGGTAGAAATTAGCAATAGAAAGAGCAAGGACAAAAAATCAACTACATGGAAACTGAATAATACCCTGCTTACACATCAGTGGGTAATAGAAGAAATCAGAGATGGAATAAAAAAATTCCTAGAATCAAATGAGAATGAAAATACATCATACCAAAACCTTTGGGATACACCAAAGGCAGTCCTCAGAGGACAATTTATAGCAATAGATGCACATATCAAAAAAGAAGAAAGGGACAAAATCAAAACATTAACTAAAGAACTCAAACAAATAGAAAGAGAACAGCAAAAAAAGCCCACAACCACCGGAAGAAAGGAAATAGTAAAGATCAGAGCAGAAATCAATGAAATAGAGAACAGAAAAACAATAGAAAGAATCAACAAAACCAAAAGTTGGTTCTTTTAAGAATCAACAAAATCGACAAACCACTGGCCAGACTGACAAAAGAAAAACAGGAGAGGACACAAATAACCAAATAAGAAATGAAATGGGGGACATTACAACAGACCCAACTGAAATAAAAAGGATTATAACAGATTATTATGAAAAACTATACTCCAACAAATTTGAAAACCTAGAGGAAATGGATAAATTTCTAGAAACACACGGCCTACCGAAACTACAACAAAGTGATGTTGAAAATCTGAACAGACCCATAACAAGAGAAGACATTGAAAAGGTAATAAAAAAAACTCCCAACCAAAAAAAATCCCTGGCCCAGATGGCTTCACTGGAGAATTCTACAAAACATTTACAGAAGAGCTTGTACCAGTACTACTCAAGCTATTTCAGAGCATAGAAGAGGAAGCAACACTTCCAAATTCATTCTATGAAGCCAGCATAACGCTGATACCAAAACCAGGCAAAAACATCACATAAAAAGAAAATTATAGACCAATATCTCTCAAGAATATAGATGCAAAAATTCTTAACAAAATTCTAGCCAATAGAATTGAGCATCATATCAAAAAAATAATACACCATGACCAAGTAGGAGTCATACCAGGTATGCAAGGGTGGTTCAACATTAGAAAATCAATCAACATAATCCACCACATAAATAAAAGGAAAGAACCACATGATCATCTCAATTGATGCAGAAAAGGCATTTGACAAAGTCCAACACCCATTTCTGATAAAAACTCTCAATAAAATAGGTATAGAAGGGAAAGTTCTCAACATAATAAAGGGCATCTATGCAAAAGCAATGGCCAACGTCATTCTTAATGGAGAGAGGCTGAAAACATTCCCCTTGAGAACAGGAACAAGACAAGGATGTCCTTTATCACCACTCCTATTTAACATTGTGCTGGAAGTTCTAGCTAGAGCAATAAGGCAAGAAAAAGAAATAAAGAGCATCCAAAATGGTAATGAAGAAGTTAAACTGTCCATGTTTGCATATAATATGATACTATACACAGAAAACCCCAAAGACTCCATGAGAAATCTACTGGAACTAATAGAAAGATTCAGCAGAGTAGCAGGATACAAGATAAACATTCAAAACTCAGTTGGATTCCTATATACCAATATGGAGAACGATGAAAAGGAAATCAGGAAAACAATACCATTTTCAATAGCCCCTAAAAAGATGAAATACTTAGGAATAAATCTGACCAGGGATGTAAAAGACCTATACAAAGAAAACTACAAAACACTACTGCATGAAACCCAAAGGGATCTACATAAATGGAAAAACATACCATGCTCATGGATAGGCAGACTCAACATTGTGAAAATGACAATTCTACCCAAAGCAGTTTACAAATACAACGCAATCCAATCCAAATACCAACAACATTCTTCAAAGAGATGGAAAAACTAATCATTAACTTTCTATGGAAAGGGAAGAAGCCCCGAATATGTAAAGCACTACTGAAGAAGAAGAATAAAGTTGGAGGACTCACACTACCTGACTTCAGAACCTACTAGGCAGCTACAGTAGTCAAAACAGCCTGGTACTGGTACAATGACGGATACATTGAACAATGGACCAGAATTGAGAACCCAGATGTAAATCCATCCACTTACAGTCACCCGATCTTCAACAAGGGCCCAAAGTCCATCAAATGGGGAAAAGAGTCTTTTTAACAAATGGTGCTGGCAAAACTGGATATCCATCTGCAAAAAAATGAAACAGGACCCATACCTCACACCGTAAACAAACACTACTTCAAAATGGATCAAAGACCTAAATATAAAGCCTAAAACTATAACATTCATAGAAGAAAAAATAGGACCAACACTTCAGGCCTTAATACATGGCATTAACAGGATACAAACCATAACCATCAATGCACAAACCCCAATAGATAATCCAGATAACTGGGATCTTCTAAAAATCAAACACCTATGTTCTTCAAAAGACTTCACCAAAAGAGTAAAAAGAGAACCTACAGACTGGGAAAAAATGTTTGGACAGTACAAGTCAGACAAAGATCTAATCTCCATAATCTACAAGAAAATCCAACACCTCTACAACAAAAAGACAAATAATCCTATTAAAAAATGGGCAAAGGAAATGAACAGACACTTCACCAAAGAAGACATTCAAATGGCCAACAGACCCATGAGGAAATGCTCGCGATTGCTAGCCATTAGAGAAATGCAAATTAAAACCACAGTGAGATACCATCTCACCCCAGCATTACTGGAATGAATCAAAAACACTGGAAATAACAAATGTTGGAGGGGCTGCGGGGAGATTGGAACACTTATGCACTGCTGGTGGGAATGCAAAATGATATAACCATTTTGGAAAATGATATGGCGCTTCCTCAGAAAGCTAGAAATAGACATACCATTCAATCGAGCAATCTCACTCCTAGGAATATATCCTAGAGAAATAAGAGTCGTCACTCGAATAGACATATGCACACCTATGTTCATGGCAGCATTGTTCACAATAGCAAAACGATGGAAACAACCTAAATGCCCATCAACAGATGAATGGGTAAACAAACTCTGGTACATACACACAATGGAGTACTATGCCACGAGAAAGAACAACAATGAATCTGTGAACCATCTCATAACATGGATGAAACTGGAGGACATTATGCTGAGTGAAATAAGTCAATCACAAAAGCACAAATATTGTATGAGACCTCTATTGTAAAAACCCATGAAAAAGTTCACACATAAAATGTAACAATCTTTGTTGGTTACCAGGGATGGGAGGGGTGGGGGGGGGGGAAATACTAAATAGGCAATAGATAAGTGGTATCTTGGGTGAAGGGTGAGACAGTACACAATACAGGGGAAACTAGCACAACTTGGACAAGGAAAGGTCATGGAAGCCCCATAGACATATCCAAACTCCCTGAGGGACTGAATTGCTGGGTGGAGGGCTGTGGGGACCATGGTCTCAGGGAACATCTAGCTCAATTGGCATGACACAGCTTATAAAGACAATGCTCTACATTCTACCATGGTGAGTAGTGTCTGGGGTCTTAAAAGCCTGCGAGTGGCCATCTAAGATACTCCACTGGTCTCATCCCTTCGGGAGCAAGGGAGAATGAAGACAACAGGATACAAGGAAAAGATTAGTCGGAAGGACTAATTGTCCACAGCTACCAAGGCCTCCACCGGCCTGAGTCCAGTACAGCTAGATGGTGCCTGGCTACCACCACTGACTGCTCTGTCCAGGATCACAACAGAGGGTTCTGGACAGAGCTGGAGAGAGATGTAGACCATAACTTTAACTCACAAAAAAAAAAAAAAAAGACCAAATTTACTGGCCTAAAGGAGACTGGAGAAACCCTGAGAGTATGGCCCCCAGACACCCTTTTAGCTCAGTGGTGAAGTTACCTCCGAGGTTCACTGTTCGGCCTGGGAGTGGACAGCCCCATAAAACCAAATGAGGCTAACAAGGTACAGGAGTCCAGTGACAAGGGCCAGAAGGCAGAAGGGGACAAGGAAGCTGGTGATAGGGAACCCACGGTTGAGTAAGGATATTGTTGATGTGTTGTGAGATTGTTAACCATTGTCATAGGGCAACGTTTGTAGTAACTGTTAAATGAGAAACTATTTTGTTCTGTAAGCCTTCATCTTAAGTGAGAATAACAGCACAATTGGAAGAGCGTAGTCAGTGTCACTGAACTGTGCATGTAGAAATTTTTGCAATGGTGTATCTTTGGCTATGTGTATTTTCACCAAAAAAAAAAAAAAAAAGGTTGAGAAGTTAGAAGGTTGATATGTTGTGGGGTTGTTAACCAATGTCATAAAACAACATGTGTACTACTGTTTCATGAGAAACTATTTGTTCTGTAAGCCTTCACCTGAAGTACAATAAAAAAAAAAAAAGAAATCACTGGACAATAGAAGAAATCAAAGATGGAATCAAAAAAATCCTAGAATCAAACAAGAATGAAAACACATCATACCAAAACCTTTGGGACACAGCAAAGGCAGTTCTCAGAGGTCAGTTTATAGCAGTAGATGCACACATCAAAAAAGAAGGGACAAAATCAAAACATTAGCTACACAACTTGGATCAAATAGAAAGAAAACAGCAAAAGAAGCCCACAGCCACCAGAACAAAGGAAATAATAAAAATCAGAGCAGAAATAAATGAAATAGAGAATAGAAAACAATAGAAAGAATTAACAAGAACAAAAGTTGATTCTTTGAAAGGATCAACAAAATCGACAAACCACTAGCCAAACTTACAAAAGAAAAACAGGAGAGGATACAAACAACCCAAATCAGAAATGAAATGGGGACATTACAACAGACCCAACTGAAAAATAAAGGACCATAACAGAGTACTATGAAAGAGTATACTCCAACAAATTTGAAAAGTGTGATGGTTAAGATTGTGTGTCAGCTTGGCTGGGCCATGATTCTCAGTGTTTTAATGTAATCACTCCCATGATTGAATATACTGTGAGTATCCAATCACATGAAAGGGAATCTCCTTAGGGGTGTGGCCCACATCTGAATATAAGCAGACGTTCTGGCTTTTTGTTCTCTCTGGATCCTGCGGCTGCCTTTGTTGTCTCATCTCTGGTTCTTGGGACTTGAGCTGTCAGCTTATCTGCCGAACCTGGGATTCGTCGATCTGCATAGTCTGTGAGCGTGAGCCTTGCTCTCCAATCTGCCAATCTTTGGCTTGCCAGCTTCTGTGGCTGCGTGACTTGGGAGAGGCCTCTACCCTGATCCACGGACTTAGGACGTTCTAGCCTCTACAATCACGTGAGCTGTTTCCTTGATATAAATCTCTCTATATATATTTATACAGTTTACTGGTTTTGCTTCTCTAGAGAACCCAGCCTAAGACAAAAACCTACAGGAAATGGACAAATTTCTAGAAACACACTACCTACCCAAACTATCACAAACTAAAGCTGAAAATCTGAACAGACCCATAACAAGAAATTGAAAAGGTAATAAAAAAAACTCCCAACAAAAAAAAAGCCCTGGCCCAGACAGCTTCACTAGAGAATTCTACCAAACATTCAGAGAAGAGCTTACACAAGTACTACTCAAACCATTTTAGAACATAGAAAAAGAAGGAATACTTCCAAATTCATTCTATGAAACCAGCATAACCCTGATACCAAAACCAGGCAAAGTCACCACAAAAAAAAGAAAATTACAGGCCATTATCTCTCATGAATATAGATGAAAAATTCTCAACAAAATTCTAGCCCATAGAATTCAGCGTCATGTCAAAAAAATAATACACCACGAACCAAGTAGGATTCATACCAGGTACAAAAGGATGGTTCAACATGAGAAAATCAATCAACATAATGCACCACATAAATAAAAGAATCACATGATCATCTCATTCAATGAAGAAAAGGCATTCAACAAAATCGAACATCATTCCTGATAAAAACTCTCAATAAAGTAGGTATAGAAGGGAAATTCCTCAACATAATAAAGGGTATCTATATGCAACCAATAGCCAACATGATTCTTAATGGAGAGAGGCTGAAATCATTCCCCATGAGAACAGGAACAAGACAAGAATGCCCTTTATCACCACGCCTATTTAACATTGTGCTGGAAGTCCCAGCCAGAGCAATAAGGCAAGAAAAAGCAATAAATGGCATCCAAATTGATAAGGAAGAAGTAAAACTGTCCCTATTTGCGGATGATATACCATACATAGGAAACCCAAAAGATTCCATGAGAAAACTACTGGAACTAATAAAAAGATAGCAGAGTAGCATGATACAAGATAAACAAACAAAAATCAGTTGGATTCCTATACACTAACAAAGAGAACTATGAAAAGGAAATCAGGAAAACAATACCATTTATAATAGCCCCTAAAAAAATAAAATACTTAGGAATAAATCTAACCAGGGATGTAAAAGACCTATACAAAGGAAACTATGAAACAGTACTGCAAGAAACCAAAAGAGACCTACATAAATGGAAAAACATACTATGCTCATGGATAGGGAGACTCAACATTGTGAAAATGTCAATTCTACCCAAAGTGATCCGAAAATACAATGCAATCCCAATCCAAATACCAACAGCATTCTTTAAAGAGATGGAAAAACTAATCATTAACTTTATATGAAGAAGAAAGAGGCCCTGGATAAGTTAAACACTATTGAAGAAGAAGAACAAAGTGGAAGGACTCGCACTACCTGATCTCAGAATCTACTCTACAGCTACAGTAGTCAAAACAGCGTGGTACTGGTATGACAACAAATACATCGACCAGTGGAGCAGAATTGAGAGTCCAGACAAATCCATCCACCTACGGTCACCTGATCTTTGACAAAGGCCCAAAGTCCATTAAATGGGGGAAAAGACAGTCTTTTTAACAAATGGTGCTGGCGAAACTGGATGTCCCTCTGCAAAAAAATGAAACAGGACTCATAGCTCACACCATATACAAAAACTAATTCAAAATTGATCAAAGACCTAAATATAAAACCAAAAACTATAAAGCTCATAGAAGAAAAAATAGGGTTAACTCTAGAGGCCCTAATACATGGCACTAACAGGATACAAACCATAAGTATCAATACACAAACACTAGAAGATAAGCTAGACAACTGGGATCTTCTAAAGGTTAAACACTTATATGCTCATCAAAAGACTTCATCAAAAGAGCAAAAAGAGAATCTACAGACTGGGAAAAAATTTTAGCTATGACAAATCTGAATAAGACTTAATCTATAAAATCTACAGGAAAATCCAACACCTCTACAACAAAAAGACAAATAATCCAATTAAAAAATGGGCAAAGGATATGAACAGACACTTCACCAAAGAAGACATTCAAATGGCTAACAGATACATGAGGAAATGCTTGCAATCACTAGCCATTAGAAAGAAAAATGCAAATCGAAACCACAATGAGGTACCATCTCACCCCAGCATTACTGGCACAAATAAAAAAAAAAAACCAAAAAAACAGAAAATAACAAATGTCAGAGAGGCTTTGGGGAGACTGGAACTCTTATGCACTGTTGGTGGGAATGCAAAATGGTACAACCATTTTGGAAAACGATATGGCACTTCCTTAAAAAGCTAGAAATAGAAATACAATATGATCCAGCAATCCCACTCCTAGGACTATATCCTAGAGAAATAAGAGCCATCACATGAATAGACATATGCACACCCATGTTTACTGCAGCATTGTTCACAATAGCAAAAAGATGGAAACAACCTAGGTGCCCATCAACAGATTGATGGATAAACAAACTACGGTACATACACAAAATGGAGTGCAACACAACAATAAAGAACAATGATGAATCTGTGAAGCATCTCACAACATGGATGAATCTGGGGGGCATTATGCTAAGTGCAATAAGTCAATCACACAATGACAAATATTGTATGAGACCTCTACCACAAAAACTCATGAAAAGGTTTACACACAAAAAGAAACAATCTTTGATGGTTATGAGGGAGGGAAGGAGTGAGAGGAAAAAACACTGAATAGATAACAGATAAGTGGTAACTTTGGTGAAGACAGCACACAATACTGGGAAGCCAGCACAACTTGTCCAAGGCAAGATCAGCTCCACAGACACATCCAAACTCCCTGAGGGACCAAATTACTGGGCTGAGGGCTGTGGAGACCATGGTCTCAGGGAACATCTAGCTCAACTGGCATAACATAGTTTATAAAGAAAATGTTCTACATTCTACTTTGGTGAGTAGCATCTGATGTCTTAAAAGCTTGTGAGTGGCCATCTAAGAGACTCCACTGGTCTCACCCCATCTGGAGCAAGGGAGAAAGAAGAAAATCAAAAACACAAGGGAAAGATTAGTTCAAAGGAGTAATGGACCACAACTACCACAGCCTCCACCAGACTGAGTCCAGCAGAACTAGTTGCCCAGCTACCACCACTGTCGGTTCTGACAGAGATCACAGTAGAGGGTCCTGGAAGAGCTGGAGAAAAACGTAGAATAAAATTCTAACTCGCACACACACAAAAAAAGGTCAGGCTTACTTGTTTGACAGAGACTGGAGAAACCCTGAGAGCATGGCCCCTGGGCACCCTTACAGCTCAGTAATGAAGTCACTCCTGAGGTTCACCCTTCAGACAAAGATTAGACAGGCCCATAAAACAAAATGAGACTAAGGGGGCACACCAGCCCAGGGGCAAGGACGAGAAGGCAGGAGGGGACAGGAAAGCTGGTAATGGGGAACCCAAGGTTGAGAAGGGGAGAGTGTTGACATGTTGTGGGGCTGGCAACCAATGTCACAAAACAATATGTGCATTAATTGTTTAATGAGAAACTTGTTGGTTCTGTAAACCTTCATCTAAAGTACAATAAAAAAAGATATTCTAAAAAAAATTCACTCCTTCTAGGTGTACACGTCTGTGAATTTTTGCACCACCACAATTGAGATGTAGAATATTTCCATTACCCCTCAGAACTCCCCTGGCTCTTGCATTCCTCCCTAGCCCCTTAAGTAATCACTAATTTGATTTCTGTCCCTATAGTTTTGCCTTTGTCTAGAATGTACTATAATTGGAATCATATAGTATATAGCCTTGAGTCCAATAAATTTTTAAGATTAATTTTTAATTACAGAGTAATACATGAATACTTTCTCCCCATAAAAAGAAACTGCAATACTGCAGATGAGTCTAAGTCCCCTCTGGCACCACAGTCTATTCTGACCCCTCACCCCTCCCCTGTAGAAGGCTGAAATTCAAAATGTTGAACAGCGGGCAAGGCCTGGACACCAGTGTGATCAGAATGGACACCGGGAATTAACAAACTGGAAGGGCAGTGCAGTTACCTGCTGCAGGGATATCATCCCCTTCCCACAGAGGGCTAGCCCAGAGCCCTACAGCTACTGACAGAGGAACCTGGGACGGACCTTGAGCCCCCTTCTCCCCACGCCCAGGCTCTTAACCCTACAGAACCCCACAGGACAAGGGGGAGATGGACAAAGGACAGGAAACCCCCCTAAGCAGGTCAGGCATCTGTGGAAGAGTTAACTCCTAATCACAGAGCCGCCACCAGGACCTGGCTCTGATCTTGCTGGGTCTCCCCATCCCAGCTTCTCTTCTCATGCCTTGATTTCCAGAATGTTGATGGAAATTTTCTTTAACTGCTGCCACTAACAGGGAGAAAATCACCGGGGGCTGGAGCAACCAGTGCCACTAGAAGAAGTGAGAACAGGGGGCCAGAGAGTGAATTGTCTGCTGGCTGGCTGAGCCACAGCCCAGGGTCATGCCCCAGCTGTGAGTGAGGGCGAAGATCTGGCACACTGAAAAGCTTCTTCCACTTCTGATACCCTCCCCAGGCCTCCTTCCACTAAGCTGCATACTGGGGGAGGCAGAGGCTGCTAGCAGGCTCTTATTCTCCTCTACTTCTTCAGTATCAGAACACATGACTGACTACCCAGCTAGAAGACCACATTTCCCAGCCCCGCTGCCAGCTAAGTGTTACTATGTTCTAGCCAATGAGACAGAAGTGGTGGTGTCACATGGGCTTCAGGGAAGTCTCCTTAAAAGAGCAGTGATGTGCTAGGGATGGGGTTATCCTACCCTCCCTTCTTCCATCCTGCTGCTTGGAATTCAGATGTGATGGCTGGAGCTCCCATAGCCACCTTGACACCAAGAGCAGAAAACCAGCCTGAGAATGGACCAACACACAGGAAAGTGCGACAGGGACAAGAGTTTGGAGAAGGAAGCCAAGTTCTTATGACAATTTTTTAAGACTCCTAGATCAAACTGCACCTGAAACCAGACACCTTTGAACTTTTCAGTTATATGTACAAATAAATTCTCCCTCCTGCCACCTTTTCCTTTTTATTCTTACCTAAACCAGTTTGAACAGTCTTTGGCCCCGTATAACCTAATGAATCCTAACTCATACAAGACTACCATTTTCATTTCTTTGGATTGTACCCAGAACAATAATAATCTTCAAAGGCAGTCTCTGCTGAGAGACGGCACACCCAAGGGCTATATAATACAAGCCCTATATCCTTTTTCTCTACTGTCATTTACCCACCTGGGAACTCTGGGAGTGGCAAGGGGCTTGGCAAGGAAAGTTTGTGGCTCCAGAATTTCTACAGCTCAGGATGGGAACAGGTCTGTTACAAATTTGAGACATTCCTGACATAAAACCACTAGTTGCCACCAAGTTGATTCTAACTCATAGCAACCCCATGTTTGTCAGAATAGAACTGTGCTCTATAGAGTTTTCTGTTTGAATTTTATTTATTTTGTTGTTGTTGAGAATATACACAGCAAAACATAAACCAATTCAAAAGTTTCTGCAGGTACAATTCTTTGACACTGATTACATTCTTCAAGTTGTGCAACCATTCTCACCCTCCTTTTCCAAGTTGTTCTTCCCCATTAACATAAACTTACTGCCCACTGAGGTTCCCATCTAATCTCTCAAGTTGTTATTGTCAATTTGATCCCATATAGATAGAACTTAAAAGAGGATAATGCTTAAGGCAGACAATTTTTTACTAGTTAAGCTAAACTACTCTTTGGTTTAAGAAGACTTCAGGGGATATTTTTGGTTTAAGGTTTAAAGATTATCTCAGGGTAATAGTTTCAGGGTTCATCCAGTTTCCACAGATCCAGAAAATATGGATTCCATAAGAATTTGAAATTCTCCTCTGAATTTTCTCTCTTTTGATCAGGATGCTTCTATGGAATTTTTTATCAAAATGTTCAGTAATGGTAGCCAGGCACCATTCAGTTCTTCTGGTCTCATGGCAAAGGAGGCAGTTGTCCATGGAGGCAATTACCTACACATTCCATATCCTCCTCCTATTCCTGACTCTCCTTCTTCATCTGTTGTTCCAGGCAAATAGAGACCAATTGTGCCTTGGATGGCTGCTTGCAAGCTTTTAAGACTCCAGGCACAAGAGGCTGGAGGAACCCCCAAGACTATAGCCCTTAGATACACTTCTAACTCGGAACTGAAGCTATTCCCAGACATCACCTTTCAGCCAAATAATAGACAGGCTTATAAAATGAACAATAATACCTGTGAGGAAAGTGCTTCTTAAAACAATCATCTACATGAGACCAAAAGGACAATATATGCCCAAAAGTAAAAATGAGAAGGCAAGAAGAGGCACAAAAAAACAGACAAATGGAAATGGGGAACTCAGGGTGGTGCTGGGGAGAGTGCTAACATATTGCAGGGAGTGAAATCTACGTTATGGAACAATTTGTGTATAAACTATTAAACAGGAAACTAATTTGCTGTGTAAATCTTCACCTAAAGCATAACTAAAAACAAAATTAAAAAAAAAAAAAAAGACCCCAGGAACTACCCAATGAACTAGGAGGCAGAATAGAAGCACTAAGCATATTATTAAGCCAATTAACTGAGATGTCCCATGTCATTCCCATAGAGTTTTCAATGCCCAATTTTTTTTGAAATAGATTGTGAGGCCTTTCTTCTGAGATGAATAAAAAATAAGGGGGCGGGGGGAACCTGAATGTGCTACATTATACTGAGGGCCTCTCCTCTCCTGAGCCATCCCAGAATCCTGGATATGTCACTCAACCTTCGAGGCCTCGCAGGGGATGATGTAGGATAGGCATCAGTTAAGTGGTGGTTGCCCAGACCTGGGTTCACATCTCAGCTCTGCCACTCACTGGCTATGTGACTCTGGGCAAGCTCCTTAACCTAAGTTAAACATGAAATTACCACATGACCCTACAATTCCGCTCCTAAGTATATACCCAAAAGAACTGAAAACAGAGACTCAAAAAGGTACATGTACACACATGTTTATAGCAGCATTATTCACAATAGCTAAAAGGTGGAAACAACCTCGGGGTCCATCACTGGATGGAACGGAAAAACTAAATGTGGTACAACCATACCATGCAATAATATTCAGCCATAAAAAGGAATGAAGCACTGATACATGCTACAAAGTGGATGAACCTCAAAAAGATAATAAGTCAAAGAAGCTAGACACAAAACGTCACATATTGCATGGTTCCATTTATATCAAATATCCAGAACAGATAAATCCATAGGGACAGAATACAGATTAGTGGTTCCCAGTGGCTTGGAGAAGGAGCAAATGGGAAGAAATTGCCTGACAGGTGTACTGGTTTGAACAGTGTTCCCCCCAAATTCATGTCTGCAGTGCAGACATGTGATTCCCAGAAAATGACTGGGTGGGACTATGCAAATAAGGTGCTTGGACACCCTGCTAATAATGCAAATAAGGTACATGGAACCCTTGTGGGGGTGGGACCATGCAAATAAGGTGTATGAAACTTAACAAGGGGATTGGACAGTTTTGCCATCCCACTAGGCTTAAAAAATCATTGCCGTCAAATTGATTCCAACTCATAGCAACCCTGTAGGACAGAGTAGAACCGCCCCATAGAGTTTCCCAGGCTGTAAATCTTTACGGAAGCAGACTGCCACATCTTTCTCTTGTGGAGTGACTGGTGGGTTTGAACTACCGACCCTTCAATTAGCAGCCAAGCACTTAACCACTATGCCATCAGGGCTTCCTCAGCTAGTCTTAAATGGAGCCAATCCCAGAAGCGGACAGGGGACCTCACTACCACCAAGAACGAAAGCCAGGAGCAGAGCATGTCTTTTGGACCCAGGGTCCCTGTGCTGAGAACCTCCTAGACCTAGGAGACAGAGAGAGCTGTAACCCTGGGGAAGGTGTGAGATGGCAAGAAGTGGCAGCAAGTGCAGCAGAAAAGTGGCAGCAGCAGAACAGGAGACCAGCACAAGACGGCTGAGGTGGGCTTCCCAGCCCACAGAGCAAGGCAGCTACAGTGTGTGTGCCGATCCATGGAGCAAGAAAGCCGAGTGCCTTTGGGCAGGATGCTAGCTGGTGGAGTGGAGTGCCTCTGGGCACTTGTTGGCAGAGCTAAAGAGCTTCGTAACACTTGCCAGAGCAGGACAAAGGCTGAGGGGCCGAGGGCCAGAGAGAGGCCTGCCTGTGGGCACAGCTGAGAAGAAGCTGTCCTGATTGAAAAACTGTATCCTGAGTCATTCCTGATCCTGTTACTGCCCAAATAAATCCCATTACTGGGAGTATGGTCTGTGAGTTCCATGTGGCCATTGCAACGAATTATTGAACCCAGCAGAGAAGGAGAGTGCCGTAGGAGGGACAGCTGGTGTCAGAATTGGTAAAAAGATTGGAGAGTAGAGGTATGTCTGACCTCCACCTCACAGGAATCAGCCTTGGGCTGATGATCTTAATTTTCCTCCCCACTTGTGAAGTCAGAGGACCTCTGGTGGACGTCACCATGCTATTCTTATAATGTCATTCCCAGAATGTCAGAATGTGACCTTATTAAGAAATAGGGACATTGTAGATGTAACTGGTTAAGATGAGGTCATACTGGAGCAGGGCAGGTCCTTCATCCAGCAGGACTGGTGTCCTTATACAAGACGAGGAGAAGAGACAAACAGTAAGAAGTCCATGTAATCATGAAGGTAAAGACCAGAGTGATCTCTCTACAAGTCAAGGAATACCAAGGATTTCCAGCAACACCAGAAGCTAAAAGAAAGACATGTAATACATTCTCTCCCAGAAACTTCAGAGAGAGCACGGCCCTGCTAACACCTTGACTTCGAACTTCCAGCCTCCAGAACTATGAGACAATAAATTTCTGTTGTTCACAGCCATCCAAATTTGTGGTACTTGGTCACTGCAGTCCTAGGAAACTAACATAACGAGCAAGAGGCTTTATTTGTTTTGTTTTGTTTTTTTCCTCATTCAAAAATTTATACACATGTTGTTTTGTGACATTGGCTGCAATCCCCACAATGTGACAGCATGCTCCTCCTTTCCACCCCGGGTTCCCTGTGTCCATTTGTCCAGTTCCTTTCCCTTCCTGCCTTCTCATATTGCTTTTGGACAGGAGCTGCCCATTGGGTCTTGTATATTTGATTGAACTAAGAAGCACGTTCCTCACATGTGTTACTGTTTGTTTTATAGGCCTGTCTAATCTTTGTCTGAAAAGTGGGCTTTGGGAATGGTTTCATTTCTGGGTTAGCAGAGTGTCCAGGGGTCATAGTTTTGGGGGTTCCTCCAGTCTCTGTCAGACCAGTATGTCTGGTCTTTTTACATGAATCTGAATTCTATTCTATGTTTTTCTCCTGCTCTGTCCAGGACTCTCTGTTGTGACCCGTCAGGGCAGTCGTTGGTGGTAGCCAGGCACCATCTAGTTCTTCTGGTCTCAGGCCAGTGGAGTCTCTGGTTCATGTGGTCTGCTAGTCCTTTGGGCTAGTATTTTCTTTGTGTCTTTGGTTTTACTTTGGAGAGATGGAGATGTTTTGGAAGTAGATTGAGATGGTTGTTGCCCAACAGTGTGAATGTCCTAAATGCTACTCAATTGTTCACTTCAAAATGGTTAATTTTATGTATGTGAATTTATCCCTTAACAAATTAATTTTTTTTACCTTTAAAAAAAGGTATGAAGACATAAAAAAAGAATAGAACAGAGGTATTCTTTCTGACTTTATATGTGAGGATTAAATGCAAATAATATACATGACAGCATCTACCACCATCTCTGGCATACAGTGAATATTCACAAAACAGTGGTTACCACTAATTTTTTTTTTGTTGTTGTTGTTGCTCAAGTTTGTCCAGGACATCAAGACCTGACAACATGCCCACTGAGCACTTACAAAATGGTTGGGTATTTCCCCCCACTTTTCAAAGGCTCTCCCTCAGTTGTCTCTTTTTAACCTTTAACAGGGCTCGGGGGTGGGGCAAAGGAAGCACCCACTCATTTTATGCCAAGAGGCTGAGTGACCAGTTCAATGGCATGTGAAGGGGAAGTGTTGCTCATCCAACAAGTGTTCTGCTTTCTCCCCAGCCCCCAAAAAGGAGACAATGCAGGGAGCGGCTCAAACAGGCCGTGCAATTACAGGGGTGGAGATAAAGGACGCAGGTCCCAGACAGAGTGTCCAGGACTCAGGCATAGAACTTGGGTGAGTCCTCCCATCCCCACCACGCACTGGACCCAGGAAGACTCACCCAACATGATGGCGTCCACAGCTCCCCCGGGACAGAACTCGATCATGATCTGCAGAAAACACAAGGCAAAAAGATGAGCAGGGCGCCCACCTCACAAGCAACCCAGGCAGCATCCACCGGTGCCCGATGCTCAATCCTCGGTGTCCTAGCTCCTCAGCCTCCCCTCCTCCTGTCCAGTCTGACCTGCCCTCCTTCCCTCCAATCTGGCTTAACCCTACAGGAGGCTCTAACACCCAGAGGAGTTGCTTGGGCCCTTCATTTTTCAGAAACAGAAAAACCAAGTTGCCCTGGAAACACACAGCTTTGGAGAGCAGCATTTCAGCCCAGCCCACCCTTTCCCTCCCATCCCAGCCTTGGAGCTTCGCCCCACCTGCCAGCTGCCCATTTCCTATGCCCCACTGCCAAGACCTCAGGGGATGCCCCCCACCCCTCCAGAACTCCGGCACCTGCCTCCTGTCTTTCTCCATCTTCCAGAGCCCGGGCCCTCATGGAATCAGAACATCAGGGCCCAGACAAACAGCTCATCCAATGGCCTCAATTTACAGATGAGGAAACTGAGGCCCAGAAAGGGAACAAGACTGACCAAGGTCTCACAGACTGTCTGTGTCAGGTCCTGGACTGGAAGGTAGGTTTCCTAACTCCCAGGTCATTCAGGCATTCATTCATCATACAGCTAGCACCCACCCAACAGGTAGCAGGCCCTTAGAGAACAATCAAACACAGGCTCTCAAGGGGCTCCCAGCCAGGTGCAGGGGATAGAGAGGACACAATAAAAAGTGCTGCAGGTACCCACACAGTTCCTTCCTGGTTCTCTTGATGGATCTTCACTCTTTCCTGCCCACTCTGGGCTCTTAACATATGTGCATAGATGCTCTCTCTTTTTCCTTCAGGTAGGGGTACAGGTGTGTGGGGAAAGGAGAAAAGTATCCCAAACTTCAAGACACACTCCTAGAATCCCTACCCAGCTTCCAGCGCTGGGCCCCTGCTTGTTGTAAAGTCCCCCCAACTAAGCTCAGCAAGCAGAGGCACTACTCTCCATTCGACATTCCAGAAGGCCCACTCTTTCACTCTCTAAACAGGAAAGACAACCTCAGCAATGACCTGGCTGGGCCAAAGCCAGCTTTCCAGCTAGAGGAGGGAGGAGTGGCTTCCATATTTTGATGAGGCCTCCAGTTTGTGGTTGACCTTTCAGAGGCTTTCTGACTACGTAATGTGAGGATGTGGTGAGGTGCATGGCTTTGGAGCCATCCAGAGCTGGGCCCACGTTCTAGCTCCACAAATCACTAGTTGTGTGGCCCTGGGTAAGTCAGTTCAACTGTCTGGCCTCAGTTTTCTCATTTGTAAAATGGGGCTGCTGGTCTTAGCTAGGGCCCTACCAATGAGCTACATTTAGGGACAAGCCAATGCCTGAATGCAAGAAATCACAGCAGGTCCAACAGGGGGCTGTAGCTGGGCCAGGGATGCTAGAGACACTAGAGGGACCAAGACAGTCCTGACCTCAGAGCCTAGGGCAGGAGATAGCCCTGCCGCCTGCTATGGAATGCCAAGTGCCACGGAGAGAACTGGGATATGGCCCACTCACACACCACACCCGGCTGGGGAGGAGGGACACAGCCTCAGAGGCTTCTATAGTCTTTCTGGACCTGCCTAGAAAACAGAACATCAGGCCTGACTTCAGCTTTCCCATGACTTCTCTCTAACACAGTGATCTGTTACACTGGAATGAAAGTCATCAAAGACTTACTAATGTCTGGCCACTCATTCATTCTACCATTCACTTCCTCTTTTAATCAGCCACCAACCAACCAGGCTTTATCTCCAGGGGTCTGGAAGGGGACAGAGGTGACTTGGACACAGGCTTTGAGTTCTCAAGACATGGCATAGCATCTGTACTCAAATGATTCTCAACTCCATAAGAGAGGGAAGAATCCCATATCCTACTAATTGCTAGGGGATGGGGGTGGGGGGAAACCAGCCACAAGAAGCAATGGTGGTTCGGACAATATGAGTTGTAACTGTGACTCTCTCCCTTGAGCTCAGCGGCTCATATTATTTGTTTGTTTGTTTTTGTTTTTTGAGACTTCATGAAAGATGTCCTCTCTCCTCCCACCCGGAAAAAGGTAAACAGGAACAAATGTTTGCATGCGATTCCACTGAATTCTCACATGCCCTGTAGTTACCAAACCCAGGTTAGGAATCCCTGCTTAGCTTCCCAACCACTTCCCATCTGTGTAGCCTTTGGCAATGGCCAATCCTCTCTATAAAAATGGGATAATACTACCTCCCTCCCAGAATTGCAGTCAGGATTGGATGAGGCGGTGTATCAGGCCAGGCCTGATACACAGCGGATACACAACAAGGTGTACAGGAAAAGGAAAAGATGGTAGACTTGGGTTCTGCCACTTAATTGGCTGTGTGACATTGAGTAAGCCATTTACTCTCCCTAAGCCTCCATTTCCTCATCTGTAAAATGGCACTAATAATCTCTATCCACATCATCCAGTCGTAAATGAGATTCCCGTCAGGAAAGCAGCTGGTGGCCATACCAATTAATATATGTTTGTTAAATCTCTATCAAATGAAATCATCAGTAAGCTTTATATTTAGACATGTTACTTTGGCTTACCACAAAAATATGCGTACCAACACGCCCACAGCTGTTATCTAGAGTCAGTATGAAAGTGGTCAAATCTAGGCGGTTCCTGCATCTTTCAGTAAAACTACTCCTTACACAACCTCCTTTACGAAAGGTCCCCACAATGCATCCTCCCCAGAGGCCAGCACTAGGAAGGCTCTCATATGCTATGCTGACAATCTGGTTTGCTTCCTCTTTTGCAGCTGACAAGCTCCATGACCCCTGTGCTTCTTTTTTATGTATTTATTTTTTTCCTTTGGCTACTGGGAAGCTCTGAGCTAAGTAACCTTCCTTAGCCTCAGTTTTATTCCCGTGCCCTAACTGTGCCTTACATTAAGTTCTTACAAGGTTTCATTACGTGGGTCTAATGCTTTCACCTTCAGCTTGTCAAGAGTTCAGGGGGCATGTATTATAAACTAGTATTATAAACTTCTCAGGGCTTTTACAGAAACACATGGAGTTTAAATTAATAAAATCCACCACCCATCTGTCAGTTTGTTGTACTCTGCTGGCTTGTGTGTTGCTTGCGCACAATGTTGGAAGCTATGCCACTGGTATTTCAAATACCAGAAGGGTCACCCATGGTGGAAAAGTTTCAACAGAGCTTCCAGACTAAGACAGACAATGAAGAAAGGCCTGGTGATCCATTTCTGAAAATCAGCCAATGAAAACCCTACGGATCACAACAGAACACTGTCCGATATAGTGCTGGAAGATGAGCCCTCTATGTTAGAAGATACTCAAAATACACAGTGGCCGCAAAAATGAACTGAAGGCATACCAACAATCATGAAGATGGCACAGGACTGGACAACATTTTGTTCTGTTGTACATGGATTTACTATAAGTCAGGACTAACATGACTGCAACTAACAACAACAACAATACTTAAATATCCTCCCACTTTAAAAAAGCTTTAAGGGTCTCTGAGTGTGTTTCAAGAGGCACATGGGGGTTAAAGATCAAGTAGGTAGATATGACACCAAAAGCACAAGTAACAAAAGAAAAAACAGATACACTGGACTTCATCAAAATTAGAAACCTTTATACAAAAGAGACACTATCAAGAAAGTGAAGAGACAGCAGAGCCAACATGGTGCTACAGATAGAAGCACCACGCCATCCTTCCACAACAGAGACCTAAAAAACTAAGTAAAACAGAGACAAACGTCAATCCTGGAACCCTAAGTGTCAAATGAAGAGATAAAGAACTCAACCAAGCACTGAATGGAATAAGAAACCAACAGAGAACAGAGAGCGAGGACAGTTACAAGTGGAGGTCCCCTATCAGCTAACGCAGCGTGGATCCACCATCTTGAACTCCTGTTGGAGACTGGCGGACAGGGAGTACACGAAAGCAGATTCACGGAGCTCCCAGCGGGAGACAGAGCACCAGTTAAACAGCGAGACACGCTTTCCCAACCCTACCCTGCCTCCCCCTGCTTGACCTTTGCCACTCCTGTCTGGCTGATCTGAAGCTTCTCAGTGGGCCGACTCCCAGCTTCCTGGCAGACTGATTTGCTGCTTCTCGGCAGGCCAATTCCCAGCTTACTGGAGGGCCGATTTGCTGCTTCCTGGTAGGCCCATCTGCCGCTTCCCAGTAGGCCACAATCGTGGCATGGGAGGCACTGGTTCCGTGTTTTGTGTATTCACCCCGCCCACACAGGTCAGCTTCTTCACTGCCATTTCTTTGTTGCTGGTGTTGCTTTTTTCAGCCTTTTTTGGTTTCTTCTCTGCCTCTCACCTACTCCCTCTCCTTTCTCTCGAACACCTGACTTCGTGTGCCATCTTCGCTTCTTCTTGACAGGCTGTGAAGCGCTGCTCAGCTGGAGAACTGCTTCCCAGGTCTAAGCGGCCATGATGGTGGGATCCCTGGGGGCTTTTCTTTTGTTTGTTTTCACTTTCTTTTTTCCTTTCAATTTTTCTTCATTTCTCAGTTTCTTGTCTCTTTCTCCTTACCTTCTTTTCTGTCTCCTGAATACCCGGCACTGTGTATCAGCTCCACCCCTTCTAGCTGGGCTGTACTGCATGGCTTGGGAGCTGCATTCCCGGTCTCATAGCCATTCAGGTGGGATCACTGGGGGCATTTTTTTTTTTTAAATTTTTAAAAATGTTTTTATTTCATTTTTTTTTCCTTTTTGTTTTTCTTCATTTCTCAGTTTCTTGTCTCTCCACTCCAACGGCAAGCTCCCTCAGCACTTTTTTTTTGCTTCTATTTCTCTTTCCTCTCTTCTTTTCTATACCCAGCCTAGCTCCACACATCACAACTGCCCCCTCCCCCTCCCTCCTGCCTATCTGCACTGTGTGCTGAACATTACACTCCTGAGCAGCACAGGCACAACCTAATGGAACCTGCCCTGGAATGACCACTGGCTTACCTTGTTGGCCCCAGTACGTGCCACATACAACCCATCCCAGCAACTGTCCTTCAGCTGGACCTGCCCTGCTGCACCCTAGCTGAGTGACTGGTCCTGCCCATTGGACAAGAAGGTGAAAAATATCGTGTCCATAGACAAGCAAACAACAAAGAATGCACAGCCTGCCTGCTCAGATATAACCAAATAAAACAAAAAAGCAGGACAAAACAAACAAATCTAAAATCAATAAATGAAGGAAATAACTACTGAATGTCCTGAAGATAGTAAACAACATCAAAATGTACAAAAAAAAGGACAGGATGGTTCCAGTAGGCGTCCAAAATAAAACATCAGATGACTTGCCAGTAGAAGAAAAGGCACTAGAACTACCTGACAGGGAATTCAAATCTCTAATATTCAGAGCTATCCAATAGTTGAAGCAAAAATCAGATAAAAGTGAGGAAAAAACAGACAAATTCACGGAAAAGGCAGACACATTTATGGAAAATACAGACAAAAAAATGGAAGAATTTAGGAAAATAATACAGGAACAAAGTGCCAAAATAAATTCACAACTAAAAATCATACAAAAACAAGAATTAGAAATCCAAAAGATAAACAACAAGATTTCAGAAATGGACAGTGTCATAAAAGGGCTGAGGAACAGGTTTGAAACAATGGAAAACAGGATCAGTGAAATTGAAGACGAACACCTGGATACAACTTTGATGAAAAATCAGAAAAAAGAACAAAGAAAAATGAAGAAACCGTGAGAATTATGTGGGATACAATCAAAAGCAAAACTTTTCGAGTGATCGGAGTTGCAGAACAGCGGGAGAAAACGGAAAAGAGACGATCATCCAAGAATTGCTGACAGAAAACTTCCCTAATATCATGAAAGATGAAAAGCTGACCATCCTAGAAGCTCAACAAACCCCATATAGGATAGGCCACAAAAGAAAATCACCAAGGCATATCATAATCACACCCACTAAAACCAAAGACAAACAAAGAATCCTGACAGCAGCTCGAGAAAAATGAAAATTCTCATACAGAGGAGAAACAATAAGAAAAAGCTCTGATACTTGGCAGAAACCATGCAGGCAAGAAGGCAATGGGATGATATACATAAAACCTTAAAAGAAAAAAACTGCCAACCAAGAATAATATACCCTGCAAAATTCTTGTTCAAATACGATGGTGAAATTAGGACATTTCCAGATAAACAGAAATTAAAGGAGTATGTACAAACAAAATTTACAAGAATCATTAAAGAGAGTTCTTTGGTTTGAAAACAACAACATCAGACAACAGCCTGAATCTAGGACACAAGATCACATCAGCCAGATACCAACCTAGGAAATGAACTCTCAAGGACTATTCAAAACTAAAAGATTTACAACAGGGAACCAGAGAGGTTAATCTGCAAATGACAACAACCTCAGAACAATAAAAGGGGAATAAATGGTGTAGGTATAGAAGTTTCTAATGGAGAGGAAGGCAAGACGATACCAAGTAATAATAGATCAGTTCAAACTTAGGAAGACTGGGATAAATTTCAAGGTAACCACAAAGAAAGCTAACAAACCTACTCATCAAAATAAAGAAAAACATAAAATCTCAGTAAAAACAACATCTACAAAAATAAAAGAAATGCAAACAATCCACAAACAAAAGGAGTTCAGCAAAGGAGAGTAAGAGGAACAAAGAAAATGTCAGCACCACAAAAAAAAAGCAATACAAAATGACCACAATAAGCTCACACCTATCAATAATTACACCGAATGTAAATGGCCTAAATGTACCCATAAAGAGACAGAGAGTGACAGAATGGATTAAAAAAACAAGATCCATCAATATGCTGTCTACAAGAGACTCACCTTAGAAACAAAGATGTAAATTTATTAAAAATCAAAGGATGAAAACAGTATACCAAGCAAACAGCCACCAAAAAAGAGCAGGAGTGGCAATACTAATCTCAGATAAAATCGACTTTAAAACAAAATCCACCATAAAAGACAAAGAAGAGCACTATATCATGATTAAAGGGACGATCCAGCACTAAGACATAACCATAATAAATATCTATGCACCCAATGACAGGGCTCCAAAATACATAAAACAAACTTTAACAGCACTGAAAAGAGAAATTGACAGTTCCACTATAATAGTAGGAGACTATTTACCACTCTTGGTAAAGGACAGAACATCTGGAAGAAACTCAACAAAGATACAGAAGATCTAAAGGCCACAATCAGCCAACTTGAACTCATAGATATATATAGAACACTCCACCCAACAGCTGCAAAGTATACATTCTTTCCCAATGCACATGGAATGTTCTCCAAAATAAACCATATCTTAGGCCACAAAGCAACCCTCAGCAAAATCCAAAACACTGAGATAATATAAAGTATCCAATCACAACAGCATCAAAGCAGACATAAACAACAGGAAGAGCAAGGGAAAAAAATCAATTACATGGAAACTAAATAACACCCTGCTTAAAAACCACTGGGTAATGAAGAAATCAGAGATGGAATCAAAAATTCCTAGAATCAAACGAGAATGAAAACACATCATACTAAAACCTCTGGGACACAGCAAAGGCAGTCCTCATAGGTCAATTTATAGCAAAAGATGCACACATCAAAAAAGAAGATATGGACAAAATCAAAACATTAGCTACACAACTTGAACATACAGAAAGAGAACAGCAAAAGAAGCCCACAGCCACCAGAACAAAGGAAATAATAAAGATCAGAGCAGAAATAAATGAAATAGAGAATAGAAAAACAATAGAAAGAATCAACAAGACCAAAAGTTGGTTCTTTGAAAGGATCAACAAAATTGACAAACCACTAGCCAAACTGACAAAAGAAAAACAGGAAAGGATGCAAATAACCCAAATAAGAAATCAAATGCGGGACATTACAACAGGCCCAACTGAAATAAAAAGGATCATAACAGAGTACTATGAAAAACTATACTCCAATAAATTTGAAAACCTAGAGGAAATGGACAAATTTCTAAAAACACACTACCTACCCAAACTATCACAAACTAAAGCTGAAAATCTGAACAGAGCCATAACAAGAAATTGAAAAAGTAATTAAAAAAAAACAAAACAAAACAACTCCCAACCAAAAAAAAAAAAAAAAAAAAAAAAACCAAGCCCCTTGGCCCAGATGGCTTCATTAGAGAATTCTACCAAACATTCAGAGAAGAGCTTACACCAGTACTACTCAAACCATTTCAGAACACAGAAAAAGAAGAGAGAACTTCCAAATTCATTCTATGAAGCCAGCATAACCCTGATACCAAAACCAGGCAAAATCACCACAAAAAAAGAAAAGTACAGACCATTATTTCTCATGAATATAGATGAAAAAATTCTCAACAAAATCCTAGCCAATAGAATTCAGCATCATATCAAAAATATAATACACCATGACCAAGTAGGATTCATACCAAGTATGCAAGGATGGTTCAACACTAGAAAATCAATCAACATAACCACATAAATAAAATAAAAGAAAAAAATCACATAATCATCTCAATTAACACATAGAAGGCATCTGATAAAGTCCAACGCCTATTCCTGATAAAAACTCTCAATTAAATAGGTATAGAAGGGAAATTCCTCAACATAATAAAGGGTATCTATACAAAACAGCCAGTATCATTCTTAACAGAGAGAAGCTGAAAACATTCCCCTTGAGAACAGGAACAAAAACAAGGATGTCCTTTATTACCACTCCTATTTAACATTGTTCTGGAAGTCCTAGCTAGAGCAATAAGGCAAGAAAAAGAAATAAAGGGCATCCAAATTGGTAATAAAGAAGTAAAACTGTCCCTATTTGCAGACTATATGATACTATATACAGAAAACCCAAAAGACTCCATGAGAAAACTACTGAAACTAATAGAAAGATTCAGCAGAGTAGCAGGATACAAGATAAACAAACAAAAATCAGTTGGATTCCTACACACCAACAAAGAGAATGACAAAAAGGAAATCAGGAAAACAATACCATTTATAATAGCCCCTAAAAAAACAAAATACTTAGGAATAAATCTAACCAGGGATATAAAAGATATATACAAAGAAAACTACAAAACACTACTGCAAGAAACCAAAAGAGATCTACATAAACGGAAAAAACATTACCATGCTCACGGATAGGTAGACTCAGCATTGGGAAAATGACAATTCTACCCAAAGCAATCTACAAATACAATGCAATCTGAATCCAAATACCAACAACATTTTGTAAGGAGATGGAAAAAACAATCATTAACTTTATATGGAAAATGAAGAGGCTCTGGATATGTAAAGCATTACTGAAGAAGAAGAATAAAGTAGAAGGACTCACACTGCATGACCTCAGAACCTACCATACAGCTACGGTAGTCAAAACAGCCTGGTACTGATACAACGACAGATACATTGACCAATGGAACAGAATCGAGAACCCAGACGTAAATTCTACTGCATATGGTCACCTGATCTTTGACAAGGGCCTGAAGTCCACCAAATGAGGAAAAGGCAGTCTTTTTAACAAATAGTGCCGGCAAAATTGGATGTCCATCTGCAAAAAAATGAAACAAGACCCATACCTCACACCATACACAAAAACTAATTCAAAATGCATCGAAGGCCTAAATATAAAACCGAAAACTATAAAGATCATAGAAGAAAAAATAGGATCAATGCTAGAGATCCTAGCACACGGCATTAACAGGATACAAACCATAACTAACAACATACAAACTCCAGAAGATAAGCTAGATAACTGGGCTCTTATAAAAATTAAATACTTACGCTCATCAAAAGACTTCACCAAAAGAGTGAAAAGAGAATCTACAGACTGGGAAAAAAATTTTGCCTATGACAACAACGACAAAGGTCTAATCTCTAGAATCTACAGGAAAATCCAACACCTCTACAACAAAAAGACAAATAATCCAATTAAAAAATGGGCAAAGGAAATGAACAAACACTTCACCAAAGAAGACAGTCAAGCAGCTAACAGACACAAGAGAAAATGCTCGTGATCACCAGCCATTAGAGAAATGAAAATCAAAACGTCAGTGAGATACCATCTCACTCCAGCATTACTAGCACGAATCAAAAAAACAGAAAATAACAACTGTTGGAGAGGCTGCGAGGAGATTGGAACTCTTATGCACTGCTGGTGAGAATGCAAAATGGTACAATCATTTTGGAAAACAATATAGTGCTTCCTTAGAAAGCTAGAAATAGAAATACCATACGATCGAGCAATCCCATTCCTAGGAATATATCCTGGAGAAATAAGAGCCGTCACACAAATAGACATATGCACACCCATGTTCACTGTAGCACTGATCACAATAGCAAAAAGATGGAAAGAACCTAGGTGCTCATCAACAGATAAATGGATAAACAAACTATGGTACATACACAAAATGGAATACTACGCAATGATAAAGGACAATGATGAATCTGCGAAGCATCTCACAACATGGATGAATCTGGAGGGCACTGGCTGAGTAAAATAAGTCAGTCACAAAATGGCAAATGTTGTATGAGACCACTACTATAAAAACTCATGAAAAGGTTTACACACAAAAAGAAACAATCTTTGATGGTTACTAGGGAAGGGAGGGGTGGGGGTGGGAAAACACTAAAGAGACAATAGATTAGTGGTAACTTTGGTGAAGGGTAAGACAGTACACAATACTGGGGAAGCCAGCACAGCTTGTTCAGGTTAAGGCCATGGATGCTCCAAGGACAAATCTAAACTTCCTTGTGGACCGAATTACTGGGCTGAGGGCTATGGGGACCATGGTCTCAGGGAACATCTAACTCAATTGGCATACCATAGTTTATAAAGAAAATGTTCTACATTCTACTTTGGTGAGTAGCGTCTGGGGTGTTAAAAGCCTGCGAGTGGCCATATAAGATCCTCCACTTGTCTCCTTTAGGAACAAGGGAAAATGAAGAAAATTAAAGATACAAGGGAAAGATTAGTCCAAAGGACTAATAGACCACAACTACCACAGCCTCCACCAGACTGAGTCCAGTACAACTAGATGGTGCCCGGCTACCACCACTGACTGCTCTGACAGGGATCACAATAGAGGGTCCTGGATAGAGCTGGAGAAAAATATAGAGCAAACTTTTAACTCAATGAAAGTCCAGACTTACTGGCCTGACAGAGACTGAAGAAACCCCGAGAGTACGCCCCCGCACACCCTTTTAGCTCAGTAATGAAGTCACTCCAGAGGTTCACCTTTTAGCCAAAGATTAGACAGACCCATAGGACAAAATGAGACTAAAGGTGCATACTAGCCCAGGGGCAAGGACTAGAAGGCAGAAGGGGACAGGAAAGCTGATAATAGGGAATCCAAGGTTGACAAGGGAGAGTACTGACATATCATGGGGTTGTTAACAAATGTCATAAAACAATATATGTACTAACTGTTTAATAACAATAAATATATATATATTACTGTTTTTTTTTGTGTGAAATAAAAAGCCTCCAAATGTCAACTCTCTTTTTAACCCCTTCCAATTCTATGACTTCAAAAATGAGTTTAATGGCCCCCAGACACCATTTTAGCTAGTAATGAAGTCACTCCTGTGGTCCACCCTTCAGCCAAAGATTAGACAGGCCCATAAAACAAAACGAGACTAAAGGGGCACACCAGCCCAGAGACAAGGACTAGAAGGCAGGAGGGGACAGGAAAGCTGGTAATAGGGAACCCAAGCTCGAGAAGGGAGAGTTGTTGACGTGTTGTCTTGCTGTTAACCAACATCATAAAACAATATGCGTACTAACTGTTGAATGAGAAGCTAGTTTGCTCTGTAATCTAAAATACAATTTAAAAAAAAAGAAGAAAGTGAAAAGACAACCCACAGAATGGGAGAAAATATTTGCAAATCATATATCCGATAAGGGGCTGGTATCTAAAATACATAAAGCACGCTTATGATCAACACTAAAAGGACGAACACCAAATTAAAAAACAGTCAAAGGATCTGAGCAGATATTTCTCCAAAGAAGATATACAAATGGCCAACAAGCACATGAAAAGATGCTCAACATCATTAGTCATTACCTATTACTGTCAAGTCAATTCTGACTCATAGTGACCCTGTAAGGCAGAGTAGAACTGCCCCATACGGTTTCCAAGGAGTGGTTGGTGGATTCAAACTGCTGACCTTTTGGTTAGCAGCCGAATGCTTAACCACTGTGCCCACCAGGGCCCCCATCATTAGTCATTAGGGAAATGCAAATCCAAACCACATTGAGATGCCACTTCACACCCACTAGTATGTCAAAAAGACAGAAAACGAGTGTTGGCAAAGATATGGGAAAACCGGAACTGTCATGTACTGTTGGTGAAAATGTAAAATGGGGCAGCCACTTTGGAAAATAGTCTGGCTGTTCCTCAAAATCTTAAACATAGAGTTACCATATAACCCAGCAATTCCACTCCTAGGTATATATCCAAGAGACTTAAAAATATACACCCACACAAAGACTTGTACACAAATGTTCATGGCAGCATTATTCACAGTATCCAAAAAGGAGGAACAACCCAACTGTTCATCAACAGAGAAATGAATAAACAAAATGTGGTATATCCATACAATGGAACACTATTCAGTCATAAAATGGAATGAAGTACTGAAACGTGCCACATCATGGGTGAACCTCAAAAACATGCTGAGTGAAAGAAGCCAAACACAAAAGCTCACGTATTGTGTGATTCCAATTCTATGAAATGTCCAGAATAGGCAAACCCATAGAGACAGAATGCAGATTAGAAATTGGGCGCGCTGGGGGAGGTACTGGCCCAACTGGAGGAGCAATCCCAGAAAACCCTGGGGGCTCTCAGAGCAGCAGACTGTGGGCTTTTAAAATGTGAACCAACCACTTTTCCGGCTCAGAAGTTACTGGGCCCTTACTAGGTGCCAAGCGCTGTTCTAGGCACTTTATTCATAGTCTCTCACTTAATCCTCACAACAGTTCTGTAAGGCAAATGCTGTTATTATCCCATGAAATGTCAGCAAACTTTTTCTGTAAAGGGCCAGACAGTAAATATTTTCAGCTTTGTGAGCCATACTGTCTCTGTTACAACTACCATATTTTTCACAAATAATGCACCCACGTAAATAATGCACCCATACATACAATGCATATATAGCTCGCTTATGAAAATAATGAGGGGTGGTTGTGCGGTTTGGCAAAAATGCATAATGTATGCATTATCTGTGTAAACATACGGTACTCAGCCCTGCCACTGTAGCACAAAAAGCAACCATAAGCAATATGTAAACAAGCGGGCATGGCTGTGTTCCAATAAAACTTTTCTTACAAACACAAGTGGCAGGCTGGATTTGGCCCACAGGTGGTAGTTTGCAGACCTCTGTTCCAGATGAAAAAACTGAGGCTCAGAGAGATTCAGTAACTTGTCAAAAACCAAAAACTAAATCCACTGCCATTGAGTCGATTCTAACTCATAGCAACCCCCACAGGGTTTCCGAGGCTGTAAATCTTTACGGAAGTAGACTGCCGCATCTTTCTCTTGTAGAGCCATTGGTGGTTTCGAACCGCTGACCTTTTGGTTAGCAATCGAGCACTTTAACCTCTGCGTCCACCACTAATAAGAGGTAAGGCCAGGATTTGAACCCAGGCACTCTGACTTGAGAGCTCATATTCAGTTCCTGGACTCTACTTCTTCCCCAACCACTGAGAGGGCCTATAAGTGCAGATACCATCCCTACTAGAACTTGAACATCTTTAACATAAGGTTTCAACTCAACCTGTAAGGTAGGACTGGCTCCCCCACTTGAGAGATGAGGAAACCAAAGCAAAAGGTCTTATCCTGGGACCCAGAGCAGGTACAGGCTGAGCTGAGATTTGAACCCAGCTCCATGCAATTCCAGGTCCTGCTCACCAGACCTGCCCTAGGTTAAGAAGGCGCTGTCTGAGCTTGGACACAGGGCATTCTAACAAGAGAGGTGCTTGCTTTTCAGACAAGCACCCTTGGCACACCTGGTCTCCTTCCTCCATGTTCCAGAGTTCACAGATCTCATTGCTATCACAACCTCGGCCCATACACACTCTCCAGAAGGTCCCTGATGGGGCACTTCACTGCAGCCTTTAGTCGCTGACTCTCTTCTCTGGCTGGAGGCCAAGGAAACTGGAAAACTGGGTTTACCATGATCCCCTCATCGATTTAGACTAAGCCACTGTCACGGTGCAGAGGCAGGGTCAGGGCCTTGCTCTTGGCTCTGCCACTTGCTGTGTAATCCCGGGCAAGTCACATCACCTCTCTCGTTCTCTGTTTCCTCCCTCATTCACTCACTCATTCATTCATTCACTCAATCACACATTCACTCCTTCATTTATTCATTGTGACAAGAATTTATGGGCACTACTATGGGGCAGTTCTACTCTGTCCTACAGGGTTGCTATTAGTTGGAATCGACTCGACGGCAACGGGTTTGGTTTGGTTTGGTACCAGGTACCAGATACTACTTTAGCTACTGGGAACACAGCAGTGAAAAATCAGCCCCTGCCCCCATGGAGTTCACATTCAGGAGGACAATCTATGTGTTGGGTGATCATCCTCACTGACAGAGTGTCTGGCCCAATTAAACGAGATCATGCACCCAGCACGGTAGCTGCACAGCTCCCTTCCCGGCCCAGGGTTCTCCTGAGAGTGGTCAGGGCAGGCATTATCCTGGGACTGCTCACTATATAAGCTCCTTTTGTGCTGTGTAAATGAAGAATAAGCTCAATACCGCTTAGGACTGACCAGTGAGAATTAGAAATCTCCCTTCTTGACCCCACCGACCCTTCAGGACACCTGTGCGCTGTGCAACCCCACTCCCACCTTCTGCACAGTGTTTCCCTCCATGCTCTCGACCTCCCCATAAGGTAGGCAGCATCTAGGTGCGGGTATGTTAGTTGACTGAGGGCAGCCTCAGTTTCCCATCCACAACATCTAACATGAATTAAGAGCTTACACTGTGCCAGGCCTATGCTAAATGCTTTGCACGAATTATCTCACAATCACTCTGTGAGGTATGTACCCTAAAAATTCCTACATCTCACAGAGTTTACAATGAGGATTCAAGAGGGTAATGTATGCCAGGCACTTAGTACATTACCTGGCAAATAGTAAGTGCTTGATAAATGTTACCAGTTATTACCAGCATTAGGCAATCTATGTTTATTCCCATTTTACACATGGGGAAACTGAGGCTCAGAGAGGCCAAGGTGACACAAATGGTAAGTGGCAGAGCCGGGACTTGACCTGAGACCTAGTCAAGTGTCAAGTCTAGACTCTGTTTATCTGCCAATGAATGGAACAGTCCTGGATGAGTGCTCATCCCCCGTCCTCATGCCTCAAGGAGGAAGTCGCAAAAAGCTATTCACAGTCCCAGGGTGGGTGGGAGAAAGGGCCCCCGTCTCCTTCTCCAGCTTGGGGCCCCACTGGTCAGTGTCAGCTTTCTCGCCCAGAGGTAAGGGAGCCAGGGTGCTGCAGTCCAGACAAGGCCGGCTTGGACCACCCACGAGCTTTAGACATTAACTTTTACAGCCCACAAGCAGCAAGGCCAAGGAGCAGGAGAAGGTCACCACTGTTATGTCCTGGCCACCTCCAAAGGACAACTGAGGTCCATTCTGCCCAGATAAGAGCAAGGCTAGAGGTGAGGTATCAACACTACGAAGGGGACCACGTAATGCTCTGGGCCTCCCTGGCCTTCCCTGAGGCCAACAAGACATACTGTACACAAATGGTGCTCACTAAATAAATATTGGCAAAACTCCTGGAACCAAGATTAAATAAGCCACAGCCAGGGGGCCTGTACATAGTTACAGATCTGCCACCGTCCTCCTGTGGGGCTGTCATTTGAGTCTCAGTTTCCCCAGCTTTCAACATCTCTAAGGTCACTTCCAACATTGACATCTTAGGATTCAAGGTGACTGAAGTCACTTTATCATTGAGTAAGCAGTTTAGATTTGTAAAAATCCATTCCCATTACCCATTATCAGTGACTGGGTCTTTATACACAGTAAGTGTTTGTTGAATGAATGAAGAATGACAAAAGATGAATGAAACATTTCAGTGGCTTAGCACACCCAGAAATCAGGGACTAACAGCCAAAAGGTGACTCAAATAGCTGACAGATGGATTCTGCCAACAAAACCTTGATAGACCCAAGCTAGTCCCCCCTCTTCTGCCACCTGACAGTAGAGATGATGTTGCCATTATTGAGCACCTAGTGCATACCTGGCATGTGCTAAGCAGTCTACAAATGTTTCTTCACTTAATCCTGTGAGTAACCCAAGGCGGGCAACCACAATTATCCCTGTTTTACAGATGGGGAAACTGAGGTTTGGTGGGAAAGGGGCTTGCCCAAAGCCACTCAGCTCATAAGTGTCAGAGTCAGGGTATAAATCCAGGTCTGTGTGACTCTAAGGTCTCTAGGTGGTATAAATGGTTTGCTCTTGGCTACTAACCTAGCAGCCCTGGTAGAATAGTGGTTATGCACTCAGCTGCTAACCGAAAGGTCAGCAGTTCGAACCCACCAGCCACTCTGCACGAGAAAGAGGCGGCAGCCTGCTTCAGTAAAGATTACAGCCTTGGAAACCCTATGGGGCAGTTCTACTCTGTCCTATAGGGTCGCTAGGAGTTGAAATCAACTTGAAGGCAATGGAGGTACTAACCCAGTGGTGCTGTAGAGAAAGGGCTGGCAATCTGCTTCCATAAAGATTACAGCCAAGGAACCCCTATTCAGCAATTCTACTCTGTAACACACGGAGTCACCACGAGTCAGAGTAACTCTACAGCAACAGGCTTGGTTTGGTTTGGTTTAGTCTGACTCCTAGACACAAAGTTAGCCAGGCTGTGTAGCCATGGGCAGGCACCTTTGCCTCTCTGGGCCTGTCTCCTCCTGTGGAAGCAGGGTGGGTATTGTACTTAGCCCTCTAGGCCTCCCTGCACTGACAGCCACTGTCCCCTGGGTATGGTCTGGGGATCTCCCCAGCCTGCCCAACACCCCATCAGCAGCACAGAAGACAGAGGTTTCTGGTTACTCAACTGAGGTTTTTGGAAGGAAGTCCCAGAGTCAGCCACGAAAAGACACACAACAGTCAACTCAAAAATGTTCCCAGCTTACCAGCAGCCTGTAGGTGGAGTCACAGGACCTTCCCACCTTGGAGCGCCAGGTCAAACAATGGGGCCTTTAAGTGGGGCAGCCCCATGCCCATGAGGCCTCCCAGGAACACTGGGCCTTGTTCCTGCACCCCCAGACCCACCCACCACATTCAAAGAAGCCTTGAGGAAGGAATTCCGGGCTCTCCTTGAGTCCCTGTGAAATGAGCTCCCCCAGATTGGGCAAAGGAGGTGACCTTCGGGTCCCTAAGGGGCGGGGGCAGGTCTGCCAAGACAAAGGGGAAGAACTACAGTATAGAGATTCCCTGCTAAGTCTGTTTGGCACATTCTATGGCCCCTTTGCCACAATCCTTGAGGTGAGGACTACTGAAACCCCCATTTCGCAGATGAGAAGTCTGAGGTAGCTCCACGTCCAAATGTACTTGTCCAAGTCACAAAGCATCAATCTCTGAGAGGGAAATGAAGTGATTCACACTCACGGGTGTCTAATGCTTTCTAGTACTATCCAGCCCAGAGGCTAGGAGCAAAGTCCCCTGAGCTTGAGTACCTTTGGGCAATATGCTTAACATCTCTTAGCCTACATTTCCTCATCTGTCAAATGGGTATAATTCTTCCCTGATGCTGTCTTGGGAGATTAAATGAGACAACACGTGTAAAAACAATGAGCACAGTGCCTAGTACCTGAGCAGAGCCTGATAAATGGTCGTCACTGTCACCATCATTAAGAAGCCCTGGTGGCACAGTGGCTAAGTGCTCAATTGCTTACTGGAAGGCTGGCAGTACGAACCCACCAACCACTCCACAAGAGAAAGATGTGGCAGTCTGCTCCTGTAAAGATTACAGCGTTAGAAACCTAATGGGGCAGTTCTACTCTGTCTATAGGGTCGCTATGAGTTGGAACTGATTTGATGGCAGTGGGTTTGGTGGGTTTTGGTCACTGTTATCATCCTCCTCCTCCTCCTCCTCACCACTATCACAGGAAACCCCAAGATCAGGGTTGGGATCAAGGCTGGGCATACCTGTCAGATGCAAACTGGACTTCCAGGCCTAGGGGAGAAACAAAGGCAGCTCTGTGTCTGCACAGACACTTTTGATCCACCTGACCGTCTGTGTATGTTCATTCACCAAGGCAGCTCTGCCAGGCCTGGTGCTGGACACAGAGATGACCGAGCCAGGGTCATGGCCCTGTCCTGAGGGGAGTGAGCCCAGAGGAGGAGAGCAGGAGATGGAGTCACAAACCCTAAGACTAGAAGTGAGCAGGCCCAGAGAGAAAGACAAACAGCTGGAGGCCCTCCTGGTAGAAGACAGCATTTTCAGCTAAAATAGTTAAAGGTTTTGCAGTATTTGAGTTAGTCCTTGAGGGACAAGCAGGATTTGAAACCAAGGGGAGCTGGCGGCGGTGGGGGAGGGCAGGGGAGCGGGGGGCAGTGCGATGTGGAGAAGTGGGCACTGCAGGCAAAGACAAGTGCTGGCACATTCCTGAGTCAGGAAGATGGGGCAGGTGGGTCACCTCAGCCTTCCCTGACTCCTTACCTGCGGGACACAAGCCTCCAAGAACCCAGAAACCTGAGTGAGCTACGAAGGGAACAGGGTTTTGGCTCTGGAGTCACACACATCTGACACTAACAGTATGACCTTGAGACAAGTACCCTCAGTCTGATCTGAGCCTCAGTTTGCTCACCTGTAAAGTGGGGGTAAATGGAATACTTACTAGTCCCTGGAGAAGAATATCATGTTTGGTAAAGTAGAGGGCCATTGAAAAAGAGGAAGAACCTCAAGGAGATGGACGGACACAGTGGCTGCAACAATGGGCTCAAGCATAACAACGATCGTGAGGATGGCTCAGGACCGGGCAGTGTTTCATTCTGTTGTACACAGGGTCACTCTGAGTCGGCACCTTAGCACAACAGCAACAAACCTCCTAGGGGGTGCTCAAAAGGGGTAATATAGGAAAGCCTACTGTTCAGCACCTGGCATTTGGAGGATGTACAACCGTGAGTAACCCCAAACTAAAAAAATCAGTTGCTGTCAAGTCAACTCAGATTCATGGTGACCCCATGTATTTCAGAGTAGAACTATGCTCCACAGGCTTCAATGGCTGTGATCTTTTGAAGTGGATCACCAGGCCTTTCTTCCAAAGTGCCTCTGGTTGGACTTGAACCACTCACCTTTTGGTTAGCATCTGAGCACATTGACCATTTATGCCATCCAGGTACTCCTGAGGAACCCCAGAAGCTGTCATCCACACAGGAAACTGAAATGACCAGCCACATTCAGAGACAAGGCCCCAGCACCAGTGCCTGTCCCATCAAAGGGAAAAGGAATGATCTAAGAGCAACACAGAGCAAGGGCAAAACCTGTGGTTGCCTTGGGCACGTCCACAGCTTCCCAATGATGATGAAAGGTAACACCGCACACACACACCCCTCCCAGCCTTCATCTTTTCACAGCACACATCACCTTCCCACACACTAACTATATAGTTTACTCTTTTGTCTATTGTCTACCTGTGCCCCACTAGAATGCAAGTTCCCTGAGGGCAGGGCTTTGTGTCTGTGCCCCAGCATCTAAAGTAGTGCCTGGCACAGAGTTGGTGTTCAGTAAACAAGTGTCGGTGTATGAATGAATGAATAAAGGCTACCCTGCCTGCTCCACTGAGGTGGGGGTCCAATCACATGAGATAATTGATGTAGATAAAGATAGATAGCTGCCATCAAGTCAGCTCCGATTCATGACGACCTTATGTACAACAGAACAAAACGATGCACAGTCCTGCATCATCCTCACGATCTCCAACATGTCTGAGTCCATCATTGCGGCTATTGTGCCAATCCATCTCATCTGGGGTCTGCCTAGCCCTCGCTGGCTGTCTCCTTCACCCAACATGATGTTCTCCTCCAGCAATTGAGCCCTTCTCATGAGGTGTCCACAGTAAGCGAGCCAGTCGATGTTCTGTTGTGATCCATAGGGTTTTCACTGGCTGATTTTCAGAAGATCAGCAGGCGTAGTCTCTCTGAGTCTGAAAGCTCCACTAAAACCTGTCCACCATGGGTGACGCTGCTGGTATTTGAAATACTGGGGTCATAGCTTCCAGCATCACAGCAACACATAAGCTACGACACAATATGACAAACTGACAGACGGAGTGGTGGCAACGATGTGGAACAGCTTTTAATTCCAGAGTCGCAGCCCCAGGGAGGTGTCGTCATGGCAGAGACGCAGGGACTCTGCAATAGCTGCAAGTGCTGGAAGTCTCATCAGCGATGCAGCCCTGAGGCCTCCTGGGAAGTAAGTAGGAAGGAAGAAGCAGCCCAAGAATGCGAGGAAGGCAGAAGACAGGCCCACAGCCCCCTGCACCTCCCCTGTGTCAGCACTTCCCACGCCACGCGGGAATGGGGCCGGGGTAGCCAGATCTGCTGCTCCTTCTCAACCAATCAGATCACAACATGGATGAAACATAACGCTGAGTGAAATAAGTCAGTAACAAAAGGACCAATCTTGTAAGACCCCACTCAAATGAAATGTCTAGAATATGCAAGTATATAGAGACCAAAGTTTAGGAGTGTTTACCAGGCAGGTGGGAGGGAGGGGAAAGGGGTGACTCACTGCTTAGGGGACACTGAGCTTCTGTTAAGGGTGATGGAAAAATTTGGAAATGGGTACTGGTGATGGTCGCACAACATGATAAACATAACTAATGTCACGCAACTGTACACGTGAAGAATGTTGAAATGGCAAATATTTTGTTACATATACAGTTACCTAATAAGTAATAAAAAAAGACCAGTCAGAAACCTGGATTCTTATATGAAAGACGCCAATTATAAACGTCCACACTAATTTAGAAAATGGACACAAACCTGCCCTATGTGTGGCCTGTGCACTTGGCTGATGTTTGTCTGTGTTTGTCTGACAACACAGATGGCAAACACCACACCTGACGTGTTAGCTGGGCACCTGGCTTGGGGTGGAGGGTGCAGGTGTGGGCTCTGCTATCTGCCAGCTGGGACTGCTGGGTTTCTAACCCTGGATACACTGCTGGGAGGTCAGTGTCAGCACCTCCAATATCCACATAAGGAAACGGGCTTGGAGGCATGAAGAGACGTGTCCCGGGTGCAGCCAGGGCTCCAACCCAGGTCTGGGTGACTCCAAAGCCAGTGCCTGATTCAGTGGAGGTGGTGGTGAATAGAAGTGTGGGGAGTGTGGGCTGAGTGGGTGTGAGAGGACACCCCCAGAGAGCCCTGGAGGAGATTTCCAGCCAGCTGATGAGGTCAGCTGGGTGCACTAAAACCCAGGAGAAAGGGTCCACCTGCCATTTGGGAATGCCATTGTAAGTAGGCATTAACACAAGGACCCCTGCCAGGCCATTCCAATAGTAGGGCTCTAGGCAAACGCCCAGGCACCCCGGCCTGCCCACCTCAGCTCTGCGGCTCCACTCACTCCTAGCCGGGGACACCAGCAGCACTGGGAGGCCCATTGCATCTGGGGCAGAAGCTGGATGGATCCCCTGGCCACAGGCCCCTCCCCACCAGGCACTGCCACCAAAAGTTCTGCTGGACAAGGGGCTCCTCAGGTCGAGCGTCACAGACTGTGACCCTGTGACCTTGCACCCAGAGAAGGTCACTGCAGGGAGTAGGAGGGAAGGCTTTGGAGCCAGGCTGATCTGGGTTAGACATGGCTGTGAGACCTAGGACCAGTCACACTGCCTCTCTGACCCTCGGTCTTCACTTCTGTAAAGTGGGGTGACAACAGCTCAGTCTTGCAGAATTTGAGGATTTATAAAACAGTCCTGCACTGACCTAGCACAGAGAAAGTTTCCAGCTTTCTTATCATCTAGCTATTCTTACTGTCACCTTGCTGACTGCTCCCTCTCATCTCCCCCCGCCTCCTGAGTCACTCTCTAGGCCAAGAAGCCACGAGCCTCCTCTCCTGCTTCCGCCGCCCACCCCCGCCCTCGAGCCTTGGGGTGCCCCTCTGTGAATCGAGCAGGGTAATAATACACCTTCCACAGAGGACTGGGAAGACTGGGCAGACTTTAAAGCGCTTTACAAAGTGCTATTATGGAAGCGGAGGCCCTGGGTGGCACAAACAGAGAAGCACTCAACTACTAACCAAAAGGTTGGAAGTTGGAACCCACCCAGAGGCACCTTGGAAGAAAGGGCCAGAGATCTGCTTCTGAAAGGTCACAGCCATGAAAACCCTATATAGCACAATTCTACTCTGAAGCACATGGAATTACCATGAGCCTGAAGCTACTTGAGGGCAGCTGTTTGTGGATGTGTATGTTTAATTATGGATGCACGTGTGTATGCATGTGTGTGTCCCAACTGATGGGCACCCCACAGGCTAATCTGAGGGAAGAGAAGGGGTTGCTGAATGCCAGGGAGCCCCAGGAGGATTAGGACCCTAGAGGCCATGGAAAGGGGTGCTGGCCCACAGTGCTGCCCAGCAAGGCCACCACACACCACCCAGCATCCAGAATTCAGAATTTGAATGTGGACAAGGACAAAATGAGTAAGTAGACTTGGGTTGAAAGATCTCATGGAAATCATTCCTTGCAAGCCTTTCATGTCATGGATGAGGAAGAAGAGGACTAGAGACGGGAAGGTGTTTGCCAGGGGTCACACAGCAAGATGGCTCCAGACCCAGGTGGGAACTCCGGTCTCCCGACTCCAGCTGGTGCTCCTTCCACCACACCCTGTGACTTTCTAGATACACACAGCACTACTGGCTACTTCCTAATGTTACATTCTCATTGTAGTTTAGCACTTTTTTAAAGCCAGATATGCAATCTCTGCCAGTGACCTGGAGCTGGCCTCTGAGCCAAACAGGACAAGTTCTGGAAACTCCCATCAATGGTGTGGGTGCCTATCAGCATCCCCAGGTCACAGAGGAACACTGGCCGACCTGCCACACCCTACTCTGTAACCCTGTGACTTGCACTTCCGCTTTTCAGAAAGTTTACTTTCAGACAAGAAGCCACCCTCTGACAGGCCCGAGTTACCTTCTTGGTCACCACAGCCTCAGCTGACTCCCTCAGCAGAAAGTCTGCACCTGTGTCCTTGGGCTGGGCCACCCCAAAAGGGCCCTGGCTGTGCTCAAGTATTGGACCTCTCCCCTCCCAGGGTGAGCACCGCCGTCTCCTTTCTTTCCCTGACACACGTCAACCACAGACAGGTTTCATGCCAGGCCCAGTGCCAGGGAACATGGAAGGTACAAGGGGAAGGAGAGGCATGACGGAGATGCCAAGCCTTGGTCTAAACCTTTGCTGCTTTTAATGAATACGAATTCATTTATTCCTACAAGTACTACTGTTAAGAGCCTCATTTCACAGATGAGAAAACTGAGGCACAATGGGAGAAGAAATTTGCCCAGGTCCCTGAGGTTAGTAAGGGGCAGGGGAGGGATTTGAACCAGCAGTCTCCAGAGGCAGACCTTTCCATTTTTCAAAGCAAATACCTGGCACCAGTTTTGGGAAGCCACTCCCACCCATCGCCTCTTGCACACACACAACTTGGCACACCATTTCAGGATGTTCAAAGACCCCCCCGAGAGATTATTTGTGGACCCCCTAGGCCAGGAATTCTGGCTTAAATGTAAGCCTACTAAGTCTGGGTAACAAATTTACAGGGGTAAAGCAGGCAGGGTATATGAAAAAATGTCCCCTGGCACACTTTTCTGGGAAGATAGTCTTTTTGGTCTATCTTTAATCTCCTCAGTTTGAATAGAGACATGGAGTGAGAAATATTTCATTTCTATCACAATTGTATTATAAGAAGAACAATAGTGCACATCAATGAGAAACAGCCCTTGGGCTCAGTACCGGGGATGCTTTAGAGAGCAGTGAGGTCTGAGGCTAATTGGAGAGCACATCCTCACCTGAAGGGTAGCCCCTGCTCAGCCTGAGGCAGCTGTTGCCATGCAGAAAGGTAGCCTGTATGGCCACATCTTCAGTTTGTTCAAGAAATGTTAGAAAGCCAGAATTTAATGTGAAATCTTCTGACAGGGGCTTGGAAGGGAGGAAGGTGATTGCTCAGGGGCACTGAGATTCTGTTAATGGTGATGGAATACTCTGGAAACGAACAGCGGTGATAGTTGCACAACCTGATGAACATAACCAATGTTACTGAACTGTACATGTAAAAAATGTGGCATTGGCAAACTTTTTGTTTTATATATATATATATAAAATATATATATATATTTTTTAACCAAAATAAACAAGTTAAAAAAATGCTAGCAACAATTTTTTTAAAACGTTGTATAAGCCAAACAAAAGGTGTCCATGGCCTAATCTGGCCTGGGATCACCAGTTTGCAACCTCTGCTCTAAGGGGTCACACACACAAGTTAGGGCCATGGCTCACAGCCTATATGGCACAATAGACACCCACCACCCCTAACAGCAGGAGGCAAGTTTCTAACTATCATGTGAGTGGTGCAGACCAGCAGTTCTCAACTAGGGGCGATTTTGCCCCCTAGGGGACATTTGGCAATGTCTGGAGACATTTTCCGTTGTCACAACTAAGGGGCTGATGCTACTGGCATATGGTGGGTAGAAGCTAGAGATGTAGCTAAACATCCTACAATGCACAGGACAGCCCTCACAACAAAGAATGATCCAGCCCAAAATGTCCATACTGAGAAATACCGGTATAGACCAAATCGAGCTCGAAAGGCCTAGGAGCTGCCCTGGGGGGGGGGGGGTCACCATAAGAAGGGGGATGGGGGAGGCCTCCTGCCAACATAGAGTGGCTGCCGTTTTCTGTTTTCCACAAGATTTGAAAAGATACCAGAAGAGGATTCTACAGCAAAAAGTGCTGGAGAAGCCACAGTGTAGATAATGAGAGTGAAGAAGTAAGCTGTGGGGACAACACCACTGGCCTCAGGGTCAGGAGAGGTGGGTCCAAGCCCAGACTCCATCAGACCCCCATTGAGTGACCCTGGACAAGTCACTCGGAGCCTCACTGCCTCATCCTACAGGAGGACCATCCCCGACCGCCGGCCTTGTGGGGTTTGAGCAGGCCCAAAGGTCCCATCCAAGAGAGCACCCACTCAGTGCTGCCCCATATGGAGGCCTGCAGTTAGGAGATAGTTGCGTACATCACACAGCACTGTGGGTGTTACGGGTTGAATTGTGTTCACCAAAAAGATATGTTGAAGTCCTAACCCCTGGTAACTGTGAACTTGACCTTGTTTGGAAATAGGCTCTTTGAAGATGCTATCAGCGAACATGAGGTCATACTGGAGTAGGGTGGCTCATAACTAAATATGAGTGGTGTCCTTATGAAAGAGAAGAGACACAGAGGGAAGATGGCCATGTGCAGATGGAGGCAGAGAGCGGAGTGATGCAACCACAGCCAGGGTTTGTTAGCAACCACCAGAAGCTAGAAAGAGGCAAGAAGGTTTCTCCCCGAAAGACTTCAGAGGGAGCATGGCCCTGCTGACACCTTGATTTTGGACTTCTGGCCTCCAGAACCGTGAGAGAATAAATTTCTCTTGTTGTAAGCCACCCAGTTTGTGGTACTTTGCTACAACAGCTTTAGGAAACTAATATAATAGGGGAAAGGTGTCCTCCCCTCACTTCTCTTCTTCCTTCCTGTGCCTGATGAGTGCCAATGTGCTAATGAGTCGCATCTCCAACACATGACAATCTCCCTTTTAACAAGGGGAGGGCCATACCCAGGCTAAAGTCTTTGGCAGGCAATAGGATCAGGCTAGAATGTAACAGAATTGGATTGTTTTCTATTATCTCTATTAATGGCAAGTGGACTCCTACCTTTCCAGTTAGGGTAGTGATATGGAAGTTTCTTTTTAAATAAATATATTTAATTTTTAAAATGTGAGTCACCTTAAAAAAAAAATTAACCATTAAGGAGGTAAAAGAACAAATGAGGTTTGGGAAAGGCAGCCCCAAGCAAAAACACCTTGTAAAAGACATTGTTATTGTCAATATTTAGCAGGGAGAACATCAAGTACTATTTTCCAAGAGGAAAAGTCCAGGAAGACTCCAAGATTGTGGAGAGTCTTTAATGCCAAGCAAAGGAGTCACAACTTTGGCAACCAGCAGGGAGAGTCCTGGGCAGATAAGCTTGCTGCAAAAAAAAAAAAACAAAACTTTTTGAACAGAGGAAACTGGGGGCAGAGGGACTTTTGAACTTGACCTTGCCAGATCTCCAGGGCGGGCTTGGGGTGGCCAGGCCTGCTGTGCGTGTGACAGGCCTTCCCTTTCTCTGAGCAGATGTGGTCACCCTGCCCTGATGTCAACTTTCTCATTGTGTGGAGGATGACATGATCAGGGTGAAGTCTCAGGAAGGTTCACTGAGTAGAAGGCAGAAAGGTCAGGTGTACCAGTTTCCACAGACTTAGTGGCTTAAAACAACACAGATTTATTATCTAATGGTTCTGGAGGTCAGAAGTCTAAAATTAGTCTCACTGGGCTAAATCAGGAGCCCTAGTGGCACAGTGGTTAAGAGCTCAGCTGCTAACCAAAAGGTCAGCAGTTCAAATTCACCAGCCACTCCTTGGAAACCCCATGGAGCAGTTCTACTCTGTCCTATAGGGTTGCTATGAATCAGAATCAACTCGATGACAACTACGGGTTTTTTGTTTTATGAGGCTAAATCAAGGTGTCCACAGGGCTGGTTCCTTCTGGAGACTCCAGGGGAGAACATGTTCTGTGTCTTTTTTTTTAAATTATTGTTGTAGTATAAGTGAAAGTTTACAATTCAAGTTAGTCTCTCATACAAAAATTTATACATACATTGTTATGTGACCCTGACTGCTCTCCCTATACTGTGACAGCATGCTCCTTCTTTCCACCCGATTTCCCATGTCCATTCAACCATCTCCTGACCCTCTCTGCCTTGTGTTCCATCTTTTCCAGCTTCTAGACGCTGCCAGCGCTCCTTGGCTAGTGGCTACATCACTCCAACTCTGCTTCTGCCCTCACATCACCTTCTCTCTGGCTCTAACTCTCCTGCTTCTCTCTTACAAGGACCCTTGTAATGACACTGGGCCCGCCCATCTCGACATTCTTAACTGAGTCGTATCTGCAAAGTCTGTTTTGCCAGGTAAGGTAACATATTCATGAGTTCCAGGGATTAGGACATGGGTATCTTTGGTGGGGGCTTTATTCTGCCAACCACACCAGGAGAGTGGGGCTGCAGGAAACTGGGGGGTCAGCAAGGGTAGTGGGCATGGAAAGAAAGGGCTGTGGGAAGAGGGGAGAGGGGGAAATGGCATTTGCTAAGCACCTACCACATGCCAGACACTGCTGCCCACACCCAATCAGCATCAAAGAAAATGCTTTAGAGGAATGAGAAATTCTCCCCGACTCCTGCAAGCTGTCAAGAGCTGGAGAACTGCCTCCACCAAAGACAAGGCCAGTGCTGGCCTCAGCAATGCTCTGGGGGCTGCAGGTCCCTCCGTGACATTAGTCTTGCCACAGCAGGATCAGCCCCAAACAGCCTCCGTTTCCTTGAAGAGACCCACCTGAATCTTCATTCCTTCCTTTGAGGGCCTGCTCTGGACTAGGTCCTGGGCAAGGACCAAGGCATGGTACTGCCCTTGAGGAATTCCTATCTACCGGAGGAGACAGTCACCAAACACTGATGACTGCACTAAAATGTTACTGATGGGATGAGAGAGAATAAATGGGGCAGAGGGAAAGGGGGAGAGAAGGTTAAATTCCACCTAGAGGACAGGAGAAGAGTTGAAAAGGCCTCACGGAGGAAGTGAGCTCTTGCTGACTCTTCATGATAACATGGGAGGCGCATGCCTGGAAGAAGGCCTGAGATGAATAAAGGCCTGGCAGTGCGGCCTGCAAGTCGTTTAGCATAGCTAGAGAAGAGTGTGGTGGAAGACCAGACATAACTTGTGTACTGGGCTAGTGGGCTTGGAATCTATTCTGAGTGCACTAGGAAGCCATAGGAAGGCTTTTCAGAAGGGAATGTGGCATGAGTAGGCTCTCTCATCCACAGCCTTTGAGGACCTCTGTATGGCTGGCCTTGTGACAAATTTGCTGTGTGACTTTGGGTAAACCCCAGTCCCCCTCTGGTCTGCAAACGTCTAATCTTTCAAATGAGTGGGTTGGCTGTGTAATATCCAGCTGTAGCATGCTGTGAGTTAGCCAACACTCCTCTGGTCTGACTCCAGTGGTGTGCCGGGGCTGCTGAAGCCAACTTGTGAGAGCCGACTGTCACATTTTCCAGGATTTTCGTGAGCTGGTTGTATTTACTAAAATCTAAATTATATAAACTTACATAAGTCAGTAAGGAACCTTGGTGGCACAGTGGTTAAAGTGCTCACCTGCTAACTAAAAGGTTGGTGGTTCAAACCCACCACCTGCTCCACAGGAGAAAGATGTGACAGTCTGCTTCAGTAAAGATTTATAGCCTTAGAAACGCTATGGGCAGTTCTACTCTGCCCTATAGGGTCAGTAGGAGCTGTATTCGATTCAACGGCAATGTGGATAAAAGCTTATAGCTTATAGGTTTATATAAGTCTCCTTGAATACTATAACTTAAAAATTATGTTAAAGATAAAGGTAATAAATACTCAAAGCTCACTGCTTCCCTAAATATTTTACTACATTTTACTCTTATCTGTGCTCTTGGGGTTATTTACATCTATTGTATGTGTATAGCAGGAATACTATATAAGAGTGTGCTACTGCACATCTCTTCCCAACTCTGTGTTATCGCATCACAGTAGTAGCTTGAAATTGACCATGGTGGGAATATTTACACCATGGAAATTGGCAAATGCTATAAACCAGGGCTATAAACATTTACTAACATACCACTCTCTCCTGTGCTCCCATAATACATGTTGGAAAACAGATTCAACCCCTGACTTTCCCAGACCCCAAAATCTGGCTCAGGACTGAGGATGGGAAGTGAGGATAGTTATAAAGCAGCAGAAATTCATGAGGTCAGCCCAGGGTTTCCTGCATTCTCTCACTTTTGGGGCCCGGGTGTATATCTAAAGGGGTGCTGTCCACAAGGGCAGCCACTAACCACATGTGGCCACTGAGACCTTGAAATGTGGCTAGTGTGCTAGCGTAACTCCTGAGGAACTAAATTTGTATTTTTTTTACGTTTAATTAATTTAAATTTTAAAACTGATGTTCAATTCAGTTATTGAGTTCAGTTATTGGGAAACACTTAAGTATGCTTAGAACAACTTGAGAAGGTGAGTCTACTTTTTCAACCACAAATTTCATGAACTCTAAATACAGATCAAGTATTTCTTATGAAAATGTAGCTCCTGAATTGAGATGTGCTGTAAGTGTAAAGCACACACTGAATTAGAATACTTAATGAAAAAAGTACAATTTTCATTAATTTTTTATACTGATTACATGTCAAAACGATAATATTTTTATACACATTATATTATTTAAATTAATTTCACCTGTTTCTTTTTCTCTCTTTTTTTTTTTTTAAGGTAGCTATTAGGAAAATTTTAAATGGTATATATGGCTAAGAAGTCCCTGGATGGTGTAAACGGTTAAGTGCTCGACTACCAGCTGAAAGGCTGGTGGTTCAAACCTACCCAGAGGCATCTCAGAAGACAGGCCTGGTGATCTGCTTCTGAAAGGTCAAAGCTTTGAAAACTCTATGGATCTCGGTTCTACTCTGCACACAGGGCATAGCCATGAGTCAGAGTCGATGCAACAGCACCAAACAACAACAACGTATATGGCTACCAAGATACTTCTATTGCACAGTGCTAGTCGAGAGCATTTTGGGTCATTTTTGCCCCCTATTCACATTATTTGATATTCAAAAGCAGAAGTGATGATAAGAAACCACTAGAAGGATTTTGCTAAAATTACAGATCCTGAAAGAAAATGAGCCAATCTTGTCAGATTGTGTGGTAAATGTCCTCTGCCCTGCCCAGGTGGAATGTCTGTTCTTGGCTACCATGGTTGGGGAAGTGGTCCAGGACACTTGGGCAACAGCCAGTTTCTCATCCCAAAGCCTATGAGAACAGACACTGAGTCAAAGATTGGTTTTGTCAAAGACACACCATATGGGAAGGCTGGTTCCTGGGAAGGCTGGTTCCTGGGGCCACACAGAAGCCATGGGCCTAGCCACAAGACAGGTTCAAGAACCTTCACACAGAAGAAAACCCCAAAGGTTTAGCTGCATTCTTCAACACTGTATCTCAGGACGAGACTTCACCAAACTATCCATGCTTTTGTACACGTTAGTCGTTAACTGCCCTTCCTTCTCTTATCCCTCTGGAAGACTCCTACTCATCTTTCAAGATCCAGTTCAAATGTGCCTTCCTTTCAAGCCTTTCCTGACCAGATGATGTTCCTACCTCACATCCTTGGGCTTCTGGCCTGGTCTATTCTTACAACTTTCTGGTCGACCTCAGTGCTTTTACTCTTGCCCCCAGAAACCTGATTTTGTTCCAAAACATAGAACATGCATCTCTCCTTTGTGGAAAACTTTCACCAGGTCCCCATTACCTAATACGTTGGTTCTCAAACGTAAACGAGCCCCAGAGTCACCAACAACCAGTTAATCAGTTGCTGTCGAGTCAACTCTGACTTATGGTGACCCCATGTGTTCCAAAGGAGTCACCTAAAAGGCTCGTTAAAACACAGATTGCTGGGCCCCACTCCAGAATTTCTGACTCAGTAGGTGTGGGATGGAACCTGATAATTTGCATTTCTAACAAGGTTCCTGGTGATGCTGTTGCTGCTGGCCTGGACAATGCATTTTGAGAATTATTGATCTAAAAGATCAAGTGCAAACTTTTCAACTTAGCTTTCAAGGCCCTCCACAAAGTGGCCTACAACTACTACTGCCTTCATCTTTCACCACCTGCATTGTTCCAATCCTAGTGTCACCATTACCCAAACATTCCATACCTTTCATACCTCCACACCTTTGCCCATGCCATCCTTTCTGCGTGAAATTCCTTCCCTCTATGTATCTGCCCACTTCCAGCACCACCTCCCTTGAGATCCAAAACCCAAAAAGGACATTCATATGGCCACCAAACACATGAAAAAATGCTCAGAGTCACTAGACGTTAGAGAGATGCAAATCAAAACCACTGTGAGATACCATTAGTTAAGATTAAAAAAACAAAACAAAACAGAAAATAACAAATGTTGGCAAGGATATAGGGAAACTGAAACCCTTATCCATTGCTGGTGGGAATGCAAAATGGTACAGCCGTTGTGGAAAATACTGTGGTGGTTCTTCAAAAAACTAAACATAGAACTACCATACCTGTAGCCATCGAGTCAATTTTGACTCATAGCGACCCTAAAGGACAGAGTAGAACAGCCCCACAGGGTTTCCAAGACTGTAAATCTTTATGGAAGCAGATTGCCACCTCTTTATCTCACTGAGCAGCTAGTGAGTTCGAACCGTTGACCTTTGGGTTAACAGTCAAGTGCTTTAACCACTGTGCCACCAGGGTTCCAGAACTATTACATGACCCAGCAACTCCACTCCTAGGTATATATCCAAAAGACTTGAAAGCAGAGACTCGAAAAGAGATTGTACACCAATATTCATTGCAGCACTATACATAGTGGCCAAAAGGTAGAAACAACATAATTGCCCATCAGCAGATGAACTGATAAATAAAATGTGATACATACATACAGTGGAATACTACTCAACCAGTAGGAGAAATGAAGTCTTGATACATGCTACAGTATGGATGGAGCTTGAAGACATCCTGCTGAGTGAAATAAGCCAATCACAAAAGGACAAATCTTATATGACCTCACTTACATAAAAAGACAAGAAAAGGCAAATGTATAGAGACCAAAGTTTATTAGTAGTTACCAGGGGCAGGATGGAGGGGGAAAAAGGGGATTAACAGTGATGGAAAAATCACATTGATTAAGGGTAGGGTTGCACAGCTGATTACCGTAATTGCTGTCAATAAGTTACATACCTATAAAAAGCGGAATTGGCAAAAGTTGTGTGATAGATATATTTACAACAACAACCAAAAAAAAAAGAAAAGAATAGCTGTTGAGACTGTTTATGTACAACCTAACACCTCATGGGATTTGGTTCCTTGGTTTGGAGGTTTAGGGTCATGGTTCCATGGGCCATCCCAGTTAATTGGCCTAATAACGTGTTTAGTGCTTCTGTTCCACCTCCTAGTTCATTAAGTAGTGCATGGGGTCTTAAAAGCTTGCAAGCGGCCATCCAAAGCACAGCCATTGGTCTCTATTCACTTGGAGCAACAGAGGAAGGAGGAGAGTCAGGAAGAGGAGGAGGAAATGGAATGTGTCACTAACTGCCTCTATGAACAACTGCCTCCTTTGCCAGGAGATCAGAAGAACTGGATGGTGCCTGGCTACCATTACTGAACATTTTAATCAAAAATTCCATTGAAGAATACTGATCAAAAGGGGGAAATGCAGAAAAGAATTTCAAATTCTCATGGACTGCAGACTTCCTGGAGTCATGAAAGGTGGATGAACTCCTGAAACTATCACCCCGAGATAATCTTTAAACCTTAAAGCAAACATACCCCCTGACTGGAGAAAGCCCAAGAGTATGGCCCTGAGACCCCTTCTAGATCAGTGGTGAAGTCACTTCCAAGGTTCACCGTTCAGCCGGGGATTGGACAGCCCCATATAACAAAACGGGACTAATGAGGCACAGCAGTCCAGGGACGAGGACTAGAAGGCAGAAGGGGACAGGAAAGCTGTTGATAGGGAACCCAAGGTTGACTAAGGACAGTGTTGACATGTAGTGGGGTTAACCATTGTCATCGGGCAACATGTGTACTAACTGTTTAATGAGAAACTATTTTGTTCTGTAAACCTTCATCTAAAGTGAGAATAGCAGTACAACTGGAAGAACGTAATCGATGTCACTGAGCTGTGCATGTAGAAATTTTTGAAATGGATGGTATATCTTTGGCTATGAATACTTTCACCAAAAAAAAAAAAAAAAAAAGGTCAAGAAGGGAGAGGGTTGACATGTCGTGGGGTTGTTAACCAATGTCATAAAACAATATGTGTACCACTGTTTCATGAGAAACTATTTGTTCTGTAAACCTTCACTTGAAGTGCAATTAAAAAAAAAAACTAAAAAAAAAATCCCCTGAAGTCATCTTAAAATCAAATAACAGTTTAGCTTAACTAGTAAAAAATGTCTGCCGTAAGCATTATGCTCTTTTAAGAACTATCTATACGGGGCCAAAGTGATAACAGTAACTTGAAACATTAGATAGGAACCTTAGGGGGCAGTGAGTTACGTTAACGGGGGAGGAACAACTCAGAAAAGGAGGGTGAGGATGGCTACACAACTCAAAGAATGTAATCAGTGTCACTAAATTGTACATATAGAAACTATTGAATTGGTGGTGTATGTTTTGCTGTGTATATTCTCAACATCAACAACAAATAAATAAAATTTGAAAAAAAAAAAAAATGAGGAGATGGCACCTTTAAGGGTCTACAAAGTAACAAACCTAGGCTGTAGGACAGCTACAAAAGAGGATGAGAAATATTTTTGGCCATAGAAGAATGTACCAGATAAGCATGTACCAGCCTCAAGCAACAACTTTGGAACAGTAAATGCTGTCTTATCTGTTTAAACAACCTTGTGACAGTCACAGTCCAACTAAAGAATTGTTCTCTTCTCTATCTGATTTTCCAGCCCTGCCACTTTCTCATGTGTGACCTTTGCCAAGTTACTCTTTAGCCTCTTTGTTTCTAGTTTTCTTCTGGAAAATGAGGATAAGGCAACAACCTCAAAGAGTGATGGGCAAATCACATAATGCAAGCAAAACTCATAGCAAGAGGCCTAGCACACCATAAACTCTCAATGAATATTAGCTATTATTGCTATTTCCAGACTAAGATGGACTAGGAAGAAAAGCCTGGTGATCTACTTTTGAAAATCAGCCAATGAAAATCTTATAGACCACAATGGTCCAATTTCCAACCAATCAAGGCGATGGCTTGGCACCTGGCAGCATTTCTTTCTGTTGTGCATGGGGTCTCCACGAGTCAGGGGCTGACTCAATGGCAGCTAACAACAACAACAACATTATTGGTACTGTCTTTGGGCCTGGGTAAGTAATGGCTTGGCACACAGTCACATTCAATAATGGGAACAGACACATAATAGGTGTTTTTCGTAATGAGTACACAATTGACAATCCAATAAATGTTGTATAGATGGTTAGGAGAATGGATCGATGAATGGATGAATGGGTGGGGAGGCGGGTGGACCGATGGGTGGGTGGGTATATGAGAGAACTCTTTAGTTTATATCAAAAGTGGCTCTGTGAGGCCAGTTTGGCAATACACATTTAAAAACCTTAAGAACTCTACTTCTAAGATGTTATCCTAAAGAGGTTCTCAGACAAGAACACAAAAAATTCAAAGATGTCCAACACAGAATTGTTTATAACAACAACAACAAAATAAGAAGCAACCTAAATGTCTGACAATAGAAGATAGCACAGTCAGAAAATGGCAATCTATGGAGCCATGAAAGATGAACAGCAGGCATTTCCTTACTGGAAAGGTTCTGAATACATTTTAAATTTAAAAAGTAAGAGGTAAAGCAACAGGTATGGTTCACCTTTTAAAAAATACGTATGTGCGTGTGTCTGTGTGTCTGTATGCATAACAAAATACACTCTCAATGTTATCAGTGGTTAGTTACCTCTGGTGATAAGACTCTGAATGGTTTTAATGTTTTTTTTCTTTTTTTCTTTTCTGTATACTCATTTTCCTCTGGTGACCATATATGTAATATTTGTGTAACATCTTAAAAGAAGAAAAAAAAATTTAAAGCAGCTGTAAGAATCATGGAGGAAGGAAACACATCATCTCAGCTTCCTCGGCCTTAGCTGTGTGACCATGAGCTACAGGCCTACCCACTCTGTGCCTGTTTCCTCCTCTGGAGAAAGGTGATCACTCTCCCCGCCCTGCTCAACTCCCGAGTTTCCTGGAGACGGTGATGAGGAAAGGCTTTGAAATAGGAAGCTGGCAGTCAGGTGGTAACGATGTTACCCCCGCCCCCGCCATCTCCCCGTCTAAGACAAGGAGACAGGAGATACTCAGAGAGGCCGAGGGAAGCTGGCCTCCGTCTAGGGCGGCAGCTAGTTCTGGTAAACAGAACTCTGGGTAGGGGTAGCAGGGTCAAGTTCTCACCCCCCTTTGCTGCATTTCAGTTCTCTAACAAACAAAAAATTAAAACCATGCAAATTTTTACCACCAGAGATAACTAACCACTGATCACATTAGGAGTATATTTTTCTAGACTTTTCCTATGCATGGTATAAGTTCACCTTTAAAAAATGCATATATATTTCTTTCTTAAAAAAATAAAAGGTGAAATTATACCATACCTATTGAAATGAGAGGAATAAACTTTAATGTGGTTTCTTAACTCTCCTTTGGTTTTCTAAAGCAGCAGGATCCTTTTTTCAAAGGAAACACAGACCTTCCCATTTAGTGCCAGCAGTGCTGTTCCTAAAAATCAGGCACGTTTTTGTTAAAAAAAACCCAAAAAACCCAAAAAACAAAAAACCAACCAACCAGAAGTCTGTATCTCATTATTTTAAATGGGAAAAATTATAAAGCATTATATGTCAACTCCAAACCCCAAACCAGTTTCCTAAAATGTAACTAAAACAGTAAAGCTTCCTCTATAAACAAGCACAATAGAATGTAAAACGCTTAAAACACCACTTCCTGGACACCAAATAATTAATTATTAGGGTTGTTAGCAAACAGTTGTTGCAGTGTGCGGTAACCTGACTCTGGGCTGGCTCTCAGCTCCAGCAACAGCTGAGATGCCCAGACCCTTGGTGACCCTCCAATCCCCATTCAAAACGTCTACATAGGAAGCTGGCCGTCTTCCAAATGCATCTAGAATTAACTGGAGACTTTTCCTATACATCCTTTTGTTACAAATGTTGTGCAGTACATATAATGGTTTGTAATAACAAACTGGTGATACTTTGCAACCTACATCAAAACATTACTATCGTTATTACTACATTATTATGTTAAAGATGTTTTAGTGTATCTGAAAGTGTTTCTTTAATGTTTTTATACATAGAAAGATACACTACATACTATATACTAAGACAAAATTAGACTAACTGACTTTAGATACGAACCGTACCTAACTGTTCTGACTCACATACAAATTTGACTTAAAGACAGACTTAGGAACAGAACTCGTTCATAATCCTGGCAATGCCTGTACTGAGTTTGGGGGTCTTAAATATGATGCTTTATTTACAAAACATTGGGTGAAAAAAGTCTGGAGAGATATGTATGTTGTAAGAAGTTGCGGTTTTATGAACTGAGAGGCATGAACATGGGAAAGATGTCAGTGGGGAAGACATTCTGTGGGGCAGGCTTGTCCCATGAAAACCAGGGGGCACCCCAGAATTCCTCTTCAGAAGTTGAGGAGTGCTGCTGAGGTTGGAAGGTGGGTCTTAAAGCTGCATCTTCATTTTGTACCTCAAAGGGTGAGGCTGCTAACTGAGAAGGGGGTGTTAAAGGCCTCCCTCTCTTTAGCGCTGCCATTGAAAAGAATAAAAGAATCCCCATGCAGTCTTAAAAGCTAGCCATCTAAGATGCATCAGTTGGTTCCAACCCACCTGGAGTAAAGGAGAATGAAGAACACCAAAGTCACAAGGAAAACATTAGCCCAAGAGACAGAAAGGGCCACATAAAGCAGAGACTGCAACAGCCTGAGACCAGAAGAACTAGATGGTGTCCAGCTACCACCAACGAAAGCCCTGAAGGGGAACACAACAGAGAGTCTCTATTGGAGCAGGAGAAAAGTGGGCTGCAGAACTCAAATTCTACTGAAAAGACCAGACTTAACGGTCTGACTGAGACTGGAGGAACCCAGAGAGCGTGGCCCGTGGACTCTTTGTCAACCCAGCACTAAAACCATTCCCAAGGCCAACTCTTTAGACAAAGATTAGACTGGACTATGGGATGTAAAATGATACTCATGAAGAGTGTGTTTCTTAACTCTAGTAGATACATGAGACTAAATGGGGAGCTCCTGTTTGGAGGTGAGATGAGAAGGCAGAGAGGGTCAGGAGCTGGTTGAATGGACACAGGAAATCAGGGGTGGAAAGGAGGAATGTGCTGTCACAGTACAGGGAGAACAATTAGGGTCACAGAACAATGGATGTATAAATTTTTGTATGAGAGACTAACTTGAATTGTAAACTTTCACTTAAAGTACAACAATAAAATAACACTTAAAAAAAGAAAAGAATCCCTGTGCTGCAGTAGCAGCAGCAATAGCAAAGGTGCTACTTCTGCGAGCAATGAGACAGCCAACACATACCGAGATCTTCCACGTGCCAGGCACTGCCGTAAGCACCTAATATGAATTAATCCATTTAATCCTCATTAACTACTCCATGAGATAGTACTATTACTATCCCTGCCTTAAGGATGGCAAAACTGAGGCACAGACACAGAGAAGTTAAGAACTTGCCCAGGGTTATCCACCTCGTAAGTGGCAGAGCTGGGATTTGAGCAGAGGCTCTACAGTGTTAAGAGTTCCTGCTCTGAACTCTACACACAAGAGTGGGGAGGCTCTGGGGGATCATGGGGAGGGCAGGGGACCTAGAGTCCACCTACTTCACCTTCTCCTCGCCCTGCCCTTGCCTTCAAAGCAAACCCTGAGAAAGAACTGAAGATGTCAGAAGTAGGCTCAGGGGTTCTGGACCAACACATGAGGGCCGAGAGGAGGCGGGAGGCAGCGCCCTTACCCACAGCTTCCCATCGTAGTAGTAGGCTCCTAGGAGCTTCACGATGTAGGGGTGGTTGCAAGTGGCCAGGATCTCGATCTCCACGATATAGTCCTCCAGCTCCTCCTCGCTATTGGTCTCAATTACTTTGGCTGCAGCCAAGGCGCCTGTCTCCTTGTTCTTGGCCTGCAAAGCAGAGGTAGGGGAGGTCAACAAGGCACGCTTGGCAAAAAAGTGACCCTTGGAGGCCTGCTCAGAGAGTCCAGCATGAGATAAAGGGCGTGAAAACGGAGGCTAATGTCCAGATGGGGACCCAGAAGCTGAACCAGGAGATACTTGTTCTTAACAGTGGCCAGTGCTGTGCATCAGACCAGCAGAGAAGCAAGCAGAGAAACAAGTGTTCTGCGTTTGGAAAAAAAAAGTATTATACACCCACAGTATGGAGTAAATAACATTGCAAGAACAGAATAGCTCTACAAATGTTGTTGTTGTTATTAACTGCTGTTGAGTCAACCCCCAACGTGGGGTGCCCTCATGCACCACAGAACCAAACACTGCCCAGGCTCCTGCACCATCCCCATGATTGGTTGTGGATCAGACCAACGTTTGATACACAGGGTTTTCACTGGCTGATTTTTGGAAGTAGATTGCCAGACCTTTCTTCTCAGTCCATCTTAGTCTGGAAGCTCCGCTGAAACCTGTTCAGCATCACAGCAACACAGAAGCTTCCAATGACAGATAGGTGGTGGCTGCACATGAGGTGTACTGGCTGGGAATCGAACCCAGGTCTCCTGCACAAAAGGTGAGGATTCTACTATTGAAGAAATATTGTTAAAGCTGGTTAATAAAAAATACAGATCACTGAACAATAGAAGTGGTCTACTTCTTACACTTTCACAAACGTTCACACGTGTATGTAAATGAATGGAAAACTTGGAAAGATAGACCCCCATCCTGACAGTAGGCTGACAGATAGGGAGGTATTCAAAGGGCACTTTCACTCTCTGTATTAAACAATATTAATAGGAATGTTTCCATGTATTTATTTGCATCATTTCACACACATTAAAAGAAGGATGAAAAAAAGGTTTTAAGCAAATGTCCACCAATCCCACAGTGGAATTTCTTCCCAGACGCCTTCCCTCTGAGCAAAGCAACTGTTTCTTATTTGATGAAAAAGAGAGAGAGAGAGAAATGACCGTATAAATGGGGAAAGCAATTCCACACAATGAGCTGGGGTCCAGGAAATGGGAGACTAGAACTACAGGTAGTTCCCTCCCATAGTCCTGCTAGCCTGTAGGGATGAGCATCTCCTCCACTGCTGCATGGGGGTTCAGGGTTTAAAAAGAATACTTTCTCCTACAACATGGCTCCCAAAGTGAGCTGCTTCATCTGGAGCCTTTGCACAGCAACCTACTGCGAAAACACCCACTGCCTTCAAGTCAATTTTGACTCATGGCGACCCATGTGCTACAGAGTAGAATTGCTCCATTGGGTTTCCTAGGCTGTGATCTTTACAGAAGCAGATTGTCAGGCCTTTCTTGCATGGTACCACTGGGTGGGTTCAAACCACCAACCTTTAGGTTAGTTGTTGTTGCTGTGCGCCATCCAGTCAATTAAGTCGATTCTGACTCATAGCAATCCCATGTGACAGAGTAGAACTGCCCCATAGGTTTCCTAGGCTGTAATCTTTATGGGAGCAGATCGCCAGGTCTCTTTTCCCATGGAACGACTGATGAGTTTGAATGGCAGACCTTTCAGTTAGCAGCCCAGTGTTTAACCACTACGCCACCAGGGTTCCTTTTGGGTTAACAGCCAAGCGCAAACCATCTGTGCCACCCAAGGTTCTAACCTATTGCAAAGCTCAAGGGTAATGGGCTGTGTAGGACTCAAGGAGACTCAGTGTGCTGGTCCCCACTGCGGCTCCTTCCTAAGGAATTTTCAAGGGCAATATTGATCATACTCTTGCCTTACATGATGACTTTGTAACTTCACTCCCCAGGCAATGCTGATGGCTGAGTTACTCTGGTGTGTCTGGTGCCCCATGGTGGACAAAGTGCATTCTAGTTCTCTCACATGGCCCTCACAGTAACCAACACTGCACCAATTCCCCCATCCCACAGGCGAGGAAGACTAGGAAGAAAGGCCTAGTGATCCACTTCCAAAAATTAGCCAATGAAAACCCTATGGATCCCGGAATATTGTCCGAGAATTCGACTCACTTATTTTGGACATGTCAGGAGGGACCAATTGCTGAAGAAGGATATCATATTTGGTAAAGCAGAGGGCTAGTGAAGGTGAAGGGGACCCTCAATGAGATGGACTGATACAATAGCTGCAATAATGGACTCGAACATACCAATAATTGTGAAGATGGTGCAGAACTGGTCAACGTTTTGTTCTGTTGTACATGGGTCAGAGCTGACAGCAACTAACAAGAACAAGTGAGGAAGTCAAGGCTTAAAGAGGAGGTGTGACTGGAACTAGGGTACTGGTGGCAGAATTTGAATCCTGGTTTTCTAACTTCAAATATTCCATGCATTTGCTACTCCTGTACAAGGTTGCCCTATAATCTCCAGAATTTAGAAGCCTCTAGATCAGGTGGTGCAGTGGCTAAGAACTTGGCTGCTAACCAAAAGGTCGACAGTTCAAATACATCAGCCGCTCCTCGGAAACCCTATGGGCAGTTGTACTCTGTCCTATAGGGTCACTATGAGTCAGAATCAACTCAACGCAACAGGTTTGTTTTTTGAGGGATAGACCAGGTTTCAGCAGAGTTTACAGGTTAAAAAAGACTAGGAAGATAGGCCTGGCTATCTACTTCTGGAAATCAGCCAATGAAAACCGTGTAGATCACAATGGTCCAATCTGCAACCAATCATGGGGATGGTGCAGAACCAGGCAACATTTTGTTCCACTGTGCATGGGGCCCCCACGAGTCAGGGGCCTGCTCGACTGCAGCTAACAACAGACCAGATAAGCTGCCAACATACACTTAAGAGTGCTGATGGCTGGACCTACACAGGGCACCCATGGGCATCCATGATAGAGACAGAGCGGCCACTCCTGGCCTCACAGAGCTCATGGTTTAGCTGGACAGAGACCCAGATATGACCAAGACAGTGTGCTCATGATGGAGGCTGTGGGAGCTGGGAGGGGGCACCTAACCCCATGGGGATAGGGGACAGGGAGTCTTCTGGAAGGAAGTGACACTGAGAGAATGATGCAAATAGGTGATTTTTACGTTTATTTGCTTTTTTTTTTGTAAATTTATTCTCTATTTATGTAAATGTTTGTTAATTGAGCTGCAAAATCCCCAGGGTCCCACTGCAGTGACAACAACAGTTTCCCATTAGTCAAGGGCTCACTCCGCACAGAGCCCTGGTCTTCCTTCTTACATGTGAACTCACTGATCTTCTCAACAACCCCCGATGCAGGTGCTGTTGTCACCTCACCTACAGATGGGGAGACTGAGGCAGGCTCGCCCAGTGAGCCGGGTAGCAGGGCTTGATTTGGGGCGCTGGCAGTCCACTCTCAGGTCTATTTACCGGGCAGCCACTTTCTTCCTCCATCCAAGTCCCTTCCAAGCCAGAGTCTACAAAACCTCCTTCATCTAGCCCAGAAGTCCAGCTCAGGGGAGGGACATTCCCTGGGGCCAGTCCTTGTCCTAGAATTTACCCTACTCACTCCATGAGGTCTCCCTTCAAACCCAGTCTGAAAGCTTGTTCAGAACATCTTAGAAACCCATCAACTTGGCAATCACATCTGCTCCTCGTGCTCCTTCTCTCTCTCTCTCATACACACACACACTCACATACTCACATTTAACTGATTATATACCTGCCTTTTCATTTCTTGTAAAGGTGATTTTTTTTTTTTGTCCCCAACAGTGGACCGTCAAAAATAAAGCACCTTTCTGAAGATTTTGTTGTGTATATTTTCACACACAAAATAGTAAGAAACATGAGAAAAGAGTGCGTACATGGAGACATTATTGTTGAATAAATGATCTATCTTCATCTCAAAAAATAAAAGCACCTTTCACATTTGTATACTGCTGCTCACCATCTCTGACTTCTCTTCTTGCTCACTACCTCTGGCTACTCCTCTCCAAACCCAAAAGAGAAGTTCAGGCTCGCTCTTCTCCTTTGAGGAGAGGAAGGTGGAGGGGACAGAGGGTAGGCCAGAGCTAGGGCCAGGTCATCAGAGCGACCACCTTGACCACACTGTCCCCAGCCCTGCCCAGAACAGCAAGGCCGGCAAGCTGGGCTGGGCAAAGGCCACCCTTGCCCTTCCCCTCCTGAGAGCTGGGGAAGGAGGCTGTGTGCCACCTTTTCCTGGGTTTCCTGAAAAGGGCCGTTGTCCCCTGGAGGTGAAGGAGGCCCGGGTGGGGACTGTTTTCCAAAAGTGCACAAGCCCTGCCTTGCCCCCACCCTAAAGGGCAGCATTGACCACAGGCCAGGCTCCCGGCAGGCGTCAGCATCACGCCAGTGTCAACAGTGAGGAGCCAGCTGCCCAGCCCCTTGCTCAGATTTCACAGAGCCCGGAGCCCGCCAGAATGGGGTGAGCAGAAAATGTGGACCACACAGTGATTTGGCCAAAATTACATTCTTGAACGGCCTGGTTAAGGCAGCAATCCATCACCCTGAAGCCACAGAGGATGTTAATAATTGTTGATGATAAAAGCAGCTAGCACTGACTGCGCCCTCGCTGTATGCCAGGTCTTACATGCCATTTCTCATTTCTTCCTCAATCCAGCTCTTGGAGACAAATACTATCATGACCCATTTACAGATGAAAGGTCCCTGGGTGGTGCAAGTGGTTTGTACTCGACAGTTAACTCAAAAACTGGGGGTTTGAAACCACCCAGCAGCACCATGGGAGAAAGGCCTGGCAATCTGCTTCAGTAAAGATTATAGCCAAGAAAACCCTATGGAGCAGTTCTACTCTGTAACACACTGGGTCGCCATGAGTCAGAACTGACTCGACAACAACAGATTTCAGTTTTTTGTTTTTGTTTTAATTTACAGATGAGAAACAGATTCAGGGAGGCCAGGCAACTTGCCTCACAGCAAGGTCACACAGCAAGTGGATGGTGAAGGCTGGATCCAAACATAAGCCTGCCTGACTCAAAGAGCCTAAGCTCCAAATCACTTCCCAACAGCCACTTCTTGGTCAGTGCCCAGCAGTCCCCACTCTTCTTCCTTGTTAAAGACAATGGTAACCACAGCCAATAGCAACCACTCACACTGGCGGAGTGCTTGGTAAGCTGCGGGGTGCTCAGCTGCCAGAATTTAATCAGCCCACAAGCCATTAAGGCAGGTGTTATCTATCATTCCCATTTCCCAAATGAGAAGACCGAGGCTGGAGAAGTATCAGGACCCACCCAGGGCAGTGAGCTACAGCGGTCTCCTGATGCCCAGTCCAGTGTTCTCTTCACTACACTGGGCTGCCAGGAATCAGCTTATTCCCTATTCATTCATTCACTCATTCATTCAACCATTATTTTGTTGTTAGTTACTGTAGAGTCGGCTCTGACTCATAGCAACCCCATGTACAACAGAAAGAAATGATGCCATTTCCTGGGCCGGTCCTGTGCCATTTTCACGATCACGGGTATGTTCGAGCCATTGTTGCAGCCACTGTGTATTCTGAGTGCCTTCCAACCTAGAGGATGCGTCTTCCAGCACTGTATTGAACAGTATTCTGTTATGATCCATAGGATTTTCATTGGCTATTTTCAGATGCAGATCTCCAGGCCTTTCTTCCTAGTCTGTCTTCATTTGGAAGCTCCACTGAAACCTGTCCACCGTGAGTGACCCTGCTGGTATTTGAAATAATAGTGGCATAGCTTCCACCATCACAGCTACATGCAAGCCACCACAGTATGGCACTGACAGATGGGTGGTGGCAACCCTTATTTACTGAGCCCAGATCATGTGTGAAACACTTTTCTAGAACAAGACAGTTTCTGCCTACAGGGAGAACTTGCCTGTATGAATCATTACCTTTCCATAACATAATTTACCCTTCCTTGATTTTTCGTCGGCAGAACCAACCCAACCTCATTCTCAGTCCCTGTGGGACAAGGGAGCTGCTTCCACCACAACATCTAGAAATAAGAGGTGACTCATCCTGGCCAATCAGGGCACTGCATTCCCTTTGGCCACAGTGACTGGCTCAGGGATAGGCATGTGATCAAGTCAGCCAATGAAATGCACCAATAGAACATTTGCTAAGACTGCTGAGATGGGGCCAGCCCTCCTCTACTGCTAGCCTGCAACAGGGAGGCAGCTGGCTGGGAGCTGCCGGGAGACGTTATACCACCAAAACAAAAAAAAACCCACAAGCAAATCTGTTGCCATCGAGTCAATTCCGACTCACAGCAACCCTATAGGACAGAGTAGAACTGCCCCATAGGGTTTCCAAGGAGTGACTGGTGGATTCAAACTGCCAACCTTTTGGTTAGCAGCTGAGCTCTTAACCACTGTGTGACCACAGGGTGCCCGGGAGGGCACAGGTCCTGCCTGGGCCTTAGTTTCTCCCTCTGTATAGCAGGAAGGTAGGAAAATGAAGCCCCAGCTCTCTCCGTGCTCTGATGTAAGGGCATCTTGGGGAGGGGGTGGGTCCTGGAAAGCTATGGGTGGTCCAAGTAGATGGGGCACGTGGGAGTTGTTAGGCAAGGAGTGGCATAAAGAACAAGTGGCTGTCTGTGGTCTCTGACGTCCATCTCTCCCACCAGCCGAGGCAAGGCCGAGGTCCAGCGAAAGGTGAGGGGAGCCCGGCCCGCTCTGCACTGCTGGCCGGCAGTGACTAATGCCTCAACCCACACCCTCGAGAGCCGACACACAGTGGCTACTTGTGTTTTCTGGCCTCTGTGGGAACAATCCTCCCCCTTGTGCCCACATAGGGCCCAGCCAGGAGGAGGTGGGGATAACCCTCCCAGCTGGGAGCCCTGCCCCACCCAAGGGGCCCAGCCAGCCCCTCCAGGGGCCCAGCCAGCCCCACCAGGGACTGGGGGTTTCCTCACAGCGACAAGGCTGCCAGCAGGGACAGCCCCCAGGTCCTCCCCTTCCCTCTTGGCTGCCAGCAGATCGCTGAGTCCCTCCCTCCTCCTCCCGGGAAATAGCCAATATCACAGAACCTACGAAACAGGAAGAACTTTAGCCACCACACCTAAACCCCTCCTTCCTAGGCCTCACTCGGTAGCTGAGGAAACTGAGTCCACAAAGGTGAATGCAGAGATGAGGGTCCAATCTGTGACAGTTGTCTCATCCGTAAAATAGAACAATACCTGCCTCAAGAGGAGTAAATGAGAACACAAGAGCAGAGGGCCTGAGGGGCCTGTCCACTGGACACTGCTCACCTCAGGCCTGAGAGCCACTGGAGCTGCCTGGAAATGAATGCTGAGGGGGGTGGCAGGGACCCTGGCCACCTTCCACTCTCTCTTGTGGACTCAAGACTCCATTTCCTTCAGGAACCACTTTTCCCTCACTCTCATTCCAAGGGATTCATAAGGGGCTGACCCCACTCCGGCTCCAGGCACATGGCCCAGGCCCAGCTGATCCGAGTACTGACCTCAGTCACGGTCACTGGTTCAGGGGTGGGCATGTGGCCCAAGCCAGGTCAACTGGGCTTTCCTGGGTGGTTATTTTGTTTGTTTTGTATTGTTCCTAAAGTTAACGGGAAAGACACTCTTTATTTCTCGACCATCACCACCACCAGCTGCCATTGAGTCCATCCTGACTCATGGCGACCCCACGTGTGTCAGAGTAGAACTGCGCTTCACAGGGTTGTCAGGAAGTAGATCGCCAAGCCTTTCATCCTAGTCTATCTTAGTCTGGAAGCTATGCTGAAACTTGCCCATCATGGGTGACCCTGCTGGTATTTGAAATACCTGTGGCATAGCCTTCAGCAGCATAGAAATACACAAGCCACCACAAAACAAAAAACTGACAGACGAGAGGTAGTCACTGAGGTGAGGGAGCATCTAAAACTCACCTCAATGTGCCAGACCCAGCCTTGGAAACATCTATTTCTTTTTCTAGGAAGGAAGCAGACACTGAGTGCTAAGACTGGGTAGAGGAAGCTCACCAGGCGATCACTGAGGTCTCCTAGCAACCTGGCTGAGCAGTGGGATGTGAGGGAGGCTCCCAGCTGACCTGTCAAATGAATAGCCTGGTCGTGTGGGCCAGCGCTAAAGAATGGAGCAGTCAAGGCTAAAGGTTTCTATTTTCCCCATCCTCTTTCTTTTGGACAGCTCTGCCAGGCATGTGTCAAACATAGCTCAGGCCACTGGAACCAAGGAGGGGCTTGATCTGCTTCCCACAGAATATGCAGCTGCGGTGTCCCTACCAGAACACAGTGAATCTTTGCATGCTGACCACTGCTGCCAATCACGGTAAAGACTTCTGACCCTATTAAGGAGAGGGGAAATCTGGCCAGAGGGGGCCGGGGTCACAGCAGAACCAGTTATGTGCAGGGGAAGGGCCCAGTATGAATTCAAGGACGGTGGTCTGAGGGCAGCATACACAGCCAGAGTGGGCGGCCAATGTGGGCTTCAGTTCAAGACTCCACTAATGCCCTGGCTGGTGCACATGAGCCAGTCTAGGAGTGGAGCTGTATGTATGTGGGCCTGGCCTTCCAGAGGCTTGGGTCACTGTGGGCCTCGGGATGAAAAAGGCCTGCGAGGCCTCCTATGGTCTCTCAAGCAGGGCAGTGAGTACCATGCCTTTCTCCAGCACAGACAGGCTTGCCACCTCCTCCTACTGAAGAGAAAATGAAGGTCCAGGAGACAAAATGACTTGTCCCAGGTCACCAACTAGGCAGTGGCAGCAAGACGCGAACTCAGGTCTGGCTGTCTTCCCAGTGCTCTTTCCCCCTCAGCAGCCACTGGAGTTACATCTACAGGGGTCTCCTGCCCAGTCACTCTGTCTGCCAATCCTCCTCCCCCATCTTGTCCTCCCATTGCCTCCAACAAGAAACCCTCTATGGCAAACCTTCAATGGCTCCCCTCTGCTGACAAGACAAAGCCCAAACTCCTATATGGTATTCACAGCCCTCATGATCTGCCCCTGCCCACTTTTACAGGATTCCACTACTCCCCTATACTCAGCCCATGCTACAGCCAGTCCACCAGGCTCCCCACTTACATGCCTTTCTTCATGCTCTTTCCTCCACCTGGAGTGTCTTTCTCATACCTGGATTTAACTATCCCACGAAGTCTAACTCAATCACAGCCTGCTCCATGAAGTCTTCCCCAGAATCCTCCCCCACCTCCCTACTTCTTCACAGCTTACTAAGGCTTTCACCAGAGTTCCTGGTGCCAGAATCACTGGTGTTCACAGCTTCTCTCTCTGACCAGGCTGTGAGCTCCTGTAAGGCTAAGCCATGTCTGATTCATCTTAGTCTAACCCACAGATCCTGGCACAGAGTAGCCAGCAGAGAATGCAAGGGCAGAAGGGTGGGTGGATGGGAAGATAGAAGAATGGATGGGTAGGTAGGATGATGGGTGAGTGGATGGATGGGTGGGTGGCAGGGTAGATGGGAAGACGGGTGGATAGATGGGTGAGTGGGTTGGTGGATGGATGGGTAGATAGATGGGAAAATGAATGGGAAGGTGGGTAGATGAGTGAATGGGTAAATGAAGGGTAGATGGATGGATGTGTAAATGGGAGAGAGGTTGGGTGGATGGATGGGAAGATGGGTGAGAGGGTTGGTGGGTGAATGGGTGGGAAGATGAATGGGAAGGGTGAGTGGGTAAATGGAAGGGTAGATGAATGGATAGGTAAAAGGGGGAGAAATTGGGTGGGTGGGTGGGTAGATGGATGGATGATGGATGGATGGATAGATGGGTGGTTGGAGGATAAACAGGTGGATGAGAGAATAGATGTACGTGAGAGAGGGGGTATGTCCAGGGAGTGGACAATCATCGAGTCTTTCTCTTTGCCCAAAAAGCACTTGAGCCGACCTTGTTCTATGAACACCAGCCTCTCTCCTTCCCTCAAGACTGTTGCCAAGAAAGTTATTTTTACAGATACCTACTGGAGTTCCTGTACCATCCAATGTCCCATCCTGGCAAATTCAGAAATGAATAGATTTCCATCAAGTGATTCATGGAAGTGAAATAGCATGTTGTTGTTAAAGACCTAGGTTTAAGTCCTGACTCTAATACCAGCTAAGTGCCCTTGGGGAAGCCAGGAAACTAGGCCTTAGTTTTCTGATGGAGATGTATGTGGACAATGCCAAAGACACACGAGAAAGGTAGAAATCACCACGGGTTAGTCAGTAGACGATTATTTGTTACTGTTCTCCCTCAGGCTGTGGTTTTTGTTTTGTTTTGTTTTTAAGCCGAAAACCATCCTCATCTTGTTCACCAACATCTCTATCATTCAGTCTGGTCATATAGTATAGACTCAATAAATGTTTTTAAATATTTAATGAATGAACTGGCATTTGTGCCTCTCTGTATATACAGAAACAAGCCCTACCATGTAAGAGGAGAAAAGAGAGTGACAAGAAGTCAGTCTCCTCCCCATCGTATTTAGATTTCTGAATCTCTAACTGCTCTCCAGTTTTAAAAGATGGCAGGCACCTCTTTACCTTGCAGAAGCCAAAGCTTTTGACTGGGGCCAGGTTGCTCATAGTTAACCAGTCCTGCCAAGTACAGAGAAACCACTTCCAGATCAATAATAGCTATGCCAAGTTTCACCTCAACGACAACCAAAACAGCTGAGTTTCAGAACAAGTGACACTTAAGGATAGCAAAGATTATGAAGCACAAAAGCAGAGAAGGAACTCAGCTTCCAGAGCCGTGCATTTAATACCCTTTCCCTTGGGGAGGAGAAGCCTGCTGAGCCTTTCTGGCACAGGTGAGCCACAAAAGCCTTTCTGGGCCAGCAAATACAAAACTAAACCCAAACAGGACTGGCCCCAAGGATCCCAAGCTGTAGCCTTGGCCGAAAACCCGGGCAACCTGTCTAACTTGGCAGGGGATGTGGGAGCTTTCAGCTCTCAGCTCTTCAAAAGTGATGGTGAATCCAACCTGCATATCACTGATAAAGGAGATGGGAAGGTGAGTGTGGGCTCCACTTTCTCGGGGCCATGGTTCCGAGCGTTCCCAGGCTCCCTCATGCCCCAGAGGAGGGTTGGAAGAGAACTCAGTGGTGAGTTATGGGGGTGGTTGTAGTCAACAAGAAGTTCCTCGGTGGTACAAACAGTTACACTTGATTACTGACCCAAAGGCTGTCAGTTCAAACTCACCCAGCCACACCGCAGAGGAGTTACAGCCAAGAAAACCCCATGAAGCAGAGTTCTGCTCTATAACACGTGGGGTCGTCAAGAGTCAGAACTGACTTGACGGCAACAGGTTTGGATTTTGGTTTTGTAGTCAACAAGGTGGGCCAAGGACTCTGAGTAAAAAGGAAGGAGAGACAAAGGAAAACATTTATCAGGGGCCTCCTATGTCCCCCGCACCAATAAGATACCTTATAAACTTTATCTCACTTAATCTTCACCACAACCTTGGGAAATGTATCCTTTTATCAGCCTGGTTTTCCAGTCTCAAAATTCAGAGGGGTTAAGGTTGTCCCCAATTTTTGGGGAATGAGTACGTTTTGTCCTGTTTTTTATTATTCTAAAAGTAACACAGGACTCTGGTGGTGCAAACAGTTAAGCGCTCAGCTACTAACTGAAAGATAGTGGTTCAAATCCACTCAGAGGCACTCGGAAGAAAGGTCTGGTGATCTACTTTTGAAAAATCAGCCATTAAAACCCTAAGGAACACAGTTCTACTCTGACACGAGTTGGCATCAACTCAGCGACAGCTGGTTTTTTTTTAAGTAACACATACTCGTTAAAGAAAATCTTAAAAATATAATGGTACAAAGAAGAAAATCAAAACCACCCATAATCCCAGAGATAATCGCCTTTAGCATTTTGGAAGATAGTACCTGGCCAACCAACTAGAAGAGATTCATATTTGTGCCCATTTCAAAGAAAGGTGACCAACTGAATGCAGAAATTATGGAGCAATATTATTAATATCACATGCCAGTAAAATTTCACTGAAGGTAATTCAAAAACGGTTACAGTAGTACATCAGTAAGGAACTGCCAGAAATTCAAGCTGGATTCGGAAGAGGACGTGGAAGGAGGGATATTATTGCTGATGTCAGATGGATCTTGGCTGAAAGCAGACAATACAAGAAAGATATTTACCTATGTTTCATTGACTACGCAATGGCATTTGACTGTGTAGATCATAATAAATTATGGATCACATTGCAAAGAATGGTAATTCCAGAACACTTAATTGTGCTCATGTGGAACCTGTACATAGACAAAGAGGCAGCCATTCAAACAGAACAAGGGGATACTGCATGGTTTAAAATCCGGAAAGGTGTGCATCAGGGTTGTATCCTTTCACCACACTTAATCTACCATGCTGAGCAAATAATACGAGAAGCTGGACTATATGAAGAAGAACACAGTATCCGGATCGGAGGAAGACTCATTAACAACCTGAGATACGCAGATGACACAATCTTGCTTGCTGAAAGTGCAGAAGACTTGAAGAAGATCAAAGACTACAGCCTCCAGTGTGGAATACACCTTAACATAAAACAAAAATCCTCACAACTGGACCAATAAGCAACATCATGATAAATGGAGAGAAGACTGAACTTGTCAGGGATTTCATCTTACTTGGATCCACAATCAATGGCCACGGAAGCAGCAGTCAAGAAATCAAATGACGTATTGCATTGGACAAATCTGCTGCAAAAGACCTCTTTAAACTGTTAAAAAGAAAAGATGTCACTTTGAGGACTAAGGTGCGCCTGACCCAAGCCATGGTATTTTCAATCACCTCATATGCATGTGAAAGCTGGACAATGAATAAGGAAGACCAAAGAAGAATTGGTGCATTTGAATTATGGTGTTGGCGAAGAATACTGAATATACCCCAGACTGCCAGAAGAACAAACAAATCCGTCTTGGAACAAATACAGCCAGAACGCTCCTTAGAAGCGAGGATGGCAAGACTTCATCTTATGTACTTTGGACATGTTATTAGGAGGCACCAGTCTCTGGAGAAGGACATCATCCTCAATAAGGATCAGCAAAAAAGAAAAAGACCCTCAATGAGATGGACTGACACAATGGCTGCAACAATGGGCTCAAACACAGCAACGACTGTGAGGATGGCACAGGGCATCTGGGCAGTGTTTTGTTTTGTTGTACATAGAGTCGCTATGGGTTGGAACCTTACTCAGGTCACATCCCTGATCCAATGTAAAGGGAGTTTCCCTGGTGTGTGGCCTGGACCACCTTTTATCTTATAAGAGATAAAAGGAAAGGGAAGCAAGCAGAGAGTTGGGGATCTCATACCACCAAGAAAGAAGCACCGGGAGCAGGGTGCGTCCTGCACTAAGAAGCTCCTAGTCCGGGAAGATTGATGACAAGGACCTTCCTCCAGAGCCAGTACAGAGGGATAGCCTTCCCCTGGACCTGACACCCTTAATTTGGACTTGTAGCCTACTAGACTGTGAGAGGATAAATTTCTCTCTATTAAAGCCATCCATTTGTGGTATTTCTGTTATAGCAGCACTAGATGACTAAGACAATGGTCATGAGGAAGGGGAGGGGTGGGAAGGGGAAATCACTAACTAGATAGTAGACAAGTGTTAACTTTGGTGAAGGGGAAGACAACACACAATACAGGGGAAGTCAGCACAACTTGACCAAGGCAAAGTCATAGAAGCTTCCTAGACACATCCAAAAGCCTTGAGGGATGGAGTTACTGGGGCTGAGGCTAGGGACCATGGTCTCGGAAGACATCTAGGTCAATTTGGCATAACATAGTTCATAAAGAAAATGGTCTACATCCTACTTTGGTGAGTAGCGTCTGGGGTCTTAAAAGTTTGGAAGTGGCCATCTAAGATATATCTATTGGTCCCATCATGTTTGGAGCAAAAGAGAATGAAGAAGACCAAAGACACATGGAAAATATTTAGTCCAAAGGGCCAATGGACCACATGAACCACAGCTTCCACCAGCCTGAGCCCAAAAGAACGTAGATGGTACCCAGCTATGACCACTGATGGCTCTGACAGGGATTACGATAGAGGGTCCTGGATAGAGCGGGAGAAAAATGTAGAACAAAATTCAAATTCACAAAGAAAGACCAGACTTACTGGTCTGACAGAGACTGGAGGAACCCTCGAGACTATGGCCCCGGGACACTGTGCTAACTCAGAACTGAAGCCACTCCTGAAGTCAAACTTTCAGCCAAAGATTAGACTGGCCTATAAAACAAACAGTAACACAAGTGAAGAACATGCTTCTTAGTTCAATTAAGTATACGAGACCAAATGGGCAACACCTGCCCAAAGGCAAAGACAAGAAGGTAGGAAGGGGCAGGAAAACTGGATGGAAAGGGAAAGGGAGAGTGCTGACACATCATGGGGACTGCGACCAATGTCACAAAACACTTTGTGTATAAATTTTTGAATGAGAAACTAATTTGCACTGTAAACTTTCACCCTAAAACACAATAAAATTTAAAAAAAATGAAAAAAAGAAAAGGGTTGTGCTTCCTTCAAAGTCTCTCAGTGGCCACCATACCCTCCATTACAAGTGAACAGAGGCTGGCTAGAGTTAACTCTTTAGTCACTAACACATTGGCCAGGCCCCCTACCCCAAGTCCTAGGGCCTGACTTCTAGCTCTGGTATAGTCTACTAATAAGAAAAAATAAATAAGCTATAGGAGAAAGAAAGGAGCCCTGGTGGCACAATGGTTAAGCTCTCAGCTGCTAACCAAAAGGTCGACAGATCGAACCCACCCAGTGGCTCCATGGGAGAAAAGACCTGGCAATCTTCTCCCATAAAGATTAAAACCAAAACTAAACCCATTGCCATGGAGTTGATTCCGACTCATAGCAACCCTATGAGCAGAACAGAGTAGAACTGCCCCGTAGGGTTACCAAGGGGTGGACTCGAACTGCCGACATTTTGGTTACCAGCCGAGCCCTGAACCACTGTGCCACCAGGGCTCCCTCATAAAGATTACAGCCTAGGAAATCCTATGAGGCAGTTTTATAGGTTGCTATGAGTCAGAATCGACTCCCTGGCCCATAACAACAATAGGGGAAGAGGAAGAAAAAAGAGGAAAGCAGAGAGAAAGGGGAACAGAGAGAAGAGAGTGAGTGAAGTGGGGTGGAGGTGAGTGCAGTGAGGGAGGAGGGTGGAGGGGAAAGTGGGACAGAGGGGGAGACTCTTTCGGGGTGTGTCCCTCCTTGCCCAACAATACTCTAGAAGTACCCTGCGCCCTGCCCTTAGGACACTGCGGTGCCTTGCCGTTGCCGGGAGCCCCACACCCACCAGGGCCCCAGAAGCGTGAGCTTCCCCGCCCTGACGCCGCCCCCTTCCCCTGCCACTTCCTCTGCTAGCCCTGCCTGCCCCCCAACTCACCACTTCCTCTGCATGAAAAGCCATCCCTAGGCTGAGGCTGAGGCTGACCTGGGGAGAAGGGTCACGTTCCTGTGCACAGCTCACAGGGAGACACCATGAAGTGACCCTGGCCCTCTCCTCCCAACAAGCCGCTTCATCTCTCCCTCTGTGCTGTACAGGCTCCTGGCCAGAAAGAGCTGGGTGTAAGTTCCGGCCCTTCTGTAGACAAGCTGCGTGGCCTTGAACAAGTCACTGCACCTCTCCGGATCTCCGCCTCATCAGGTGTGGAGTGGAGACACCAACTCCTGCCCTTCATAGGGACAGAAGAGTAAATGATGGAGAGAGAAGGAAGAGTAAAAGTCCATTCCCTACTCATTTATCTTGTTTATCCTACAAAGCACAGTGCCTGGCACACAGTAGGTACTCAATACATGATTCTAATGGCAAACATTTATTTGAGCTCTTCTAACATCCTGGGGAGTCCCTGGTTGGTGCAAACGGTTAACATGCTTGGCTGCTAACTGACGGGCTGGAGGCTTGAGTAAACCCAGACAGAAGTGCCTTGGAAGAAAGGCCTGGTGATCTACTTCCAAAAAATCAGCCATTGGAAACTCGATGGATCATAGTTCTGCTCTGACACACGTGGGGTCACCATGAGTTGGAACAACTTGACGGCAACTGGTAGTGTCATGGTGTCCCATTTCAACCTCCAACAGCCCTATGAGGTAGAACTATTACTATCACCATTTTGCAGCTAAAAGGAAACTGAGGCACAGATAAGTAAATTCCCCAGGATCATACAATCTACAAGAGGCAGAACCAGGCTTGAACTCTAGGAACTCATTCAGGGTCCTGTGCCATCTCTGATCTCTGGCAAATGTGAACTTCCCTTCTTGTCTCACCCTCTATCCTGTCTTTCCTCCTATCAGGCCTTAGGGCCCCCCTAGAATCTTCCATGCCTCCTGCCCCAATGTACAACATCCCCTTCTCAGTCACTTCCCTTGCCTGAGCTCTGACTGGGCCCCAACCACAGCTCTGGCCTTCCCTGCCACACCCACCTGCTCAGCCACCAGGGCACAGCCACTGCGACTCAGGCTTCACTCATCATGGTCACCTTGGCCTTGGGAAGCCAGGAAGCCTGGCTCTGGCATCCCCCAATTGTGTGGTCATGGCCTCTTCCCCCTGCCAAAACTTGCCCCTTTCTAATACTACATCAGCTGACCTGGTCAGGCCCCAGGGGACTTGGGACATTAGATGTGGTCAAAAATATCAAGTCCAAATTCCTCAGCTTGGCATTCAGGATCCTCTTGACTTGGGCCCCCTAATAATCTTCCAGGTCTAGCTCCACCCTGGCCAGCCCCACAGGCCATGCCCAGCTCACAAACCCACTGAGCACTGGGCCTGAGAGGGCAACAGAAATGGGTGGAGGGGGCAGCGTAGCAGCAAACAGTACAGGCCAGATCTGCACTGTCCAATACAGTAACCACTGGCCACATGTGGTTATTGAACACTTGACAGGCAGCTACCCAGACTGAGATGTGCTGTAAGTGCAAAACCACACTCCAGATTCCAAAAACTTAGTATGAAAAAATATATATCACATTAATTTTACATTAACAGCATGCTAAAATGAAACTATTTTGGATATTCTGGGTTAACAAAAATATACTATTAAAATTAATTTCTCCTGTTTTTCTTTCCTTTTTTGAATGAGGCTACTAGAAAATTTTATGTCATACTGTGGTGACTTGCAGTTTGTTGTGATGCTGGAAGCTATGCCACTGGTATTTCAAATACCAGCAGGGTCACCGACGGTGGACAGGTTTCAGTGGAGCTTCTAGACTAAGACAGACTAGGAAGAAAGGCCTGGCAATCTACTTCTTAAAAATCAGTCATTGAAAACCCTATGGATCACAACACTATAGTATCTGATACAGTGCTGAAAGATGAACCCATTGGTTAGAATGCCTTCAAAACACAGTGGCCGCAACAATGGACTCAATCATACCAACGACCATGAAGATGGCACAGGACTGGGCAATGTTTTGGTTTGCTGTCTATAGGGTCGCCAGAAGTCAGAGCTGACTGTACAGCAACTAACGACAACTAGAAAATTTTAAATTACATATGTAGCTCACATTATACTTCCAATGGACAGCACCAGCCTGATGGCTGCTCCTCAGGTCCAGCAGATGTGGCCTTGTAGGATGCAGGCCAGAAGTACCTGCTGATCTGATGTTTCCAGAAAAGACAGAAATCTAGGCTTTTACATGAAATCTCCAGATTTCAAAATAATACTGGCAATCAATTTAATTTTGGAGCCAGACAAACCAGTCTATAGGCTTACCAGGCTGAAGCCTTCCTCTCTCTCTGCTGAGGAAGCTGACCCTATCCCACTGTACCAGACAATACTCTCCTCCCAGTCAGCACCTTCCTCTCTCCTTCCCCAGGACTCACTGAAAGCAACAGGGGAGATGCTGGCTTATCCCGAGCACACACTGCGGGCCAGAAACTGCTAAGCCCTTTGTGTGACCTGCTCGTTTAATTCTCACAACATCTGTGTGGGGTGGGGATTAGTATCAGCCCCACTGTACACCTGGGGAAACTGAGGCTCAGAGATGAGGCACCTGCCTGATATTACACAGCTTGGTTAGTGGAATAGCCAGGATTTGAACCCTACACGGGTTCTTGCCTACGCGGCTGCAAGGGCCAAGTCTTTCATCACACATCAGCGACTTGACACACGTAGGTAAGCAAACACTCCTGGCTGAACTGAATCAAAGCACTTTCATCTACATGAGGCATACAGATTCTTAATTGCGGGTGCTTTTGCCACACCCCTCCCCGGGGACACCTGGCAATATTGGGAGACATTTTTGGTTGTCATGAGTGAAGGGTGCTGCTGGCATTTGGTGGGTAGAGGTAGTGAGGATGCTGCTAAACATTCCACAATGCACAGGAAAACTCCCCACGACAAAGAATTACAGGGCCCAAAATGTCAACAGTGCCGAGGTGGAGAACCCTGGCATGAGAGATTAGCTATAAACACTAAAATTAAGTGCGTTAAATCATGGTAACCAGCCAGGACCATTTCTGTTTGGTACCAAGGAGTCCCTGGGTGGTGCCAACAGTTAATGCACTCGGCTCTTAACTACAAGGTTGGAGGTTTGAGTTTACCTAGAAGTGTCTCAAAAGAGAGGCCTGGCAATCTACTTCTGAAAAATCAGCCAGGGAAAGCCCTGTAGAGCATAGTTCTACCCTGATACACAAGGGGTCTCCATGAGTCAGAATTGACTCCACAGCAACCAATACTGGTTTACCAAGAGCATCAACAATAATAAATTTATCTTTGTTTCCTGAGCACTTCCTGGATGGGGATCAGGTACTAAAGATATCACCTCCTTACAGCCTAGCTTTGAGAAAGGTGTCATTCTCACCTCCATTTTACAGACAAGAGCCAGGGCTCTGAGGGGGAGGCAAGTTGCTGGGGGTTCAAACAGCCAGGACTGGTGCCCAGATCCTAGTGAACCCCAAATCTCTTCCCCAACCACCAGCAGCAGGGCCAGAAGTGACCATCCAGGGCTGCTCTGGGGCCCTGAGTGGAAGCCTCTGGGGATGTCCCCCTAGTCTGGGTAACATCAGTCCAGGAAACCGAGAGGTCCTGGATGGAGTGGAGGCTGGGGTCCAGCTGGTTGTTTGGCTTACCTCAACCTGGCCTCTTTGGAAAAAAATAAAACCCACTGCCATCAAGTCCAACTCATGGCAACCCCATGTGTGTCAGAGATCACCAGGCCTTTCTTCCAAGGCACCGCTGGGTGGGTTTGACCCACTAAACTTTAGGTTAGTAGTTAAGCGCAAACTGTGCCACGCAGGGCCTTGGTCTCTTTCAAGCCAACCAAAAAACTTCTCAGTGCACCAAGTGTTACATTAGCACCCAAGCACACCCATTGGGCGGGCGTCATCCCAGTAGGGCTCAGACTACCTCGCTGTAGGAGTGCTTCAGGAACCTCTCACAAGAGCATGGGTTCTGTCTAAAAATACTTGGCTGAGCGGAAATCAGGTTACTGGCCAGGGGCAGAGCTCTTTCCGGAGCAGGAGGGGAGGCACATCGGAGCCTCCACAGGAAGTGGAAGCCCAGCTTTAACAATATTAGGCAGGAGAGGAGGTGAAGGGAGAAGGTCCTGGCCCGGGAAGGGGACAGCTCACACAATCACTTAACCTCGGCTTTGTCTAAGCTCTGCGGGGGAGGGAAGGCCAGGGGGCAGGATGTCACACTTGAAGGATGCAGGTTGACAATCACTCCAGGAAGCCAGCCTGGATTCAGAGAGCACTTGAGGTCTTCTCTCCCCTGGTGTTCAAGAGGGTTCAGGGACTGGCCCTCAGCAAGAGCAAGGGACAAAGGGGACTCTATTTTTATATTTTAATATTACTTTATTTTTAAAATCACAGATATGCATACCCTTTGACCTAGTAATACCCTCCTGGGAGTCTAGCCTAAAAAAATTATTTAAGATTGTGAAAGAACTTAACGAACAAAGCTGTTCATCAACATACAGTAAGTTCTGCTATAAGGTTTATTTTGAAAATGCAAATCTTGTTCCAAGGCCATCGATACATTGTTGTTAGTTGCTGTGGAGTCTATTCCAACTCATGATGACCCCATGTAGGCTGAGCAGAACTGTGCTCCATAGTTTTCAAGGCTGTGACCTTTCAGATGCAGATTGGCAGGCCTGTCTTCTGAGGCACCTCTGGGTGGGTTTGAACAGCCAATGTTTAGGCTAGTAGTCAAGCACTTAACAGTCTGCACCACCCAGGGACTCATTTGGAAACAATTTTCTCATAATACTAATGTTATGTTTTCTTACGCCCAGTTTTGTCTGCCGGAAACACTAGGTGAAGGCAGAAAACCGCACCAGCTGAACCGAGATGTAAAGGAATACACCAAATACGTGCACACACACACAACTCAAACATTTGTCAGCTACCTATGTAACACACCCATTCACATCTGGTGGCACAACTGCTCATCTAATTCCCGATAATCTTCCTTCCACCACGCCGCAGTAACTCACAAGCTGCAATCCTTGCTGCACCCACATCCAAAAGCAAACTTCAGGTCTTTTTCAAGATAAAGTATCATATTTACTGTAGTACTTATGCATGAGTAAAACTATGCTACTCAATAGCCAAAAGGTAGAAACAACCCAAGTGTCCATCAGCAGATGAATTACTAAGCCGTTGCTGTCAAGCTGATTCAGACTCATAGCGACCCTACAGGACAGAGTAGAACTGCCCCATAGGGTTTCTAAGGAGCGGCTGGTGGATTTGAACTGCTGACCTTTTGGTTAGCAGCCATCTCTCAACCACTGCACCACCAGGACTCCATGAATAGATAAACAAAATGTGGTATATTCAAACAATGGAATATTGTTGTTGTTATGTGCCTTGGAGTTGATTCCAAACCATAGCAACCCCATTGGACAGAGTAGAACTGCTCCATAGGGTTTCCTTGGCTGTAATCTTTATGGAAGCAGATCACCAGGTGTTTTCTCCCGGGGAGCCTTGAACCTCCAACCCTTCAGTTAGCAGCCCATCGCTTAACCATTGTGCCACCAGGACTCCTGTGGAATGTTCTCAGCCCTAAAGACAAACGAAGTCCTGACACATGCTATGACGTGGGTGAACCCTGAAGACATTATACGAAATGAAATAAGCCAGACACAAAAGGACAAAAACTGTACGATCCCACTTAAATGAAATATCTAGAACAGGCAAGTGCATAGAGGAAAAAGCTTATTAGTGGTTGCCAGGGGCTGGTGAGGGGGAAGGGGAATTATTGCTTCAGGGGTACTGAGCTTTTATTTAGAGTAATGAAAACTTTTGGAAATAGATAGTGGAGATGGTTGCACAACATGGTGAATGTAATCAATGTCACTGAATTTATAAATGGTTAAAATGAATTTAAAAATGGTTAAAATGTCCATTTATATGTTACATATATATTATCATAATTAAAGAGAAAATAAAAAGAATGTGGGGACTAGAGTCAGATTGACCTAGATAAACATCCCAGCTCTGGTACTGAGTGTCATGCCCTTAACCTCATTTTCCCCAGAAGCCCTCTGGTTTGTCTCACGTGATTTTGCACAGCACAGTGATATTTAGGAATGCTTATGTCACATTACAGCAGAACGGTGTTACATAAGGGCTTAGCACAGTGCCTGGCACATGCTAAGCATTCAAGTGATTTTTACTTATTAACAGTAAAACAAAATTATTTACATATCCAATAAAGTTAGGATCGGGTACCTGTAAAGCACTTAAATAGAAGCAAAGGCTTTAAGAATGAAAGACGGCATTAAAAAAAACCTGTAAATACGTATGACTACAACTCCACATTAAAAAATTATCATAACATCTATAAAGTCTCAAGGGAAATACATTCAAATGTGAACAGCAATTGATGGAGGCACAGGGTGATGTTTTAATTTTTTTAAATAATATTTTATTGTGTTTTTGGTGAAAATGTACATAGCAAATTAGGTTCTCATTTAACAATTTTTATACATATCGTTCAGTGCTACTGGTTACATTCTTCACAATGTGTCAGCATTCTCATTATTTCCATTTTGCTTGTTCTGTTTCCATTAATCTAGCTTCCCTGCTCAGTGGCGTCACTAGGGTTGGTGTCACCCAGTGTGGTAACTCAGATCATCACCCTCCCCCCATGGGCCTCCTCTCGTACCAGACCATACAGAATCCTTAGTAATGTTTTTTGTACTGTTACTTATAAATCATAATTCTCGTATATCACTCCTTCTTTTCCTCCAATTACTACTTCATTTTCAAAAAAGTTATTTATATAGGTTCACAAATACTAATTATCACAATATTGTAGCTGAAATACCAGAAAATTTGACAAAATCAGAGACTATAAAAACACCACAGCAACAAAAACAACAGCGGCCTGCCCGCTGCGCCTGCAGATGAAACCACGCGATTTGAAGTGTCATTATAATTGGGTAATAATGACAGCTCTGACCGGAGCGCATCAGAAGGTTCAAAAAGTAAATAGGCATAGAGTTTTAGCCTTGTAGGTATACTGACGCATGTAAGCTGGGTTTACGAAAAATATTTTTATTGTTATAACTAAATACAGGAACATTTTTATAGAAAAATAATAAATTTCTGCTGAAACACTGCATAAAATTTTATAGACAGTCATTCTGGTGTCACTCTGACAGTGTCACCCAGTGCGGTCCACACCCCCTGCACCCCCCAGTGACACCACTGTCCCTGCTCCCCCTTACCTTCTTATCTTTGCTTTAGGGTAAATGTTGACCGTTTGGTCTCGTATAGATGATTATATAAAGAAGCACAGTACTCAGGGGTGATACCGTTTATTTTATGAGCCAATCTACTATTTGGCTGAAAGGTGACCTCCAGGAGTGGCTTCAGTTCCAAGTTTAAAGGGTATCTCGGGGGTTCGTCTAGTTTCTACTTGTCCGGTAAGTCTGCCCTTTTTTAGGAATTTGAGTTTTGTTCTACATTTTTCTCCATTCTATCTGGGACCATCTATTGTGTCCTTGATCAGAACAGTTGTGGTAGATGGGTTTCTTTTTAATTTTTGCTATTTTTTTTGTAAATTCCCTGTTTTACACTAGTGAGTATATAGTGTTTTTAAACTGGCAAGATAATAAACTTTTTAAAAGCTTAAAGACAACATAAGATCAAAACCAAAGCAAATTTCAAGAAGCAAAAAGATCATCCTAGCCAGCTCAGCCAAGCCCTTGCATTTCTGCACAGTCCCTGCCCCTGTTCTGTGCACGAGTATCTGTTTTACTCGGCTGCCATGACAACAAACATGCCCCGCAGAAGGTACCTTTTTCCACCCAACATTGTACAAAACACTTCCCCCCCTTTTTACCTCATCTTCAGAATAATTTTTTTTTCAGAGTCAAGATTGTTTTAAAGATAAAAATTTTGAAGCCATGTAAATTGTAGCTTGTGAGCTCTACTTTGTATCTAGAAACAGAACGGAAATGATTTTCTTTTGTAACCCATCTGCAATCACATAAGGGCTGAGTGAGAATGAGCCTGACCTTGTACAAAATCATTCTTATCCACCTCTTTTTCTCCTGAGGCAGACTGACAAAGCCTAATCAGAAGTGGGGCATGGGGGGAGGCTCTATGACCTGAAACTGTTAATGTTTAGGCTTTGAGCATCTACAAGACCCTCAGCATCTACAAGAAAATCTGGAATCAGAGTCCTCTCCTGACAAGTGTGTTCAGAGGAGGGGAGAGGGTGGCTGTGGTGACTTTGAGAACAGTTGCTGTTTGGTGCCGTCCAGTCGGTTCTGACTCATTCCTGGTCCTGCGCCATCCTCAGGATCGCTGTTATGCTTGAGCCCACTGTTGCAGCCACTGTGTCAATCCATCTTGTTGAGGGTCTTCCTTTTTTTCATTGATCCTCTACCAAGCATGATGTCCTTCTCCAGGGACTGGTCTCTCTTGATAACATGTCCAAAGTACATGTTATCTAGATTGAGAACTAGACTCCATTTAAAAGGGCCCACATACTTTGAAAAACCAGGAGGAGACAAAATTAGTTGTGAATCAGATGAGCTCCTTTGTATGAAACTCCCAGAGTAGCAGTGGAAGCTTAACAGGGCAAAGACAGGCAGAAATGACAACTGAAACTGATAAGGGAAAATCTGACAACTGTGAGAGCAAAGTTCTGCATTTAGGTTTGAAAGCCAGGATAAATTGGGAGAGGGAGATGGAGTCCCTGGGTAGTGCTCAGCTGCTAATCAAAAGGTCAGACATTCCTGTCCACCCAGAGGCGCCTCAGAAGAAAGGTCTGGTGATCTGCTTCTGAAAAATCAGCCACTGAAAACCTGTGTAGTACAGATCTACTCTGACACACGGGGTCACCATGAGTCAGAATCGACTTGCCGGCAATTGGTAATGGAAGAAACATCAGTGAGAGCCAACAGCGTGCCCTAAAAACACCGACCGAATCTCTGGAGAAAGTGGAGGATGGAGTGACCTGACCAAGGGTCCAGCTGCCCTCAAGGCAGTCAAAGCACATCTGCAGGGGCAGGCTCTGTCCTAGGCAGACATGGACATATGGCAGGTGTCCAGTGGGACCATTTCTTTGAGCCCTAGGAGGAAAGGTACAGCTATGGAAAAGGTAAAGAAAACATGCACAGAGTATCCAAAAAAACCAAATCTGTTGCCTCAAGTTGATTCCGACTCACAGTGACCCTATAGGACAGAGCAGAACTGCAGCATAGGGTTTCCAAGGAGCAGCTGGTGGATTCGAACTGCTGACCTTTTGGTTAGCAGCCATAGCTCTTAACCACTGAGCCACCAGGGCTCCTGGGCAGAGTAGAGTGTGTTTGAAAAATTTAAAAAAAGATTGCCATCAAGTCGATTCCGACTCACAGAGTGTGCTAGCTGCTCTCAAATAATGCAGAGCCCCCCAGGAGAAAAGGGTGGAAAAGCAGCCCAAACGCCACTGGTGTGAGTGACACTGAGACCTACCTCTGTAACCACAGGACCTTTGCTCCTGTGTGGGTTCTGCTCTGTAACAGGAAGTGCTGGCTCAGAGTGGAGATGGTAAGGTAACAAAAGAAGCACCCCGATGGAGCTGGTTGGCCTCAAAGTTACCCCCACTCTCTAAGCCTCTAGAGCAGAGCTTCTCAACCATCAAAGTGCTTAGGAATCACTTGGGGATCTTATTAAAACGCAGATTCAAATTCAGTAGGTCTGGGGTGGGGCCTGAGGTTCTACATTTCTAACAAGCTCCCAGAGGATGCTGATGCTGCTGGTCCAGGGACCACACTTTGAATAACAGGGCTCTAGGCCACTGGCAAGTCAAAGAGACTAAGACCTCACCCGGGGGCCTGGAGAGGCCCAGCTTCCTGAAAGGACAATCTTGGGATCAGAGTGGCCTACGGGCTACAGAGCCCCAAGGGGGGTGACAGCTGGTTTAGGAAGGAGGTGCCCTCCTGGACGTATACACCAGCTTTGGAAGTGGGATTCTTCCAATAAAGGTTTTCCTAAGGGAAAGGAAATCTGGGAAAGGTTGGAGTCAGGCTGTAGGTGTTTGGGCCCCAATACAATTTAGAAACTCAGAATGGATCACAGGAACAGAAACCCACAACGTTCGGGTGCAAGCGTGTCTAGATTTAATCAGCTCTGCCCCACCCACCCCTCCACAAAAGCTCTCTGCTAGCATTCCTCTAGCGGAGAGGTGACGGCAGGCTGGGAGATTACCCCACTGTGACTCAGACGCACAGAATCAAATCTGATCCCCGCAGCATTCCTGAGGCCCTGACCTCCCCTCTATGCAGTCCCGGCCCACCTTTCCAACCCTAACTTTTGACGCTACACGCCACACCTTGTCCTTCCCCCTTCCCCCTTCCCCGTCTTTGGCTCATCTTCAGGAGTGCCTTCTCCTCCATCCCAACTTCACCAGTTCCCAACACTCCCAAAGCAGCCAAGTTTCCCCCGTAGCCTCGGTAAACCCACAGCATCTGCGTGGTCTCTCTTAAAAACAATGTCTGGTATCACAGTGTTTGTTTTTTGTTTTTTTTTTAACTGCTGGTGCCTCGGGTGGCCCTCTCGGATGCAGGGTGCCCCTTTGTCTCCCCCTGCGGAGCCGAGCGCAGTGGCGGGCGCACAGTCAGTGCTCGAAACGGAACTCAGTGGGCATCAGCCGTGCCCAGAGCGGGCGCCCAGCTCCCAGGGACTCAGCTGGGCTGGGTGAGGTCCCCCAAAGAACAAGGGTCACCGGGGCGAGGGCCCGGGACCCCGAGTTCAGGGCCGGGGCAGCCCCTCTGCCCCCTCCCGAGCCGTGGCCGGGGCTGTCTAAGGCCAGCACCTCTTCCTTCCGGAGCCGCTCCACGCGCCCCGGACACTCGCCCACCCGCCTCCAGCGCCCTCACCTTATAAACCTTGCCGAAGGCACCGTCGCCCAGCTCGCCCACGATCTCCCAAACCTCATTGGGGTCCAGATCCCGGCGGACGTGCTCATATTCGCGGGATTTTCTCTTCTCGAAGGTGGACAGGCGCAGGATGCGACGGAAATTGGCGAAAGCCATGACTAGGGGCGGGCAAGCCCTGAGGCGAAGTGGCGCTGGCTCGGGCTGTGGCTGTTGGCTAGGCGGCCGCGAGGAGGGGGGTGGAGGACGCCGCGGCGCTCTTGGGTTCTCCCCAGACCAGCCCTTCCCCGCAGCCCGACCCGATCAAGTGCAACCTGAGCTGCTTGGCGGCGGTAGACCCGGAACCGTGCAGACGGCCGTGGTCCCGCCCCTGCTCTGTCCAGTCCCTGCGCCCCCTCCCGAAAGCCTGCCCCGCTTACTCCGCGCCCTCCGCCCAACCCGCGAGCCCCAGCATACGTTCCGGGGGCCCGGCCCCGCGCCCGCCCACCGGCCTGCGGCTCCACCTGCCGCTCCCCGGCAGCGCCCTGAGACCCCCTAATTGGCTGCGGGCGCTCTCCGACTCCGCCCATCAACGCAAGGCAGTCTGGAAACTGTAGTCTCCTGCGCCTGGCTGCGGCGAGCGTCAGGCTGCGCTTTGGAGAGCTTTGGGGACCTATCGGAGGGACCGTCCCGGGTCTGGGAAGCCCACCGTGCCGCCCCGCGTGGCTCCTATAACTTTTATGGGAAGCTAATTAGCATTTCGCGAGCGCCCACTGATTGCCGTCAGTGCCAAGAAGGCGAACAGGCATGAGTTCAATGAATCCGCCCCGCAACTTTCGCGCGAGGCTGCTCCGCTCGCCTCCACTTTTCAGATGAGGACGCCAAGGCCCGGCGGACGAAGGCACTTGCCCTGGGACACACATCCTTGCTGCGAATTCCGTGCGGGTTCCTTGGCGCGGTGCTGCCTCCTAGTGCGCAAAATGCAGTGCCGTTGCTCCTTAGAGACCAGACTTTCCCAGGTGGTTTGCTGCTTTCCAGGGCCCCCCAGCCCCGGCGGAGGTCCACAAGGTACTCTCTCCTCCCCACTCTCTACAAGCCTGTCAGGATTGGGGGACTGGGAGAAAAAACTGCTTTGGGACTTATTTATTTCATGCTTTATTACGGTTTTGCAGACATATTTGCATATTAAAATTTTCTAACTATTCATTTCCCAATTTTTAAAAATTTAAAAACTAAAGTCCTCTTTCATCATCCTCGGTCTCAGCCAGTTGACTCTCTTTGCTGCCACTGTTATCAGTTTGTGTCCTATACTAAAACCAAAAGAACTAGTTGCTATTGAGTTGATTCCAACTCATGGCAACTCCATGTGTTACAGAGTAGAACTGCGCTCCATAGGGTTTTCAAGGCCGTGACCTTTATGAAGTAGGTAACTAGGCCTGTGATCTCAGGCACTTCTGGGTGGGTACAACCGCCAACTAGCACTTAACCCTTTGTTTTGTAGGTGCTGTCAGGTCAGTTTAGACTTGCTGCAACCTTGTGTGCAACCGAAGGAAACACTGCCCAGTCCTCTGCCATCCTCAAAGTGTTATGTTTGAGCACATTGTTGGAGCCACTGTGTCAGTCTATCTTGTTGAGGGTCTTCCTCTTATTTGCTGACCCTCAACTTTACAAAGCATGATGTCCTTCTCCAGAGACTGATCCCTCCTGATAACATGTCTAAAGTACCGCAGTCATCTAGTGCTGTTATAACAGAAATACCACAAGTGGATGACTTTAACAAAGAGAAATTTATTCTCTCACAGTTTAGGAGGCTAGAAGTCCGAATTCAGGGTATCAGCTCCAGGAGAAGGCGTTCTCTTTCTGTTGGTTCTGGGGGAATGTCCTTGTCATCGATCTTCCCGCGGTCTAGGAGCTTCTCAGTGCAGGGATTTCAGGTCCAAAGGATACCCGCTCCTGGCTCTTCTTGTTTGGTGGTAATGAGGTCCCCCTGTCTCTCTGTTCGCTTCTCTTTTATATCTCAAAAGAGATTGATTTAGGACACAACCTAATCTTGTAGATTGAGATCTGCCTCATTAACGTAACTGCCTCTAATCTTGCCTCATTAACGTCATAGAGGTAGGATTTACAACACTTAGGAAAATTGCATATGATGACAAAATTATGGACAATCACACAATACTGCGACTCATGGCCTAGCAAAGTTGACACATTTTTTGGGGACACAGTTCAGTCCCTGACAGTACAAGATAAAGTCTCCCCATTCTTACTTCTAAGAAGCATTCTGGTTGTACTTCTTCCAAGACAGACTTAATCATTCTTCTGGCAGTCCATTGTATATTCAATATTCTTCACCAACATGGTAATTCAAAGGCATCAACTATTCTTCAGTCTTCCTTATTCATTGTCCAACTTTCACATGCATCTGAGGTGACTGAAAAAGAAAATACCATAGCTTGGATCAGGTGTACCTTAGTCCTCAAAGTGACATCTTTGCTTTTTAACACTTGAAAGAGGTCTTTTACAGCTGATTTGTCCAGTGCAATATGTCATTTGATTTCTTGACCGCTGCTTCCATGGGCATTGATCGTGGATCCTAGGAAAATGAAATCCTTGTTCTAAAATTGGATTATGGTGATAGCATCATAGCTTAGTAAACTTACTAAAAATCTTTGAACTGTATACTTGATATGGGTGAAGTTTATGATATGTAAATTCTACCTCAGTAAAGTTGTAAAAAAACTGGGAGACACGTGGTGGGAGACGCCTCTATGTGGACTCAAACCTCCTCCCTTTTGGTTAGTAGTCAAGTATGTTAACCATTTGCACCACCCAGGGACTCCAGTAGCCATCCTAGTGGATGTGAACAGGCATCTTATTGTGGTTTTGATTTGCATTTCTCTAACGACTAATGATGACATCTTTTCATGTGCTTATTGGCCATTTGTGTATCTTCTTTGGAGAAATGTCTTTTTAAGTCCTTCGCCATATTTTAATTGTTTTTTGTTTGTTTGTTTTTGTTGTTGATGAGTGTAGGAGTTCTTTGTATATTCTGGATGTTAATCCTTTATCAGATATATGATTTACAAATATTTTCTCCTATTCTGTGGATTGTCTTTTCACGCCACTGATAGAGTCCTTTACAACACAAAACTTTTCAATTTTGATGAAATCCAATTTACCTTTTTTTTTTTGTTGCTGGTGCTTTTGGTGTCATACTTAAGAAATCATTACATAATGCAAAATCATAAAGATTTCCCCCTATGTTTCCTTCTAAAGTGTTATCATTTTAGCTCTTAAATTTAGGCCATTGGTCCATTTTGAGTTAATTTTTTTTAATTGTACTTTATTTTTTATTGTACTTCAGGTGAAGGTTTACAGAACAAATAGTTTCTCATTAAACAGTAGTACACATATTGTTTTAGGTCATTGGTTAACAATGCCACGACATGTCAACCCTCTCCCTTCTCGACATTTTTTTTTTTTTTTTTTTGGTGAAAATACACATAGCCAAAAATACACCATTTCAAAAATTTCTACGTGCACAGTTCAGTGACATTGACTACGCTCTTCCAATTGTGCTGCTATTCTCACTTTAGATGAAGGTTTACAGAACAAAATATTTTCTCGTTAAACAGTACACAAGTTGCCCTATGACACTGGTTAACAACCTCGCAACACATCAACACTGTCTTTACTCAACCTTGGGTTCCCTATCACCAGCTTTCCTATCCCCTTCTACCTTCTAGCCCTTGACCCTGGACTGCTGTGCCTCATTAGTCCCATTTTGTTTTATGGGGCTATCCAATCCCTGGCTGAATGGTGAACCTCGGAAGTGACTTCACCACTGAGCTAAAAGGGTGTCTGGGGACCATACTCTTGGGGTTTCTCCAGCCTCCTTTAGGCCAGTAAATCTGGTCTTTTTTGTGTGTGTGTTAGAATTTTGTTCTACATCCTTCTCCAGCTCTGTCCAGAACCCTCTGTTGTGATCCCAATCAGAGCAGTCAGTGGTGGTAGCCAGGCACTGTTGCAGTCCCTCACTCGGGGCACCGTCTGTCGTAGCGGCAGCGAATGTCGGGACAGCGGAGACAGTAACCAAACACAACCCTTACACAGAAATGGGGCCAGGAGGGTCAGAGTTTATTTATAGTGAATACACCAAGCAGTGAAGCAAATAACAGAACAATGGGCTTTGGGTGCGGGCAAGGGAGACGGAATTCAGGTAAACAAGCCAATCAGTAAAGGGACAATAGGTTTGGGAAAACAAGTCGTGACAAGTCTCAACATGTTGGGGACAAGTCTCAACATGCTGTGCGGCATAGAAGCCTATGCGGGCTGCAGTTGTCACTAGTGCACCCATGTTTAAATGGCGTATATCCCCACAAGACACCATCTAGCCTGTACTGGACTCAGTCTGGTGGAGGCCTAGGTAGCTGTGGTCCATTAGTCCTTTGGACTAATCTTTTCCTTGTATCCTGTTCTCTTCATTCTCCCTTGCTCCCAAAGGGATGAGACCAGTGGAGTATCTTAGATGGCTGCTCACAGGCTTTTAAGACCCCAGACGCTACTCTACTCACCAAGGTAGAATGTAGAACATTGTCTTTATAAACTGTGTTATGCCAATTGAGCTAGATGTTCCCTGAGACCATACTCCCCACAGCCCTCCGCCCAGCAATTCAGCTCAGGGAGTTTGGATGTCTATGGAGCTTCCATGACCTTTCCTTGTACAAGTTGTGTTGGTATCCCTAGTATTGTGTACTGTCTCACCCTTCACGAAAGATACTGCTTATCTATTGCCTATTTAGTATCCACCCCCCCCCCCCACCCGTCTCATCCCTGGTAGCCAACAAAGATGGTTACTTTTTGTGTGTAAACTCTTCCATGGGTTTTTACAATAGACGTCTCATACAATATTTGTCCTTTTGTGATTGACTTATTTCACTCAGCATAACGTCCTCCAGTTTCATCCATGTTATGAGATGCTTCACAGATTCATCATTGTTCTTTCTCGTTGCATAGTACTCCATTGTGTGTATGTACCATAGTTTGTTTATCCATTCATCTGTCGATGGGCATCTAGGTTGTTTCCATCGTTTTGCTATTGTGAACAATGCTGCCATGAACATAGGTGTGTATATGTCTATTCGAGTGACGACTCTTATTTCTCTAGGATATATTCCTAGGAGTGGGATTGCTGGATCGGATGGTATTTCTATTTCTAGCTTTCTAAGGAAGCGCCATATCATTTTCCAAAATGGTTGTATCATTTTGCATTCCCACCAGCAGTGCATAAGAGTTCCAATCTCCCTGCAGCCTTTCCAATATTTGTTATTTTCAGTGTTTTTGATTCATGCCAGTAATTCTGGGGTGAGATGGTATCTCATTGTAGTTTTAATTTGCATTTCTCTAATGGCTAGTGATCGTGAGCGTTTCCTCATGTGTCTGTTGTCCGCTTGAATGTCTTTTTTGGTGAAGTGTCTGTTCATTTCCTTTGCCCATTTTTTAATAGGATTATTTGCCTTTTTGTTGTGGACGTTTTGGATTTTCTTGTAAATTATGGAGATTAGACCTTTGTCTGACTTGTACTGTCCGAAAATTTTTTACCAGTCTGTAGGTTCTCTTTTTACTCTTTTGGTGAAGTCTTTTGAAGAGCATAGGTGTTTGATTTTTAGAAGACCCCAGTTTTCTAGCTTATCTTCTGGGGTTTGTGTGTTGATGGTTGTGGTTTGTATCCTGTTAATGCCGTGTATTAGGGCCTGTAGCATTGGTCCTACTTTTTCTTCTATGAACTTTATAGTTTTTGGCTTTATATTTAGGTCTTTGATCCATTTTGAATTAGTTTTTGTATATGGCGTGAGGTATGGGTCCTGTTTCAGTTTTTTGCAGATGGACATCCAGTTTTGCCAGCACCATTTGTTTAAAAGACTGTCTTTTCCCCATTTGATGGACTCTGGGCCCTTGTTGAAGATCAAGTGACCGTAGGTGGATGGATTTACATCTGGGTTCTCAATTCTGTTTCATTGGTTAATGTATCTGTTGTTGTACCAGTACCAGCTGTTTTGACCACTGTAGCTGTATAGTAGGTTCTGAGGTCAGGTAGAGTGAGTCCTCCAACTTTATTCTTCTTCTTCAGTAGTGCTTTACTTATTTGGGGCTTCTTCGCTTTCCATATAAAGTTAATGATTAGTTTTTCCATCTCTTTGAAGAATGTTGTTGGTATTTGGATCGGGATTGCGTTGTATTTGTAAATTGCTTTGGGTAGAATTGTGATTTTCACAATTTTGAGTCTACCTATCCATGAAAATGGTATGTTTTTTGATTTATGTAGATCCCTTTGGGTTTTTTTTGCAGTAGTGGTTTGTAGTTTTCCTTGTATAGGTCTTATACACTCCTGGTTAGATTTATTCCTAAGTGTTTTATTTTTTTAGGGGCTATTATAAATGGTATTGTTTTCCTGATTTCCTTTTCATCGTTCTGTTTATTGGTGTATAGGAATCCAACTGATTTTTGTATGTTTACCTTGTATCCTGCTACTCTGCTGAATCTATTAGTTCCAGTAGATTTCTCGTGGAGTCTTTAGGGTTTTCTATGTAAAGTATCATATCATCCACAAACAGGGACAGTTTAACTTCTTCATTACCAATTTTGATGCCTTTTATTTCTTTTTCTTGCCTTATTGCTGTAGCTAGAACTTCCAGCATAGTGTTAAATAGGAGTGGTGATAAAGGGCATCCTTGTCTTGTTCCTGTTCTCAAGGGGAATGTTTTCAGCCTCTCTCCATTAAGAATGATGTTGGCTGTTGGTTTTGCATAGATGCCCTTTATTATGTTGAGAAATTTCCCTTCTATACCTATTTTATTGAGAGTTTTTATCAGGAATGGGTGTTGGTCTTTGTCTAATGCCTTTTCTGTGTCAATTGAGATGATCATGTAATTCTTTCTTTTTATTTATGTGGTGGATTATATTGATTGATTTTCTAATGTTGAACCATCCTTGCATACCTGGTATGAATCCTACTTGGTTGTGGTGTATTATTTTTTTGATATGATGCTGAATCCTATTGGCTAGAATTTTGTTAAGAATTTTTGCATCTATATTCATGAGAGATATTGGTCTCTAATTTTCTTTTTTTGTGATGTCTTTGCCTGGTTTTGGTATCAGCATTATGCTGGCTTCATAGAATGAATTCAGAAGTGTTGTTTCTTTTTCTATGCTCTGAAATAACTTGAGTAGTACTGGTACACACTCTTCTGTGAATGTTTTGTAGAATTCTCCAGGGAAGCCATCTGGGCCAGGGCTTTTTTTTGTTGGGAGTTTTTTTTTATTGCCTTTTCAATCTCTTCTCTTGTTATGGGTCTGTTCAGATTTTCAACATCACTTGTTGTAGTTTGGGTAGGTAGTGTGGTTCTAGAAATTTATCCATTTCCTCTAGGTTTTCAAATTTGTTGGAGTATAGTTTTTCATAATATTCTGTTATGATCCTTTTTATTTCAGTTGGGTCTGTTGTAATGTCATCCATTTCATTTCTTATTTGGGTTATTTGTGTCCTCTCCTGTCTTTCTTTTGTCAGTCTGGCCAGTGGTTTGTCGATTTTGTTGATTCTTTCAAAGAACCAACTTTTGGTTTTGTTGATTCTTTCTGTTGTTTTTCCGTTCTCTGTTTCATTTATTTCTGCTCTGATCTTTATTATTTCATTTCTTCCGGTGGCTGTGGGCTTTTTTTGCTGCTCTCTTTCTCTCTGTTTGTGTTGTGTAGTTAATGTTTTGATTTTGTCCCTTTCTTCTTTTTTGGTGTGTGCGTCTATTGTTATAAATTGTCCTCTGAGGACTGCCTTTGCTGTATCCCAAAGGTTTTGGTATGATGTGTTTTCATTCTCATTTGATACTAGGAATTTTTTGATTCCCTCTCTGATTTCTTCTATTACCCAGTGTGTAAGGAGGGTATTATTCAGTTGCCATGTAATTGATTTTTTTTCCTTGTTCTTTCTGTTGTTAATTTCTACCTTGATGGCATTGTGGTCAGAGAAGATACTTGGAATTATCTCAGTGTTTTGGATCTTTTTGAGGATTGTTCTGTGGCCTAATATATGGTCTATTCTGGAGAATGTTCCATGTGCGTTGGAAAAGAATGCGTACTTTGCAGCTGTTGGATGGAGTGTTCTATATATGTCTATGAGGTCAAGTTGGCTGATTGTGCCCTTTAGGTCTTCTGTATCTTTGCTGAGTTTCTTTTTAGTTGTTCTGTCCTTTACTGAGAGTGGTGTGTTGAAGTCTCCTCCTATTATTGTGGAACTGTCAATTTCTCTTTTCAGTGTTGTTAGAGTTTTTTGGAGCCCTGTCATTGGGTGTGTAGATGTTTATTATGCTTATGTCTTCATGATGTATCGTTCCCTTAATCATTATATAGTGTCCTCCTTTGTCTTTTATGGTGGATTTTGTTTTAAAGCCTATTTTATCTGAAATTAGTATTGCCACTCCTGCTCTTTTTTGGTAGTTGTTAGCTTGATATATTTTTTTCCAATTGTTGACTTTTAATAAATTCACGTTTTTGTTTCTCAGGTATGTCTCTTGTGGACAGCATATTGATGGATCCTGTTTTCTTATCCATTCTGTCACTCTCCATCTCTTTATGGGTGCATTGAGTCCATTTACATTCAGTGTAAATTATTGATAGTTGTGAGTTTGTTGCTGTCATTTTGTAGTGCTTTTTTTTGTGGTGCTGACGTTTTCTTTGTTCTTCTGACTCTCCTGTGCTGAATTACTTTTGTTTGTGGATTTTTTTTTAATGTCTTTTGTTTTTGTAGGTTTTGTTTTTGCTGAGACTGTATATTTTTCCTCTTTATTTTGATGAGTAGGTTTGTTAACTTTCTTTGTGGTTACCGTGAAATTTACCCTTATCTTTCTAAGTTTGAACCAATCTGTTATTACTTGTTATCACCTTGCCTTCCTCTCCATTAGAAGGTTCTATAACTACACCATTTATTCCCTTTTTTATTGTTCCAATGTTGTTGTCATTTACAGATTAACTTTTCTGATTCCCTGTTGTATTTCTTTTGGTTTTGGATAGTCCTTGAGAGATCATTTCCTAGATTGGTATCTGGCTGGTACAATCCTGCGTCCTAGATTCAGTCTGTGAGCTGAAGTTGTTTGTTCTCAGATCAAAGAGCTTCCTTTAACAATTCTTGTAAGTTTGGTTTGTTTTTTACATTGTCCCTTAATTTCTGTTTATCTGGAAATGTCCTAATTTCACCATCATATTTGAACGAGAGTTTTGCAGGATATATTATTCTTGGCTGGCAATATTTTTCTTTCAAGGTTTTATATATGTCATTCCACTGCCTTTTTGCCTGCATGGTTTCTGCCAAATAATCTGAGCCTAGCCTTATTGATTCTCCTCTGTGACTTCTTCGTTTCACGAGCTGCTCTCAGGATTCTTTCTTTGTCTTTGGTTTTGGTGAGTGTGATTATGATATGCCTTGGTCATTTTCTTTCAGGGTCTATCCTATATGGGGTTCGTTGAGCTTCTTGGATGCCCAGCTTTTCATCTTTCATGGTATCGGGGAGGTTTTCTGTCAGCAGTTCTTCAATGATCCTCTGTATTTTCTGTTTTCTCCCCCTCTTCTGGAACTCCAATCATTTGCAAATTTTTGCTTTTGATTGTATCCCACATAACTCTCAGGGTCTCTTCATTTTTCTTTGTTCTTTTTTCTGAGTTTTCCTCGAACACAGTTGTATCCAAGCGTTTGTCTTCAATTCCACTGAGCCTGTCTTCTACCGTTTCAAATCTGCACCTCAGCCCTTCAATGACACTGTCCATTTCTGAAATCTTGTTGTTTGTCTTTTGGATTTCTAATTGTTGTTTTGTATAGTTTCTAGTTGTGAATTTATTTTGGCATTTTATTTCTGCATTATTTTCCTGAATTCTTCCATTTTTTTGTCTGTATTTTCCATGAACTTGTCTGCCTTCTCCATGAATTTGTCTATTTTTTCCTCATTTTTGTCTGATTTTTCCTTCAACTCTTGGATAATTCTGAGTATTAGAGATTTGAATTCCCTATCAGGTAGTTCTAGTGCCTTTTCTTCTACTGGAAAGTCATCTGGTGTTTTATTTTGGATGCCTACTGGAACCATCCTGTCCTGTTTTTGTAAATGTTTTGATATTGTCTGCTGTCTTCGGGGCATCTGGTAGTTATTTTTCTCATTTCTTGATTGTAGATTTGTTTCTTTCATCCTTTTTTTTTTATTTGGCTATGTCTGAGCAGGTGGGCTTTGTGTTCTTTGTTGTTTGCTCATCTGTGGGCACGATACTTTTTGCCTCCTTCTCCAATTGGCAGTGTTAGTCACTCAGGTATGGTACAGCAGGGCAGGTCTAGCTGAAGAGGAGTTACTGAGATGGGTTGTTTGTGGCACTTACTACAGCCACCAGGGCAGGTCGGTAGTCAGTGCAGGGCAGGTTCCGGTAGGCTGTGCCTATGCTGCTTGATGGTGTGATGTTAAGCACATGGTCCAGGTAGGCAGGATGGAGGGGGGAGATTGTTATGTGTGGAGCTAAGATGGATATGGGAGAGAGGAGAGAGGAACAAGAGCCAAAAACATACAAACAAAAAATAGTGCTAGGGGAGCTTGCCGTTGGAGTGGAGAGATGAGAGACTATGAAATGGAGAAAAATAAAAAGGGAAGAAGAAAAAGAAAAAAGAAAAGAATGAAGAAATAAAAATTAGAAAGGAAAAAGAACAGCAAAGCTCCCAGGAATCCCACCGGTGTGGCTATGAGGTCTGGGGAAGTTGTTCTCAGGTGTTGCAGTACAGCCTGGCTAGAAGGCGTAGAGGTATTCAGCACCAGGTTTTCAGGGAACAGGAAGAGAAGGAAGGTATAGAGAGATGAGAAACTGAGTAATGAAGAAAGACAAGGATGGAAAAAGAAGGAAAAGAAAACAAAACAAATTTTTAAAAAATAACAAGAAAATCCCCCCCAAAAAAAACAGGAAAAAAAAAAAAAAAGAAAACCCACAAAGAAAGAAATACTCTCAGGGATCCCTTTACTCATCTGCGCAAGCCGAGGGGGTAGGTCCCAAGCTGCGCAGCACTGCCCGGCCAGAACGAACTCCCAACTCGAGAAAAGGAAAAGAAAACAAACAAACAAACAAAAGCCCCATGATCCCACCAGTGTGGCAGCCCAGACCAGGAAGCAGTTCCACACTCGAATGGAGCTCCGCAGCCCCTCAGGAAGAAGCAAAGATGGCACACGGAGCCAGGTATATGAGCGAAAGGAGGGGGAGGTGGCGAGAGGTACAGAAGAAATCTAAAGAAGCAGAAAAAAGCAACACCAGCAGTCAACAAATGGAACTCAGGGAGCCGGCCAGTGTAGGAGGGTGGAATCCAAGCAGTCGGTGCTTTCCAGACAAGAGACTGTGGCCATGGGAAGCAGAGGAGACCGAGCAGGAGTGAAGAAGGGTGGGGGTGTGAAAGCGTATATCGCAAATTACCAGTTGTTTTGTCTCCTGCTGGAAGCTCCGTGAAGCTGCTTTCTCCTACCCCGTATTTGCTGGTCTCTGATATGAGTCCAAGTTGGTGGATCCTGCGTTAGCTGATAGGGGACCTCGCTGTCCATTCTCTGTCTGTCTTCTTGCTGCATTTGGTGCTTCGCTGAGTTCTTTATCTCTTCATTTGATGCTTTAGGGTTTCAGGATTGCTGTTTTCTTTGTTTGGCTTAGTTTTTCAGATCTTTGCTGTGGAGGGACGGTGTGGTGCTTTTGCCTAAAGTACCATTTTGCTGGAAGTCCTCTTGAGTTAATTTTTGTATATGGTGTAAGGTAAGTCCACCTTTTTTCTTTTGTGTATAGATATCCAGTTTTTCCAATACCATTAGTTGAAAAGACTCTCCTTTCCCCATTGAATGGTCTTGGCACCCTTGTCAAAATAAATTGACGGTTTTGGTGAAGGTTTATTTCTGTATTTTGGAGCCCTGTCATTGGGTGCATAGATATTTATCACGGTTATGTCTTCATGGTGAATTTTCCCTTTAATCATTATATCATGCCCTTCTTTGTCTTTTAGTGGATTTCGTTTTCCAAGTCTATGTTATCTGAGATTAGTATTGCCACTCCTGCACTTTTTTTTCCATCTTTTGATTTTTAATATATTTATGTATTTGTTTCTAAGGTGTGTCTCTTGTAGACAGCATGTTGATGGGTCCCGTTTTTTTAATCCATTCTGTCACTCTCTGTCTCTTTATGGTTGTATTTAAGCCATTTACATTCAGTGTGATTATTGATAGGTGTGAGTTTATTGCTGTTATTTTGTAGTGCTTTTTATTGTGGTGCTGACGTTTTCTTTGTCCTCTTACTCTCTTGCACTGAATTCCTTTTGTTTGTGGATTTTTTCCCCCTCTTCTTTCATTTACAATTTGTAAATTTTGTGTTTACTGAGACTTTATATTTCTTTTTCATGAGTAGGTTTGTTAACTTTCTTTGTAGTTACCTTGAAATTTACCTCTATCTTCCTAAGTTTGAACCAGTCTTTTATTACTTGATATCACCTTGACTTCCTCTCCATTTGCAAGTTCTATACCTACACAGTTTTTTCCATCTTTTATTGTTCTGACGTTATCATTTACAGATGGACCTCTCTGGTTCCCTGTTGTATATCTTTTAGTTTTGTTTTATCCTTGAGAGTTCATTACCTAGTTTGGTATCTGGCTGATGTGATGTGGTCTTGCATCCTAGATTCGGGCTGTTGTCTGATGTTGGTGATTCTCCAACTGAAGGACTCCCTTTAATAATTTTTCTAAGTTTGGTTTGGTTTTTACATATTCCCTTAATTTCTGTTTATTTGGACATGTCCTAATTTCACCATCATATTTGAGTGAGAGTTTTGCAGGATATATTATTCTTGGTTGGCAATTATTTTCTATTAAGGTTTTATATATGTCATCCCATTGCCTTCTTGCTTGCATGGTTTCTGCCAAGTAATCAGAGCTCAGTTTTAATGTTTTGCCTCTGTATGTGACTTCTTATTTTTCTCAAGCTGCTCTCAGGATTCTTTCTTTGTCTTTGGTTTTAGCGAGTGTGATCATGATGTGTCTTGGTGATTTTCTTTTGGGGTCTATTCTATACGGGATTTGTTGAGCTTCTGAGATGGTCAGCTTTTCATCTTTCATGATATTAGAGAAGTTTTCTCTCAGCAAGTCTTCAATGTTCCTTTCTGTATTTTCTGTTTTCTCCCTCTGTTGTGGAACTCTGATCACATGTAAATTTTTGCTTTTGATTGTATCCCACATCATTCTCAGAGTTTCTTCGTTTTTCTTTATTCTGTTCTCTGATTTTTCCTCAAAGTGGTATCCAAGGATTTGTCTTTGATTTCACTGATCCTCTCTTCCATTGTTTCAAATTTGCTCCTAAAACCTTCTATGGCACTGTCCATTTCTGAAATCTTGTTGTTTATCTTTTGTATTTCTAATTGCTGTTTTTGTATGATTTCCAGTTGTTTGTTTATTTTGACATTTTGTTCCTGTATTATTTTCCTGAATTCTTCCATTGTCTTGTCTTTCTTTTCCATGATTTTGTCTATTTTTTCCTATTTTTGGAGGGTTTATTTCTGGACTCTCCGTTCTATTCCATTCCATTGGTCTATATGTCTATCCTTATGTCAAGATCACATGATTTTGATTACTGTAGCTTTGTAGTAAGTTTTTAAATCAGGATACGTGACTCCTCCAACTTTGTTCTTTTCAAGACTGTTTTGGCTTGTTGGGGCCCCTTGCAAGTCCATGTGAGTTTTAAGATTGGCTTTTTCATTTCTGTAAAAATGGCCTTTAGAAATTAGATAGGGATTGCATTAAATCTGTGGATTGCTTTAAGTAGTATTGCTATCCTAACAACTCATGAACACAGGATTGTTTAAGTGTTCTTAATTTCTTTCAGCAATGTTTTATAGTTTTCAGTACACAAGTCTTTCAGCTGTATGATTAAATTGATTCCTAGGTATTTACTTTTTTGGATGTTATTGTAAATGAAATTGTTTTCTTAAATTCCTTCTCAGATAATTCTTTGCTGGTATATAGAAACACAATTGATTTTTGTGGGTTATACCCTACAATGTTGCTGAAATAGTTTATTAGCTTTAGTATTTGTGTGTGTGTGTGTGTGTGTGTGTGTGTGTGTGTGTGTGTGTGTGTGTGTATACTTTGGGATTTTCTATCTATAGGATCATGGCATCTGTGAATAGAGATAGTTTTGCTTCTTTCTTTCCTATTTGGCTGCCTTTGATTTAATTTTCTTGCCTAATAGCTCTGTCTAGGACTTTCCGTACAGTGTTTGATAGCAGTGGTAACAGCGGTCATCCTTGTTATGGTTGTTTCTTTTAAAAAATAAAATAATATGTCTGGGATTTGCTTCAGAATAATCCAGGTCCAGGGGTGTTGGTGTACAGATAACAGGATTCATCACAGGTGATAAATATTGAAATTGAGTGATGGGTACAATGAGTACCTTATAGAATTCTCTCTACTTTGAATATGTTTTCTATAGTGAGAAGGAAAAGAAAAATTAGGATGAAATTAAGGTATTTTCAGTCAAAAAAACAATGTAAGAGTTACCACCAACAGTTCCTCCTGAAAGAAATTCTGAAAGAATAAAAGGGATAAAAAGGAACAATGTAGTCAAAAATATGTGGGTAACTTTGAACCAAAAAAAAAAAAAAAGTTTATCTTAATAAGTAAAATATATCTACCTTGAGCACTGTACTCTTTTAAAGAATAATCTATGTGAGAGCAAGTTGACAACAGCAACTGGAAAGGTTAGATGAGAAGCTTAGAGGGCAGTGAGTCTTCAAGTCAATGGTGGTTGTCATGGATTGAATTATGTACCCCAAAAAATGTATGTATTAATTTGGCCGGGCCATGATTTCTGGTATTGTGTGGTTTTCCTATATGTTGTAAATCCTGCCTCTATGATGTTAATGAGGGAGGATGGCAGCAGTTGTGTTAGTAAAGCCGGACTCAGTCTACAAGATTGGATTGTATCCTGAGGCAATGTCTTGAGATATAAAAGACAGAAATGAGCAGTGAGACGGGGGGACCTCATACCATCAAGAAAGCAGTGCCGGGAGCAGAGCGTGTCCTTTGGACTGGGGTCCCTGCACAGAGAAGCTCCTAGTCTGGGGCAACATTGATGAGAAGGCCGACAGAGAGAGAAAGCCTTCCCCTGGAGCTGATGCCCTGAATTTGGACTTTTAGCCTACTTTACTGTGAAGAAATAAATTTCTCTTTGTTAAAACCATTCACTTGTGGTATTTCTGTTGTAGCAGCACTGGATGACTAAGACAATGGTAGAACAGTTGGGAGAAGGATGGTGAGAATGTTTACACAGCTTGAAGAATATAATCAATGTCACTGAGTTGTACTTTGAGAAATTGGTGAGATGGTGTATGACTGTGTGTATTTTCACCAAAATAAATAAATAGAAAGATTTAATCTTGAAAAAAAATGTGGTTAAGTACAAGTAAACATTGATGGGAAAAACAATAATAATAATGTCATATGGAGTTTTAAATGATCTACTTTAAATGCAGTACAACTATTGAATTCGTCACTTTAAAATGGTTAATTTTATGTTACTTGAATTTTACCTCAATTAAAAAAAACAAACATTCATACCTAAAATTATATCCAATTGGTGCTCATATTCATCCATTATTTTATGATTTTTGTAAGTTGTTTGTTTTTGCGGGCTTCTAAAAACACCATCTATTTGAATTAGGGGTCAAATAAGTCCACACACTGTAATTGGTTGATATGATTTAAAAGACACTAAGCTATACATACTAGTCTATAAATTTCTCTTTCATCTCTTTTTCTTTTCTTGCAAATTTTTATTGAAGAAATGGAGTTGTTTTCCTTTAGAGGTTCCCACAGTCTGGGTTTTGCTAATTGTATCCCCATGGTTGCATTTAACATGTTCCTCTGCTCTCCTCTTTTTTTCTTTGTTTTATATTTCCTGTAAATTGATCAAATTCAGGTTTGATTTTCCTCCTCACTCTCTTTTTTTAATGGAGATGAAATTCACATAACATAAAACCAACCATTTTAAAGCAGACAATTCAGTGGCATAAGTGCACTCACAGTGTTGTGCCACCACCACCTCTATCTAGTTCCAAAACGTTTTCATCACCCCGAGAAACCCTGTATCCATTAAGCAGTTGCTCTCCATTCTCCCCACCGCCCCCCTACCCCCATCCCTGGAAACTGTTAATCTACTTTCTATCTTCATGGATTTATTCTGGATATTTCATATTAATGGAATCATATAGTAGATGACCTTTCATGTCTGGCTTCCTTTACTTACGGAGCATTAATGTTTTAGAGGTTCATCCAAGTTGTAGCATGTATTAGTACTTCCTTCCTTTTTATGGCTGGGTAATAGTCCATTGTATGTATATATACACCACAATTTGTTTATTCATTCATACAGTGATGGACGTTTAGACTATTTCCACCTTTTGGCTACTGTTAATAGTGTTGGTCTGAACATGCGTGTACAAATATTTGTTTGAATACCTGTTTTCAGTTCCTTTCTGTACATACCTAGGTGGAATTGCTGGCTCATACGGTAATTTGATGTTTTAAATTTTTGAGTAACTCCCCTCATTCTTTTCTTAAAAATTAATAATTTTATTGTGGTAAAATATATATAATAAAAAATCTGCCATTTTAACAATTTTTAAGTGTGTAATTCAGTGACATTAATTACATTCACCATGGTGTACAGCTATCACCACTATTTCCAAAATTTTTTAATCCTCCAAACAGATACTTAGTACCCCTTAAGCATTAACCCTCTATTCCCCTTCTCTCCCTAGTCCCTGGCAACCACTAACAAACTTTTGTCTCTATACATTTGCCTAGTCTAGATATTTCATATAAGTAGTATCATATAATATTTGTCCTTTCGTGTCTGACATTTCACTTAGTATAATGTTTTTCAAGGTTCATCCATGTCATAGCAGGTATCAGAAATTTATTTCTCTTTATGGCTGAATAATATTCCACTGTAAGCATACACTACGTTTTGTTTATCCATTCATCTGTTGGTGGACACTTCGATTGTTCCACCTTTTGGTTATTGTAAATAATCCTGTAACGAACATTGGTGTACAAGTATATGTTTGAGTCTCTCCCCTTCATTCTTGAAAGATAATTTTACTGAATATGTAATTCTGGCTTGGCTGTGAATTATTTTTTACACATTAAGATATTATTCAACTATGTTTTGTTTTGCATGTTTTGGAGAAGTTACTTGTCAGTTTAACCATCATTCCTTTGGGGACAGTCTTCTCTGGCTGCCTTTAAAATCTTCGCTTTGTCTTTGGTAGTCTTCAGCATCACTCTGGTGTGGACAGGTATGTATTTATTCATATTTAAACTACTTAGAAGTTCAGGCTTCTTAGATGCAATATAGCATAGTGATTAAAAACACAGTGGTTGCTCTGACAGGGATCACAACAGAGGGTCCCAAACAGAGCTGGAGAAAAATATAGAACAAAATTCTAACTCACAAAAAAGACCAGACTTACTGCTCTGACAGAGATTGGAGAAACCCCAAGAGTATGACCCCCGGACACCCTTTTAACTCAGTACTGAAGTCACTCCTGCGGTTCACCCTTCAGTCAACAATTAGACAGGCCCATAAAACAAAATGAGACTAAATGGGCACACCAACCCAGGGCAAGGACAAGAAGGCAGGAGGGGACAGGAAAGCTGGTAATGGAGAACTTAAGGTTGACAGGGGAGAGTGTTGACATGTTGTGGGGTTGGCAACCAATGTCACAAAACAATATGTGTATTAATTGTTTAATGAGAAACTAATTTGCTCCGTAAACCTTCATCTAAATCACAATAAAAAATAAAATAAAAAACATAGTGGTTGTTGCCAAACTATCTATGTTCACCTCCTGGCTCCACCACTAATTAGCTGTGTGGCTTTGGGAAAGTTACTTACCTTCTCTGAGCCTCAGTTTACTAATCTGTAAAATAGGTATAATAATCTCTACCTCATAGAGTTGTTGCTATGACTACATGAGTTAATACATTGGTGCACTAAGAGTGCTGTATTTTTACATGAGTCTTCTAAGTTTGTTTCCCAACGGTGCTCTACCCCCGAGAGGTATTCTTGTAAGCATGCTATGCTAATTGTTTTTGTAAAAAATTTTTGACATTGTGGCGATTATGAAAATACCTCATGGGGAGAGGGCACCGTTGGCAAACAACTATAGAAGGCTTGTGTTATTTGTGTAAGAATACAGTAGTGTCTGGTACTTAGTTTGACGATAATGATGATCAATACAATTTATGGCTTGGTGTCTTTCATCAGTTTTGGAAAATTATCAGCTGTTGTAACTTCACGTTTTCTTCTACTTCCATTGTCTCTTCTCTTTCTGGAAATTCCAGTTGGATGTTAGACTTACTCATTTTATGCTTCATGCTATTTAATCTTAAACATATTTACCATCTTTTATTCTTTTGTACTATATTTTAGAAAATTTCTTCTGATCTATTTATTTGTTTACCTACTCTATGTCTATTCTTCTGTTAAATCCTTCCTTTGCATTTTTTGTTCCTATAAACAAAATTTGGCGCACATATATATTTTCTCCACAGTTATCTTAAAGTAGATCTTTTTATTACTTTATAAAGTAGTAAGCATAATTATTTGATAATCTGTGTATGGTAATTCCAATGTCTGATGTGTTTACAGTTCTGGTTCTGCTGTCTGTTGTTTCTGCTGCTTCTTGCTCATGGTACGTTGATTCCTTGTGTGTATGGTTTCCTTGGAAAATTATTTTCTTCTTTTTTTAATTTTATTGTGTTTTATGTGAAAGTTTACAGTGCAAATTAGTTTTTCATTAAAAAATTTACACACAAATTGTTTTGTGACATTGGTTGCAATCCCTGCAATGTGCCAGCACTCTCCCCCTTTCTCTTTCCATCCTGGGTTCTCCATGTCCATTCATCCAGTTTTTCTGTTTCTTCCCACCTTCTTGGCTTAGATTTTGGGTAGGTGTAGCCCATTTAGTCTCGTATACTTGTTTGAACTAAGAAGCATGTTCCTCAGGTGTGTTATTGTTCGTTTTATAAGCCTGTCTAATCTTTGGCTGAAAGGTAGACTTCAGGAGTGGCTTCAATTCTGAGTTAACAGGGTGTCTTGGGACCATAGTCTTGGGGGTTCCTGCAGTCATTGTCAGCCCAGTAAGTCTGGTCTTTTTTGTGAATTTGAATTTTGTTCTACATTTTTCTCCCACTCTGTCCGAGACCCTCTATTGTGATCCCTGTCACCATGGTTAGTGGTGGTAGCCAGGCACCATTTATTTCTTCTGGGCTCAGGCTCGTGGAGGCTGTGGTTCATGTCGTCCATTAGTCCTTTAGACTAATATTTTCCTTGTGTCTTTGGTTTTCTTCATTTTCCTTTGTTTGTACATGATGGGACCAATAGATGTATCTTAGATGTCCCCTCACAAGCTTTTAAGACCCCAGGTGCTACTCACCAAAGTAGGATGTAGAAAATTTTCTTTATGAACTGTATTATGCCAATTGACCTAGATGTCCCCTGAGACCATGGTCTCCAGCCCTCAGCCCTAGTAACTCGGTCCCTCAAGGTGTTTGGATGTGTCTGGGAAGCTTCTATGACTTTGCCTTGGTCAAATTGTGCTGACTTCCCCTATATTGTGTGTTGTCTTCTCCTTCACCAAATTTAACACTTGTCTACTGTCTAGTTGGTGATTTTCCCTCCCCACCCCTCCTCCCTCATGACCATTAAAGATAGTTTTTTTTTGTGTGTGTGTGTAAACCTTTTCTTGGGTTTTTATAATGCTCATCTCATACAATATTTATCCTTTTGTGATTGACTTATTTCACTCAGCATAATGCCCTCCAGATCCATCCATATGGTGAGATGTTTCATGTATTCATCATTGTTCTTTATTGTTGAGTAGTATTCCATTGTGTGTATGTACTATAATTTGTTTATCCATTCATCTGTTGATGGGCACTTAGGTTTTTTCCATCTTTTTGTTATTGTGAATAATGCTGCAGTGAACATGGGTGTGCATATAGCTATTCGTGTGATGGCTCTTATTTCTCTAGGAATATATTCCTAGGAGTGGGATTGCTGGATCCTATGGTATTCCTATTTCTAGCTTTTTAAGGAGGTGCCATATTGTTTTCCACAGTGGTTTTACCCTTTTACATTCTCACCAGCAGTGCATAAGAGTTCCAGTCTCCCCGCAACATCTCCAGCATTTGTTATTTTCTGTTTTTTTTTTTTTTAATTTGTGCCAGTAAGGTTGGGGTGAGATGGTGTCTCATTGTAGTTTTGATTTGCATTTCTCTAATGGCTAATGATCACGTGCCTTTTTTCATGTGTCTGTTAGCTACTGAATGTCTTCTTTAGTGAAGTGTCTGTTCATATCCATTGCCCATTTTTTAACTGGATTATTTGTCTTTTTGTTGTTGAGGTGTCAAAGTATTCTATAGATTTTAAAGATTAGACCCTTGTTGGATATGTCATAGCCAAATTTTTTTTTACCAATCTGTAGGTTTTATTTTTACTCTTTTGGTCAAGTCATTTGATGAGCATAAGTGTTTAATTTTTAGGCACTCTCAGTTATCTACTTTCTCTTCTGGTGTTTGTGCATTGTTAGATATGGTTTGTATTGTATTTGTGCCATGTATTAGGGCCCCTAGTGTTGTCCCTATTTTTTCTTTCATGACCTTTCTCATTTTAGGATTTATATTTAGGTCTTTGATCCATTTTGAGTTAGTTTTTGTGTATGGTGTGGGGTATGGGTCCTGTTTTTTTTTTTTTTTCTTTTACAGATGGACATCCAGTTCACCAGCACAATTTGTTAAAAAGGCTGACTATTCCCCATTTAATGGACTTTGGTCCTTTGTCAAAGATCACCTGACCATAGGTGGATGGATTTACATCTTGACTTCTCAATTCTGTTCCATTGGTCTATGTGTATGTTGTTGTACCACTACCAGGCCATTTTGGCTGTACTACTGTGACGGTATAGTAGGTTCTGAGATTACATAGTGTGAGACCTCCTGCTTTGTTCTTTTTCTTGAGTAGTGCTTTGCTTATCCGAGGCCTCTTTCCTTTTCTTATAAGGTTGATGATTAGTTTTTCCATCTCATTAAAGAATGCTGTTGTTATTTGGATCGGGATTGCATTGTATCTGTAGATAGACTTGAGTAGAATCGAAATTTTCACAATGTTGAGTCTTCCTATCCATGAGCATGGCATATTTTTTCCATTCATGTAGGTTTCTTTTGGTTTCTTGCAATAGTGTTTTGTAGTTTTCTTTGTATAAGTCTTTTATGTCCTTGGTTAGATTTATTCCTAAGTATTTTATCTTTTTAGGGGCTATTATAAATGGTATGAATGTGGAAGTTATCAAACAATATCATTAATATCACACACAAGTAGTTTTGCTTAAGATCATTCAAAAGCAGTTACAGCAGTACATTAACAGGGTACTGCCAGAAATTAAAGCCAGATTCAGAAGAGGACATGGAACAAGGGATATCATTGCTGATGTCAGATGTGATTCTTTTGTTTTATTTATGTGGTGGATTATGTTGATTGATTTTCTAATGTTGAACAAAACTCTGGTTTTGTCTGATTTTGTTGATTCTCTGCTCAAAGAACTGCCTTTAATATTTCCTGTAAATTTGGTTATGTTTTTACAAATTCCCTTAATTTCTGTTTATCTGGAAATGTCCTAATTTTGCCATCATATTTGATAGAAAGTTTTGTAGGATGTATTATTCTTGGTTGGCAGATTTTTTTCTTTCAAGTTTTAAATATGTCATCCCATTGTTTTCTTGCCTGCCAGTTTCTGCTGTGTAATCAGAGCTTAACCATATTCTTTTCCCTTTGTAATTGACTTTTCATTTTTCCCGAGCTGCTCTCAGGATTTTTTTTTTTTTTTTTTTTTGGAAAGTGTGATTATGATATGTCTTGGTGACTTTCTTTTGGGGTCTAGCCTCTCTGGTTCGTTGAGCTTCTTGAATGGTCACCTTTTCATCTTTCATGATATTTTGGAAGTTTTCTGCCAGCAGATAGTCAACAGTCTTCTCTGTGTTTTCCATTTTCTCCCCCTGTTCTGGAACTCCAATCACACGAAAATTTTTGCTCTTGATTGTGTCCCACATAATTCTTAAGTTTTCTTCTTTCTTTTCTCTGATTTTTCCTCAAAGTGGTGTCCATAGATTTGTCTTCAATATTGCTGATTCTGTCTTCTATTGTTTCAAATTTGCTCCTAAAACCTTCTATTGAGTTGACCATTTCTGAAATTTTGTTGTTTATCTTTTGGATTTCTAGTTGCTGTTTTTGTATCATTTTTAATTGTTTATTCGTTTTGGTGTTTTGTTCTTGTATTATTTTTCTGAATTCTTCTATTGCTTTGTGTTTTTCTTGATTTTGACTATGTTTTTATTGGGTTTGTCTGTGTTTTCCTTCATCTCTTTCATAATCTCTTGAAGAGCCCTAAATGTTAGTCTTTTGAATTCTATATCATGTCATTCCACTGTGTTTTCTTCTACTGGAAGGTCATTTGATTCTTTATTTTGGTTCCTTATTCGAGCCGTCTTTTCCTGCTTTTTTTATGTTTTGATGTTGTCTGCTGTCTCTGAGACATTAAGGTATTATTTTCCTTATTTATCCACTGTATGCTCATTTGTTTGGTCCAACTTCTTTGTTTAGCTTTTATATGATGGGTTGGGAGGAAGTCCAGGTGTGCTTTGCTGCTTGCTCATATGTGGGCAAGAATTCTCTCACCACTTTGTCAGGGTGGGCAGGGCTGCAGCTGGCAGGGCGAGCTGTACTCTGGTTTGGTGAGGTGGCTGAGGGCAAACTAAGCAGGCACTGTCTGCCTCCTGACGTTGGTCCAGCGGTGTGAGAGCATTCACAGCCCCTCGCCAAATAGATGTGGGTGTTGGCAGGGATTGGTACAGGCTCACTTCCCACTGTTCAGCAGCTGGTCTAGTGGCAGGAGGGGAGGGGCAGCATGGTTCTGGTATGGCAGTGAGCCTGATCACCAGGGGCAGTCTAGCCATGGCAGCATGGTGGGGGCCAATGGGAAGGGGAGGTGGCATACTGGGCTAGGTGGGGGGAAGAAAGGAAAGAAAAGAGAGAGAAAGAAAATAAAAAAAGGTAGCTGGCAGTAGAGGATGGGGCAGACTGGTGGCCATCGGGAAAGGGGGGAAAGTGATGTATGGGGCAAGGTGGGAGGTAGAAAGAAAAGAAAGAAAGAAAGAAAAAAGAAAATAAATGGCAGCGCGGTGAGGGCTGGCAAGTGTGGGCGGGCCAGTGTGCCAGTGGCACTCTAACTACAGTGGTGTGGCAGGGGCCAGCAGGAAGTGGGGGCAGGTGGTATACCAGGCTAGGTGAGAGGGAGAAGAAAAGTAAGAAAGGAAAAGAGAAAAAAAATGGTCATGCAGTGGGGGCTGGACAGTAGGCGCAGGGTGGACCCAGGAGCCAGTAGGAAGGGAGAAGAGCTGACATACTGGGCTAGGTGGGAGGAGAAAAAAAATGGCGATGTGGTAGAAGCCACGGATGGTGGTACCCAGGGCAGTGGCAGGCCATTGCACTGGTGGCTATCCATCTGCAGCAGTGCAGTGGGGTCCAGCAGGAATGGTAGAGGTGGCATATAGAACAAGGTGGGAGGGAGAAAATAAAGGAAGAAACAGAAAAGAAAACAGCTTGGCAGGAGCCAGCAGTTGGGGACACAGCAGATCCGGGGTGGCAGTGGGCCAGTGGCTCTCTAGCTGCAGCAGTGTGGTAGGGTCTGGCGGCCAGCGGGTGAGGTGGTATGTATGGGGCAAGGTGAGAGGGAAAAAGAAAAGGAGGAAAGGGGGAAAAATGGCATGGTAGGATCTGGTGGGTGGGGGTGGGGCAGACTTAGGGCAGTGGTGGGCTGGCAGTGGTGCGATATGGTCGTGTGGGAAGGGGTAGAGGTAGTGTATGGGGCTAGGTGGGAGGGAGAACAAAACGGAAGGAAAGGAAAAAAGATGGGGCAGCAAGAGCCAGGAGGTGGGGGAAGGTGGGGGTGAGTGGGGATGGGTGGGACCCAGGACGGTGATGGGCCTGTAGCTCTCTATTCACGGCAATGCAGCATGGACCCAGTGGGAAGGCATAGAAGTGGGGTACTGGGCTAGGTGGGAGGAAGAAAGGGGAAAAAAATGGCTCAGCAGGAGCCTTCTTGTGGGGGGTGGGACAGACCTGAGCTGGCAGCCAGCTGGTGGCACTCTACCCAAGGCAGTGCAGCATGGCTCAGCAGGAATGTGTGCATGGGGGCACCATGATTTGGAGGTCAACTCAACAGCAGTTAACAACAAAAACATTTATAGATCTATTCTGTTCTTATAATTTTATTTATTCCATAGTATGTGTATATCATACTTTTTTTTCCCCCAAATGCAGAACATTGTTTCTCTGCCTGTTTCTCTGTGCTGGTCTGATGCACAGCACTGGCCACTGTTAAGAACAAGTGTCTCCTGGTTCAGCTTCTCGGTCCCTATCTGGACATTAGCCTCTGTTTTCATGCCCCTTATCTCATGCTGGACTCTCTGAGCAGGCATCCAAGGGTCACTTTCCTGCTGAGTGTGCCTTGTTGACCTCCCCTACCTCTGCTTTGCAGGCCAAGAACAAGGAGACAGGTGCCTTGGCTGCAGCCAAAGTAATTGAGACCAATAGCAAGGAGGAGCTGGAGGACTACATTGTGGAGATCGAGATCCTGGCCACTTGCAACCACCCCTACATCGTGAAGCTCCTGGGAGCCTACTACTACGACGGGAAGCTGTGGGTAAGGGCGCTGCCTCCAGCCTCCTCTCAGCCCTCATGTGTTGGTCCAGAACCCCTGAGCCTAGTTCTGACATCTTCAGTTCTTTCTCAGGGTTTGCTTTGAAGGCAAGGGCAGGGCGAGGAGAAGGTGAAGTAGGTGGACTGTGGGTCCCCTGCCCTCCCCATTGTCCCCCAGAGCCTCCCCACTCTTATGTGTAGAGTTCAGAGCAGGAACTCTAATGCTGTAATGCCTGGGCTCAAATCCCAGCTCTGCCACTTATGAGGTGGATAACCCTGGGCAAATTCTTAACCTCTCTGTGTCTGTGCCTCAGTTTCCCCATCCTTAAGGTGGGGATAATAATAGTACTAACTCATGGAGGTGTTAATGAGGATTAAATGATTAAGTTAGAATTAAATTAGCACCTAAGTTGTATTAGGTGCTTACAATAGTGGCTGGCACATGTAAGATCTCAGTATGTGTTGGCTATCTGATTGCTTCTAGTAGTAGCACCTTTGCTATTGCGGCTGCTGCTGCATGGGGATTCTTTTATTCTTTTCAATGGCAGCAGTAAAGAGGGGGAGGCCTGTAACATCCCCTTCTCCATTAACAGCCTCATCCTTTGATATGCACAATGCAGATCACCTTCCAGCCTCAGCACTACCCCTCAACTTCTAAGGAGGAACTCTGGGGTGCCCCTTGGTTTTCACTGTACAAGCCTGCCCTGCAGAATGTCTTCTCCACTGAGGTCCTCCCTGTATTCACGCCTCTCAGTTCATAAAACCCAAACTTCTTACAACATACATATCTCTCCAAACTTTCTTTCACCCACTGTTTTATAGATAAAGCATCACATTTAAGACCCCAAAATTCAGTACAGGCAGTCCCAGGATTATGAATGAGCTCCATTCCTAAGTCTATCTTTAAGTTGAATCTTTATGTAAGTCTCAGTCTTTAAGTCAAATTTGTACATAAATTGGAACAGTTAGGTGCAGTTCACATCTAATGTCAGTTAGTCAAATGTTTTTCTTAGTATATAGTATATAGTGTACCTTTCTATGCACAAAAAGCATTAAACACTTCCAGAAATACCACAAGTGGATGGCTTTAACAAACAGAAAATTTTTTCACTCACAGTCTAGGCAGCTAGAAGTCTGAATTCAGGACACCAGCTCCAGGGAAGGTTTTCTCTATCAGCTCTAGGGGAAGGTCTTTTCATCAAGCTTCCTCTATTCTAGGAGCTTCTCAGCGTAGGGACTGTGGGTCCAAAGGACATGCTCCTCTCTTGGTTCTTCATTCTTGGTAGCATGAAGTCCCCATCCTCTCTGCTTGATTATCTCTTTTGTATCTCAAAAGAGATTGCCCCAGGATACAACCTAATCCTGTAGATTGAGTGCTGCCTCACTAACATAACTGCCTCTAATCTTGCCTCATTAACATCACAGAGATTAGGATTTACAACACATAGGAAAATTACAGCAGATCACAAAATGGTGGAAAACCACTCATCCCTGGAAATCATGGCCCAGCCAAGCTGACACACATTTTGGGGGCACACAATTCAATCCATAGCACATAATAGTACAGTAATAATAATGTTTTGATGTGCATCACAAAGTAGCACTTGTTTGTTATTAAGAACCATTGTATGTACAGTTGCCGCTTGGTATCTGGAGAGGATTAGTTCCAGGACCCCCACAGATACCAAAATCCATGGATGCTCAAGTCCCTTATATAAAATGGCATAGTATTTGCATATAACCTACGCCCATCTTCCTATATACTTTAAATCATCTCTAGATTACTTATAATACCTAGTACAATGTAAATGCTATTGTAACTAATTGTCTCATCACAATTGAAGGCTTGCTCTGGAAGGTAGCCTTTCTCTTCTATGAGTTTCTTGAGCTCTTTTGGGAACACTGATGCTGCTTGGGCATCAGCCAATGCGATTCGCCTGTGATCTTGAAGTGCTTGAGGCTGTAGCACTTTGCAGAGCTAGCCAGCCATCCCTCACTAGCCTGAAACTCCTTCCTCTCGCTCTCCTCAACCCCCTCACACTTAGCCTTTGAGGGATTGCTTTGACCACTTCATTGCTTTTTAGGAGTCATTTTTTCACAGAAACAAAGGGTGCAAACAGCACAAGTAGCAAACGAAGGAGACACCAGGCAAACAATGCTCAAATAACGAGTGCTGGAGGGAGACTACAGCAGGGTATGCCTATACATCACTTCATTCCTGTGGGTTCAACACAGTGCTTGGCATGTGGCAAATTCAGGTTTGGCTTTTTGGAACTTTTTTTCCCCCAAGTATTTTCAATGCAGAGTTGGTTGAATCTGTGGATACAGAACCTGCAGATACAGAGGGCTGACTATACCTTGAATTTTTAATATAATAGGCTTTATGGGGTTGGTTCATAACTATGGGTTGTATGTAAGTCAGATGTTTGTAACCTGGGGACTGCCTGTAAATGCTTTTAGGCTATAAATGCTCCTCTGAGAACTGCTTTGGCCTCATAACACAGGTTTTCATATATAGTACACTTTCTTGTATATTTCTAAACAGACTGTGATTTCAGTTTAGAACTGGGTATATTTGAGTGACAGAGGGATAATCAAATTAACAAGAGACTTAGAACAATAGATATCTGTAGCAAGGCTGAGAGTTGGGAGGAAACAATTTTAATTTTTTATTGACTATTTCCTCTGACTTTTTTTTTTTACTTAGACAGACGTGCGCTGCCGAAGTTACTCAGATAATCTCTCCACCATTCTAGTTCCGAGGCAGAATTCTCTATTCTGTTCCATGAATAGCTCTTGTTAAGAGGCTTTGACTTAAAGAGTACCAAGATGAAACTGAAGCAAGGATCGTTTCTGTGGTACCTCTATCTGGACAAAATATACTGCTTATTATCTGTGAGAAATGTGAAGGCCTTAATAGAATATTTTCACCTTCTTGATGTGCACTGCAAGAACACCTTGAATGGTCAGTACTTTCAGAAATGTTTCTTTGGGGTAGTTACCTGGTTTTTAATTAATGGGCAGGTAAACTTGCAGAACCAGAAACCATATAGTTAACAAATATTTACTTTATCTTCTACATGAAGCACAGAGAGAAATGGTCAACTGAGAGTTGAGACTGTGGCACTTCAGTGGGGCAGATAACATTGCAGGCTCTGTCTGGGGTCAGACTGCCTGGGTTTGAATCCTGGCTCCACCCATTATTCCTGGTTGATTTGGAGAACATGTCATCATTGTCTCTAAGTCTCATTTTCCTCATCTGTAAAATGAGGCTTCTAATAATGGAGTCTATCTCATAGTTTTTTTAAGATGATATTTAAATGAGATAATGTGTAGAAAAGCTTAGCATGGTGTCTGGCACATAATAAGAGTTTAATAAATGTTTGTTATTATTATAATTAATATTCCTGGGGCCTGAACCCCACTCAGGCACAAACCCTCAGGACCCTTCAACAGGACTTCCTCATCTGTCAAATGGGAGGTTTTGGTCAGACACTCTGTAATATCCCTTCTAACTCTTGGTACTTATAAGTGACCAAAAAGTATTGAAGCTGTAGACCCTGTCTGAGTCCACAAACTAATAAAAGATCAGTTATAATACCTTAAAACACTTCAGGTTCTTTTTAGGATAAAGAAAGGGTATATGAGTCGGAATCGACTTGATGGCAACGGGTTTGGTTTTTGGTTTTGATCTGGTTGTTCATTTTGACCTCATAGAGATAAATGTCATTTGTGAATAAAAGTTTTTTCTCCCCCTCATAAAGGTTGTCAAAAGTCCATTCAATCTTAAAGAATAATGATAAAAACAAGAGGACACCTTCTTTTCATACGTTTACATACAGATTTTCTCATATAGATTTACACACAGTATGTCACCAAATCTTCGCAATACCCTGCCCCACATAGACAATTGCAGGGCGCCTAGATGTAAGTAGCTAGACTGACACTGAAAGCAGGGTGTTCTGACTCCAGAGCCCTCTCTCTAAATCTCACTGGAATATTTGCTGAGAAGATTCTGATCTCCCAAGGAGCTAAACCACTCCCCAGTGATGCAGTTCACTGAGAGGTGAAGTCATGCTCATGTCTTCTGGTCAACAAGGGCCTGGATAGTGACCTGAAAGAGTGAAGGGACAGCCTGAAGATTTGCCTTCCTGGGAGATGGTGACTTAATGCCTTGGGGACGTGAGTAGGCCAGATCCAGCTGGTTTTAAAATAGTATTTATTAAGTAGCTACTAAGTACCGCACTCTACTACCCGTCTGTCAGTTTGTTATACTGTGGTGGTTTGCGTGTTGCTGTGATGCTGGAAGTTATACCACCAATATTTCAAATATCAGCAGGGTCACCCATGGTGGACAGGTTTCAGTACAACTTCCAGACTAAGAAAGATTAAGAAGAAAGCTTGATGATCTCCTTCCAAAAAATTAGCCAGTGAAAACCCTGTAGATCACAATAGGATAATGTCTGATATAGTGCTGGAAGATAAGTTCCCTAGGTTGGAAGGCACTCAAAATACCCGGTGGCTGCAACAATAGACTCGAGCATACCAACGATTGTGAAGATGGTGCAGGACGGGGCAACATTTTGTTGGGGGTTGCCATGAGCTGACAACAAAGTACCACACTATAACATTTCTCAAGTAGCACCTACACAAGCATCACTCACTGTGTGTGTGGTGTGTTATTTGCAGGTGTTCATACACAGTGGGGCATAGAGAAGAAACACCAAGAGACCATAAGAAGCCCCCAAATCATGACATTGTGACCAGTGGCTCAGTGTTCTTGGCTATCTTCAGTTGGGGCTTCAAGTTATATAGCCATATTTTAGCTGTTCAGTGGAGCCCTATCGTATGCAAGAGCTAGTTTCTATAATTGAAGGGTAAAGGAAAATCACATGTAGATAAAGTTATACTTGAAAACCCCTTAAATTGGCATACGGGATTTCATCTATACAGTGTGTACAGCAACATACCAATGTATAAATGTATCAGCATGTTTTTCATCTTATGCTCGCTGAGACATAGTGAATGGAATGTCAGGTAAACACTTTTCTCTGTTCTTTAAATTATAGCATTTTTTCCCGGAATGAATTTGATTGAATAAACATTAACTAATGTGCAAAAGAGGTGGCTTCCCCGTGGAAAGAGCACAGGCTGTGGAGTCGGACCTACATCTGAATCCCAGCTCTGCATCTTTCTATGTGAGGTAGACCTTTGCCACTCAAAGTGTGGTCCCCTGACCCACAGCATCCACATCACCTGGGAGCTCGTTAGAAATGCAGAATCTCAGTCCCATGCCAGGTTTTCTGAATCAGAATCTGTATTTTTACAAGATCCTCAAGTGACTGGTATGCCCATACAGTTTGAAAAGCTCTGATATGGACTAGTTAATATCTGGGGCTTATTATAAAAGGGGCATGATACCACTTAACCGGTAGAGTTGTTAGGGTTCAATGCAATGTGGCATTTAAAGTGCCAAACACATCAGGTGTTCAATAATGTCAGTTCCCTTCCCCCATAGTCAAATGCATTTTCTTTATACAAACCTGAGGAATATTGATATTGTCATAGAAGAGGAATTATTTTTTATTTCTCTTAACTTTTAATTATTTCCTGCAAAAGAAAATAACAACAACAAAAAGAGTTGCCCTTGAATTGATTCTGACTCATAGCAACCCCATATGTATCACAGTAGAATTGTGCTCCGTAGGGTTTTCAATGGCTGATTTTTTGGAAGTAGGTCACCAGGCCTTTCTTTGAGGTGCCTCTGGGTGAATTTGAACCACCAACCTTTCAGTTAGTAGCTGAGTACTTAACTGTTTGCGCCACTCAGGGAGAGGCCCAGGTAAAATGTCAGCTTCTCCAAAGAAGTGTCTGTTCTAGTTGCCCAGTAAGAATTAAGCTCTCCTTCCACATACAAGGAAACCCTGGTGGCGCAGTGATTAAGAGCTATGGCTGCTAATCAAAAGGTTGGCAGTTCAAATCCACCAGGTGCTCCTTGGAAACCTTATGGGGCAGTTCTACTCTGTCCTGTGGGGTTGCTATGAGTAGGAATCGACTTGATGGCAATGGGTTTTTTGGGTCCACACACAAGCTTGTTAGATATGTTAGCCTCTGCCGTTATCGGTTATGTATGCACATCTGTCTGCTCCATGGAGTGTGTGAGCTGGGGTCAGGAACCAAGCCCTGCCCACTATCTCATCCACCACAGGACCTGGCACAGTGCTTTTCCACATGGCTCAAGGGCAGTTAAGCTTTGAAAAAGGTGTGGGAAGTACTTGGAATCATGGAAGTTATAGTGGCAAAACCAGAAACAAAAGTCTACCCAGGTCAACGAGCTTTCAAAATTACTCCCAGGTGGCATAATGGTTGAGCACGCGGCTGCTAACCTAAAGGTCGGTGGTTCGAACTCACCAGCAGCTCCGCAGGAGAAAAAACCTGGTGATGTCCCAGAAAGATTACAGCCTAGGAAACCCTATGGGGCAGTTCTACTCTGTCATATAGGGTCGCTATGAGTCAGAATCGACTTGACGGCACACAACAACATGTAGCTCCTGGTTGTTGAGCATTTGGGAAGTGCTTCTGAATAATCCGTCTCCTCACCCCCCCCCACCTTAATAGATGTGCTGTTCTTTCACTTCCTGCATCATGTGACCAACCTGAACCGGCCACAGATCATGTTTATATTTGACATGCTGGACTGGAATGCTGTGGGCGAGATTGGTTTTGACCAGTTCTACATGTTGGTTTGCATACTGCTGTCACATCAGGCAAGTAACAAGTAAGGCTCTGGGGCAGAGGGGAAAGAGCTTGGCTGCCACTATCATCTGGCTAAAGGTAGCTCTGAATTAAGAATGCATCAAAATTTTCCTTCCTTTCACTAACAACAAGAGGAAGAAAAAAATGAGGGAGGTTAATTTGGGTTCCCAAATAGTCCGTCTATAACCTAGAACATTTCTACAATATCTCCTCAGCCTCTACTGCTGCTCTTTCCCCATCTCCAGCCCTCCCATGGTCTCGCTTTCTAAAGCACAGATCTTAGCTGGGCACGTCCCTGCTTGGCATGTCCTTCCTCGCTTGGTATCTTAGTTATCTAGTGCTGCTGTAACAGAAATACCACAAGTGGATGGCTTTAACAAACAGAAATTTATTCTCTCACAGTCTAAACGTCCAAATTCAGGGTGTCAGCTCCTGCGGAAGGCTTTATCTCTCTGTTGGCTCTGGGGGAAGAGCCTTGTCATCAGTCTTCCCCTCATCTAGGAGCTTCTCAGCACAGAGACCCCAGTTCCAAAGGACACCCTTTGTTCCTGGCTCTTCTTGCTTGGTGGTATAAGGTCCCCTTCCTCTCTGCTCGATTCTGTCTTTTATATCTCAAAAGAAATTGACTCAAGATACTGAGTTCTGCCTCATTAACATAACTGCCTCTAATCCTGCCTCATTAACATCATAAAAGTTAGGATTTACAACACATAGGATAATCACATCAGATCACAAAATGGTGGACAATCACGCAATACTGGGACTCATGGCCTAGCCAAGTTGACACACATTTTTGGGGGACACAACTCAATCCATGACTTGGTTTATCTGATGATCCTCTAAGAATCATCTCAAGTGCCTCACACCCTCAATGGTCCATTTTCCCAGCAAGTTCTCTGAAGGGGGTGAGATGAGACACACTCATTTTGGGTTCCCACCTTACTTTAGACACCCTTCTAGTGTAGGGTCTATTTATCTATTTCCCATGCCTTGAGGACAGGAACCTTGTGTGGTCACCATTTTATTGCCAGTGCCGTGATGCTTCATGAGTAGTTTTCCACTGAATATAAAGAAATGCACTGAGGTGACTAGAGTTCTGTTTAGCGGTGGAATTGATTACTACAGGGGCAGTAAGTTCCCCTTGAATGCAGATGCTAAAGCAGGACCTGATGCATTGATGACAGAACCCTATCAACCCTTAACTTCTATGATTTTGCCTTTTAGTTTTCTAGGGAATAGATGAGTGAACACGAGTTTTCATGTAACAAGTTTATAAAGTGGCACCAGCACCATGTCTGCTTGTCTTATGAATTTCTTTCAAAACAGAACCACTTGGAAGAGCAATTTATTTATCGCCATTCCCGGCCTGTCTTTGAGCTGCTTGACCTGGATGGGGACCTGAGAATTAGCCTAGATGACTTCAGATTGTACAGTTTTCTCTTCAATATTAAAAAGCAGGAACTCGAAGAGCTCTTCCATGACTTTGATATCACAGGTGACCATGTAAGTGCAGATCCCCGAAGTGGGGCATGGCAGCCTCTCTGCCCAAAAGCAGAGGGCAGTGTTCTACTAACTACCGTAGAGATGGTTGAGGAGGAGGGTGGGGAAAACCTCCTCAAATAGGCATATTGCATGGTGCTGAGATCAGAAGAAGGAGCCCTAGGTGGTGCAATGGTTAAGCGCTTGGCTGCTAACAGAAAAGGTTGGCAGTTCGAACCTACCCAGCAGCTTTGCAGGAGAAAAGATCTGGCAATCTGCTCCTGTAAAGATTACAACCTGGGAAACCCTATGGGGCAGTTCTACTCTGTCATACAGGGTAGCTATGAGTCAGAATCGACTCAATGGCACACAGCAAGATCAGAAGAAAATGAAAGAGATTTATAGGCCCATGGAAGAGATAAGATTAGACATAAAGTGCTATGTTACATACACGGATAAAAAATGCAGAAGTTTAGAGAAGGAAATATATTAACATGGCAGTAGTTGGTGTTGGTGTTGGGGTGTTATAGATTTGAATAAGTAGAAATGAAGGAATTCTATGATGGGGACATGAGCAAAATCCTGAGAACACAGCTATGGTGAAGACAGCGAATTCTGCCTATTTAAAGAGGAAGCCGGTGTTGGAGAAGCAAGTGGAAGCTAAGGTTGAAAAGGTGAGATGATCACATTGTAAAGAACCTTAGATGCCAGCCTGAAGTGTCTGGACTTGACACAGAAGAAGTAAGTACGTGACCTTGAGTTCCCTTAGAGGCTATACTACTTCTCTATTCCTGGTACTAAACTGTAACTATGTCCTAATTACTGGGCCTCTTTAAGTTTCCAAGTTTTTCAGTGAGAAGTGATTACAATCCTGCTGTTATCTGCAAAGAAGTATCAAATTCTCCCTGAAATAATTTTTCTTTTTCTTTCAACACAAGCGTCTTAATTACAAGGAATTTAAGCTGTTTACAATCTTCTCCATTGACAAATACCAGGAGAGGCAGAAAGCCGAGAAAGAGAAAAAGTATCCTCTCAAAAAGAGTCTCCAAACAAGGTGATGTGCTTCCAAGAAAGAGTATTCTTCAAAAAAAAGAATCTGAAAGTAGACTATAAAATCAAAACTGTTAACATATGTCTAAAAATAAATTTAGAACTCAAAGTGGTTATCTTTACGTCGCCGTTTACTTAAAAAGGGTCCATGAGTGCTCTTTAATGAGCAGATTCTTTTTTTTTTTTTTTAAGAATTATTACCATTGAATTATTTTATTAATGGAGGAGACATTTTCCTGATGGTACTGGAATATACGATGCACACATGTCTTCTTAGTGGGTAAACTGATGTCCATCCCTGACACCACTTAGTATCAGGCAAGGTGAGCCCCCACACCACCCCCTTGTCTCTCATTTGTGTGTTATCAGTGTGAAATGACAAACTCAGTGGAGACTGGCCCTCACAGTACCTGGGATAAATGAACCTCCACACATATATGTTTTTTTCTCTTCCCCTCCCTTCCCCCCCGCCCTGATTAACCTGTTCTCTGTAACATATTTGTAAGGATTTCCAGCCTGGGATTAGTAGCTGGCAGGATGTGCAAGGGACAGATTTTTACCTTCCTTCCAGGAAATCAGAAAGTAATCAGCAGATTCTTAATCTTACTAACCTATTGACTTAATTCAGAACTCACAGGGAACTACTTTGTCAACAGGTCCCAGTTCTGTTGCTGCTTTTCAGATCAACGCTGTTTGTTAGGTCCCTGTGTTCCCAATAATTACCAGTACTTACTGGAGCTAAGTAGTTGACAGAAGGTGAAACTTTCCTGATACTTGTCACTAGTGACCCAGTACTCTCAGAATCCTTCCCATCCTCCCAGTCCTTGGGCTGAGACCACCTGGATGAAAGAAGCATCAGAGTAGCCAATGGTGAAATGCCTCTAACCATAGGGAAATGGAATTTGAAGGATGTGGAGGCTGTGTTCTTCCTACAACCTGATTTAATCTCTGATGAGTTAGATGCTTAAGACTGTATCAGATCTACCAAGGTAAAAGAGTTGTTATGTGCCCTTTTGTATAATTAATGCCTTGAATAATTTTCATTTCTTTTGGCACGAAACTTGCGATTCCTTCCTGACTCCTTCATGTTGATGATAACTACCATGTATTACATGCTTTCTAGGGTAGGTGCTTTAGATACATGACTTTGTTTATCCTTGTAACTCTGAGGATTAGGTGTTCTGATCCTCAGTTTACAGACTGGGAAATCGAGGCCTAGAGAGATTAAGAACCTTACCCAAAAACACATGGTTCACTAGTGGTAGAGTCAGGATTCAGATGCAAGGTCCATCACACGCCTTTGCTTATTTACCGCCAGGGAGCTGAGTAACTCACTGAAGTTGTGGCAGGTTTCTGTATAAATTTTAAGCTGATATCTCACTGGCTCAGAAAGCCCTTTGGCATCAAGCTGATTACCATATCTCCTTCTACCCTAGCATTTCTGAGGAACAAGTTTAGGGGTTAAAGAAGTACAACTCTAGGATTTCCGAAGGATAGATTACATTATATAACCGATCATAAGGCATTCAATGAGTTCCACAGTACCTGATAACAAAAATCAAATTTGATTACACTTTGTGTGCAACAGATAAGAATACTGCTTATCTAAGATTATCATTCATAATAAGTTAATTTTTTTTTACTGTGCTTTAGGTGAAAGTTTACAGAGCAAATTCGTTTCTCATTAAAAAATTAATGCACAAATTGTTTTGTGACATTGGTTGCCAGCCCCTCAATGTGTCAGTGCTCTCCCCTTCCCTACCCCAGTTTCCCTGTTTCCACTTGTCATGGATTGAATTGTATCCCCCCAAAATATCTGTCAACTTGGCTAGGTCATGATTCCCCGTATTGTATGATTGTCTACCATTTTATCATCTGATGTGAATTCCCCACGTATTGTAAACTCTATCACTGTGATGTAATAAGATGGATTATTGGCAGTTATATTGATGAGTTCTACAAGATTAGACAGTGTCTTAAGCCAATCTCTTTTGAGATATAAAAGAGAGAAGCCAGCAGAGACACATGGGAACCTTATACCACCAAGAAAGCAGTGCCGGGAGCAGAGCACGTCCTTTGAACCTGAGGTTCCTGTGCAGAGAAACTCCCAGACCAAGGGAAGATTGATGACATGGACTTTCCTCCAGAGCCGACAGGGAAAGCCTTCTCCTGGAGCTGACGTCCTGAATTTGGACTTGTAGCCTACTAGACTGTGAAAGAATAAATTTCTCTTTGTTAAAGCCATCCACTTGTGGTATTTCTGTTATAGCAGCACTAGATGACTAAGACACCACTCATGCCGTTTCCTGTCCCTTCCTGCCTTCTCATCTTTGCTTTTGAGCTGGTGTGCCCATTTAGTCTCATATATATGACTGAACTAGGAAATAAGTTAAATGTTTGATAATAGAAATAATGTTAGATAATTCCTATGAACACTCCTCTATCTTTGTGTCTAAGAGATATGGGATTTTGATAACACGCTTATGAGTATGAATAATGTGTTTAGCAGCCAAAACTTCTCTCTTCCTCACATTTATATTATCTGAAATGAATGGAGCAAGAGAAAACTGTAACAACAACAAAAAACCTGAGTCATGCCTAATTCTCTTTGCTCTCTGGTTTCCACGTGGAAATAATGGTATCTGTCTCATGGAATTGTTGTGAAGACAAAAAGATGCAAAGTCTCTCACTTAGAACTTTTCCCTTCCTCTGATTTGGCAACATTTGCAAGTATGCTCCAAGGAGAAAATGATCCTCTGCCAAACAAGTATGGATAGCACTACACCTACAGAGAGTATTGTACAGACTAGTGCTATCTGGCTGGAAGACAGCAGCTAGAGATCAGCCATAGTTCCAAAGTCCCTCATCACTAAGCTCATCTTGGTGTGGGTATCTGCCTCTTCGTGGCAGCTTAGATGGCTTTTGCTACCAGATGGATTTAGGATCTAGGCATGGTTCTGGGAGGAGAAACTTCAAAGAGGTCTTAAGTCTTCTCTCTCGTTTTCCAAGAGGGAATGCTCCTGAGATAAAGGGAAACCATGACATGGATGCTCCCCCTCCCCAGATTCCATTGCTAAAGAATGGGGGGAAGGGGCAGGAAAGGAAGGATAGCCAAAGATAATAGGTATAAACCGAAAACCCAACGCTGTCGAGTGGATTCTGATTCATAGCGACCTTATAGGACAGAGTTGAACTGCACCATAGGGTTTCCAAGGCGTGGCTGGTGGATTCGAACTGCCAACTTTTTGGTTAGCACTCGAGCTCTTAACCACTGCTCCACAAGGGCTCCGATAAAAGGAATTTAGAAAAAAAAAAAAAAAAAAACCCGTTCCAGTTGAGTCAATTCCAACTCACAGCAACCCTATAGGCATAGTAGGTATTAATTTAGGGAGTCCTGGTGGCACAGTGGTTAAGCGCTCAGCTGCCAACCCAGAGATCAGAGGTTTGAACCCACCAGCTGCTCCGTGGGAGAAAGATGTGGCAGTCTGCTTCCATGAAGATTACATCCTTGGAAACCCTATGGAGCAGTTCTACTCTGTCCTATAGGGTTGCTATGAGTCGGAATCGACTCGATGGCAATGGGTTTGGTTTTTGGTACTTTGGCTACATAAATAAATTTTAAACCACATTTACTGACTGAAGTTTCAGGAATTAGCAGGTGGTCATTTCCCCCGTTATTAGTTTCCTAGGGCTGCTGTAACAAATTGCCACCAACAGAGTGGCTTAAGACAACAGAAATTTATTCTCACAGTTCTGGAGGTCAAAAGTCGAAAATCAAGGTGTCAGCAGAGCCAGAATCTCTTTGAGGCTCCAGGGGAGAATCCTTCCTTGCCTCTACCAGCTTCTGGTAGTTGCCGGCAATCCTTGACGTTTCCTGGCTTGCAGGAACATCACTCCAGTCTCTGCCTTAGTCCTCACCCGACCACCCTCCCTTTGTGTCTGCTTGTCTGTTTCTCTGTCCCCAAATCTCCCTCTCCTAGGACACTAATCATTGGATTTAGGGCCCACCCTAATCCAGTATGATCTCATCTTAAATTCGTTACATCTGCAAAGACCCCATTTCCAAATAAGGTCACATTCATAGGTTCCGGGTAGACATGAATTTTGGTGGACACTATTCAACCCAGAGAAACCCTGGTGGCATAGTGATTAAGAGCTACGGTTGCTAACCTAAAGGTCAGCAGTTCAAATCCACCAGGCGCTCCTTGGAAATCCTATGAGGCAGTTCTACTCTGTCCTATAGGGTTGCTGTGAGTTGGAATTGACTTGACAGCAACAGGTTTGGTTTTGGTTTGATTCAAGCCAGTACACCTCCTCTCTGGAAATCATTCAGGTGAATATGGAAAGTATCATGAACCAACTATCAGATTCAAAAAAAAGGATGCCTTTTAAGAGCCTCTTCATAAACTGGGCGGTTCTAGGGTGGAATCAGGAAACAGCATGGTTAGCTCTCATGTGTAAAAACTAAAGTTCAATTGCCCCAGTAAAGTGATACTCCTTTGGGGCTAGGAGTACAACAAAGGAAACAATTTGTGTCTGCTTTAGGCCTTTTTTTTCTTAATTATGTGACTTGAAAAAAAAATTAAAAAAGAAAAATGTGTTTGTAGGTATGCATGTAGATGCTTCAATTTAAATTTCATTATTTCCACAATGAGTTAATCTACTGGATTATGCTTTTAAGTGCAGAGCTAGGCCATGTACACTTAGGTACATTTTGGATGGTAGTAATGTCATAATTGGAGCCCTGCTGGTGTAAGGTTAAGAGCTTAGCTGCTAACCAAAAAGTTGGCAGTTCGAATCCACCAGCTGCTTCTTGGAAGCCGTATGAGACAGTTCTACTCTGTCCTATACGGCCGCTGAGTTTAATGTAATTACATTAGGATTCCTTGGTCAACAAAGTGTGCACCAGTTCTGGGTGCCTAAGCACTGGGTAGAGAGGAGCAGCACTTGCAGGGTAGATGAATGGCAGGCTAGACTGGAGAGATGACTTACCCTGCTATAGCTCAGCCCAGGGCAACAGGCCACAATCTCTGTTAGTTAACAAGGAAGGAATTTTGCGGGAAGCTAAGCGTAATCATTTCTCTTCACCAGTCTTTAGCTCTCATGTATTATCACCTGTAGTCTCATGCCAAAGACAGAGATTAGAAAGACAAAGAGAAATCAACTATGCTGACACCTGCTGAGATAGGCATAGTCACCCATCTTAGCAGCCCCAAGAGAACCAGGGGTACCGGAGGCTTAAGAGAGTACAAGAGACCCAAACAGAAATCATAGGAGACTGACTACAGCAAGAGGTTATTGGCAGCACCCTTGTTTTCCCCTCTTCTCCATAAAAAAAATGTTCAGTCATGGTGTTTCACAGTTGGAGGTAGACACAAAGGTATATCTGGTAATTTGTCCAATTAACAAGAAAGGACAACTGGAAAAGTATACTGTGATGGTTAAGATTGTGTGTCACTTTCGATGGCCATGATTCTCAGTGTTTATATGTGATCACTCCATCATTGAATATGCTATGAGCAAGCAGTCAGTCGAAAGGGAGTTTCCTTGGGGGTGTGGCCTGCATCCGAATATAAGCAGACATTCTGGCTTTTTGCTCTATCTGGATCCTGCGGCTGCCTACCGTTCATCTGACCACCATGCCAGTCTTGGGATTCGTTGCTCTTCACAGCCTGTGAGCGGGAGCCCTGCTCTCTGACTTACCCACCTTGGGTTCACCAGCCTCTGCAGCTATGTGAATTGGGAGAAGCCTCTATCCTGATCCATGGACTTGGGACATGTCAGCCTCTACAATCACATGAGCCATTTCCTTGATATAAATCTCTGTATGTATTTATACACTTTACTAGTTTTGCTTCTCTAGAGAACCCAGCCTAAGACACTGTCTTAGAAATTTTGTCATAAAATAAAGGTGACTTCACATCAATGGGAAAAAGATAAATGAAGATTATTTAACAATCCACTAGCCTGACACCAGAAGAACTAGACAGTGCCTGGCTACCAGTACTAACAACTCTGATCAGGATCACAATAGAAGGTCCTGGACAGAGAGAAACATGTAGAACAAAATTCAAATTCATAAAAAAGACCAGACTTACTGGTCTGATAGAGACTGGTGGAGCCCCTGAGACTATGGCCCTTAGACACCCTTCAGATCTGGAACTGAACCCACTCCCAGAGATCATCTCTCAGCCAAACAACAGCAGGCCTATAAAGTGAACAGTAACACCCGTGAGGAATGTGCTCCTCAGAACAATCAACCATACGAGACCAAAAGGGCAGCATTTGCCCAAAAACAAAGTTCAGAAGGCAGGAAAGGGCAGGAAAGATGGGCAAATGGAAATGGAGAACCCAGGGAGGAAGGGGGTAGAGTGCTGTCCCATTGAGGGGACTGCAACTGTCATGAAACATGTGTATAAATTGTTGAATAGGAAACTAATTTACTCTGTAAACTTTCACCCAAACCACAATACAATGTTAAAAAATATACTGATTTAATAAATTGTATAAGGAAAACTGGAATTACAAAAATCTGGACTGCTACTCTATTCCTTGCACCAAAATAAACTCCAGATAACAATGAAACCATAAAAGAAATACTAAAAACATGAGAAAAAATTTTTTGTAATCTCAGGATGGGGAAGATCTTTTGAAACTATAAAGAAAACCCAGAAGCCATAAAGTAAGATAGATAGATATGATCATTTAAAACACATGGTACAACTATCGGTCTTTTCCAGTCCAGAGCAAAGGAGAGGAAAAAAACTAAAGACTCAAAGGAGCAATGAGTCAAAAGGACTAATGGACCACATGAACCACAGTCTACACGACCAAGTGCCCAGAACTAGATGGTGCCTGCTACAGCTGCTGACTGCTCTGATGGGGATGACAACAGAGGATCCCAGACAGAGCGGGAGAAAAATGCAGAACAAAAGATCAAATTCACAAAAAAAGACCAGACTTACTGCTCTGACAGAGACTGGAGGAACCTCTAAGACTATGGCCCCTGGACACCCTTCTAACTCAGAATTGAAGCTGCTCCCAAAGTTCACTTTTCAAAGATTAGGCAGGCCCTTAAAACAAATGGAGCCCTGGTCGCACAGTAGTTAAGATCTATGGCTGCTAACCAAAAGGTCAGAAGTTAGAATCCACCAGCCACTCCTTGGAAACCCTATGGGGCAGTTCTACTCTGTCCTTAGAGGGTTGCTATGAGTCAGAATTGACTGGACGGCAATGGGTTTGGTTTGGTTTTTGGTTATAAAACAAAGAGTAACACGTGAGGAATGTCCTTCTTAGATCAATGAAGTATAGGAGACCAAATGGGCAACATCTGCCCAAAAGCAAAGACAAGAAGGCAGGAAGGGAGAGAAAAACAGGACGAATGGACACAGGGAACCCAGCATGGAAAGGGAAAGGGGGAAGAGTCCTGACACATTGCGGGATTGCAACCAATGTCACAAAATAATGTGTATAAATTTTTGAATGACAAACTAATTTGTTCTGTAAACTTTCATCTAAACCACAAAATAGATATATAATAGCAAAAAAAAAAAAAAAATTTACACATGGCAAATTCCACAAAAACCAAAGAAATGACATGATAGAAAAAGAAATTTCCATAATATAAAAGATATTTACTAATCAGAGGATATAGACAAAAATGCAGTAGGAAGATGGGCAAAGAGACAATTCTCAGGGAAAAAAACCACAAAGTGTCATTAAATATACAGTAAGATGCTAAACTTAACTCACAATACAAAATAAAACCACATGATAAAGCTTTTCACCTATCAGATTGCCAAAGATAAAAACGTTGATAGGGTATAGGGAAATAAGCAGTCATACTGCTATAGTATAAATTGGTAAAATCTATTTGGATGGCAATTTAGCATCCACTGTAAATGTACATACTCTTTGATTTAATAATTTTCGCTCTAGGAGCACATTCCTTAACTTAGATTCCTTAACTTACTCACACAAAGGTGTATCTCCAGCATGGTTCACAGCAGCAAAAGACTGGAAATAGCCTAACTGCCCAGAATTAAGGGTCTGAAGTTAACTGTGGTACTCCATACAATGGAATGGTACTGCAGCTGTAAGAGGAAGCAGCAGCTCCAGATCTACTTATATGAACAATCTCTACAAGATTAACAGAAAATCCAAAGGTGCAGAAGAAAAGCATATGTATTTATGGAAAAAGGGGGCTGGGTTGGTGGGTGAATCTGCTCATACACTCATGTGCGCTAGAACAGCAATTATTGAAGAGTGGATCCCTGACAAGCAGCACCACTACCACCTGGGAATTTGTAAGAAATACAAACTATTGGGCCCCACCCACACCTACTGAATCAGAAACTCTGGTGGTAGGGCCCAGCAATCTGTGTTTTAATATGCCTTCCAGGTGATTCTGAAGCATACTCAAGTTTGAGAACCACTGCGGTAGAGTATCTTTAAGGATATACAGAAAACGAGTACAGTCATTAGCTGTGGGGAGAAGTAGGAGATGAGACTCTTCTCACTTTGGTTCGTCTGGAACATTTTAACCATGCACATGTATTGCCACTTTAAAATTTAAAAATTTAACATAACAAAATCTGCCACTTTGATCCAAAGTGGATAACAAATGACCTCAGTGCTTCCGAAAAACTGAATAATGAGTTTGGTTTACAGCACGATTCTTAAAGAGAAAAAACGACAGCCTATTTCAGACCAAGGTTTAAATGCAGAAGATGAAGCATGTCTGTAAATGGCGATGTAAGATTTGGTATAGCAGAGTCTAAGTCTAGTGATAATGAACTTGTTATTTATTGAGCTGAGGTTTTAAAAAGGAGGAAAACCTTCACACTTCTTATTGAATGAGGCAGATTACCCTTATATTGAGTGACAATAATTAAAAACGCAGAATAAAGGCAAAGACAAGGAGAAAAATTGAATTTTTTTTTTTAAAAAAGCACAAAAACCCTACATACTAAAATTATACACATCAAGTATTGGTCCAATCTTACATCAATCTATTTATAATTAAACAGCACCATGGTTTTCTCACCTAGGTTCGTTAAACATGCCTGGAGAATTTATTATTCAAAGTATATGTTCCTTTAAAATAAAATAAACTCTTAAGACGGCTCAAATCAACAGACAAAAAGGACATTTTACCAACTATAGATTATTGATGACATCACCAAATTTACTTAAGAAAAATAGGTCTGAACATTTTTTTTCCAGTTGATAAACTTTGAGATGTTGCTGTTCAGAGTGGCACACAAATGAACAAAAGAACTTTGTGATGACAGAGGCATTTTATTTAGATACCCTTATACTTTCCCCTCTGAATGTAAAAATTCTCCTTTGGAATTAATGCTGCTGTCTTCTCTTGAATTTAGACTCAGTCATCAACAAACCTAAGTCAGACGTAGCCACAATCTTAAAAATGATTGCATAAAAAAAGGGAAATAGTTAAAGCTCTTAGAAACATGATAAGTTATAATTATAGATATATCTAATCAGGCTATAGGAAATTTAATATCATTTTAAATATTACATTTAAACTAATTAGCACTTTCATTTTGCCATTAAAATTAATAATGGTGCTTCATATCCAAAGAGGTGTGGAAGTCTGACACTGTCCAACTGAGAACAGCAGAAGTACCTTCTTGCCTCTACTCTTCCATTTCATGGATTCTTGGGGGTAAAATGATCACGTCAGCCCCTTCTCACGTATGGAACCAACTTTTTTTAAAAAAAGACTCCAAATTAAACATAATTCTCAGCAGCTTTACTCCTTGCCACAGTAGAGAAGAATGAGGTTACCTCACAGAGTTTCTCAGTCCCCTAATCCAATTTGCAGATGGTTCTTAATTTACCTCTTTGCTAGGAAAGATGAGGGAGGGAAATTGTCATCCACCATGACTAGAGGTTCACAGTGAACTGAAAAGCACTAAGGTATAAAGCAATGTTTCATCATTTGGTCTCACTGCTGATGTTTAAGTGACCTCAGTAAACCTTTTACACTTGTAAATTTTGAGTTGAAATTTTCTCTGAAAGACTGAAAATAGGCACAGTTCTCTCAGGCATAGATTGAATGGGTTTTCCTTACACCCTTCCTGCAAACTGGGGGAGAAGAGATAGTACTTTATTACTCTCTAGTGAAAACAGCTGTACTTGATTCATTGTGTTTCCTGGCCCAGGAACTAGGCATTTGGGGGCACAGTTAGCTATGAAAAATTCTAAGCAGAGTAGGTAGATCAATGAAGGTATTATATAGTAGTGATCTTCTAAGCCTGGATATGAAAACAGCTTTGTTATATAGACATTTCAAAATACTCATGCATCAAGAAGATGAGAGATGTTTCAACTGAGTATCAGTTGAAAATCAGAGATCTGACTGCATTGACTAAATTATTGCCTAGTGTTCCAGAAGGGTGGCTGCCATTGACAGGATGGAAGGCACCAAAATTTAGTGTGAGTGTGAAAAAGGAGCTCAACATATGGGGATGGGAAAAGCAACACTGAAACACAATTCGCCAGTCTGTACTCGTTCATGGCTAAATAGTAATTAAAACAGAATAGAAGCACTCTGCTCTTTGTTTCAATAAAAAAAGCTCAAATTTGTAAGTATCATCAATGATTTCTGGAAATTGTATAATTTATTAAAAAAAATATTTTGTATTCAAAAGGTGCTAGGTGCTGTTCTTAATGATGCAATGTTCTGTTTACAGTCCAAATCATTTAAATACAACCATTATACAGGGTTGGATGTTTTAAAATAAATGGCTATCTCATTTCTTAACTGCCTCTCAAATTAGAAATTGTAATTACATGAGTCTCAAAGCCTGGCTCTTTGTGTTTTATTAATTATTTTTGTTGGTCTCCATCACAGATGGAAATTTTCACTGGTCATTCCTCAGAACTAAATCCATTCATAGGAAATTCAGAGCAGTGAAAATAAATTTCACCCCATAGGGTAGGAAACAACAACATTAACAATCATAAAAAGGAATGGGAGGGGTTGAAGGACCAGCCAACAGGACCAGTTCAGTTCTCAACTGGTGTTGGGTTCTGCAAAGGTTGGCTCACTATAACCTGTACAACATAGTCCTTTGGGATCTTCAGCTCTTCCAACTTCATTTTGTCGGTGAGAGGTCTGCCAGAAAAGAACCAACGCTGACTACTCGGTTCTACTCCTTCTGCTGCGTGTAACCGCCTCTTCATGTGGAATACTGTGTCTGTACTGCGGACCACCAGTTTGAGGTCTTTGCCTGTGGAAAGGCGCAAGCGGAGCTGACATTCATAACCAGAATTGGGGGGTGGCTCAGGAATATCCAGAGTCTCTATGTCGCTCTTTTCTTCTATCATGTTGATTGGTGGTGCCAAGCAATAGACCGGAAGCTGATATCTGTTTCCCAATTCATCATAGCACTCTGTAAGTGCACCTTCAGAAAGAGAGAGATACAAATAAGAGTTTAAATCTAAACAAAGGCAGTCATTTCCATCTTGCAAACTGCTTAAGCCTCTCTTGCTAGTACGCCATTGTAGAGAAAAAATATATAAAGTAATGCCAATCATTGTTAGCTGATCATCAAGGCTCATGTCCAATTATTTGAGTATTTATCTAATTTTAAGTTAACTAGGACCCTAGCTCCTTTCTCCTTAGTCTCACCCCTTTCTAACTCATTTTATAGCTAATTCACACTTTCATTAAAAGATAATCACAGGAAATAAAAGCACACAGAATTCAAATTTACTATTATTAATGCTTGGATGGTGCAGGACTGGGCAGCGTTTTGTTCTGTTGTACATAGGATCGCACCTAACAACATTAACGCTTAGATCAGATCAAAGGGATATCTTTTAAAGAAACAAATCAGCTACCTTTGGGGAAAAAAAAGGCAAAAAAATGAATTCCTAAGCCCAATTCACAATAGTATGTTCCAGAGCAATTTTCTTAGTGCCTGGACTTCCTACATTGAAGTACTTGGCCAGAGTTCCTTAGTCCAAAGAGACCACAACCTAGGAATGACAAGCTTACCAGCTGCCTCAGACTCACAGCTTATGCATGTATCTCATCAGCACAATGACCACAGAAGTGACTGAGGTGTTTTATTTACCGCATTTAATCCATCTGTTACAGAGAAGCTATGCGTTAAAAAGGAAGAACAAAAGAGGTATGAAGTTTATAACCAGCTAGCTCAGGGAAGGGAAAGAAAGCACTTGTGGTTTAAAAGAAAAAAAAAAGTATCAATGGCTAATTTAAAAAAAAATTTTTTTATTGTGCTTTAGGGTGAAAGTTTAAAGTGCAAATTAGTTTCTCATTCAAAAATTAATACACAAATTGCTTTGTGACACTGGCTGCAATCCCCGCAATGTGTTAGCACTCTCCCCCCACTTTCCACCCCGTGTTCCCTGTATCTATTCATCCAGTTTTCCTGTCCCTTCCTGCCTTCTCATCGTTGCTTTTGGGCAGGTGTTGCCCATTTGGTCTTGTAAACTTGAATTAAGGAATTAATTAATTGAGGAATTAAGAAGCGCATTCCTCACGTTACTGTTTGTTTCATGTTGCTCTTATGTGCCTTCGAGTCGGTTTCGACCCACAGGGACCCTATAGGATAGAGTAGAACTGCCCACAGGGATTCCAAGGAGTGGCCGGTGGATTCAAACTGCAGACCTTTTGGTTAGCAGCCAAGCTCTTAACTACAGGCCTGTCTAATCTTTGGCTGAAAGGTGGACTTTGAAAGTGGCTTCAGTTCTGAGTTAGCAGGGTGTCCAGGGGCCATAGTTTCAGGGGTTCCGCTAGCCTCTGTCAGACCAGTAAGTCTGGTCTTCTTTTGTGAATTTGAATTTTGTTCTACATTTTTATCCCGCTCTGTCGGGAACCTCTATTGTGATACCCGTCAGAGTGGTCTGTGGTGGTAGTTGGGCACCATCTAGTTCTTCTGGGCTCAGGCTGGTGGAGACTGCGTTTCATTAGTCCTTTGGCTGGGCTAATATTTTCCTTGTGTCTTTGGTTTTCTTCATTCTCTGCTGTGCTAATTTCTTTATAAAGCATAAACAATGCATTATAATTACCAGGACCTCCCTTGGGGCACATGAAAGAATACTTAATGTTTCATTTTAATGTTATTCATAGCATGTCCTTTGCTTAAACTGGAACATTAGTGTCAGCTGATTATCAATTTGGATAAAAAAGAAAAACATCTACCATATTCAAAACACTCATAAACAGAGTAGTGAATATGGGGAGTAGGACACTGACAAGTGGTCATCAATTAACAGATGAGTTCATGAACCCATTTTTGTGGTTACTGTTAGCCCTCGCAAATGAACGGACTATGTTGTGATGAACAAAGTCAATTGAGTTGCTGGAGATTAAGGTATAACACTCAGTCACTTATCACTGGTAAGCCTATTCATTACTGATGAATAGGGTGAAAATATGAAGCATCTGAAAACGAGACTGGAACGTCACCAATCCACAGTGGGTTTGACTGGGTCTACTTTCTAAGTTACATCAGATGGGCTTGATGATATAGCTCAGTCATCAAGCTTGACACACATGAATCTTCCCTCCCTCACCTCAGATACTGAAAGATACTGTTTTGGCCTCTGTGTTGTTCACTAATGAATGTGAACATTGCTATGACATTGTAGAAATGATCTACTTCAAGCACAGCTGTGATCACTAGCAGTCCCCTATACCAGTAACCACCACACTATAGTACCAATGTATTTATAAATATGGACAAAATCTGTTGTGTAAGCTTGTTTATATATAGCTGACACAAAAAAGCCTACCAGTGCCTTTCAGATGGGCTGGCTATCAGGAGAACAAGGAAAAGAAAGAGAAGAGCTCACTACAGACCTATCACTTCTGTTAGGGAAATATCTTCAGACACATACCCCACTGATATTGGGGGATTAATTAGCATCAGCCTTATTTTTATGGGTATAATATATTTACATGATTGTTCTGTGAGAAAACATTCCCAATTATTACCTTTGGAATCAGATCACCAAGATGAAATTCCCAGCCTTGTTACTAACTAGCTGTGCAAACTTGAATACTCTGTAACTTGAAATTGTTTTCTCAAACAGCGAAATGACGTAGGCTAAACTGCTAAATAGTAGTTTCCAGGTTTATGCCTGCTTCCTCATCTTCATGCACTACGGCAGATGTAAAATAGCAGGACTATAAACTGAAGCAGTCAAACTGCAGGCAGAATGATGTCTTGACTGAAAAGCAGCCTGCATTTTTAACTTCCCTGGAGACTAGGGCTAGAGATGCCATCACAGGCTCTTGGCACATTGTATAGTGCCACAAGGAGCCCTGGTGGTTCGATGGTTAAGCACTCAGCTGCTAACAGAAAGGCTGGTGGTTCAAATCCATCCAGCAGCATTGCAGGAGAAAAGAAAGACCTGGAGATCTGCTCCAGTAAAGATTACAGCCTAGAAAACTCTATGAGGCAGTTCTACTCTGTCTCATTGGGTCATTATGAGTTGAAAACTGACTCGATGACACGTAACACCACCACCACCACCAATACAGTGCCACAACAGTAGTGGACACCCATCTCAAAACAAATATTCACTCTAATAAGACTGTTGGCTCTTCCTAGATCTGAACAGTCACTCCTCCATCACAATGGAAAGAACCAAGTCTTTTCCCTTCTGCCCTTCAGTCCAGCGAAGTCAGGACTCAGTTTTCAAATTGCAAATGGGAGAGAACAAAAATGCCATTGAAGGGTACAGCTAGTCTCCAGTTCACGATACTGAATTGAAATTAACTACCCAGTTTCTTCATTACTTCAAAGCTCCATATTTTAATATTTTTTAGAAAAGGTAACTTGTTTTTTATTTAAGTTTTCTGGCTCATCTACTTTTTTGCTCACTTAACTTCTGCTAAATTATAATCTGAGTTATAAATGCAGATGATGAAGTAAAATATGATTTAATTTTATTTTAAGGCTAGTTTTATTCTCTCTCCCAAATTAAATACCTGGGATAATAAAGTACCTCGGAGATACTGTGGCTTCAGTTCCAGACCACTGCAATATAAGTTGAGTATTGCAATAAAGAGAGTAACAAGAATTTTTTGGTTTCCCAGTGCATATAAGTTGTTTACACTATACTGTAGTCTATTAAGTATGCAAAAGTTTTATGTCTAAAAAAATGTACATACCTTAATTAAAAAAATACTTTATTGCTAAAAAATGCTAACCATCATCTAAGCCTTCAGCAAGTCATAATCTTTTTGCTAGCGGAGGGTCTTGCCTCCATGCTGATGGCCACTGAATGATCAGGGTGGTGGTGGTTGCTGAAGGCTGGAGTGGCTGTGGCAATTTCTTAAAATAAGACAACAATGAAGTCTGCCACACCAACTGATTCTTCCTTTCACAAAAGATTTCTCTGTAGCATGTGATGCTGTTTGATAGCATTTTACCCAGAGTAGAACTTCTTTCAAAATTGGAGTTAATCTTCTCAAATCCTGCTGTTGCTTTATCAACTAAGTTTATATAATATCCTAAACCTTTGTTGTCATTTCAACAATGATTCCAGCATCTTCACCAGGAGTAGATTCTACCTCAAGAAATCACTTTCTTAGTTCATCCATAAGAAGGAACTCCTCATCTGTTAGTTTTACCATGAGATTGCAGCAATTCAGTCACATCCTTAGGTTCCACTTCTAATTCTAGTTCTCTTGCTATTTCCACCACATCTGCAGTTACTTCCTCCACTGAAGTCTTAAACCCCTCAAAGTCATCCCATGAGGGTTGGAATCAACTTCTTCCAAACTCCTGTTAATGTTGATATTTTGACCTCCTCCCATGAATCAGAAATGTTTTTAATGGCATCTAGAATGGTGAATCCTTTCCAGAAGGTCTTCCATTTACTCTGCCTAGATCCATCAGGGGAATCACTATCTATGGCAGCTACAGCCTTATGAAATACATTTCTTAAATAACAAGACTTCAAAGTCAAAATTACTCCTTGATCCACGGGCTACAGAATGGATGTTGTGTTAGCAGGCATGAAAACAACATCAATCTCCTTGTACATCTCCATCAGAGCTCTTGGGTGACCAGATGCATTGTCAATGAGCAGTAATACTTTGAAAGGGATCTTTTTTTCTGAGCAGTAGGTCTCAATAGTGGGCTTAAAATATTCAGTAAACCATGTTGTAAACAGATATGCTGTCATCCAGGCTTTGTTGTTCCCTTTGTAGAGCATAGGCAGAGTGGATTTAGCATAATTCTTAAGGGCCCTAGGATTTTCAGAATGGTAAATGAGCAATGGCTTCAACTTAAAGTCACAAGCAGCATTAGCTCCAGCAAGAGAGTCAGCCTGTCCTTCGAAGCTTTGAAGACAGGCAGGGACTTCTCCTCTCTAGGTATGAAAGTCCTAGATGGCATCTTCTTCCAATATAAGGCTGTTTCATCTAAACTGAAACTCTGTTGTTAAGTGTAGCCACTTTCATCAGTTATTTTATCTAGATCTTCTGGATAAATTGCTGCAGCTTCTACACCAGCACTTGCTGCTTCACCTTGCACTCTCCTTAAGCCTCAAGAACCAACCTCTGCTAGGTTCAAGCTTTTCTTCTGCAGCTTCCTCACCTCTCTCAGCCTTCACAGCACTGAAGAGTGTCAGGGTCTTGCTCTGGATTAGGCGTTCGCTTAAGAGAATGTTGCGGCTGGTTTGATCTATCCAGACCACTAAAACTTTCTCCGTATCAGCAATAAGGCTGTTTTACTTTCTTAACCATTCATGCGTTCACTGTAGTAGCACTTTTAATTTCCTTCAATAACTTTTCCTTTGCATTCACAGCTTGGCTAACTGTCTGGCAGAAGAGGCCTAGCTTTCTGCCTATCTTGGCATTCCACATGCCTTCCTCGTTAAGCATAATCATTTCTAGTTTTTGATTTAAAGTGAGAGATGTGTGACTCTTCCTTTCACTTGAACATTTAGAGGCCACTGTAGGGTTATTAACTGGCCTAATTTCAATACTGTCATATCTCAGGGAATAGGGAGGCCTGAGGAGAGGGAGAGAGATGGAGGAATGGCTGGTCAGTCAAGCAGTCAGAACACACACAACATTTATCAAGTTTGCCGTCTTATACGGGTGCAGTTCGTGGCACCCTCAATTACAGTAGTAACATCAAAGATCACTGATCACAGATCACCATAATAGATATAATAATAATGAAAAAGTTTGAGATATTGTGAGAATTGCCAAAATGTGACAGAGAGACATGAAGTGAGTACATGCTGTTGGAAAAATGGCATCGACAGACTTGCTCGACACAGGGTTGCCACAAACCTTCAATTTGTAAAAAATGCAACATCTGCAGAGCACAATAAAGTGAAGCGCAATAAAGTGAAGCGCAATAAAACGAGGTACGTCTGTATCAATAAAAATAATCACTGTTTACAATGTAGTCCGTAGCTGAATATTAGTCCAGAATTACCTATTTAAAGCAGACTGGCTCCTCTATAGCCCAGACCCTTTTGAGTAATCTACTCCCAATCCTCCACCATTTAATGCCCCCAAATCTCTAAAGACAATACTTCTCTGCTAGTAGTGATGTCTACCCCAAACCACCTCTTTCAGCAGTTTGTAAGGTCACTAGGAAACAAGTCTTACATTCCACAGTCACTGCATGAAACATTTATTAAGCACCTCAAAGTGTGTGGGGCATGTCACTAGCACTGAGGAGAGAGGCTGCAAGAGAGCTAAGGTAGTTGTCACTGATCCCTGGGAGCTTACAATCAAGGGCAAGCAGATACAACATCCCCAACACAGACTTAATTACCAACTGATACACTGAAACACAGGAACTGAGACCTTGCAGAATGCAGAATGGAAAAGTGACCAGAGCTGGTTGAGCCAAAAAGGAGACACTGCAGAAACAGCATTTAAAGACACAGAAAAGAAATGAACGGCACTCCAAGAAAGAAGAAATGGTATGAAAACAAGAATAAGTACGAGATAAGTACAGAACAGTTAAGTGACTGCTGCGGTGGAATATAGAATTAGTAGGGTGAAATTAGTAAATGGACAGCAACAGCAGAAAACGTTGACAGAAGGGTTCAGGAGTTTAGACTTCATTCTACAGAAACGCCCTAAAGATGACTACGATTCAACAAATACCAAGTGTCTACTATATGCCAGGAGTGCCTGGGTGGTGCAAATAGTTAACACGCTCACTGCTAACCGAAAAGCTGGAAGCTGGAGTCTAACCAGAGGTGCCTCAGAAGAAAGGCCTGGTAATCTAATTCCAAAAAATCAGCCACTGAAAACCCTACGAAAGTCAGTTCTACTTAGACACACTTGAAGCTGCCATGAGTTGGATCAACTCAAAAGCGATTTTTTTTTTTATATCTATACGTCAAGCAATCAGTGTTCTGGATGTAGGGTTATACTAGTGAACAAGACAAAGCTTGAAGATTACTTCACCATCTGTATGAAGGGAGAATGACTGACTGGAACCAGGGGGGCCTGCTAAATGATTGCTCGACCATAGGAAGAGAAAGAAACAGACCTGAGAGAATCAGTGGTAACTGATGACAGGTTAGATGGGATGGAAAACAAAAAAGAAAGAACCATCATCATCTAACTGGGAAACCAGAGTGACAGAGAACTCAGGGTTAGAGGATTCTTTGCTTAGTCTTTAACTGTTTCAGGTTTGGTGAGATACTGTAGCTGAACTATCTGTAGGTAACAGAAATAGCATTGGGAAAGGTAATAACTCAAATGTGCAAGTTTAACAACAGTGAACGCTTAAGAGTGCTCACTTGTTCTAGCCCTGTCTAAAGACTTTACATTTTAACGCTTAACCTTCACAATAGCTCCATGAGGTATCTATTATACCCGTTTTACAGATGGAAAAATTGAAGTAGAAAGAAGTAGCTTGTCCAGGGTAACGCAGCTAGTAAGTGACAGAGTAAAATAATCATATTCCTGAAGAAGTAAATGTATAACATAGGGATAAGACTGCATACAGGGCTTGGTTCCCAGTTAAAGATAAATGGGAAGGAGGAAAAGAGCTTGGGGGTGGGGGGGAGGCAGAGGACAAATGTGAACAGCCAAAAATGAATCACAAGAAGTTGACAGTGCCAAATGCAGTCTGACAACGTATTTGCCAATGATGCTAACAATAGGTAAAGAAGGAAATGGAAGATGTGGCCTCTGAGGTTAGACAAAAGGAAATGGTGATCTGAGGTTTTAGTGGTGTGAGGCTGGCCAGTGTGGTGACAAAAATGGACATATTACTGTCACTGTCTTATCTACAATATTTGAGAAGAGTGCAAAAGAAATGGGGCAACAGATGATGAAGAGTGTCATGGATTGAACTATGTCCCCCCCAAAATATGTGTCAACTTGGCTAGGCCATGATTCCCAGTATTGTGTGACTGTCCACCATTTTGTCATCTGATGTGATTATCCTATGTGCTGTAAATCCTACCTCTATAATGTTAATGAGGCAGGATTCAATCTACAAAATTAGGTTGTGTTTTAAGCTGGTCTCTCTTTTGAGACACAAAAGACAGAAGTGAGCAGAGAGATGGGGATCTCATACCACCAAGAAACAAGAGCGAGGAGAAAAGCGCTTCCTTTGGATCCGGGGTCCCAGTGCTGAGAAGCTCCTCCACCAGGGAAGATTGATGACAAAGACACTTCCTAGAGCCAACAGAGACAAAAGTCTTCCCTTGGAGCTGGTGCCCTGAATTCCGACTTCTACCCTACTAGACTGAGAGAGAGAAATTTCTCTCTGTTAAAGCCATCCACCTGTGGTATTTCTGTTATAGCAACATTAGATGACTAAGACAGAGAGGTCTGCTTAAACAAATCAGTGTGTTTAAAGACAAAAGGGAAGGAACCACGCTAAAAGTTGATAATGTAAGGACTTTTCTACCTTGTCAAAATCACTTCCAGCTGTGTTTGCGTCTGCAATTTCAAAAGGTTTTAATCATCACTCATGGGTCCACTGACTGTGCAATTAATTCTTGATTAGTTCTACAGAGGTGCTAGTCAGGCTTGCTGTCATTGCTCACCTATTGTCCTCTGTGGAAGGATGTGCTTGTCTTTTTGTTTTCTTTCACAAATCCACAGTAGGACTTGAGTCCTAGCAAAGACAGATGGCACCAGGATAAATGACTGCCAGGACATCATCGCCCCAGGTCAGGAAGCCCTGAGAGCTCCCCACAGCAGGAAAGAGCTGCCAGGTCTCTGCCTTCTGTTCTCATTTCAGCATAGTTTTCTGAAATTGTTTTTATCTATCTTTTACTTAGATGATGTTCTATTTTCCTTGGTCAACTGTTTTCTATGGCTGTTTTTAATCAAGCTTCAAAATATTTCACTAGAAGATTATAAAAATAAACTAAATTAGATGCCAAATAATAAAAAAAGCTTTACTAAATGCCATTAAGCCTAACATTTTACACTTTCTCATCCTTTCAGATTAAAAAGGAAGACATCTTTTCAAGCATTCAAAGGCCTCAGTGCTTATCCCCTCTATTCTCTCACTCCTGTAATACTGCAGCCCACTCTTAAAACTTTTACCACTTGAGACTAAACGTAGTCACGTGAACAGGTGTGTAAGTTAATAATCCATCTTTGCACAATGAAACTTTTGGGGATATAATGTTATTTTGATTGTGGTGATAGTTTCATGGGTCTTTATATAACGTCAAAGCTGATCAAAATGTATACCTTAAACATGTGCTGTTGAATGTAGTTCAGTATACCTCAATAAAGCTGAAAAAAATTAATATTTAGAACACACTGTCAATCGGCTCTGAAAACTGCCCTCCCAAAATGAACTAAGCTGCCAATGTCCTAGAACTCCAAGGCTTTTATACAATGGGGGTCTCTCCAAAAGATGCAGGAAAGCACACCTTTACTCCTGATTTCTCTTTTCTAACTGACCCAGAAGGCTTGAACTCTTCTACTTTTCAACAAACATGACCTTCTATGACACAAGAAGGCCTCAATAAATAAGCGAGTTGGGCACAGCTAAAAAAGGACCGAGCACTGAAATAACAGAAAGAATGTAAGGAATGAAACAGTGGTTTAGACCTCCAATTCAAGCAGTCTACTGCAGAGTGTGGACGGGGGAACAGATCACTCCAGGAGACGCAATGAGCTCCGATGGAAGGTGCAGTGCTTTAGGTTGAATAATACACAAAGTAGAATTCAGGTCCTAATTTGGACAATATTGTTAAGTCTGCTTCCTCAAGGATTATAGTACCTGCTTCATAGAGTTGTTGTAAGGTTTAAATAATAAAATAAGCGCAAAATTGCCTACTACATATAATAAACCATAGAAACACACAAAAATGTTGGTTCCCTTCTCACACAAATTTTAAATCTCAGAACTACACTTATGGGGGAGAGCTCACCAACAGCACAAGATCAAGGTTTCATAAAGCCTGTGTCCACTGCTTTATGCTTCATGAGGCTCTCTACAGACCTGAATCACAGTGATGTCAAAAAGGCCAGTAAACTGATCCTTCATCCAGGTAGTATAAGCAGTCTTGCAGGACTGCTGGGGTGCTAGTAGATCACAAGCCAGGGGTGTTTAAGGCTCTTACTGCTAAGAATTACATTATGCTGATATCTGGTAGTCAGGCTTCAGGAGAAGCACAAGGTCTAACTCTCTCATCCCACCAAAACAGCCATGAAGACAGCACATTCAGAAGAACCAAATCTGTCATCTCTTCCAGCAAGCAGAAGTGAAGGGTGACTTAGCTTGTATGCACGGCTGAAGTCATGTGATATCTAGGCCATTATTAAGAACTTGTGTAGCATTTTGCCACATTTCTAAGGGGACACTGATCTTTAATTCCATGGTTTAGCTCTTTAAAAGGGACAGAGGAGCAGACCAGAAACACATAGACACCTTGGTCTATTTAAAGCTGACCTGGCTTTACAGAAGTAGAAGCTGACACAGAACCCTCCCTGGGAAAGTGGGCGTCAAGAAGCCCTCGTCCGTTTCTCCCCACCACCCAGAAAGGCAGAGAGAGAAAATCTTCAGAGCAAACCTACTGACTCAAGGACAATCTCCCACCTTGACTATTTAAGGGTTTTGTTGCTCTATTTGAAGGAAAAGGATGACAACATCAGGAGTGGCTAAATCTGTATTTTATAACTACAAATCATTTGCTTCTTTGAGGAGAGATAAAAAGGATGTAACATTTAATTTATAATTAATCAATCATCAGATCCTTTATTAAGGTGCTGTTTCATTTCAAAACACTTTAACAGTATAGTAAAAACACCATCTTCCAGGTAAATACGGTATCTTCACGCTTTCACTCCTGAACTTTATGTACATGAATACACCTATCAATTAAATTTGTTAAATGATAAATTCTTACAGGGACCTTTAAAGCAACCAGAATTCACAGTGCTTTTTAATGGCCTTTGATACACTTTAGGGAAACAAGGCCTATACATCTGGAATATCATGCCAGTCTGTGTCTTACTGAATCTGTTTCTTCCCCTTATTATTTATAGGAAGTATACCTTTCCTGTAAAAAGATTACAGCCTAAAAAACCCTATGGGGCAGTTCTACTCTGTCACGTGGGGTCACTAAGAATTGAAAATCAACCCAACAGTACCCAACAACAACAAATACCTTTTGAAAGTATTTTATATAGTGTAGGAGGGGCCTAAAATGTTAGACATGGAATAAACACTGAAGATCAGTTATGGAATACTTCAAAAAACAGAGATGGAATGACTTGTTCAGGGCATTAAGCTGGTTTAGTTACTGTTAGAGCCAGGACTTGAGTTCAAATCCCAATTCTATGACTTATACCTTAGAAAAATTACTTAACCTCTCTATGCTTCAGTTTTCTCATGTGTGAAACATGAAGATTGTTATAGGTAATTATTATGGGCATGAGAATAAAATAAAGATTATATAACACTTGGGACAGTACCTAACCCACAGTGAACACTCAAAACATGAGTTATTGGTATTTTATTTCTTCCTGATTCTCAGTCCAGCATTCTTTTCATCATATGCCAGCTCCTGGTATATAAAAAATACTCTTTATATGCTATTTATAAATGTCTTAGCTTGAAAAAATTAAGCTGCATTATATGTAATTTGACTTATTTATATTTGATATATTTTGAGATAAGGAAGACCAGGAAAAAGGAAAAAAAAAAAATTCTGGACAACCCTTCAAAACCTGTATTTTGAGGGGATTAAAAAAAAATTGTCTTTAAGAATTAATTACCTTCTTCTATCCTCCATATTTCCAAGAATGAAAAAGGACAAAAGAAATGAGTGTTTGGTAAATACGCTTTCAAAATCCAAACTAAAGAACTGGCAGTGTTTAGCAATAAGCAAGAAGAATCAACTTGGAGTTACCAGTCCATAAGTATGAAAAAAGATGCTGTTTGAGTAATAGTGAAGGAAGGTTAGGGGGGGAGCTTTTACACTGGAGTTGCACGGATATAGAAAAAACATCCTCATGCTAATAATTATGAGATAATCATAGATGTTAACAAAATAGACAACAACCTTTCTAGAAATTTAGAAGGTAGTGGAAGGGAGTAGGTAATTTTTTAAATCCCTTTTAATATCTATAAAATAATTACATAATCAAAAAGCATTACGTGCGTATCTTTACAAGATAAGCAGACATGGTTTCTACTGTTTAGCAGCTTAGACGAAACAAGCTTTAACTAAAAATTACTGAACAGTCATTACATTATGTACCAGACTCTGAAAAGTAAAAATGACCACCACTTGGGTTGCTTTTTTTTTTTTTTAAACCCTGTTTATGCTAATTTGGGCAAGTCACTTCATCTACAACCTGGTTTCACTGGGGAAATACTACATTCAAATGTTTTTAGGATTTCTAGTAATGGCAAAACAGCAGTGAATGAAAAAGAGGAAAGAAAAAAGCTAACAAGACTTCAAGAAATAAAGTTTACCTAGGATGAGGAGGCTGTGGAAAAAAGAGGTGCAAGGTATCAGAATAACCTGGGGAGCTTTTTACACAATACTCATGTCTGTACCATCCTCAATCTGAGTTAGCATTTCCCAAGTGAAAATATGTATGTGTGTATATATAAAACTCCCAGGTAGATATGACATTAAGCTCTCTCTCTTAATTCTCCCCCTTGCCATTTGAGAACAACTAACTAAAGACTTATCATTGATATTAACAGGGGAAGATAATTAAAAAACACAAAATCGTTCTGTTCTTGGACAAAGCAGGAATATAATGAATACAACCTGCTGACTGGAACCGAGACAAGAACATAATTATCAAAGGAACTACTGTAAAAAAAAGAAAGGAAGGAGGAATCACGAGGGAAAGGTGTTTTTGTTGCTTCCTTGAAAAATGACTCAGAAAGAAGGTAACCATGTATCACACAGGAAAAAAGGCCATTAACAAATACATAATTTCTGTGCATGTAACAATGATATATTCTAAATACAGTTTAAACAAGAAAAGCACAATCCTTGCTCATTTTGAACATATAATCTAAAATATCAGACAACAGATGACGTAGCAGGGCATATGCAAACAACATTTACATATAAATTTGCATATAGTTCTCAAACTTTAAAGAGCTTTTTATAGTATTTACATTGGTAGTACAGTATGAATAAGGTTGAGATAATAAAAAAGATTATGGAAGAGAAGACAAAGGGGATGACATGAAAACAAGAGAGATTTTATTTAGGAAACTTTAGAAAGGGGCGTATGCTCCACAATCTCTTCAGATTGTCAGTCGATGATCTGTTTGATACTTTTATGGGTAATGCTGACAGATGTAGGTGAAGGTGACAGGGATGAACCAGGTACGGGATGAGACTAACCTAACTATGTCCTCACTGCTTTGGTGTCCATTTAATAAATGTGCGACTGCTGTTCTACTGAATCAAAACAATCTAAAAATCCCACCAGGCATATACCCAAGGGCAGAGTCCCCTCAAGGAAGAGTATAGCACAAAGCCAAAGAAAGATGTCACCAGTAGACAATACACCCAGAAAATTATCAAAATCTATAGTTAAAGATTTTGGTACAGCAATTCATTAGTATCAGAGTTCAAGAAATACAATCATCAGCACTACTATTTATTAAGTGCTTTTTTGATTCCAGAAACGATGGTAGGCAATTTACATGTACTGCTATCTGGTTTAATCAACACGACCACTCTATGATGTAGTTACTACCCATATCTGTAGATGAGAGAACCAAAGCTTACAGAGAAGTGATCTGCCCAAAGTCACATAGCTGGTGAGTATAACGGTAGAGGCAGGAAGTGAGGACAGGTCAGATACCAAAGCCAGTGCTTTGGGAGCTAAGCCATAGCTAAAGCTTATGCAAGAATTTAAGTTCAAAATGGAAAGTACTCTGGGATGCTTAGGGTGTAGCACAACAAAATGTACCCAAAATAAAATTTCAAATATGTAAGAACACCAAAAAGATGCAAAAAATTTTAGCAATACCACTGAGCAGATATAGGTAAAAGCATATAATTAATAGCTTCGTTACAAACTGGTGGTAAGTTGGAGAGTATATGACAGAATATAATTCAAAAGTCTACCCAAGAACTATTATTGATAAGTTTCAGATACGAACAAAGGAATTTGATCAAGGGTACCGATGACAATAATAATAATAGACAGGAAGTTATAAACAGATTTGAAGGAGGAAGATGCAGACATCTGCTTGATTTCTTTCATGCTAAAGTAGAAAATACTGCTTAAACATAAAGGGGAAGTAGAGGCTCATATAATATTACCAAATATCCAAGAATAATTCTCCCTAATCTGTTGGTTGCTAGGGCTGACAGCAGCATTACTTTCCTTGGCAATTCATAGATAAACAGAAATGAGGGACTTGAGTCTTTAGAGACTTGAGCCCATATCCAATGGTGTACGCACGGGCCCCTGCGTTAGACGAAGCAGAACTACTTTGCCTCCACGATTTTTATTTATATATTTATTGCCTCCATGATTTTTAAATTTACAGAACACAATTTACAGAACACAATCAGATATTCCTGTAGTTAACTATGATAAGTACAAAGTAAAGAATTAAAAGTTCCAAGGTTCTGGATCTCAGACTTCTAAATTAAGACAATCACACCTACATGACCTTATCCCAACCTGCAGGCCTATACAAACTAGATATTCTGCTTGAAAAATGTACGATACAAACATCAAAAAGAGAAGGATGATAAAACTATTTGTAAAGGTAGGCCCTTCCCCTTATACCGTATAAAAGTAGTATTTGAAGACAATAATTATAGAACTGAAAAAAGTAATGGAGCAAGACAATAACCTCCTTTACTCCCCAATCACATAAGAGGAAAAGAAATAATTTAGTGACTACTGAGCAAAATAATGATTTTCCATGGAAAGTCATCCATGAAATGGCATTTTAAGTTTTTCAAATGTAGGAAGGGATCATTTTTGCACCTATGCAGAAAAAAGTGATTTATATACAGTGGGTGCTCAATAAATGTTATTAATAACACAAGGCCATACTAATGAGCTTTCACAATAAAGAGCAAGACAGCTATGTATTGTAAAATAAGAAATGTTTCTTGAAAGCACACTTAACTCAGAAAATAGAGATTTGGAAAGCGGACAGGGATACTAAGTTAAATATCTTTTATTTGAAGTAGAGTCAAAGGACATAAAGCAGATGGCTGAACCGTAAAAAGCACTGTTCTTCTAAGAATGCAGACAGAGAGAGAGAGAGAACTGAAAATAAACAACCAAAGTTAATAATAAGTAGAAAACAATGCAAAGGAATGTAGGTGATTATCTGTAATGGGTCTGAAGAGGTTAAGTATAGAAAAATATTAACTTGAAAAACTGAAGAGAAAAAAATAAATGTACAAATAGAGCAATCAAAAGAAAAAACAGAAATACAAAATTAACACCTCAATCTCAATACAGCATGAAAATTTTCAGTATGTGCTTTTAATCCAGGCGACCAACAAGAGTACATGCACAGTCCAGCATATAAGCATCCCTAGAAACATCCAAGCTTTTGGTGGTCAGAAGAATCATATTCCTAGGAAAGGAGAGAGGTTTCCACAATGGTCAGGGCTATAATCATAGAAAGCTATTCTTAAGAACATGTGGGATTCACTTCTAAGTTTAGGTTTGCTCATTATGCTAAAAATAGCACTGATGAGAAAGTGTAATGACCAAAGGAGCATCTACTGAGTCTCTATACTTCTGAGATCTAAATTGAGACTATCCTCTAATGGGGGTAGGAAATCAGTGAAGCAGAAGTTCCAATAGATAGGCTGGGGGGATAAAAGAGGCCTTACTGGAGAACTAGGTTACATGGAAACGAGAAAATACAGGCTACCAGGGTTGTTCTCTTTCCTGAGATTAATAAATATTAAAACAACCTAAGAAAATGTAAACACACAAAGTAAAAGCTGTCTCAAGCTGAAAGATATACAAAGCAGCAAAGAGGAATGCTATTGCTTGCTACATTAAAAAAAAAAAAAAAAAAAAAGAAAAGAAAAGAAAGAAAGGTACTAGAATAATGCACAGAAAGAAAACCAAACATTTTCCATTAGGTTTCTAATTGCTATTACAAATGATCTGATTGTGTTCCCTCTGACCTTGAGGAACATCAAACCTACCATGTGGTAATGTTATGTTTGCACCATCAATGATTGCTTGTGCCAGTTCATGATCGTTGCTTTCAAAAGCATGTGCTGCAGCCTTCAAGGCATCCCAAATCTCTTTGCGGCCTTCAAAAGCTGGTGCAGTATCCCAAAATTCATCTCTCTTGCTGCGTAGCTGTCCATCTGTCATAGGATAATCGCTTTTCCATTTTGGTTTCTCCTTCTTCAAAGGCTGGTTACGACCTAAAGCAACTGAAAAGAAAAATAAAAGACTGACATCAAAACTAAAATTTACAAAAGCTCCATCCAAAGTTATCTGGTCATCCCTCTTTTTGATTCTTTCATCATAATTATAGCTAGAAGTTTGCCTATTAGCTAATTCCTGGGTCCTGAAATTCCCCTAACCTATTTTAGAACTACAAAAGCAAATGGAGACATTAGATGACTATCCAAAACTTCCAAAGACAAGTTAGTAGCTCTTTTCAACTTTTAGACTTCCTCCAAAGGATGATTTTAAAAATTACCTAGAAGAAAGAGTAAAAAGTGTTTCAACAGACTATACTGATGGGATATAAAAATAGTCAAACCAAAAACCAAATCCATTGCCACTGAATCAATTCTGACTCACAGCAACTGTACAGGAGAGAGTAGAACTGTCCCATAGGGTTTCTAAAGCTGTGATCTTTACAGAAGCAGACTGCCACATCTTTCTCCCATAGAGTGGCTGGTGGTTCAAACCGCCGACCTTTTGGTTAGCAGCTGTGCGCTTAACCACTGCGCCACCAGGGTTCCTTAAAAATAGTCAAAGGATATCATAAAAGAGAGGCAAGATACATGGGAAAAACACAATGGCAATGGTAGTTTGACTCTCACAATCTTTGGGCATATGAAGTCAGGAAGCAGGAACTGAGAAACCCCAAAGAAGCAAGAGACTGCTCTGCAGCGTGAGGAGGATTAACAGCCAAACCACCAGATTCATGAAGAAACCTGATCATAGGAATGTTTCCTCTAGCATTCCCTTCTCTGAGCTTTAGTCAAAGGACTGTGAATGCCATTCTCCGAAACTCAAACAGGAGGTAATCTAGAAACGGGTGGAGGTGAAGGGTAGAACCAGTGCCTCGTTCTTTGCAGGAACTAGGACTGGATCAGATGATCCTTGATCCTTGGCCCAGGGAGAAACTCCCAACCACAAGCAGCAGAAGAACTACAATACTCTACTCTAGTTTCAGTCCAAGAGAAGAAAAAAGAGGACAAAGAGTCCACTCCTTTTTGTCTAAGTGGCAGTACCACTCTTTAGAGAATGTTACAAGTAGCAGTACTAGAACAATCCTAATGCAGCTTCTTTGCACCCAGATACTTACCTGGCATATGCTCATCTATCTATTTCTATGAGTCATACAGACATACAGTCATTCTTATCTAAGGCTCTGCAGAACTCTAGATACACAGCCATAATAGTTTGATAGATGGGAGAATAGGTAAAAAGAAAATTGAGGCTTGATGAAAAGGTTAAGAGTGTTGGGTAAGAGTGGGTGGGAAATAAATGACAGAGTAGGTGGGAAGTAGAGAAAGTGTGTGTCAAAATTCAACGTTCTATATTTAATAGCAGGAAAAATGCCAATTTAAGAGACATTACTCTCAAAATGGTTCTGAAGTACCATTGAAATTAACCACTCCCCCACTGGCCTAGAGCCAAATGAAATCTGGCCTATGCACAACAGAAAATAAAACAAAATGACTCTAGCCTGTAGGCAATCTCTATATCCTATACCAGGCTGACAGGACCAACTAATGCTGCAATTGTCTGGCTGGACTCCTGGATTTAACCATGCTCTCTTCACCCAATCTGGCCACTTGATCTCAAGACGGCAGGTGACTTCCACCGTCTCACTTTCAGGGTGCCACACCATGCCACCACCAGCAGATTTCCTCTTAAAACACTTAGCATTTTGACTCACCGCTTCGTTTTGACCCTCTGACTCGTCCTAGTGAAATCCAAATCAATTGTGTTCTAAAAAGCATTTGAACTATCCTCTTAAGAAAACATTTAGGGTTGTTAGGAGGATTTAATACCTTAGTACTTGTAAAGCACTTACAATAGCAACTAGTATAAAATAAAACTACAAATAAGTACTTGTTAAATAAGTAAAAATAAATTTAGAAGTGCTATATGAACTTTAAACATTTTTTGTAAAAATATTTACTCTTTTTTTTCCCCATCATTTCTGAACAGAACTTGACATTCCAAGAATTTAGCACAGAGTCCCTTCCTCACATTTTAAAAAGAACTGTTCTGTGATTGCCTTGTACTTCCTGTGCTTTTATCAGTGTATTTTCTAGGAATTTGCTCACCAAAACTTGTGCTTGTATTTTAGGTGGTACCACAAACCTACATTTCTGAAAATACTTGGACACAGAAATCAGCCTAGTAGCTAAATGGTTACGTCTGCACTGAGTCAACCATTTTCAATTATGAAGATATGTGAAATATTAACTGAACTTTATTTCATGCTCCTAAATGTTCAGATCTGTCTGTCTCATACATTTTCTGCCTCCTGATACCAACAGACAGACATTCATACCATTCATAGTATCTGGGAATAAGTATTACACTCTAGCAATGAAAGAATTTAAAGATAGGAAATACCCCTTAATCCTCAAATTTGTCTAAATCTTTAAATTGCAGACAACCAACCATTCTTAGTCTTCTTTCATGATTTAACATATTAGAAACAGAAGGCTAATAAAGCAATCTAAGTAATTTCATAAAGATTACTGAACAGTCTACAGTTTCTTCAGAAGTCTATACTCTTCTTTTCTTTCTATCAATCCATGTTTACTACTTTCAAAACCTTACCTGAAACTTTTCTTCTTGGAAATCTCTTAATCACATTCATCTATTCCTTATCCTTCTTTATAACCTTTCAATAATTCTTCCCACTCTGTGACAATATACAGATCCAATACACAGTAAATCCAAGTAAGGCTTGCTTCTCTGAGCTAAATAGCATAATCTTAACTATTTTTACTCTACAATTGAATGCATTTTACCAACAACTCATTTTGACAATTTCCTAATAGGAAACAATGATTTCCACAATGAAAAATGATTGTAGTTGTCTTCCCGCTTTTGGTTCTTCTTTGAAAACCCTGATTTAATACAGGGACTCTTCAAATGAAGAAAGGAGAGGCCAAAATCCGTATAACAGATAAATACCTAAATTTGACTCCAGCAGTAATAGCTTTTTTAACAGATTGAAAATTGGAAGCATTAGCTTCCCTAATACAATAGCCTAGGGGGAAAAAAAAGAATATTTAAAGAGATCATGATCAAAGGACAAAATGCTGTTTCAAAGAACTCTGAAGACTTTAAAGCAGGGAGGAATAGGATTGGGATAATGCTCCTACATTAGATGAATTACATAAGAGTCTTAAGATCATGAAATCATAGGAAAAATTTTTTCTGTCACTCCCAAGTTAAAGGAGATCATAAAGAAGCCTTCTGTAACAGATTGTGCTAACCTAAAAGAATACTCACAAAATATTTTATTCTCAAATAAATTTAGAATGCACTATATACACCCCTGGGCTAAGAAATGTGTCTTTTACATATCAAATCAATAACAAAGATTCACTCTGAATAAAGAATGTGTTGTTTTCCTAGCAGTACGGGTTTCATTATGGCCAGTGGCTATCTAGTCCAGGCTTGGACAAAGGAAAACTAACAGCAGCACCAGCTCCCCAGCCCCAACCAATCTACCATCTCATCCATTTCTTGGGAAGCACAATGCTCACCAAAGAGGAACCCTATAAGGGAAGGGAGACGTAGTTTTCTGGTCTGTCAGCTTCAACTTGTAAGTATTTAGCATTTATCACAGATAAGGCACTAAAAATTGCATGTATACATACTCATCTAGGTAAGTTAAATACACTATTTTTGATGCAAGTATTTTATAATAAATTAAAATATAAATGATAACTTTTAGCATGCTCATATCTTAAAACTCATAAAAATTAAGCAATGAAAGCATGATGATTTTATAGGCATATATAAGATTTCTAATGTTGTTTGAGTTATGTGCATTGAACAATAAAAGTCGACATAATGACCTAATAGCCACTTCCTGGTCTTGTTTTTCAGAGTATAAGAAACCCACGTACCAATGACCTGAACACAGAAACAGGCAACAGAAAAGCAACATAGTACGCTCAAGGACTTTTCTTAACCGGCAAATCTTATTAAAAGTTTTACAAAAGCATACAATTAAATCTCACTTTAAAAAAAAACTTAGAGGATAAAATTATATAAAATTGGGACAATAATATGGTCATGTAATAACAGAGCACAACTTTTAAGTAATACATTAAACTCTCAGATGACTCATTCTGGTAGGGGGGACAAAGACATTATCTACAGTCACATTCTTTGGAATTGCAAGCACCTTTTCTTCTCTAGAATTCATGGATAGGGAGAGAGGGCACACAAGTCAAGGATACCTACTATCTCCACCACTATTTAACACTGTATTGAAGGTGTTAACCAACACAATCAGACAGAACAAAACAATCAGAAGTGAACGAACCAAAAAGAAGGAGGTAAAACTAACCGCAGATGACAAAACAGTGTAATTGGAAAATGCAAGAAAATCAATGCTAAAATTAAATAAGAGACTTAGATATGGTAGCAGAAGCAAATATAATAAGCCTTCTGGTGGTGCAAACAGTTTGTACTTGATTACTAACATAAAAGCTGGTGGTTTGAACCCTCCCAGTGGTGCTGCAGAGGAAAGGTCTGCAGATCTGCTTCCATAAAGATTAGAGCCAAGAAAACTCTATGGAGTAGTTCTACTCTGTAATACAGGGGGTCACCATTTATCAGAATTGAGTCGATGACGATGGGTTTGTTTTTGGGTTTTGGTATATGCATAAAATAATCAACTAGAAGATATAATGAAAGAGAAGGCCCCATTTACAATAGCAACAGAAAAGACAAAATACTTGGAAGAAACTTAAGAAATATAAAACACCTATATCAGGAAAAAAAATTTTTTAAATCCCAAACGACAAAAAGCAAACTTCAGCAAAATAAAGACATCTCTTGTTCTTGGACTGGATGATTCTACATCATAAAGATGTCGATTTTCCCCAAGTCAATATCTATATCTAATGTAATTCCAATAAAAAAAATTTTTTTTCTGAAGTTAGATAAGCTGATTCTAAAATTCATATAAAGAAGCAAACAAGAATAGTTAAATAATAGAATATCTTCAGAAACCATATATTCAATAAGTATCTAATAACCAAAAATATATATAAAACTTCAACAACTTAACAACGAAAAGACAAATACCCCAATCATAAAATGAGCAAAGGACTTGAATAGATATTTTAAAGAGGTCATTCAAATGGCCACCAAACACATGAAAAGATGCTCAACGTCATTAGCCATCAAAAAAGGTCAGCAGTTCGAATCCACCAGCAGCCACTCCTCGGAAACCCTATGGGGCAGAGTTCTACTTTGTCCTACAGGGTCGCTATGAGTCAGAATCAACTCGACAGCAATGGGTTTGGTTTTTTGGTTTTCCAACCTAAGGGGCTCCTCTTTCAGCACCATTAAAAAACCCACTGTCACCCAGTTGATTCCAACTTGTAATGACCCTATCGGGCAAGATTCTCTTACGATCCATAGGGATTTCATTGGCTAATTTTCAGAAGTGGACTGCTAGGCCTTTCTTCCTAGTCTGTCTTAGTCTGGATGCTCCACTGAAACCTGTCCACCATAGGCGAGCCTACTGGTATTTGAAGTATCACTGGCATAGATTCCAACAACGCTGTAACATGTAAGCCATCACAGTACAACAAAGTGACAGACGGGTGGTGGCAGGATCCCCACAGGGAGGGGAATGTTGCAACATCTAACAAAATCACTACTCATTCACCCTTTGACCTAGCAAACCCAGTTCTAGGATTCCATCTTTAAGATATACCTTCATATATATGAAACATAAAAAGTTATTTCCTGCAGGCTTATTTGTAATTATAAACAACCAAAATGTACTATGGTCCATCCATACAATGAAGCATAATGCAGCTGTAAAGAAAGGAAGAGCCCTAGGGAGTGATTTCCAGGATATATATAATAAGTAAAATAAAAGCAAGATACAGAACAGTGTATATATAGTGGTACCTTTTGTTTAAGAAAATAGGAGAAATAAGAATCTATGTATGTATTTGGTTATTAAAAAAAAATACTGGAAGTATAAACCAGAAAATAATAAAAATCGTTGTCTACAAAGAGATATAGGATGGAAGGGATAGGAATAGGAGGAAGACTTCCGAGTATACCTTTTTATACAAATCTGACTTTTGAAAAATTGTAAACGTTTTGCATATTAAAAACAGAAAATCAAACCAAAAAGCAGAAAGAACCAAACCCTAAAACTGAACACAGATAAATCTAACTATACATCAAGTTGATAACATAACATACAAATATAATTATTTCAAATTAATTTTGAACATAATACTCTGACATTACAACTTTAGTGGGATAAACTCTAAGAAAAAAAATCAAAGACATTTTAAACTTCACTCAGTAGGTTAGAATACAAAAAACTGACTTAGAATACTAAGTACTATAATTCTGAAATATTTGATGTTTACTGTAGGATAAAGCAAACAAGGAACTATATTAAAAGTAGAGAAAAATTAAACAATTTTGAATTGGAAATATCAGTATGAACTCATGATTTAAAGACAAAAAGTATTTTATAGCTCAGTTGACTAAAATGGCTTAGAAACAATGACAACCAAGTAGCAATGAGCATACCTGCCTCTGAAGGCCTTAGTTTTAAATACTATTCCCCAATAAAAAGAACCAGAGCTACTTGGAGAAACGGCTAGTTTTAAGTCCAGGGCAGAGAAAGTTAAAAGTGAGCCTGGTACATATGGTTCTGTCAAGAGAGCAATAAAATACTCAAAGACTAATGACATATCAAAAAGCACAAAGGAGACAGTTTATAAGAGACAACATTTGGATCATTTCTAATGCATTAACAATGACTAAAACTGATTTTAATATACTGAACAAATAAAAATAAAAGAATTACTCATTTACTTCAAGAAGAAAGGCTTTTCCTTACAGAAAATGCCAGTAATAAAAGAAGAAAAAGAATGACGGATTTATAAAAATCACTCTTTTGCAACCCCAAATCTTATTCAGATAAAGAACATCAATAGTTACTAAAGCATCAGGGTTAACAAGATATTTATGGTGTTAAGAGGACTGCCCCATATATCACTAATTACAAAGGAAAAACTACACTGTAGGTATCTGGCATTTATTACCTTAACCAAATGCCTAAACTTAGCATCACAAAAAGTGAGATAAAATGACATTCTGTGCCTCATGATAGGCTGCAATATAAAGTGTATGACATCAAATATGAAGTATTCTTGTCTTGAATCTAATTAAGCTTCTAAATCTAATTTACTGTTTGTAGAAAATACAAAGGATAAACGAACAAGTTAAAATGCCTTCAGACATTGCCAAATCCCACTAGGGGGGCAAAACTGTTCTTAGTTGAGAACCAGTGGTTTACATCAAAAGCGACATAACCAAATGGAGTATATAAACCTTGACTGGAACATGGTTTTTCAAAAAAAGTTATAAGAACTATTTTGGGGCAACTGGAAAAATATGAATAAAACTAGATAATAGATGTTAGTTAATCTTCTTTGGTATGTAATGGTATTATAGTGATGTAGGAAAATAGTCTTATTCATAAAGGGGAGGCATGCTGAAAGTTTTGGGAGTAAAGTGTCATGATATCTACAACTTTCAAATGGTTCAGCTATTAAAAGGGGAGTGTGTGTGTCTATATATATACATAAGAGAGACAAATATGAAAATGGCAAAATGTTAACCACTACCAAATCAATATGGAAAGTACATGAGTGTTCACTGTACTGTTTATTCATGTTTGAATATTTTTCCAATAAAAAATTGGGGGAAACCTCCTGAAAAGTACTGTGTTTTTATGCAAATAACACATGCATTATATGTTTTTGCAAATCGTTCAGCCCCTGCTTTATTTTCATAAGTGTGCTATACCAGTATTTTTACGCTGCCAACTTCAATTTCAATTTTTTTTTTCTGTTCAACAGATTTAATGTTACTGGGATAAAACTGATCTGATGGGAGCTTCATTTAGGTAGGTATTTTCCTAAACCAAATGCAATCAATGGTGAATTGAATGAGCTCGTGATGGAAATGGCACGACATGTTGAAACCAAAGAGTATGAATGCACAAAGAGCTAGAAATTAGCAAAGAAATGATCCTGGGCCTAAAACTACAAGAACAAGATGTCGTTTATATTTTATTGCTTCCATAAATCTTAAACTGAAACATGGTTTTTGATAATCAATGTCTTTAAAATCAACAAATAAAAGTCACCAGAAGAAACTGCATATTCATCTTAAAATAAGCCATTTTAGTTTATTCGTTTAGTATCATCATCATCTGACTCCCGGAACCCTTCAAGGTCTGATCCCTTGTCACTATCATCATTGAAATATCTCAGAGCTGCCTGCAGATACTCTTCTGTGACTTCTGAACTGACATTATCATCACTGCCTTCAGTGTCTTCATCTTCATCATCTGTATTCTGCTGGTACACAATCCCAGCCTTCGTGAAGCCATTGTGGATAGTTTCTGGAATTAATTTCCCCCATGCAGAAGCCACCCACTTGCAGACTTTCACAAACGTCGCCCACTTCAGTCTTCCTGGTAGTGTGAACTCATAAGTTCCAGACTTCATCCATTCATCCCACTGTTTTCTCACAAAAAGTCTTGACTGCTGTATCTAGTGGCTGCAGCTTGCTGGTAAGGCCACCAGGTATGACTGCTATATGGGCACCAGTTAATATAATTTTGAACTTTTCTCTGTGAGCGGCCATGGCATCAAAAATTAGTAAAGACTTCTCCCAAAAGCATCACCCCTGCCTATAATATTTATCTACCCATACTTTCATAACATCACAGTCCACCCATCCCTTCTTATTACAGTAGTCCCCGGGGGATACATTCCAAGACTCCCCCATGGATACCTGAAACTGCCAATAGTACCGAATCCTACATATACTATGTTTTGTCTTATACATACGTACCTATGATAAATTTATTAATTAGGTACGGTAAGAGATTAACAACAATAATAATAAAATAGAACAATTATAGCAACATACTGTAATAAAAGTTATGTGAGTGTGGTCCCCGGGTGGGATGGGGCAGGACTGCGTGCGATTTCATCACGCTACTCATTTAACGTTTTCGGACCACGGTTGACTGCATGTAACTGAAACTGCAGAAAGCAAAACCGTGGATAAGGGGAGGCCACCGAACAACGAAGCACCACGCTGGTGGGCAGTTTTTCTTGGGGCATGGTAAAAAAATCACCATTGGCTTTCATTTCACCCCAGAAGCAGTGCAAGCAAGGACTAGAGTAAGCCAGCCCTCTCGTGCCCAGTGGTTGTAATGGCTACAGTTTTTGTACCTGAAGCAGCTACAGTACTGGTGGCCGGAATGTCAAAAAACGGGAACTTCTTCAAGAGATGCCAAAATTCAAATGTGAGGTATACAAGAAGTAAGGGTCTTTTTTTGTGTGTTTTTTTTAATTTTTTTTTAAATTTTATTGTACTTCAGGTGAAGGCTTACAGAACTAATAGTTTCTCATGAAACAGTAGTACACATGTTGTTTTATGACACTGGTTAACAACCCCACAACATATTAACCCTCTAAATTCTCAACCTTTTTTTTTGGTGAAAATACACACAGCCAAAGATACACCATTTCAAAAATTTCTACATACACAGTTCAGTGACATTGATTATGCTCTAACAATTGTGCTATTATTCTCACTTAAGATGAAGGCTTACAGAACAAAATAGTTTCTCATTTAACAGTTACTACAAATGTTGCCTATGACAATGGTTAACAATCTCACAACACATCAACAGTATCCTTACTCAACCTTGGGTTCCCTATCACCAGCTTCCTTGTCCCCTTCTGCCTTCTGGCCCTTGTCACTGGACTCCTGTACCTTGTTAGCCTCATTTGGTTTTACAGGGCTGTCCACTCCCAGGCTGAACAGTGAACCTCGGAGGTAACTTCACCACTGAGCTAAAAGGGTGTCTGGAGGCCATACTCTCAGGGTTTCTCCAGTCTCCTTAAGGCGAGTAAATCTGGTCTTTGTAAGGGTCTTTTATATACTCACAAGCATACGACCAAGGCGACTTATGATCAAAGACATTTGTGCTAATAAGACATAATTAGACTATGAAATAAGCAGACCTAACATAGCTTAATGGTTTCACTTAAGATGATCTGATAAGGTTTGAACATTCAACTGTTGAGCCAAGAGCAATCTCCTCCAATTAAAAGCCAGAGTCGGACGACTGTCACAATTATGTCAATGCAGACTGAATTGAGATTCCTATTAATAGCTACTTGATGCCATTTATGCCAGTGCAGGCTTCACATTGTGCACCCTTCCAACTGAGAGCATGTGATTTATGGACAGGCGTCAGTAGGTTCAAGGTTCCGACTGATGACTCGAAAGCAACAGGGATGTAATTATTAACTTAACAGAAACAAACGCACAGTTTCAATTGCTTATTTTCTGATTACCGGGGTACTGCCAAACTCGATCGATGACTTCTTGACCATGGCTTATACTTTTATTATAGAAATATGATAAAAAGTAACATTTTTTGACTACTGAATAAGGGTGAATGAGGCCAAAAATCACTTTCGGAAATGACACGAGACGTGTGCATGCATTATTTACATGAGTGTGCTATTTGTGAAAAATATGGTAGTAAGACATGAAAACAATATTAATGGCACTTCAGTTCTGACCCTTATACCACATTATTCTTGTATACTCATTTACCATTATACTTACACAGTTACTGAAGTTATCCATACTTGATTGTAATAAAGGATCTAGGAATTGTAAGTTTGAAATATCAAGCATATAATGCAGAAGCTGAATCCTTGCTACTCAAACTTGTAAATTCAGAGTTCTAATTGGATATGTCTTTTAGGCAAATGCCTAATCTTCCTACATACTTTCATGTTCACATTCCAACTTATACCCTTAAGCCCTGACTCTGAAAAGTTAAAAACTGTGGGCAGATTAGGAAGGAGCCAAAACTCGAACATCCCTTACAGGGGTGAGCTAAGGGTGGCCCCTGGGCAGACCCAAACAGCAGGATGCACTACAAAAACTCTGAGAGGTTTTGTCTCTGGCCAGAGTACCAGAAAAAGGAGTCACTGTAAGCAGAATGTATGAGGGAAATCCTAGTGGTTTTTTTTGTTTTTTTTTTTTAACTCTCCCGGCAATAGTGGTGGGAGAGGCATGTAAAACTCATTTTTCTACCCAGAGAAACCAAGAAAAGGGATAATGTACTCAGAAGAGGGTGGGGGTTACTTTTTCTCTCTCCTTACTATCACTACTTTGTCCTGAGGACAGTCCCAGTTGCATACAACTGTATAGTAGCACTGGCAGCGAACACTCTGAGAGGAACCTGTCTTTCGTGTCAGAGAGCAGAGAAAAGGGTCCCCAGGAAGTAGATACCAAAGGCGAAACTGCAGCTGGAGAAGAGATTACCCTAATTTTGTATATAAAACGACACAAGTCACAGGTACATGTGTGGGGCAGTCCCAAAACACAGCAAAGGCTTTGAGACATGAACTCCAATATAAGGCATCCCCCCAGTAAACGTTTTGAAAACTGCACTGACATTAGAACCTCTGACAATAGAAGCAGAGACAGTGCTGTCTGAACCTAACAGGATTTACGGTCTGCTAAAACAAAACAAACTGACATTCTTCAGAAGATTTTAAAAGGTTCTCACATAATATTTAAAGTGTTCAGGATACAATCCAAAATTACTCAATATACAAAGAACCAGAACTATGTAACCAATTTCCAAGGGAAAAGACAATCAACAAATGCCAAACTCCCAGATGACCCAGATGTGGGAATTATCAAAGACTTTAAAGAAGTTATTATAACCATGTTCCGTGAGGTAAAGAAAAACACTCTTAAAACAAACGAAAAGAAGTTCTTAACAGAAAGATAAACTGTAGAAAAGAGCCAAATGCAAACTTTAGTGCTAAAAAATATATTATCTCTAAGATATAAAAAACTTACTGGATAGGCTCAATAGCAGAATGGAGATGGCAGAACAAAGTCAGTGAACTCAACAGAAATCACATAATCTGAAGGAAAAAACAAACAAAAAGATTTGAAAAAAAAAATTAAGAGCCTCGGGGACCATAAGCAAAAGGTCTAACATTTGTGATACTGGGATCCTAAAGAAGAGGAGAAAGAGACTGATGTAGTGAAAATAGCTGAAAACTTCCCAAATATGGTGAAAGACATATCTACAGATTCATGAAGCTCAGTGAAACCCAAAAGAGAAAAACTCAAACTGTGCCCAGACACATCACAGTCGAACTGCTGAAAACCAAAGATAAAAATCTTGAAAGCAGCCAGAGAAAAGTGATACATTACATATAGGTGAATAGTGATTTCAATGACTGGATTTCTTACCAGAAACCACCCAAGTCCAGAAGAAAGTAAAACAGCATCTTTAAAAGGCTGAAAGAGCACTTAACCCAGAATTCTATATCCAATGAAAATATCCATTAGGTAGAACAGCAAATTAAAGACATCCTCAAATGACAAAACTAAGAGAACTAGTTGCCAGAAGTCCTAAAAAACAGAATTTAAAAAGGTTAAAAAAAGTTCTTGAAAAGGGAAATAATCCCAGAAGAAACATGGAACTTCAGGAATGAAGGAACCAAATCAAACCAAACCCGCTGCTGTCAAGTAAAGCCCAAGGCAGCCAAAAAAAGTAAATTTATGAGAAAATAAAATTTTTCTCCTCTTGTGTCTTTAAATTACATTATGACTGTAGAAAGCAAAAATAACACTGTGTACTAGGATTTTCAATGTATGTAGATGAAATAAAAATGACAACTGTAACATAAAGAAGGAAGAGTAAAGAGGCCTTAAATTACCATTAAAGTAGGAAAAAAAACCAGTAACTAAGCTAAAGTACAATATAAAAAAACCATTCACAACAATCCAAATGAAGGCAGGAAATGAGGAACAAAGTAACAAAAAACAAAGGGACCAACAGAAAACAAATAATAAAATGCTAGACCTAAATCCAACCATATAAATAATTATATAAAATATAAATGGCCTAAAGAGACTGTTTTAGTTCTCTAGTGCTGCTACAACAGAAATACCACAAATGGGTGACTTTAACAAATAGAAATTCACTTTCTCACAGTTTCAGAGGCTAGCAGTCCAAATTTTGGGTGCCAACTCTAGGAGAAAGCGTTCTCTCTCTGAAGGTCCTTCTCTCTTTTGAGCTTCTGCTCCTGGGCGATCTTCACATGGCTACTTCACATGCTTGTTTAATCTCTTTTATATCTGAAAAGAGATTAACTCAAAACACATCCTACACTAATCCTGCTTCATTAATATAACAAAGACAACCTATTCCCAAATAGGATTATAACCACAGACATAGATGCTAGGATTTACAACACCTATCTTGGGGGGACACAATTCAATCCATAACATACACCAATTAAAAGAGATTGTGAGATTATATCTAAAAAAGAACTCAATGATAGAACGTCTACAAGAAACCTCTGTAAATATATTAACAGGGAAGTCAAAAGTAAAAGGACAGAGAATGATATATTATGCAAGCACTAATCAAAAGAAAGGTAAGTGGTTATAAATTAATATCAGACAAAGCAGATATCAGAACAAGGAATAGCTCCAAAGATAGATGATAATGATAAAAGAGCCAATTCACCAACAAGACAACGCAACCATAAATGTGTATGCGTGTAATAGGGTTTCAAAGTACATGAAGCAAAAATCGAGAGAATTAAAAGGAAAAATAGACCACCCTACAATTATACTTGGACACCTTAACATTCCTTTACCAGTAACTGATAGAACAAGGAGAAAGAATACCAGCAAACATACTTAAGACCTGAATAACAGTATCAACCTACTTGACCTAAATACATTTATATAATACTCCACTCAATGAGAGAATATACAATCTTATCAAGTATACATCTCAACTGGTATTCTGGCAATTCCCAGAGCCTTGTTTTTCATCAATGCCTTCAGTACAGCTTAGACTTCCTCCTTCAGTAGTATCGGTTCCTGATCAGATGTTAGCTCCTGAAATGGCTGAATTTTGACCAATTCTTTTTGGTACAGTGACTCTGTATTTCTTCCATCTTCTTTTGATGCTTCCTGCATCATTTAATATTTTTCCTGTAGAATCCTTCAGTATTGCAACTCGAGGCTTGAATTTTTTCTTCAGTTGTTTCAGCTTGAGAAATGCTAAGTGTGTGTTCTTCCCTGCTGGTTTTCTATCTCCAGGTCTTTGCACATGTCAACATAATACTCTTATCTTCTTGAGCTGCCCTTTGAAATCTTCTGTTCAGCTCTTCTATTTTATCATTTTTTCCCTTTGCTTTAGCTACTCAACGTTCAACAGCAAGTTTCAGAGTCCTTTCTGACATCCATTTAGGTCTTTTCTCTCTCTCCTATCTTTTTAATGACATGTATGATGTCCTTGATATCATTCCACAACTCGTCTGGTCTTCGGTCATTAGTGTTCAATGTGTCAAATCTATTTTTGAGATGGTCTCTAAATTCAGGTGGGATATAGTCAAGGTTGTACTTTGGCTCTCGTGGACTTGTTCTAATTTTCTTCAGTTGAACCTGAACTTGAACTTGCATATGACAATTGATGGTCTGATCCACAGTCGGCCCCTGGCCTTGTTCTGACTGATGATATTGAGCTTTTCCATCGTCTCTTTCCACAGATGTAGTCGATTTGATTCCTGTGTATTCCATTTGGCAAGGTACATGTGTATAGTCACCATTTATGTTGGTGAAAAAAGGTACTTGCAATGAAGAAGTCGTTTGGTCTTCCAAAATTCAATCATGCAATCTCTGGCATGGTTTCTATCACCAAGGCCATATTTTCCAACTACCGATCCTTATTCTTTGTTTCCAACTTCCACATTCCAATCACCAGTAGTAATCAGTGCATCGTAACTGCATGTTCAATCAATTGCAGACTGCAGAAGCTGGTAAAAATCTTCAAATTCTTTATCTTTGGCCTTAGTGGTTGGTGCATAAATCTGAATAATAGTCGTATTAACTGGTTTTCCTTGTGGGTTATGATATTATCCTATCACTGACAGCGTTGTACTTCAGGGCAGATCTTGAAATGTTCTTTTTGATGATGAATACAACACCATTCCTCTTCAAGTTGTCATTCCCGGCCTAGTAGACTACATGATTGTCTGATTCAAAATGGGCAGTACAAGTCCATTTTAGCTTACTAATGCCTAGGATATCGATCTTTATGTGTTCCATTTCATTTCTGACGATTTCCTATTTTCCTAGATTCATACTTCGTACATTCCAGGCTCTGATTATTAATTGATGTTTGCAGCACTGGAAGTGCTCACTTGCCTAGACCAAGAAACCTGGAAGACAGCTACCTGGCCAACTGACTGGAAGAAATCCATATTTATGCCTATTCCCAAGAAAGGTGATCCAACTGAAGGTGGAAATTATTGAATAATATCATTAATATCACACGCAAGCAAAATTTTGCTGAAGATCATTCAAAAGAGGCTACAGCAGACTATCAACAGGGGCCTGCCAGAAATTCAAGTTGGATTTAGAAGAGGACATGGAACCAGGGATATCACTGCTGATGTCAGATGGATCCTGGCTGAAAGCAGAGAATACCAGAAAGATGTTTACCTGTGTCTTATTGGCTATGCTAAGGTATTCAACTGTGTGAATCACAACAAATTATGGATAACATTGCGAAGAATGGGAATTCTGTAACATTTAATTGTGCTCATGAGGAATCTGTACATGGCTTAAGATGTAGCTGTTCAAACAGAACAAGGGGATACTGCGTGGCTTAAAGTCAGGAAATGGGTGTGTCAAGGTTGTATCCTTTCACCTTACCTATTCAACCTGTGTGCTAAGCAAATAATCCAAGAAACTGGACTATATGCAGAAGAATGGGGCATCAGGATTGGAGGAAGACTTATTAACAATCTGCATTATGCAGATGACACGACCTTGCTTGCTGAAAGTGAAGAGGACTTGAAGCACTTCCTGATGAAGATCAAAGACCACAGCCCTCAGTATGGATTCCACCTCAGTATAAACAAAAATGTTCACAACTGGACCAATAAGCAACATTATGATAAACGGAGAAAAGACTGAGGTTGTCAAGGATTTCATTTTACTTGGATCCACAATCAAGATCGATGGAAGCAGCAGTCAAGAAATCAAAAGACGCACTATACTGGGCAAATCTGCTGCAAAAGAGCTCTTTAAAGTGTTGAAAAGCAAAGGTGTCACCTTGAGGACTAAGAAGCACCTGACCCAAGTCATGGTGCTTTCAACTGCCTCATATGCACGCAAAAGCTGGACAATGAATAAGAAAGACTGAAGAAGAACTGATGCCTTTGAATGGTTGTGCTGGTGAAGAACACCGAATATACCATGGACTGCCCAAAGAACAAACAATTCTGTCTTGGAAGAAGTACAACCAGAATGTTCCTTAGAAGCAAGGATGGCAAGACTGTATCTCACATACTTTGGATATGTTATCAGAAGGGATCAGTCCCTAGAGAAGGACATCATGCTTGGTAAAGTAGAGGGTCAGTGAAAAAGAGGAAGACCCTCAATGAGATGGACTGACACAGTGGCTGCAACAGTGGACTCAAGCATAGCAACAACAGTGAAGATGGTGCAGGACCGGGCAGTGTTTCGTTCTGTTCTGCATAGGGTCGCTATGAGTCAGAACCAATTCGATGGCACCTAACAATAACAACATCAACTATACATAAAACATTCACCATATACTGGGCCAAACAAACCTTAAAAGAATTGAGATCATACAAAGTATGTTCTATGACCATAATATAACAACATTAAAATATCTGGAAAATTCCCACTAATTAGAAATGTACAGCTAAATAAGCCAAGGGGGAAGTCTCAAGGGAAATTAGAAAATACATTGAATAAAATGAAAATTAAAACATAATATATCAAAAATTTATGGATACAAAGTGCTGCTTAGAAGGAAATTTAAAGGACTCAAAAAAATATAGACTTTAAGACTCTAAAAGAACAAATTAAACTCAAAGCAAGATGAAGAAAGGAAATATTAAGGAGCAGAAATTTTAAAAAGCAGAAAATAGAAAAACAATAGAGGAAAATCAATGAATCCAAAAGTTGATTCTTTGAAAATATCAATAAAATTGATAAATCTCTAGCCAGACTGACCAAAATGAGAAGACCAAAACTGCCACTATCGGAATGAAAGAGGTGACATCATTACAGACTCTGCAGACATTAAAGGGATAATGGAATATTCACTCAGGAAAGACAATTTGACCAACTCTGTATCTACCAAAGACACTGAATTTGTCATTAAAACTTTCCAACAAAGAAAACTCCAGGCCCAGATGGTTTCACTACTGATTTCTATCAACATTTAAGGAAGAAAAACACCAATTCCTTAAAATCACTTTCAGAAAACAAATGAGATGGGAACATTCCTCAACTCTATTATGAGGTCAGAATTACACTGACAGCAAAATAAGGCAACTATGTTACAAAAAAACTATAGAACAATATGCTTCATGAATATAGCTGCAAAGAGGAAATAAAGACCTTTTCAGACAAAAAAACTGCAAGAATGCATCACCTGCAAATCTGAACTACAGAAAATATTAAAATTCTTCAGGCAGAAGGAAAATGATAAAAGATAGAAATCTGAACATACACAAAGGAATGCAGAGCACCAAAAAAGATAACTAAGTGGGTAAATGTAAAGAAAAGTACATTTTTAAATTATTATTTAAATCGCTTTTAAAGATAATTGAGGGTGACATTTATCAGGAAAGTCAAAGGAAGGACTTCCAAAAATCTTCTCCATAAATCCAATGAGAACGCTGGCAAAAACTGCTTTTTAGTACTCCAGAAATTAACCAAAGACTTTTAACAATCAAGGGAACATCTTCCTTATTAAATAAAAACAGCTGAATCTAGGTAAAAATAGTGAGACTTGGGGCGTTTTAACTTACCCTAGACTCATCACCCTCTCACCAGCTGTGTGACAGCCATGACAGAGTAGCCATCGGACAGTAATCACAATGAAAACCAGCAGCTGAATAGCCACAGCAGAGGTCAGAGTAGGATTGTCGCTCTTTCAGTCTCATGTTCAGAGAATTCTCATTATGTGACCTGCCTGGAAGTTCTCTGAAAAATACCACCCAGAAGGCTTGTCTTAATCTTACCTGACTGAGAGCTCTCCCAGTGTGAACAGACTTTTCCCCATGGGCATTTGCAAAAAAAAAAACAATCAGTTGCAATTGTTTAACATTGCACCTGCCTGAGGCAGCAAAACATTTCAGTGGCAAACAAAAAGCTAACCAAAAAACCTAAAAGGAAAAGCTGGAAAATGAGATGTCCATGGAACCCTTTAAAAATCCCGTTTCCACTGATCAAAATGTGTGGAAACTGTCAAACGGGAACCTAACTTTGTGTAAACTTTCACCAAAAACACAATAAAATACTAAAAAAAAAAAAAAAATCCCTGATATATTCCTGGGAATCTAAAATACCACACATCTATGCACACAGAAAACTGTGTGCATACCCAGGGCTATGTACATATTTGGGAAAGACCTGAGAAGGCCCAAAATTCTCACTACTGACATTGAAACTCTGTTCAAGCAGGAAACGAACAGTAAGTCAGGGCTGTAAACTGCTTGACTCAGTTACAGGTGTGTCCCAACATGAACACTGAGCCACTTGACAAAGACTAGGAGACTTATTGGTCCCAGGCACTTACGGCTTTCCCTAATTATTAGTTGACCATTAAGCTAACTGAGGAAACACTTCAGTGGTCACATACAACAAAGAATACTGACTTTACAGAATTAGTTCAGGAAAGTCAGAAAAGAAACAAGAACAACAACTACTATACCAGGTGAAGGGGGAGAATCTGATCTCCAGAGTTGCCATTTTATATTATTTTAAAGGTCCAATTTTCAGCAAAAATTTATGACATATTCAAAGAAACAAGAAAGTATGGCCCATACACAGGAAGAAAAGGAGATATTAGCAACTGTCACTGAGGAAGCCCACAATATTAGACTTATTAGACAAAGACTTTAAAACAGCTATTTTAAATATAGCTCAAAGAACTATAGGAAACTATGTCTAAATAACTAAAGGAAAATATGAGAACAATGTCTCACAAAATAAGGGATGTCAATAAAGAGTCAAAAATTGGAAAGAAAAAAAAATTTTTTTACTGTGCTTTGAGTGAAAGTTTACAAGTTAGTTTCTCATACAAAAATTTATACACACATTGTTATGTGACCCTAACTGCTCTCCCTATACTGTGACAGCACACTCCTCCCTTTCCACCCCTGATTTCCCATGTCCATTCAACCAGCTCCTGACCCGCTCTGCCTTCTCATTTCATCTCATCTCTGGACAGAAGCTACCTATGTAGTCTCATGTATCAACTTGTGCTAAGAAGCACACTCTTCACAAGTATCATTTTATGTCCCACAGTCCAGTCCAATCTTTGTCTGAAGAGTTGTCCTTTGCCCATTTTTTAACTGGGTTATTTGTCTTTTTGTTGTTGAGGTTTTGCAGTATCTCATAGATTTTAGAGATTAGACACTAATCAGAGTTGTTGTAGTCAAATTTTTTTTCCCAGTCTGTAGGCTGTCCTTTTACTCTTTTGGTGAGGTCTTCCGAGGAGCCTAAGTGTTTGATTTTTAGGAGCTCCCAGTTAAGAAAAAAAAAAAATTTGATAAGTACCATAACTGCAATGAAAATAGACTTAACAGCCTATCTGAGTAGGCAGAAGAATCAGAGAACTTGTAGATGAGAGGGTTGAGATTAATCAGCTGAAAGAACAGTAAGAAAAAAAAAAAAAAAGAGTGAAGAAAAACGAACAGAGCCTGAGACTTTAACAGTGGGACAACAACAAACGTAGCAACATATACGTAATTGAAGTCCCAGAAGGAAAGAAGAGAGAGGATGGGACAGAAAGAATATTGTTAGAAATACTGATTGAAAATTTCTCAAATTTGACGAAAAAGATTGATCTAAATATGCAAGAAGCTCAACAAATTCCAAGCAGGATAAACTCAAAGAGATCCCCACTGTCATGGATTGAACTGTGTCCCCCCAAAATATGTGTCAACTTGGCTGGGCGTGATTCCCAGTATTGTGTAATTGTCCACCATTCTGTCATCTGATGTGATCATCCTACGTGTTGCAAATCCTTCTATTAACAACATTATAAGCCAAATCCAACCTATATGATGTTAATAAGGCAGGACTCAATCTACAAGATTAGATTGTGTCTTAAATCAATCTCTTTTGAGATATAAAAGAGCAAAGCAAGCAGAGAGACAAGGGGACCTCGTACCACTAAGAAACGAGAGCCAGGAGAATAGCACATCCTTTGGACCCAGGGTCCCTGCACTGAGAAGTTCCTCAGCCAGGGACGACTGATGACAAGGACCTTCTTCCAGAGCCAACAGAGAGAGAAAGCCTTCCACTGGAGCTGGCACCCTAATTTGGACTTTTAGCCTCCTAGACTATGAGAGAATAAACTTTTCTACTTGTGGCATTTCTGTTATAGCAGCCCTAGATAACTAAAGACACCCAGTAAGACACATCATAATCAAACTGCTGAAAAGACCAAGACAGAATCTTGAAAGCAGCAAGAGAAAAACAATTCATGACATACGAGGGATCCTCAAGAAAACACTTGATTTCTCATCAGAAACCACGGAGGGCAAAAAGTAGTGAGATGACATATTTAAAGTAATGAAAAGACTGTCAACCCAAAATTCTACATGCAGAAAAACTAACCTTCAAAAATGAAGGAGAAATGAAGACATTTCCAAATAAATAAAAACTGAGAAAATTTTTGCTGGCAGTCCTTCCCTACAAGAAATGCTATCAAGGAAGTCCTTCAGACTGAAATAAATAGATACTAGACACGACTATACATGAAGGATAAAGAGCATCAGTAAAGGTAACTACCAAAAACCAAACCCATTGCTGTCGAGTTGATTCCAACTCACAGCGACCCTATAGGTCAGAGTAGAACTGCCCCATAGGGTTTCCAAGGCTGTAATCTTTATGGAAGCAGACTGCCACATCTTTCTCCAGTGGAGCAGCTGGTGGGTTCTAACCACTGGCCTTTGGGTTAGCAGCTGAGTGCTTAAACAATGTGCCACCGGGGCTCCTTTGGAAATTAAACAACTCACTCCTAAATTACCAATGAGTCAAAGAAATCAAGAGGGAAACTAAAAATACTTTGGGATGAATGAAAATGAGAACATATGAAAATTTATGAGAAGCAGCAAAAGCTTATCGAGTTAAATGTATTTTCAAAAGCTCTAAAATTAATAACTGAACTTTCCACATTAAGAAAGAACAAACTAAACCCAAAGCAAGCAGAAGGAAGGCAATAGTAAAGATTAAGTAGAAAGAAATGAAATAGAAAACTGAAAATAAAACAAATTATAAATGTGTTCTTTGTAAAAAAAAAAAAAAAAAATCAACAAAATTGACAAACCTTTAGCTAGGCCAAGGTGAAAAGAGAGAAGATTAAAATTACTAAAATCAGGAATGAAAGAGACATTCACAAGGCCAATAGACCTTACAAAAAGGATTTTAAGAGAATACTATGAACAAGTGTATGCCCATAAATTAGATATCTAGTTAAAATTCCTAGAAAGATGCAAACTACAAAAAAATGACTCAATAAGAAATAGATAATCTAAATAAATCTATAACAAATCAAGACAATTAGTAACTTAAAAACTTCCCACACATCGCTTGCCAGCCTTTTGGCTAAGACCAAGTGTAAAACCTTCCCACAAACAAAAGCCCAGGGCCAGATGGCCTCACTGGTGAATTCTATCAAACGTTTAAAAAGAACTATATCAATCCTTTGTCATTTCTAGTCAATATTGTGCTGGAGGTTCTAGCCAGGGAAATTAGGCAAGGAAAAAAAAAAAAAAATCCAGATTGTAAGGGGAAAAGAAAACTATCTCTATTTGCAGATGATCTTTTATAGAGAAAATCCTAAGGGATACACACCCCCGCCCAAAAAAAAAAAAAACTATGAGAGCTAACAAACGAGTTCAGCAAGGTTGCAAAATACAAGATCAGTATACTAATCAATTTTATTTTCCTACACTACTAGCAAGGAATAATCAAATATGAAATTAACAAAACAATTCCATTTATAACAGCATCAAAAGGAATAAAACTATTGCTCTGAGATAATCTTTAAACCTTAAAACAAAAATGTGCCCTCAAATCTTAAAACTAAACAATAGTCTAGCTTAACTGGTAAAAGATGCCTGCCTTGTGCATTATACTCTTTCAAGAACTATCTGTATGAAATCAGCAAAGACACCAACTTGAAATATTAGATAGAACCTCAGGGGGCAGTGAGTTTATGTTAATGGAGGAGGAAAAACTCAGAAAAAGGAGGAGAATAGTTGCAAAACTTGAAGAATGTAATCAACGTCATTGAATTTTACATGTAGAAATGGCTGAATTGGTGTATGTTTGCTGTGTATATACTCAACCACCACAACAAAAAAGAATAAAGTACTTTGGAATAAATTAAACAAAAGAGGTGCAAGATTTGTACACTGAAAACAACAAAACATCATTGAAAGAAATTTAAGACATACATAAGTGGACTGGAAGATTTCACATTGTTAAGATGGCAATATTCCCCAAATTGATCTACAGATTCAATATAATCCCTGTCAAAATCCTAGCTGCCTCTTTTTTTGAAACAGAAATCTGATCCTAAAATTCATATGGAAATGCAAGCAATCCAGAATAGCCAAAACATGAATAGAACTTGCTACAGAGCTTTCAAAATCTATTACAATCATAATCAAAATAGTGTGGCACTGGCATAAGAACAGACATATAGATCAACAGAATAGAATTGAGACTACGGAAGTAAACGTTAACGTTAATGTTCAGTTGACTGTTGACAAGAATGCCAAGACCACTCAATGGGGAAAGAACAGTCTTTTCAACAAATGGTGCTGGAACAACTGGATAACCATATGCAAAAGAATGAAGTTGGATCCCTACATCACATCGTACATAAAAATTAACTCAAAATGTATCAAAGATCTAAATGTAAGAGCAAAATATAAAATTCTTAGAAGAAAATCTAGGCATAAATCTTCATGACCTTAGACTAGGCAATTATTTCTTAGCTACACACCAAATAAGCAACCAAAGAAAAAAATAAACTGGACTTCATCAACATTAAAAATTTTTGCATGTCAACAAATACTATCAATTAAGTGAAAAGACAACCCACTGAATGGGATAAAATTTGCAAATCATGTATCTGACAAGGATCTCTTATATCCAGAATGTATAAAGAACACATACACATCTAAGATACAACCATTGGTCCCTGCCGGAACAAGACAGAAGGAAGGAAACCAAAGACTTAGGGAAGAAAGTAGTCTACAGGACTAGTAGTCTACATGAACCACTTCATCTTCCCTGAGACCAGAAGAACTAGACAGTGCCTGGCTACCAATACCAACTTTTGATCAGGGCCACAATAGTTGGGTCCTGAGAGAATGCAGAAAACTGTGGAACAGAACTCAAATTCTTAAAAAGTCCAGACTTAATGGACCAGTCAAGACTAGAGGACTTCCTGAGACTATCACCCCGAGATATTCTTTAAATCTGAAACCAAAAATATCCCTTGAGGCTACCTTTTAGCTAAATAATGGACTGGCTCATAAAATAAAAGAATATCACCTGTGAGTAATGAGCTCATTGAAAAAAATCATCTATATGAGACCAAATGGTCAAAAATTACTCTAAAACAAAGATGAAAAGGTAAGGGAGCAAGAAAACTAGTACTGGAAATGGTACAACTAGAACGAAATGAATGAGAATAATGACACATTGTGAAAAATGTAACCAAAATCACTGAATAATTTGTGTAGAATTGTTAAATGGGAACCTAATTTGCTGTATAAACTTTCACCATACACAAAATATTATTAAAAAAAAAAACACACACCCATATACTCAACACCACCAACAAAAGATAAAATAACCCAATTAAAAGCTGGGCAAAGGGGGGAAAAAAAAAAAAAAAAAAAGTGGGCAAAGAATTTCAAGACACATTTCTCCTCAGAAGATATATAAATGGGCAATAAACACATGAAAAGATGCTCAATATCATTAGTCATCAGAAAAATACAAATTAAAACCAAATGAGATACCATTTGATATCCACTAATCAAAAAGAGGGACAATAACAAGAGTTGTCAAAGATGTAAAGAAACAGGAACCCTCACATACATTGCTGGTGGGAATGTAAAATGGTGCAGCCACTCTGGAAAAGTCTGGTAGTTCCTCAAAAAGTTACCATAACCAAAAACCCAAAACCCATTGCCGTCAAGTCGATTCCAACTCACAGTGACCCCACAGGACAGTGCAGAACTGACCCATAGGGTTTCCAAGGAGAGGCTGGCGGATTCTAACTGCTGACCTTTTGGTTAGCTGACAAGTTCTTAACTACTTCACCACCTGTGGTCCAAAAGTTACCCTATGACCCAGCAACTGCACTCCTAGTACATATCTAAGACAACTGAAAACATACATCCCCACAAAAAGTTTTACACAGATGTTCACAGCAGCATTAGTTATAACAGCCTAAAAGTGGAAACAATCTAAATGTCCATCAACTGATCACTGGATAAACAAAATGTGGTATATCCGTACAATGTAGTATTATTCAGCCATAAAAAGCAACTAAATATTATTACATGCTGTAATATAAACTCTCAAAATATTATGCTAAGTAAAAGGAGCCAGACATAAAAGGTCACATACTGTGTGATGAAATGTCCAGAACAGGCATATCTACAGAGACAGAAAGTACATTAGTAGTCACGGGTGGGGAGGAGAGTGAGTGAGGTTGCGTGGAGAATCACTGCTAATGGGTATGAGGTTTCTTTCTGGGCTGATGAAAATATTCTGGAATTAGATAGCGGTGATGGTTCTACAGGTTTGGTAATATACTAAAAACCTGTGAATTGTATACTTTAAAAGAGTGAATTTTATGGGTATGTAAATTAGCTCTATAAAAAATAAGTTCATATCATTTCGTACATTAAGTATAGATTTAAATTTAAAAAAAGATAAATTGTTACAATAAAACAAAACAAACAACATAAAACAAAAACTCACAACGTATTGTGCTATTTCTAACAAGCAGAAGCAAAATCTATACAACAGTAGTACGAAGACTGGGGGTGGGAGCAGTGGCGGAGAAATGATGTATGTTGTAAAAACTTCTCATCCTATACATAAAGTAATGTGATATCACTTGAAGATAGACCGTGTTAACGCTGTTTACTATAAACCCTAAACCCCTAAAAAAAAAACAAACCAAAAAACCAAACCCGTTGCCATCGAGTCAATTCAGACCCATAGTGACCCTACAGGACAGAGCAGAACTTCCCCATAGGGTTTCCAAAGAGTGGCTGGTGGATTCAAATTGCCAACGTTTTGGTTAGCAGCCTGAGCTCTTAACCACTGCACCACCAGGGCTCCAGATAAACCCTAAAACAACATTAAAATGACAAAAGAAGGAGGAAAAAAGGAATTATAAAAAAATAACCCAGAAGAAGGCAGAAAAACAGGACAAAGAACAGACAGACAAACAGTAAGATGGGAGATTTAGACCCAGCTATAGTAACTATCCCCCAAGCACTTGCTGATGAAGATCAAAGACTACAGCCTTCAGTATGGATTACACCTCAACATAAAGAAAACAAAAACCCTCACAACTGGACCAATAAGTAACATCATGACAAACGGAGAAAAAACCAAAGTTGTTAAGGATTTCATTTTACTTAGATTCACAATGAACACCCATGAAGCAGCAGTCAAGAAATCAAATGACTCGCTGCCCTGGGCATCAGCTGCAAAACACCTCTTCAAAGTGTTAAAAAGGGAAGATGTCTCCTTGAAGACTAAGATGTGCCTGACCCAAGCCATGGTGTTTTCAATTGCCTCATATGCATGGGAAAGCTGGACAATGAATAAGGAAGACCAACCTTTGACTTATGGTGTTGGGGAAGAATATTGAATATACTAGGGACTGCCAAAAGAATGAACAAATCTGTCTTGGAAGAAGTACAGCCAGAATGCTCCTCAGAAGAAGGACATCATGCTTGGCAAAGTAAAAGGTCAGTGAAAAAGAGGAAGACTCTCAACGAGATGGCTTGACACAGTGGCTGCAACAATGGGCTCAAGCATAACAACAACTGTGAGAATGGCGCAGGACCGGACAGTGTTTCATTGTACACAGGGTCACTATGAGTTGGAACTGACTCGACGGCGTCTAACAACAATAACAACATAGCAACTACAGCAATAATAATATATCCCTGGTGGTGCACTGGTTAAGAGCTCAGCTGCTAACCAAAAGGTTGGTAGTTCGAATCCACCAGTCGATCCTTGGAAACTCTATAAGGCAATTCTACTCTGTCCTACAGGGTTGCTATGAGTTGGAATTGACTCAACAGCAGTGGGTTTGGTTTACAGCAATAATCCCATTAAATGAAAATAGTCTATATAGCCCAATTAAAAGGCAGAGATTCACATTAGATTTTTTTAAAAAAGCCAGATCCAAGTATATGCTGCCTACAAAAAAATGCACTTTAAATACAGATGTACAAATAGTTTAAACGTAAAAGAACAGAACAAGATATACTATTTTAACACTAATCAAAAGAAAGCTGGATGATCATTTTAGAATCAAAGTAGATTTCAGAGCAAACAGTATGGGATAAAGAGGGTCATTTCATTATGACAGAGATAAATTCATCAAGAGGAAATAATCCTAAACATTTATGTACCTAATAAGGGATCTTCACAATATATGAAGCAAAACCTGATAGAACTGCAAGGAGAAACAGACATAGCCACAATTACAGTGGGGATACCAATACCCTTTCCCCAACAATTGATAGAACAATCAGTAAGGATATAGGAGACTTGAAAAATACTATCAACCAACTTGACCTAATTGATATTGATAAGAACACTCTAGTTAACACCAGAGGAACACATTCTTTTCAAGTGCACACAAAAGATTTACTAAGATAAAAGCCACAAAGGAAAGGTATATGTCTGCTTGATTATTTTCTAATAAGTGTATACAACAAGAGGATCGCATTTAGTTGGGAAGGTAAGGTGGAAGAGAGTCAATAAGGAACTTCCTTGAGTGATATCTGAACTGGACTCTAGAACAACCTGCATGAAAGCCTGATACAGGAATGAGCAGAGTATGGTACCCAAAATTAAAGAAGGCCCATGTGACTGAAGCTAAGGGATTTTCTAAATTTCAGAAGTTCTCGAAGTCTTCTATGCTACCTAACCTATGAACTGACTCTTATGTGTGCCTGTGTTAGATTTCATTCAGTGGTCTGTCTTTGTCATTTTTCAGCATTCACTACAATGCTCGATATACCAGTTAACTGGAAAATTATGTAGAAGGGTGACAACAGTTCTCTATCTTCCAAGGTCAGAATAAAAGGAAATGGATTTAAATTACAGTAGGAGTTATATAAAATCTGATGTAAGATCATGTTGAGATAGCATGATTTTTAATATTTCATTAAATAAGAGAGGTATTTGTTCCTGCAATAGCTTATACTATAGTCAACTGACAAATAAAATATTATAATCTTGCATCTTACTTTTCAGCCACAGAGGAAATAAGGTCTTGATTAAGAAGAGCATACAATTTATCATTCAAACAAGGTCACTGAGTGAAATGGGAATCACTTAATAATCACTTTGGGACAACACGCATAAACTGGAATTGTCCAAAGCAAACTGGGACATTTAGTAACCCTACTCTTTGAAGTATCCCTTCAAGAAACAATAAAAGATGGTAATAACTCTAAAAAGGTACACACTAATGAAGCAGGTAGGGCAGACTCTACAAGTGATCTCAAAATGTCTGCCATTTCTCTGTGGCAGGGTTTCTCAACCTTGACACCACTGACACTTTGAGCCAGATAAATCTTTGTTGTGCGAGCTGTCATGTGCATTGTCAAAAGCTTAGCAGCATTCCTGGTCTTGACTCACTAGATGCCAGTAACACACCTCCTCCTTCAGCTGTGACAACTAAAAATGTCTCCAGATGCATTTTGCTATGTGTCCCGAAGAGCAAAATCATTCCTTGTTGAGAACTAATGCTCAATTGCATCAATTACCACTTTATGCTGTGGTTTACCCTAGTCTTCAGGGTTTACTTGATTATTTTCTAAGAATTATAAAAATATTCTTCCCAACTGCATAGGAAGTTAGGAATATAAGCTATGGATATTCTACCCCCAATCTTAAATCTCATCCATGTTCACCTGAAAATATTCTTTAAAAAAAAAGAAAATCTGTCTTTGCCTCATTCCTCTATAGGGTTTTCAATGGCTGGATTTTCAGAATATCGCCAGGCCTTTCTCCTGACGCACTTCTGGTTAGACTTGAACCTCCAACCGTTTGGCTAGCAGACAAGTGTGTTAATCATTTGCACCACCCAGGAACTCACCTCCAACTAAGGAAGGGCCCAAAGTTACGGTCTCTGCCAGAATCATTAAGTAAATAAACCTTTATTACCAAGTGGCTAACATTTTTAAGCATTGTATAAAATGTTAAGTATTACAAAATAAATGTGGAGATGATAAATCAGAATACTTGTACATTAATAAAACAAACTATTCTTTTTTTTATTAAGTATGGATACTACATAAAAAACAAAACCAAACGTCTTTCTCTTCTGTTAAAACCAAATCACACAAAACTGACTAAATCAATGTATATCCCTCAAATGAGCTAGAAGCTTGTTACAGAACTGCACCATGTTTAGCACTATGATTATGGGATATGGATGAACTGAGTAGGGGTAGCAAAAAGGCACAGTCCACCAAGACAGGTGGAGGCAGGCAGAGGCATAGGGTTATTTCATCAACAAGGGCTAGAAACTAAGTTTAAGAATATCTCCTCCTACAGAGGGAAACAAATCGGATAGTTACTTCTAATATGTACAAAGAGAATTTGATTAACAAGTTGTTACAGTTTAGTTTTCTAAATCAGTCTAAAGATGACAAATCATACTAAGTTGCATTTAAGACAGTTCACTCTTTCAAATCTCTACTTATAGAATGAGTACACTGATGCCTTAATACAATGCTATTGAGGTTTTTCATTTTTTTTATAGTAGAATTACTTTATAATGATATCTAGGTGTCTAGGATATATCTACAGTTAAATGCAACTCTATTCTATAACAATAGTCTTACAGGGAAGAGTCGAGGATTTGAATCATGGGCAGAGACAAGGATGAAGCAACAAAGTACAGGGTCATCTCCCAGTTTAATGCTTTTCAAACACTAGATATTTCTCCCTATTAATTAAAAGATACCCAAATCACTGAGCTGCTGAATTAACCAATTCTAAAAAATATCTCTTCTAGACTTCATGCCAGTAAGAGCTATGAAATTCTTATTGTTATTTAAAAAGAGAAAGAAAATTTCAGATAAAATATGAGGGAGATTAAAGGAAGAATTAAGATGCAGAATAAAATTCAGTTTCCACTGAGAAATAGTTTTGATTCAGTAGTAACTAGGAAGTATAAAACACATTGGCAGGTTATTTTTGGAGGAAGATCTTGGGGGGAAATGCTGTCAATTTTAATGTATAGGAAAATATTGATTAATGTTTTCTCAGCATTTACTGTTGCTAGTCTTAAAAGCTTATTCTAACATTGCCAAACTAAATCAATACCTGGTCAGAAGTTCAGACTAGAGCACTTGTAAGGTCATTTTTGCCTTCTAGGTACAGAGTAGTTAAAGCTTTGATTCTTACATGCTATATATATATATATTCATACATGTATATGTATATACATATACACACATTTATAGTCTCTCTTCTCTTTCACTGTTTTATATGAAAACTTGTTTAGGACTAATCTTTCTTGTTATATTTATGGTTATTTTTAGAGCTTTTATAAACTCTGGGGGGAAAAAAAACCAAAAAGTATATTTAAGAAAAAATAAATCATAGTATCCCACTACCTAACATAAACATTAGCATGAATCTTTTCAAACTTGGTATGTGTATGTGAGGGGGGAGAGGAAGAGAGAATAAAAATGAGATCATATGTTCAAAGAAACTTTAAAATATTACTGAGGTCATTGCAGCTATGGCTTCTAGAGTTTGACTTTACTGATGTTCTAGCTTTGGAGCTGTAATGTCATTGTTAACTTTTCCTTTGGGAAGGGATTGTCAGTATTTTGTTTCCAAAATTGATCTCGCTATTTAAGAGTTAGGAATTAGTAGAGTTTATGTTGAAAGCACAATGATGTGAGAGATGCAAAATCCAGGACTTAATCTGAGGAAATGCAGTGTAAATTAGAACAAAGGGAATACCTAGTTAATAATGGAGAAGTTTCCCAAGACTTGTTTTGTGTGTAGTTTGCAAGCATATAGTATTTCTCACTGTTATTGACGGTACTTTATAGCGACCCTATAGAACAGAGTAGAGCTGCCCCACAGGGTTTCCAAGGCTGTAAATCTTTAGGAAGCAGACTACCACATCTTTTGTGGGCGAATTTGTCTTTTGACTGAAAGGCGACCTCTGGGAGTGGTTTGAGTTCCATATTTAAAGAGTTACCCCAGGATGATAATCTCGAGGGTTCATAGAGTTAAATAATAAATATGTTGTGGGAAGATTTAAGCCTATGTAGCGCTGGGTAAGTGTTCGGCTGCTAACTGAAAGGTCAGCAGTTCGAATCCACCAGCTACTCCTTGGAAACCCTATGGGGAAGTTCTACTCTGTCCTACGGGGTCACTTTGAATTGGAATCGACTCGACGGCAACAGGCTTGGTTTCTTTTTGGTTTTCCCTTCCTGGAGCCCTGATGGCACAGTGTTAAGAGCTCTGGGTGCTAACCAAAAAGTCGGCAGTTCAAATCCACCACCTGCTCCTTGGAAACCCTGTGGGAGCAGCTCTGCTCTGTCCTATAGGGTTGCTATGAGTCTGACTCAATAGCAACAGGTTCCCCCAACCCCTTCTTTGGCCGTAGGATGCTTCATTAACTTATGTCTACTCAGGGAACATCTATATAAATATGTAGTGATTATACAAAACAGCTAGATTTTTGTGTGGCATTTGGTATGTAGTCTCATTACTTTATAGTTATACCTCATATAGTATGGTTTTTACTATGCTCTAAGATTTTGAATGTCTCATAGAACTCCTTGTTTGAAGTGAGGCTACTTTCTTTCCATTGTATATTGTGCTTTTCTACATCAGTGCGTTTTTTAGCTTGACTGTACAATGAAATGAAGCATACTTAGAATACACTTTTTGATTTTTGAATGTTAGTTATTTGAAATTTTCTTTCCTCTAATGATAAAATTTTCCATATATGTTTTAGTATTTATTCATCCTGTTCCAAATTGAAAAACTTACCTTCACCATTTAAATGTAAGTTCTGTCCCTATTTATTATTTCCTTCTTAAACTACTTAAGGATCCTCTATTATAGAAAAATAATTATTTTTTTTCCAATCATTTATTTGTCCTGTGCAGATTACCTTGTAATTTCTGATCAGTGTATTTAGTTTTCAGTTGGTATACAGGGAAATAAAAAACATAAACAAGAACCTGTTTTCTACTCTACAATCTATCCAATGTAAAAGGATAGTCTCTTCTCTTGCTTCCAAGAGTATTACATTTCACTCAGTAACAGATAAGCAATTTTCCCATTTTCGGAGCTCCTATTACAGATTAAGTGTCTTATTCAATGTTCATTCCAGAAGTATTGGGTATCATTTTATTGTTCTCCAAGTTCATTTTCACTATGTCCTACCTGCTATATGTAGTGGCACATCTAATCCTTTCACTTCAAAATTATAAGAATTTAAAGGGCATATAGACTACTCTGAGTCATTTAGGCAGAGAGAAGTATACATGACATGATGCAACCATCACAAGCCAGATTAACAGCAGGGTTTACTCAAAAGGCCCAATGTATTAATTTTTGGCAACACAACAATTATCAAAGCCCAAATTATTATTGTCAAGGTAACTGAAGGCCAAGGCAGAAATTTATTGATGACGGCCAGAAAAAGCACAAGCTATGTCAGTGAAACTTTATATTATGGGACCACCATGAGTCCCTCCCTCCACTACTTCTGAGGAGGCACTTCAGGAGAAAGGATGGTCTCTGCTCCTTTTAACTAAAAACTAACCAGTTGCTGTTAAGTTGACCCTGACTTATGGCAAACTTATGTGTGTCAGGATAGAACTATGCTCCATAGGATTTTCAATGGCTGATTTTTTGGAAATAGATCATCAGACTTTTCTTCCAAGAGACTTGGGTGGACTGGAACTGACAACCTTTTGGTTAGCAGCCAAGCGTGTTAACTGTTTGCACCATCCAGGGACTCCTCTGCCCTTTTTACTAGCTATAACACAAAGATGTGGCTCCACGTGTCCATATGCTGATGTGGCAAACGCAGGAGCTCATTCACTTCTGGTTCCAACTCCAGTCCTGTTAACTGCTGGATATACCAATCAGACAGCACTGTCATATAATCAATCTCCTTCAACTCACCCCTTGGAACGATCATCACTTTTTAATTTTGAGGCGGATAGATTTTCCAATACTCCACCATGGGTGATTCAAGAGCACAGGCCTAGAAAAACTGTATTAAACTTTCTCTAGATTAGACAAAGCCTTCATTTCTTGTACTTCGAGAACCTCAAGGAAACGTTTCCCCACACGGTTCAACTCCATAGTTCAAGTAAAGCTTGAACAGAGTTTTAAGCTACAACATTCAGTCTGAGACAGGAGGCAAAGCTAATAATGAAAAAGATTACAACCAAGTAAGGGGGCATAAGAAAGATGAGCAAGGGAATTATCACTTTTTGTTATGTGATCCAGTTAGATAATTAAGATCTTAGTTCAAAACTTCTATCTTGTGAAATGCAATATACAGTGAAACCTGTGACAGCCAGAACTCGATGAGTTGGCTTTGTTTTTCCAGGTCTTGCAAGTTTGCTGCCTTTGACAGGGTACAGTCATCACTTTTCTATCACTATTCAGTGGAAAGTACTTGAGTTTTCCTTCTCTGACAGGTTTCTGCCTAATACAGGTTCTGGAATTTGCAGGTTTTACTGTAATTTGTTGACTAAGATCAAAGACGATTACCCATCTCGTTTTTTACTGCCTTCATCTCCATTTTGGAGTATGAGCACAAGCGTCCTTAAGAATCATATTCCATTAACTTCAATTCAACTGTGTTTATTGCCATGAATGAAAACATTCAACACACACTTCTGCTGCAAGGGGAAAAAGTCAACCAAAAGCCCTCACCATCTGTGAAGAAAATATTGAATTAAAAATTAGAAGGCAGAGTTACAGGAAAGACTACTCCTTTTATTCCTTATTCAAATAAAAAATTCTCTGTGGTTCAGTTTCCTCCCCTGCAAAACACTGGCATTCCAAAAGTCAAAGGTTTCTTCTAAGAATCAAGAGCATGATGTGAATGTTCTTTAAAAACTGAAAAGTACAACAAAAATGTATCATTAATAAACAATCATGGTTCTTCTCACATATTTGTTAACTTTAAAGTATTGAAAAGCCGTTATTTTAACGACTTCAGTAAGATTCACACATTCAATAAATATGTATTATGTACCTATTACTTATAAGCCACTGTGCCAGGCCCGGTTTAGATATTTACATATAAGTTGATTATATCTCATATGTATGGTCAATAAATGCTTGCTGTGCAAATAAGGTCAGAAAGGGAGATTTTAATAAATAAAGAGTGAAAACAGACTTGAAAAGTACTTCAAACAAGCCCTGGTGGTGCAAGGGTTAAGCACTCGGCTGCTAACCAAAAGGTCAGCTGTTCAAATCCACCAGCCGTGCCATGGGAGAAAGATGCGGCAGTCTGCTTCCGTAAAGATTACAGCCTTTAAAACTGTAAGGGGCAGATCTACTCTAATCTACAGGGTCACTATGAGTTGTAATTACTTGACGGCAATGGGTTTAAAGTACTTCAAAGGAGCCCTGGTGGCGCAGTGGTTAAGCACTCAGCTGCTATCTGAAGGGTCAGCTGTTCTAACTCACCAGCCACTCTACTGGAGAAAGGTCTGGCAGTCTGTTTCTATAAAGATTAAAGCCTTGGGAACCCTAAGGGGCAGTTCTACTCTGTTCTATAGGGTCACTATGAGTCAGGATCAACTGGACAGCAACGGGTTTTTTAAAGTACTTCAAATATAAGTTCCAAACCTACAACGTGTCCCCAGACTCTTCTCTTCCCCCAGCCTCCTCCGTTTAAAAAAGAAAAAAAAGTTCAGCTAATTCTTAAAGGGTGTCTCCATCACTCCCTGTTTACGGTTAAAGATGCTCATGAAACCTGGGATTCTGTTTCATTCAACAGCAGCACCAAATCAGCCCAACTGCAGCCTAACACAATTCCTGGGCTGGGGGGGCTATAATTAGTCCTCTCTTCATATCAAAAGCAATACAAATCACCACAGGGTTTGCTAATGATGACAGAATAAAATAATACAACACAATTAAACACATGTAGGGAGGCCTTAACAAATAAATTAGATCACTGCCTCCCTTCATCAAATGCACAAGAATCTATCCCAAAGATAGAGTCTCTCTAAAAAATAATGGGCTTTTGTACAACTGAGGAACTAGTTAGTAATAAAATAACTTCAACCAAAAACCAGATAAAATCATTAAAGCCAAATACTAAACTTTTCACTCTCTAAGTGATAAAGTCACAACTATCCATCCATTATTTCACATATTTAATCTTTCAATCAATAACTATTTATTGTATGCTAGATACTAAGGATACAGTAAAGAGCAAATTAGAAGTCCTTGCCCTCACAAAGCTTACAATACTGGGGGGAAGACAGCAGAGTTGGCCTCACAGCACCAAGGTGCATTTCCAGCTTCAAACGGGCTGATAGATAAAAGTCCACATCTTAAATAATGAAACAGTTTTATTTACAGAGTGAATTATGAAGCCAAGAGTTATTCTGGAAGAGAAAGACCACCTGAGGGCTTGTTCCTCACCCTAGGAATTCCAGGCAAATGCAAATCAATTTGCAGGGGTAGGGAGGTGGTGAGAAGGGTGACAGAGGTGGACAAGTAAACAGCTTCTGAGAATCTGTAACCAGGCAATAGTCGCCACACTGCACTGATTCCTTTTCTTTTAAAATGTTTTATTTCTCCTTTGTTTGCTTTTAAACAGTTTTCTCAGCACTAATTTGGGTAGCAATTTACTCTTCTAAATTGTGTAAACTTCTTAATGTAGTACTATCCCTTCAGTTATTCTATAAAACTCCAAACATCTAATGCAATGCCCAACACTGTACACTTTTCCTCAGAACTGGGAAAAATGGACTGAAGTTATATGTGTTAGGTAAATATTTTTTCCTAGTATCTAGTCACATGACTTTTTAAAACCAGGTTTTAAGACTGAGTTCCAAAGAACCCAAGGAAACAAAATAAACACCTGCTTCACAGTTACACAAATATGATCAAAATTACTTTGTAAATTGTATTTTTGCTATTTTTAAGAACCATAATAAAAAGCATCACACAGCAGATACTAAATTTCAAACATAAAGACCACCATGAAACATGTTAGCTTGTGCTGCTGGGTCAAATTTATTGTGAAGACACTGGAATGAAGCTTCCTTGCTATCTCTATGCACATATGAAACTTAGGAAACGTCTAGTAAATGTGTCATTGGGAAGACTGTATCTCTGCATATCTTTTGTTAAGAAAGGCACACAAATTATCTACTCTTGTAAAACTGTACAAGTGAGCATGCTAATAAATACAGCACATGGACGTCTAGGCTCAATTAAATGTCACAGCAAGCTCAAATGCATCTGCTCAGTATATGCTCTCATCATCACATAGCAATTGAACAATGTTCAGTGGAAATATAAGTCATAATGCTGCCAGACAGATACTAATGTTTAAGCTGTAGGTACAAATGACAGTGTTGATGCTTCAACCTTGAAAAAAATCTCCTACAGAGCTTCATGAGACTTTATATGGTTTATTTCTACTTCTTATGAATCCAGACTTTCTTGACCCAATACAACCAAAATGAAACAAAAGGAAACCAAATGCTGAGGCTGATATGCTGCTGTTTACGCCTAAAAGAAGATTTAACTGTTTTTTTTTTTAAAGTTTGTTTTTATTTTTTTGTGAATCAAGACTCTCTTGACTCACTACAACCAAAGTGAAATAAAAAGAAAATTCTAAGGCTGATATGTTAGTGCTCAATATAAGATGCATCTAAAGAGAAGACTCAACTGTTAAAAAAGTTTGACTCTATTGATTTCAACCAACATGCTCATTTTATAGATGAGGATAAAGTAAGAAGCTGGGAAGTCAAGTCAATTATTTAAGGTCCTATATAAAGAGAGGCAGGAGCCCTGATGGTGCAGTGATGAAGAGCTAGGCTGCTAACCAAAAGGTTGGCAGTTCAATTCCACCAGCCACTCCCTAGAAACCCTATGTGGCAATTCCACTCTGTCCTATAGGGTTACTAGGAGTCAGACTTAACTCAACAGCAACAAGTTATAGAGAGGCAGCGGTGGAACAAGAACGCAAGCTTTCTGACTCCCAGATCTTTTCACTACATCACACAGTCACGATGTAATAAAGTGAATACTACTTTCTCTCCAATGCCGTTATAAAGTCAAAGACGTGTTCTACGCAGATGTTAACTGAGCTTAAAGCATTATGAAAGAACCAAAGCTACGACTCTCTCCTAGGCCCAACGTAGCTTACATTCTGAGGGACAACGTACAGTCAGCCTGCATCGGCGGATTCAACCAACCACAAATCGAAAATATTCGGGCGGGCGGGGGAGGGAATAAGGGAAAGTTCCAAAAAGCAAAACCTGAATTTGCTGCGCGCAGAGCACTATGCTGAATTCACTTGAATGAAGTGATGTGCAGGCACACCCTGCTGTAGCCTCCCACCATTTCACAGATCCTCAGTCTCCCTCCAGCACTTATTGTTTGAGATTGCTCACGTGGCATCTCCTTCATTCACCACTTGTGTTGTGTGCACCCTTTGTTTCTGTGAAAAAAAAAAAAAAGGCTCCTAAAAAAGCAATGAAGTGGTCAAAGCAATCCCTCAAAGGCTAAGTGTGAGGGGGTTGAGGAGAGCGAGAGGAAGGAGTTTCAGGCTAGTGAGGGATGGCTGGCTAGCTCTGCAAAGTGCTACAGCCTCAAGCACTTCAAGATCACAGGCGAATCAGCATTGGCTGATGCTGAAGCAGCATCAGCGTTCCCAGAAGAGCTCAAGAAACTCACAGACAAGAATGGCTACCTTCCAGAGCAAGTCTTCCATTGTGATGCGACAACTATTTACATAGTATTTACAGCGTATTATGTATTATACTCTTTTTAGAATCAGATATACCTAATTTCCAGTTTAAAGGAAATATAGAGGAACATGCTAAATGACATCACAGGGAAACAATAAGACAAATCCAGAATGGGGGGCATTCTACAAAACTCAGTCAATGTCATGGGAAAAAAAGGAGGGGGGCTGTTCTAGATTAAAAGAGACTAAAAGAGCCTGGGTGGCAAAGGTAGTTTGCCATTGGTTGCTAACCCAGAGGCTGGCAGTTTGAACCCACCCAGCGACTCCACAGAAGAAAAGGCTTGGTGAACTGCCGTGAAAATTACAGCCAATACATGCTACAATATGGATGGAGGTGGAAGACATTATGCTGAATGAAATAAGTCAATCACAGAAGGACAAAATATTGTATAACTTCACTTATATAAAACGACAGAAAAAGGTGTATATATAGAATAAAGTTTATACCAGGGGTGGGAGACAGGAGGAAAGGGGGAGGGGGTTAACTGCTGAAAGTATCACATTGATTAAGGGTAAGGTTACACAGCTAATTATTGTAACTGCCGTCAATAAGTCGTACATCTGTAAAAAGTTGAATTGGCAAAAGTCGTGTGACAGGCATATTTACAACAGACTTTAAAAAAAAAGAGTAGCTGCTGAGGCTGCTTATATACAACCAAATCCTCATGGGATTTGGTTCACTGGTTTGGAAGTTCAGGGTTATGGCTTCATGGGCCATCCCAGTTAATTGGCCTAATAACGTGTTTAGTGCTTCAGTTCTACCTCCTAGCTTGTTGCGTAGTGCCTGGGGTCTTAAAAACTTGCACGTGGCCGTCAAAGGCACTACAACTGGTCTCTATTCACCTGAATAACAGAGGAAGGAGTATCAGGAATAGAAGGAGGATATGGAATGTGTGGCAATTGCCTCCATAAACAATTGTCCCCTTTACCATGAGACCAGAAAAACCGGATGGTGTCCTGTTACCATTACTAAACACTTTGACCAAAGATTCTATAGAAGAATGCTGATCAAAAGGGAGAAATGCAGAAGAGAATTTAAAATTCTCATGGACTCCAGACTTCCTGGAGCCATGGAAGGTGGATGAACCCCGAAACTATTGCCCTGAGATAATCTTTAAATCTTACACCAAAAATATCCCCTGAAGTCTTCTTAAAACAGTTTAGCTTAACTAGTTAAAAAAAAAAAAAAAAAAAGTCTGCCTTGGGCATTAAGATCTTTTAAGAATTATCTATATGGGATTGAACTAACAACAGTCACTTGAAAGATCAAAGAGCAGTGAATTTATGTTAATGGGAGAGGAATAACTCAGAAAAGGAGGGTGAGAATTGCTGCACAACTCAAAGAATGTAATCAATGTCTCTAAATTGTACATGCAGAAACTGTTGATGTTTTGCTGTGTATATTCTCAACAACAACAAAATGAAGTTAAAAAAAATTACACTCAAGAAAACCTTATGGAACAAGTCCTACTCTGTAACACACATGGGGTCACAATGAGTCGGGCTGACTCCGGAGCAGCTAACAACAGCAAAGAGACAAACGTAATGTGTAAATGCTGACTAGATCCTATTTTGGGGGGGAAAAAAAAAAAGCTATAAAAGAAAATTTGGGGACAACTGGAAAATTCTGGTTATGTACTAGATCTCAGAAAATATTACAGAACAACTGCTAATCTTCTTAGGAGTGAAATGGTATTGTAGGAGAACAACTCTATTTTTAAGAGATGCATGTTGAAGGGTCATGATGTCTGCACTCACTTTCAAACCAAAAACCAAAACCAAACCCACTGCCATAGAGTCGATTCTGACTCATAGTGACCCTAAAGGACAAAGCAGAGCTGCCCCACTGGGTTTGCAAGGCTGCAGTCTTTATGGAAGCAGACTGCCACATCTTTCACCCATGCACTTCCAAACAGTTGAGCAAAAAAGTATATATACACAACTATATAAAGCAAATATGACAAAATGTTGTTTAAAATAACTGATGACTATTCAAGAGTTTGTTGTACTCGTTCTTCAACTTACCAGTATGTTTGAAAAATGTCATTTGAAAAAAAAGAAATAGATGCAATTTTCGTAAAGATTATCTAACCCTATCTCCTCTTTTAACAATGGAAGAAACTGAGCCCAAAGTACCACAGTTAATGTCTGCAGAATCAGCACAAACTCTTCCATGTGCCAGAAAACCGGGACCTAATTAAGAGACACAGACTGATCTGGGACAAATACATACATGTTCATGGAAAAAAATTAAACACATCTTATGCTTTTTCTGTGACAATACCACTAAAATTATAAAAGATTAAGAATCTTTTAGAAACTTTAACAACCTAGTACATTAGAATTCTGTATGAAATAACCTTGCAGAATACAGCATTACATGGAATTAGTTCCTTAGCTCAAGGCCGTTGCCGTCAAGTGGATTCCAACTCACAGCTAAGCTACAGAACAGAGTACAACTGCTCCAAAGGGTTTCCAAGGAGCAGCTGGTAGATTTGAACTGCTGACCTTTTGGTCAGCGGCCAAGCTCTTAACCACTGTACCACCAGGGCTCCTAGTTCGTTAGAAGCACAAAAAAAACACAACAAAACAACCTTTTTTTTTTTTTTTAAATAACTTAACTAGTGTCACCTATGAAACTGTCTTGGTCTACTAATAATGGCAATATGGCCTCCCAAAACCTGACAACATACCTTAAAACCTTCGTATTTCACCTATCCCCTCCACAAACTTCTTGCCAATGCCTCAAAATGTCATCTTTTTTTTCATATCCTTGTACAAGTAATTTCCTCTCCCTACAGAATGTTTTTCTGTCCGTTCTTCATCTACTGAACTCCAGTCCCACTTCTCTTTCAAAGACCAACTTCTAATGCCACCTCTTCAGTGAAGTTTTCTGCCCCCCTCCCCATTATTCCTCAAACCTCCATAATACTTTTTTCTTTACCATACAGACTTTTAAAAGTTTACCTATTTACCTGTATGAACTCTCCATTAGAACATAAGCTATTTAATAGCACAAGCAAGTCTTATTTATATCTCTAATTAGAGCTAGCTTCAAGTGCTGGGGAGTTAGAAATAATGGGAGCGTGCTATTTTAAACGTTTTGGGAAGAAGCATCTTAACTCATCTAAGAAATACAGTGTTTGTCCTGAGTTGAAGATGACAGCTTACCATAAAGCAGATTTACAACTAAATGAAGTATCTGTTACTCTGCCCCTTTGATACTCTTGTCACACAGCCCATAAGCATGGAAACTATCTGAACTGATGCAAAGTAGTAGTCTGAACCTGCTTATACCTTAACAGCCAATTATAATAAAAGGAAAAATTACCTAAGCACTTTCCTTTGAGGTTAAGAACTCAATCAAAAAGCCCAAAAGTCACATATTCATTTCGTCAAGTCTGGAGCAAATATGTATCATTAAGATCTTATGCTCAAATAAATTCATTTAAAGTGACTTTCACATGTAAATATTTTTTTCCTAGACATCTAACAACAACAGAAATTCCATTTCTGAAAACACAGCTATAATGGAAACTTCTAAAAGTTTTACTGCAAACATGCAAAAATATGACAGTACAACACCCAATTTTACGCAGGAATATTTAACCTCTCAGCTCAATATTTGGATATATTCAAAAACAAACTTGATTTTTGCTGGCTGCATTTCAAAGTAGCTGATGTAAGACGAATGAATACATGCTGATTGTTATTGGCCAACACACATGCATGTTTAAGTACATATGCGTTAGTAAAGTTTTCAACCTATGGTCCTTGAACTACCAGTGAATCATGAGGAGCTTGCTGGTAGCCTAGCACTGCTCGATAAGCAGAAAGCTGGGTAGGGATGGTGAGGGGCGGCGGGAAGAATCAGGTGCAGTGGCCCACTAAATGAAGATAAACCATTCAGGTGGTCTGCAGTAAGGAAAAATAAGAGAATCACTAAATCAGCAAATGTATGTGTCATCATGCCCAATTAATCTGATCATGCTGCTTAACCTAAATCAACCTAATGCTCTCTTACAGCAAAAGAATGTGTTTTGTCCAAAAGCCATGACAGATACATAACTAATCCAGTAACTTAAAGGCAAGAGTTCATTATTACTAGTGATTAACACTCAATAACCATTTTCATTAGAAGACTCACCTGGGTATAGTACTACAGTACTAACAAGATGCTGCCAAGGCTTTGCAGTTATAGTAAGAAAATCTAATCGTTTTAAAAATAAAATCCATCTATCAAAATCTATCTAAAAGAAAGAAAGCTGTTACAGACTGGTCTATCAAAAGACAAAGGAATAAAGATCTCTATAATTTCCAGTGGGTTAAAGCTCTGTCCATAGTATATAGTGTTAATATCAGTTCCTAAATAAATTAAAATTAGAGATGAAAAATGCCTCATTTAATATCCATAGCCAGGATTTTCTTTTAAAATGCCCTTCTCCAACATAAATTCCAAGATCATTTTGATTGGGGGAAAAATTCAATCTTTGCTTGATAAAAGATTGAAAACAGAGTGGGACTAGCCAAGTGGAAGGTAACCAGTTAGGCAATAGCTACAACAGCCCATGTCAGTTTTTAACATAAATTCTAAAGCTTAAATATCTCCACAAAGATCATTCAGCTTTCCCCATGTCCAATATTTTCCAACTGCAGCTTCCCTGAGCTACAGTTCTCATACCTGCCAAACCTACCTACCCAGAGTACAGTTATATTTTCAACTTATGCCTTCTTGCCAACTGTTTTTCCTTTGGGCCCTCTCCCCATAACACTCCTAGTAAAAGCTGCCACCTGCTTCACATCAAGCAAATGTCTCCTATTTCAAGGTGGGTTCAAGGCCTTGGAAGAAAGGCCTGGTGATGTACTTCTGCAAAAACAGCCACTGAAAACCCTATGGAGCACAGTTCTATTTTGACACAAATGGGATCTCCATGAACTGACTCAATGGCAACTATCTTTTTTTGAAAGTATAAGTCTCTCTCTGAGGTGGTATGAAATTTTCTGCACCCCTCTCATAAAGCTCTACAGTTCACCAACTCAGAAAATATGAGTGATTTTTACTTCCACTGTCACTCTAGGGATAAAAGGAGGAGACTAAGTAGGGATAAAAGGAGGAGACTAAGTCTTCAGTCCTCCTCATACTCAGTTCTGCTTCCTTCTTTAGTATAGACGAAAGAGTGGAAGCATAAAACAAGAACATTCAATAAACAATGCAGGTGATATATAGAAGTTAATGTATGGGACACTGAAAATACATAAGGAAAAGGGATGCATGATATTACTGGTGAAAGAAGAAAGGAATGTCTTGTACAGTATTATTTGTCCTGCATTACACCAAAAAAAAAAAAAAAAAAAAAAGACAGGAGAGAAAAGACCAAAATGAATGGCAGGAGAAACTCTGAAACTTGCTCCTGAACGAAGAGTAGCTAAAGCAAATAGAAGAAATGATGAAGAGTACACAGAAGATTTCAAAGGGTGGCTTGAGAAGGCAAAGTAAAGTATTATAATGAAACGTGCAAACATCTGGAGTTTGAAAACCAAAAGGGAAGAACATGCTCGGCATTCTCAAGCTGAAAGAACTGAAATAAAAATTCAAGCCTAAAGGTGCAATTTTGAAGGATTCTATGGGTAAAATATTGAACAACGCAGTAAGCATCAAAACAAGATGGAAGGAATACACAAGTCAGTGTACCAAAAATAACTGGTCGGTGTTCAACCATTTCAGAATGCAGCATATGAACAAGGACTGATGGTATTGAAGGAAGAAGTCCAAGCTGCACTGAAGGCACTGGTGAAAAACAAGGCTCCAGGAACTGATGGAATACCAACTGAGATGTTTCAACAAATGGATGCCGAGGAATTTGGAAGAGATCCGTATTTGTGCCCGTTCCAAAAGCAATCCAACAGAATGAGGAAATTATTGAACAATATCATTAATATCACATACAAGTAAAATTATGCTGAAGATTATTCAAAAATGGTTGCAGTAGTACATCAATAGGGAACAGCCAGAAATTCAAGCTGAATTAAGAGGATGTGGAAAGAGAGATATCACTGCTGATGTCAGATGGATCTTAGCTGAAAGCAGAAAATATAAGAAAGATGCTTACCTGTGTTTTATTGACTAGGCAAAGGCATTCAACTGTGTGGATCGTAACAATTCTGGATAACACGGCAAAGAATAGGAATTCCAGAACACTTAACTGTGCTCATAAAGAACCTATACATAGACAATAGGCACTTGTTCCAACAGAACAAGGGGGTACTGCATGGTTTAAAATTCTGAAAGATGTTGCTTCAGGGTTGTATTCTTCCTTCATAGTTAATCTATACGCTGAGTAAATAATCCAAGAAACTGGACTATACAAAGAAGAACGTGGCATCAGGATTGGAGGAAGACTCATTAACAATCTATGATATGCAGATGCACAACCTTGCTTCTGAAAGCGAAGAGAACTTAGTACTTACTGATGAAGATCAAAGACTATAGCCTTCAATATGGATTACACCTCAACCTGAAGAAAATAAAAATCCTCACAACTGGACCGATAAGTAATATTATGATAAACGAAGAAAAGACTGAAGTTGTCAATTATTTCATTTTACTTGGATCCACAATCAATGCCCATGGAAACAGCAGTCAAGAAATCAAATGACATATTGCACTGGGCAAATCTGCTGCAAAAGACGTTTTGAAAGTGTTAAAAAGCAAAGATGTTACTTTGAGGACTAAGGTGCACCTGACCCAAGCCATAATATTTTCAATTGCCTCATATGCATGAGAAAGCTGGACAATGAATACGGGAAGACTGAAGAAGTACTGATGCATTTGAATTACAGTGTTGACAAAGAATACTGACTATACCATGCACTGCCAGAAGAATGAACAAATTTGTTCTGAAGAAGTATAGCCAGACGTTCCTTATTAAGTCAGATGGTGAGACTTCATCTTATGTACTTTGGACCTGTTATTAGGAGGGATTAGTCACCAGAGAAGGACATCATGCTTGGTAAAGTAGAGAGTCAGCAAAAAACAAGAAGACCCTCAATGATATAAACTGATACAGTGGTTGCAACAATGGGCTCAAACATAGCAACAACTGTGAGATGGTGCATGACAGGGCAGTGTTTCACTCTGTTGTACAGAGGGTCAGTACGAGTCGGAACCAACTCAATGGCATCTAACAACAACATCAAGGTCAAAAGCACTGCTGGTATATTCTGGCGCTTAATGCCCAAGGAGTCTATTTTGTGTTGGGATATGAGTAACAAACTACAGCTAGAATTTCTGCAAACAATACAAGTAGAAAAAAAGTTAAGAAACCAAATTACTTTCTGAAACGATGAGAATGGCCTGTTCAAATATAATCTGATCTGTAAATTTTACAGATTCCTGTTATTACTGTTTTTCAATACAAAATTCAGTAGACTGAGCCTCTCCTCTGTGTCAGGCCCTGATTCACAGGTGATTTCTCTCATTTCTCCACCTTTTGTGAATCTCTCATGACTCAATTTCTTAGTACTTTCCTCCTCTTTTCACTTACCTATAGCAGTCATTTTACACTTTCAAACTCCAAAATTCACACCCATAATTCTAAATATCTAGGAGCTTCATATCTAACCTTTTGTACCACCCTAAATTATGCCTCCACTTAAAAATTCTTTTGTTGTTTAAACCTGAACGTACAGAAAGCTAAACTAGGGTGTTCTCCAGCTGTCCCTTTCTTACTTCCCAATACCAGTTAAGCCATCTAAATCTTCCTGGTCACCAAGGTTCACAAACATGGATTTTACTTCTCTTTCTCTTCCATATTCCTGCATCCAATAAATCACCAACTCATGTCATTTCTTTTTTTCCTAATGGTTTCCTGACTCTAGTTTCTTCCCGCTTTAAGCAATCTGGAACAAATGATTAAGTGCTTGACTACTAGCCAAAAGGTTGGTTGGAAACTACCCAGAGGTGCCTTGAAAGATAGGCTTCGTGATCTGCTTCCAAAAAGTCAAAGCACAGAAAACCTTATGGAGTAGTTCTACTCTGCACACGTGGGGTACCATGAGTAAGAATTGACTCCACAGCAACAATTACATTAGACTAGGGCTTCTCTAACTTTAATATGCCTAGGAATCATTTGGGGATCTTGTTAAACATGCTCCAGATGATGCCAATGACGCTGCTCCAGGGACCACACTTTGAGTAGCAAAGTGCTACATTGTAAATTCCTTCAGGGCAGGGACTTTTTTTTGTTCCCTGTTGTAATCTCAGCAATAAGTACACAACACCGGCTCAACAAATATTTACTGAATGAATACAGAGTCAGTATACGCTTTCTCTTTTGAAGCAAGGATGGAAAGACATCGTTTCACATACTTTGGACACGTTATCAGAAGGGACCAGTCCCTGGAGAAGGACATCATGCTTGGTAAAGTAGAGGATCAGAAAAAAAGAGGAAGGCCCTCAACGTGACAGACTGACACAATGGCTCCAACAACGGGCTCAAGCATAACAATTGTGAGGATGGCGCAGGACTGGGCAGTATTTCATTCGGTTGTACATAGGGTTGCTATGAGTTGGAACAGACTCGACGGCACCTAACAACAACATACTCTTTCAGTCTCTTTTCATCAGATCACGAGTCCTCCTCAAGAGTCCACAGTAGCATTCTACTCACTACCTGTCCAGTCTCTCCATCATTTCCTGCCACACACACTGCTCCAACCAAAGCGCCACCTTATTAACCACTACCCAGTGCATTTTGTTATTTACAACAATTTTCAAGTCTTAACTCATAACCATTCTTCCATGTGGCATGTTCTCTTTACCAGCTTACACTGGTCACTCTTATAGAGCCTATTCTAACTAACCTTATCTTGCTGAGATCACTTTGTTTTCCTTTATTCCTTCAGCTCTTGCACAGTTCACACTATGTTCTATCTACCTACCTACTTAAATACCTATGTTTATGTAGTATTTTATAATTTTTCATTGCATATTATATTTTTTCCTAAAAAAAGATTTTGAGATATTTAAGAAATAGGATTATGATTTCTTTTTTTGTTTCTGAACTACAGTAACCAATACATTGGGCATATTTTAGCTGGTATTCAATGCTTGTTGATTGCAAAATGCCTCCCCCAAAAATACAACCATCATCTCTTCATAAAGATGCTGAAGAGGGTTTATGGATTACCTCTGTCAGCTTTTAAAAAAACCATTTCACTGCTAATAAGCCTTTTCACCAGAGTAGACAGAGGAAATAAAACAGTCAGTTTTTCTATTCATAGTTGAGAAAGCAAATTTTAGTTATAAGGTTCATGAATATTGGTTATAAATCTACTTTCTTCATCAGTGAAGGGTTGGTAATATAGATTTAAAAAGTAAAACTGGGGGGGGGGGGGAAGGAAACAAGAAACTAGCATTTTTTATTATAGCCACGGGTTCAAGTTCTGACTGCCATTTATAAGCTATGTGATGTTGAACAAGTTATTTAATTTTGAGGGGCTTCAATTTCTTCATGTATAAGACAGAGGTATCTATCCACCTCACAGAGTTGTTGAGGACTAAAAGAGATAAGTAATCACTTAGCACAGTACTTGTTACATAATAAATACTGGATAAATGGTAGCTGTTATTATTCAAAAACCACTGTTACTCACTGAGTAGGTGTCTGTAAAGCTGCTATAAATGGATATCCGAAAAGACTCCATGGTGTTCCCAAGATATTCAGAAATAAAGACTAAAGAAATCAATGTTCAGCATTCGGTGTTATCTTATCCTGTAAAGCTGGAAACTTGTGACCACCAGAATCAGTCCTCCTGGGATATCACTGAATGTACAGAATGAATGATACACCCAGAAACAGAGAGCCTACTTTGCACATCACCACACTTCCACTAAAGAGGTGAACAAAGTGAGAAGAAACCAGTTGGCTGTATTAAACTAATTTAATTTTGTTTTTTTCATATTTTTTTATTATAAGAAATCATAAGGGACCTAATTCCTTAGCAAATGCCCTGGGCTAAAGCCTGCTCTAGAGGTCCTAAGTGCCAATCCCAGCATCATAATATCATCATAATAAGGTAGAGAACCATACAGAATATGCTGTCTAAAAATGTCAAAACAACTGGAAATCCTAGGAGCATGAAAGCTTGTAGAGAGCTGTTAAAAAATCTTGCATAACCTCTATGATATATACCTATCTTGGCTAAAATTAGGCATTTAAAAAATGCTCAAAGTAGCTGAAATTCAAAAACTGAATTCTAGGCAAGTTATGCCAGGGGAAGATACTACAAATAATTCCAAAATAATAGATAACACAAATCTTATAATGTGAAGTAAGCCATTTTCATATTCAACAGTCTCTTCCAAAAATTTCCCAAATTCTTTCAAAGTAATCCAACTAATAAGGAAGCTTTTCACAATATATACTTGATCATTTGCATATATGAGACTTGGATCCAAAAGGAAAGTACACAATCTCAACTGGCCAAAAACGTTATAAAAAAAAAAAAAAACAGTAAGTTTTTTTACCAGGGCTGGCTGATATTCAGAAAGGGTCAAACCAATTCTAAAATGGGACACATGATCAATACACAGGAAGTACCCGAATCTTTACAATTTTAAATCTGTCATGAAAAGTATCTGAAAAATATATTTCACTCCTTGTTGATAAAAGAATTTTCATAACCTGTTACGTCCAGATTAAAACTACTAACCATGTTTCTATGTTTGAAAAGCTAAGGCTCTGTGCCAACACCCTTAGGAAAAAGTCTGTCTTTTCTGAACAAAAACCTACTATAACAACAACTACTTAACATGTTAACCTAAAACACTCACCTGAGCTAATTCTATTAAACAACAATTAACTTAACTATCATGACAACAATGGAAAATAAAGGCTTCCATAATTAAATTCCAAAACTAACCCTTTTGTCTCACCCAGCCCCTCCCCCACACCTATTTAGATCAGGGCCATCTCCTCCCTGCAGAAGAAAACAAAGATGATGATGATTAACGTTCCTTTTCCTAAATTTTTCTTTGGAAAGGCAGAGCATAGCTTTCCTTCCCAGGAACTCAGTCCTCCAAGATACTGACACTATAGCTATCTAAGTGGACATCACGGTAATAAATTACCCAAAGCTAAGGCTTCATGCTAGTAAAAAGCCCATGCTAATAATCTTTGGCTGGTCTTAAGTCACACAACAAAAGGCTGAAATAAATTGGTTCAACTTGACTACCAATAAGGGAAGAAAAAAAAAAATGGTAGAATTCTAAAACCAGAGTGTGAAAAAATTTTTTAATTAAAACTAAACACTGCCTACAAGTACTAATATGCTTCGGGACCATTAATGATCACCTCAAAGAGAAAGAACTATTGTGATGCCCAATTTGACCCAAGGCTGTTTTAAATCATGCCGCTTTTATTTTCTCTTTTGTTACTGAGGACCTAGTTGTTAATGTGCCACCAAACAATAATGCTATGACATGAAATGCACTATAAAGTAGTGTTTTCATGAACTTTTTTTTTTCCCAAGACACCCTTCACTGAGTTCTCAAATTACATGCCCAGGGTTTAGTCATACAGATTTTTTAACCAAGTGGCATGGCTAAATATCATGTAATTCAGTAAACACATCAGCTTAAAGCTAACTGTATATCATTTACAGACAAAACTTAAGTGACTGGACAAGCAACTGATCTAAATGTCAGTATGTTAAGAAAAAGTTGTACACCCTCCCATCCTCATGAATTTAGTTTAGGAACCTCTCTCTATAGCTCATTATTCTGAGACATCTAACATCAAGTCAGAACAAAACCAACTGTTACCTTTGCCATTCCTGAGAAGTTGTTTATTCTTTAATTAAACCCTCTAACTTCTATTAATCACAGTATGGACACAGCAAAAGGTTACTTAGCTCAAGTACTGGTGGTTATATGCCATACACCGACTGAATTAAAATACCTCTCCCCGCAAACTGCTGTTTACAAGAAAGTAGAAGTGCGTCTGTGTTCGAAAATTTTAAAAGTACTGATCCTACTTGGTTAAGTCAGACTCTTACGCGTTTGTACTTTTATCCTACATATTTTCCTTTACGTAACACTGATCGGAATTTGAGTAGCTCACCCAGACAGCAAACTGGCCCAACAACCCCATCCCGCAGCAAGAAGCCACGTTTTACTCGGGCAGATGGTTTCCTCTCCCCTCCTTAAAATAATGACTGTGGCCCACTTGAGAATTCCCCAGTCGAGCTCCAGAAACTCGCAGGTTTAAATGGCCAAATTGGAACCAACCAGGGCAGCTGTCATCTGAAACTCAGGAAAGCTGAGACCAGCCAACTCTGCAGAACAAGGAAGGGTGCGGAGAGATGTGGCGGGGCCCATCGAAGGGAATGCATTAGGCTCCCCGCCCTCCCCCCGCCTCCGCCCCATCAATTCGCTTTTCTGCAACCCCAGCGCCGCCATCCTGTTCCTGAATAATTAAACAGGCTGGAGAGGGAGTGAGGTAGCCAGAAAGGCAGTTTCTGGTCCGAGTTTTCCGATCCGAGGCGGTGCAGTTGGGGAGGCCGGGGGCTGTATCTTCGCGCGCAGAATACTTTTCCCCGGGGCAGCGGAGGTAAGGGGGCGACTCCCGAGGCCGGCGGGGCAGCCGGAAGCGGGGCGCGGGGAGTGACGTGGAAGAGAGGATGACAAAGCGGCGCGGGGGCTCCGGCCACGCGACCCGCGGGCCCGTAAGGGGTCAGGACAGGTGGCCGGGCCTGGCCGGGAACAATGGGGGGCCGAGGCTGCCCCCTGGCGCTCACCTACCTCCGGTGCCTTCCGAGTTCTCGTTGAGGCTGCCCGAGGAGTCGTGCTGGGCGCCCACACACCCGCCCATGGGGGCCCCCGGCGCCTCGTCCGCCACCTCCGGGCGCTCGTCTGGGCCGGCTGCCGCCTCAGCCTCCTCCGGCGCCGACGCCGCCGAGCTCCGGACAGGCGCGGCGCTCCGCTCGCCCGCCGCGGCCCAGCCTCCGCCCCCCTCGCCGCTCCACCCACCTCCTTGGCTCGGCCCCTTCCTCCGCGCCCACTTCTACCTCAGCCTCCCGGCCGCCTGCCGGGCAGGCCTGGCCTGCGTGCCGCCCTCGCCTCCGGCTTGGTCCTGCCAGGCCCGGGATGGCCCATTCCGGGCGGGCCACAGCGCCCACCTCGCCCCCTCACAGCCCCGCACGCGCGCGTCCAGGTGACCCCCGCGCCGACGCCCGTCCACCAGGCCCCATCGGCCCCCGCCCCGCGGCGCCGCCCTCCAGCACCTCGGCCTGGGCTAAGCCAGGCCCGCCCGGAACGGCCGGAGAGGGGGCGGGGCCTCGGGAGGCCTGCGCTCTGATTGGCTGAGGGAGGGGCTGCGAGGGGAGTGGGAGGAGAGAGAAGGGGGGAGAAAAAAGCGTAGAGGGATCTGTCCGGGAAAAAAGGAAAGGAAAGGAGGCAAGAAGGAGGGAGAGAGAGAAGACGGGAAGAAGACTAGAAAGGGAGAAAGAGAGATGTAGCAGGAAAGGAGGAACAAAAGTAAGAAATAAGAACAAAATCGAGTTTCTGGCTTCTCTTCGGACGTCAGCTCTTTATCTTTCTGGTAGAAACGGGTCGGGAGAGGGGCACAGAGAATAATGGAAAACTCACATATGGGGGCTGGCGGTTTCCCAAATAACTGGAGAGAGGGGCGTTTCCTGGCTGAACGTTGAGGTTCCAGCACCTTTTGGAATCGAGTAGAGTTCAGTTGGGCTGGTATCCTGAGTCTGGGCTTCCCCTTACCTCCCCTATCCCCACAGCCCCCTGAAACCACGGTGTCCCACTATTAGAGGTGGAGAGGGAGTCTGTCGTTGTGATTGCAAACTGCACTCAGATTACGGAGGCGAGGCATCCGTGTAGGGAAAGATAAGCCTGACTATAGTTCAGGGGGCGTGGATTTGTTTCATTTTGACAGGGATCCTTGTTCAGACACAATGATACTTCTCCAGATCCTCCCTTTAGGTACCTTAAATCGTCGTTAGAGCGACGTAGAATATAAATAAATAAAATCATCCTACAAAACTACAGCCTTTGGTCCACTGACCACGCCCCACATTCTTGGCCGTTACTGTTCCAGTCTAAGCCAAATTGTTAATGATCCCTCAGAATTGTGCTTCCTATGATACCTCATTGAAGGAGCCCTGGTGGTGCAGTGATTAAGCTCTCAGCTGCTAACCCAAAGGTCAGCAGTTTGACTCCACCAGCTGCTGCGCGGGAGAAAGATGTGGCAGTCTACTTTCCTAAAGATTGCAGTCTGCTTTCCTAAAGATTACAGCCTTGGAAATCCTACGGGGCAGTTCTACTCTGTCTTTTAGGGTCGCTATTAGTTGGAATTGACTCTTAGGCAGTGGGTTATTATGCCTCATTAAGAAGCTGCGATATGCACATGACAGCCTTGCTTGCTGAAAGTGAAGAGGACTTGAAGCACTTGCTGATGAAGATCAAAGACTACAGCCTTCAGTATGGATTATACTTCAAAGTAAAACAAAAATCCTCACAACTGGACCAATAAGTAACATCATGATAAACGCAGAAAAGATTGAAGTTGTCAAGGATTTCATTTTACTTGGATCCACAATCAACACCCATGGAAACAGCTGTCAGTCAAACAACTTATTGCACTGGACAAATCTGCTGCACAAGAGCTCTTTTAAGTGTTAAAAAGCAAAGATGTCACTTTGAGGACTAACGTGCGGCTTCACCCAAGCCATGGTATTTTCAGTCACATCATATGCATGTGAAAGCTAGACAAATAAGGAAGACCAGAGAAGAATTGATGCATTTGAATTATGGTATTGGTGAAGAATATTGAATTTACTACGGGCTGCCAGAAGAACGAACAAATCTGTCTTGGAAGAAGTACAGGCAGAATGCTCCTTAGAAGCGAGGATGGCAAGACTTCGTCTCACATACTTTGGACATGTTATCAGGAGGGCCCTATCCTTGGAGAAGGACATCATGCTTGGCAAAATAGAGGGTCATCAAAAAAGAAGACCCTCAACAAGATAGATTGTCACAGTGGCTGCAACAATGAACTCAAACATAGCAATGGTTGTGAGGACGGCGCAGGACCAGGCGGTGTTTTATTCTGTTGTACCCAGGGTTGGCATCTAACAACAACAAGCTTATCTTCATGCCTGGACCTTTGTAAAACTTATATCCACATAAGGGCTGTTTTAACTCTCTGCTCCATTTTTCTTTCAGACTTTCTTTTTTTAACATCCTGGGTCAGCTTTTGCTTAGCATTAAAAAAAAAAAAAAAAGCAGCATTTTTTTTTAAGTGAAATACCTAAGAAAAGACACTGCAGCTTGGAATTTGCATTTAAATATATTCTCATACACTGCTGGTGGGAGCGTAATTGGTTCAATCTTTTTGCAAAGCAATTTGGCAGTGTGGATCAAGAGCCTTAAATATGCTCATACCCTTTGACTTGGGATTATTGCACATCTGGGAAGCTAGCTCACAGAAACAGTCCAAAATGCAGACAAAGATTTAGGTCCTTGTATTCACTTGCTAATCAGATAAAAATAAGGGTTAAACATACATACACACACACACACACACACACACACACACACACAGACACACACATACACACGCCTCTACATTTATATTAAAGCACAGAAATATCTTGTGAAAAATAGAAGTCTGCTATACTAAACTCTTCCTGAATAGTTAGCATTGTTCTCAATTGTAGTCCTGAATCTTCAAAAAGAGCTTACATACAATTGATGTTTTTATGAGTTTTCAGGATTGCTCTTGAGATTCAGGGGCTGTGCCACAGAGACTTCTACCTGATCATTCTCAGCTGAGTATTCATGTTGGCAGACAGACATCACTTCCCTGAAGGAGAGAAGCTGTAAGCTAAATCGTTTCAAAGAGATTGCATTATCCTGAATTTTGCTTTAGAAATTGCAGAAACCAAAGTCAACTTCTACGATGTCAAACAGATGGTAGGCAACCAAGTGATGAGTGCTTTCTGATGAGCACTGTGGAGTTGGCACTAGGAAGAGAGAGCAATCTCATCCATTTTACAGATTCGCAGCTACAAATGTTCTCCACCCTGTCTTCATCTTAGAGCAGAGAGACATGTTTCTAGGACGCACAGTAGTGTAGCAGTGAAAGGACCAGACTCTGCTTTAAAATTTCCTGGGTTAGGGTCTGGGTTCCAATACATATTAGCTATGTGACCTTAAATTTCTGTAGAGCTCAGTTTTGTCACCTGTAAAGGTGGGTCAATAATAATAGCTCTGTGGGGGCCTTTTGTTAACTGTCCTGTTTATGTCATGCCTAGCATCTATCTAAACTTCCCAGCATGGCCCAATCCACTTAACATGTTCCCATAGAGCCAGTGCTTTCTTGTGTGTGTGTGTGTTTCTATGTTTTATAACAAATTTATTGAGATATAATTCACATACCATATAATTTACCGACTTAAAGTGATACAATTCAATGGTTTTTAATATATTCACGAAGTTGTGCATATATGTACTTTTATGTGTGTATATGATATACACACATATATTCATACATATACACATAAATATGTGTATATGTATGAATATATATGGGTATATGTATATATCTATATAATCTATATATGAGATTATGAGTGTGTATACTTAGAAGCAAAATAGTAAAACATACATATAGCACTCAAATCTTGATCTCTAATACCATTCCCCACTAAAAGGAACCACGGTTTTTTGTAGAAAGGGTAAATTCCAGGGCCAGATGAGACTGGAACATCTTGCTATGCTATAAAGTAAGGAGATACTAAAAAAATGATAGGGACATGTCACAAGGACACTGGGGACATCTCGAAGGGGCTGTCATTGGCCAAATCTTGGGCAGTTAGAGGACCAAAATAATTTAGATCAGTAATGAATTATAAACCATTAAAATATTAGAAATGCATGAGTCCATACAAATAATAATAAATAAATAGGAGAAATTGTTTACAATGGAATGCCGAATGCTGACTTGTAAATATGGAGGAAGTACTGGAGTTGGAAAACCATCATTTTTCAACTATCATAGTAAAGATAGGATCAGGCAAAAATCATCAATAGATCATCAATGGCTGCTAAATATATGTAAGCAATTTTGATGAGGAGCCGGATGTTTGTATTGTGTTAAAGCATCTCCCACAAACTGTCTATTCATTGCAAGGGGGAAAAATAATAACTAGGCAGTAGAAAAAAATGGACACTATCTTGACAAAGTGATCAAAATTGATACACCGATGAGGAGAAATGGACATTATATGCGTCTGAATGGGATTCCTTGAGAATGGCAAAATATCACTTATGTAGTAATCTGATTGGGGATGCATAACCTGATTGTAATCATGAAGAAACATCAGTCAAGCCCAAATGGAGGGGCATTCTACAACAAAAAGAAGGGAGAGACTTTTTTTTTTTTTAAATCAATGTCATAAAAATAAAGGAACATAGTTTCCTCTAACCTGAGACCAAAAGATCTAGATGGTGCCCAGCTACTACTACTGACTGTTCTAATTGGGACCACAATAGATGGACCCTGATAGAATGGGAGAAAAATGTGGAACAGAGCCTCAAATTCCTAAGAAAAACTAATCAGACCTACTGGACAGTTGAGAGTGGAGGACTCCAAGACTGCTACCCTGAGACACTCTTTAAACCTTGAACCAAAACTAACCCCTGAAGTCACCTTGTAGTTAAATAACAAACTGGCTCACAAAATACTGAATAACACCTGTTAGTACTGTGCTTCTTTAAAAAATCACCCATATGAGATCAAATGGTCAACAACTACTTTAAAACAAAGATGAGAATGTAAGGGGACAGGGAAACTAAATTAGTGGAAACGGAACAACCAGAACGAAAATAATGAGGATGTTCACACAGTGTGAAGAATGCAACCAATGTTACCAAACAATTTGTGTAGCAGTTGTTGAATGGGAACCTAAACTGCTATATAGATCTTCACCAAAAACACAACAAAATATTATTAATAATAATAATAAAGGAACAGCTGAAAAACTGTTCCAGACTTTAGAAGACTAAAGAAACACATGAAATAAATACAATGTATGATCCCAGACAGGACATGAACTGGAGGGGGGAAAAGCATTCAAGTGATAAAACTGGAATATGGATGGTAGATTAGATAAAAATATTGTATCAATGTGAAATTTCCTCAAGTTAACAACTACTCTGTGATTACAAAAGAGATTATCTTTATTTTTAGGAAAAACACACTGATATATTGAGGTGTAAAGAGATATGGCATGAGGCATCGGTGGTTCAATGGTACAATTCTTGCCTTCTGTGCTGGAGACCCAGGTTCAATTTCTGGCCAATGCACCTCATGCACAGCCGCCACCCATCTGTCAGTGGAGGCTTATGTGTTGCTAGGATGCTGAACAGGTTTCAGCAGAGCTTCCAGACTAAGATAGACTAGGAAGAAATGCCTGGTGTTCTATCTCTGCAAATCAGCCAGTAAAAACCTGTGGTGTGATGGATTGCTTTTGTGTGGCCTTTCTCACTATGGTCTTGTAACTTTCACCCAAGTGATGGGGCGGAACTGTGCAGATAAGGTAACTGTGGCCCACCAATGGGATTGGTCAGTTTTGCAATCCTGCTGGGCTTGAGGTGAGGCATCCCAGAGGCAGGAGAGAAAGGATCCCACCACCATCAAGGAAAGAGAGCCAGAAGTGGGGATCCCTGTGCTGAGAAGCTCCTGGAACCAGGAGAATGTGTGTGAGAGAGAGAGCTGTAACACTGAAGACAGGAGGAAGCAGTGGTAGAGAAACCGCGGCAGGAGAGACCAGCAGGAGACAGTGCAGTGGGTTTCCTGGCCCACGGAGCAAGAAAGCTGAGTGCCTTTGGGCCGAGACTTACTAGTGGAGTGGGATGCCTTGAGGAACTTATCAGCAGAGCTAAAAGAGCTTTGTAACACTTGCTCGAGCAGAGTAGAGGCTGAGGGCCAGGAAGAGGCCTGTCTGTGAGCATGGTTGGGAAGAGGCTGTCTTGATGGAAGAACTATATCCTGAATGTTCCTGAAGCTGTTAGTTCACTAATAAACCCCATAATTGTGAGTATTGTCTGTGAGTTCTGTGTCGTCATTGTAATGAATTATCGAACCCAGCAGAGAAGTAGAGAGTGCCATGGGAGGGACAGTTGGTGTCGGAATTGGTAAAGATGGCAGAGAGGAGGCCTGTCTGAACACCACCTCATTGGAATCAGCCTTGAGCTGTTGATCTTGATTCTCCTTCCCCTCTGTAAAGAGCGAGGAAGTCAGATGCCTCCCCCACACCATTTGTACAAAACTCTACAGATCACAATGGTCTAATGTCCAACTGATCACAGGGATGGCACAGGACCCATGTTTGAGATGACTAGTGTATTCTAAACCCATGGTTGGTTTAGACATGGACATGTGATCCAATTTGGGCCAATAAGTGTCAGATCCAAGACTTTTTTTAAAAAATAACTTTTGGGAAGAATCTCTCTTCTGAACATGAATCTGGGAGGATGAGCTGCTTGGTGCCCCCATGAAGTGAAAAACTGGGGTCACCAAAAGGGGAGAGCCTACCCAAGAGGGAAGCCAACACAGAGGAAAACACAGTGGAGAAAGAGGAAAAAAACAATTCCCAAAAAACTGTCTGAGCTGGATCCAGCTATGCCTGAATATACTCCCTGAAATTTTTAGTACTATAAATCTATAAATTTTAATTTTATTCCCCTAAGTCTGTTTGAAGATCCCTAGGTGGCACAAACAGTTTTCACTCACCTGCTAACCTAAAGGTTGGCTTTTCAAACCCACCCTGCTTTACTCCGGCAGAAAGGCCTGGCAACCTGCTTAAGATTACAGCCAAGAAAACTCTGTGGAGTAGTTCTACCCTGTAACACATGGGGTCACCATGAGTTGAAATGGACTTGACAGCAACGAGTTTGGTTTTTTTTTAAGCCTGTTTGAGTTTGGTTTCTCTCACTTGATGGCAGGGCAATCCAAAAACCAAACCAGTTGCTGTCAAGTTGATTCTGAGTCATAGTGACCCTATGTATAGGACAGAGTAGAACTGCCCCATAGGGTTTCCAAGGTTGTAAATCCACAGGGAAGCAGACTGCCACATCTTTCTCCCTTGGAGCTGCTGGTGGGTTCGAACTGCCTGCCTTTCGATCAGCAGCTGAGCGCTTAACAACTGCACTCCAGGGCTTTTTTTTTTAATTAATTAATTTTTATTATTGTACTTTAGATGAAGGTTTCCATAACAAACTAGTTTTTCATTAAACAGTTAGTACACGTATTGTTTTGTGGCATTGGTTACCAACCCCACAACAAGTCAACACGCTCCCTTCTCAACCTTGGGTTCTCAATCACCAGCTTTCTTGTCCCCTCCTGCCTTCTAGTCCTTGCCTCTGAGCTGGTGTACCCCTTTAGTCTCATTTTGCTTTATGGGCCTGTCTAATCTTTGGCTGAAGGGTGAACCTTAGGAGTGACTTCCGTACTGAGCTAAAAGGGGGCCATACCCTCAGGGTTTCTCTAGTCTCTGTCAGACCAGTAAGTCTGATCTTTTTTTGTGAGTTAGAATTTTGTTCTACATTTTTCTCCAGCTCTGTCTAGGACCCTCTATTGTGACCCCTGTCAGAGCAGTCGGTGGTGGTAGCCTGGCACCATCTAGTTGTGCTGGACTCAGTCTGGTGGAGGCTGTGGTAGTTGTGGTCCATTAGTCCTTTGGACTCATCTTTCGCTTGTGTCTTTGGTTTTCTTCATTCTCCCTTGCTCCTGACAGGGTGAGACCAGTGGAGTATCTTAGATGGCTGCTCACAAGCTTTTAAAACCCCAGACACTACTCACCCAAATAGAATGTAGAACATTTTCTTTATAAACTATGTTACACCATTTGAGCTAGATGTTCCCCGAGAGCATGGTACCCACAGTTCAGGGCTTCTTTTTGATGGCAGGGAGCCTGTTTTATTTATCTTTGTTGCCCAAGCACATAGAACGATACCTGGCACACGCATGAAGAAGTTTGTGTGCCAAGTTAAAAGGCTTAGACTTTATCCTGGACCAGGTGAGGGGTAACTGAAGGGCTTTAGACAGCAAAGACAAATGATGAATTTTGTGTATCAGAGCTATAAGTGGGTAGAGCTGACGTATTTGCTGCTTTCAAAAGCAAGCAGTGGAGAACATGACATTCTTTTTTTTTTTTATTGTACTTTAGATGAAGGTTTACAGAACAAATAGTTTCTCATTAAACAGTCAGTACACGTATTGTTTTATGACATTGGTTAAGAACCCCACGACATGTCAACACTCCCTTCTTGACCTGGGAGGACCTTTTTTTCTGGTGAAAATATACATAGCCAAAGTTACACCATTTCAAAAATTTCTACATGTACAATTCAGTGACATTGATTACATTTTCCAGCTGTGCTGCTATTCTCACTATCCTTTTCCAAATTATTCCATCACCATTATCTTTAACTCACTGTCCCCTAGGTTTCCCATCAAACCTTTTGAGTTGCTGTTGTCAATTTGATCTCACGTAGATAATTCTTCTTTTTTTGTACCTTAGATGAAAGTTTACAGAACAAATAGTTTCCCATTAAACAGTACACATATTGCCCTATGACAATGGTTAACAACCCCAGGACATGTCAACACTGTCCCTTCTCAACCTCGGGTTCCCTATCACCAGCTTTCTTGTCCCCTCCTGCCTTCTAGTTCTTGTCCCTGGACTGCTGTGCCTCATTAGTCCCGATTTGTTTTATGAGGCTCTCCAATCCCCGGCTGAACAGTGAACCTCAGGAGTGACTTCACCACTGAGCTAAAAGGGTGTCTGGGGGCCATACTCTCAGGGTTTCTCCAGTCTATCAGGCCAGTAAATCTGGTCTTTTTTTGTGAGTTAGAATTTTGTTCTGTATCCTTTTCCAGCTCTGTCCAGGACTGTCTGTTGTGATCCCGCTCAAAGCAGTCAGTGGTGGTAGCCGGGCACCATCTAGCTGTACTGGACTCAGTCTGGTGGAGGCCATGGTAGCTGTGGTCCGTTAGTCCTTTGGACTAACCTTTTCCTTGTATCCTGTTCTCTTCATCCTCCCTTGCTCCCGAAGGGATGAGACCAGTGGAGTATCTTAGATGGCTGCTCACAGGCTTTTAAGACCCCAGACACTACTCACCAAGGTAGAATGTAGAACATTGTCTTTATAAACTGTGTTATGCCAATTGAGGTAGATGTTCCCCGAGACCATGGTCCCCACGGCCCTCTGCCCAGCAGTTCAGTCCCTCAGGGAGTTTGGATGTGTCTATGGAGCTTCCATGACCTTTCCTAGAACATGAAATTCTTACTTCACAGCCCCATGTAGCTGAATTACATACCCTCTGACTACTGGAGGATCAAGCCATAACTGAGTTATACGCTCCTCATGTAGTCACACGAGGGATAGGGCTTCTATGCAGTAGTTCCCCCAAGGACCTTCTGCTCACAGTACCTGAACTGCTCTTGGAAAGAGGCTTCTAGGTATCCATAAGGCAGACCCACACACATTTAGAGCAGGAGTAAAGCACAGTTCATTCTACACAGCAACATTAAATCAAAATCAAACCCACTGCCATCCAGTTGATTCTGACTCATAGCGACCCCATAGGGTCTCCAAGGCTGTAAATCTCTATGGAAGCAGACTGCCACATCTTTCTCCTGCAAACTGCTGACCTTTCGGTTAGCAGTCAAGCGATTTAACCACTGCACCACCAGGGCTCCTTCACAACAACAATAGGCATTCATTAAAGGGATACACTAACCCATAGCTGTTGAGTTGATTTATAGCAGCCCTATAGGGATACACTAGCTGTGGGTAATTAAAATCTAATTGAAACTGGCATCCTGTGAATGGTTTCCAGAATCCAGCTAAGAGAACACTGTTAAATGTTTGCCAGTTATTTTACGGTGAAAGCACCCATACTCCCCCTTTTCCCAGACAGTCCCATGGCGGAATGGATCTTTACCTCCTTTTCTTTTATTACACTCTAGTCTGTCAATTACAACATGTATTACCAAAAACCTGTTGCTGTCGAGTCGATTACTACTCATAGTGACCCCTGTAGGACAGGGTAGAACTGCCCCATAGGGTTTCCAAGGAGCAGCTCTTGGATTTGAACTGACTACCTTTGCTTAGCAGTCTCGCTGTTAACCACTGCGTTACCAGGGCTCCACGTATTACTATATGATAATACTGTAGAGTTACTTTGTATTCCTTTCTAGATGTGAGCTTTGAGGGCAGGGGTGGTCTTATTCATCTTTGTGTTCCCTGCTCTACCCACATTCCCCACAGAGCCCTTAATGCCGATTTGTTGAATTGAATTGGTGAAAATCATGATCTCCAGATAGGGCTGATCCAAAAAAATCATTGAACCTACGCATACTCTCTGACTCCCTATGTATATTAGGACTCTTTCTTTGGCCAGTGACAGAAACTCAACTCAAACTGACATGAGTTAAAAAAAAATCATGGATTCACCTTCAGGCACAGCTAGATCCAGAGTTTCAGTGTCACCAAATGTCTTCATGTCCTAGTCCTGCTGTAACAGAAATACCACAAGTGGGTAGCTTTAAAGAACATAAATGCTTTTTTCTTACAGTTCTGGAGACTAAAAGTCCAAATCAGGATCTCAGCAGTGTCAATTCCTTCCTTGTCAGTAGCCCATGCCCTCCTTTGTTCTTGGCTTGTAGATGATCCTCATGTGGTGACTGTCTTCCTCCACGTGCATGCATGCGTGCATGTGTGTGTGTGTTTGTCTCTTCTGCTCTTTTTGTAACTCAGAAGTGATTGGGTTTAGAACACACCCTACACTGGTATGGCCTTAACGAAATAACAAAGAAAACCCTATTTCCAAACAGGATGACATTCATAGGTATAAGGGCTAGGACTCCAACACATACTTTGAGGGGTGCAATTCAATCCATAACACCCAGCTTCTTGTTTTCTACGTTTTTTGACTCTGCTTTCCATTCTGTTGGGCTTTACTCTCAGGCAAGCTCTGCCCATGAGATGACAAATATGGTCACCAGCATCTACAGGCTAAATTCTGCCAGTTTAGCAAGCTTACCAGAAAAGAACTCCTCTTTCTCAAAGTCTCCAGTAAAGGTCCAGGGATCCAGTCTCACTGTCTTGTCCTGGCTCCTGTGCCCAATGCTGAGCTAATTGTTGTAGCCAGGAGACTGGGGTAAGCTGATTCGCCAGGTCTGGGTCATGTGCCCATTCTTGGAACCAAGAAGTGAGGTCAGCCCCCTCCAAACCACATGGATAGAGAGTGGGGGAAGAGTGGTTCCCCAAAGGAAAATGAAGGCATACTAGTTGAGGAAAGGAATATAGAATATGGGTTGCTAAAACTCACAAACAACTATTATATGTATAATAAATAAAAACCAAACCCATTGCTGTAGTCAATTCTGACTCATAGCAACCCTATAGGACACAGTAGAACTGCCCCATAGGGTTTCCAAGGAGTAGCTGGTGGATTTAAAATGCCAATCTTTTGGTTAGCAGGCTGAGCTGTTAACCACTGTGTCACCAGTGCTCCATTATATATATACAATTGATAATTCGTATGTATATGAATATATAATTAATATATGCAATTTTAGGCTACTTGTATACGAGCCAACTTTATTATTGTGTCAATAATAATAATGATGATAGTTACCATCAACTGAGTTATTACATAGTAAATACTATGTTATTGTTGTTGTTAGCTGTCATTGAGTCAGCTCTGACTCGTGGGGACCCCATGCACAAAAGAATGAAACGCTACCAGGTCCTGTGCCATCCCCATGATTGTCTGGAGATTGGATAGTGTTCCATTATAATCACAGAATTTTCATTAGCTAATTTTTGTAAGTAGATCACCAGGCCTTTCTTCCTAGTCCATCTGGAAGCTCTGCTGAAAACTGTTCAGCATTATAGTAACTGACAGGTGGTGCATTGATCGAAAATTGAACTCAAGTCTCCTGCATGAGAGGCAAGTATTCTACCACTGAACCATCACTGCCTCCTCTTACTATGTGCTGTCACTGTGCTAATTGCTTTATATCTATTCACTCATTTAGTCCGTACACTAGCCCTATGAGTTAGACGCTATTATTATCCTCACTTTACAGATAGGAATTCAAGTCTAACTCAAAAGTCAGTACTGTTAACCACCATCTCATATGATCTCAAATGAGTTCCTGGCCATAGATTTGTGAGACAACTCGGTCGATTGGCATAGTATAGTTCACAACATTTATGTTCTACATCCTAGTTTGGTGAGTAGCATCTGGGGTCTTAAAAGCTTCTTAGTGGCCATCTAAGATACAACTCTTAGTCTCTTTTCATCTAGAGCAAAAGAGAAAGAAAGAAACGAAAGACTCAGAGAAGAAACTAGTCTACAGGACTAACAGTCTACATGAACCACGCCTCATCTACCCTGAGGCCAGAAGAACTAGATGGTGCCCGGCTATCACTAACAACCGTTCTCATCAGGGCCACAATAGATAGATCCTGATGGAAGGGGAGAAAAATGTGGAACAGAACTCAAATTCTTAGAAAGTCCAGACTTACTGGACCAGTTTAGACTAGAGGCCTCCCCAGGACTATCACCCTAAGATATTCCATAAACCTTGAACTGAAACTATCCCCTGAGGTCACCTTTTAGCTAAATAACAGACTGGCTCATAAAACAAAGAATGTTACTGGTGAGGACAGCACACCTTTAAAAAAATCATCTATACGAGACCAAATGGTCCACAATTACTCTAAAGCAAAGATGAGAGAGTAAGGGGACCAGGAAACAAGATTACAGGAAATGAAACATCCAGAAAGTTATGTATGAGAATGTTAAGACATTGTGAAAAATGTAACCAATGTCACTGAACAATTTGTGAAGTAATTGTTAAATGGGAACCTAATTTGATGTGTAAACTTTCACCTTAAACACAGTAAAATATTATTTAAAAAAAGAAGAGTCCCTGAGTGGTGTAAATGGTTAAGTGCTGGACAACTAACCGAAAGCCTGGCGGTTCAAACCCAAATGAAGGCGCCTCAGAAGCCAGGCCTGGCGATCTGCTTCTGAAAGTTCACAGCTTTGAGAACCCTATGGAGCCCAGTTCTACACTACACACATGGGGTCGCCATGACTCAGAATCGACTCCCTAGCAACTAACAACAACGTGGTCTCACATGAAGAAAACAAGGCAGAAGAACACTAGGGTATTTGATTTTTTTCTTCCCCTTCCCCTTCCACTATCCTACTGGGTGGGCCCATTCATGCAGCGAACACTGACCAACGGCTGCACTGTGCAATGGCTGCACTGTGCAACGGCTGAACTGTGCGGAGACTTCTGCCAAATGATGGAGGAGCCAGCACAGGAAAAGTAAGACAAGATCCCTGCCTGGAGCATTCACAGTCTGTCTGGTTGGGAGACAGACATATAAACACAAGATTGCACTGCAATGTGTTAAGTGTTATAGCAACATTATTTATAAAGAGTCTCCCTTTTGTTTTCTTCAACACAATGGGTTTTGAAAATATTATTACAATTCAGTAGTGTTATGAAAATAGGATCAAAGAATTTCGGTTAAAATAGAATTATTTCTACTGTGGACCTCCCTGAGTATTATTAAATCCAGAAAAGGGTGATTCAAGTGGGGTGGTCCTGTTTAAATCTGTCATTATGAAAATATCCTTAATGCTCCCTGCTGCCAGCTTCCCCAGGGCTATGTCCACCCTTTCACATCTCCCCATCATGTCTGTGTTCTGGTTAAATTGCCGCACACCCCCTAGACCCAACAAAAGCATTAAAATTAAGCCAGTATTTTTCAAAGTGTGGAAGAGGTGACTTGGGGTGGCATGTTCACACACATGAAATGTCACTGAATTACATGGTGTGCAAGTTATTCTCATTTTCAATACACTTGTGATTCTTTTGTTTTGATGAAGTATAACATCTCAGTTTGGTGCTAGCTTGTCTTTAACACCTCTTTAACACTTGCTAATCTCTCTGTTGGGGCCCTGGTGGTGCAGTGGTTAAGAGCTCCACTGCTAACCAAATGGTTGACAGTTCAAATCCACCAGCTGCTCCTTGGAAACCCTATGGGGCAGTTCTACTTTGTCCTATAGGGCCACTATGAGTCAGAATTGACTGAAGGGCAACCTTTTTTTTTTATATCTCTCTCTTTGGCCTCAAAATCAGAACTCTTAATAGGTAACAAACCGCACCTCTTCTGGAACTGAAAAATACCATTTCACTTTCATATTCCAGCTTATTTACTTATAGAGTTTCCTTCAATTTATGGAAAAAGATACAAGTTTTCCAATTATTGTCATGATATAAAACTTATTTTCAAAGAAACGTATTTAAATTTCAAGTTAACCAATTTAAAATAAAATATTAAATAGATAATGGTACAGGTGAGATGTGAACATAGCAACATTTGTGACAGTGCTACTCAAACAGCTCAAAGTTTGGAAATGCTGCACTCATCTAGTATTGTTAGCTGCCATGGAGTTGGCCCCTAACTCACGGTGACCCCATGCACAAAGGAGGGAAATGTTGCCCAGTCCTTCACCATTCCTATGATGAGTTGCAAGTCTGACAGTTATGATCCATGAGGTGTTTTTTTTTTTTTAAATTTTATTGTGTTTTGGTGAAAATTTACAGAGCAAATTAGTTTCTCATTCAAAAATTTATACACAAATTGTTTAGTGAGATTGGTTGCAATCCCCGCAATGTGTCAGCACTCTCCCCCTTTCCACCCTGGCTTCGCCATTTCCATTCATTCATACAGTTTTCCTGTCCCTTCCTGCCTTTTGGGCTTTGCTTTTGGGCAGGTGTTGCCCATTTAGTCTCATAGACTTGATTGACTAAGAAGCACGTTCCTCAGGCGTGTTATTGTTTGTTTTACAGGCCCATCTAATCTTTGGCTGAAAGGTGGACTTCAGGAGTGGCTTCATTTCTGAGTTAGAAGGGTGTCTCGGGCCATAGTCTTGGGGATTCTTCCAGTCTCTGTCAGACAAGTAAGTCTGGTCTTTTTTGTGAATATGAATTTTGTTCTACATTTTTCCCCGCTCTGTTGTGATCCCTGTCAGAGCTGATGGTGGTGGTAGCCAGGCACCATCTAGTTCTTCTGGGCTGTGGCTGGTGGAGGCTGTGGTTCATGTGGTCCATTAGTCTTTTGGGCTAATATTTTCCTTGTGTCTTTGGTTTTCTTCGTTCTCCTTTGTGATGGGACCAATAGATGTATCTATGATGACCGCTTGCAAACTTTCAGATGCCAGATGCTACTCACCAAAGTAGGATGTAGAACATATTCTTTATGAACTATGTTATGCCAGTCGACCTAGATGTCCCCCAAGCCCCAGCCCTCAGCCCCAGTAACTCGATCCCTCAAGATGTTTGGATGTGTCTAGGAAGCTTATATGACTGTGCCTCCTTTGTGGTCTATTATATATATGAATATAATGCTGTACATACAAATATGTATGTAAAAATATCCAGAGCCTAACCTATATATGTATGTAGGTATACTCTTATACACCCTCCTTCCCCTATTCAGCATAGGTATCTGCCTGTGTATCTGCTTGTAAGTTATCATTTGTACTGTTGTTGTAGGGTTATATATGCTGTAGTACTTACTGTGGCTGCCTCTTTTTTTTTTTTTCCCCTTGTGTTCTTCTAAGTGTCTTCCTTTTCCTTGGTCAAGTTGTGCTGCCTTGCCCTATATTGTGTACTGGGGAAGTTAACACTTGTCTACTATCTAGTTAGTGTTTTTCCCTCCCCATCCCTCCTCTCCCTTGTAACCATCAAAGATTGTTTCTTTCTGTGTGTAAACCTGTCCTTGAGTTTTTATAACAGTGGTCTCATACAATGTTTGTCCTTTTGTGATTGACTTATTTCACTCAGCATAGTGCTGTCTAGATTCATCCATGTTGAATGATGTTTCTTGGATCATCATTGCTCTTTATCGTTGAGTAGTATTCCATTGTGTGTATGTACCATAGTTCATTTATCCAGTCTTCTGTTGATGAGCTCTTAGGTTGTTTCTATCTTTTTGCTATTGTGAGTAATGCTCCAATGAACGTGGGTGTGCATATGTCTATCTGTGTGATGGCTCCTATTTCTCTAGGATATATTCCTAGGAGTGGGATTGCTGGATCATATGATATTTCTACTTCTAGCTTTTTAAGGAAGTGCCATGCCGTTTTCCATAGTGGTTGTACCATTTTACATTCCCACTAGCAGTGTATGAGAGTTCCAATCTCCCCACAACCTCGCCAGCATTTATTGTTTTCTGAATTTTTGATCAGTGCCATTCTTTCAGGGGTGAGGTGGTATCTCTCTGTGGTTTTGTTTTGCATCTCTCTAATGGCTAATGATTGCAAGCATTTTTTCATGTATTTGCTGGCTGCCTAAATGTCTTCACTGGTGAAGTGTCTCTTCATATCCCTTGCCAATTTTGTGACTGGATTGCTTGTCTTTTTATTGTTGAGTTGTTGAAGTTTTCTGTATATTTAGAGATTAAACCTTTATCAGACACGTCATTGCCAAAGATTTTTTTCTCAGTCCGTAGGTTCTCTTTTTACTCTCTTGGAAAAGTCTTTTGATGAGCATAAGTATTTAATTTTTAGGAGATCCCAGTTATCTAGTTTATCTTCTGGAGTTTGTGCAGTTTTAGTTACGCTTGATATTCTGTTTGTGCCATAACTTAGGGGCCCTAGCATTGTCCCTATGTATTCTTTCATAAACTTTACAGTTTTAGGTTTTACATTTAGGTCTTTGATCAATTTGAGTTAGTTTTAGTGTATGGGGTGAGGAGGTATGGATTCTGTTACATTTTTCTGCAAATGGATATCCAGTTTTGCCAGCAAGATTTGTTGAAGAGACTCTCTCTTCTCCATTTAATGGACTTTGACCCCTTGTCAAAGATCAGGTGTTCAAGGTGGATGGATTTATTTCTGGGTTCTCAACTCTGTTTCATTGGTCTATGTGTCTGTCATTGTACCAGTACCAGGCTGTTTTGAGTACCATAGCTGTATAGTAGATTCTGAGATCCAGTAGTGTGAGGTCTCCTACTTTGTTCTTCTTTTTCAGTAATGTTTTACTTAGCTGGGGGCTCTTTCCTTTCCATATAAAGTTGGTAATTAGTTTTTCCATCTTGTTAAAGAATATTGTTGGAATTTGGATCGAGATTGCATTGTATCTATAGATTGCTTTGGGTAGTATTGGCATTTTCACAATGTTAAGTCTTCCTATCCATGAACATGGTATGTTTTTCCATTTATGAAGTTCTCTTTGGTTTCTTGCAGTAGTGTTTTGTAGTTTTCTTTGTATAAGTATTTTACATCCCCAGTTGTGTTTATTCCTAAGTATTTTATCTTTTGGGGGGCTATTGTAAATGGTATTCTTTTCCTGATTTCCTTTTGGAGTTCTGTTTGTTAGTGTAGAGGAATCTCACTGATTTTTGTATGTTGTCTCGTATCCTGCCACTTTGCTGAGTCCTAGACATATGTGCATATGTCTATTGGTGTGATGGCTATTATTTCTCTAGGATATATTCCTAGGAGTGGGATTGCTGGATCATATGGTATTTCTATTTCTAGCTTTCTAAAGAAGTGCCATATCATTTTCCAAAATGGTTGTATCATTTTGCATTCCCACCAGCAAAGTGTAAGAGTTCCAATCTCCCTGCAGCCTCTCCAATATTTGTTATTTCCAGTTTTTTTGATCATGCTAGTAATGCCAGGGTGAGATGGTATCTCACTGTGGTTTTAATTTGCATTTCTCTAATGGCTTGTGAACACGAGCATTTCCTCATGTGTCTGTTGGCCACTTGAATGTCTTCTTTGGTGAAGTGTCTGTTCATTTCCTTTGCCCATTTTTTAATAGGATTATTTGTCTTTTTGTTGTAGAGGTGTTGGATTTTCTTGTAGATTATGGAGATTAGACCTTTGTCTGACTTGTAATGTCCAAAAAATTTTTCCCAGTCTGTAGGTTCCCTTTTTACTCTTTTGGTGAAATCTTTTGATGAATATAAGTGTTTTGTTTTTAGAAGATCCCAGTTATCTAGCTTATCTTCTGGAGTTTGTGTGTTGTTGGTTATGGTTTGTATCCTGTTAATGCTGTGTATTAGGGCCTCTTGCACCGATCCTATTTTTCTTCTATGATCTTTATAGTTTTTGGCTTTATATTTGGGTCTTCGATCCATTTTGAATTAGTTTTTGTGTATGGTGTGAGGTATGGGTCCTGCTTCATTTTTTTGCAGATGGGCATCCAGTTTTGCCAGCACATTTGTTAAAAAGACTGTATTTTTCCCTTTTGATGAGCTTTGGGCCCTTGTCAAAGATCAGGTGACTGTAGGTGGATGGATTTACATCTGGGTTCTCAATTCTGTTCCATTGGTCAAGTATCTGTTGTACCAGTACCAGGCTATTTTGACTACTGTAGCTGTATGGTAGGTTGTGAGGTCAGGTAGTGTGAGTCCTCTTACTTTATTGTTCTTCTTCAATAGTGCTTTACTTATCCGGGGCTTCTTCCCTTTCCATATGAAGTTAATGATTAGTTTTTCCATCTCTTTAAAGAATGTTGTTGGTATTTGGATAGGGATTGCATTGTATTCATAAATTGCTTTGGGTAGAATTGTCATTTTCACAATTTTGAGTCTACCTATCCATGAGTATAGTATGTTTTTCCATTTATGTAGATCTCTTTTGGTTTCTTGCAGTAGTGTTTTGTAGTTTTCTTTGTATAGGTCATTTACATCCCTGGTTAGATTTAGTCTTAAGTATTGTATTTTTTTAGGGGCTATTATAAATGGTATTGTTTTCCTGATTTCCTTTTCATTGTTCTCTTTATTGATGTATAGGAATCCAGCTGATTTTTGTATGTTTATCTTGTATGTTGCTACTGTGCTGAATAGTTCTATTAGTTCCAGTAGTTTTCTTCTGGAGTCTGTGTATAGTATCATATCATCTGCAAATAGGGACAGCTTAACTTCTTCTTTACCAATTTTGATGCCCTTTATTTCTTTTTCTTGCCTTATTGCTCTAGCTAGGACTTCCAGCACAATATTAAATAGGAGTGGTGACAAAGGACATCCTTGTCTTGTTCCTATTCTCAAGGGGAATACTTTAAGTCTATCTCCATTAAGAATGATGTTGGCTGTTGGTTTTGCATAGATGCCCTTTATTATGTTGAGAAATTTCCCTTCTATACCTATTTTATTGAAAGTTTTTATCAGGAATTGTGTTAGACTTTGTCAAATGCCTTTTCTGCATCAATTGAGATGATCATGTGATTCTTTCCTTTTATTTATGTGGTGGATTATGTTGATTGATTTTCTAATGTTGAACCACCCTTGCATAACTGCTATGAATCCTTCTTGGCCGTGGTATATTATTTTTTTTTTTTATATGATGCTGAATTCTATTGGCTAGAATTTTTGCATCTATATTCATGAGAGATATTGGTCTGTAATTTTTTTTTTTATGGCATCTTTGCCTGGTTTTGGTATTGGGGTTGTGCTCACTTCATAGAATGAATTCAGAAGCGTCACTTCCTTTTCTATGTTCTGAAATAGTTTGAGTAGTACTTGTAAGCTCCTCTGTGAATGGTAGAATTCTCTAGTGAAGCCATCTGGGCCAGGGCTTTTTTTTGTTGGGAGCTTTTAAATTACCTTTTCAATCTCTTCTTGTTATGGGTCTCTTCAGATTTTCAACATCACTTTGGGTTAGTTTGGGTAGGTAGTATGTTTCTAGAAATTTATCCATTTCCTCTAGGTTTTCATATTTGTTAGAGTATTGTTTTTCATAATACTCTGTTATGATCCTTTTAATTTCAGTTTGGTCTGTTGTAATGTCCTAAATTTCATTTCTTATTTGGGTTATTTGCATCCTCTCCTGTTTTTATTTTGTCAGTCTGGCCAGTGGTTTGTCGATTTTGTTGATTCTTTCAAAGAACCAGCTTTTGGTCTTGTTGATTCTTTCTATTGTTTTTCTATTCTCTATTTCATTTGTTTCTTCTCTCATCTTTATTATATCCTTTCTTCTGGTGGCTGTGGGCTTTTTTTTGCTGTTCTCTTTCTATTTGTTTGAGTTGTGTAGTTAATGTTTTTATTTTGTCCCTTCTTTTTTGATTTGTGCATCTATTGCTATAAATTGTCCTCTGAGGGGAGAAACAATAAGACTAAGCTTGGATTATTTGGCAGAAACCATGCAGACAAGAAGGCAATGGGATGACATATATAAAACCTTGAAAGAAAAAAATTGCCAGCCAAGAATAATATATCCTGCAAAATTCTCGTTCAAATATGATGTGAAATTAGATCATTTCCAGATAAATGGAAATTAAGGGAATACTTAAAAACCAAACCAAACTTATATTAAAGGGAGTCCTTCAATCTGAGAACAAACAACATCAGACCACAGGCTGAATCTAGGACACAGGATTGTAGTATCCAGATACCAACCTAGGAAATGAACTCTCAAGGACTATCCAAAACCAAGAAAATTACAACAGGGAACCAGAGAAGTTAGTGTGTAAATGACAACAACATCAGGACAATAGAAGAGGGAATCAATGGTGTAGGTATAGAACCTTCTAATTCAGAGGAAGGCAAAGCGATACCAAGTAATAGTAGACTGGTTCAAACCTTGGAAGATAAGGGTAAATTTCCCAAAGAAAGATAACAAACCTACTCATCAAAATAAAGAAGAAAAACATAAAGTCTCAGTAAAAACAAAACATGCAAAAACAAAAGAAATGAAAAAAAAAATCCACAACCAAAAGGAATTCAGCACAGTAGAGTAAGAGGAACAAAGAAAATGTCAGCACCACAAAAGAAGCACTACAAAATGACAACAATAAACTCACACCTATCAGTAATTCCACTGAATGTAAATGGCCAAAATGCACCCATAAAGAGATGGAGAGTGACAGAATGGGTAAAAAAACAGGATCGAGCAATATGCTGTCTACAAAAGACGCACCTTAGAAACAAAGATGTAAATTTATTAAAGATCAAAGGATGGAAAAAAGTATATCAAGCAAACAGCTACCAAAAAAGAGCAGGAATGGCAATACTAATCTCAGATAAAATAGACTTTAAAACAAAATCTACCATACAAGACAAAGAAAGACGCTATATAATGATTAAGGGGACAATCCATCATGAAGACATAACCATAATAAACATCTATGCACCGAATGACAGCGCTCCCAAATACATAAAACAAACTCTAACATGGATGAAACTGGAGGACATTACGCTGAATGAAATAAGTCAATCACAAAAGTACAAATATTCTAGGAGACCTCTACTGTAAAAACTCATGTAAAAGTTTACACACAAAAGGAAACAATCTCTATTGGTTACAAGGGGTGGGAGGGGTGGGTAGGGGAACTAACTAGAAAATAGATAAGGGATAACTTTGGTGAAGGGTATGACAGTACACAGTACTGGGGAAGCCAGCACAACTTGTACAAGGAAAGGTCATGGAAGCCCCATAGACACATCCAAACTCCCTGAGGGACTGAATTGCCGGGTGGAGGGCTGTGGGGACCATGGTATCGGGGAACATCTAGCTCAATTGGCATAACTCAGTTTATAAAGACAATGTTCTACATTCTACCTTGGTGAGTAGCGTCTGGGATCTTAAAAGCCTGTGAGCAGCCATCTAAGATACTCCACTGGTCTTATCCCTTCAGGAGCAAGGGAGAATGAAGAGAAAAGGATACAAGGAAAAGATTAGTCCAAAGGACTAATGGACCACAGCTACCACGGCCTCCACCAGACTGAGTCCAGTACAGCTAGATGGTGCCCGGCTACCACCACTGACTGCTTTGAGTGGGATCACAACAGAGGTTCCTGGACAGAGCTGGAGAAGGTTGTAGAACAAAATTCTAACTCACAAAAAAAGGCCAGATTTACTGGCCTGACAGACTCGAGAAACCCTGAGAGTATGGCCCCCAGACACCCTTTTAGATAGAGGTGAAGTCACTTCTGAGGTTTACCATGCAGCAGGGGATTGGACAGCCCCATAAAACAAAACGGGACTAATGAGGCACAGCAATCCAGGGACAAGGACTAGAAGGCAGGCGGGGACAAGAAAGCTGGTGATAGGGAACCCAAGGTTGAGAAGGGACAGTGTTGACATGTCATGGGGTTGTTAACCATTGTCATAAGGCAATATGTATACTGTTTAATGAGAAACTATTTGTTCTGTAAACCTTCATCTAAGGTACAAAAAAAAAAAAAAAAAGAATTATCTATGTGAGATCAAATTGACAACAGCAACCTAAAAGGTTTGATGGGAAGCCTAGGGACCAGTGAGTTGAAGATAATTGTGATGGAATAATTTGGAAAAGGTTAGTGAGAATAGAAACACAACTGGAAGAATGTAACCGATGTCACTGAATTGTAAGTGTAGAAATTTTTGAAATGGTGTATCTTTGGCTATGTATGTTTTCACCAAAAAAAAAAAAAAGGTCCCCCAAGGTTGAGAAGGGAGAATGTTGACAAGTCGTGGGGTTGTTAACCATTGTCATAGGGCAATATGTGTACTGTTTAATGACAGACTGTTTGTTCTGTAAACCTTCACCTAAAGTGCAATAAAAAAAAAAAAAAAAGTCCTCTGAGGACTGCCTTTGCTGTGTCCCAAAGGTTTTGTTATCATGCGTTTTCATTCTCATTTGATTCTAGAAATTTTTGGATTCCATCTCTGATTTCTTCTGTTACCTGGTGGTTTTCAAGCAGGGTGTTATTCAGTTTCCATGTAATTGATTTTTTTCCCTTGCTCTTCTTGTTGTTAATTTTTACCTTGATGGTGTTGTGGTCAGAAAGATAATTTGTATTATCTCAATGTTTTGGATCTTGTTGAGGGTTGTTCTGTGGCCTAAGATGTAGTGTATTCTGGAGAATGTTCCATGTGCATTGGAAAAGAATGTGTACTTTGCAGGTGTTGGGTGGAGTGTTCTATATATGGCTATGAGGTCAAGTAGGCTGATTATACCCTTTAGGTTTTCTGTATCTTTACTTTGTTTCTTTCTAGATGTTCTGTCCTTTACTGAGAGTGGTGTGTCATGGTCTCCTACTATTATTGTGGAACTGTCAATTTCTCTTTTCAGTGCTGTTAGCTTGTTGTATGTATTTTGGAACCCTGTCACTGGGTGCGTAGGTGTTTCTTATGGTTATGTCTTCATGATGGATCGTCCCTTTAATCATATAGTGTCCTTCATTGTCTTTTATGGTGGATTTTGTTTTAAAGTCTATTTTATCTGAGATTAGTATTGCCACTCCTGTTCTTTTTTGGTAGCTGTTTGCTTGATGTGTTTTTTTCCATCCTTTGATTTTTAATAAATTTACATCTTTGTTTCTAAGGTGTCTCTCTTGTAGACAGCATATTGATGGATCTGTTTTTTATTCATTCTGTCACTCTCCATCTCTTTATGAGTGCATTTAGGCCATTTACATTCGGTGTAATTATTGATAGGTGTGAGTTTATTGTTGTCATTTTGTAGTGCTTTTTTTGTGGTGCTGACGTTTTCTTTGTTCTTCTTACTCTCCTGTGCTGAATTCTTTTTGTTTCTAGATTTTTTTTTCCATTTCTTTTGTTTTTGTATGTTTTGTTTTTACTGAGACTTTATGTTTTTCTTCTTTATTTTGATTAGTAGGTTTGTTAACTTTCTTTGTGGTTATCTTGAAATTTACGTGTATCTTCCTAGGTTTGTACCAGTCTATTATTACTTGGTATCACCTTGCCTTCTTCTCCACTGGAAGGTTCTATACCTACATTGTTTATTCCCTCTTTTATTGTTCTGATGTTGTTGTCATTTACAGACTAATCTTTCTGGTTCCTTGTTGTTATTCTTTTGGTTTTGGATAGTCCTTGAGAGTTCATTTCCTATGTTGGTATCCGGCTGGTACGATCCTGCATCCTAGATTCAGCCTGTGAGCTGATGTTGTTTGTTCTCAGATTGAAGGACTCCCTTTAATAATTCTTGTAAATTTGGTTTGGTTTTTACATATTCCCTTAATTTCTGTTTATTTGGAAATATCCTAATTTCACTGTCATATTTAAATGAGAGTTTTGCAGGATATATTATTCTTGGCTGGCAGTTTTTTTCTTTCAAGGTTTTATATATGTCATCCCATTGCCTTCTTGCCTTTATGGTTTCTGCCAAATAATCTGAGCTTAGTCTTATTGTTTCTCTTCTGTATGTGATTTTTGTTTTTCTCGAGCTGCTCTCAGGATTCTTTGTCTTTGGTTTTAGCGAGTGTGATTATGATAGCCTTGGTGATTTTCTTTTAGGGTCTATCCTATATGGGGTTCGTTGAACTTCTTGGATGGTCAGCTTTTCATCTTTCATGCTATTGGGGAAGTTTTCTGTCAGCAGTTCTTCAATGATCTTCTCTGTGTTTTCTGTTTTCTCCCCTTGTTCTGGAACTCCAATCACTCACAAATTTTTGCTTTTGATTGTATGCCACACAATTCTCAGGGTTTCTTTGTTTTCCTTCTTTCTTTTTTCTGATTTTTCCTCAGAGTTGTATCCGAGTGTTTGTCTTCAATTTCGCTGATCCTGTCTTCCATTGTTTCAAACCTGCTTCTCAGCCCCTCTATGACACTGTCCATTTCTGAAATCTTGTTGTCTACCTTTCGGGTTTCTAATTGTTGTTTTTGTATGATTTCTAGTTGTAAATTTATTATGACATTTTGTTTCTGTATTATTTTCCTGAACTCTTCCATTTTTTTTGTGTATTTTTCATAGATTTGTCTGCCTTTTCCATGAATCTGTCTATTTTTTCCCCATATTTGTCTGCTTTTTGCTTCAACTCTTGGATAGCTCTGAATATTAGAGACTTGAATTCCCTATCAGGTAGTTCTGGTGCCTTTTCTTCTACTGGAAAGTCACCTGGTGTTTTATTTTGGACACCTACTGGTACTATCTTTTCCTGTTTTTTAATATGTTTTGATATTGACTGCTGTCTTCGGGACATTCAGTAGTTATTTTCCTCGTTTATTGATTATAGATTTGTTTGTTTTGTCCTGCTTTTTTGTTTTATTTGGTGATGGGTGAGCAGGCAGGCTATGTGTTCTTTGTAGTTTGCTCATCTGTGGACACGATACATTTTGCCTCCTTCTCCAATGGGTAGGGTCAGTTGCTCAGATATGGTACAGCAGGCAGGTCCAGCTGAAGGGGAGTTGCTGGGTTAGGTTGTTTGTGGCACGTACTATGGCTGACAGGGTGGGCCAGAAATCAGTGCAGGGCAGGTACTGGTAGGCCGTGCCTGTGCTGCTTGGGGGTGTGATGTTCGCTGCACTGTGCAGGTAGACAGGAAGGAGGGGGGAGATTGTGATTTGTGGAGCTAAGATGGGTATGGGAAAGAGGAGAGAGAGGAGAGAGGAGCAGGAACCAAAAACATACAAACAAACAAAAAAGAGTGCTAAGGGACTTGCTGTTGGAGTGGAGAGATGAGAGACTGAGAAATGGAGAAAAAAAAAGGAAAAGAAGAAAAAAGAAAAAGCGCAAAAGAAAAAAAAAGAATAAATAAAATTTTTTTAAAAAAGAAAGAAAAGCCCCAGGGATCCCACTGGTGCAGCTGCAAGGACTGGGGATGTTGCTCCTAGGCCATGAAGTACAGCCTGGCTAGAAGGAGTAGAGGTGTCAAACAGCACCAAGTATTCAGGAGACAGGAAGAGAAGGTAAGTATAGAGAGACAAGAAACTGAGAAATGAAGAAAGACAAAAAGGGAAAAAGAGAGAAAAGAAGAGAAAACAACAAAAAAAAAAATGAAAAAAAGAAATGTCCCCAGGGATCCCACTGTGCGGCTGTGCAGACTGAGGGAGTAGCTCCCAAGCCTTGCAGTACTGCCCAGCTAGGAGGGGCTCCCAAGCCGAGAAAAGAAAAAGAAAACAAACAAACAAATCAAAACAGAACAAGTCAAAGCAAACAAAAAGCCCCAGGAATCCCATAAGTGTGGCAGCACAGGCAGGGAAACAGTTCCACAGTTGAGTAGCGTTTCACAGCCTTTCAGGAAGAAGCAAAGATGGCACAGGGAGCCATGTATTTGAGAGAAAGGAGGGGGAGGTGGTAAGAAGTAGGAAAGAAACCAAAAGAAGTGGAAAAAAGCAACACCAGCAACCAACAAATGCCACTAAGGGAGCCGGCCAGTGCCGGCAGGTGGAATCCAAGCGGCACAGGGGTGAAGCTTGTGATTCCCGGCCAAGAGACTGTGGCTGGAGGAAGCAGAGGAGGCTTAGTGGAGGTGAATGAGGATGGGGGGTGGAAAAGCATGTATCACTGGTTACTGATTGCTCTGTCTGCTGCTGGGAGCTCCATGAAGCTTCTTTCTCATACTCCCTGTTTGCCATCCTCCGACAGGGGTCAATGGTGTGGGATCCATGCTGTGTTAGCTGATAGGGGACTTCTGCATGTATCTCTCCTTGCTCTCTGTTCTCTGTCAGTTTCTCATTCCATTCAGTTCTTGGCTGAATTCTTTATCTCTTCATTTGATACTTAGGGTTTCAGGATTGACATTTGTCTCTGACTTAGTTTTTCAGATCTTTGCTGTGCAGGGACGGTGTGGTGCTTCTTTCTATAGTGCCATGTTGCCCAGAACTCTACTCAGTGGTTTTTAAGCATTGTGTTTTTCAGTTTCCAAGTATTTGGGTTTTTTTCCCCCTTTATTCTTCCAGTTATTGATTTCTAATTTTGTAGTGTTGTGATCTGAGAAGATGCTTTGTATTTTTTGATATTTTTTAATTTATTGAGGCTTGCTTTGTTGCCTATGATATGGTGTATTCTACAGAATGATCCATGTGCACTGGAGAAGAATTTGTACTGTGCTGCTGTTGGGTGGAGTGCTCTGTATATGTGTATGAGGTCAGTTGGCTGATTGTGTTATTTAGATCTTCTGTATCCTTGTTCAGTTTCTTACTAGTTGTTCTGTCCATCATCAGAAGTGGTGTGTTAAATTCTCCTACTATTATTGTAGAACTATTTCTCCTTTCATTTCTGTTAGAGTTTGTTTTATGTATTTTGGAGTGCGATCGTTGAGTACATAGATATTTAATGTGGTTACATTCTCTTGGTGGACTGATCCTTTAATCATTATATAATGTCCTTCCTTGTCTCTTACGATGGAGCTTGATTTAAAGTCTGTTTTATCAGAGATTAACATTGCCATTCCTGCTGTTTTTTGGTTATTGTTTGCTTGATATATTTTTTCCATCCTTTGATTTTTAAGCTCTTTATGTCTTTGTGTAGGCAACATATTGATGGGTCATTTTTTTTTTTATCCATTCTGCCACTTTCTGTCTCTTGACTGGTGCATTTAACCCATTTACATGCAGCGTGATTATTGATAGATATAAATTTACTGCTGTCATCTTGTCATGCTTTTTTTTTTTTTAAATAGTGTTGACAGTTTCTTTGTTCCACTTAACTTTCTGTGCTGAGGTCTTTTTGTTCATGGATTGTCTTTTCCTTTCCTTTGTTTTTGTCGATTTTGTGTTTATTGAGTCTTTTATTTTCTTCTTTGTTTTGGTGGGTAGGTTTGTTAATTTCCTTTGTGGTTACTGTGAGGTTTACCTTTATCATCCTATGTTTAAATTAGCTGCTTAACTTCCTCTCCATATGGAAATTCTGTAACTACACCGTTTGTTCCCTCTTTTTGTTTTGAAGTTGTCATCAATTTCAGATTGACATCTCTGGTACTGTTTTTGGTACTGAAGTGTTATTTTACTTTCGAGATTTCTTCATCTGGGTTGGCATCTTAGTGATGCTGTTGTGATGCTTACTGTCAGGTTGTTGTCTGCTGTCTTTGGTTCTCCATCTGGAGGACTCCCTTTAAGATTTCTTGTAAGAATGGTCTGGTTTTTACATATTCCCTTAATTTCCGTTTATCTGGGAACGTCCTAACTTTGATATTGTACTTGAGAGACAGTTTTGCTGGGTATATGATTCTTGGTTGGCAATTCTTTTCTTTCAGGGTTTTATATATGCCATCCATTGCCTTATTGCCTACGTGATCTCTGCTGAGAAATCAGAGCTTAGTCGTACTGGAATCCCTTTGTAGTTGATATTTCATTCTTCCTGAGCTGCTCTCAGAAATCTTTATCTTTGTACCTGGAAAGTTTGATAATGTTATGTCTTGGTGACTTACTTTTGGGATCTATCCTGTATGGGGTTCATTGAGCTTCTTGAAAGGAAATGATGTTGGAAAGTTTTCTTCCAGCAAATCTTCAAAAATTGTCTCTGCTATATTTTTTTTTCTCCTCCTGTTCTGGGATTCCCATCACACGTGAATATTTCATCTTTATAATGTCCCACAAACTCTTAGGCTTTCTTTATTTTTTTTCATTCTTTTTTCTGATTGTTCCTCAAACCAATTGGTATCAAGGGATTTGTCCTCTATTTTGCTAATTTTCTCCCATTATTTCAGTTCTCCTTTGATGTCCTTTCATTGAGTTATCCATTTCTGATATTTTACTTGCTGTTTTTGTTTGATTTCTACTTGTCTATTTAATTTGTCATGTTTTCTTGTATTGTTTTCCTGAATTCTTCTAAGGTTTTGTCTGTGTTTTCCTTGATCTCTTGAAGAACTCTATATATAAGCCTTTTGAATTCCTTATTAGGTAGTTCTATTATCGTCTCTTCCTCAGGAATGTTTTCTGTGCTTTTATTTTGGTCATTTTGGCAGAGCCATCTTGCCTTATTTCTTTATATAATTTGATATTACCTGCTGTCTCCAAGGCATTAAGGTGTTTTTTATTTAATTATAATTTTCTTTTGTTTTGATTTATCAGTGTGGGCTGGTCAGGTGTGCTTTGGTGATTGCTTGTCTGGGAGCATGGGGCTTTCACTTCCTGCTATGGTTAGATGGGGCAATGGTGGGCAGGTTGAGCCTTCCTCACTCATCACTGTATGTGTGAGATGGCTGAGGATGTACTGGGTGGGCACTATCTGGCAGCGAGAAAATGCTTACAGTCTCTCACCATGTAGGGAGGCAATGGGCAAAGAGGAAGGCAGGTATCTGGGGGGCACTGGAACACTCCTTCTGTTGGAGGGGGTCAACCAGGGGACTCACAGGTGCTCTCCCCAGTGTGGGAGGGAGCGGGGCGGGCAGCCAGGGGGAGCACAAGTGCTTTTTCTGATGGGAGAGAGGTGGGGTGGGCAACTGGCGGTCGCACAGGTGCTGTCTCTGGTGGAGGAGTGGTGGGGCAGGCCACCAGGGAGGGAGGTAGACAGAGAAAAAAAGAGAGAGGGAAAAAGGGGGGGCCATCTATTGCTCCAAGGTCGCCACCTGCCCTGCTGGCCCAGTACTGCTGCTAGAGAGTCTCCCTCTCTCTGTGTCCAGGCTCCTTCCCTGCTCTGTGTATAATGAGATTCCTGAAGCTCTTGTCCTCCTTCCTGTACGTTCCCTCATTAGCTCCAGTTCATGTCTGGTCATCTTGCTTCACTCCAAGTATGTCGACACAGTTTCTCTGTCTCCTACTGGGAGTTCGGTGATGTTGTCTTCCTGTGCTCCTAACCCAGGGTCACTGCTGGCTTTGTCTCAAAATGACACCTCTGTGCCGGGCTGTCTGGCAAGGCACCTCTACTCCATATCTCTCCTTTACACATTCACTGCTGTTGTTCAGTTTCTTTTTCCATTTGGTGTTTGATATAATTCTATATCCTTTCATTTGATACCCAGGGTCCAGGGTTGTCATCTGTATCTATTTCACTTTTTTTCTGGTTCTTTGCTGTAGAGGGGTAGCATGGTGTGTCTGACTAGGCCGCCATCTTGAGTCTAGTCCATAAGGTTTTCATTGGTTGATTTTCAGAAGTAGGCCATCAGACCTTTCTTCCTAGTCCATCTTAGACTGGAAGCTCCATTAAAACCTGTTCAACATCATAGCAACAAGCTTGCCTCCACTGACAGACGGGTGGTGGCTGCGTGTGGTGTGCATTGGATGGGAACTGAACCCAGATCCCCTGCATGAAGGTGAGAATTGTACCACTCAACCACCTCTAGACTTACCTGTAGTTATTTATAGGTATGTCTTCCCAGTTAGACTATGAACTTCATTACTGGCTTTTATGCATTTCTCAATCCTCAGCTCCCAGCACCAAGCCTTGCCCAGTGTAGGTCCCTGGATATTCCTGTTCTCTGGTACGTGAAAATGGAGATTTCAGGATTGTCCCCACAGCCTAGGAGTTACCTCTTTCCGAGGCAGTTCTGCCCCTGGATAACTATTTGCCATGAATCCACTGGAGTCAATGTGGATGGCCAAGGCAGGCTCTCTGGGAAAGAGCCTCAGCAAAGGCACCTTGGATTCCAAATTAACATGAGTGGCAAGGAGACCACACAGCTCAGTGTAGGTTCTTGGCTGACATTACTGACCCACTATTGAGGTGAGGGTAGGCTTTGCCTCTGATGGGGACATATTGTCCACATAGACTGAAAGAGAGTAATCTTGGAGGGGCTAGCTCCCTTTTCTCCCTGATGTCAAAGCCACTTGCTACCCTGTGACTGGGCAGTGCTCTCCTTTCAGCCCACGTAGGAGGGATGTTTTAGTTGACTCAGGAGCATCCAGCTTTCAATGAGTGATAATGGCAGAGGTGGGAGCTCTTATCCTTTTCATTGAGCTTATGTTTATATGTGTGTATTGGGGTAGGTAGGTGGGATGGAAAGATGGCAGTGGTAGTACCTGAATGCTGAACCTTGGTCTTATCGATTTCCCTGTCCTGATTCTGAATATTTGAAGTGCACCTTGGGAATCCAGGAGTTCCCTGTTCCCCCTACCTGCACCTCTGTACCTACAGCCTTAGTTGGAGGACAATTTAAAAATTACCAAGTGTTAAAAAAAAAAAAAAGAAAGATAATTAAATACAGGCAGAACTTAATAGAGATACTCTCCAACATGTGACAGGAGAATTGAAAGAGTTCTAAAAAGCCGGAAGTTCTGGAAAGTATTTGCTTTTATAAACAAACCCTTTCTGCCTACATTTATAGCACTAGCACACAGCAGTATTTCAGAGTTTCTCTCCTCGAGAATCTCTACAGCTTATCCCCATGGGCATCTGGTTTTGATGGATAATCAGCCCAACGAGTAGAGCACACCTGAAAGGAGTAAGTCTCCTAATTGCCTTTGCCCTACTTTGCCAGTGGCAGGAGTGATTAATCCCTTAAATTTCTCAAACTTCACTTATACAAGTTCCCACAAGGGGCCTGGGGCATGGGGCTTGGCCCAAAGCAGTCCACTGAAGCCTCCATTTCTTTGAAGTCTGCAGTTTTATCTTCAAAATGCAGGCCAAAAAAAAAAAAAAAAAAAAATGCAGGTGAGTTTTGTATTCTATTGCATAACTATCCCTGTTTGTTTTAATTTGAAAATGTATAAAATTACTTACTGGTTAAATTGCTTAACTTCCCACTCCCAACTTTTTGCCTAGCTCCAATTTTGGATTAAGTGAAATTCCTAGAGCAGGTCCTATTTATTTATCTTGTCTTTGGGATACACACACTTAACATACTACTATGTGTCCCGTGGGAGCCAGCCCCAGTGTGAAAATGAGTGATCCCAGCAGTTTTGGAATGCCTTCCAGAGTATGCTCAGGGCTTCTGTACACTCTCATCCACATCTGGAGGGGCTATTATAGGAAAAGGAGAGGCTGGTGGCAAAAAGACTTAAATTGGTGAGAGTCTGTCTGCTCATCCCTAGGGCTTGGCACAGTTATGGAGTCTCTGGGTAGTGCGAACAATTAACATGCTCAGCTGCTAACCAAAAGGTTGAAGGTTAGAGTTCATGCCTTGAAAGAAAGGACCTGGTGATCTACTTCTGAAAAATCAGCCATTGAAAACCCCATGGAGCACAGTTCTACTTCCACACACATGGGGTCACCATGAGTTAGAGTTGACTCAACAGCAAATGATGATGGTGGTAGGATTAAATAGGAAGACAGTGTTTCTTAACTTGGGTACAAAACTTCTCTATGAGAATGTGTAAATTTGCATTTCTATTTCAATGATAATTTTTTAAAAACTGATAACCTGTTGCTGTTGAGTCAATTCCAACTCATAGCAACCCTATAGGACAGAGCGGAACCGCCCTATAGCGTTTCCAAGGAGTGCCTGGTGGATTTGACCTACCGACCTTTTGGTTAGCAGCCAAGATCTTAACCACTGCACCAATTGATAGGCGTATTATAAATAATCTGAATGTTGACCTCAATAACTTAGTTATGCTAGCAAGTGAATTGGGGTCCCAGGCTAGTACTTCAAATTTCATGGGCTAATGAGAAAAGGAGGAGCCCTTGTGGTATAATGGTTAAGAACCTGGCTGCTAACCAAAAGGTCACCAGCCGCTCCGTGGGAGAATAGACTTGATGATCTGCTCCTGTAAAGATTACAGCCTAGGAAACCCTATGGGGCAGTTCTACTCTGCCCTATAGTGTCGCTATGAGTTGGAATCGACTTGACGGCATGCAACAATACAACAAGAAAAGAACCAAGTGTAACTTAATACATAAGTGTTGGATTTGCACCAAATAAGTTTTGAATGACACCATGATGTGCTGCTTTAACAAAGGTTTTCCCATTAGAGAAAGATGATGGTGAAACTGAGTTACCATATGCACAGAATATATAGGCAAATTGATTTACTTTGACATGGTTGGCTCCATTCTGCCATGATGAGTGGAAATATAGTTTTGGCAAAGCGATGTCAGCTCTCCTGTTTAAGTTGTTAAGAGAAATTCAGTTGGTTTTGTAGTTGTGTTTTTAACTTCTAAAAGTGTTCATTTTTTATTTTTATAATAGCTACAAAATGAACATGTTTTTATCTGGCTTATGTATATACATAGGTAATAATATAATTAAAATCATTTAAGACTATACAGAATTTTGGAGGTCTATAAGAACTTTATTACCTTTTAGCTTGCAAGTGGCCATCCAAAGCACAGCAACTGGTCTCTATTCACCTGGAGCAATGGAGGAAGAAGAAGAGTCAGGGATAGAGGAATAGTGTAACCTGGCGCCTCCCAGTGCATGGGGAACGCCCCCCCCCCCCTCCACTGCACCTGCGCCGCCACAGTCTTGCTACCTAATCACAGAAAAGCCTTGCCTCCTAGCCATTTGGGGAGTCAGATCTGAGGACCTTCCTCCTGGCTCCTTGCTCTGCATGTTGCAAATAAAGTTACTTTCTTTTTCTCAAAGGCTGGTGTCCAGATTATTGTTAGGTCTGAGTGCGCCAGACAAGAACCCACCTTCCCAGGTTCAATAACAATTTTGGTGACCCAGATGGGACGTTAGAAGGTCACAGAGACCCTCTATCTGGAGCCCAGCACTGCCTCGACCACAAGTGGGACCGCCACCGACCCTCAGAGTACACTGAACTTCTTGTTTTTGAGGACCAGGTGAGCCTCCTAACTGCGACCAAGGTGGTGACTGGCCCAAGGAGCTTTTACTATGAGACTTAGAAACTAGCTCAGGTTTAGACGTCCGCTAGCTAAGTGCCCTTGAGATTTCTTAAGTGTAAGTGCTCGGCGATTTGAAGTAGGAGGGTATCTGGAGGATTGAAAGGGGGACTAAGACTTCCCCATTAAGGGAGATTGAAGCCCCACTAAGACATACTCGTTATTCATCCTGCTGCCACTCCCCCAGCCAACGACAGAGAACGGGCACCCTAGTTTTTGGTTGACCATAGTCCTGGTTCTGGTTCTGGTTCTAGTTCTGAGTAAGAGTGTGAGTGAGATATGGGGAACAAAACTTAAAAATTGGTCCTCTTTTAGTTATGAGCCTGTGAATAAGAAGAAACTAATTTTCTTCTGTAATACTGCCTGGCCACAATACTAGTTGGGGTCCAAGGAAAAGTGGCCTGAGAATGGGTCGCTGAGCCATCATACCACCTTACAGTTAGATTCGTTTTATAAAAGAGAGGAAAAGTGGGATGAAATCCCCTGTGTACAAATCTTTATGTCTCTCTGGCAAAATAAAAACCTACAAAAATAGTGTAAGCTGATGGTGGAGGCTGCAGGGGAAAAGGGAGGCAGCGATAGGAAACCTCTGGTCCTTCCAGACTCGGAGAGCTATCTAAACCCCTTCAGCCCTTTGCCTCTGCATGTGCCCCCTTCTCCTTATCCACCTGGAGGTGTAGGACTGGTTCCCAGCCAGGTGCAGCCCCTACAGCCCCACTGGGCACAACACCTGTGGCCCCTGCTGCCTCACCAGTGGCAGCCGCTATCTCTTTGGCAGAACCCTCTACTACCCCTACGGCAAATTGCTCTCGGGTCCCCTATGAGTCAGAAACTATCCCGTGCAATTTGGCCAGGGATCCACCCAAGTTTCCTCAGAGCAATTTCCCCTGAGACAAATGCTTGCCGGACTAAATCACAATGGCCGGCCTAGAGGGTTTGTCTAGGACCACACACCGTACTCCACCTCTGACCTGTACAATTGGAAGAACAATCTCACAGTGTGCAGAGATGACCCAAAACACACCAAAGCTCTGTTTGTGTCTATTTTTGCTACACACCACTCTAATCGGGCTGCTTGTCAGTCATTCCTAAATATTCTTTTAACTCCAGTAGAGTGGAGGATGGTCTTAGAAAAGGCTCACCAAGAGGCTGACAAGCTACACAGTCTCAACCCTCAGAACAACATTAGCCTCCTGGCTGCCCAAGCTATACCTGCCATTGATCCAAACTGGGACTCGAATGACTGACTAGGGGCAGGACAGCTAGAACGTTACCAAAAGTGTCTAACAGTAGTTTTGCAACAAGGGGCCCTGTGATGGTTAAGATTGTGTGCCAACTTGGCTGGGCCATGATTCTCAGTGTTTTAATGTAATCACTCCCATAACTGAATATACTGTGAGTAGCCCATCAGATGAAAGGGAGTCTCCTTGGGAGTGTGGCCCGCATCTGAATATAAGCAGACATTCTGGCTTTTTGCCCTTGCTGGATCCTGCGGCTGCCTCCCGTCGTTTCATCTCCGGTTCTTGGGACTTGAGCTGTCAGCTTATCTGTAGAACTTGGGATTTGTCGATCTGCACAGCCTGTGAGTGGGAGCCCTGCTCTCCAACCTGCCGATCTTGGGCTTGCCAGCTTCTGCGGCTGCATGACTTGGGAGAGGCCTCTACCCTGACCCACGGACTTGGGACGTTCTAGCCTCTACAATCGTGTGAGCTGTTCCTTGATATAAATCTCTCTCTATATATATATTTATACACTTTATTGGTTTTTCTTCTCTATAGAACCCAGCCTAGGACATGCCCCAAAACAAAAGAGCCTTAGAAAAGTTCAGGATGTACAGCAAGGCCCCTAAGAAAATCCCTCTGGTTTCCTAGAACATGAACTCTTGGTATGAAGCCTACTGAGAGTTTACTGATATAAATCCTGAGGACCCAGATAACATTAGGTTAATAAATATGACTGTCATCAGCCAGACTGTCCCCAACATCAGACAAAAAGTTCAAAAGTTAGAAGGAGGTTTGGGAATTAATACTTCACAACTTGTTGAGATTGCCTTTAAGGTTTTCAATAATCAAGACCAGGTACAGGAGAAGAAGGAAAATCAGAAGATGAAACAACAAGTTGCATTCCTAGCAGTGGCTTTCAGAGGTAACCTGCCACTCAGACAAGCCTCCTGCAGAATAATCAGTGAGGTAAGTTTCAGTGTTCCCAAGAAGTGTGGGTGACTAAACCAAGCCCCCCAAAGCTAGGCCCCCAACAGTGTGCCTACTGCAAACAAGAAGGCCATTGGAAATGGGAGTGCCCCTCACAGCCAGCCTAACCTGAGCAGGAACCTAAGAAAAAACCTATAACACATCTCTTGCTGTCAGCTGAAGGCTCAGACTTACAGGACCCAGGGGCTCCTCTGCAGCCCACTCAAACCCATCTCCTTCCAGGAGCCCTGGGTTACAATGACTGTGGGCAGACAACTTACTCAATTTTTGGTGGACATAGGTGTAACCTACTTGGTTTTAAACGCCCTAAAAGGCCTGCTTTACTGGGGTATCTGGACATCCTGCCAGTAAACCATTCCTCCAACCTATGGATTGTCAAGTCAGAGATATACAGAATTGACTCACAGCTCCTTGTATGTGCCTGAAAGTCTCATTCCCCTATTGTGGAGAGATGTATAACAAAGCTAAATGCTCAAGTCACCTTTCAGCAGATCATCTCCAAGTAGGAGTGGAACCAGATAAGGCCTGCGCTCTACAGGAGGCCCTTTTGTAGCTGGCTGCCCCTGCGGAGTCTTTACTCCTACCTCAGCACCTCCAGGACCAAGTCAATCCCCAGGTTTGGGCCACAGGAATCCCTGGTAAGGCAAAGATGGCGGCCCCGGTCCAGGTAAAGCTTAAACCAAACCACACTGTCCCACATCTCAAGCAGCACCCTTTGAAGCAAAAGGCTAAACTAGGCTTGCAGCCTCTGATCGAAACCTTCTTGGTACATAGGCCTATTCATTCCTGCAAATCTGCTTACAACACCCCTATTCTGCCCGTAGTGAAGCCAGGCACTAAGGAGTATAGATTTGTGCAGAACTTATGGGCAGTGAATCAGATAACAGAGGACTTGAAACTACTCTTCAGAAAGATAAGTAACATTCTTTTCTTCCATGTCTCCACCTTTGCATACTGTAGAAGTACTAGGTGTCCTTGTCACATGTGCTGTGTTGATCCTCTGTATCTTCTCTTGTATTCTCCCCTCTGGGGGCATCACCTATTTGCCATGGTGCTAAAATTAACCAATACGAACCCTATGGCATTGTTGCTTTTGCTCTACCTGCTTCAACCTATCACTTGTATCCAAGCTAAGTGAGGAGACAACCGATTCATCCAGCTTTCCAGTTCCGTTTCTCAGGGAGGTAATCTGAGTAATTGTTAGATCTGCCATCCACTCCCCACCTCCTCTGCTGATTTGAAAGTTCCCTGGGGAAATCCTATCCCCAGCTCTTCCTGGATCTCTCTAATGCCAGGGCAAAAAAGAGGAAACAGTACCTCTGACCCCTTAGAAGTAAGAGTACTCCCTATTAAAAAAGACTTGTCAGGAACCATGCCATGTTTCAAAGTACTTAACTTGGCATGGTGGACTACGGTGGTCCCTGAGACTGCCTTTTTTAACAGGACCAAGTTCATTGATTTTGCATATTATCTTGGAAACCTCAGTGCTTGGAGACACCTTTCCTCAATGGCTAGCCAGGTTGTGATAGAGGCCACCAAGTTTCCACCTTTGGGATGACCAAGTTCTCGACATGATTCAATACAACCACCTCTGTAACTTCTCGGCAGAGAGTGGTTCTGTTTTTGCAACCCGAGGAATCTGTTTTCTGTGTGGTAATTTTACCTCCTCTAGCATCCGGTATTGCAGGAGCCTAGCTTACCCATGCCTAAACCCACAAGAATCGATTGGCACTTGTACGATAGGAGTTGTCACTTTCCCCATGACCCTTGTGAACTCCGATAACCTTGCCACCCTTATAAAACCTCCACCTCCCAATACACACAGGAGGTAAAGAAGAGTTGCTGATGATACCAAAGAAGGCTGGGATTTCAGGGGAACAGGATATAACCCCATCACAGAGACAGGAATAGGATGGTCTGTTTTAAGAATCCTAATTGTTATCCCACAGTTAGCTGCTTTACAGGATGCTGTGCTTAACCTCTCCAACACCATCCATCTTCTATCACGAGCCACTAGGAGAGCCATGAAAGCTTAACAACAGTCATTAAACATTCTGGCCAGAGTACTACTAGACTACCACGTGGTTCTAGACTATATTCTAGCTGAAGAGGGAGGAGTTTGTACAATAGCTGGCACCTCCTGCTGTGTATGGGTCAATACCTCTCATGAGGTTGAGCTAAATGTACAGGTAATTGACCAAGTGGCCAACTGGACCAGACAGAGGCCTGTAACAAAATCCAGAGGAACAACCTCTTGGTGGGATTAGATTATGTTCTTCTTCCCCAGTTTTGGCTGGGTTTGGCCCCTGGTGACTCCTCTAATTTTCATCTAACTGCTATGTCTGATCCTACGTTGTCTGTTAAAGTGTTTAACCCAATTGATTTCAAAAAGGCCTCAAGATACAGGGATCTTTTCCCTCCCGCCCCCACCAGATCCTGAACAACAACAAACAACAGATGCTAGGCAATTCTGCAGCCTTGGTCCCTCACTTAGCCCCGCGTCAGCAGGAAGCAGCCAGATGAGTCATTAACCCTCATTCCTTAAGATTAAGGAATTGCTACAACTCAAGGGGTGATTGTAACCTGGCCCAGTGAACCTCCCAGCACGCCTATGCGGGAAACCCCCCCTCCCCTCAGCGTGCCTGCAAATTGGAAACCCCTGGTATGCCTGCATGTGTGAAACACCCCCCCCCCCCCACACACACACACAGTGCACCTGTGTGGCTGCCATCTTGCTACCTAATCACATAAAAGCCCTGCCTCCCTATCATTCAAAGAGTCAGATCTGAGGACCTTCCTCCTGACTTTTTGCTCTGGGCATTGCAAATAAAGTTACTTTCTTTTTCTCAAAGGCTGGTGTCCAGGTTATTGGCAGGTCTGAGCATGCCGGACAAGGACCAATCTTCCCGGTTCAATAACAATAGGAGTTGGATATGGAATGTGTGGCTAATTGCCTCCATGAACAACTGCATCCTTTGCCATTAGACCAGAAGAACTGGATGGTGCCTGGCTACCATTACTGAACATTTTGATCAAAGATTCTATAGAACCTTGAACAAAAGGGGGGAAAAGTAGACCATAATTTCAAATTGTCATGGAATCCAGACTTTCTGGAGCCATGGGGGCTGGATAAAACCCTGAAACTATTGCCCTGAGATAATCTTTAAAACTTAAGCCAAAAATATCCCCTGAAGTCTTATTTTTTCAGTTATTGCTTTAAGTGAAAGTTGACAGCTCAAGTTAGTTTCTCATACAAAAATTTATACACACGTGTGACCCTATTTTTTATACCTGTAATGTGACAGCACACTCCTCCTTTCCATGCTGGATTTCCTGTGTCTATTCAGCTAGCTCTTATCCCTTTCTGCCTTTTCATCTCATGTCTAGACAGGAGCTGCCCATTTAGTCTCATGTATCTACTTGAATTCAGAAGCACACTCTTCACGAGTATCGTTTTATGTCTCATAGTCCAGTCTAATCTTTTTCTGAAGAGTTGGCTTCAGGAATGGTTTTAGTCTTGTGTTAACAGAGTCTGGGGCCATGTCTTCTGGGGTTCCTCCAGTCTCAGTCAGACCATTAAGTCTGGTCTTTTTACTGGAATTTGAGTTCTGCACCCCACTTTTCTCTTGCTGCATCAGGAACTCTCCGTTGTGTTCCTGTCAGGGTGGTTATTGGTGGTAGCTGGGCACCATCTAGTTCTTCTGGTCTCGGGCTGATGGAGTCTTTGGTTTATAAGGCCCTTTTGTCTCCTGGGCTAATATTTTCCTTGTGTCTTTGGTGTTCTTCATTCTCCTTTGCTCCAGGTGGGTTGGGACAAATTGATGCATCTTAGATGGCCGCTTGCTAGCTTTTAAGACCCCAGATGGCACTCACCAAAGTAGGATGAAGAACATTTTCTTAATAAACTTTGTTATGCCAATTAAACTAGATGTCCCCTGAAACCATGGTCCCCAGGCCCCCGCCCTTGCTACTCTGTCCCTTGAAGTGTTTGGTTGTGTTCAGGAAACTTCCTAGCCTTTGGTTTAGTCCAGTGGTGCTAACTTCCCCTGTATTGTTTGTTGTCCTTCCCTTCACTTAAGATAATTCTTGTCTGCTATCTAGTTAGTGAATTCCCCTCTCCCTCCCTCCCCACCCTCATAACCATCAAAGAATGTTTTCTTCTATGTTTAAACCTCTTCTTGAGTTCTTATAATAGTGGTCTCACACAATATTTGTCCTTTTGCTACTGACTAATTTCACTCAACATAATGCCTTCCAGATTCATTCGTGTTATGAGATGTTTCATGGATTCATCATTGTCCTTTATCATTGCATAGTATTCCTTTGTGTGAATATACCATAATTTGTTTATCCACTCGTCCATTGATGGGCACCTAGGTTGTTTCCATCTTTTTGCTATTGTGAACAGTGCTGCAATGAACATGGGTGTGCATATGTCTATTTGTGTGATGGCTCTTATTTCTCTAGGATATATTCCAAGGAGTGGGATTGCTGGATCATATGGTACTTCTACTTCCAGCTTTTTAAGGAAATACCAAATCGATTTCCAAAGTGGTTGTACCATTTTACATTCCCACCAATAGAGTGTAAGTGTTCCAGTCTCTCCACAACATCTCCAACATTTATTATTTTGTGTTTTTTGGATTAATGCTAGCCTTGTTGGGGTAAGATGGTATCTCATTGTATCTTTCATTTGCATTTCTCTAATGGCTAATGATCGTGAGCATTTCCTCATGTATCTGGTAGCTGCCTGAATGTCTTCTTTGCTGAAGTATCTGTTCATATCCTTTGCCCATTTTTTAATTGGGTTATTTGTCTTTTTGTTGTTGAAATTTTGCAGTATCGTGTAGATTTTAGAGATTAGACACTGATCGGATATGTTGTAGCCAAAATTTTTTCCCCAATCTGTAGACTGTCTTTTTACTCTTTTGGTGAAGTCTTTTAATGAGCATAAGTGATTGATTTTTAGGAGCTCCCACTTATCTAGTTTCTCTTCTGGTGTTTGTGCATTATTAGTTATGTTTTTTTATTCTGTTTATGTCATGTATTAGGGCTCCTAGCATTGTCCTTATTTTTTCTTCCATGATCTTTATTGTTTTCGATTTCATATTAAGGTCTTTGATCCATTTTGAGTTAGTTTTTGTGCATGGTGTGAGGTATGGTTTTTTGCAGATGGATATCCAGTTATGCCAGGACCATTTGTTAAAGAGACTGTCTGTTCCCCATTTAATGGACTTCGGGCCATTGTCAAATATCAGCTGCTCATAGGTGGATGAATTTACATCTGCATTCTCAATTCTGTTCCATTGGTTTCTGTATCTGTTATACCAGTACCAGGCTGTTTTGACTACCATGGCAGTATAATAGGTTCTAAAATCAGGTAGTGTGAGGCCTCCCACTTTAAGTAATGCTTTACTTATCCAGGGCCTCTTGCATTTCCAGATGAAGTTGGAGATTTTTTTTCTCCATCTCATTAAAAAATGTCATTGGAATTTGGATCAGGATTGCATTCTCTCTGTAGATCGCTTTGGGTAGAATTGACATTTTCACAATGTTGAGTCTTCCTGTCCTGTGTAAGTCTCTTTTGGTTTCTTGCAGTAGTGTGTTGTAGTTTTCTTTGTGTATGTTCTTTATGTCTCAGGTTAGATTTATTCCTAAGTATTTTATCTTCTTAGGGGCTGTTGTAGATGATATTGATTTGGTAATTTCCTCTTAGAAGTTCTCTTTGTTGATATAAGGGAATCCAACTGTTTTTTTTTTTTTTTATGTTTCTCTTGTATTCTGATACTTTGCTGAAATCTTCTATTAGTTCCAGTAGTTTTCTTGTGGATTCTTTGGGGTTTTTTGTATATAAGATCATATCATCTGCAAATAGGGATACTTTTACTTCTTTGTTACCAGTTGGGATGCCCTTTATTTCTTTTTCTAGCCTAGTTGCTCTGGCTAGGACTGCCAGCACGATGTTGAATAAGAGTGGTGATAAAGGGCTTCCTTGTCTGGTTCCCGTTCTCAAAGGGAATGCTTTCAGATTCTCTTCATTTAGGATGATGTTGGCTGTTAGCTTTGCGTAAATGCCTTTTATTACGTTGAGGAATTTTCACTTCTATTCCTATTTTGCTGATAATTTTATCATGAATGGGTGTTGGACTTTGTCAAATGTTTTTTTGCATTGATTGCTAAGATCATATGGTTCTTTTGTTTTGTTTTATTTATGTGATAGATTACATTGATTGTTTTTCTAATGTTGAACCATCCCTGCATACCTGGTATGAGTCCCACTTGGTCATGGTGAATTATTTTTTTCATATGTTGCTGAATTCTATTGGCTAGAATTTTGTTGAGAATTTTTGCGTCAATGTTTATGAGGGATATTGGTCTGTAATTTTCTTTTTTTTTGGTGTCTTTACCTGGTTTTGGTATCAGGGTTATGCTGGCTTCATAGAATGAGTTTGGGAGTGTTCCATCCTTTCCTATGCTCTGAAAAATGTTTAGTAGTAGTGGTGTGAACTCTTCTCTGAAAGTTTGATAGAATTCTCCAGTGAAGCCTTCCGGGCCAGGGCTTTCTTCCGTTGGGAGTTTTTAAATTTCCTTTTCAATCTCGTTTTGTTATAGGTTTATTTAGTTGTTCTACCTCTGTTTGTGTTAGTTTTGGTAGGTAGTGTGTTTCTAGAAATTTGTCCATTTCCTCTAGGTTTTCAAATTTGTTGGAGTATAATTTTTTATAGTGTTCTGATATGATTCTTTTAATATCAGTTGGGTCTGTTGTGAAAGTCCCCATCTCATTTCTTATTTGGGTTATTTGCTTCTCCTGTTTTTCTTTTGTCACTTTGGCCAATGGTTTATCGATTTTATTGATCTTTTCAAAGAACCAGCTTTTGGTCTTGTTAACTTTTTCCATTGTTTTTCTATTCTCTGTTTCATTTAATTCTATTCTAATTCTTATTATTTCCTTTCTTCTGGCACACGGGGCTTCTTTTGCTGCTCTCTTTCTACTTGTTATATACAAGTTATAGGGTTAATGTTTTGATTTTGGCCCTTTCTTCTTCTTGGATGTGTGCATTTATTGCTATAAACTGACCTCTGAGCACTGCTTTTGCTGTGCCCCAAAGGTTCTGGTAGGATGTGTTTCCATTTTCATTTAATTCTATGAATTTCTTTATTCCATCTTTAATTTCTTCTGTAACGTGGTAGTTTTTGAACAAGGTGTTCAGTTTCCCTGTGTTAGATTTTTTTTCCTTGCTTTTTCTGTTCTTTATTGTTGTAGTTTAACTGAAGTTAGTTACATTTCAAGTTAGTCTCCCATACAAAAATTTATACATACAGTGTTATGTGACCCTGATTGCTTTCCCCATACAGCAACAGCACACTCCTCCTTTCTACCCCGATTCCCCATGTCCATTCAACCAGCTCCTAACCCTCTCTGCCTTCCCATCTCACCTCCAGACAGAAGCTGCCCATTTAGTCTCTTGTATCTACTTGAGCTAAGAGACACACTCCTCACGAGTATCACTTCATGTCTCACAGTCCAGTCCAATCCCTGTCTGAAGAGTTGGCCTTGGAAATTGTTTTAGTTCTGGGCTGATAGAGAATCCAAGGGCTGTGCTTTCTGGAGTACCTCCAGTCTCAGTCAGACCATTAAGTCTGGTCTTCTTACTAGAACTTGAGTTCTGCTCCCCACCTTTCTCCAGCTCCATCAGGGACTCTCTGTTGTGTTCCCTGTCAGGGCAGTCATTGATGGTAGCCAGGCACCATCTAGTTCTTCTGGTCTCAGGCTGAAGAAATCTCTGGTTTATGTGGCCCTTTCTGTCTCTTGGGCTACTACTTTCCTTGTGTCTTTGGTGTTCTTCATTCTCCTTTACTCCAGGTGGTTGGGACCAATTGATGCATCTCAGATGGCCGCTTGCAAGCTTTTAAGACCCCAGACGCCACTCACCAAAGTAGGACGCGGAACATTTCCTTAATAAGCTTTATTATGCCGATTGACCTAGATGTCCCCTGAAAGCATGGTCCCCAGACCCCTACCCCTGCTACTTTGTCTCTCAAAGTGTTTGATTGTATTCAGGAAACTTCTTAGCTTTGATTTAGTGCAGTTGTGCTGACTTCCCCTGTAGTGTGTGCTGTCCTTCCCATCACCTACAATAATTCTTATCTACTATCTAGTTAGTAAATAACCCTCACCCTCCCTCCCCATCCTCCTAACCGTCAAACAAGGTTTTCTTCTGTGTTTAAACCTTTTCTTGAGTTCTTATAATAGTGGTCTTATACAATATTTATCCTTCTGTGACTGACTAAATTCACTCAGCATAATGAATTCCAGCTTCCTCCATGTTATGTTTCACAGCTTCACCGTTGTTCTTTATCGTTGCATAGTATTCCATTGTGTGGATATACTACAATGTGTTTATCCATTTGTCTGTTGATGGGAATCTAGGTTGTTTCCATCTTTTTGCTATTGTGAACAGTGCTGCAATGAACATGGGTGTGCATGTATCTATTTGTGTGATGGCTCTTATTGGATATATTCCAAGGAGTGGGATAACTGGATCATATGGTACTTTTATTTCTAGCTTTTTAAGGAGGTGCCAAATCGATTTCCAAAGTGGTTGTACCGTTTTACATTCCCACCGACAGTGTATAAGTGTTCCAGTCTCTCCACAACCTCGCCCGCATTTATTATTTTGTGTTTTTTTGGGTCAGTGCTAGCCTTGTTGGGGTGAGATGATATCTCATTGTAATTTTGATCTGCATTTCTCTAATGGCTAATGATTGTGGGCATTTCTTCATGTGTCTGTTATCTGCCTGAATATCTTCTTGGCGAAATGCCTGTTCATATCCTTTGCCCATTTTTTAATTGGGTTATTTGTCTTTGTTGTTGAGGTTTTGCAGTATCTTGTAGATTTTAGAGACCAGACACTGATTGGATTTGTCATAGCCCAAATTTTTTTCCCAGTCTGTAGGTTGTCTTTTGGTGAAGTCTTTTGATGAGCATAAGTATGTGATTTTTAGGAGCTCCTATTTATCTAGTCTCTCTTCTGGTGCTTGTGCATTGTTATTTATGGTTCGTATTGTGTTTATGCCATATATTAGGGCTCCTGGCATTGTCCCTATTTTTTCTTCTCTGATCTTTATCGTTTTTGATTTTATATTAAGTCTTTGATCCATTTTGAGTTATGTTTTGTGCATGGTGTGAGGTATGGGTCTTGTTTCAGTTTTTTGCAGATGGATATCCAGTTACGCCAGCACCATTTGTTAAAGAGACTGTCTTTTCCCCATTTAATGGACTTTGGACCTTTATCAAATATCAGCTGCTCATAGGTGGATGAATTTATGTCTGGATTCTGAATTCTGTTCCATTGGTCTATGTATCTGTTGTTGTACCAGTACTAGGCTGTTTTGACTACTGTGGCAGTGTAATAGGTTCTAAAATCAGGTAGTGTGAGGCCTCCCACTTTGTTGTTCTTCTTGAGTAATGCTTTATTTATTCGGAGCCTCTTCCCTTTCCATATGAAATTGGTGATTTGTTTCTCCATCGCATTAAAAATTGCCAGTGGAATTTGGATCAGGATTGCATTGTATCTGTAGATTGCTGTGGGTAGAATTGACATTTTCACTATGTTGAGTCTACCTATCAATGAGCAAGGTGTTTTTCCACTTATGCAGGTCTCTTTTGGTTTCTTGCAGCAGTGTGTTGTAGTTTTCAATGTATAGAACTTTTACGTCTCTGGTTAGATTTATTCCTAAGTATTGTATCTTCTTGGGAGCTATTGTAAATGGTATTGATTTGGTAATTTCCTCTTTGAGGTTCTCTTTGTTGGTATAAAGGAATCCAACAGATTTGTGTATGTTCATCTTGTATCCTGAAACTTCGCTGAAATCTTTTATTAGTTCCAGTAGTTTTCTTGTGGATTCTTTGGGGTTTTCTGTGTATAAGATCATATCATATGCAAATAGAGATACTTGGACTTCTTGTCTACCGATTTGGATGGCCTTTATTTCTTTTTCTAGCCTAATTGCTCTGGCTAGGACCTCCAGCACAATGTTGAATAAGAGTGGTGATAGAGGGGACTTCTGGTAATATGGCACTCTAGGCAGAAGCATCATGCTGTCCCTCGAAAACAAAGATCCAAAAAACTAAGCCAAACAGAGAAAACAGCAGTCTTGAAACCCTAAACATCAAATGAAGAGATAAAGAACTCAGCCAAGCACTGAATGGAATATGAAACTGACCAAGAACAGAAAGCGAGCAGAGATACATGGAGAGGTCCCCATCAGCTAACGCAGCACGGATCTGCCATCTTGGACTCCCATCAGAGACCAGCAAATACAGGGTACGAGAAAGCAGAAGGAGACAGAACAACCGGTAACTGGCGATATATGCTTTTCTGCTCCCCACCCTTCTTCACCCCCACTTGGCCTCCTCTGCTTCCCCTGGCCACAGTCTCTTGGCCGGGAAGCACCGGCTGCTTGGATTCCACCTGCCCACACTGGCCGACTCCCTGAGTGCCATTTGTTGGCTGCTGGTGTTTTTCCCAGCTTCTTTTGATTTCTTCTTTACCTCTCATCACCTCCCCCTCCTTCCACTCAAATACCTGGCTCCATGCGCCGTCTTTGCTTCTTCCTGAGGGTCTGTGGAGCCCCTCCGAGTGTGAAAGTGCTTTCCGGTCCATGCTGCCACGCTAGTGGGATCCTGGGGCTTTTTTTTTTGTTTACTTGTTTGTTTTCTTTTCTCAAGTTGGGAGCCTGTTCTGGCCGGGCAGTGCCGTGCGGCTTGGGACCTACCCCCTCAGCTTGTGCAGATGCGTGGAGGGATCCCTGAGAGCATTTTTGTGTGTGTGTCTGTTTTCTGTTTTTCTGGGGGGTTTTCTTGTTATTTTTATTAAATTTGTTTTGTTTTCTTTTCCCTTTTTGTCTTTTTTCATTACTCAGTTTCTCATCTCTCTATACCTTCCTTCTCTTCCTGTACCCTGAATACCTGGCACTAAGTGACACCTCTACGCCTCCTAGCCAGGCTGTACTTCAACACCTGGGAAAAACTTCCCCAGACCTCACAGCCGCACCGGTGTGATCCCTGGGAGCTTTGCGGTTCTTTTTTCTTCTAATTTTTATTTATTCATTCTTTTATTTTTTTTCTTCTTCTTCCCCTTTTTGATTTTCTCCATTTCATAGTCTCTCATCTCTCCACTTCAACAGCAAGCTTCCCTAGCACTCTTTTTTGTTTTTTGTTTTTGTGTTTTTGGCTCTTGTTTCTCTCCCTTCCTGTACCCATCTTAGCTCCACATATCACAATCTCTCCCTTCCATCCTGCCTACCTGCACTGTGCGCTTAACATCACACCACCAAGCAGCACAGGCATGGCCTACCGGAACCTGCCCTGCACTGATTACCGACCCACCCTGCTGACGGTAGTATGTGCCACAAACAACCCATCCCAGCAACTCCTCTTCAGTTAGACCTGCCCTGCTGTACCATAGCTGAGCAACTGATCTTACCAATTGGAGAAGGAGGTGAAAAGTATCATGCCCACAGATGAGCAAACAACAAAGAATGCACAGCCCGCCTGCTCAGACATAGCCAAATTTAAAAAAAAAAAAAAAGGTGAAGCAAACAAATCTCTAATCAATACATAAGAAAAATAATTACTGAATGTCCCAAAGACAGCAGACAATATCAAAACATTTACAAAAACAGGACAGGATGGTTCCAGTAGGCGTCCAAAATAAAACACCAGATGACTTTCCAGTCGAAGAAAAGGCACTAGAACTACCTGATAGGGAATTCATATCTCTAACACTCAGGATTATTCAAGAGTTGAAGCAAAAAGCAGACAAAAATGAGGAAAAAATAGACAAATTCATGGAAAAGGCAGACAAATTCATGAAAAATACAGACAAAAAAAGGGAAGAATTCAGGAAAACAATGCAGGAACAAAATGCCAAAATAAATTCACAACTAGAAATTATACAAAAACAACAATTAGAAATCCAAAAGATAAACAACAAGATTTCAGACATGGACAGTGTCATAGAAGGGCTGAGGAGCAGATTTGAAATGGTGGAAGATGGGATCAGCAGAATTGAAGACAAACACTTGGATACAACTCTGTTTGAGGAAAACTCAGAAAAAAGAACAAAGAAAAATGAGGACCCCCCGAGAATTATGCGGGATACAATCAGAAGCAAAACTTTGCGAGTGATCGGAGTTCCAGAATGAGGAGAAAACAGAAAACACAGAGGGGATCATTGAAGAACTGGTGACAGAAAACTTCCCCAATACCATGAAAGATGAAAAGCTGTCCATCCAAGAAGCTCAAAGAACACCATATAGGATAGACCCCAAAAGAAAATCACCAAGGCATATCATAATCACACTCGCCAAAACCAAAGACAAAGAATCCTGAGATCAGCTCATGAAAAACAAGTCACATACAGAGGAGAAACAGTAAGACTAAGCTCAGATTATTCGGCAGAAACCATGCAGGCAAGAAGGCAATGGGATGACATATATAAAACCTGGAAGGAAAAAAATTGCCAGCCAATAATAATATATCCTGTAAAACACTCGTTCAAATATGATAGTGAAATTAGGACATTTCCAGATAAACAGAAATTAAGGGAATATGTAAAAACCAAACCAAACTTACAAGACTTATTAAAGGGAGTTCTTCAGTCTGAGAATAAACAACTTCAGCTCACTGGTTGAATCTAGGACACAGGATCGTAATGGCCAGATACCAATCTAGGAAATGAACTCTCAAGGACTGTCCAAAACCAAAAGTAATACAACAGGGAATCAGAGCAGTTAATCTGTAAATGAAAACAACATCAGAACAATAAAAGAGGGAATAAATGGTGTAGGTATAGAATCTTCTAATGGAGAGGAAGGCAAGGTAATATCAAGTAATAGTAGACTGGTTCAAACCTAGGAAGATAAGGGTAAATTTCACTGTAACCACAAAGAAAGTTAACAAACATTCTTATAAAAATAAAGAGGAAAAACATAAAGTCTCAGTAAAAACAAAATCGACCAGAACAAAAGAAATGAAAAAAAAAAAAAAAATCCGCCAACTAAAGGAATTCAGCACAGGAGAGGAAGAAGAACAAAGAAAATGCATCTTATAACATGGATGAAACTGGAGGACATTATGCTGAGTGAAATAAGTCAATCACAAAAGGACAAATATTGTATGAGATCTCTATTGTAAAAACTCATGAAAAAGTTTATACACAAAAAGTCACAATCTTTGTTGGTTACGAGGGATGGGAGAGGTGGGGAGGGAATACTAAATAGGCAATAGATAAGTGGTATCTTTCATGAAGGGTGAGACAGTACACAATACTGGGGAAACCAGCACAACTTGTACAAGGAAAGGTCATGGAAGTTCCATAGACACATCCAAACTCCCTGAGGGACTGAATTGCTGGGTGGAGGGCTGTGGGGACCATGGTCTCGGGGAACATCTACCTCAATTGGCATAACACAGTTTATAAAGACAATGTTCTACATTCTACCTTGGTGAGTAGCGTCTGGGGTCTTAAAAGCCTGTGAGCAGCCATCTAAGATACTCCACTGATCTCATCCCTTCGGGAGCAAGGGAGAATGAAGAGAACAGGATATAGGGGAAAGATTAGTCCAAAGGACTAATGGAAGACAGCTACCAAGGCTTCCACCGGAATGAGTTCAGTACAGCTAGATGGTGCCCGGCTACCACCACTGACTGCTCTGACCGGGATCACAACAGAGGGTTCTGGACAGAGCTGGAGTAGGATATAGAACAAAATTCTAACACAAAAAAAAGAGACCAAACTTACTGGCCTGAAAGAGACTGGAGAAACCTTGAGAGTATGGCCCCCAGATACCCTTTTAGCTCAATGGTGAAGTCACTTTTGAGGTTCACCATTCAGCCGGGGATTGGGCAGTGCCTTAAAATGAAATAGGACTAATGAGGCACAGCAGTCCAGGGACAAGGACTAGAAGGCAGAAGGGGACAGGAAAGCTGGTTGAGTAAGGACAGTGTTGACATGTCATGGGGCAACATGTGTACTAACTGTTTAATGAGAAACTATTTTGTTCTGTAAACCTTCATCTAAAGTGAGAATAGCAGCACAACTGGAAGAATGTAATTGATGTCACTGAACTGTGCATGTAGAAATTTTTGAAATGGTATATCTTTGGCTATGTATACTTTCACCAAAAAAAAAAAGGTCGAGAAGGGAGAGGGTTGACATGTTGTGGGGTTGTTAACCAATGTCATAAAACAATATGTATACTGACTGTTTAATGAGAAACTATTCTGTAAACCTTTACCTAAAGTACAACAACAACAAAAAAAAAACTATTTCTGGTAAAAAAAAAAAAAGAGTGGTGATAGAGGGCATCCTTGTCTGGTTCCTGTTCTCAAGGGGAATGCTTTCAAAGTCTCTCCATTTAGGATGATGTTGGCTGTTGGCTTGTATAAATGCCCTTGATTATATTGAGGAATTTTCCTTCTATTCCTATTTTGTTGTGAGTTTTTGTCATGAATGGGTGTTGAACTTTGTCGAATGCCTTTTCTGCATGGATTGATAAGATCATGTGGTTCTTGTCTTTGTTTTCTTTATGTGATGGATTACATTGATTGTTTTTCTAATGTTGAACCATCCCTGCATACCTGGTATAAATCCCACTGGATCATGGTGAATTATTTTTTTCACATTTTGCTGAATTCTATTGGCTAGAATTTTGTTGAGGATTTTTGCGTCAATGTTTATGAGGGATATTGGTCTGTAATTTTCTTTTTTTGTGGTGTCTTTACCTGGTTTTGGTATCAGGGTTATGCTGGCTTCATAGAATGAGTTTGGGAGTATTCCATCCTTTTCTATGCTCTGAAATACCTTTAGTAGAAGTGGTGTTAACTCTTCTCTGAAAGTTTGGTAGAATTCTTCAGTGAAGCCGTCCGGGCCAGGGCTTTTTTTTGTTGGGAGTTTTTTAATTACCTTTTCAATCTCTTCTTTTGTTATGGGTTTATTTAGTTGTTCTACCTCTGTTTGTGTTAGTTTAGGTAAGTAGTGAGTTTCTAGAAATTTGTCCATTTCCTCTAGGCTTTCAAATTTGTTGGAGTACAATTTTTCATAGTATTCTGTTATGATTCTTTTAATTTCAGTTAGGTCTTGTTCAATATCACCCATCTCATTTCTTATACCGGTTATCTGCATCCTCTCCTGTTTTTCTTCTGTCAGTTTGGCCAATGGTTTATCAATTTTGTTGATCTTTTCAAAGAACCATCTTTGGTCTTGTTAACTCTTTCAATTGTTTTTCTAGTCTCTATTTCGTTTAATTCTGCTCTAATTCTTATCATTTTGTTTCTTCTTGCAACTGAGGGCTTGTTTTGCTGCTCTCTTTCTACTTGTTCGAGCTGTAGGGTTAATGTTTTGATTTTGGCCCTTTCTTCTTTTTGGATGTGTACATTTATTGCTATAAGCTGACCTCTGAGCACTGCTTTTGCTGTGTCCCAAAGGTTCTGGTAGGATGTGTTTTCATTCTCATTTGATTCTATGAATTTCTTTATTCCATCCTTAATTTCTTCTATATCCCAGTAGTTTTTGAGCAAGGTGTTATTCAGTTTCCATGTGTTTGATTTTTTCCCCCTGCTTTTTCTGTTGTTTATTTCTACTTTTATGGCTTTATGGACAGAAAAGATGCTTTGTAATATTTCGATGTTTTAGATTTTGTTAAGGCTTGCTTTATGGCCTAATATGTGGTCTATTCTGGAGAATGTTCCATGTGTGTTGGAAAAGAAAGTATACTTGGCTGCTGTTGGGTGGATTGTTCTGTATATATGTATGACATCAAGTTGGTTGATTGTGGCATTTAGATCTTCCGTGTCTTTATTGAGCTTCTCCCTGGATGTTCTGTCCTTCACCGAAAGTGGTGTGTTGCAGTATTCTACTATTATCGAGGAGCTATCTCTTGTTTCAGTGCTGTTAGAGTTTGTTTTATGTATTTTGGAGCCCTGTCGTTGGGTGCATAAATATTTATTGTGGTTATGTCCTCCTGGTGTATTGACCCTTTAATCATTATATAGTGTCCTTCCTCATCCTTTGTGGTGGATTTTGCTTTAAAGTCTATTTTGTCAGAAATTAATATTGCCACTTCTGTTTTTTTTTTTTTTTTGAGTGTTGTTTGCGTGATATTTTTTTTTCCCATCCTTTGAGTTTTAGTTTGTTTGTGTCTTTAAGTCTAAGGTGTGTCTCTTGTAGGCAACATATAGACAGATCGTGTTTTTTAATCCATTCAGCCACTCTCTGTCTCTTTATTGGTGCATTTAGTCCATTTACACAGTGTAATTATTAATAGGTATGCATTTAGTGCTGTCATTTTGATGTCTTTTTTGTGTGTTGTTGACAGTTTCTTTCTTTCACTTAATTTTCTGTGCTGAGTTGTTTTGCTTTATGTATTTTCATCTTTTTCATTGTTGTTGATTTTGTATTTGTTGAGTCTTTATGTTTTTTATTTTGATGTGTAAGATTGTTAGTTTCCTTTGTGGTTACCTTAATATTTACCTCTATTTTTCTAAGTGTAAACCAATCTTTTATTTCTTTATATCGCCCTGACTTCCTCTCCATTTGAAAGATCAATGACTACATTATTTAGTCCCTCTTTTTTTGTTTTGATGTTGTCATCTTTTACATATTGACATCTCTGTTTCCCTGTTTTCAGTGTTTTAGCTTTGATTTATTTTTGTGACTTCCATATCTGGATTGATATGTCATTGCTCTGTCCTGTGTTCTAGTCTTGGGTTGTTATCTGATGTTATTTATTTTCTATCCAGAGGACTCTCTTTAGTATTGCTTGTAATTTTGGTTTGGTTTTTGCAAATTACCTAAACTTCTGTTTATCTGGAAATTCTCTACTTTCGCTATCATTTTTGAGAGACAGTTTTGCTAGATATATAATTCTTGGCTGGCAATTTTTTCCCTCAAGGCTTTATATATGTCATCCCATTTCCTTCTTGCCTACATGGTTTCTGCTGAGTAATCAAGTTTAGTCTTTTTGTCACTCTTTTGTAGATGACTTTTCATTTATCCCTAGCTGCTCTTAAAATTCTCTCTTTATCATTGATTTTGGCAAGTTTGATTATAATATGTCTTGGTGACTTTCCTTTGGGATCCAGCTTGTGTGGGGTATGATGAGCTTCTTGGATATATATCTTCTCATCTTTCATGATATCAGGGAAGCTTTCTGCCAACAAATCTTCAACAATTCTGTCTGTACTTTCTGTTATCCACCCGGTTCTGGTACTCCAGTCACTCATAGGTTATTCCTCTTGATAGAGTCCCACATAATTCTTAGAGTTTCTTCAATTTTTAAAATTCTTTTATCTGATTTTTCCTCAAATAAGTTGGTATCAAGTGCTTTTTCTACAGTTTCACTAACTCTGACTTCCATGCCTCAATTCTGCTTCTGTGACTTTCTATTGAGTTGTCTAATTCTGAAATTTTATTGTTAATCTTATGGATTTCTGTTTTCTGTCTCTCTATGGATTCTTGCAGCCTGTTAAATTTGTCATTATGCTCTTGTATAATCTTCTTAAGTTCCTCTGTTGCTTTGTCTGTGTGTTCCTTGGCTTGTTCTGGGTTTTGCATGATCTCCTTCCTGATCTCTTGAAGAGATCTGTATATTAATCTGTTGTATTCTACCTCCGGTAATTCCAAGAAGTTCTCTTCCTCTGGAAAATTTCTTGAGTCTTTGTTTTGGTGGCTTGCTGCAGCCATCATGTTCTGACTCTTTATGCGATTTGATATTGACTATGTCTCCAAGCTGCCAATAAGTTATTATATTTATCTTATGTTTGCTTACTGTGCCCTAGCTTCTTTTTTTGATATGCCCAAATAGGCTGCTAGTGTGAGCTAGTTTGATTGTTGGTGTCTTTGAATCTTTCACGTCCTGTCTCCAGGTGGCTAGAACTGTTACTAGGTATATGAGCCCAGGATTCCATTTACTTTTCTTGTGTGGATTCAGCTCAGGTGTCCAGGTCATTGGTCACCAAGTATATGGTGCAGGCTGTCACCTACAGTCCTAGACAAGCAGGGGTGATTGGTGTAGGCACAGGTGTCTGGCTGCAGCAGGGGGTCACGCACTGATCAAGGCAGAGGGCTGACTGCTGCCTCTGAGTTTCTGGGTGGAAGGCATGTCCTCGTTCCCTATAGCATGTAGGTAGGTGGGTTTTGTAGCTGGACTATGGGCATCCAATGCTGTTGGGTGTAAGGACTGGGAGTCATCACTTATTCTTGGACTTCTGTTGTGGGTGGCTTAGTGGAGTGGGTGGAGCCACCAGTCCTCAGGCCCCTGATATGGGTAGGTGAGGACCCTGCTTAATGAGCAGGGCAGTTTAAAATGTTATGAATCTGCCACTCCCCGTTATAGCTGATACAGATGAGAATAGGCTTCAGGTATATATCCTGTTGTAATGTGCTAATGAGGGCCTATGCTTTTGAAATGGGCCCACACAGGTCTATGTAGGGGTGAAAGGCATTCAAAGTCTATGGACCCCTTATGCCTGTGTCTAGGCAAAGTGGATGTGCCTGCCCTGAGTTCCTGGCTTAGGGGAGCTGGTGGATTATTTTTTTCCTGATTGTTAATTTTTTCCCTCTCCAAAGCCAGAAGAATGGCTTAGGGCGCATGATGGGTCCTACTTTAGCCCAGGGCGGGCAGAAATCACTGAAGCTGGACTGGGACTGGAGCAGAGTGGGGAAGGGTCAGGTAAATGGGAGAGAGGTCCTTCCCAAAAGCGGTTTTTTTTTTTATCCACACGGTAGGTTAGATGCATATACTTATCTTTGACCGATTGAGCATTGCTTCTCGCTGGTTCTGGAGGGTCAAGCACTCCGCTGCTCAGTCTCTCCCAGTGTGGAAGATGTGTCCTGAGTGCCACTGCTTTCCTCACCTTGCGTGCCAGCCAATCCAGCCTGCAGGGTGCGGGTGCCGGCCAGGTCAGGTTTGGGAACTCCTCCCTGCTTCTAAATCATCTCTCCCTCTCTCTGCTGCTCAGTGCAGTTCCTCAACTTTGTCTTTGATGTTCAGGGCTCCTAGATTATTATATATCATTGATTCACTTTTTTTTTTTTTTTGGGTCTTTGTTGTAAGAGGGACCACAGGAAGCATCTGACTATTCTGCCATCTTGGCCTCACTTCCCTGAAATCTTCTTAAAACCAAACAGTAGTTTAGCTTAACTAGTAACAAAGGTCTGCTTTGAGCATTATGCTCTTGTAAGAACTATCTATATGGGATCAAAGTGACAACAGCAACTTGGAAGATTAGATAGAAACCTTAGGGGTCAGTGAGTTTATGTTAATAGGGGAGGAACAACTCAGAAAATGAGGGTGAGAATGGTTGCACAACTCAAAAAATGTAATCAATGTTCCCGAATTGTATTTGTAGAAATGGTTGAATCGTCGTGTGTTTTACTGTGTATATTCTCAACAACAACAAAATAAAAAAGAATTTTGTTACTTTTAAGTGGTGGGTACAAACTCACATTTGAAAAATGATTTTTAAACATAAGGAGCTCCACTTCAAAAATGTGGTTTAGAAATTAACAACAAACATTCGGTAAAAGTAGTTTATCAAATCCATGTTTACAGTAGCAAGGAAATAGCCTGGTTCTCAGATCCCCTTCAAGGATATGCAGTAGCTGGTACATGCTTTCCCAAGGTGCACAAGTGCTGCCAGGCCTCTTGATCCTCCTAAGAGTGTCTTTCACAGGGCTTTCCAAGTGAATGTTCTTATGGTCCCAAGATAAACATAGGGAGAACAATCAGCAAATCTGCAGTTCTTTTGAAACTGAAGGCCAAGTTGGCCTGGTTACTCTGCTGAGGGTAGTAGCTAACACATACCAGCCAAGTCAGATTCCTCAAAGTTATGCATTATCATCATAAACTCAATTTGTTGTTGTGTGCTGTCAAGTCGATTCCAACTCATAGTGGCCCTATATGACAGTAAACTGTCCCATAAAGTTTCCTAGGCTATAATCTTCACAGGAGCAGATCACCAGGTCTTTTCTTCCACAGAGCAACTGGTGGGTTTGAACTGCCAACCTTTTGGTTAGCAGCCAAGTGGCTAACCATTGTGCCACCAAGGCTCCATAAACTAAATTTTAATATGGTGAAATTCTGAGTCCTAGGATCTACAGCAACATTTTCCAAAATACGTTTTGTGGGGGTTCATAAGTGTTACATGAAAAGGAGGACTCTGTTGTCAAATACATTGGGAAACGCTGGATTAAATCTCATGAAAACAGGCTTCTTTACTGCAAGACTTCTCAGAGCCTTTGAAGTGCTAGTATGTGACATGAATCTCCAAGAAGTGGGGCGTGGAGGGTACTCATACAAGTGTTCGCCAAATGGATTTGATCACAGAACACTTTTTTTCATAATCATGTTGAGAGATGGATATTCCATAAACACATTTTGGAAAAACTTTCATTTAGAGAACTATAATAAAATAGAAGATGAGTATATACTAGGCCAGAGGTCAGCAAACTATAGCCTTTGGGCCTAATCTGTGCAGCTGCCTGCTTTTTACAGCCCGCCAGCTAAAAATACTTTTGCATTTTTTAAATGGTTGTATTCTAAATAGTTATATAAATACCTAACATAACATTCTTGTTTTGCCTCTTGGCTTACAAAACCTAAAATATTTACTATCTGAACCTTTAAGAAAAAGTTTGCTAACTCCTGCGCTAAACCCATTGCATGGAGTTGATTCCAGCTTATAGTGACCCTATAGGACAGAGTAGAACTGCCCCATAGGGTTTCCAAGGCTGTAATCTTATGGAAGCAGACTGCCACATCTTTCTTCCATGGAGCAGCTGGTGGGTGTGAACTGTCAACCTTTTGGTTAGCAGCCAAGTGCTTAACCACTGTGCCAATGAAAATACTTGAAGACAGTTAATATTTTTTTACTTTTCACAGAAACAGTAATGTTCGATGTCAGCTAACAACAATTAGAAGTGTCTACTGTGTGTTAGGTATACATTATTTCCATTAACCTTCATAACAACTCTATTATAAAAGCATTATTGCCCCCATTTTACAGAGGAGGGCACTGAGTACCAGAGAGGTAAAGTGCGAGTCAGAGCCAGGACGCAAACCCAGGTCCGTCTGCCCCAAAGCCCATAGTTTTCCTTTGTTGGTGGTTCACAAAGTGGAGTCCATGTATCCCAGGGGGAGGATAAGAAAAGCTATTGGGGTGCAATGAAAAATTATATCTTTTCATTATATATTTTTTAGCTCATCCTTCAGACACTTTTTATTTTGTATATGTATTATTATTACAATATTTAATGGTTATTGTACACACTGAATTGACTAGAATTAGCCTAATAGGTAGTCAATTCACCACCCATCTGTGAGTTTGTCATACTATGGTGGCTTGCATGTTGTTATGATGCAGGAAGCTATGCTACTGTGTATTGCAAATACCAACAGGGTTACCCACAGTGGACAGGTTGAAGGAAGCTTCCAGACTATGATAGATTAGGAAGAAAGGCCTGGTGACCTACTTCTGAAAATTAACCAATGAAAACCCTATGATCAGAATATTGACCAATACAGTGCTAGAAGATGAGCTCCCTAGGTTGGAAGGCACTCAAAATACACAAGGGCTGCAACCATGGACTTGAGCACACCAACAATTGTGAAGATGGCTCAGGACCCGGCAACGTTTTATTATGTTGTATATGAGGTCGCCATGAGTCGGGGCTGACTTGACAGCAGCTAGCAATAAGTAGTCAACAGGCAGATTTTAGGGAGCCTAACAAATCACTCCCCTTTCTCCTCACCCGGCTCAGAACTAACTGAGAGAGACAGAGGGGCCAGGAGATAAGAACTAAATGTCAGCTTTATTCCTGGGACAGCGGTGGAGAACCTGGCATAGGTGTGGTGTACAGCAGCCATGGGTTTCTTAAGCCTGAATCCCAGAGCACAGGCCTCCTTTCATGGGGCCCCTTTTACCACTAAGCCTGCCACTGCCAGAGGCCGGGTGGAAGATGCACTACCTGAGAACATCTGGACCCAGACAGGAGAGAGGGAGGGGCTGAGCAGTGCATGCCTGTCTCCAGCTCCCCTAAATAGCAGACATGTAGGTAGATGTCTGAAAAGAGAGAACTGAAATGTTACTGTAATGGAGCTTCCTTCGCATGGAAGGGGACCACCAGGCATGGGGCATAAGAGTGTCCCACAATAATGTACATAATCTCTTTATTTCATGGTGAATGTGTTTATCTGTCTGTCCATCCATCTGTCTGTCTTCTATCATCTATCTTTCCATCCATCCATCTAATATGTGTGCATATATAGGAGTTCCTGGGTGGCACAAACATTAAGCGCTTGGCTACTAACAGAAAGGTTGGTGGTTTGAATCCACCCAGAGGTGCTCTGGAAGAAGGGCCTAGTGTTGTACTTCTGAAAGGTCACAGCCACTGAAAATTCTACAAAGATCAGTTCTACTCTGAGAGACATGTGGTTGTCTCCACAGCAACTGGTATAGACATGTATATATATAATGTGCATATGCATAATGTATACATATAACATAGATATATGCTAAAATTTTTATTTATAGGTGCACAATGAAAATTGTTTGATTTGGAAATTCTATTCTATACTATAATGTAGAAGTGTGTGGCCAAGTTCCATGCAGTTGAAAGGGAATCAGAGAATATACTTTATTATAGTTTATAGGATCTGGGCCTCCTTGGTCTTAGGAGGTGATGAACCTGGACTTCCTTAATTTGAATATGTTTAACTTCAAAATGAGAACACTGAGTGCCAGGGAGGTAAATTGTGTATCAGAGTCATCTGACAGATGGGTAGTGCGTTGGCTACCTATAGGCTAATTTTAGTCGATTTAGTACATACAATGATGATTAGATATAATAATAATAATACATATACAAAATAAACATGCCATTAGCTTACAGGTCTCTAAAGGAAAACTTGGAGTCCCTGAGTTATGCAAATGTTTAATGCTCTTGGCGGCTGACTGGAAGAGTGGAGGTTCCAGACCATTCAGAGGTACCTTGGAAGAAAGGCTTGGCAATCTACTTCTAAAAAATCAGCTGCTGAAAACCCTGTGGAGCGCAGTTCTACTCTGACACTCATGGGGGTCACCATGAGTCAGAATCGACTCAACAGCAAATGGTAAAGAAAAACTTGTTTATGAGGTAGAAAACAAATTCCATTCCTGGCTGCTATTTTCTGAACAGTTTCCTGCATGTGGCGATCTCACTATGGGGAAATTCAGACAGCTCTTAATAAGAAATAGGAAATCTTAAAGTTCCTGAGCAGCTCTCCTTCAAAGAAGTATTTTGTGCTCATGATGCTGTTAATGTTAGCATTAAAGATTGGGTTGCAGTGAGGGGTAGAATTACAGGTGGAAATAGGGTGAAGATCAGGTTAAGCTTAGGTAAGGGTTGTGGTTCAGAAAGAATTCAAATTAGAGTTGAAATTTAACATTTTCCAGAGTGTATTGCATCAAACACTGCTCCTGCTAGATGCTCTGTGAATGGTTTCAAGGTAAGGTACACTTGGGGTACCCAATGTAAATAAATAAACACCCTCTCGGACAGTCACACTGCATGCTAGTATATAAAAAGCTTCCAAAAGTCTTGCAATAAAGAAACTGTTTAACTTTATTTAACCTAGCATGTCCCAAATGAATGTGTCCACAGAATACCTATTGACATCTGTTCTAGCCAACACACTTTGGGCAATGTTAAGTTGGAAGATTATAGATTCTGGAGCTGTTAGGACTATTAACGTAAGGGGTTTTGAATTAACCCTTGGCTTATGTCTTGTATCAGTCATCCTTTTATCAGCTGTAACCATGGGTAAACTGCTTAATCTCTCAGTTTCCTCAAACATAATATGAGTATAATAATTTCTATCTAGAAGAACTATAGTAATGATTAGAAGCGATAACATCTATAACATAGCACATAACAAAAGTTAAATCCTTTGTCTTTAATTACAAAATTAGGTTTTTGAAAGGGGAAGTATTTCTTGAATATGATTTTGAATTCAGGAAATCATTACATCAGGATGAGAGATGTGCTTTGATTAGCACTCGAGAGGGGGCATATCCAAAAAACCCATTACCATTGAGTCTATTTCAACTCTATAGGACAGAGTAGAACTGCCCCATAAGGTTTCCAAGGCTGTAAATCTTTATGGAAGCATACTGCCCCAATTTTCTCCCATGGAGCAGCTGGTGGGTTCGAACTGCCAACCGTTAGTTGCCAAGTGCTTTAACCACTGCACCACCAGGTCTCTGGGAGGGGGCATAGTATGGGGTAAAAGAGGCAGCTCTAGGACCAGACAGGCAATGGGTTAGCAGTGTGAGACTTGAACCAGTGTCTTTATCTTTTTGAACCTCAGTGCCTTCATATGTAAAATGCAACTATCCACTTCACAGCTATTTGGAGATAAAACCATGCATGTATGTATGTGAAGTTCCCCATAGGTCTGGAACACAGCAATTGCTCAGAAAAGTAATGACTTCGATAATAATAGTACAAAGCACCATTTCTGAACGTTTAGACTATGCCAGATAAGTGCCGAGTTTGGCTGTTTCTCAAAAGAGGATGCAGGCTGTTTCTTCAGAATCACTGGCAGTGCTTGGTAGGGCTTCAGGGGGTGAAGCCTAGGAATCTGCCTTTTGACAAGCAAATGCTTGGCTAATCCTTGTGGCCAAAGAAATGTGAGAAGCAGCGACTGGGAGGCATGGGTTGGAGGATGGTGAGGAATCCCACCTATACCAGATGAACATTAAATGGAGGAATGGACATTAAAGACCCTGGCCTCAGAGAGGAGTGTCCCCACGATGTTATCTTTGGACCCAGAAACTCACCCATGACTGCATACAGGAGAGGGTGTTTGTGAGAGAGAGAGAGTTGGATCATGTTTGGTGGGGCATTCCTGAAATGGTATGAATGGGAATGGTGAATGTGCCAGTTACACGTGAGACCTGAAGGAAGGTTATAAGGTAGGGACATGGCAGAAGGCCTTGCAGCCCCTGATGAGATCAGGCGCCATGGCTCCTGACCGTGGATTGTTCCTATTCCTTCACATAAAGCCCAGATGCCCTTCCACACTGGCCCTAGGAAGCCCATGCGAATGCCAGTTGTATTCTTATGATTAAACACTCTGGGTTTGGAAGATTTGGAAGAAAATACTCCCATGGGGGTCTGAACCACATGATTATTCCTTCTTATAGAAACAGGTAGTATTAAAAAAAAAAAGAACAGTTACTATCAAGTGGACTCCAACTCATGGCAACCCCATGTGTGTCAGAGTAGAACTGTGCTCCATAGGGTTTTCAGTGGGTCTTTTCAGAAGTAGATTGCCAGGCCTTTCTTCCAAGGAACCTCTGGGTAGACTTGAACTTTCAAACTTTTGGTTAGCAGCTGACGGGTTAACTGTATGCACCACCCAGGGATTCCATTAATGTATTCATGACCATTATTCCTAAGCAAGGTTTGCCAGGTCACTGCATTCTTTAAGCTGTTTTCTCCAAAGGAAGATGGATATTGTATGCAAATTCTCCCCTTTGAAGTTTGTTCAGGCACTCCTGCTGGTTTTGTTTTCACCATAGGAAGGTGGGGTTGTTGTGTGCCAACGAGTCCATTCTGACTCATAGTGACCCTGTATGACAAAGTAGAACTGCCTAATAGGGTTTCCTAGGCTGTGCCAAGTCTTTTCTCCTGTGGAGCAGCTGGTGGATTTGAACCACCGACCTTTTGGTTAGCAGCTGAGTGCTTTAACCACTGTGCCACCAGAGCTCCTTTGGAAGGTGGGGGTGACGGTCTCATTTTGTTTAAAGATTCACCTGGGACAGAGAAGGCTCCACGCTGGGAGTTGTTGCCTTGGTTCTGCTCCTGGGAAGGAAACATGGGGCAGTGTCCTCCACCTTCCAGGAACGGATGGCTGGGGCTGTCCCTGCAGCCGAACTATGACTGCCCCCAACTCTAGCCCATCAGTAGGCAATGCCAGTGAAGATTCCAGACCCCTTGGACATTTGAAGCTTTCCGTCTTTAGGTGCATGGCTGAGAACATGTGGGAAATATCCAGTGAATAAAGGGAAGCTTTCCCTCGGTTTCTGGACATTGGAAATAAAAGAACGTAAGTGCACTAGGGTCCCACAAGAGCAGTCATCCTGAATTCTGGACAATCCCCAACACAGCTCACAAAGGTTTCCATCTCTGGATCCCAAGATGCCAGGGCACAAAGCAACGTGCCTTTACTTAGCCGAATAAAATCCACAGACACTACATTTTCACAATGAAGCTTGAAACCAGTCAAGCACATTTTTATTTAAAAAAGAAAAAAAAAGTCTAATGGTATATAGTCTATACATGCTACGGCTAATTGTTCCTCACCCCCCCCCCCACACTGTATATACTCGTGTATTTTTGTGTTAAAAGGAAACAAAAACCACCACCAGAATTTGTCAGTTTGCCGCGAGGGTGTGAGAAGTGCCAAGACGTCCAGGGATCCCCAGCGCCATTCTAGGAGCGGGCCATGAGGTGGTGGGACACTGTTCCTGGAGGGATGTGAGACATGGCCTCATTATTTGGTGGCTCCCTGAAGCAGGAAAGCGGGTTGTAGTTATGGTAGCCATAGTTTATCACCACCCCTTGGAAGAGAGAAAGGGGCGCTATTAATGACACTGGAACAAAGGCATGAACAGGCAACCGTGGGTGAAATACGGACACCTTAGTTGTTAGAATTACTTATTGCTGTCAAAAGCCTGGTGAGGCACCTTCTTACATTGATGAAGATCTGAGAGCTAAGGCTACCAGCTGTGGCACTGTTTGGCCTCGTCAAGGTCAACAGAGGCTTAGCCCTGGTCCCTAATTGGAGCTAAGGCCGACTTTGGAGTAGATGACAAAAACAGGAAAGGTGGAATGTCTGCACATGATGAAGGGGGCTCGATAACTTGGCAGGGTAGCACCGGAAGCCAAACATCACCCTGCAAAGCTGTAGGGTCGTCTGCAAAAAGGATCCTCAGCAGGTGGAGCCTTCCTGATTTTAACCCCACGGCTCTGCAACCTTCATGGCTCTGTGGCAGCTATGGCCAATCTAGACATCAGGACCTTACCCGTTACAAGCAACTCCTATAGGCCAAGGGCGTGCGCCCTGCACCCTCAGTCCCCCCATGCAGGCACATATCCTACTCATTCAGGCCACACAGTCTGATGCTAGGTAATCTTTGGTGTATGGTATGACTGGCTGTTTGCAGCTGACACAAAAGCCCTGAAGGAATGGCATGAAAAACCAGCTGGGAGGACAAGACCGCCTAGCATGGTGGCTCAGGCTGTTACGTGCCCACTTTCAGAGTCCAAAGCAAAGAGCAAGACCCCCCAGGGGGCAGCCTGACCCAACACCCATGCCAAGCCACAAATGTTCTGGTTTTTAATGATGTCAAGTTGCCAGCTTTTTAAGAGCAGGTGCGGGTTTATTTTTCTTTATCCCACTCAGGGCTGGGTACTTTGTAGACCCTGAATGAACACTAGACTGTCCATTTCTTAGCCTAATGTCCTTCCAAACCATGGGAAGAGTCAGCACCTGCCCTTTATTGTGGCAAATCTGTTCTCCCATGCTCTGCCTGGTAATGAACTCCTCAGTGGCTTCAGAAACGCTGCCTGAAGAAATTGACGACATGGAGACTTAAAATGACCACTGAAAGCCTGATAAGGGCTCTAGAAATTCCCCAGTAGGGTAGGGGGGTTAGAAGTGGTTTGAGTAGGAGCCCAACTCTACCCAAGTCACAGCCTGTGGGGACGTAAGCCCACCAACTGGCAGAGAAAGATGGTGAGCAAAGGCCTATTTTATCCAATGGTGGTCCTAAAATGCAGATTTTCTAAGATTTGGTGGCAACACAAGCTGTATTTTTGTCCTAGGATGTAAGATAAAGCAGTCACCACAAGGTGGTAAGCAGGGGTGGGGAAAAAAGAAAAAACCACTTTTGCCTGCCCTTTGGGCTGACATTTGGACTGTGATTTTCTATCTACTGACATGCATGAGGAGCCCTGGTGGTTCAGTGGTTAAGAGTTCAGCTGCTAACCAAAAGGTCAGCAGTTTGAATCCACCAGCTGCTCCTTGGAAATCCTATGGGACAGTTCTATTCTGTCCTATAGGGTCGCTATGAGTCGGAATCGACTCAACGGCAACAGGTTTGGTTTGGGTTTTGGACACGTGTGACGACAGGGTGGTGGGAGGAGAAACCCAAATTCAGAGGAAGAGTCACCTGATTCCTGGGAGCACCATGCCTGTTTCACTGCTGATGGCAGAGGAAAAACCATGGGCCCTGGGGAGACAAGTCCCTGGATTTGAATTGCAGCTTTGTCCCTCTTTGGATGAGGCTGGGCATGTAACTTCACTCTGTGTACCTCAAGGTCCTCACTTCCCAAACAGGGTGACCTATCCACTTCACAGGATTGTTGTGAGGACTAAAGGAGGGGGTATTCCAGCAGCGGGGACCTGCCCGGTGCTTGGCATGGAGTTATGATGGCCTGGACATTTTTCATGGCCAGAACTCCAGGGTTTTCCATCTACTCCACCGATGGCTCACGGAAAAGTGGCTGCAGTCCTGGATGGTGTAAACAGATGCCCCAGGCAGGAGAGCTAGAAAGAGCCACTCGCCATCAACAGCTACCTACTTCCACGTGCCTGGGGCAGCACCCACCACTGTGGCGAATGGAGCTGGACACAGAGTCCTCAGGCTCTGAAGAAAGGACAGTGAGCAGGAAGGAATGTGACTTCAGCACCTATAGTTCATGTCTGAATATTAGCAAAAAAAAAAAAAAAAAGTAAATTCCTTCATATGCAGGACAACTTTCTGCTCAAAGCCAGCCCATTCCTACCCAACTGACCCCTGGGAAGAGAGAATGCGGTAAAAGAAAACTCCTTTAGTGGAGTCACAGCTCTTCACAGCCAGGGATGGAGGTGCACACATCTGGTCTACCCAGCGCCTAGCACATAGTAGGCCCACACAAAAGACTTGCAAAATACGAAAACAAATCAGGAAAAAAAAAAAGAGACCTTTGCCCTTTGGAATGAAGCCAAGTCCTAAAGAACAGCTTCACAAAAGCTATTTAAAGTAAAGTGGATTAAAAACTCAGGAAAACGTGCTGTGGAGACTTGTCCCAAGTCAGGGCATCAGGAGAGACCTTGAAGACGTGGGCGGTCTTCCCCCAGCTTCCTTTCTTACTCCAAAGTTCTGGGCAAGAGGAATCTCAGGGCGCTGCCCCAAGATTTGCTGGGAGATGGGATTTGTAGGCCAAATGGAGTAAGGGAATAAAGATGCTACTGTGGATCCGTGGAAAATCTTTCTCCTCCAGAAGCATACTGAGCCCCCGTGGCAGCAGGGGGCGCAAAAGAGGGCCCACTGTGCAGAAATCTTTGGCACTGCAGGTAGACGGTATGTGTCCCCAGAAAAGCTGGCCCGCTGGCTCCAAAAGCATGGCACTGATGGACACTCTCAGAGATCTCTAAGGCAGCACGGGGCTGTCCCCTTTTCTCCTACAGGGCGGGGGAAGGGCAGAGGGAGGGGGGTTCTGCTCTCACCCCAGGTAGCCTGGTCCACAGGCTGGGAGCCAGACATCCCGGGTCCTCATTCTAGTTCTGCTATGGCTTAGCTGCGCCTCAGTGTGCCTCAGTTAGCCACATCTGTCAAGATGGGAGTTAAGGGCTGCCCGGGGATCCTCTTAGTGAGTAAAAGACAGGGGGAGTGCATGAAGAGAGAAAAAGGTACTCTACAAACACCAGAGAAGGAAGTAGCGGCAGGGAGGGACAGGTGTCCGCCCGGCCCCTGGGTCCCTGTCTCCTGATGACACTACTGCTTGCCTTGCTCGGTTTGACGCCGACGCAGCTGTCTGTGCCCGAGTCATCAGGACCCCGCCAGGCTGGCAGAGGAGACCCATTCAGCCCTCCTTGCTCTAGATCTATCCCCCAGGGGTGCACCTGCACAGGAGCAGGGCGCAGGGCTCTGTGCCAACCACCAGGGTGGTCCTGGCAGCCCCTGCCATGAAGGAGCAGTGTCCAGAGTCCAGGGTGGCCTTCAGTGATGCACTGCAGCAAGTTGAAGGGATGGTGGGTGTGGAAGCAGTCACAAATGCCCCCTCACCCACACAAGGAAGTCACTTGGCCACCGTGCTCTTGGTGCCCAGCAGCTTCTCTTTCCCCTGCCTGGTTTGCCTTTTCCAGGGGGAGGAGCACAGGCAGCGAAGTCAGGGAGACCTGGGTTCAAATGCCCTCTCCTCCCCTTGCCAGCTAGTGTGCTCATAAGCACGCTGTGTCCGAGCTGCCTCATCTATAAAATGGGTATACTACTACATTAAACCATGATTGTAAAGTGCCAAGCAGTGTTTGGCACATACTAGCTACTCTGCAAAGGGGCACTCATGGGGGCACGGCTTGCAAATGGCCCCCTTATTCAAACAAACGTTGAGATTCTTGCTCTAGGTAGACAAAAGCGAAATGCCCCACATGGGGAGATTCTTATTTAAAAGCCCTGGGATGGGCCTGGACTTGCAGCAGGAATGTGAGGTGTGCTGAGTCGTGGAACCATCCCTCTAAGACTCAAAATGGTCCCAAGAAAAGCCTAGTGGCCACTCCTGGGGAAGCCGCCTCTGCCACACCTCAGAGGCCTCGGGGAAGAGGACACTTTCCCTGGGGTTGGCAATGGTGCCGTCTTCTACAGGACCAAGTGCTTTTGTGGTGTCAGGCCTTTTGGAAATGGAGTGAATAAAGTCACTGGGTTTTTAGAGACACGGAGAAGTTAGAGCAAGTGGTCACGGGTTGGGTGGGTGCCAGGGAGCGCTGCCCCTTACTAAGCCTCATCTGAGTAATGAGAGACCCTCTCTGGAGTTTGTCCTGATGGTAGGCTCTGGTCCTGGCGGGGGGGGGGGGGTCTTGGAGAGTCACATCCCTGCCCCTGGGAGGGCAGGGAAGCTAGGTGGCAAGGTCCTGCACTGGGAGCAGGAGTTCTCTTAAGGCTGGGATGCTGATGTGGATAGAAAGCAAGGGGCGCCGCTGAGCCTCCAGGTGATGCTGCAGTGGGAGGGATCTGAACCCATTCTCCAAGGTCTCAGTGACTCTCTCTCCATGAAGAATACCCACCATCCACATGGGAAGAAGGGAAGAAACCCGAGTCCACCTGCCTTTGAAGCTGCGTGGAGGATGATAAATTAAAAGGCATCTTAAATACATGGGTAAAGCCAGCAGGGGCCACGAGGACCTCCGGGCAGGGAGAAGGTGTCTATGGCTTCTTTCTTAGATAGTTGGAAGGAATCCACCCTTCCCAGGAAGGGCCCCCGCTCAGGACCTGGCAGAACCACCAGCCGCTGCTGTTCTTTTCTCGGACTTCGAACACAGTCCCTTCCTGGAAGCTGCTGGTATCTTCGTCGCCGTCAAAGTTGGCCACAGCCACATACAACGAGTCCTTCGGGACATCGGTGCTGGGGAAGGGGGATGCAGCTACTTTCTCCCTGCTTTCTCCAATCCTGCTCACCATCCGCGGCCCTGACACGCCTTTGCCTCTCACATCATCTTGGCCTCCTGAGGAGTTGGAGAGAAAAGGCCTGGCTTTTGGAGGGACGAGCAGGGCCCGGCCGGGGACAGCAGCTGCCTTGCCTTCACTGGCCTCACGCTGCGGTCCTTTGACCTCTGGGAGGGGCCTGGGTGATGAGGAGGCTTTCTTGGGTGGTGGTGGTCTCCGGGGAGGGACCATAGGCCTCTGCTGGGGGGCCTCCTGGAGAGGGGTGGGGACACTCTTAAGCACAGGCTCTCCTGTCTTGGCTGGCCGGGGAGGGGCCCTGGAGGCCATCTCCTTCGGGCCAAGCCCATCCTGTCTGCCCGTCCTCTCCTGGGTGCGGCCGGGACCCTCCCCTGGGAGGAAACTGCGGCTGAAGGGCAGGTCTGGGCCCCCCACAGCCTGGTGGCTCTCCCCATCCAATGAGGCTTTCTCTTGGGACTTGGCAGGCCTGAGCTTACTCCTGAGGTTACAGATGTCCACTTGGTCTTCACCCTGAGGTGGCTCTGTCCTGGGGGAAGGAGCTGGTTTTGGCCTAACCTGAGGTTTGGACTTTAAGAACGGGTTCTGGGGAACGGCTTCTGGCTTCTCCTCTGGTGGGTCGGCTTTGGCCTTGGAGATGGGCCGGAGGTTGGGCTTCTTCACTTCCTTGGCTAACACCTTGTGGCCACACTCCAGCCCCATCTCATTTTTCAGCTGGAACAATTTGCTTTTGTCAGGTTTGGGCTCTGGCCTCCTGCTGTCTCGAGCTAGGGGGGCATGCTTGGCTGGGATCATTGGCAAGATCATGCCGGGGGGCTTGGGTGAAGAGCCCCGGAGCTGCTCCAGCCTCTGCCGCTCCCTCTCCTGCAGCTCCCCTTCAGACTTGATGATGGACTCTTTCCGGGGAGGGAGGCTGGGCTTCTCTTCCAGGTCTGGGTCTGAGATCTCCTCGTAGCCTGCAGATGCAGACATGTCTGCAGATGCCTTCCTCAGGACCTCCTTGCTGCCCTTCCAGTCCTTGGACCACGGCATCCCACAGTCCACACCGCTATGTGGTGCATCAGGCAGGGGCCGGGAGGGGCCCACAGCTTCACTGCCTGTGCTGTTCTCCATTGCTGCTGCGTTCCCAAGCTGGAGCTGGGTCACCTCACTGGGCAGGGGAGCCAGAAAGTTGGGTCTTGAGGAGTTGCTGGTTTTCTTGTACTTATCAATGAAGGTGGCTGGGGCCCATCCTTCCTTATCTTCAATCTGAATATACCACCAGCCACTCAAGTTCTTCTCGATTACCTGCAAGGGATGACAGAGGGAAGCACTTAGCAGGTGTGATGCCAGGGCCAGTGGACTAGAATGGAGTCGGGGAACCAAGTGGGGCTGGAGTTCAACATCTGTGGAGACCATCTATGGAGACTTTACTGTGTATCAGGGCAATCTTGCACAGGAGTAGATTGTCTTATTCTGCATTCTCTCTGCAACGCTTAATTTTATATGTCAGCTTTGCTAAGCTATGATGCCCAGTTATTTTGCCAAACACTAGTCCAGTTGCTATTATGATTAAATCAGTTGGCCTTAAGTAAAGCAGATTACCCTTCATAATGTGGGTGTGCCTCAATAATCAGCTGAAGGCCTTAACAGTGAAAGGTGAGTTTGCCTAGGATGTGTTCTACTTCCAGGCAATAAATGCATATTTGGCAGAACTCTCACTGTATTTTTAATGCTGCCTGACCTACAGATTCTGGATTGCCCAAAAAACCAAACCAAACCTGTTGCCATTGAGTTGATTCCGACTCATAGTGATCCTACAGGACAGAGTAGAGCTGCCCCATAGGGTTTCCAAGGAGCGGCTAGTGGATTCAAACTGCTGACCTTTGTGTTAGCAGCTGAGCTCTTAACCACTGCACCACCAGGGCTAGCCCTTCACAATTGCATGAACCAATTCCTTGAAGTAAATACTCTCTCTCTATATATCTCACTGGTTCTGTTTCTCTGGAGAACCCTAAGAAACTCCTAAAAGCAGGCCTGATCCCAGGAAGTACAAGCGAGGAAGTGGGGAAAATGAGAAGGGAAGGTGAGAAACCAATGAAGTGTGTGTTAATGAGCAGATCACTGCTCTGGGCCACTGGGGCTTAACTGCCAGGGGCCCACTGAGAGACCACACAAACCATGCCTCAGAATCACCCCACAGAAGGCAGGGAATACTGACTCCTAAGCCCCCAGAGGCTGGGGGTCACCCCCACTCTCTCAGCATTAACTTCCCTCCCCTTTGGACTGTGCCCTCTCAGGCAGAGGAGAGAGGTGGGAAGCTGTCAGCTTGTGAGGACTTGGCGCAGCTACAGGTCAACTCAGGTGGAGTGGGACGTGGGGCGAGTGCCAGCAATATCCACCACAATCCTAAAGAAGTACAAGGCAAAGACCCATGATCAAAACACCCTTGACTGCTGCTGCTTTGGTTGAGCACCAGAGGAAGCAGTTGGCTGGTGTTAAGAAACCATGTGGTATAAAAAAACCAGATCTTTAAACTTGGGACTCACACTTGGCTCGACAAAGTGCTCAAGTGTAGATACAGGGAACCAAGGCTGATGGAGGGAAAGCAGATTTTCATCTCTCATCTCTCTCTGGGATACACACTCATTGGATGGAATAGTAGGCACTGTCCTCCATGTTATTTAAGATTTTATATTTCCTCTTTTTCGTCCAGAACTATATGGTTGAATTCATGTGGGCTAACACTGCATATGTTCAATTTCCTGGGGCAGGCTCTATCCGTATGAGATCTGATTAGTGCTCACAACCACCCTGTGAGATGGGGATTATTATCCCATTTATAAATGCAGAAACCGAGCCTCAGGGGAGTTGAGGATCTCAAAGTCACGAAGAGAGTAAGTGGTAGAAAAAACCAGCTGATGTCAAGTTGACTCTGACTCAAGGTAACGCCATGCGTGTCAGAGAACTGTGTGGGTTTTTAGTAGCTGGTTTTTCAGAAGTAGATCACCAGGACTTTCTTCCATGGCTCCTCAGGGTGGACTCGAACTGCCAACCTTTTGGTTCACAGCTGGGTACAATAACGTTTGCACTACCCAGGGACTCAAATGCAGGCCAGTGGGCTCTAAAGCCTGAGCTTTTACCACTACCCAACCCTGCCTCTCTGAAAGGGGATGCTGCTTTGGAAGGGGCCATTCCTGGGGTAAGAAGCATACAAGGGGCAAAGAGGGCTGAGGGCATGGCTCTGCTGGTGCACTGAGGCCCAGCATGGAGGGAGATGGCGGCCACAGATCCAGCAGCAGGAGGCAGAGGCTGGGCTCTGAGGCCTGAAGTCCTGGGTTCTAATTTTGGCCCCACCACTTACTGCCTCCACAGTCTTGGGCAAATCACTTAAGCCACCATGCCTCAGGCCCCACACTACAAAACAGGGATGATCATAAGAATGATAACACCCATTTGCAGTATTCTTAAGATGACCAAATGAGCTACTGTATGCAACAGCACTTGGTAAACCCTGAAAGGTAGATGTTACCTATTATTAAATTATGGTATAGACCACGAGAAGGCAGGCTGCACTTCAGAGGCATGCATTTAATGAGTCTCCCCAGTTGCTCTCCAGGAAAGGATACTGATAAATGTAAGTACTTTACCTGAGGGTGACTGGCATCTTAACATGCAGTAGCTCTGCTAACAACCAACGGTGACTCTGGGCATACAAGTCATAGGCAGTGCACCCAAGAATCGAGATTCAACAACTAGTACCAAGAACATATATGAAGAAATCAAAACAAGCCAGTAATCAAAATAAAATGGTATCACTCAGTCTTGCCAAGCTCTCACTATAGGCAGAGCACTACGGTAGAAACTCCAACACTTTGTGTTCTTAGTTAGGATTTATGGGAGTTTTAGTTTACCACAGAAAAGTCAAGAGCTACCACGAATAAAAGCAAAGGCAAAGACAGTCTGAGTTAACAGTGGTGAAACAATATGGGCAGAGACGGTGACACAGTGTGAAGTATGTAACCACTGTCATTAAACTGTATATGTAAAAATGGTTGAATTGATTTTTTTTTTTGGTATGTATTTCCACCAAAAAAAAAAAAAGCAAAGACAAGAATGAGGAGGTAAAAGAAAAGAGACTGGGCTTTAAAACCAGAGAGACCCAGGTTCAAATCTTAGCTCTCACTTACTACCTATGTAACCTTGGGCAATTCACCTAACTTCTCTCAGTGTCAGGTATCTCATCTGTAAAACAGGCTGATGATATTGAACTCCTGAGAGCGCTGTGGAGATTAGCTAGCAAGCATGTAACGTGCCTGGCACCTCAGAGATGCCTATCTTATCATTAGTATCATCCTTGTCGGTAAAACATGTCTTGAAAATACAAAGACCAGGCAAGGAACTAAGATGCTCCTGGTAGCTCCAGCACTAGAATGTTGTGGTTCCATTAATGAAATCTGTAGGCTAAGATGATGTTAAAATGAACCAGGAAGCAAAACTGGAGAAGAGGGGAACAGAGAATATAGTATTTATCTTAAGAACACTTAGTTAAGCTGGAAATTTTGTTGTTGTTACTCTTAGTGCCACTGAGTCAGCTCCAATTCATGTGACCCCATATACAATAGAATGAAACACTGCCCTCTTCTATGTCATCCCCACAATTGTTGGTATGCTTGAGTCCATAGGTGTGTCCACTGTGTAGTCTGAGTGCCCTCCAACCTAGGAGGCTCATCTCCCAGCACTATATCAGACAATATTCTGTTGTGATCCATAGGGTTTTCACTGGCTAATTTTTAGAAGTAGATCACCAGGGCTTTCTTCCTACTCTTAGTCTGGAAGCTCTGCTGAACCCTATCTATCATGGGTGACCCTGCTGGTATATGAAATACCAGTCGCATAGCTTACAGCATCGTAGCAACATGCAAACCGCCACAGTATGACAAACTTTAGCAGCAACTATTTCCGTCCAAGTCTCTCAGGTTACCACTGGCAGAACCTATGCTGACAGCATGAAACAATAAAGCAGAGATGTTTCAAAGATGGGTCCTATCTGTGCTTCCTGGAAAAGGACATTGGATATGTGAGCTTTTCATTGGATTGGCTTTAGCAAAAATAGAGAGGATAAAGGCTGGAAACAAAAATAGTAAATGGCTGAAGTGGGGGTGGGGCCTGAGAGGATTCCTCAGCACCTCCAGGAAACCTGGGGATCCCTGAGGTCCCCGCTGTATAGGGGAGCCATCAGGCCTCACGTCAGTATATTCTCCATGACACTCACCCTGGGCCACCCTTGGCAGATTTATGAACATTCTAAGCCGAGCAGCAGGAGTGCTTATCAGCACACATTCAGTTTTGTCAGCATGTTCAAACAACAGTGAACGTTTATACAAAATGCTGGAAACTCACCTTCAAAGGCTATATCTTAAGGAGAAGGTTCTATAACATTTCTTAGCTCTCTAGGAAAGAAACCCCTTAACAGCATGCAAGTTAGACTTCTGGTTTCAAGATGAGAGATGGTGCAAAAAGTAGTTTCCCCTTCATTCAATAAACCCAGGAAAAGAAATAAACGAATACAAAGCCAGGCTCAGAAGGATGAAGGGGAGAAGTTAGTGGACCAGAAATTGTGAGGAATCACTGATGAATGGAAGCTGCAGAGGAAACATGTGGCCCTGAACTGCTGTTGGTGTTTTCTGCTGTAAAAGGTGAGAGCAGTACTGGGGCCTGCCAGACTTCAAGGTGGTAGAACCTGGGAATAGGGGAGGCCCAGGAGCAACTGACAAAGGATTAACTGGAATGCTACAGAAGCAACCAGCTGGTTAATGCCTATCTATGCCCTTTATTCCAATCTTGTAGGGCAAGCAGGAGTAAGGAAGGTGACTGCTTACAGATGGAAACTGTCAATGTAGGAGCTTGAGTCAGAGAGATGTGATATTGCTCAGTGGCTCAGAAGTCCCCAATTTGGTACTGAAACCAGTGGAAGCTGACCAGCTCAGCTCCTTGTGTACACCCGCAAACTGGGCTGATTGACTGCTGCCTCTTTTTGCATAGTCCAAGATAAGTACTAACACTACGAAAATAACTGAAATACCAACACCACTGAAAAGAATTTACAACTGAGAAAAGAAACAATAAACAATAGAGCCTTAAATAAAACATATATTATATCCTTAGAGAGATAAAGAAGAACATCAAATTCATGAAAGAACAAACTATTATGAAATAAGAACAGGTAGCTATGAAAAAAGAATCAATACAGGCTTTTGGAAATAAAAATGATTATTTCTGAAATAAGGTAACCAACAGGCTAAATCGCTAAAGAGCAAATTAATGAGCTAGAAGATTAAACAGAATTCCCCAAGAATGCAACACAAAGTATAAAGGTAGTAATTATGAAAGAAAAGTTAAGACACAGGGAGAACAGAGCCAGAAATTCCCATATCTGTCTAATAACAGTTCCAGAAAAAAAGAATAAAAAGAGTGAAGGGAGTCAATATTTAAAGAAGTGAAGAATTTTCTAGGAAGATCTGAAACCTTAGATTGAAAAGGTCCACAACATGCTGAGCAAGATAAAAATAAACAAACTCATGCCTAGACATACTTAAGTGAAATTTCAGTAACGAATAATGAGGAACTTAGGAGAGAATCAGAGAAATAACAGATGAATAGGAGAAAGAATCAGGTTGACAGTAATTTCTCACTAGCAACACTAGATGTAAGAGAACGGAACTACATATTCAAAGTGCTGAGGGAAAAGTACATTGACCTGGAATTCAATACTCAATCACTGAAGAATGAGAAAAAAAAAATTCTTATACTTTGAAGACAGCATTATATACAGAAGTGGGGCCTGCTCTTTAGTTAAGGGCTGATATATGTGGCCCTATAGAAGCTGACAGTGTGGAGGGAAGGGAAACCAATGAAAGTTGAATGAATCAGGGGAGGCTTCATGGAGGAGGGCAGGGATATGAAGAGTGAGTTGGGTTTTGATATACCAAGTTCAGTTTAAAAAAATGGCCTTGAGTGCCTTCTATGAGAAGCAGGTAGAAGATCAGGAGCTGGCCTGAAGGAATGTCATTGCTGGCAGAAAGCGCAAGAGAAGGGGGAAGGGCCACCTTGACCAGAGAGGTTCAGAGGAAAGCCATAGGTAACAAGGCTTAGAACAATCCTTGATCATGGCGAGATGTCAGGAAGCAAGCAGGCATGTCATATCAGAATGGCATGTATGTTTTACATCAGCAAAATGGGGTAACTGGATATAGAATTACCTTGTAGCACAAGCAAGATGCTTTTTGAGTTCTTTCTGTAGCTCTGAAGTTGGAAAGACAGAATGGCATAGAAAGTGAGAGAGTAAAGTAGCAAATAAAGAGCTTCTTAGAATCTTGGAGGTATTTCTACTTTCCCCTCAGTTTCTATGTCGATTAGGATTTGCATTTTATAAAAATCTATAAAAATTTGAAAGTCAGTCCATTTCTTTAAACACCCCTGCAGGCAGTCCTCCTTCAATGGGTAGCTGAGGACGTTTGGCTTGAGGAGAAATTTCTGGAAAGAGCTAGGCAGAACCAGTGGTTCTGCACTGTTGGGAAGCCACCCTCTCCTGAGCTCACCGGGCAGCTGCCCTGGGACTGGAAGGGAAGGGGCAGAGATGCAGGAAGTGAGAGCTGGAGGGAAAACTGTGGCTGCTTTGGAGGCCTGGAGAGTGATTAAAGACTGTCAGGAAATGTGCCACACTCATGCACTGACTAAACCATTTGTTCACTCAGTATTTCCTCTGTCCATCCATATATCTGTTCATAAAGGAACTGTATACTGAGCACCTACTATGGACTGCCTCCTATGCTAGGGCTACAGGCAAGAAAGAACAACCCCACCTTGAGTGTTAAGCAGGATGCTAATGGTTAGACAAATTTTTTCATTCAACAACAAACATTTATTGCAAACCTATTATGTGCAAGGCACTGTGCTAGCTGCTGGGGACAAAGGAGTGAAAAACAGACATGGTCCCCGCCCTCTTAAAAGTTTCCAAATGTCAGGCAGATTAAGTAATAACAGGCTGTCAAACTCCTTGGTTCTATCAGTTTTTAGCTGTTTGACTCTGGACAGTGTCTGAACTTTTCTGAACCACAGCTTACTCATCTGAAAAATGGGGATAATAATAGTCTAACCACACAAGTTGTCACGGACTGAATTGTGTCCTGCAAAAATTGTGATCTGATGTAATTGTCCTATGTGTTGGACTTAGAGAAGTTTTAGGTTTACAGAAAAATCTCCCAGAAAGTACAGAGTTCGCATATACTCCCTCTCCCCACCACACACAGTTCCCTCTATTATTAACATCTTGTATTTGTGTGGTACATTTATTACAATTGATGAACCAATATTGATACACTATTATTAACTAAAGTTCACCATTTACATTTACATTAGGGTTCACTCTTTGTGTTGTACAGTCCTATGAGTTCTGACAAATGCATAATATCATGTGTCCACCATTACAGTATCCTTCAGAGCTCATGTGTTTTTTTTTTCCCCGAGTAGACTTGATGGTAACTGGTTTTTGGTTTTATTTTATAATGATTCAGTGAATAAAAACACAAGGCATTTCTCTACAGGAAAAAGGAAATTGATCAGAAAAAAGGGAAGTAATCATTGTCCATTCATAGAGCTCATCTGTTTCTGAAAACTGTGTCAACACCATCTTTGGCGTCTTGGCTAAAGGTTTATAATCCCTGACCCTTGCTGTTATCTCATTTCCTGGAGGCATGGGAAACACCTTAAAGCCCTAACCCCACGATGAGAAAAAAAGAGAAATGAAAGAAGAGAAAGGATTTATGTTGGCCTTTATTCAGTGAACACAGTAGATAAGCAGAAAGAGTAGGAGGAAAAGGAGAGAGGCGAAGCAATGCAAGTAGGAGGAGATCCAAAAAAGAATACAAGGCAGTCACAAAAGCCCACATATTATATGATTCCATTTATATAAAATGTCCCAAACACACAAATCCATAGAGACAGAAAGTAGATTAGTGGTTGCCTAGGGCTGGGAGAATGGGGGATATTGGGGGAGGTGATGATTAAAAGGTACAGGGTTTTTTGGGGTATTGAAAATGTTGACTGGTGATGGTTGCACAATACTGTGAATATACTGAAAACCACTGAATTGTACACTTTAAATGGGTGAATTGCATGGTATGTGAATTATATCACATTAAATCCATTAAAAAAAAAAAAGAATATGAAGGTAGGAGGCAAGAGGAGGAAAGTAGGAGGTGACGACAGAAGTAGGAGGTAATACTAGAATCAAGAATCAGAAGCAAAGGACACCAGGTCCACTCACCTCGACCTTCAGGCCGGCCTGGAAGCTGATGCCATCAGGGATGGTTGTCTGGAATTCAGCAATGGTGTAATACTCTTCCTCCACTTGGGGTGGGATGGGAGGTTTCGGTAGGTTCAGACCTCGAGGCTGGTAGGATTAAACACAGTGCTAACTCCAGTGTGGGTATGTTACCACGACACTGGAGCGGAGGGGACTAGCGGGGCTGGGATGCACGATCGCCTTCAAGGTGAGGCTGCTGACCTATTTGGATTCTAAGGGACAAAACAAAGGAACACTCACACTGTCATCTCCTCAATGAGTCACCGGCCCTTCAGCTTTAGAGCAATGAGAAGAAACACAGGACACTTGGCTACAGTCCTGATAAGCTGGTGTAAGATAGTATTCTCTGGATTTAAGAGACAGTGAGACAGCCCAGTAAAACTAAATGGGACTAACAAGGTACAGGAGTCCAGTGACAAAGGCCAGAAGGCAGAGGGGGAGTAGGAAACTGATGATAAGGAACACAAATTGAGAAGGACACTGTCGATGTGTTGTGAGATTGTTGACCACTGTTATAGGGCAACAACTGTAGTAACTATTAAATGGGAGGCTGATTTGTCCTGTAAGCCTTCATCTTGGGCGAGAATGGCAGCACAATTGGAAGAGCATAGTCAATATCACTTAAATGTGTAAGTAAAAAGTTTTGAAATGGTGTTAAAAAAAAAAAAAAAAATGAGACTAATGAGGTACAGTAGTCCAGTGACAAGGGCCAGAAGACAGAAGGGGGCAAGGAAGTCCACTGGTGATAGGGAACACAAGGTGGAGTAAGGATATTCTTGATGTGCTGTGAGATTGTTAACCATTGTCATAGGGCAACATGTGTAGTAACTGTTAAATGAGAAACTATTTTGTTCTGTAAGCCTTCATCTTAAGTGAGAATAACAGCACAGTTGGAAGAGCGTAGTCAATGTCACTGAACTGTGTATGTAGAAATTTTTGAAACGGTGTATCTTTGGCTATCTGTATTTTCATCAAAAAAAAAAAAAAAAAAAAAAAAGGTTGAGAATTTAGAGGCTTAATATGTTGTGGGGTTGTTAACCAATGTCATAAAACAACATGTGTACTATTGTTTCATGAGAAACTATTTGTTCTGTAAGCCTTCACCTGAAGTACAATAAAATATAAAATAAATAAATAAAGTAAAAAAAAAAAAAAAAAGAGACAGTGAGAGTCGTGGAAAGAACATGGGTTTGCAAGTCAGACCCGTCTGGGCTGGAAATTCTGATTATCTGTGTGACTTTGGGCAGATCACCTTCCCTTCTGAAGTTTCAGTTTTATCTTCTGTAGAATAGGGATAATGCAAGTATTAAATAAGTTAATGCAATATAGTATATCTAGCAGATTGCACGGCATCCAATAGGTGCCCAGTAAATGACAGACATAAAAAAGGCCCATTTCTCAAAGTACTGGTTAAAAATTTGCCTCGAGAATAAAAAGAATGGAGTATGAAAGTAGAATAACAGAACGGTACCACAAATGCTAAGGACTCTCTATCAACTTGGCCTTTCCTAAATCACGTGCTTTTCTATGCAGGAATGAATATGCAAGCTTGGGCCTCAAGTTGCCTCACTGGAGGAGACTGACTAAGACAAAAAGAAGTGGGCACAGGAAGTAGAGAGCATGTCCTGAGGCCTAATAATCACAAATATACTCTGGAACCATGGGAAAATGGTTTAACCTTCATGGAGCTCAGGATTTCCACCAGTCAATGGGACTAGCACTTGTCCAGCCTGCTTCACAAGGACAGAAAGGGTGAGGTGAGCTGAGGGGCCACTGGACATTCTAGCCCTCAGGTCAGCAGCTGGCTCGCTGGAGTCAAGGGTCCACTTACTATGGTCATGTCCCGGCGAGGAGGGGGTCTCTGCCTCATCTTTGGTGATCCTATGGAGAAATGAGACCTTATTTCACTCACGTGCAAAGCTCTACAGTTTAAAATCCCCAAGACAGACACCAGGAAAGATGTATTCTCTCCTGCACAGAATTAGGCGTAAAGCACCAGAGTTAGCTTGCTGCTGTCACTCTTCCTGGAAGAAGAGCCCAATTAGGAAGTTGATGCTCATGCTTGGGTCAGGACCATCTATCAATGTGCCCTTTCCTAAATCACAGGCTCTTCTATGCAGCAATGAATAGGAAGGAGATGGTGCTGAGCACACGGCAACCCTATAGGATAAAGTAGAACTGCTCCATATGGTTTCCAAGGAACAGCCAGTGGATTTGAACTGCTGACCTTTTGGTTAGCAACCAACTCTTAACCGCTGTGCCACCAGGGCTCTGGAAAACTTTCCAGCAATGGCAAAAAGTGTAGGCTTAAGAATAACAGAGATGAGGGCTCCTATCCTGGCTCTGAAGCTTGCTGGCTACCAGCTTTGGACAAGTTATTTGACCTTCTGAGCTACAAGGTCCTCATCTGTAAAACAGGGATAGCACATGCCTCCCAGGGGTAGTGGTTGGAGATTAAAATAAACAACACATGTGAAGCTCTTGGCACATAGCATATATGCAATAAATGTTGCTGCCCTTGGTTTTGCCTCTACAGCAAACCCAAATTAAACAAGACCAAAACAAACAGACTCAACCAACTTGGGCTGATGACTTCAGGCCACACTATCTCTGGGCTTATGGTCAGGAACAGGATTTTTCAGTGGTTCAAAGCTCTGGGCTGAAGTCACCCTGTGTGTCAGCAGAGCTGATTTTGTATACGTGTCCACACAGAGGAGAAGTTTGGGATTTGGGATGCAGAGGAGACTGCTAATCCCTCAGGTACTCACTTGCCCTGTCTTCAAATAGCAAAAGAGTTTTAGCCAGACACTTAGCTACCTATAATAAAGACGACATTTCCCAGACTCCCTTGCAGCTAGGTATGGTCATATGACTAAGTTCTGGCCAATGGGTAACTTCCACTCTGCTTTTCCCTCCCACCTCTTCTCCTTCTTCCTTTTTATCAGCTGGAATAGTGATGGGCCATCCTGGACCAGGTGGACGAGGGCAGTGTACTCTGGGGACGTCCGCCTAATAAGACAGAAGGAGTGTAACGAGACTCCTGACTGCATGGAGCTGCCACACCAGCCCTGGACATATACCCGGACTCTTTCATGAAAAAGAATAAACATCTAAATCATTTAGGCTACTGTTACCAGGTGTGTTTATGAGTCTTTGTTATTGCATTGGAACCTATATCATAACAAAGACACAAGGTTTCTGAGTTTCATTTGCTCCTCTAGTCTTAACAGGAATCCTCCCATGCTCTTGGCCATGACAGATTAGAATCACAGAAATTCAGGGCTGCCCGGAACCCTTGCCACAGCACATCAGACAACATGGGCAGTGTTTTCTCAGGGCAGCTGGACAGAAAGTATGAGTCTTGGAATTCAACAACTTGGAACTCGAAGAGTTTATTGACTATAAGAGCCACTTGGCAAAAAACATTTGGAAGAACCCCAGTCAGAGGTAAGTGCCGTCACTCCTGCAGGGAGCTGGAAGCCCTTTCCCAACAGACAGAGTCCCTCACCTGCATGATGAGGGCTGGATCATGGTACTGGGTTTGAGGAGTCCTGGGTATGATGCAGGCAAAAATGAACCCTACTCTCAGGTGTGTGGGGATGCTTTGAGAAAAGCAAGATGGATAAAGTAGTATCATTAGGGTAAATTCAACTTTTTCTTCCTTTGGCTAAGAAATGAGGCAGTGTGGTGGAGTGAAGGGAGAACAGGCTCTGAAGTCAGACAGGCCTGGGTTCAAGTCCTGGCTCCCCTGTTTACTAGCTAGGCGGCCTTGGACAAATCTCGTTTCATCTCTGTTTCCTAATCTGTAAAACCAAGCTACTATGTTCCTCAAGGTTGCTGTGAGGAGTCCATGACACTAAATGTAATTATAAGGTGCCTGCACATAGTAGGTGCTTGAAAACAGGAGCTGTGGTGATCATCATGAGGAAGTGGAAAGATACAGGACTCAAGCAGGCAGGACAGTGACGCCTCTTAGTTCAGGTTTTGCCACGTGCTGGTTGAATGATCTAGAGCAAGTTATCTGGGGTTTCCGAGCCTCTGTTTTCTTATCTATAGGACGGGTGGGCAGCAGGGCTGTTGCAAGGATGAGAGACAACACGTGAGAAGCTCTGAACATAGGACTCAGCACATGGGAGGCCTCCCCACCAGGAGCTGGGGTGGGCATCACTCACTCTGCTTCATGTCGCCATCAGGGGCTGGGCGGCCCTCAAACCGGCCATCCCTCTGGTTGTTGAGCAGTTCTTTCTCCCTGCTCACTGCGTTCTGTTGCCGGGAAATGCCATCCATGTCGAGGGCACCCGAGTGGGCCGGGAAGCCGGGGCCCAGCTTCGGGGGTAAGGGTTCCCCACTGCTCTTCTTTAGGTAGGAGGCTGGGGCCCAGCCCTCTTTGCCCTGGTACCTGGGAGGGAGAAGGATGCTGGTAAGGCTAGTCTCGAAGGCCCATGGGGGAGAAGCCACGCTCCTACTGTAAACAACACTGCAGGTCCCAGATGGCAGGCATGACAGGTCACAACTGCCCAGGGCCAGAGGCTGGCTCACTGCCCACTACATCCTGATGAAGCCTGAGCCCTCAGCTCAGCACATGAGGCCATTCCAACCTGGCCTCTGCAAGCCTCCCAGCCTCGTTTCTCAGAGCCACCCACATGTCCCACTCCATCCACTGGCTTGTGATTTCCTGAATGCACGATGGTCCTCACACCCACACCCCCACGCCTCTGTGCTTGATGCCCTATGCCTGGACAGTCCCTCCTGCATCTACTTCCTGGCGAGCACCTGCTCCTCTTTCCCAGCTCTGCTTAATGCCATTTCCTCTCTAAAGCCTTCCTGAGCTTGGAGAAGGAGCCCCTTCCTCCACAGCACCCCTGCTGGCTCCTGCACACACCACAGTCTCAGCACCTATGACGCAACAGCACTTGCTAAGGCGGTTCTGTCTCCCCAGCTAGAACTGGGGCAGGGAGAGCAGTGGATTCTTAGCAGTTAGACAAGGGCCTTGGTGCCAGTAAAATGAAGGAAAGAATAAAAAAACAAGTGGACAAACTGCCAATGGGTCTGGCCCAGGGTCAAAACCAAAACCAAACCCATTACTGTCGAGTTGATCGATTCTCACTCATAGCCACCCTATAGGACAGAGTAAAGCCGCCCCACAGGGTTTCCAAGGAGCAGCTGGTGGATTCGAACTGCCGACCTTTTGGTTACCAGCCAAATGCTTAACCACTGTGTCACCAGGGCCTGGGGTAAGCAGTTGTAAAGCTCTGTTACAGCCACCGTCTCCTTACTCACCACTGTGATGACAACAGTGACAGGGATAACTGACATTTCCAGTTCCACCTGCCACTGAGTTGAATCCAACTGATGGTGACCCCACGTGTGTCAGGAGAACTGTGCTTCATGGGTTTTCAATGACTGTGACCTTTCAGAAGTTGATTGCCAGGTCTTTCTTCCAAGATACCTCTGGGTGGACTCAAACAACCAACCTTTCAGTTAGCAGCCAAGCGTGTTAACAGTCTGCTCTACTCAGGAACTCCTAACTGACATTGGGCCTTACTCTGTGTCAGTACTATTCTAAGCACTTTATAACTATTGATGTATTTAATCTACCCAACCATGCAAGGCAGATACTACTGTAATCTGTCTGACCAAGACACTGACAGAACAGCTCGCTACCCCCGACCCCCAAAGGGAATCCAATGAATGTACAGTCACTGAATCTCTGCACGACAGAACTCAGCTTAATAGCTGTGACCAGAGGGGTCAGTCTGGAGCACAGGTGTGCTGGAGCTGGCTCCCACCAGCTTTGAGAGCCAAGCGTGTGCATCTCTTCCCAACTTCATATTCAGTGAAACACACTGGGAGCTTGACATCGGCTATGGTGGGAGTATTTACACCATGGGAAATGGCAAATGCTACAACTCAGAGCATATTTTCCCTGGAGAGCTGGCTGTTAAACATTTAACAGCACCTCAGTAATCTGGAACCACAAAACAGGTGTCCACACCTCTGGGGAAAGTTGAACAGACTCAACTGACTAGAGGTATATGGCAGGGCCAATTCTCTTATTGAGAATCACTTTTAGAACTAAATAGCACTGTGTTTCCATGAAAAATTTATATAAGGCTCACACTTTGCTGTTGTTTTCAAATGTCTGCAGATTCTTTGATAATCCTCTGTTCAAGAGGCGGAGTCTGATTCTCCTTCCCTGGAGTGTGGGCCAGACAAATAGAATAAAGTAGAAGTGACGGTGGATAACCTTGGTCATAAGCCTCTGCAGCTTCCTCACTCACTCTCTCTTGGATCACTTGCTCTGGGGAAAGTCAGCCGCCATGTTGTGAGAACATTCAAGCATCCTATGGAGAGGCCCATGTGGTGAGGAACTGAGGCCTCCTGCCAAGAGCCACGCTGAGTGCGCCATCTTGGGACAGAATCCTTCAGCCCCAGTCAAGCCTTCAGATAACTGTAACCCCTGCCAACATCCTGAGTACAACCTCATTAGAGACCCTGAGTCCAATTAAGCCACTCCTGGTTTCCTGACTCGTGGAAACTGTGAGATAATAAACTCTTGTTGTTTTAAGCCATTAAGTTTTGGGATAATTTGTTATACAGCAAGGTAACATATATGCTCAATATATGTTAGCTATCATTACCATGGAAACCCTGGTGGTGTAGTGGTTAAGTGTTATGGCTGCTAACCAAAAGGTCAGCAGTTCAAATCCACGAGATGCTCCTTGGAAACTCTGTGGGGCAGTCCTACTCTGTCCTATACGGTTGCTATGAGTCAGAATCAACTTGATGGCAAGAGGTTTGGTTTTGGTTTTTTATCATTTCATTACTCCTCCAAATCTCAGTTCTGAGGTTCCCTCCCTCAGGAATCCTTCCTGACTCCCAAGCTGAGGAGCCCCACTGCTGTGCTCCAAAGTCCCCCATGCATCTCCTGACACACCGCTTACCACCCTGTTCTGTAATTACTTATGAGTCCATCTTCTGTGCTCTTTGGTGTGAACTACTGTCTTGCTCACCATTGACTTCCTAGCTCCCAGAATAGGGTTTGGCCCAAAACTGATTCTTAATATGTGTTTGAATGCACAAACGAATAAATGAAGTGTCATATGCTCAGCCCCATGTGAGTGGCCCTAATGCTCTGCTACACATCACAGTGGCAGACACCAGGCTGCAGACCCTCAGGCTTCCTCTTTTGTCCTAACTTCCTGCTGTCGCAGTGTGCCTATTAGGGTGACCAAGGAGGAGGTTTCTGGAACTTTCATTGCTAAATCAGGAAAGCTCCAGGTAAACCAGAACAAACTGGTCACCTTACCTGCCTATGAGGTTCTGATTTCATCACACAAGTAAAAGAAAGAGCCGTGAAAAAGTCCGAAAAGCGTGTCTCCTGCTTTTACTACTGGACCATGAGAGATGAAGGCAAATTACCAGCCTGAGGAGGAGTTACGGTCAATGTGGTTTTTAAGCATCATATTTGTCTCTGTGTGGGGCAGGAGTGGGAAGTCACTCACACGGCAGCTTCAACCTCCCAGTCGCTCGTCAGGAGAAACATGTGGAGGTGGAGACCATCCTTGCTTAACAGGATTGCTGCTATCTGTGGTTCAGTGTGTTTGGAGAAACTTTTGCTTATTATGGACTTTTAGGGAAGGATATGGGTAGGAAGGGAAGCCAAGTGGCACAGAGAAGTATCCTTTTATGGCTCTAGCAGAAACCTCACCCATCTGCAATCACGTACAGACCTCAGTGAAGCCAGAGCCCTCGTCACCTGGAGCCCACCCAGCTGGCGGCAGCAGGCAGAGGCGGTACCTGATCTTCCACCAGCCTTCCAGGTTTTTCTGGATGACCTCCACCATGGCCCCTCTCTCCAGGTTCATTTCATCCTGGTCACGGGCTGTGTATGGGTAGATGACTGTGTACTTCTCCTCTGTGGGGACAAAGGGATACTGGGTTAGGAAAAGGACACAGGACACTGATGGCCAAGGTGGCGGTCCATGAGATGGAGGGAAGGATTCCCCAAGAGATCACTGTGCACCCCCAGACCCCACTTAACCCTGGGTGACTTCAACCAGCAACAGGCCATGGGACAAAGAGCAGGCCCAATCCCTCTGAAACCCCTCTCCTTCACACATTTATCCTCACCTTCTTCAAATCTGGGCTTGAAGGTCACCCTCCCCCACTACCTTACATAATACCCTAAAACCCTGGCATCCACCTCCCCCTTGTTGGTGTTAGTTGCCGTGGAGTTGGCCCTATGACACGTGGTGATCCTATGCACAATGGAACAAAACGCTGCCCAGTCCTGCGCCATCCCCATATTGCTTCTGAATTGGACCACTGTGATCCATAGGGTTTTCACTGGCTGATTTTTGGAAGTAGATCACCAGGCCTTTCTTCCTAGTCTGTCTTAACCTGGAGGCTCTGCTGAAATCTGTTCAGCATCATAGCCACACACAAGTTTCCACTGACAGATGAGTGCTGACTATGCATGAGGTTCACTGGCCAATAATTGATCCTGGGTCTCCCACATGGAAGGTGAGAATTCTACCACTGAACACCACTGCTCTCCTCATCCCCCTTACTCTGGTATATTTTTCCCCTATATGGGGAATGACCTTCTAAAACACCATATAATGTACTTATATATTCTGTTTCATGTCTGGTTCCCTCGCTACAATGTGAACTCCATGAAAGCAGAGATTTGGGTGAGTCTCATTCATTCCTCTATCCCTAGCACTGGGCATGGAGCCTGGGATGTCGTTAGCAAGGAAGCCAATGCTTGGTAAATAAATAAGTCCTGAAGGCCTGGCAGGGGCCACCTTGGGTTAAACCCTCCATAGCTCCTTCCTGGTTCTCCCTGGTGGAGAGTTCTGGAATGAGCTGAACTGGACAGCAGATGATCTGAGGCTGAACTCACTACCAAGAAGGACACAGCTAGCTGGGTACAGGGTTTCACTTTTTATCAATGGTTTTCAAGCCCCTCGATTCAACCATGCTGGAAGCTTCCCTTTTCATTAATGTGATTGGGGTACCTTCTGCCCCACTCCCTGGGGACCCCTCCCCAGAAGCCAGGGACCATCCTTCCACGCCCCCTCCTAGAGAGCTGCTTCCAGCTGTGTCCCTCCCACAGCAGCACCCCTCCTCCCAACACCATCAGCTCTGACTGCTCAGACAGAAAAAATGGAACCCTGTCACAGGGGAGGCCAGACAGGAGAGGAGGGGGACTTCCTGTGTTGGTTCCACTCAGCCCCTACGTGAGCAGGAGCCCAGCTGTGGCTGGTGTCGAGGGTTTGTATGTTGGTGCTGACTTCTCTCTTTGGGAAGACACCCCAGGCGCCTGTGGCCTGCCCAGCTGGTATTGAGGGAGAAGGTAAGCACACAAAGCATTGATTTATTGATTGATCTCGCCTGCTGACCTGCCCGCAGAAGCTGAGCCGACTTGAGTTGCTTGAATCCTGTGCACAGCAGTCAGTGGGTCCCCGCACTCATGGAAGCTGCAGGTTGCGGTATGGCTGCAGATGCACTGCAGGTCTGTCTGCGGGGGTGGTGTGAGGGCACTGCCTGGGGCCTGTCTAGGTACAGTCAGTCCTATGAGCCCTGAATTCCTAGGCTGTGCCACATAGGCCAGGAGGTTCTCTGGTGCTCAGGGGTCTTCTCTGGGCTCCATGGGGCACTCAGGGAGCCCAAACAAAGCTCAAGGTCAGTGGCCTTGCAAACTGTACGGGGCACTCGCTTGCCCTGCCTCTGGGGGCACTGCCACCCTTAGTCCTCGTGGAGGGTGAGGCTGACCTCACACGTCTTATAGGGAGGGGGCAGGTATGTGACCTGGCCTGGCCAAATGCTGCATCCTCTTGGCCACCACGACTGGTTCAGGGACGGCATGGGACCCAAGTAGGTCCAGATGGAACCAGTCATGGCGTTTTTGTTGAAGGCAGGCATCCCTGAAAGGTGCCTGGAACAGCCATCGCCAGGAGGGGAAAGAGGCCACAGAGAATGCAGCCAACAGAGCAGAGGACAGAACAGAGAGGTGGCTAAAGTGAATCCCAAGCCCTAATGATATTTTTAAGTCCTGATGACAATCTCAAGACCCTGGATCTAGCCATGCTTAATGCTACCACTACCCTGGACTTTCAGTGATAGGAACCAATAAACCTCCCTTGTGGTTAAGCTGGCTTGATGTGGGTTTCTTTCCCTTGCAACTCAAAGGCACCTAATGAAAAGTAACAGGCTCAGCACTATGAAGCTTGGGGCCCCCATGCATCATTGTTTAACCTGGGAAACCTTAAAGCCCCCAGGCTGAGAAAAGCCCCAGGGTTCCAAACCCACATGCCAACACAGACACACACACCCCACACACACACACATACATGGGGAGGAGAAGCTCCCTGGTTCCCACATGCAGCAGGCATGGGCAGGCCCAGAACAGGGGCTCATGCAGATGCAGGGACCTGGCTCCAACACCCAACAGGGAGGACAATGTTGAGGCAGGCACCTGGACGCCAGCTGATGGCATACAAGTCCCCCAGAGTCTGGCGGCGGCCCACGGGCCGGGGCAAGGACCAGTACCTCCAGGAGACTGGACGGCAGCATGTACGGGAAGGCAGAAGGCAGAAGTGAGAGGAAAGCACTTCCAGTGTCTTGAAGCCAAGGGGCACCAAGGGTGTGCTCCCATTTAGCAGTGCATTACTTTTTGAGTCTATTCCAAGCCCCAGGTGTTTGAGAATGACCAAGTTCCTGAGTATTAACCTTGAACTTGCATGAAGAGGTATCCAATAGATATAATTCCAATACTGTTGTGTGCCATCAAGTTGATTCTGACTCACAGCTACCCAATTGGACAGAGTAGAAGTACCCCATAGGGTTTCCCAGGTTGTTATCTTTATGGAAACAGATTGCCAGGTCTTTCTCTCATGGAGCTGCTGGGTGGGTTCAGACCACCAACCTTTCGGTTAGCAGCTGGGTGCTTAATATTGTGCCACTAGGGCTCCTTATTCTAATACTAGCATGATCATAAAGAGGTACTAAGAGAAGCCTTCACATTAGGGTGAAGAAAATGATACAAACCCTTAGGAAAATCTGGTCTCTTTCCTAACTTCCAGCTGTGAGACCCTGGGCAAATCTCTCTACCTGTCTGAGCCTGTTTTCTCATCTGTAAAACGGGGATAACAATCACTCCTTACAGGCATGCTCACGGTGGTCATTGTTAACTAGTCCAGACCTTGTGCCTGTTGAAAGGAGCCTGGCAGAGCAGTGATTAAGTGCTTGGCTGCTAATCGAAAGGTCAGCTGTTTGAACCCACCAGCTGCTCCTCGGGAGAAAGATGTGGCAGTTTGCTTCTGTAAAGATTCAAAACCAAAACCAAACCCATCACTGTCGAGTCAATCCAACTCGTAGTGACCTTGTAAGACAGAGTAGAACTGCTCCATAGGGTTTCCAAGGCTGTAAATCTTTATGGAGGCAGACTGCCACATCTTTCTCCCATGGAATGAATGGCTGGTGGGTTCGAACTGCCAATCTTTCGGTTAGTAGCTGAGTGCTTAACCACTGCATCACCAGGGCTCCTTTCTGTAAAGATTACAGACTTGGGGGCAGTTCTGCTCGGTCCTATAGGGTCGCTATGAGTTGGAATCGACTTGATGGCAACGAGTTTCGTTTGGGTGTTTTTAGTCCCAGTGAGCACTCAGACTCAGAGCACAACCATCAACAGATGTCTGAGCCCAGGAACCTGGCTCAGATAACACTAAGTGCAAAACCACACGTTTTTTTTTTTGCTAACCTTTGAGCAAAGAAATGTCCCCTTCTCCTCATCCTCTTCAGATAAATACATACTTAAATGGCTTTGTGCTTTCTCAAAATAATTAAAAGCCATCCTGGGTAAGGTATAGCTGATACAATAATAACTGCTCCTGGTTATTTATTGTTCTAGGGTCTTTGCTAAATGCTTTGCATGCAGGATCTCATTTAGTTTTTAAAAATCCTATGGTGCAGATATCATCGTTTCCATTCTTAAATGAGGAGGCTGAAGCTTAGCGAGGTTAAGTTACTGGCCCAAGATCATTCACCAAGTAAGGTGTGGAGGTGATATTCCAATATAAGTCTGCCTGACTCCAAAACCCCACTGTTTAGCAGATAAAGTGAACTCACACTCAAGTTTCAGAAATGTTTCGGGGCGGGGGGGGGGGGGGGGGGGGGGGCGGGGAAAGGGAGTTGGTTGGGCCTTGGTATTTCTGGCATGGCAGGAATCACACTCAGGACACCTGTAGGGAAGGCTTATCTGGGAAATAGATGTGGAGCAAAAGCGTGTGTGTGTGTGTGTGTGTGTGTGCGCGCGTGTGTGCGTGCGTGTGTGCATGCGTGTGTTGGGGAGAGAGGGTCAGTGCTAATCCTGACACCCAGCCAGGACCATTTAAACCAACAGAAAAAGCAGAGATCTTTAAACAGATGAGTTCAAATGTCTTACAAAGAAGCCAGAAGCAGCTCCAACATCCTGGCAACCAGAATATCCTAGGGAGGAACAGTGAGGTGCTGATGTCTAAGGGAGCTATGGTTTCTATGCATAACACCACTACACCTTAGTCTGAGTGGATTCCTACTGGGGTTCCCTGAAGGTGCTGGGAGAAGGCAGGCTGCAGCTCCAGCCAGTCTCACATGGGGTGGCTCCTAAGAAAGGGCATGCTTGCCCTTTGGCCCTAATCCCATGGCCAGGCTTCATGTTCCAGGTCACGGAGCCTGAGCCAGTGAGCTCCTGAGACTAGGAGGCAGAGGCTGAGGGTGGGGACTCGGTGGGAAGGCAACCTGGTGCGGGCGATGGTTGGCCCAGTTTTTCTGAGCACAATGAAGCTCGAGCCCCTTCCTACCTTCTTCAGGCTGTAGGGAAAACTCATCCTGCACACCATCCTGGCCTTCGAGGCAGGTTGCAGGGACCCAGCCTTGCTCCTCTGCGGTGCTGACGAACCACCAACCTGAGAAGCAAGAGTGCAGACTGATGTTAGTGGGTCAAGTGTGAGGCACTGGGGATCAGAATGTAACAGCTTATTCAGCCACCGTATCAGTTAACACCCAGGGTAAGGCCACCAAGTCACCATTTTACTGGTAGAACCCAACTAGCAATGTGAGTTATTGGCAAATAACTGCCAAAGACAGGCTAACAAGAAACTCGGTCCTGTGTGCAACACAGGGGAGAAAAAGGGTCCTAAACAATGAGTAATGGATATAGAGACCCCCACTAAGGTGTGCAACGCACTCATCATTTTACTTGCATTATCTTATAGAATCTTTACACCATCATCCCCATTGCAAAGATGAGGAAACTGAAGCTCAAAGAGGCGAACAAACTTGTCCAAGCTCACACAGTTTGTGACAGAGCTGTGATTTGCATCCAGGGCTGTCTGGCATTGAAGCCAAAGTCCTAATAACTTATCTGAGATACTGACTTAGTACTTGTTCATGTCAAGGTAAACCTGGTTGTAGACTTACAGTAGATTCTCATTATTCATGGATACTGTATTTACAAATTTGCCTACTCGTTAAAATTTATTTGTAGCCCCCAAACCAATACTCGCAGCCCTTCTTGCAGTCATTCATGAATATGTGCAGAGTGGTGGACAATTTGAGTCGCCCAATGAGCACATTCCCAGCTGAGGTGACGCTCTGCCTTCTTGTTTCAGCTCTCCTACTGTCAACAAGTCTTCTTTTCACGGTCTATTTAGTGCTACGTTTGTCACATTTTTGTGCTTTTTTTTTTTTTTTAATTGTACTTCAGGTGAAGTCTTACAGAACAAATAGTTTCTCATGAAACAGAAGTACGCATGTTGTTTTAAGTCACTGGTTAACAACCCTCCAACATATCAACCCTCTAACTTCTCAACCTTTTTTTTTGGTGAAAATACACATAGCCAAAGATACACCATTTCAAAAATTTCTACATGCACAGTTCAGTGACATTGACTATGCTCTTCCAATTGTGCTGTTATTCTCACTTTAAGATGAAGGCTTACAGAACAAAATAGTTTCTCATTTAAGTTACTACAAATGTTGCCCTATGACAATAGTTAACAATCTCACAACACATCAACAATATCCTTACTCAACCTTGGGTTCCCTAACACCAGCTTCCTTCTCCCCTTCTGCTTTCTGGCCCTTGTCACTGAACTCCTGTACCTCATTAGTCTCATTTGGTTTTATGGGGCTGTCCACTCCCAGGCTGAACAGTGAACCTCGGATGTAACTTCACCACTGAGCTAAAAGGGTGTCTGGGGGCCATATTCTCGGGGGTTTCTCCAGTCTCCTTTAGGCCAGTAAATCTGGTCTTTTTTTTGTGGGTTAGAATTATGCTCTACATCCTTCTCCAGCTCTGTCGAGAACCCTCTGTTGTGATCCTGGTCAGAGCAGTCAGTGGTGGTAGCCAGGCACCATCTAGCTGTACTGGACTCAGGCCGGTGGAGGCCTTGGTAGCTGTGGACAGTTAGTCCTTCGGACTAATCTTTTCCTTGTATCCTGTTCTCTTCATTCTCCCTTGCTCCCGAAGGGATGAGACCAGTGGAGTATCTTAGATGGCCACTCACAGGCTTTTAAGACCCCAGACACTACTCACCATGGTAGAATGTAGAGCATTGTCTTTATAAGCTGTGTCATGCCAATTGAGCTAGATGTTCCCCGAGACCATGGTCCCCACAGCCCTCCGCCCAGCAATTCAGTCCCTCAGGGAGTTTGGATGTGTCGATGGGGCTTCCATGAACTTTCCTTGTACAAGTAGTGCTAGTTTCTCCTGTATTGTGTACTGTCTCACCCTTCATCCAAGAAACCACCTGTCTATTTAATATTCCCCCCACCCCACCCCTCCCATCCCTGGTAACCAACAAAGATTGTTACATTTTGTGTGGGAACTTTTTCATGGGTTTTTACAGTAGAGGTCTCATACAACATTTGTCCTTTTGTGATTGACTTATTTCACTCAGCATAATGTCCTCCAGTTTCATCCATGTTATGAGATGCTTCACAGATTCACTGTTGTTCTTTCTTGTTGCATAGTACTCCATTGTGTGTATGTACCATAGTTTGTTTATCCATTCATCTGTTGATGGGCATCTAGGTTGTTTCCATCGTTTTGCTATTGTGAACAATGCTGCCATGAACATAGGTATGCACATGTCTATTCGAGTGACGACTCTTATTTCTCTAGGATATATTCCTAGGAGTGGGATCGCTGGATCGAATGGTATGTCTATTTCTAGCTTTCTGAGGAAGCACCATATCATTTTCCAAAATGGTTGTATCATTTTGCATTCCCACCAGCAGTGCATAAGTGTTCTGATCTCCCGGCAGCCCCTCCAACATTTGTTATTTCCAGCGTTTTTGATCCGTGCCAGTAATGCCGGAGTGAAATGGTATCTCACCGTGGTTTTAATTTGCATTTCTCTAATGGCTAGTGATCGCGAGCATTTCCTCACGTGTCTATTGGCCATAGGAATGTCTTCTTTGGTGAAGTGTCTGTTCACTTCCTTTCCCATTTTTCAATAGGATTATTTGTCTTTTTGTTGTAGAGGTGTTGGGTTTTCTTGTAGATTATGGAGATTAGACCTTTGTCTGACTTGTACTGTCCAAAAATTTTTTTCCCAGTTTGTAGGTTCTCTTTTGACTCTTTTGGTGAAGTCTTTTGAAGAGCATAGGTGTTTGATTTTTAGAAGATCCCAGTTATCTAGCTTATCTTTTGGGTTTTGTGCATTGATGGTTATGGTTTGTATTCTGTTAATGCCATGTATTAAGGCCTGAAGTGTTGGTCCTATTTTTTCTTCTATGAACTTTATAGTTTTAGGCTTTATATTCAGGTCTTTGATCCATTTGGAAGCAGTTTTTGTATACGGTGTGAGGTATGGGTCCTGTTTCATTTTTTTCCAGATGGATATCCAGTGTTGCCAGCACCATTTGTTAAAAAGACTGTCTTTTCCCCATTTGATGGACTTTGGGCCCTTGTCGAAGATCAGGTGACTGTAGGTGGATGGAATTACATCTGGGTTCTCAACTCTGTTCCATTGGTCAATATATCTGTCGTTGTACCAGTACCAGGCTGTTTTGACTACTGTAGCTGTATAGTAGGTTCTGAAGTCAGGTAGTGTGAGTCCTCCAACTTTGTTCTTCTTCTTCAGTAGTGCTTTACTTATTCGGGGCTTCTTCCCTTTCCATATAAAGCTAATGATTAGTTTTTCCATCTCTTTGAAGAATGTTGTTGGTATTTGGATCGGGATTGTGTTGTATTTGTAAATTGCTTCGGGTAGAATTGTCATTTTCACAATGTTGAGTCTGCCTATCCATGAGCATGGTATGTTTTTCCACTTATGTAGATCCCTTTGGGTTTCTTGCAGCAGTGTTTTGTAGTTTTCTTTGTATAGGTCTTTTACATCCCTGGTCAGATTTATTCCTAAGTATTTTATCTTTTTAGGGGCTATTGAAAATGGTATTGTTTTCCTGATTTCCTTTTCATCGTTCTCCTTACTGGTGTATAGGAATCCAACTGATTTTTGAATGTTTATCTTGTATCCTGCTTATTCTGCTAAATATTTCTATTAGTTCCAGTAGATTTCTCCTGGAGTCTTTGGGGTTTTCTGTGTATAGTATCATATCATCTGCAAACAGGGACAATTTAACTTCTTCAGTACCAATTTGGATGCCTTTTATTTCTTTTTCTTGCCTTATTGCTCTAGCTAGAACTTCCAGCACAATGTTAAATAGGAGTGGTGATAAAGGGCATCCTTGTCTTGTTCTTGTTTTCAAGGGGAATGTGTTCAGCCTCTCTCCATTAAGAATGATGTTGGCCGTTGGTTTTGCATAGATGCCCTTTATTATGATGAGAAATTTACCTTCTATACCTATTTTATTGAGAGTTTTTATCAGGAATGGGTGTTGGACTTTGTCAAATGCCTTTTTTGTGTCAATTGAGATGATCATGTGATTCTTTTCTTTCCTTTCATTTATGTGGTGGATTACGTTGATTGATTTTCTAATGTTGAACCATCCTTGCATAGCTGGTATGAATCCTACTTGGTCGTGGTGTATTATTTTTTTGATATGATGCTGAATCCTATTGGCTAGAATTTTGTTGAGAATTTTTGCATCTATATTCATGAGAGATATTGGTCTGTAATTTTCTTTTTTTGTGACGTCTTTTCCTGGTTTTGGTATCAGCGTTATGCTGGCTTCATAGAATGAATTTGGAAGTGTTTCTTCCTCTTCTATGCTCTGAAATAGCTTGAGTAGTACTGGTACAAGCGCTTCTGTAAATGTTTTGTAGAATTCTCCAGTGAAGCCATCTGGGCCAGGGCTTTTTTTGGTTGGGATTTTTTTTTTATTACCTTTTCAATCTCTTGTTATGGGTCTGTTCAGATTTTCAACATCACTTGTTGTAGTTTGGGTAGGCCGTGTGTTTCTAGAAATTTATCCATTTCCTCTAGGTTTTCAAATTTGTTGGAGTACAGTTTTTCATAATATTCTGTTATAATCCTTTTTATTTCAGTTGGGTCTGTTGTAATGTCCCCCATTTCATTTCTTATTTGGGTTATTTCTGTCCTCTCCTGTTTTTCTTTTGTCAGTCTGGCCAGTGGTTTGCCAATTTTGTTGGTTCTTTCAAAGAACCAACTTTTGGTTTTGTTGATTCTTTCTATTGTTTTTCTGTTCTCTATTTCATTGATTTCTGCTCTGATCTTTACTATTTCCTTTCTTCCGGTGGTTGTGGGCTTTTTTTGCTGTTCTCTTTCTATTTGTTTGAGTTCTGTAGTTAATGTTTTGATTTTGTCCCTTTCTTCTTTTTTGATATGTGTATCTATTGCTATAAATTGTCCTCTGAAGACAGCCTTTGCTGTATCCCAAAGGTTTTGGTATGATGTGTTTTCATTCTCATTTGATTCTAGGAATTTTTTTATTCCATCTCTGATTTCTTCTATTACCCACTGATGTGTAAGCAGGGTATTATTCAGTTTCCATGTAGTTGATTTTTTGTCCTTGCTCTTTCTATTGTTAATTTCTACCTTGACGGCATTGTGATCAGAGAAGATACTTTGAATTATCTCAACGTTTTGGATCTTGTTGAGGATTGCTCTGTGGCCTAATATGTGGTCTATTCTGGAGAACGTTCCATGTGCATTGGAAAAGAATGTGTACTTTGTAGCAGTTGGATGGAGTGTTCTATATATGTCTATGAGGTCAAGTTGGCTGATTGTGCCCTTTAGGTCTTCTGTATCTTTGCTGAGTTTCTTCTTAGTTGTTCTGTGCTTTACTGAGAGTGGTGTGTTGAAGTCTCCTACTATTATTGTGGAACTGTCAATTTCTCTTTTCAGTGTTGTTAGAGTTTGTTTTATGTATTTTGGAGCCCTGTCATTGGGTGTCTAGATGTTTATTATGGTTATGTCTTCATGATGGATCATCCCCTTAATCATTATATAGTGTCCTTCTTTGTCTTTTATGGTGGATTTTGTTTTAAAGCCTATTTTATCTGAAATTAGTTTTGCCACTGCTGCTCTTTTTTGGTAGTTGTTAGCTTGATATATTTTTTTCCAACCTTTGACTTTTAATAAATTCACGTCTTTGTTTCTAAGGTATGTCTCTTGTAGACAGCATATTGATGGATCCTGTTTTCTTATCCATTCTGTCACTCTCCATCTCTTTATGGGTGCATTGAGTCCATTTACATTCAGTGTAATTATTGATAGATATGAGTTTGTTGCTGTCATTTTGTAGTGCTTTTTTTTGTGGTGCTGAAGTTTTCTTTGTTCTTCTTACTCTCTTGTGCTGAGTTACTTTTGTTTGTGGATTTTTTTTCATTTCTTTTGTTTTTGTAGCTTTTGTTTTTGCTGAGACTGTATGTTTTTCCTCTTTATTTTGATAAGTAGGTTTGTTAACTTTCTTTGTTGTTACCGTGAAATTTACCCTTATCTTTCTAAGTTTGAACCAGTCTGTTATTACTTGTTATCACCTTGCCTTCCTCTCCATTAGAAGGTTCTATACCTATGCCATTTATTTCCTCTTTTATTGTTTTGATGTTGTTGTCATTTACTGATTAACTGCTCTGATTCCCTGTTGTATTTCTTTTGGTTTTGTATAGTCCTTGAGAGTTCATTTCCTAGATTGGTATCTGGCTGGTACGATCCTGTGTCCTAGCTTCTGCCTGTGAGCTGAAGCTGTTTGTCCTCAGATCAAAGAACTCGCTTTATTAATTCTTGTAAGTTTGGTTTGACTTTTACATATTCCCTTAATTTCTGTTTATCTGGAAATGAACTAATTTCACCATCAAATTTGAACGAGAGTTTTGCAGGATATATTATTCTTGGCTGGCAATCTTTTTCTTTCAAGATTTTATATATGTCATCCCATTGCCTTCTTGCCTGCATGGTATCTGCCAAATAATCTGAGCTTAGTCTTATTGTTTCTCCTCTGTATGTGACTTCTTGTTTTTCATGAGCTGCTCTCAGGATTCTTTGTTTGTCTTTGGTTTTTCCGAATGTGAATATGATATGTCTTGGTGATTTTCTTTTGGGGTCTCTTCTATATGGGGTTTGTTGAGCTTCTTGGATGGCCAGCTTTTCATCTTTCATGATATTGGGGAAGTACATTTTTGTGCTTTTTGTTGGTGATTTTTGCTATTTAAAATGGCCTCCAAGCATAGTGCTGAAATGCTGTCTAGTGTTCCTAAGCACAGTAAGGCTGCAATATGCCTTACAGGGAAAATACATGTGTTAGACAAGCTGTGTTCAGGCATGAGCTATAGTGCTACTGGCCATGAATTCAATTTTAATGAATCAACAATATAGATTAAATAAGGTGTCTTTACACAGAAACACACATAAAACAAGGTTATGTATTGATCGGTTGACGAAAATGTTGTGACCGGAGGCTCGCAGGAGCCTAACCCTGTACTTCCCCGAGAGCAACGGTTCAGCATTCTCTAATTCAGTGCTTGCATCAGCTTACAGAATACAACTACTGCAAATAACAAGAATTATCTGTAACCGCCTAAGAAAGGCCTCTGAGCCAGACTTAAACTCTCCCCAACAAGAAAGGGCTCCCACAGGCCCAACCAGCACTGCACAGCAGAATGCAAAAAGGGGACTCACTCCCCAAGATCATACACATCCAAGTCTGGAGACCCTGGAAGAGAAGAGAAAGAAGGAGCAGAGACTCCTGAGCAACCTCTGTGGTCTCATGAGGGCCTTTGCCAAACTGGAAGCCACGTTCTGCTTTACTCAATTAGACGTTTCAATATACATGTCATGGTAACTCAGATTGCTGTGTGTGTGAGAATGAATGAAACTCTAAGGTTGGTAAATCTGTGGAAAATCAGAAATCAGAAGATCCGTCCTAGGTCTTCCTAAGGACTCATATTTGTAGGTATTTGGGTAGGGATGCGCAAACTGTCATAACAACAGTGACAGCAAACTCAGCTGCAGCACGTGCTGTGTGCTATGTGCCAGATGCTGCCTTCAGTGCTTCACATCTACTACTAACTTGTTGGATCCTTAAACAGCCTTACGAGGAGGATACTATTATTACCCTGTTCTACAGATTAGGAAGCCAAGTGACTTAACCAAGGTCACAAAGATAGAAAGCAATGAAGCCGGGATTCGAACTCAGGCCATCCAGCTTCATAGTCCAAGCTCTTGGCTCTATTTTCTCATGCACTGCTGGTGGGAAAGGCACTTTCTTTGGAAGCAGGTAATTTGGCAATATCTTAAAATGTAAAATACATATATTCTATGGCCCAGCAGTTCCTCTTTCAGCATCTACCTAAAACAACACTCATTCAGGTGTACAGAGATATGCAGCATTGTTCATACTAGAGAAAAACATGACTTACTCAGAGTATCTAATACCAGGAAGTTGTCAAAAAGAATGAGAAGAGCTACATGCTGAGTGAAAAACGCATGCTGTAGATTGAAATGTATACAATGAAATCACTAGGTTTAAAAACCCCACAAAATTTTAGACAGATAAATATAGATACAAGACGTGTGTATCTCTTCTATCTACCTACCTATCTACACATATGTAGATATGCATACACACACATACATACATGTATATATAAAATCATCAAGAAAGATTCATACCAAATTGATGAAAGAATTATCAGGGCTTGGGAAAGGGGGCAAGGTTGGGACTGACAGAGGAAACAGATTTAGTTTTATCATTAATGTTTTAAGAATGTATCCATGTATGACTTGAGTAGTTAAAATATAATCAAAAATGTTAAATAAATAAACATTGCCAGTTTTTTGGTCACCTGAAGATTGACCATCTGCTCCTTTTTTTTTCTTTTTTTGCTGCCCTCTGGATATACCAGGCTTGTCCCCAACACCTCATCATCCTGGCTCCTGCCCTTCTTTTCTTCCTAGTAACTCAAAAGTGACCAATCTTTCCGGCTCCACACTGACGCCTGGCCTGGGGGAATAAGCACTCCCTTCTGTCCTCACATCCTAACCACATCCTAACCACACCACACAATCTGCATATGCTCATTTCCGAGGCTTGGGGGAACTGTTCTGGGATTCCAGCTCTGTAATCTGCTGTGACATCTTGGGCATGTGACTGAGTCACTTGGAGTCTTGATTTCTTCAGCTGAGAAGCAGGGATAATAATTCCTATATTGAGTAATGAAGGAGTTTTGTTGGCTGATGTTGATCACAGGCATTTGACTAACGGTAATATGATTCAGATGATGCCAGAAACGGAGTCTTTCCCCTATTCTTTGGACCTTAACTAGCCATTGGGGTATCATATAGATTAGTCAGGTAATGACCATTAAAGCCAATGGCACATTTTAGCCACAACAAACTCAGTGAGTTTAGGTCATTTTTTCCTGGACAAGATCTTCTGGTCTTTTGGCTCATCCCATGCTCCCTGCTCTTTCTCTTCAGTGGTGCTCATTGTGGCTACAGATGGCAAAAGAGGACACCTGCATTTTTGGAGCACCTTCTATTTGCCCAGCACAGGTTTAAACAAAGCCAGTTGCCACTGAATCAATTCCCAATTATGGCAACCCCACATGTGCCAGAGTAGAACTGTGCTCCATTGGGTTTTCAGGAGCTCATTTTTCAGCAATAGATTGCCAGGGCTTTCTTCTGAGGAGCCTCTGAGCGGACTCAAAAAGCCATACTTTCACCTAGCAGTCAAGGGCATTAAAGCACAGATTTAGGCCCTTTATATGCATTATCTCATTTAATCCTTAGAACAGCTCTTTGAAACAAAGTTTTCTTCATTTTGCAGATGAGAAAACTGATGGTCAGAAAGGTAAAGCAACCCAGACCACTACTAAATGCTGGAACTCTGATTTAAACCCAGGCCAATTTCTTGATCGCACCACATTCTGTCCCAGACTCTGCCAGGGTACGTGAACAGTGGTCTCTGCGATGGACAGATGGGCTGAGGACACAGGCCGGGTGTCCATACACCAGAGCCCACAGCTGAGAAGTCTTTGTGAAGACGACGGTGGGCAGACAAAGGCAAATTGACAGAAGCAAATTTCCAGTGGAATGCTCAACTCCATGTGTCCAAGAGCTTTAAAGCCAGAAGAAACATTCATGAAATGTGAACCTCAGAATAAATCAGTAAGTTCTGACCCAAGAGGATGTTGGTGAGTTGGGACCAAGTGGGATATTTGAGCGCTGTGATCAAACAGGGCAGGTTTCTAAGAGGCCATCAGCAGAGGAGTGGGAACCTGGCCAGTTTGATTGGTTGCTGCACTTTCTAAGTTTCCTAGTTGCTTCCAGTCCTAGGGGCTTGGTGACAGTGTAGGGTGGGGAGGAAGGTGGTCTAGGTCCCTACCTGACTCGTTCTTCTCGATGATATCCACCACTTGCCCCACGCTGAGGCTGATCTCCGAGCTCTCCTGCTTCTGGTAGTCGGCTACCACCACATACTGCTCCAGGACCAAGGGGTCCACTGAGGTCAGGTCGCCCCCTGTGAACAGGAGATTCTGTCAGATGTCACATGTGGCCACGTCCCATGTGCTAAGGAGGAGGAGTCATGGGAGTAGTGTGGGTCAGGAGGACATTCCAAATACAGAAGGAAGCTGTTAGAGGACTCCTCTCAAGGGTTACTTTACCCATTCATTCTTTCATTCTGTGCAGGAACCGTTCTAGGTGCTGGGGGTTCAGAGTTGATTCAGATACGGTACATGCCCTTAAGAAGCTGACGGCATAGTGGGAAAGCCTATTCGTTCATTTCTCTCCGACTATCCATCAGCCATTATCCACCCATCCATCATCCCACTCAACTAAACATCCATCCATCTACCATCCATCATCCATTCAACCTTCCACCCAAATTCACTCATCTATTAATTCATGGAGTCATCAGTGAAGCTCAAGACACTCCATTAGGTGCTGGGGCTATAAAAGTGAATGAAACAGGTATGATTCCCAGCCTCAGGTAACCTAATCTAGTCAGGAGACAGACACGTAAATCAGTGTATATAGTCAATAAGTATATATAACTATATAAACTGTTAGTTTGTGATAAATGCACTGCTAGAAACAAACAGTATGCCATGAAAGAGTGAATGGAAAGGGAGTGCTTCATTAAATGGTGGAGCCAGCAAGACCTCCCTAAGGAGGCAGCATATGGCAGAGACCCGAGGAGAAGTTGTGAGGAGGATGGGGGAAGGGCGGTGCAGGCCAACTCTGAGCTGGGAAAGAGTGTGGAGCCTTCCAGGAACTGGAAGGAGGCCAGTGGTGCGAGCCCAGTGGGGGAAGGGAGCCTGGTACTGAGGGAGGTTGCAGAGGCAGGCCTGGGTCAGGTCAGGAAGGGCCTAGGGACCAAAGTAAGAAGTTTGGAGTTTTTTTTGAACTCTGAAGTAGAAAGCCATTTCTTTAAGAAGGGAATAACAAAACAGGATTTATATCCTTAAAAGATAATTAGATAATTTTGGCTGCCATGTGGAGAATGGATCAGAAGCTGGCAGGAGATAAATGAGATGGAGTCCCTGTGACATCAGGGAGAGGTGATGGTGGCTTTGGGCCAGGGCATAGGGGAGGGAGTGCAGTGGGAAGGTGCTACAGGAGATGCTGCCTCCATAGGATGCAGTGTGAATGGTGCCCCCTGGAGTTGTGCACCTGGTTAAGCACTAAGATGTATCTGATAAATAAATGAAGGTATCGCTGAAAACGGGTGACTTAAACAAAGGGACACCTGTGGACAGCCAAGCAACCATTAGAGCAGCAGGCTGAATGTACGGGAAGGCAGCTTGACATTTGTGGCCTTGATTCAATCTACTCCTTTGTATTGTTTTCTGAGAAGTCCCTGGGTGGTACAAACAGTAAACACACTTGGCTGCTAACCGAAAGACTGGCGGTTCAAATCCACCCAGAGGCGCCTTGGAATAAAGCCCTGGTGATATACTTCCAAAAGATGAGCCATTGAAAATCCTACGGAGCACAGTTTTACTCTGACACAAATGGGGTTGTCATGAATCAGAGCTGACTCGATGTCAGCTAGAAAAAAAGATTGTTTTCTGAAAGTCTTAATTCAAAATATTCCTTATTTCCATAAACCAGTGAAATATACTAGAAACCCTACATTTCCGTGTCCAAAATACACACAGCAGTGGAGTAGTATGCTGGAGAGCCGGCTCACATGGAGTCAATTTTGTGCATCTCTTCTCAACTCTCTCGGGTGGCTGTGGCTGTTTGGTAGCTTGAAGTTGACCAAAGTGGGAGTATTTACACCATGTAAATTGGCAGATGCTACAAATCAAAGCTTCTCCTCTTCCCAGTTCCACCAAGAGAGCTGGTTGTTCAACATTTACCAGCACACCACTGCATTCTAGCCTCTGGCATCCAGAAGCAGCACAAAAGCCCTTTGTTAGAACCATGTGGTCTGAATTTTTCATGTGGGAAACCAGAACAGGACATTGTAGCTGGGGAGCACGGTCACTGCTTCTTGGCTCTGTGACCATGTTTGGGCCATTTGCCCTCCCCAGTTGAGGGTAATGGAGGGAAGCAGGAGGGCCTCTGAGCTGGGAGTGCCTGGAGAAGAAGAGAATGAGAGGGAGGTAAGAAACGGAAGATGCTGGAGGAAGGTTCAGGAGAAGGTTGGGAAGCAGCCCAAATGATTGCCCATGCCAGGCTACATGTAAAAAACTCTCAACACAACCACCCTGCAAGGTGGGTACTGCCATTACCATTGTACAGACATGAAAACAGAGGCTCAGAGAGATTAAGTGACTGGCCTTGGGTCACACAGCTTGTTAGTGACAAAGCTAGACTTCAACCAGGTCCTTCTGGTGGGGTAGGGGGTGAGGGAGAGAAAAATAAAATGATAGGGAAGGAAGGGTGGTCTGAGGTAGGCTTGCTTTCCCTCCCCATGACCACCCCAGGGTCCACTTCACTATTCCCAGCTCTTTCCTCTCCCATCACCTCCCCCAAGGCCTGGCTGCAGGGCTGATTTCCTCCTAGCCTCCAGCATGACCGCTCACCCCAGACAGCCCAGCCACTTCGGGGTGATGTCTTTCAGCAGCCTCAGGGTAGGCTGCTCTGCACGCCCTACCACACAGCGAGCTTCAGGAGGGCAGCAGTCTGACCATCTCCATAATCACCTGGCTTTTGGCTCATGAAAGGTACTGTTGAGTGAATGAATGAATGCAGAGCACTGGCATTCTGGAGGCTCCTGGCTGATGTCCTGGTCATTAGGAGTTGGGGATGCTTTACTCTGTGAATTCAAGAGCTAGACACCAGAGTCACCAGTTTAGACCCCAGGATACCTTGTTTTGGGGCCTGACACAGGCTGCATTCAGTAAAGAGAGGATAAAAAGCACCTACTTCACAGTTAGGTTGAAACCTGTGCCCTGCTGCCCAGGTGGACACTCAGCAAGTCTTCTAGGCAGGCAGCCTTAGGTGACGTGGGGCCAGGGAATGGCTGTGCTCATGCCTGGAGCTTCTCTACTGTCACTTGTGGCCCTCTTTTTCTGTTCTCCTCCAGGCACTCCCAGCTGAGAGGCCTTCCCGTTTCCCTCCATTACCTTCAGCTGGGAAGGGTGAAGGGCCAGAACATGGTCACAGAGCCAAGAAGCAGTGACCCTGCTCCCCAGCTTCAATGCCCTGTTCTGGTTTCCCATACCAAAAATTCAGACCACATGGTTCTAACAAAGGGCTTCTGTACTGCTTCTGGATGCCAGAGGCTGGAGTGCAGCGGTGTGCTGGAGTCTTTCTCAAAATGCCACAGGTTAATGTAGGTGCCCTTCTCTCCAGTGCGTCATCACCCTGCTTCACTCTTGTCCTCAATGAGCCACGGCCTGTGTAGCAGGGTGTGAGAGAGGCTTCCTTGGAGCCCGAGGAGGGAGGGGGACACTATAACTGGTTTCCATCCTGCCCCTCCAGTTTGTCCTCCAGTGATACAATGCTCGATAGCCTGTCTTACTGTTATACATGCCTAGTATTCCCAAGATCACCTCATGGCCCAGGATGGCTGTTGCAGCCCCAGCCATCACTTTCACATTCCAGCCAGCAGAAACAAGTGAAGCATGAAAAAGGGCACACCTCCTTCTATAAAGATTCTTACTAGCAGTTGCATACAACACTTTGACTTATACCCACTGCAGCCAGAGTGCTCGCTCAAAATACTAATCTAACCCTGCCACTCACAGCTCAGCACCCTGCCGTGGCTTCCACGTGCTCTCAGGTTCTCGCAGTCTGGGCTCCGCCTGCCTTTCTGGCCTTGCCTTTTGGCCACCTAATCCTTGCCACATCTGTAAAACTGCAAAGCCTAAAGGTGCCTTTGCACAGGCTATCTTCTCTGCCTGGCATGCCTCCTCCTCCTCTCCCTATTCAAATGGTAGCCACCTATTCTTAGCCTCCTAACTGGTCTCCTGCTGCCAACTTTGACCCCCAACTGTTCTCAACACAGCTGTCAGAATGAGCCTTCTAAAAGGGGTGTCAGATCACAGTCCTCAATGGTCAAAACCCTGCAGCGGCTCTCATCTTATTCAGGAAAAGCTCCAGTGGCCTAGAGGGCCCTGCCCTCTCAAACCCCTTTCCTCTACTCTCCACTGACATGGCACAGAGGGTTACTTATCCCCTATTCTCCCTTTCTTCTAAGGTAATAGAATATCTGGTTTTTAGCCAAGACTCCTTTACAGTTAGGAGTGATCATGTGACTAAGTTTTAGCCAATGGGATACAAGTAGGAGTGTTGTATGCAACTGCTAGTGAGAATCCTTACAGGAGAGGGCTTACCCTTATTCATTCTTTACTCGTTCCTGCTGGCTGAAATGTGAAAGTGATGGCTGGGTCTGCAGCAGCCATCCTGGGCCATGAGGTGATCTTGGGAATACTGGCTATGTTTGGAGCCCTGGTGGTGCAGTGGTTAAGAGTGATGGCTGCTAACCAAAAAGGCTGGCAGTTCAAAGCCACCAGCCAACCGCTCCTTGGAAACCCTATGGGGCAGTTCTACTCTGTCCTATAAGGTCGCTATGAGTTGGAATCAACGCGATGGCAACGAGTTTGGGATTTTTTTTTAGGCAGAGCAGCAAGACAGACCATCAAGCACTGTATCACCCCTGGACCACCTACCTTCGGAATATGACCCGAGAAGAAACAAAATTAAATTGTTTAAGTCACAATTATTTGGGGTTTTCTGTTACTTATGGTCAAATCAAATTTACCTTTCATGATTACATTCTGGTTTTGTGATTCCTTAATTATGCAAAGCATGTTCCCATTGCAGGGCTTTTGCTATTCCCTCTGCCAGGGTCAGTCTTCTCCAGATATCTGCATATCTTCCTCCCTCCCTTCCTCCCTCCCTCCCTTCTGATCCTCTATCAAAGCCTGCCTTATCAGTGAGATCCTCCCTGCCTGCCCTATATAACAGTGCTTCCCTTCCTCAGCACTGCCTTACCCTGTTTTACTTCTTGCCATAGTGCTTTCTTCTTTTCGCTTTTAACTATCATAGAATTTATACATTTACATGTCTCTTTGTTGTTTATTTTCTATTCTAGAATATAAGTTCCATGAGGGCAGGGAATCAAATCTCTTTTGCTTACTGCTGTACTCATTTGTCTACAGGCCCATGAACCCATGGTCTGTTTTTGTACTGGTGGGGAGCTAAGAATGGTTATGCTGTTAAAGGGCTGTTAAAAAAAAAAAAAAAAAAAAGAATATGTGATAAAGACCAAACGTTGCCCACAATGCCTAAAATATTTACCATCTGGTTCTTCAGAGAAAAAGTTCGCTAGCTTCTGGACTAGAACATGGATGGCGTGCATGAGGGCTTAATAAATACTTGAATGGACAAATAAATATTTTAAAACTTAGCTTGGAATGACTTCTTACACAGGGAGAAATTAAAATGCTTTCCATCACAGCACGTGTAACATTTTAATTTGCTTTATGTTTATTTTTTCTACTAGACTCTGAGTATACTTTTCACATCTTATTCACCTTTGAATTTCCTAGGGACCTAGGACGGTGCCAAACACACAGCAGGTGTTTAACGTTTATTGAATGAATAACTGTGTCTTTCTCGTTCATTCAGCACCTAGCACAGACGTTCAATAGACATTTGTGGAGTGGATAAACAAAGGTTGGAGACTTACAGAAACCCTTCCTCCCCTATACAAGGCTCCAGGCCTCATCCTGGGAGCACACAGTGTGGACAGTTATCAGTAGGGACCTTTCCATCTACGGACAACCAAAGATGTCCTTCTTGCCTATAAGTAGGAACAGAGGCCCTGATTAAGTCAGGGCCCAGGTAAGCCAGGTCATTCTATCCAAAAAGTTTAATTGCTGCCACCCAGTTTTAGCAGCTGATGGTAACACAACTGTACCACATGCAATTTTTAAGACTCTGATAAATGGACTGAAATTATTCATTTCTGCACCGACTATCCTAACCAGTCTGCCAAGGGGACTTGGCGTAACTACAAGCAGTGACAGAGTCAGGAAATTGTGACATTTAGCCAGGAAAGGAGAAGGGCAAGACATCAGGGTTTGGGGTTCTGGGGTGGCATGAGCAGATCAGGTACTGGCACAGGGCTCAGGGCTGGTGCTTTCTTCAAGGCTCACTCTGGGGCCAGGTCTGGGCCTTACACTTTCTTGTTTGTCCACAGCTGTAGCTTTTAGATTGTAGTTCCCTGCCATGAAGTGGTTCAGAGGAGAGTGCATGGAGTTGGTTTTTCAATTTTCAGTACAGTTCTTCTAGGGAAGATTGCCTTCATTTTATCCAGAGCATACAACTTACCAAAACTGACGAAAAAGAGAACCCAATTCATTTGATCTACTAGGAGTTTCAAACTAGGCTTGAGGCCAGTTAGGTGTTAGAGACACCTACTAGTGGAGTATAATATTGCAGCCAAGCTCTACAATGCATGGTTGATTGCAATATCTAAAAGTTGATGCAGGTAACTAAGTTCTAGGAGTTGCCAGCATGGAGTCAAAGGATTCCTAGGCATTCCTGTGTCCGAGTAGGAAATAAGAGAAAAAGAAAAGGTCAGGAGAAAAGGAAGAGATTTGATAGTGGAAGGGTGATTTTAACATTGAGAAGGTGTTATAAAATATTCCCAGGAGGTATAGTGTCTGATCTACCACAAAAGTTTTCTATTGGGGAATTTTTTCTTCATGATAACATATACTTACTTTTTTACATGATTAGTAGGTATAAAATACGATTTGTTTCCCAGGAATTTACTATATTGCCAGTCTTGCTGAAAGTATCAGTAAAGGAGAGAATACTTTAATAAGTAAAAGGCTGAAAATTCAAGAAGGAAATCGGATGGTCTCTTAAGTTTTGGTGGCAGGATTTTTTCCTGTAGGATGAGAATCTGAGACCACATTAGCTGAAGTCTGTAGGAGCTAGCTAGCCATAACTGGGAAATGTTGTCAACAGATAAGCCTTCTCCAACTCAGAGTTCTGGAACAGACATCTCAGGGCTTGAGCTGTTAACCTTAAATCCCTTCAAAATTCAATCAAGAAGGCCAGCTCTAAAATAGATTAAGTGTTCGAAGGTCAGATAAAAAAATAAGGCTAATCCCAGCATGAGTTCTTAGTCTGAATAAGAAAGATGCTATTTTCCACCGAGTTGAACTATAAATAAATCCGTCCCGCATTATTGCAGGTCAATGATGTAACAGTGGTTACCACAAATTAGAGCTCCTTCTCTCTTTTCCAGACAAGTCCCCTCATCAAGCTGGTTTCGACAGGACACTTCTGTTTTTGCAAACCACAGCTATCTCTTTCTCTCTCTTTCCCATCCATTCCTTCTAGGGACAGAGTCTCTGTATACTCAAAACCAGAAACCTCGTGACCAGCCAAGAGTGGCAGGCTCCTCTTCTCTCTGCTCTTTTCTAAAAAACGTATAATTATCCCTGGGGCTCAAGAACTATTTGCAGCTTTAGCAGGATACCAAGGCTCTGGTCAGTACCCATTAAGCCAGAAAGCAGAACTGTAAACAGACTGGGTGGGAAAAGGCTCAAATTAATTCCAGATGTCATACCTTGAGCAACTAGATAGAGTTTCTCTCCAGTCCTCCTTCCAAGAATGACCAGAGGCCCTGTACCCAGAGGGCAGTAAAAGGACCAGAGGTGTTAAACTTGGAATTGCTACTGATGCTGGTCAGGGACATCTGTGTACTCTGAAGTAACAGTAGTAGTAGTAAGAGTAAAAACAGCAGCAAACATATATCACTTATAGCACACCAGGCATTGTTCTAAGTGCTTTACACATATTATTATAAATCCTGTAACTATCTTACAAGGTAAATTACTATTAATATTTGTATTTTACAAATGAGGAAACCAAGGCCCATGAGAGGAGGCATCCTTTTTCACTTCTGGCATCTCTGCTTATCCGTTTTTATCCTCATCAGCTCCCTTAAATTTTCTGGGGTTCGTAGGAATATCTAAAATAACTTAGAATTCCAGGAGCTCTGAAGACTACATTGGGTCCAAGTGTGGTACGGGCCAGGGCCATTCCAGAAGTGAGGGATGATCGCGGGTCACAGGAAGAAAAAGTTGGGCCATTGTTAATCTAAAATTATAAACTCCAGGCCTGTGACAACTCAAGTCACTCCTCTGTTCATTCCCAACTTCCCATCTTCTCTTCTCCTATTACTGCTCTTGATGTCCAGGGAATGATAAGATTTTTAGGAAGGAAGATAATTTACTTCAGTGAGGGTGGAAGTGAGGACGGGAACTGCTTCAAATAGCACTGCACATTGTTCACACCAGTGGCAGACTGAAGGAAGTAGAGGCTGGGGCCAAGGGCTGAGGATGCTGAATGGATCAGGCCCAAATCTACTGCACATTCCCACTTCCCAGCCCGTGCACATGCCATCCTCTCAATCCACAATGTCCTCAGCTGTGTGGAAAGCCCCTGCTCATTCTTCAAGACCCAGGGCCCTCCTATCTGACCTGCTCCCAAGAAGAATGCACTTAGCTCTGAGCTATTGCATCACTTTGTATAAAGCAGTAAAAGGCATTTTGTACCCTATGACATAGTTAGAAAGATGTGTCTTCCCTATTCCACCGAGGCATTCCTCAGCAAAGACACCAGGTCCCATTCCACTTTGAAATCTTTTGGTTTAAGATGAAACAACCTCAAATCCCTCTTTTGGGGAAACAGGATGGGATCAGTCAAGCATCCATTCATCCATCCATGCATCCATCCATCCACCCACATCACTGCACCCCCAGGTGGTGCCCAGTCCCTGGCACACAGTAGGTGGTCAAAAAGGGTATGCTGAACATTGAAGGAATAGAAGAAAATGGAAAATGTCATTCTTACCAGATTTCTTTTTTCCAATGTGCTCCCTGTACAGGAAAGAAGAGGGGTGGGAAAGAGCAGTCAGTACTTGTGTATTGACATGAGTTATTCTGTTAAAACACTGAGATTCTCCATCCCACATGAGTTATTCTGTTAAAACACTGAGATTCTCCATCCCACAACATAGCTACAATATCCAAGCCAGTCCCATGGTTCTACACTCCTTAAGAAAGAAAGAACTCCTCTTCTTTTTCTCCTTTTGACCAATAAGTGCTCCAGCACCCTGGGGCAACTGCTTCCACTCTGTTTGGAGAAATGTCTGATTTTAAGGTCTGGGTTTTTAATCACCAAGTGATCATGCCCTCAGTGCAACCTTGGGAGAGGGTGAGAGAGCTGAGCAAATGGTCAGGGCCTGGGGCTGCACGCCTGTGTGTCTGGGAGGAGGAGCAGCAGAGCCTGGCTCACGGGGCTGGGCAAGGCATGTGTCCTCTGGCCAGATATTACCTCACCGGGGTTAAACTTTGCAACCTCTGTGTGATGAAGGGTGGGGGTTAACAGTGGAATATCCTAGCTCACAGTTCTGGGCAATCACTGTGCACTGAGGCCTGGCCAAGTGCCGTAGCTGGGCTGACTTACTGAATCCTCACAGCCACCCTTTGAGGGTTACTCCATTTCACAGACGGGGAAACTGAGGCCCAGAGAAGTGAGTGTCTTGCCCAGGATTTGAACCCAGGAAGTCTGACTGGAGCCCACTTTCCTGACCACCACCCTGGACTGTCCTGTGGGTGAAGTTTTTCTCTTGGCTGCTGGCTGCAAGACACACCAACAAAGGTTCCTCAACGCTGCTTCTACATAAAGCATCATTTCCCAGAGTTGCCACACAGGCCTGTGACGAGAGCCATGGCCTGGGCTACTTCAAGCCCAGGGATCCTGCTTTACTACGTACACCTGCTAGTTGTCTCCACCACTCCAGCTGGAGCAGAGGCACCAGGGGCTCTTGGGTTCCAGTCACAGCAACACGTGTGGGCCCAAGCAGGCACATTACCTGTCTGTGTAACAGGCTTGCGATGTTCCTAAGTTTTTCTACAAAGGGCAGCAAAAACCCGCTTTTGAGGGTGTTGTTTGGAACCCATCATTTCCCTACCTGGGTACCAGCTGGGAAAGACCCCCAATTTCAGTCTCAAGTCCTAACTTGAGTCTGAGCTTCAGGGCCTTTGACCAAGAGACCAACTCTGTCAAGCAGCCACCCTGCCGTCCATCCCTCCTTCAATCAACAACCAGGGTCCAGCTGAGAGGCCCGACTGTCTGCTTTGGCCCCAGAGCTGCCCCTGGGCTCTCAGCAACTTCCTCACCTTCTTTCCCAAGTAGAACCTCTTCCTTCAAAGCCGGGCTTATAGACAGGAAGGCCTCACTAGGTAAGCACCAGCCATGTGCCAGACACTATGCCCTATGGACAGAATCCTCATAACCAAGATGGCAAGCTAGGTTACCAAAAAACCCAAACTTGTTGCCTTTCAAGTTGACTTTGACTCACGGAGACCCCATGTGTTAGAGCAGAACTGAGCTCCATAGGGCTTTCTTAGCTGTAATCTCTACAGGCCTTTCTTCTGTGGCATTGCTGGGTAGGTCTGAATTGCCAATCTTTCAGTTAGGTGAGCTAGGTTAGCTGTTTCCATTTTACTAATGAGCAAATGGAGGCTCAGAGAAGTCAAAGTCACTTGTCCAAGGTCACACAGCTATGAAGGGACAAAGAGAGATGTGAACCTTTCCCTTCCTTCCAGGAAGCCTCTTGGAACCAGATACACGTACTCCAGCATGATGCTGGTTAGCTTACGTCAGCTGTTCCTTTGTGATTTTTTGGGCACTGTCTTGGCTGGGTTTTGTATTTTTAGTGGATGTTTCATTAGTGTGTGTGTGTGTGTGTGTGTGTGTGTGTGTGTGTGTGTGTGTGTGTGTGTGTGTGTGTGTGTGTGTGTGTGTGTGTGTGTGTGTGTGTGTGTGTGTGTGTGTGTACACGTTTCCACGTTTGTGCACCCTTTCCCACCTGTACAGAAGTCTCCTGAGGGCAGGAGCTATTTTTCTCTTGCACCCCTCTTGAGTGAAGAACAACAAGTGACCATTAAATACCACAGGGTGTGGCATTATTATGTTTTAAATGAATGGAGCAATAAGATTTCTTTTACTTCATCACAAGGTTCTACACTTAGAAAAAAATATTTTTTAGATTCTCACTTCATGCCATACATGGAAATAAATTCTAACTGACTTAATGAAGAAATATTAAAAGAATACTCAAACTACAAAACAACTCAAAAAAAATCAAGGTGAATATTTATCTTGTGTCTGAATGGCAATTACCCCTCTAAGCATAAAAGCAATGGAAGAAGTCACAAATGAAAAACAGTTACCACGTTTGACTTTACAAAAACATAAAAATTACGCCCATCATAAAATTCAGAAACAAAACATAAATTCTAATGAACCCAAAACCTGTTGCCATCCAGTCAATTCTGACTCGTAGCGACCCTACAGGACAGAGTAGAACTGCCACATAGGGTTTCCAAGGAATGGTTGGTGGATTCGTACTGCCAACCTTTTGGTTAGCAGCCAAATGCTTAAACCACTGCGCCACCAGGGCTCCTAAATTCCAATGCAAGGGGCAAATATTTGCCACAAACATGGCAAAGATCAATCTCCTTAATACTGAAAGAACACATACAAATCATAATAAAAATACTAAAACCAACAGAAAAGTAAGCAAAGAGATCTTTCCCTTTCAACTACGATTATTCTTGGAGTTCAGAGCCTCTTACTCTGTAACCATCATGCCAACACCAGTTTGAATCTTTCCTGGCTCAAGAAATGCCCACTAGCCCTCAGAGCTGCCTGAAGGTAGGAACTTGGCTTGTTTTTCCAGGGCTCCCAAGCCAGGTGGCTGTCATGGGGAACATTTGGAGAGTGAGCATACTTGAATGAGCTGACCCTGTCCTTGTGGTTCTTTACCCAGGACTTGAGGTTAGGCAGAATCATCTGAAAGGCCTGGAGTGTGACGCTCCCCTCCTCAAGCCTTTTGAAGGCCCCGAGGAAAGACTGGTCTTCCCACATGAGGACAAGTATTTCCATTATTGTACCCGACTCCTTCCAGAGACTATAATAAATCCAACAACCAATTATCTTCTCTGTTACCATCTCATACAGCAGGAGGAGGAGTAATGAAAACTCAGTGTATACCTATTACGTGCCAGGCACTGTGCTAAGCACTTCATACATCATATCCAAGCTTTGTTTCAACTCTGCAAAGTAGGTACTATTATCATTCCCATTTAAGAAATGAGGAAATGGATTCTCCTTAAAATAATCCAGACAAAACTCTAACTCCAGGAAACTGAGGAAAGGTCTATCCTTTGAATTATCAACATAATGCCCAGAGGGGTCACCAGTGATTTAAGCCCCAATCTTCAAAAAAACTAATTATTGATCACTTCCTAATTTTCCCACTCATTATTTCAATTTAGCTCAGTTGGAATCGGGTTTGTTTTTGTTTTTTTATAATGTGGGCAGGCCAGGTGACATAATCGCATTTTACAGATGAGGCAACTGAGGCAAAAAGGGAAGGGAGTGTGATGGATGTGCCTTGCCCCTAGACTGTGCGCTCCCTGCAGGCAAGGGGTGGTGTCTGTCATGTTCGTCTGTATCCCGGTGCCCAGCACTGGGCCTGGCACACCAAAAAACAAAACAAAAAAACCAAACCCATTGCCATCAGGTCGATTCTGACTCATAGCCAGCTTATCTTGATAGCTATTTGCTGAATGGATGATCAATGCAGACCCCCTGGCGGGGGCAGCACAACATCTAGAATTCCCAGTCCTGTGCTATTTCTACAGGCCCAAACCAGCCAGCAAGTGGGGAAAGTACTGCTGCAGCCACCGAAGAGAGGCAGCCAGGGAGAGTGACCAAGTCAGCTGGCGGCTGCCCTGACTTCCCAGATCCCTCAAGGGCTGGCTCCCATCCTGTTTCCAGGAGAGCCTTTCCTTCCTGAATGAAGACCACACACACTCTCCCAAAGCACAGCAGGCTGGCCCTGGCTGTCACCCACCTACTTATACTGATAAGCAGGCCTGATGTTTTGCTCAAAGGATAGGGACCCACTTCAACCACCCTTGCCAGGCAGGGGGCCAAAGATATCAGAGCAACAACATTTGACACGGCCACCATGGCCAGGGTTTTTAACCCAGGTCCACGGATGGGATTCTGCACAATTGAGGACCTCCTGACATTGTGGACATTTTTCCAGGGAGAGAGAAGAAATCTTTCATTGGATTCTCTAACTGGTCCATGATCTACCCCCAAAGTTAAGATCTTTGGGCACTGAGATGAGGTTGAAGAAAACCTAGATGTTGGTGAACCCAGTCGCCGCCTGAGGAACCTACACCCAAGGCCCTTCTCTTCCTCCGGTGGTTGGTGTTCCTCTTTCCTTCTGCCCTTGAGCAGTATGCAACATTTGTTGTGTTTCTCTTTACATTTTCTCCTTTGATCCCTGAACAATGCCGCAAGGGAGGTGTTATTAGGTCCATCTTACAAAAGAGGAAACTGAGGCTCAAGGCAAGACACACCCAAGCTCACCCAGCTTAAAAGTGGCCAAGCAATTTTTTTGTCACTGAGAGAGCGTATCAAGCTGGGCATCTTAACAACTGTTGAGAGGTAGAACCTGGAGTAAAAGCAGCTATGAGTAGGTATTCAGAGAAGGAAGATACCATGAGCCACTACCTTTTGAGCACTTGGCAAATTCTTAGAATTTTTACTTATACTAGTCACCCAATCCTCATTATAACCCCAAGGAGTGCTGCTACTCCCATTTTACAGTGGAGACAATTGAGGCCCACAGATGAAGACAGGGAGATGAGATGTAAACCTAGGTGTACCAGATTCCAAACCTGGGCTCTTTCTATTAAGCAGTGTTGTCCCTCATGTGAGAGGCACACACAGAGACTACCCAGAGCTTAAGGTTTTCCAGACTCAGGCAGACCTGGAAAAATTCATCTCCACCTCTTCCAAACTGAGTTATCTTGGGTGAATCCCTTCATTATTCTGGATCTCAGCTTTCTTATTATAAAATGGGTACAACAATTCATATGTGGCAGTATTGTGACAGAATGACATGGAAACAGAACACTATAAGCTCCATATTCTTTTTTTGGTTTGTTTTAAAGCTTTATATTCCTTGATTCACATTGGCTGGAAATTATAATCAAAGCCAGAGGCTACTGGCAATTTAATTCTGAAAGCCCAGGAGAACTGTAGACAAAGGTGATCTGAGAATATTTCACCGTATCTTGTTAGAAACAATAAAAACATGGGAACATTTGCCAGACATAAACGCTAAAGACAACAAGAACAGAAACATTAGCCAGGATAGGCTGAAGACCCAATACTGTCAGATTTATACTTACTCTGTATCTTTCTTTCTTTCTTTTTTTAATTCATGAAACTGTGTCTAGGCTTATGTTGTTGGCAAGACATTCCCTTGCGACGTTCTGACTTCAAAAGGTTCATTGTCGCCTATTATGCAATGCCTTCTTTAATCCCAAAGCCATGCTTGTGTGTGCTGGCTATGAGAAGCTGCATTCACTCCAGGCTTGTCATAGGAAATGGTAGTTATTAGAAGAACTTTATTGCAGGAAGTTAAGTTTACTCATCTTTGTGGTAGTTAAACTGTTAGTCCAGCATGATCAACTCACTGTACATGACCTCTCAACTTGATTCTGTCGCTTGTTGTCATTAGGTACTGCTGAGTTGGTTCCAACTTATAGTGACCCTATCTACAACAGAACAAAACACTGCCTGGTCCTGCGTCATCCTCACGATCATTGTTATGCTTCAGCCCATTGCTGTAGCCACTGTGTCAATCCATCTGGTTGAGGGTCTTTTTCACTGACCTTCTACTTTACCCTTCTCCAGGGACATCACGCTGGATGTGTATATGTAAATGATTTGACTTTACTTGTTCATCAGAAAGCACCAACACCCTTTGCCTTGGTGTTCTCCTTACAGGTCTATTTAAAAAATAAGCTTCATGACTCTAACAGATACATTTCCAAAAAGCCAACAAGAGTCTTTTAATCCTGACATACATAAAGTGCTTGGCACACTACCCAGCATGAGGCAATTCTTTAACAAACGTAAGTCTTGGTTGTTTTGGGCAAAAAGTAAGCTCAAGAGCTAAGAAGAACAGTTCACACTTTGTCTTAGGCTGGGTTCTCTAGAGAAGCAAAACCAATGAAGCGTATATGTATACAAACAGAGAGAAATTTATCTCCAGGAAATGGCTCACGGGGTTGTACAGGCTGGCAAGTCCCAAGTCCGTGGGTCAGGGGGCAGGTTGGAGGCATCTCCTGACTCACGTAGCTGAAGGGCTGACAAACCCAAAATTGGCAGGTCAGAAGGTAGGCCGCTGGTTCACGGGCTGAGGAGGCTGACGAATCCCAAGATTGGCAGGCAATATAGCACGCAGCTGGCTGAAGTCTCAAGAACCGGAGGTCAGATGATGATGGGCCAGATGTAGGATCCAGAGCAAGCAGGCGAGCTTTGCCAGAACATCCATATATGTGTATTGGATACAAGCCACACCCATGAGGAAACTCCCCTTACAACTGATTGGCTGATCACATCAGATCAAATCATGGAGGATGACTACATCATTATGTAACTACCAAACTACATCATTACATAACTGCCAAACCACTGGGAAACATGGCCCAGCCAAATTGACATATAACCTTAACCTCACACACTTCTTCGGTAAGAAGACAGCTTGACAGGCACTCTTCAGGCCTTGCTTACAGGTTCCAAAGGGACCCCAAGCCCCACTGGGCTCTTGCTTCTGTGATCCCATGACAGTCCCAGCACCTGTGGGCTGGTCTCTCCCTCCCCCATTGCTATTTCTCTATTAGCTGGACCTCCTCTCTGCAAAGATACAACATGCCTCCTTTCCCAAAAAAGGGCTTTAAAAAAGTGACACATGAGGGACCCTGAACTTTTTTTTTTTTTTTTTCAGCTCGGTTACTTTATTTTATTTTATTTTTTATTATACTTCAGGTGAAGGCTTACAGAACAAATAGTTTCTCATGAAACAGTAGTACACATATTGTTTTATGACATTGGTTAACAACCCCACAACATGTCAACCCTCTAACTTCTCAACATTTTTTTTTTTGGTGAAAATACACATAGCCAAAGAGACACCATTTCAAAAATTTCTACATGCACAATTCAGTGACATTGACTACGCTCTTCCAATTGTACTGCTATTCTCACTTAAGATGAAGGCTTACAGAACAAAATAGTTTCTCATTTAACAGTTACTACACATGTTGCCCTATGACAACGGTTAACAATCTCACAACACATCGACAATATCCTTACTCAACCTCGGGTTCCCTATCACCAGCTTCCTTGTCCCCTTCTGCCTTCTGGCCCTTGTCACTGGACTCCTGTAACTCGTTAGTCTCATTTGGTTTTAGGGGGCTGTTCACTCCCAGGCCGAACAGTGAACCTCGGAGGTAACTTCACCACTGAGCTAAAAGGGTGTCTGGGGGCCATACTCTCAGGGTTTCTCCAGTCTCCTTTAGGCCAGTAAATCAGGTCTTTTTTTTGTGAGTTAGAATTATGTTCTACATCCTTCTCCAGCTCTGTCCAGAACCCTCTGTTGTGATCCTGGTCAGAGCAGTCAGTGGTGGTAGCCGGGCACCATCTAGCTGTACTGGAGGGACCCTGAACTTTTGTTAAGGGTGCTGAAAAAATTCAGGAATAGTTAATGGTGATGGCTGACCAACATGATGAACACAACTAATGTCACAAAATCGTACATATGAAGATTGTTGAAATAGCAAATATTTTGTTACCTATGTATTTACCACAATAAAAAAAAAGTTAAAAAAAAAAAGTGGTGTGTGTATGTCAGTGTTTCACGCTGGCTGGGGTGGTGGTGCCAGCAACTCCTGGAGTGTAAGTGCTGGCAAGCAGGTGGCATTTGAATTTTGTGTGGTGTTTGCATTCTGTGTGATATTTAGATTTTGTGTGGTTTGGATTCTGTGCAGTGTTTGGATTTTGCGTGGTGCTTAGATTCTGTGTGGTATTTAGATACTGTGCGGTGTTTACAATTTGCGTGGTGTTTAGATTCTGTGTGGTGATTAGATTCTGTGCAGTGTTAGAATTTGCATGGTGTTTAGCTTCTGTGCAATGTTTAGATCCTGTGTGGGTGCATGTGTGGCTGGAACCATTGGAACATGTACTGACAGGCATCTGTCCATCCGCTGCAGGAGAAATGACAGGGAGGCAGGGGCTCCAGTGGAAGTTTCAGACGAGCTTTGAAGCCCCCCCACTGACCAGGATCAAATCCAGGCCCTGTCACTCATTAGCGAGGGGACCTTGAGCAAGTCTCAGCCATTCATTCATTCACATCTCCTTCATCCATGCCTCCAGGGCTCATGGTCTACTCAGCTTCCACACAGTGACATGTGCTGCGGGGCAGTGCAGGGGTTACAGAGCAGGACTCAGCCAGGATTTCTCCACCTGCAAATCGGGAAGGTAACTGCCCACTTACAGTGACTGTAAGGCTAAATGAAAGGAGGCTCAGCATCCATGGAATCTAGTTTGATTTTGACTTTGTGTCACTCTAGCTCCTCTTGGAGCAGGCTGGATAGGCAAGAAGGAGGGCTGTGAGGGCACGCTCTGGGAACTTCCACAAACCAACTTACTCTTTGGGGGGATTCAGGTCCTCGGGTCTTGTCTCAAAGAACTGCAGCACCTCATCGCACTGAGAGATATAGGGGGGCAGCTGGATCAGGGCCTGCAGAAGAAACACACAGGTGAGTCCAAAGGAAGGAGAGGAGGGTCAAGGGTGCCATAAGCCAATGGTTCTCAAACCTGAGGGTGCATTAAAATCATCCAGAGGGCTTGTTAAAATACAGATTGCTGGGCCACACCCCTAGAGTTTGTAGTTAATTGAGTTACGGCTGCTAACCAAAAGGCCAGCAGTTTGAATCCTCCAGCTCTTCCCTGGAAACCATTTGGGGCAGTTCTACTCTGTCTTATAGGGTCGCGATGAGTCAGAATCGACTCGACAGCAATGGGTTTTTGGTTTAGGTCTGGGTAGGGCCTGAGAATTTGCATTTCTAATAAGTTCCCTGGTGATGCTGATGTTGCTGGTCCTGGACACACACACCCCCACACACACATGCAAAATGTATGTATGTACACATATAGTATATATGTGTGTTATAGGTAAATTTTTGGACAAATAATATGATCTGGAACAAAACCAGACCATATTGCATATGCTATTGGTAACTTAATGATTTCACTTAAATTATAAACTTTATGCCATGTCATTTTTTTCCTACAACATCATCTACATTGGATACTGGGAGTCTATTCCATAGATGTATCATACTCTCTTCAACTAGCCGCTTACTGGTGAACACTTAGTTGTTTCCAATTTTGTGATATTATACAAAATGCTTGCGTGTATGTCTTCACTCATGAATCTGAGAGTTGTTTTAGGGTATGGGTCGAGGTGAGAGGTCCGCTTGTGAGTGAGGGGCTGAAACACCAGGGATCTCCTGCTCGCCAAGCCTATGTTACTTTGTCACACCTGTTCATCAGGTGAGCTGTGGGGAGACTGCAGTCTCTGCCAATGGGTCGGGTAAGGAGGCGGGTGAGGGTACAAAGAGGGACGAGATATTCATGGTGCAGGTTTATCAATTGACAGGTATCCATTCAAAGGTCACTTGCTTTGTGCCCAGCACAAAGCTTTCTGCGCCAAATATGAGAGAAGTATGGGGTGCATCCCAATCACTAAAGAATCTAAAACTAAGACGTGGCTCCATGATGAATAAACAGCCTAGTGTAACAAATATTTACTTAAGGCCCCTCTGGCCCAGGTCCTGAACCAGGCGATGGGGCTGGAGATGTGGGTGCAAGGAGTTGTTTCACACACGTTTCATTACAGACACTTGTGCAGGGAGGGTGTACACGCAGACACGCGAATTTAAATAGCACAGGTGACTCGGCCAGCCATCCCCAGCCCACCAGCACATGCTCTGGGGTGAGGTGTAGCTCTGCTGTTTCTATCAGCTTCAGTTCCCTGGGGCCTCTCATATGCCTTCTCGCCACACAGAGCGTGAGGCTATGGTTTGAAAAGGCATGTTTTACGTTTTATACATAACTAGTCCCTAAAATCTCTCTACCTGCATTAGCTGATACTGTAACACAGCAGGAGTACTGGGCTATCGTGGACAAATGGAAAGAGACAGATGGAGGTCTCCAGTGTGGCACCTTCTGCAGAGCTTCCAGAGTATTTTGACCCTACATGATTTTTAAAAAAATTTTTTGCCATGGTGAGATATATATAACTTTGCCATTTCAACCATTTTTACACATAAAATGCAGTGACATTATTCACGTTCCCCATGTCATACAGTGCTGCTAACCGAAAGGGTGGTGGTTCAAACCCACAAGCCACTCCATGGTAGAAAGATGTGGCAGTCTGCTTCCGTAAAGGTCTACAGCCTTGGAAACCCTGTGGGGCAGTTCTGCTCTGTCCTATAGGGCTGCTGAGTCAGAATCGACTTGATGGCACACATGTTGTGCAACCATCACCACTATCTGTTTCCAAATTTTTCATCACCTTTAACAGAAACTCTGTACCCCTTAAGCAATATCCCCCTATTTCCTCTCCCACTTGCCCCTGGTAACCATTAATAACCTGCAGGATTTTTGAGTCAGGGTCTGACAGTAAGCCAAATTTCCCAAGGTCTGAACTGCCCCAGATCTAAAGTGAGGGAACACAATCCAATTCAGTGACACTGATTACATTATTGAAGTTGTGCAACCATTCTCATCCTCTTTTTCTGAATTGTTTCTCCCCCATTAACATAAAATCACCATCCCCTAAGTTTCCTATCTAATCTTTCAAGTTGCTGTTGTCAATTTGATCCCATATAGTTCTTAAAAGAGCACAACGTTCAAGGCAGACATTCTTTACTAGTTAAGCTAAACTGCTGTTTGGTTTAAAGAAGACTTCAGGGTCATTGATTTTTTATTAGCCTCTACCTACCTCCTGCACTGCAACAAACTCCCAGGGACTTTCCTTTCCCAGGCCCGAGGCCGGTGCCACAGGGGAGAAGAGCAGGCATGTCCTCCCTCCACCTCCCATGTCTAACCCCCACCTCCTTCTGGTTTGGAGCAGGGAGTACTCATTCTCTTGCCCAGGATGAACCGCTGTCTGGGGGCCCCTGGGGCCTCTCTTTCCTCTGACATCCTGCAGCTCTTGCAGTTGGAACTACATAATGAAGGAGCTGATGATACACTGAACAATGGTGCATCCTGGCTGCCTTGTGAGCAAATGTCTGTGGTTTCCACCAGAATGCAACCACAATGCTGTGGGTCAGCACTTGTCTTGATGGCTTCCATGGGTCTGTCTGCGTCACTTCCTGTAATCCTGGGAGGGCTGGCCCATTTCAGAGATGGGGAAATGGAGGTTCTGGTGAAGTGATTAGGACTTGAGAGCACAGGACTGGAGACTAACTCCTTTACCCCAAATTCACCTTTCCTATATACCTACAGATCTGGGGGGACCCATGATACCTGGTGTCTTAATTTCCTAATGTTGCATTAACAGAAATACACAAGTGGGTAGCTTTAAAGAACAGAAATTTATTTTTTTCACAGTTCTGGAGGCTAAAAGTACAAATCAGGGTCTTGGCCATATCAATTCCTTCTGTGAGCCACTCTCCTAGTTAGGTGACTACCGTCAATCCTTGGTGTTCCCTGGCATCTATCTTCTCCCTGTGTGTGTCTCTGTGTTTTCTGCTTTCTTCATAATTCAGAAGTGATTACGTTTAGGACCCACCCTTCATGGTATGACCTTATTAACACAACAAAAGAAAACCTCTCATTTCCAACAGGGCCATATTTACAGGTACAGGCGTTAACAGTTCAACACATAATCTTGAGGGAGTACAATTCAATCCATAACACCTGGTCAAAAAGTATTTGTTAGATAAACAACGTGAGGAAAGGCCCAGGATGTGGCCACGTAGCCCTGTTTGCGGAGAGCTGGGTGGGTGGGGGGCACGAGCCCCCAGGTGGTCATCATCTCTGTCTGCAGGGGCCTTCCCCTGGGTGCTCCTTGCTGAAACAGGCAGAGGCCCCAAATGGACCAGTGAGGGAAGGGACAATGGAAACCTCCTGACAATGCCAAGTTCTCTTTTGGTTTTGAGCCATTCCTAGGAAGTAAATGCCAAACCAAACAGCAATCCATAAAATAAAGCCAAGTTACTAATAAAGGGCAGCACTGAATGCTTTGATGTTCGTCCCTTCATTCTGGATAGGCAGGTCAGCAGCAAGAAAATGACTTGGAGAGCTGAGAATGACTGCTTCCGAAACACTCCAGAACTGCCCTGTGTTTGGGCAGAAGCGGTAGAAAACCATAGTTCCAGCAAAACTCGGTTCTGTTCCAGAAGGAATATTGGCTCTTTGTACAGATGTGGCTAGTCGATGCAGGGACACAGGAGAGGGAGCAAGTGCTGCTGCTGAGGGTAAAGATAAAGGGCCAGAAAGAACCAGCTCCCCATCTGGCTCTGTCACTTCCTAGCTGTGTGACTCTGGCCAAGAGCCACCACCTCTCTGAGCCTCAGTTTCCTTATCTGTAAAACAGAAGTAAGTAACACCTGTCTTGGAGAGCTGTGCTACAGAATAAATGAGGAAGTGGCTGGCTATAAGCCTTCTGGCACATACTAGCTGCTTGATAAATGTAAGTCAGCCCCGTTGGCTTTCCGTACTGTTTACTGGTGTTAGTTGCTGTCGAGTTGGCTCCAGCTCACGGCAATCTTATGTACAGGAGAATAAAACGCTGCCTGGTCCTGTGCCATCTTTCTGATCGTCGATATGTTTGAGTCTACCGTTGTGGCTCTTTGTCAATCCATTAAGGGTTTCCCTCATTTTCGCTGGCCCCCTACTTCACCCAACATGATGTTCTTTTCTAGGGACTGTCTTTCCTGATGACGTGTCCAAAGTGACCAAGTTCAAGTCTCACCATCCTTGCTTCTAAGGAACATTCTGGTTGCATTTCTTCTAATGTGGTAGTTTCCAAAGGTGATTTTAGGGGGCAGCAAGATGATGATAGCTGGTACCCAGTCGCAGTGTTAAATAACAATGCCTTGTTATGAGAAAGTTTTTCAGCTCTTCAGTCTCTTTCAATCTCCTTTAACTTCAAAAAGAACACCCCAGTCAGGTGCTGGTATGTATCTAACACTGCTGTTAATGCTTCCTAATTCCACCTGAGAGCAGAGCCTGGGCCAGGCAACAGCATCTACATTTAAACACTTATTTTTGTTGTTTTCATCCTTACTCTTGTTTTCTTTTATGGCACGTGATACTAGTTTTATACTATGGTTGTGATATCAAGTCTCCAAATATATTTATTTAAGAAGTTTAAGTTGTTGTTATTGTTAGGTGCCATCGAGTTGGTTCCAACTCATAGTGACCCTATGTACAACAGAATGAAATACTGCCCAGTCCTGTGCCATCCAAGAAGTTCAAATGAGTTAATTTAAATAAAAATATTAATAATGATGATACAGGTGGTGTATATAGCAAAAATCTTGAAGGGAGGTCTCAAGTGACTGGAGCCTGGTAAACACTGCAGTTACGTTGCCTATAATTGACTTTAAAACAGTACAGCACGGACACAACACGAGTGTGTTTGTGTTAGATTTAAGCTACACTCCAGCAGTGGTTACTTAATAACTGAAGTACCCTTATTGGGAATGACCACTTCAGCAAGTGAAAGACTCTAATCAGAAGTCCTCACTTCAGAAAAGGCTACTGAGGGGTTTCAGCCATCTTCATCTCCGACCAACACTACAACCCTTATTCATTAGTATAACAATTGTTAGAAAAGATTTTTTTTTTAACTGGTGAATTGAGGGGTATTCTAGAAATATTCTCAGGCACTGTGGCCCTTGCATGAATGCAACCTGGTGAGCCCAATATTGTACACCCTTCAGAATGGTGGCCTGGGCTTAGGATTCTCCTTCAGTCCTGTGTCCAGCCTCTCCTTGAAGATTTTATTGTCAATACCATGGTTAGAATTAGTTGAATCCTACACTAGAATATTACTGCATCTGCCTCAAGGACCTTTCATACAAAGTAGTGTCAGACACACAGCTGGTATTTCAATGAGCTTACGGAACAACTGAAGTGGCTGTTCATACGCCTGCTTGATAATAAAGGATTGTATGTGTGGCAGGATTCAGCTGAGTCTTATGTTCATACATTTTTTCCATGAGTAGAAGTTCTTGATTTTAATTAGTTAAATCAATCAATCTCTTTATGTTTAGTACTTACAGTGTCTTAAGAAATCCCTCTGTACCTGGACACAATGAAGATGTTTTTCTATTTTATCTTCTAAATTCTTTTATAGCATTGTTTCTTACATTTAGGCCTTTAATTTCCTTGGGAATGACTTCATGTGTGATGTAAGGAAAGGATTAGTTATCGTTTTGTTTTTTCCCACATGGAGACCCATTGTTATGGGCTGAATTGTGCCTCCCAATCCCCAAATTCACATTCAAGTCCTAACCCCTGTGCCTGTAAATGGGACCTTGTTTGGATCCAGGGTCTTTAAAGATGTTATCAGTTAACACAAGGTCATACTAAGGTAAGACAGTCCTAATTCTTTATGACTGGTGTCCCTATAAAAGAGAAGGAAGCTACACCGAGACAGAGGGAAAACGATCATGTGAAGATGCCAACGAACACCTGGGGCTACCAGAAGCTGACAAAGACAAGGGAGGATCTTCCCCTAGAGCCTTCGGAGAGAACAGAGCCCTGCCGATAGCCTATATTCGGACTTCTATCCTCCAGAACTGAGAGACAATAAATTTCTGTTGTTTAAAGCCATCCACTTTGTGGTACAGGCAGTCCCCAGTTTACAAAAGTCCGACTTTTTACAACCTGTAGTTACAAACTAACTCTTGTAAAGCCTAAAACCCAAAACCAAACCCACTGCTGTTGAGTTGATTCCGAAATTCATTGTGACCCTATAAGACAGAGGAGAACTTCTCCATAGAGTTTCCAAGGCTGTAAATCTTTACTGGAGCAGGCTGCCACATCTTTCTCCCATGGAGCTGCTGATGGTTTCGAACAGCCGACATTTAGGTTGGCAGCTGAGCCCTTTAACCACTGCGCCACCAGGGCTCCCTCCATAAAGCCAATTATATTAAAAATGTGAGGTACATACAATGGTTCGTAATAACAAATGGGCATTACTTTGTAACATGCATCAAAACATTATTATTACTGTGTTATTATGTTAAAGATGTTTTAGTGTATCTGGAAGTATTCCTTTAATGTTTTTTATTCATGGAAAGGTACCTTATATACTATATACTAAGACAAACATTTGACTGAGGTTAGATACAACCATATCTAACTGTTCCAACTTACATACAAATTCTACTTAAAGACAGATTTAGGAACAGAGCTCATTTGTAATCTGGAGACTGCCTGTACTGTTACGGCAGCCCTAGGAAGCTAAGACACCCATCTCATAACAAATCCAACAACTCCTAAATGATCTGCAAGGCTGCTTTTGTCAATATCGAACTGTCCAAATACACATGGGTCAGTTTCTGAATTCTCTACTTTGTTCCAATGGTTTCTGTCTATCCTTGTGCCAATACCAAGCCCAAGCCCACTGCCATCAAGTAGATTCCGACTCACAGTGACCCTACAGGACAGAGGAGAACTGCCCCATAGGGTTTGCAAGGAGGGGCTGGTGGATTCGAACTACTGACCTGTCCTGGTCTATCTCTAGCTATTGAAGGCCACCAGTTTCTACTAAATGAAGCTAACTGTGATAGACCAAATTGATTTAGTCAGCTCACAACAATGTCAATAACAGATACTCAAATGTTATGTGAAAGCCTGTGTAGTTGGTAAAAGACTTTGCAGACCTTGTGGCAAAAGGGATAGTTTCATCTCCTTCCAGGAGCCTTGGGAATCCAGCCAATCAAAGCCCCAAATATCCGCTCTGTTTCTTATGATTCCTTAATAGCAGTGGGTGGGAACTTCCATGTGGCTCGTATAACATAAGCAGTTATATGGTTATTTCCTATGGTTAATCCAGATGAATCCATCCTCTCTTGTAACCTTACAAGCACAAGCCAGATGCAGGCAGCTGCTGCCTTCATCATCGGTTCAGGATTTTAAATTTCCCATCTAAAAATGGAATGTCTAGGGGTACATGAGGCCTTGGTGCAGGAACAGTCTGATTCTGGAGAGAAGTAGGGTGGGCTGGGAGGAAGCAGGAGTTTAGGATAATTTGGGCTGAGGGACAACAGTTTCTGGGGAAAGGATCAGTAGGAACTTCCCAGCTGGGCAAGGTGACCCCAAGGGCTCAAAGTTCTTACTAGCAGGGCCAGGACAAAGAGGGTCATCTCTGGAATTGGATTTTCAGACTGTAGAGGTCTGGAGAGGGACAAAGAGGGGATGATCTGAACTCTCCTCTGAGAGCTGGGAGGCCGTAGCTGTGTCTTTGTGTCTGAATGACTGTCCCTGCTCCTTCCTCCACATCTCCCCTCTCTCTTTCTTTAAATAATAAAAAAATTTTTATGGGGGTAAAAATATATAGAACTAAACATTTGCCAATTCAATGATTTTTGCATGTACAATTCAGTGACTGTTTGTCATGTTGTACAAGCATCATCAACCAGCCTTTTACAAATTATTCCACCACCACTAGTAGAAACTCAATACTCCCTAAGCAATGACTCCCCATTTCTCCATCCCTCCCACTCACCCCCAGTAACCACTAATAAACTTCGGTCTCTAGACACTTACTTGCCTGTTCTAGCTATTTCATATAAGTGGGATCACAGAATATTTGTCCTTTTGTGACTGACTTATTTCACCCAGCATAATGTTTTCAAGGTTCATCCCTGTCGTAGCATGTATCAGAACTTCATTTCTCTTTATGGCTGAAAGATATTCCATCGTATGTATGGATATACCATACATCTGCTGATAGACATTTAGGCTGTTTTCACCTTTTGGCTATTGTGAATAATACTGCACTGAACACTGGTGTACAAGTTTCTGTTTTGAGTCTCTGCTTTAAAGACTTTTGGGCATATACCTAGGAGTGGAATTGCTGGTACTCTCCCTTTTCAAGGGCATAGTTAAGAGAGAGAACAGTCTATCTGCTAATCTGAAATACATGCTTAAATACTTCTGCCTCTTAAATTTTTACTGTCTTGGGAGGCCATAAGTGGTATGTGAGTACTGAGGCCCACATGGCCTGGGTGAGTAAACTAGCTGGGCCTCCACTTCCTCATGTACAAAATGGGGATGATAAAAATCTACTTCTCAAGGTTGTCAGAAGGATGAAATGCAGTCATGTGTATCAAGGGCTTAGCTCTGTGTCTGGTAAAGAGTAGAAGCTCAATCAGGAGTGATTTTCTGCCCTTCCATTAAATCTTTTGCTGAGAGAGGGGTATCTTCACGCTTTCCCCTTTGTTTAAATTTTTTACAGTTTATCGGGGTGTAATTTACATACCATAAAACTCACCAATTATAAGTGCACCATTCAACAATTTTAGCAGATTATAGAGTTGTACTACCATCACCACAATCTAACTTTAGAACTTTTCCATCACCTCAGAAATTTCCCCCAACCCAATTTGTAGGCAATCTCTACTTCCACCCTCCCAGGCCCAGGAAACCACTGACCTGCTTTCTGCCTCTATAAATTTGCCTTCTCTGGGCATTTTGTATAAATGGAATCATACAATATGTATGTAGTCTTTTGAGTCTGGCTTCTTTCATTCAGCACAATGTTTACCAGTATTCTGTTGCTGAATAATATTCTATTGTATGATTATGCTGCATTTTCTTCATCCATTCCCCAGCTGATAGGTATTTGGATTGCTTCCAGTTTTAGACTATTACAAATTAATGCTGCCATGAATATTCACAAACAAGTTTTTGCAAGCCTAAGTTTTTAATTCTCTTGAGTATATACCTAAGAGTGGTCATATGGTAAGCTGAACTTCTGAAGAAACTGTTTTCCAAAGTGGCTTCTCATTTTATGTGTCCACCAGTATGAAGGTTCCAGTTTCTCCACATCCTCATCAACCCTTGGTATTGTCTGTCTTGATTACAGTCATTCTAGTGATTGTGTAGTGGTATCTCATTATGGTTTTATTCTGTATTTCCCTTATGACAAACAATGTTGGGCACATTTTCATGGAATGGTTGATCATTTCATGTCTTCATGAGTGAAATTTCTATTCAAGCCCTTTGCCTTAAATTGGATTGTCTTTTTATTATTGAGTTGTACATGCTCTTTATATATACAAGTCATTATCAGATACAGGATTTGCAAATATTTTCTCCCAGTTTGCGGCTTGTCTTTTCATGTTCTTAAGTTTAGTAAAGTCCAATTTATCAATATTTCTTTTATGGCTTGTGCTTTTGGTGTCATATGTAAAAACTCTTGACCTAACCCAAAGTCACAAGGATCTTCTATGTTTTCTTTTACAAGTTTTATAGTTTTAGCTATTACATTTAAGTCTATGATCCATTTTGAGTTGATTTTTGTATATGGTGTGATGTAAGGTTCCAACTTCATTTTTTCTTCTTCTTCCATATGGATACCTAATCATCCCAGCACTGTTTGCTTTTAAAAATACTATCCTTTTCCCATTGATATGTCCTGGCACCTTTGTTGAATATCAGTTGGCCATAAATTTTGTAACAGTTTATTTCTGGACTTTCAATTCTGTTCCTCTGACCTATACGCCTATCCTTATGACAGCAGCACACCGTCTGGATATTGGAGCTTTATAGTAAGTTTTGAAAATGGGTAGAACAAGGTCTCAAACTTCTTCTTTTTCAAAATTGTTGTGGTTATTCTGGGTCCTCTACAGTTTCATATGCATTTCAGGATTCAGTTTGTCAATTTCTACAAAAACGCCTACTAGGATTTTGATAGAGATTGTGTTGAATCTGTAGATCAATCTGGGGACAACCACCATTTTAACAATATTGAGTCTTCCAATTCGAATATAGAATGTCTCTCCACTAATTTAGCTCTTCTTTAATTTCTCTCAGCAATGTTTTGTAGTTTCAATGTACAAATCTTATATATCTTTTGTTAAATTAATCCCTAAGTATTTTATTCCTTTTGATGCTATTGTGAATGGAATTATTTTAATTTCATTTTCAGACTATTCATTCCTAGTATATAGAAATACGACTCACTTTTATATATTGATCTTGTGTCCTGTGATCTTGCTAAGCTCCTTTATTAGCTTTAGTAGTGTTTTTGTGAATCCTTTAGGATTTTCGACATATAGAAATCACATCATCTGTGAATCAAAGCAGTTTACGTCTTCCTTTCCAATCTGGATTCCTTTTATTTCTTTTTAATGCCTGCTTCCGTGGCTAGAACCTCCAGCACAATGTAGAACAGAAGTGGCAAGAGTGAACATATTTGCTTTGCTCCTGATCTTAGGGGAAAAGTACTTGCTGCCCTGTTTTTTAAGGCATCTTGCCATTCTCACCTCTCTCCCATCAGAACTGCCAGTGATTTTAAGTTGGAGAAATAAACACTGAAGATAAGGGAAGTTAAAATAAAAATACTCATCCTTCCCAACCACAGCCTCAAACCAAATGAAATATAACCAAAAGGCAGTCCCCTTGTTGTTTAGAATATTTGAGGGATCAAAAGTCAGTTGCAAGCCCAGCAACAAGGGTTGGCTGAATAATTTCTGGAACATTCACACACAATGGAATACTATGCAGCCATGAAAAGTAGGCTCAAAAAGATTTTGTAATAGCATGGGAAAATTTTTATGCCACAGTATTAAAGTGAAAGAGAAAAAACAACATACGAAATTATGCACACAAGTCTCAACATCATAAAGAAATTCATGCAGAGAAAAGACCAGAAGGAAATACGTAAAAACCTTAATAGACATTGCCTCTGGGTTGAGGAATCATGGGTGGTTTTTCTTTTCTAATTTCTTGACTCTTTCAACTGTACAAATCTGTCACAACGAGCATGTAATGCAGCCGAAAAGGAAAAACAAACAAAAAACACCCATAGGAAAGACTATGTTAACATTTCTCAGACTCACCTTACAGTATTCATCAATTGGTATAAGGCGTTTGACGGCCACGTCCCGGATGTGGCTTCGCCGGAAGAGAATTTTGCCTGTGGAGGATGAGAGCGCACACAGTGTCAGAAGGGAGTAGTGACAAACGCCCAGCAATCTGGGAGGGTATGAATGTGGCAGCCTCTGGGGTAGTTTTGACAGGTACCAAAGTTGCTGGCTGCCAACAACTTCCCATGCTGGACTTCCATGGGGCCTGGATAACCCCAGTTGGGGTCCTCCAAAGCTCTGTTAACAACTCGGTTGATGAGGACAAGGGTTTGAATAGGACTCAGGTTAATATGATTTGGTGGGATAACGGAGATTGGAAACCATCTGTGGAAGGAAGGGGCTCTTAAATGACAAGAAAAGAAGGTTAGACCTGATGATCAAAGATCAGACACCTGCTCTAGTCGCAGGTTCCCTCAATACTCAGTGTTCTTCCATGATTCTGTATCTTTCCTTCTACCTGGAATATCCTCCGCATCCAATCCCACCTCTCATCCCTGCTGACAAACTCTTACCTAGCTCAAATGGATTAAGTGTTCCTGGCACCAAGGCTCTTTCTGATGGCACACATCACATTATTTACACATCGTCTTCTTTCCTACGGGAGTCCCCGGGTGGTACAAATGATTAACATGCTTGGCTGCTAACTATAAGGTTCAAGTCCACCTAGAGACACCTCAGAAGAAAGGCCTGGTGATCTACTTCCAAAAATCAGCCATTGAGAACCCAGTGGAGCACAGTTCTACTCTGACATGCATGGAGTCGCCATGAGTCAGAGTCCACTCAACAGCAACGGGTTTTATCTTTCCTACTAGTTATGGGGCTCTGCACAAATAGAGATTGACTGGGTCTGAGTCAATTTTGTGTCCTTATCATATAGCTGAAAGCAAAGAGGACGTGAAGCACTTACTGATGAAGATCCAAGACTACAACCTTCAGTATGGATTACACCTCAACATGAAGAAAACAAAAATCCTCACAACTGGACCAATAAGCAACATCATGACAAAGGGAGAAAAGATTGAAATTGTTAGGGATTTCATTTTACTTGGATCTACAATCAATGCCCATGAAAGCAGCATTCAAAAAATCAAATGATGTATTGCATTGGGCAAATCTGCTGCAAAACACTTCTTTCATGTGTTAGAAAGCAAAGATGTCACTTTGAGGACTAAGGTGTGCCTGACCCAAGCCATGGTATTTTCAATTGCCTCATATGCATGTGAAAACTGGACGATGAATAAGGAAGACCTAAGAAGAACTGATGCCTTTGAATTATGGTGTTGGCGAAGAATACAAATATATCAAGGACTGCCAGAAGAATGAACAAATCTGTCTTGGAAGAAGTACAGCCACAATGCTCCTTAGAAGCGAGGATGGCGAGACTTCATCTCACATACTTTGGACATATTATCAGAAGCGACCAGTCCCTAGAGAAGGCAACATGCTTGGTAAAGTAGAGGGTCAACGAAAAAGAGGAAGACCCTCAATGAGATGGACTGACACAGTGGCTGCAACAATAGGCTCAAACATAGCAACGGCTTTGAGGATGGCACAGGACTACACAATGTTTCTTCCTTTTGTTGCGCATAGGTCGCTACAAGTCAGAACTGACTCAACGGCATCTAACAACAACCATGTGACACTAATGTCAGATAAATGTATGAATGTGGCTTCCACCTGCAAAGATGACAAATCCCTCCAATTTCTCTCCCTATTAGTGTCTGGAAGTGTTCCACGCCTCCCTACTTCACCTAAACATTAACTGAGAGTCAACTACTTGCTAGGGGCCCTCCTGAGTCCTAGGGCATTTTACCACAAGCCTCCAGTGCAACACATGGGCAGAGGTGTGGGTCACAGCAAAGACAAGTATATAAATGATGCCACTGATGATCTCTGGAAATATCCTAGATGCTGAAATGTATGGGTGAGGTTTGTTTAAAGCAGATCAGTGGGTCCTCGAGACTCTAGAGAGAAGATCTTCTTGAGGGGAGATGGTGACAAAGCACAGGCATTGAAGATTAAGACTCCCCTGGCACACTATTTTGGATCCATCAGGCAGGCCAAGGGTGGGCCAAAGTCAGGAGCAAGACATCAAGGAGGGCCCAAGAGATGGGGCATGAAGGTAAACCTCTCTACCAAGCTTACATTGAGCAATGAGATCTCCAGAGTAGGTCAAAGAAGGCACAGGAAGACCACAGATGGGCCAGAGAGCAGAGCCTAGAGACCCACTATAAGCTTTGCCTACTTTTGGTGTGAGGAGGAAGGTCAAAGAGAGGAATCTGGGTCAAGAGCCTGGCAGGGAGAGGAGGGGCCGCTAGTCAAAGAGTTAGAACTCACTGATCTGAGATTAGACTGCTGTCTCCACAGGTCAAGCTTTGGTGGGTAGGACCTGGGATGGCAGGAAAGGTCAGGAGAGTTTTCATAATATGACAGAATCGAAAGGACCACGAGAAATAACTCACTGACTTTTAAAGATCTGCAATGCAAAGTGGCAAAGGAGATCTGCATCCAAAAAGACAGTTTAGTTAATTTGACATTTTTAATAATCCTACAATTTGCTCTTCTGCAAAAGGGTACTATCAAGAAATTAGGTGGATATGAACAGACTAATTGTGAACTTTTTTTTTGCTCATTCCCATCAATTAAAAAAAAAAAAAGACCCCCCCCCCCCCAGTGAGCTGAAATATATATTCCTTAATAATAAGGAATATCCTTTCTTTTTAATGGTGGTAGTTTTAATTCTGCTTATGAATTAGTCGAATTTCCTATACACCTATGTTTGTTAGAAGAGAAAAATCTGGAAGAAAATGCATCACAGGGTTCAAAGTGCTTGTCTCCGAGGGGTGGAAGAGACAGAACTTTTGTTTCCTCCTTTCTATATTTCCCAAAGTTTCTACTGTAAACACTTATTGCTAATCTAGAATCCAAAAATCTTCATGTCATTTAGTACAAAAAAAGCAAATTATACAGCAAAGTGGGAAAGGAGTTCATAACCTGGTTTCCCAGAAGTGATGATCTTGTTCCCTTATTCACTCAGTAGGGGCCCTCTCTATGGAGCCCGGTCCGTGCCAGTGCTGGGGCCCAGTAGGGAACAAGATGGCTGTGCCTGTCTTCTTGGTGCTGATTGTCAGTGTTTTCTAACAGAGGGAGACCCTACTGACATTTTGAGTGGGGTAGTCCTTCCCTGGGCAGACTGTCCCTGTACCGTAAGATGTTTAGCGTCCCTGGCCCAAACCCAGAGAAAGCTGATAGCCTTCCCAGCCCCATCCCACTCCCAGACCTTGTGACAATCAAATAACAACCCCTCCCCATTTTCAGTGGCCCTTGTGGGTGGGACCACTTGCAGTTTTGAAGCCCCAGGGGTGTCCTGAGTCTTCAGGAAAAATAAGAAACGCCTGCCTGTGAAAAGTAATCCTGCACAGCAAATGCTTCCTGCCCTCTCATTTATTTCTCTCTCAAAATGGAAGACGAATCCCTACCAAAACCATTTTGGTCCCAAAACCCAACCCATTAACGTCAAGTCAATTCCAACTCAGCAACCCTATATAGGACAGAGTAGAACTGCTCCACAGGGTTTCCAAGGAGCAGCTGGTGGATTAGAACTGCTAACCCTTTGGTTAGCAGCCATAGCTCTTAACCATTACGCCACCAGGGCTTCATTTTGGTCCCATTTCAGTACAATTTTCCCTTCTGTAAATTGGGGGTGGGGTGGAGGGCAGAGCGCACAGGCTTCTTACCGAAGGTTGTGAGCAAGTTCAAAATCTGTACAACAGGCCTGGGGCTATTAGTACTGGCCCTTCAGATGGGAAAAGGCCATCTTGGAGGCCCCACACCACTGAAGAGCCTGAGGGTGAGGAGTCACCCAAGTCACCCAAGGAGCCACCCTGCAGGGGCTGGGAGAGAAGCCTGAGAACTTGGGCTCCTTCAGTGTTTCCTGGGGGTGACACAACAACAGAAGTGCCACTCCTACCCCTGCAGACACAGAAGGACTGGGGTCTTGGGGCACATCTTGTGCCCTGCCAGCAAGGAGGACAGGAAGCCCCAAGGCAGCGCGGGGCCTGCTGGGGAGGCCACAGGCTTTGCAGTCACATGACTCATGGCGGCTCTATGCACAACGGGATGAAAGGCTGTCTGGTCTTGAGCTATCTCCATGATCAGTTGTGGATCAGACCATTGTGATCCACAGGGTTTTCACTGGCTGATTTCTGGAAGTAGATTGCCAGGTCTTTCTTCCTAGTCCATCCTAGTCTGGAAGCTCCTCTGAAACCTGTTCAGCATCATAGCAACACAGAAGCCTCTGCTGACAGATTGGTGGTGGCTGTGCATGAGGTGTACTGACCAGAAACAGAACCCAAGTCTCCTGCATGGAAGGCGACTATTCTACCACTGAACCCCACTGCCCCCCATAAAATGGAATAGCATCCCCTATCTCTTAGCACCGGGATAAGATGAGAGGTCATCTATATGAAGCAACCTGCACAGGACTGGGTCCTTAGTAAGTGCTCACAAAAGGGTAATCACTAATTTTATTAGTGGTTTAGGTGACAATTAAGAGCACATGTTCTTTCCTCATCCTCCAGCTTGGCTTCTGGAGACCCGCCTCAATGGGCTAATTACCCTCAGCTGAACCAGAGTCACTGCTCAGGCCTGGGCCACAGGGCAGAATGGTATGGCCGGCTGTTTGCAGCAGCAAGCTGGCCCCTCTTTAGCTGGAGCACCCCTGGGAAAGTGCCGACAGTGTATGGGCCCCTTGTGTGGGCCTGACTCGAGGTGCTTCTGGGTGAGTTGTAGGAAAGGAGGACCAGTCTGCACCCACCTCTCACGGGCAGACAGGCAGGCAGGCAGGCAGGCCGGCAGGCCGCCTTCCTGGAGTGGAAAGGGTGTGCAGCAGAGAGAACAGCCTTTGGTGGGAACGAGTGGGCTTTTGTTTTCCACAGTGGAAGAAGGCCAGACTGTAATTCTTATTTTTCAAGTCACGTCCTCTGCCAAGTTGGCTTCCCCAGCTCTTGCTGGGATGGAAAATTGCACAGGCCGCTCCTCCCCTCCCCCTCCCCTTTGTGCTAACATGAGACTCGCTTTTGTTCTGCTGACCTGGCAGTCCTGGCAGAAAACTGACCCCTACGAGAGGGGCTGTTCTCCCCTGCTTCCTTGCCCTATGCCTCAAGGAAAAGCTAAGAAGAGGTGGGCCGAGAAGGGATGTCACAGGGGTCCCAAGGCAGATCAGAGCTGGGGCCCAGCGGGAGATCCCCAAGCTACAAGTGGGTGCCCTGAGCAGGGAAAAAGAGAACAGCATTTTCATTAATTCCTGGGTGGAAAGGGATTACGTAACCATGAAAGCTTTTAAGCGCTTGGGAGAGGGTGGGCTCAACTTCTCTGTGCTGGGAAGTTTTTCCAGAGCTGGTTTTGCCTTTCAGCCAATAAAGTTATAACTAACTCCTTTCCTTTCCTCCCTTGAAGAAAAATCCACATTTGGAGCTCAGTTTGACTTGAATGGAGCCCTGGTGGTGTAGTGGTTAAGAGCTACATCTGCTAACCAAAAAGGCTGGCAGTTTGAATCTACCAGCCACTCCTTGGAAAGCCTATGGGCAGTTCTACTCTGTCCTATAAGCTTCCTATGAGTTGGAATCGACTCAGCCGCACTGGGTTATAGGGTCATTATGAGTTGGAATTGACTTGATGGCATTGGGTTTGGTTTGAGTATGTGCCAGATGGAGCTCTGGTGGCATGGCTGTTAAGAGTCTGGCTGCTAACCAAAAGGGTGGCAGTTCGAATCCACCAGTCACTCTTTGGAAACCCTATGGGGCAATTCTACTCTGCTCTATAGGGTTGCTATGGGTTGGAATCAACTTGATGGCAACAGATTTGGTTTTTTTTTCACTTGAATATCCAGATTATCACTAAAGTATGACTCCTACATATGAAACCAAGAAATTCCAAAGGGATGTCCTAGGATACTGTTTTTGCCTTTACCAAATACCTACTATGTATCACGGATTCCACCTGGTGAAGCAGGGGTACTGTTCCCATTTTACAGATGTGGAAACTGAGGCTCAGAGAGGGATGTGCCTGCTGAGGTCACATGGCTGGGTCTGATGGACTCCAAAGCACATGCCTGGAGCGCTGGTATTTGGCAGTTGCAGCTGGCACACTGGGTCTTCTCTAGCAGGAAAAAGAAATTCCAGTGTGATCGCATACTTTCCCCATGAAGGAACTAAAAATGGTAGCTTTTTTAGGCAAATGACTCTCCCAGTGGAGGGGGGCCTGGCAAACACATCTACCCTGTCTCTAAGCCCACTTGACAATGACGATCCCTGGGAGAGCCCACTGATGTGCTGAGTGCAGAGCCTTGGGGGAGGCGGGGCGGGGGAGGGAGACTGGGCTTCTGTGACCCTGGTAGAGTCCCCTCATCCCCTGACCCATCTCTGGGCCTATCCCCTCATCCATCAACTCAATGGCATTGGGTTTGGTTTGAGTATGTGCCAGATGGAGCTCTGGTGGCACAGTGGTTAAGAGCTCAGCTGCTAACCAAAAGGTCGGCAGTTCGAATCTACCAGCTGCTCCTTGGAAACCCTATGGGGCGGTTCTACTGTCCTATAGGGTTGCTAAGAATTGGAATTGACTAGATGGCAACAGGTTTGGGTTTATATCTCCAAAGTGGTTAGGTTTAAGACACACCCTACACTGACAGGACCTCATTAAGATAACAAAGAAAACTCTATTTCCAAATGGGATTACATTCACCAAAAAAACCAAACCCACTGCCATCTAATTGATTCTGACTCATAGCGACCCTATAGGACAGAGCAGAACTGCCCCATAGGGTTTCCAAGGAGCGGCTGGTAGATTCGAACTGTGGACTTTTTGGTTAGTAGCCTAAACTCTTAAAATTTGGGGGGAAGCACAATTCAATCTGTAATAGAGTGATTGTCAGTTTGTTGACTATCTGTACATGAAAATAATAGGAAGTGCTTAACTACTCTTAGCTATGTCCCAGGCACTCATATAACCCTCATTACAACCCACCATTTAAGTACTGTGATTATCTCCAATTTGCAAATGAAGAAACTCTGTGCTAAAGCAATTTACCCAAGGCAACAGAGCTGGTGAGAAGGGTGCTGGGATTTCAACCCAAGACATCTGACTCCAGGCACACATTTTGGAGCCAATTATATCTATGTTTAAATTCTAGCTCTGCCATTTGTGCAAGGGATTATAACTTCTCTGAGCCCTCAATTTCCTCATCTGTGAAATGGGCGCAGTAATCTCGACCCTGCAGGGCTGTTCTGAGGGCTAAACAAAGTAATGAGCATCAAGCATTTAGCCCAGTGACTGGTCCACAGAAGATATCTCTAATCAATCATTACTGGAAGCAGTAACACTGGCCTGGGTAACCCACTTTTTTCAGCTGAAGCCCTGATGCTTCCTTTGGTAAGGAATTTTTTTAGGGGGAGAGGGACTCTGAATGTCTTAAGAGCAGAACTAGATATGATTGCATTATATCCTCCATAGCACCAGGTGTGGTGCCTGGCACTCAGACAGTGCTTGGTGGCCATGGTATGTAATTTTCTAAAATGGTCCCCCAAAGAAGTTCCACCCTAATGTCCTGAACCTGCATATATGATGAGACAGCAGTCCTGTGCCTATGTCACATTATGTGGCATAGCTCACCTTAAGATAGGAAGACTATCCTGGATTTTTCAAATGGGTCCAATGTAATCACATGAGCCCTTAAAAGCAGAGAGCTTTCTCTGACTAGTGACAGAAGGGGGAAGAGAGATTTGAAGCACAAGAAAAATTTGATAACTCCACTGCTGGCTTGAAGATGGAGGGGGTCATGTGATGAGGAATGTGGGCAGCTTCTAGAAGATGAGAGTGGTTCCTGGCTGACAGCAAGCAAGGAAACAGGGATCTCACTCCTATAGCTTCAAGGAACTGAATTCTGCCAACAATGAGGCTGGAAGTGGATTCTTTGCCAGATATTCCAGATAAGAGCCCAGCCCAGCCAACACCTTGACTGCAGCCAGAGAATCTAGCTGAGCCCAACTGGACTTCTGATCTACAGAACTGTGAGATAATAAATGGGTGCTGTTTTAAGCTGCGAAGTTTATCACTTGAAAAGGACATCACATTTGCTAAAGTAGATGGCTGGCAAAAATGAGGAAAACCCTCAACGAGATGGATTGACACTACAGCTGCAACAATGAGCTCAAACATATCAAAGATCATGGAGAGAGCACAGGAGCAGGCAGTGTTTCGTTCTGTTATATATAAGGTTGCCACGAGTCAGCGTCGACAAGACCGCAGCTAACAACGAAAAAGTATGCGGTAATTTGTAATGCAACAAAAGAAAACCAATACAGTAGCCTTAATAACAGATGCCATTTATCATAAAAACTATAATTATTCACGTTTTAGAGATGGGAGAAACTGAGGATCCAAGAGGTAAAGTGACTTGCCCAGGGGCAGATTACCCAGTAAGCAAGATACACACAGGCTTAACTGTGTTTACACAATTTCACATGAGTTTCACCACATCGTTGATATGATCCAAGTCACTTGCCCAAGGTCAGCTAGCTAGTAAATGGTATAGCATCCAACTCCAAAGCCCATATTCTTAGCCACTAGTTTCTACAAATGACATAGACTCTGGCAATGCCTCAAAGAAGAAGAGCCAGTAAAGCATCCTGAGACATCTGGGGTCTGTACCAAAGTCCCCCAACCCCCAAAGTCTGAGCATGCATCTCACCTACCTGGCAGAAAGGGAATGATCCGCTGTTTGGGGTCCTTCTGTCCTCCTTCCATAGGAAATTTGTCCAACATCTGCATCTAAATAGGGGGGAGAATAATAAAAACAAAAACCTTTAGTGGTACAATAAATGCATCTCTGACATTCTAAAGGAATTATCTCAAATATGTGATTTGCTATACAAAAGTGCACTTTGCTCAGAAACTCTAATGGGGAAGGCAATTTCAACTAGACCTAGAGCGCCCATGAAAACAATTCTTTTTATCCAGCTGCCAGATCCGTGAAGGCTCAGGGTTGGGAAAGAACATTTTCAGTTTTTTCAGGGGTCTCCAGCCACAGGATCTAAAATTTGAACAATCCACCCAAGGTCACCAGCATTTCATAGATGACAATCACCTGGTTTCTTAAGAATTGCCAGGTTGTGTTAAGGAACAAACCACAAAAAACAAACAAACAAACAAAAACAGTTGCTATCAAGTTAATTCCAATTTATAGAGACCCCATGTATGTCAGAGATAAACTGTGCTCCACAGGGTTTTCAAGGCTGTGACCTTTTGGAAGCAGACTGCCAGATCTGCCTTCCGAGGTGCCTCTGGGTGAGTTTAAACTGTCAACCTTTCGGCTAGTAGTCAAGCACTTAACTGTCTGCACCACCCAGGAACTCCTGATCAAACCACTAAGACTCAATTAATCTGGCTGGGTCTATGCCTATGAGATCATTACACTCCCGTTTCCACTAAGAATTCTCCATGTTGACTCAACAGACAGCTCTGTTCCTGACCCTGAGCTAGACTCATGGGATACAGCAATGAAGACTCCAGAGGGGAGACTGAGAACTGAACCAATAATTGCAGAGTGGAGTAGGAAGCACTGTGAGAGAGGCTGCTGCAGGGTTAGATAAGCAGCAGGTAGAGAAGACCAAACATGAAAACATTTAACAGTGCAATTAAAGCATCTTGGACATTTAAGGAATTAATGTGAAATATGTGACTTGATATACACAAGTTCAAGGATCTGTACTTATTCCCGGCATGGGACTGGGGAAGTGACATAACCTCTTGGGACTTCATTGTTAAGTTAGACATAATAATACCAACTTACAGCATGCCGTTATGGATTAAAGCTGGGCTGTGGTAGTCATTCATGATATCACAAAATATTTCCTGCTCTTCTAAACACAAGGCAGATTTTTACTTCCCCACACCCTTGAAATGTGATGTGGCCAATCAAATGTGAGAAGAGACAGGTGTCACTTCAGGGTGGAAGATTTGTGAATGGTATGTGATTCACCATTCTCTACAGTCCCTGGGTGGTACAAACAGTTAATGCGCTTGGCTGCTAAATGGAAGACTGGAGGTTTGAGTCTATGCAGAAGCTCCTCTGAAGAAAGGCCTGGTGATCTACCTCTTGAAAAATCAGCCATTGAAAACCCTATGAAGCACAGTTCTACTCTGATACACATGGAGTCACCAGGAGTTGGAGTCAACTGGATGGCAACTGGTTTGGTATTTCCCTCTGTCATGGTGACTAGCAACACTCCAGATAGTGGCTTTCTGTCAGCCTGGGTACTGGAGTGAGGGGCCAGAGCCCCAACAACCTATGAAGGACACATAACCTGAGGGAGAAAGAAGCCTTTGTTGTATAGTGAGGTTATCTGTCATAGCAGCATATCCTAATCTATCCTGATTAGTACATGGCTGTTGTGGACTGAATTGCAACCTCCAAAAATATGTGTCAACTTGGCTAGTTCATGATTCCTAGTATTGTGTGACTGTTCACCATTTTCTCACCTGATGTGATTTTCCTATGTGTTGTAAATCCTACCTCTATGATGTTTATGAGGCAGGACTCAATCTACAAGATTAGGTTGTGTCTTAAGCCAATTTGTTTTGAGATATAAAAGAAAGAAGCAAGCAGAGAGACATGGGGGACCTCATACACCAAGATACAAGAGCCAGGAGAATAGCACATCCTTTGGACCCAGGGTCCCTGAGCTGAGAAACTCCTTGACCGGGGAAGATTGATGACAAGGACCTTCCTCCAGAGCCGACAGAGAGAGGAAGCCTTCCCTGGAGCTGGCACCCTAAATTTGGATTCTAGCCTCCTAGACTGTGAGAGAACACATTTCTCTTTGTTAAAGCCATCCACTTGTGGTATTTCTGTTACAGCAGCACGATAACCAACACAATGGCCAAAGACTCAAAGCAAAGGGGGAGGAGCTCCTGAGCCTCCCAGTATAATGGCTGGAATGTGAAAAGCCTGCCCATCATTTTACTTCATGGAGAAAGTCATCAGGGCATTCAAGGTCTGTCCCTTTGACAGAATAAGAAGCTTTGACCCGGCTGGGAGAAATAAGCACAGCTACTGCATGGTACAAATGGCTGCACTTAGCTGCTAATCAAAAGGTTGGAGATTTGAGTCCACCCAGAGGTGCCTCAGAAGAAAAGCCTGGTGATCTACTTAAGAAAAATCAGCCACTGAAAACCCTATGGAGCACAGCTCTACTCTGACACACATGGGGTCGCCATGAGTCAGGGTCAACTTGACAGCAACTGGTTTTCTATTGTGTAAGCAGTTTGGAAGAGAACAGAAGATCAAAGAAGAGAAACAGTGTATGCTGAGCACCTACTATATACCAGGCATGGGCTCCATTCTTTAGAAATTCTCCCATTACATTCTCAGAGCGATCCTTCAGGGTGGACATTACTATCCAGGAGACTGAAGCCCAGAGAACTGAAAAAACCTGCCCATGGGCCTGTAGTCAGCAGATGGCCAAGGCCAGAGATTCAAGCCCACATGCTTCTCTGCCATCACATCACCCACCTCTGAGATGTTAGGGAGACAATTAAAAAGGCTTACCCTGCAGAGCTCTAGAAATGGGGTCATTTTTTCCTCAGGCTAGAGCTCCTTGCTCCCTCAGGGCTGTTTTACATGACCACCCCCCCCCCCACGCCCAGGAAGGTGGGTCAGCCTTGGTTTGGCTGGGCATCCTGAGAAGCCCCTGGGATGCACAGCTTGTCCCAGAAGTCCAGGCTGTGACCTTATCCCCTGACTGCAGAGGCCATGGCTTTCTGTGTGGATTTCCAATTGGCCCCTACTCTGTCCTGCATGGGATGGAGAAATGCTCATCCATGGTCATTCAACACTGATGAGGCCATGGTGGGCCTTGCTGGAAAAGGCAGTCTCCCTCCATGAGCTCCTCAAGGCTGGCACACAGTAGGTACTCAATAAAAACTGGGAGAAAGTGGAAACCCTATGCATTGCTGGTGGGTGTGTAAAATGGTGGAGCTACTGTGGAAAAACAGTTTGGTGGTTCCTCAAAAAGTTAAACAGAAGTACCTTAGGACCCAGCAATTCCACTCCTAGGTGTATACCCAAAGGACTTGAAAGCAGGGGCTCAAAGAAATACTTGTACAACAATGTCCATCACAGCACTATTCACAATAGCTAAAGGTGGAAACAAGCCAAATGTCCACCAACATAAGAACGGATAAACAAAATGTGGTGCATACATACGATGGAATACTATTCAGCCATAAAGAGAAATGCAGTGCTGATACACGCCACGACATGGATGAACCGTGATAACATGCTGAGTGAAATCACTCAGTCACAAAAGGACACATATTGTGTGATTATACTTAGCCTGAAATATCTAGAATAGGCAAATGAATACAGACAGAAAGTAGATGAGAGGTTACCAGGAGCTGGAGGGAATGGGGAATAGGGGACTATTGCCGAAGGGGTACAGAGTTTCTGTTTGGGGTGATGAAAACATTCAGGAAATGGACAGTGGTGATGGTTGCATAACAGTGTGAATCTAATTAATACCACTTGAATTGTACACTTCAAAGTGGTTAAAATGGCAAATTTTATGTTATATATATTTTACCACAAAAATAGTGAGCACAAAAGAACATTTTAAAAACAAAATTGACTGAGGCACAACTTGACCAAGGCAAAGTCATAAATGTTTCACAGACACATCGAAACTCCTTGAGGGACCGAATTACTGGCTGAGGGCTGGGGATCATGGTCTCGGGGGACATCTAGCTCAAATGGCATAACATAGTTTATAAAGAAAATGTTCTACATCCTACTTTGGTAAGTAGCGTCTGGGGTATTTCTTAAAAACTTGTGAGCAGCCATCTAAGATACTCCACTGGTCTCACCCAGTCGGGAGCAAGGGAGAATGAAGAAAACCAAAGACACAAGGGAAAGATTAGTCCAAAGGACTAATGGACCACAAGGAGCACAGCCTCCACCAGACTGAGTCCAGCACAACTAGATAGTGCCTGGCTACCACCAACTGCTCTGACAGTGATCACAACAGAGGGTCCTTGACAGAGCTGGAGAAAAATGTAGAACAAAATTCTAACTCACAAAAAAAGACCAGACTTACTGGTCTGACAGAGACTGGAGAAACCCCAAGAGTATGGCCGCTGGATACCCTTTTAACTCAGTACTGAAGTCACTCCTTTCAGCCAAGGATTAGACAGGCCCACAAAACAAACAACAATACACGTAGCTCAACCATATATATGAGACTGAATGGGCACACAAGCCCAGGGGCAAGGATGAGAGGGCAGGCGGGGATAGGAAAGCTGGACAAATGGAAATGGGGAACCCAAGGTCAAGAAGAGGAGAGTGTTGACATGTCACAGGATTGGCAACCAATGTCACAAAACAATATATGTATTAATTGTTTAATGAGAAACTAATTTGCTCTGTAAACCTTCACCTAAAGCACAATAAAAAAAAAAAAAAAAGATTAAAAAAAAACTGATTGAACCAATGAATGCAACTCAGGGAACTTCTGGAGGGGGGCTTCAGGAGATATCTGCTAAGTAACTCTAATTAATAATACTAATATTACTAATATTAAATAATTAATAACTACTGCTATCATTTGTATAGCATTTAACAGTGAAAAAGCATTTTCATACACATGATTTTATTTGACCTCCATAATAACCCTGGAAAATAAATGCAATGACCCCCGCTTCACAGATGAGGAAACTGGGGAGCAGAGAGTGTCAGTGAATTGCCGAGGTCAAACAGCCAAGTGGTGGTGCAGCGCGCCCAAGTATCTTAATCTAAATCCCATTCTCTTTCCCTAAAAGCACTCTTTTAGGCAGCTTCAAAGCATCACGTGAACATGAAAACTCAGCCTGAGATGAGGTAAGTTTAATGTTCTATGCACACGTGAACAAAATGCCTTCTTTTTAAAAGCAGAGTGATTAATCATTCTCAGCTGCAGAGTGTTTTAGAGATTTATAGATTTTGCCTAACACTATCTTCTTCTTTCTTTCTCAATTTTATTTCTTAAGATAATGTTGAAACATCATTAAAGGGAATTTTTGTGTTTTTTAAAGAAATGCATCAGTAATCCGCCCACCCTAACGTGACTGTTTCCATTCTCCTGGGTTCCTTTTCAGCCCCTGTCTGAATGTACACATTGGCTGAAGGGTCCCCACCCAACACTGTATTTTCAGTCCCATGGGTGGTCTTCACTGCTCCGTCTTAGGAATTTGCTCTCTCACCTTGTGCCCTGACTTGCTTTTACACAAATAACCATGGCTGAAAGAGCTGAAGTGTCTCCTTCTCCTCCTTCCCTACCTCCTTCACCTCCACCACCATCACCACCAACAACCACCAACTACCACCATCACCACCACCAACCACCACCCTCACTCCCACCACCACCTCCACCATCATCACTCCCACCCCTCCATCATCATCATTCCCACCCCCTCCACCATCATCACTCCCACCCCTCCATCATCATCATTCCCACCCCCTCCACCATCATCACTCCCACCCCTTCCACCATCATCACTCTGACCCACCATCATCACTCCGACCTACCATCATCACTCCCACCCCTCCATCATCATCATTCCCACCCCTCCACCATCATCACTCCCACCCCTCCACCATCATCACTCCCACCCCTCCACCATCATCATTCCCACCCCTTCCACCATCATCACTCTGACCCACCATCATCACTCCGACCTACCATCATCACTCCCACCCCTCCACCACCATCACTCCACCCACCATCATCACTCCCACCCCTCTACCATCATCATTCCCACTACCTCCACCATCATCCTCCACCATCATCACTCCCACCCCTCCACCATCATCACTCCCACCCCCTCCACCATCATCACTCCCATCCCTCCACCATCATCACTCCCACCCCCTCCACCATCAACACTCCCACCCCCTCCACCATCATCACTCCCACCCCCTCCACCATCATCACTCCCACCCCCTCCACCATCATCACTCCCATCCCTCCACCATCATCACTCCCACCCCCTCCACCATCATCACTCCCACCCCTCCACCATCATCACTCCCACCCCTCCACCATCATCACTCCCACCCCTCCACCATCATCCCTCCCACCCCTCCACCATCATCACTCCCATCCCTCCACCATCATCACTCCCGCCACCTCCACCATCATCACTCCCACCACTTCCACCACCATCACTCTCACCACCAACAACCACCATCATTCACAATGCCAACACCATCACTACCACCACTACCATCATCATCATTTTGAGGCAGCAGACCTGGGTTTAGATGCTGCAAAGTCTAACTGCAGATATTACCCCGGGGGTTAGACACTCCTGTGGATAAATTCTAATACTCCCCTATGGCAGCTGCGTCTGTGGCCTGACCCCTCAGCCCTTGAGCCTATTTTACCATCTGTAGAATGAAGAACACAGCCTGCTTTGCAGGGCTGTCGTGTAAATGAATGCTGCATGTCAACTCTCTGGGGACACAGTAGAATAGTCATCAAGAACTACCCCCTCCCTGGGGAAGCCAGCAATACTTGTACAAGGAAAGGTCATGGAAGCTCCATAGACACATCCAAATTCCCTGAGGGACTGAACTGCTGGGCAGACAGCTGTGGGGATCATGGTCTTGGGGAACATCTAGCTCAACTGGCATAACACAGTTTATAAAGACAATGTTCTACATTCTACCTTGGTGAGTGGTGTCTGGGGTCTTAAAAGCCTGTGAGCAGCTATCTAAGATACTCCACTGGTCTCACCCCTTTGGGAGCAAGGGAGAATGAAGAGAACAGGATACAAGGAAAAGATTAGTCCAAAGGACTAATGGACCACAGCTACCAAGGCCTCCACCAGACTGAGTCCAGTACAGCTAGACAGTGCCCAGCTACCACCACTGACTGCTCTGACCGGGATCACAACACAGGGTTCTGGACAGAGCTGGAGAAGGATGTAGAATAAAATTCTAACATATACAAAACAAGACCAAATTTACTGGCCTGAAAGAGACTGGAGAAACCCTGAGAGTATGGCCCCCAGACACCCTTTTAGCTCAGTGGTGAAGTCACTTTCAAGGTTCACCGTTCAGCCAGGGATTGGACAGCCGCATAAAATAAAATGGGACTAATGAGGCACAGCAGTCCAGGGACAAGGACTAGAAGGCAGAAGGGGACAGGAAAGCTGGTGATAGGGAACCCAAGGTTGAGTAAGGACAGTGTTGACATGTAGTGGGGTTGTTAACCACTGTCATAGGGCAACATGTGTACTGTTTAATGAGAAACTATTTTGTTCTGCAAACCTTCATCTAAAGTGAGAATAGCAGCACAACTGGAAGAATGTAATCGATGTCACTGAATTGTGCACATAGAAATTTTTGAAATGGTGTATCTTTGGCTATGTATATTTTCACCAAAAAAAAAAAAAAAAAATATGGTTGAGCAGGGAGAGTGTTGACATGTCGTGGGGTTGTTAACCAATGTCATAAAACAATATGTATACTGAATGTTTAATGAGAAACTATTTGTTCTGTAAACTTTCACCTAAAGTACAATAAAAATAAAAAAAGAAGGAAAGAAAAAAAAAAAATCCCCCCTGCCTACACTTTGAGCATACTGAACATGTTATTTTGAAAGTTATTTGGGAGTAATTTTTAGTAGTTTGTAAGGCTGTGTTTTAAGGTTGGCAAAACCCCTCAGATTGCCCAAGTCTTCCCAGCGGCTGGAGCTGGGTTGTCCAATACAACTTTTTGTAAAAAAAAAAAAAAGAACTTTTTGTGATGATGGGAACATTCTATATCTGTGCTGTCCAGTACAGTAGCCACTAACCCTGTGCACTAGCCCTGTGTGGCTACTGAACATCTGAAATGTGTTCAGTAATTTTAATTAATTAAAATGTAAATAGTCTTATATGACTAGTGGCCACCATACTGGACAGTGCAGGGCTGCTCTATAATACTTACCCTCCTCTTTCAGCCATACGCAGCTTTATTAAATTTTCTTTATCACCATATCAATGTTAACTGTAATCTATAAGACTGCTATTAACAAGGACTGAGGGTAGGAAGCCAGGAGGTCAGACGCCTAGGAAATATTCTGCTTTTGGTCTTAGTGTGTCCAGGTTCACATGCCACAAGCCGCTTCTATCTGGAAAATTGTCACACATGGCACCCGAAGGTCTTCAACATTCCAGGGACGCCACATGAGAACCCAGACCCAGACTGTCTGCAGGAGCAGGACCCACAAAGTCTGACATGGACGTTATCCTCGGAAACTAGAAAACCCGCTCCCTTCCCCCTAGTCACGCAGGAAGTGGTGTGCAGGGTGAGGAGGACTGGAAACCGAGGAGGAAAATGAGTCAGCTTTGGGGATAGGAAGGGAGAGGGAGTCACGTCAAGTTGCCACATCACAGACCTCCAAGGGAATGAGAGAACACTCCATCAGCAGTTTTCAAGACGTCAGTCTGTGGTAGGGGGAGAGTGAGACATGCTGTCCAAGGAAAATATTGCGCATGCTGGCGTGGAGGGCCACACGTGGTTTGTGTTAGCAGCGGCCATCAAGGCTGGACTTGGAAGGGTTCATGCCCTCAATTATCACAAATGCCCGAAGTCCCAGAAGAACCAGGCCAGAGCAGGAAGTGGAGAAACGCTGGGGTGGCTGTCGTGTGCAGCTGCAGGCTGGCATTAGGCCATGGGTCCTTGAAGCAGGGCGCTCAGGGCCCTGGGCACAGCCAAGGATATACTTAGGCTTTCTCTACAACGTGTGACTGGTTGTCTCTGGGGATTCTGTCCCTTCAGCGAGCTGGGTTGTCTACATGTCAGTGTGTGCCTGGTGTCCTGATGGACATGCCACAAGGGGCCTGCCACCATCTCCCATCTGTCTACTTCTCTCCATCCTCACTGCTTCTCCCTTGTCCATTTTCTCTGCCCCGAACTCCTCACTGGTCAGCCTGCCCTCCGGCTGACCCCCCACCTCATCGCTAGTACATAGTTGGTCCTTAGTATATATCTGTGGAAAGAATGAATGAATGAATGAACAAATGAATAAAAATGTGGCTAACTGGTCTAGTCAGCCACTGGATAGGAGAGCAGAAATTATATTCCATGCTGCAGCAATAAGACCTGGATTTGGGCTTAGATCCAAGTGGCCAAGATAATCTTAATTCTTTTTAATTTAGAAATAAAAAACTGCGAACCAAAAGGTTAGAGGCCACCCAGAGACACCTTAAAAGAAAGACCTAGTGATCTAATTCCAAAGTATCAGTCACTGAAAAACCCTATGGAGCACAGTTCTCCTCTGACACATCTGTGGTCACCATGAGTTGGAGTCGACTCCATGTCAACTGGTTTACTGGTAACCGTGGAAAATGGCAGCCACCATATTTTCTTAGCTACATACCATCGATATGGTAATAGTTTTTCAACTGGAAGGAAAAAAACATTCCGGTAAGTGTGCACAACACTTGGAAGGCACATCCCAATTTCAGAAGATAACATCAGGATTGAGCAAAGGCAGTACTTGGATGAACAGCGTTGGCAGCCTTAGGCCAGGTGTTGGCTGGGATCTTTCTGGGAAGCCTCCCTAGTGGGCGAGGGCTGCAGGGGGACTGAGATCATCTTTGGTCCTACCACTACCATAACTCCCCCAGAAAAGACATAAGAAAACTGTCCTTCCCTTTGGCCTCTGCGGTGGACTATGGGGCTTCCGACAGACAACCCCCAAAGCTCAAAAATGAACTTGGGCAGCCAATGCACTTTATGAGTAGCCACCATCCGTCTGTCAGTAGTGGCTTTCGTGTTGCTATGATGCCAAACAGGTTTCACTGGAGCTTCCGGACTAAGATGGATTAGGAAGAAAAGCCTGGCGATCTACTTCAGAAAATCAGCTGATGCAGCTAGGACACTGGGTTGTTTCAATAAACGTTGAAAAGGAATTTAATAAAATTCAGCGTCTACTTCCGACAACTCAGTAAAATATGAATAGCTATATACTTCCTCAGAGTGATAAAATCATTCAGTTGATCTGTCCAACTGAATCCAAGATCAGCATACTTTTTTGAGTGAATAGATAGAAACAGTTCTCTTAAAGTCAAGATCAAGTGAGGTTGTGTGCAATATTAATTTCTTTTTTTTTGGATATGGCAGCCAATACATGTATACAAGGGGACTATATAAGAGGTACAAACGTTTAAAAGGGGTTTAAAATTAAGGGGGAAACAAATGGATGGATTAACAACTGGTATTGGGGCAACCTGTCTAGCCACTGAGGGGGAAGGGAAGAACGTCCCTGCCTTATAGAAATGCAAAAGTCATACAGGAATGTGCAAATTTTTTTTAGAAAAAAGAAAGAAAATCAGCCAATGAAAACCATACCGATTCTAACAGTCTAATCTGCAACCGATCATGAGGATAGCGCAGGACTGGGCAGCTTTTCGTTTCATTACGTGTGGGGTTGCCATGAGTTGGGAACCAACTCAACAGCAGCTAACAACAACAACATAAAGACATAAAAGACAGAGAGCTGAGGAATACTGATGAAATCCTGAAGCAGCACAGATGAGAAGTTCTTGCATAATTTCACCTATCCCATCACTTAGTCTAGGAGCCTGGATACGATTTAACCTGAAGAAACTATATACGAATGTATTATTTTTAAGGATGCCAGAGAGAAGCAGTTGTTAATTGCTTGACTTGCCCTTAGCTTCTTCTGAACTGATCTGTAGAAATCACGTGGAAATCTGAGAAATGGAAATCTTATACTTCATGCACGTAGCGTAAGATTTGGAAACTCATTTCCAGCTTTTGAAATTGTTATGTCATGAGAAGATGATTCAAAGTTCATTGGAGGAAGCACAACATAATAAAAATACAAATGCCGTTCATTACAAGTGTAACAAATGGTATTTCTGATCCACCAGTGCTGGTCTCAAAGCAGTTTCCAATTGTTTGTGCTTGTCTTAGTCATCTAGTGCTGCTACAACAGAAATACCCCAAGTGGACGGCTTTAACAAAGAGAAATTTATTTCTTCACAGTAAAGTAGGCTAAAGTCCAAATTCAGGGCATCAGCTCCAGGGGAGGCTTTCTCTCCCTGTCCGCCTTCTTCTCACCAATGTTCCCCCAGACTAGAAGCTTCTCCGCGCAGGGACCCCAGGTCCAAAGGACGTGCTCTGCTCCTGGCACTGCTTTCTTGGTGGTTATGAGGTCCCCTGTCTCTGTACTCACTTCTCTCTTTTATATCTCAAGAGATTGCCTCAGGACACAATCCAATCTTGTAGACTGAGTCCTGCCTCACCAACACAATTGCCGCCCATCCTCTCTCATTAACACCATAGAGGCAGGATTTACAACACATGGGAAAACCACACACTACTGGGAATCATGGCCCAGCCAAACTGATACATTTTTGGGGGGACATAATTCAATCCACGACAGTGCTCCTGGTCCTAATCTCTGTGACCAAAACACTGATGTGAACTTTAGAACCACATGGACCTGGAAAGAGAAAAACAAACAAAAAAGTGCAACTGGGGCTGCCCAACTCCTGACAGGGCAGAGGTGGAAGGATGGAACAGGTCAGTCCTGTCTCAACTGAAACTGGAAACAAATGCTTCCTGCTGAGTGACCTGGGACAGTCTCTCCTGTCTCTGGTCTCAGTTCCCTTCTCTGGACAACGGCTACAAAGGCCTTCCACCCTCTGGGTCGTAGCTGGTGGTGTCTCTGTTCTAGATTATGAGTTTGTTGTTAGCTGCCACTGAGGTTGGCTTCTGACTCATGGCAACCCCATGCACCATAGGATTGGACAGCTGTGATTCACAGGGTTTTCATCAGCTGATTTTCTAAAGTAGACCACCAGGCCTTTCCTCCTAGTCTGTCTTAGTCTGGAAGCTCCACTGAAACCTGTTCAGTATCATAGCAACATGCAAGCTGAACAGATGGGTGGCTGTGCATAAGGTACACTGGCCAGGACTGAACCCAAGTCTCCCACATGCAAGGTGAGGATTCTACCACTGAACCACCACTGCCTCATCAGTTTCCTTCTATGGGGAGAAGCGAAGGTGTGAATCAAGGTGCAGCCTCCGAGTCTCCTTCAGCTCTATGATCTGACTGATGCACCCAAGAAACGGCTCTACCCTAAAAGCCCCGTGCCTAGAAGCAGTCCTGGCAACATACTCAGCCATGCTAGTCTCTGGGAATGTGACTCTGCCTCTCTGGGCATCCGAGTAGGAAAGTGGCTGGAAAGACCTCTCTGTCCCCCCAGCAGTTAGGGAGGGTTCCTGCTTACAGGACGGATGTGCTTGGCACTTATCCTGAGAGCTCCCTGACCTGGCTGGCTCCATAGCCTCTGCCATCAGAATTCAAGTCGGCCGGTTGAAACTCCTGCTCCCTTGCACCTCTGCACCTCTGCACACATGGTTTTGTCTGCGTGGAATGTCCTCCCCCATCTTGTTAGTGGCTCAATCCCGTACTCACTGTCAAGACCTTGCTCAGATATCATCTCTTCCAGGAAGCCAGCCCTGGCTGAGCTTCCTGGCTGGGAGAGAGGTCCATCTCTCATAGGTGGATTTACCTCTATCTGGAGAACCTGGGTGGTGCAAACAATCTGTTTGGCTGCTAACCAAAAGATTGGAGGTTCGAGTCCACCCAGAGGCCCCTTGGAAGAAAGGCCTGGCAAAAGATCAGCCATCGAAAACCCCATGGAGCTTGGTTCTCCTCTGACACATATGGGGTCGCCAGGAGTTGGGGTTGACTCCACGGCAACTGGGACTGGTAGGGTAACACATGTCTGTCTCGTCCTCACTACACTGAAGGCTTGTAGAAAGCAGATTCCTCCGAGTTCCCAGGGCCAGCCCAGAGGCCAGTTCAGCCAATGTCTACTTGGGCCCTCTGTGAAGGAAGACCTGGCACCAGTGACAGGCATAACCCTTGACCTGGAGGACACAATGAACAGTGGAAAAACTCTGAGGGCAAAGGTCAAACGGCATAGTGTAAAGGGCACCCCTCACATATCTGAGGCTTGTTTGCAAAAGGCTCGTGTTATGCTCACACCACCCCTCCACAGGGCAGACTCTGCCCACATCTTATGGAAAGTTGCCAAATGGGCCTTAAAAATGGGCAGCTTCTGGGAGGACTCTAGATTCAAAGGCCATACTGGACTTCAAGGAGGCAGGGAGGTACTGTGGTTAGGAGCACAGGTTTCAGACTCAGACACACTCAGCCATGCTAGTCTCTGGGAATGTGACTCTGCCTCTCTGGGCCTCATTTTCCCCATCTGTGAAACAGACACAATACTGATCTCATGCTTGTGAGGATTAAATGAGAAAGCAAGTAAGATGGGCATCTGGTGCAATCCAGTAAATGGTCACTGATATCATTACTAGGTGGCTCAACAGAATTATATTTCCTCTGAGCTCTGCCCTCAGCGACCTCAGCTCTAGGGCCATTTGGTCATCCCCAGTGCCCTGCTCGGACGCCAGCTCCCTATGCCATGCTCTGACGGACTCTACAGTGTGGGCCCAGGCCAGGGAGGCTCAGAGAGGCTGGGACTTGACACCAGGTATTTTTCCATTCCACGCCCAGGGCTCTAACCCCTGCACCCTGGGAATGAGACACGTGACCAGATGTCAACTAGTAGAGGCGGGCATGACCATCAGCCTTTTCTAAGACAACTGAGTCAGGAAACCCCGTTGGAAGATGAATTGTCATAAAAGGTACCTTCTCGCTGGTGACAGTGAGTCCTCTTGGTCGGTCCCCACAAAGGAACCTGGGTCATGCTCCTACTCAGGCAGCCTCTCTGCAGTTTCCTCTGCCTGAATGTCCAGCCCCACTGGAGGGGACATTTTTTGTTTTGTCACCCAGAGGCCATTTCCCCTTTTTGGGTAGTAGTTCCCTGACTTCCTCAGGGACACCCCCACCCCTCTATTAGTCTACACGCATCGAAGTGATGCTGATTCTACTTTTAGCTCCAGTCTGGCCCAGAGTGGCCAGGCCACGTGACCCAAGATGGGACAGGGATATGTTTGCTTAAACTGTTGGGTGCTCTCTTCCCCTGAGGTCAGTGATCTGTTAGGTACGGCCTGAGCTCCGGCCACCACAGCAGGACATCCTGCCTGGACACAGAGACAGCCAAAAGATGGAGGAAGACAGGTCCCTGCTGACACTGTGGTCCCTAGATCCAGCCACACCTGAAGCCAAATACCCTCAGACATCTCAGTTCTGTTTAATCAATGTTCTTTTCCAATAATCCATCTTGACTTGGATTTCTGTCACCTACAACTAAATCTGTTCTGACTAAAACAAGATCTCACAGCCAGTCAGTGGAGGAGTTTGGATCAAAGCCCAGCTCTCTCTGACTCTAAAGCCCAGGATCTTAACCACTGTATTAAACTGGCATAATCTCATCTTCTAATCTTTATGCCAATTCCTAGCAGCCACCATGCCTATCAGTAATCCTACCAGCTGACATTTGCTCAGTGCTTGACAAGCCAGAAACTACTCTCATATACATCATTTTTTTTAAAAAGTCACAATACAATTCACATACTATCAAATTCACCCTTTTAAAGTACACAATTCAGTGGTTTTTAGTATATTCATGTGGTTATGCAACCATCACCACTATCAAATGCCAGAACATTTTCATCACCCCAAAAAGAAACCCTGTACCCATTAAGCAGCCATTCCCGATTCCCCTCTCCCTGCATCCCCTAGCAACCACCAATCTGCTTTTTGTCTTTATGGATTTACCTCTCTGGGCACACATATAACTTTTAACTCCACAGGAGCCTTGTAAAGGAGTCACTAGAGAGAGAACTGGACTAGCAGAGTGGCTAAGAGCTGTACTTTGGCGTCCGCCTGCCCAAGTGCAGATCCGAGTTCTGACACTTACTAGCTTGTGCACGTGTAAAAAAATTTAACCTCTCTGAGCTTAGGTTTCCTCATTTGTATCACTTTACAAGCTTCTCGTGAGGATTAAATGATTACCTCACCTAGATGCTTGGCAGGAGCAAGCCTAGAGTCAACACTTTGTAAACATCAGCTATTTCTATCAATGTCACCCCATGTCACCAATGTGCACACTCAAGTGCAAAGGAGTTAAGGGACGTGTCCAAGGCCACACAGCTGGCAGTGGCTCAGCCCCAGGACTCCCGACTGAGTCCCCTGCTATTTCCATTACACCACACTGGCCTAACTGCTCCTCCGTGAAGCCTCTATCCTCCTCACACTCTTGGAGCCAAGTTAATTCTGAAGAAATCAAGGCTACTCGCCAGGCAAGAGGGAGGGAGGCTGAATCACGAAATCATCTCACTTTGGGGCATCACAGCCCCATACGGCTGGCCTCCCTGCCTCCTCCTCAGGACCAGCTGACTTCAGCTGGTGTGGCCCTGCCCTAACCTCTTCCCAGCTTTCTACTCTGGGGTGTGGGGACAAGGCTGGGTCGAGGATGTGCAGGACCTCTGGAATTCCACAACCTTCCCACTCCAGCTGCCCATCTGGGATTATTTAAAGCTGGTGAAACCCTGCCTTTAAATGGCTTTGCAAAGGGAGGGAAGTCTGGGGCAGCTATTTATGCTACAGCAAACCCCCAATTATTACCGATTATACTGAGTGGGCAAGAAAGCCTGACTCTTGAGTTCTGGTTAAAATAAAAAAGTTGACTCAGAACAGGAGAGTGGAAGGAGTCAAGAGGCTCTGGGCCAGGGAGATGAGCAATCAAACCCTGGTTCCAGCATTCCCAAACAATGTCACCCTGGGTGAGCCACCTCCATGCAAAGGGACGGCAGATTATAACTAATGCATACTGAGTGCCTGGGCTTTGGGGGAGGCAGATCTTCTTTAACGGTCACAATAAACATATGACAAAAGTGTTTTCATTCCCATTCTGTGGATGAGGAAACTGAGACTTAGAAACATTAAGTGATTTTGCCAAAGGTCACACCAAACTGAGATGTGAAAAGGTAAAGCTGGGATTTGAGCTCAGGCCATCCCTTTGCACGGAGATGGCTTGCCCAGGGAGACATTGTTTGGGAATGCTGGAACCAGGGTTTGATCGCTGATTTGACCCCAGAAGCCATGGTCTTCGGTTCCAGGCTCTGCTGGAGTAGGGATCGTGGCTAGCAAGTGTAAGTATCTTGCACACTGCAGACCCATGGTGCTTTAGGGTGGCAGCAAGGAACAACATTCCCATACATGCTTCCACAGTCTCCTCCCCATTTCTCAGCCAACCTACTCCTCCAGATGCTACTGCACCAATGACCATCCACACCCTGGCCACAGATGATGTGGGGGTGGGGGTGGGGGTGGACTCCTGACCCAGGCACCTGGGACAATCTGATTCTCCCTCCTGGAAACTGCAATCAGCACCCAGGTACTCCAGTGCACTGACAACAGGGAAGGACATGGCGACATGGGAATCAAGGTGTTGTTTGGGGGAAGCCCTTGAGGGGTTGTAGGTCAACAGGCAAGTGTAGGAAGCAAGTCTGCAGAGGCAGGCGCCAAAGTGAAGCAGGCTGGACAAGAGGTCCTGTGGCCTCCCTGACAGACACTGGGGAGCTGCCAGACCTCCAGAGGGTCATTCAGTCGCCAGTTCTGGGCCCTTTAGTTTTCTGCTCTGCCTCCTCCCATTAGCCTACTCCCACCCCTCTCATGGAGCCTAAGCTGAGTGGACATTTGTTCTGCAGATGTAAATAATCCCTAGAATAACAATCATGTTCACAGCTA